>OW386552.1:21615212-22865212 GCA_936435175.1 Glyphotaelius pellucidus | reverse complement strand
TCACCCTTTCCTTTCTTTTTCTTAGGTATTTCTTCTTCTTTGCCTTTTTCACAGTTGACAGTCTCCTCTAAATCTACCATTGTAACTGGTGCAGCGTCTACTTTAGCTTCTGAATCATCAGTTGAAGGGAGCGACGGTCCATTATCATCTAATTTTGCAGCTGGTGTTTGAAGTGCCAAGGATTGTTGCTCTAACTCTTCCTCTTCTTGTTCTTTCTGTACTAGCAGTCCCAGATCCTTTATAGCTTGCCGCAAAGGTTGAAGGGGTTCACTCTCGGTGAGGAATGGAACAAGCAACGAGGGTGGTTCAAAGATCATAACCCTATCCTCTTTAGGGAGGTTCGCGAGAAGCACAGACCATTCGGAGATATTAGCCAAAAGACCGAGGCGCACATTAACACCAATGATAGTTTCTCCACCAAACATAAGCTTCTTTCTGATATATGTATTTAGTGTTTCTTCAACAGTGGCTTTTATCTCATTCTCAAGAGGATTGGCTTTTTTTATCATTTGGTCTAAACGTTTTTGCAAATAGTCCAATTTCTTTGCTTTATCAGAAATTGAATCTCTAAGTTTTTTCAAATTTAATAAATCTTCAACCTTTACTAAACCTGGAATGCCTTTTTTTTCTCTACGTTTTATTTTCCTTGCATCGAGACATCTAATTTTTCTCATATCATTTAATCTAAATTTTTGAAAATTTACATAATCCTTGAATTGTTCTATAGTGAAACAGTTTTCATTCCTTTCAAAATTCTCAGAGTCATTTATTTGAACAGTAATGTCATTGACACCAATAACAGTTTTTCCACCAAGTACAAGCTCCTTTTTGACAGATGTATTTAATGCATCTTCCACAGGTTCAGGAGGTCCTATGGTACAAACTTGGTAGGGTTGGTCTTTTATCATCGTTTGACGTAAATTTTGTTGCAAAATTTCCAATTTTTTTTTTTCATCATAAATTGAATTTTTCAGTTTTTCCAAATTTGTTAAAAGTTGGACCTTTACTAAACCTGTAATACCTTTATCTTTAATGCATTTAATTTTAATTTCCAGATGATGTTTCATTCTTCTAAAATCAGTTAATCTAGTTCTTTGTAAATTTATAGAATCTTTGCATTGGTCAATAGTAAAGCATTCCTTATTACTTATAGGTTTTTCCAAATTTACTGAGTTATTATTATGACCTTTCTTAATGCTCTCAATATTCTTTGAGTCAGCAATAACATTTTCTACAAAATTCTTACTTTTCATCGGCGGGGGACTTTTGCTTTTGTTAGTTTTAGCTTTTTTTGATTTTGGAGATGTTAGCATTTTTTTACCAAACTTTCCATTTTCTTCAGTAATGCTTGAACCTTTTTTCTGAAAATCTTCTGTCAACATAGGTGTTTCCAAATTAACAAGAACAATTTTTAAATGATTTGCGCTTTTTGGTCCTGGCGATATTTCAAAGTCTTTCACTTTACCAGCAATACCATTTTTTTCAATACCCTTTGTATTCATTGATGGAGGACTTTTGCTTTTGTTATTTTTAGCTTTCTTAAGCGCCGGCAATATACTATTTTCTTTTTTTTTATCAGCAATATCATTTTTTTCAATACTCTTTTTAATCGTCGGCAGGGGATTTTTGCTTTTGTTATTTTTAGCCTTTTTTGAATTTGGAGATAATCTCAACATATTTTTTTTACCAACCTTTCCATTTTTTTCAATACTGCTTGAACTTGTTTCCTGAAGATCTTTTATCATTTTAGCCTTTGTAGGTGATTCCAAAGTAACACGAACAATTTTTAAATGTTTCATTTGATCAATTACACCTTTTTTTTCTACTTTCTCTGGTTGAAGACTTTGGTTTTTATCTGGCAGCATTCCCTTTTTCTTAGGGTTGAGCATCAAGTCAGTATTCGGGGTTCCTTTTCTTTTTCTACCCTTTACACTCGGTAAATTATTACAATTTGTGTCCACTGAATTATTGACCACCATTTTATCAATTACATTTAACTTTTCTAAAGTTACTGTCGGGGTTTCTTTTCTTTTTCTACGATTTACCCTGAGTAAATTATTACAATTTGTGTCCACTGAATTATTGACCACCATTTTATCAATTACATTTGACTTTTCTAAAGTTACTGTCGGAGTTCCTTTTCTTTTTCTACCATTTACCCCCGGTAAATTTTTACAATTTGTGTCCACTGTATTATTGACCACCATTTTATCAATTACATTTGACTTTTCTAAAGCTACTGTCGGGGTTCCTTTTCTTTTTCTCCCATTTACCCCCAGTAAATTTTTACAATTTGTGTCCACTGAATTATTGTCCACCATTTTATCAATTATGTCTAACTTTTCTAAAGCTACTGACACTTTTCTTTTTTTACCAGTAGTACTGAGTTTGTTTGCAGCTGGAATACTAGAGTCTGCTTTTTGTTTACATATAATATTATTGACATTTAATATTTGAAAACGGACTTTTTTTATTTTTTTAGAATTTGATTTCAGAGCAGATAGAATCACAGTTTTTTTTTTCTCCAGGACAAGGTCACCATTAACTTTATTTGGTGAGACAGAAATTGATTTCTTTTTATTTTCTTTATTTAAAGCGTTGTTTGATTTTTTACGACCCATGGTGGAGAATTATTATAAATGTATTAATTTCTCAAGCAAAAATGTTTTCTTGCTTATTTACAGAATTCAGTCATCAGCATATAAACAGACCGCCATAAACCTGCAACAAAAATGTATGAACTGTGAAGAAATGCACACGACTTTTCACACGTTCCATGGAAAAATTAACTTGATCTTTTTGTAATTTTGATATAACACATAAACTAGGTGGTAGAAAAGAAAATTGAAATAAACCGCAATTTTCAATATGCTGCAGAGATATATACTTAAAGATCTGAAATTATTAGTAAGTCTGTGAACAGTAGATCTTATGTTGTAAGCTGCTATACATATCTTATACCTA
The DNA here is from genome assembly GCA_936435175.1 of Glyphotaelius pellucidus. Classification (NCBI taxonomy): domain Eukaryota; kingdom Metazoa; phylum Arthropoda; class Insecta; order Trichoptera; family Limnephilidae; genus Glyphotaelius; species Glyphotaelius pellucidus. The sequence continues at coordinate 22,862,248 of OW386552.1, read as the reverse complement.
ATACACCCCAGCTATAAAGCTCTCTAGAATTAAAGCGTACTTTGTAATATACTAGGCTCAGCCTAGGGAGGTGGATGACGCACTAAAAAATATTTATCTATTTTTTTTATATTAGTATTTATATAATAAATAATTTTAACTGCCCTACCCGTACGAACGTACTTGATGTGGCCGCTATATTATCTCCCGAACGCAACAAGCCGCATTCCGTACGTTCAGGTAAACTACACCTGAAACCCACAAAACGTTTGTGATACGTTAGTATATTTCATGTTTCTTACTGCGTTATCGCGAAGCTAACGGATGTGTTTGGGTATTTTCATCTCTTCCATACAAATCACGCCGCTAGTCAGTGGTACTCTACGCAAGTGGCACAGTTTATATAACAATATTATAAAACCCAATGTTTTTTTTATCTACTTTTTGAATAATAACTCAAAGGTAGAGCTAGAGCCTGATGTGGGAGATCTCGGGATCGTCGGAGACTAGAAGCAAAGAAATTAATGACTGAGCTTAGCGAAGTCCTGTTTTAACTTGACCGTTTCAATTTCAACATCTGTAATTTTTTTTTTACATTCCGTGTTCATTTCATGCATTCACACATTTGCAACGATTTATTTATAATATTTTGGTAATATTATAGTAATTATAATTTAGGAATAATTGCAGTGTTACTGTCTGTCAAATAAGAGTAGAAAATATTAAAAATGGAACTACAAAATGTGTAGGCTGGCAACACCAAATTAACAATCAAATATTATGTTAAAGTGCAATGACACCAAATGTACAGAACACAATAAAGCACATTTTAAAAAACATTTTTTGTTCTTAAAGAAAAAAAATTAAAATCGAAGAAGCACTGTTGTTAAGGTACCTACTTAAATGACATAAATTTGATTAAACGGTGTTTTACTTAAATAAATGTGAGCAATTTCGAAACTGTGCTTTATATTTTGTTACAATATCTTTATTCTTCATTCAGAAAATTGCAAAGGTATGCTTATTGTACACCTATTTATATGCAATTCTAATTTTGAGATCAGTGGGTACTGCAATGAAAAAATACGGTGAAAATTTACCAAATATTCTGCCACTAGAAAGCTAAGAGGATGGAGAAAACTTGTATTACATGTTTTTTTATGGATATGCATATAGTTGGGACCTTTACAAAGAAATCGGTATGCAATATACTTATAAAAATAACGAATTTTCAAGCCATTTAATGTAGGACCGGTTAAAACTAACTTCCCGCCGAAATTGTGTAATGGAATCATGTAGCATGCAAATATCAGAAACCGATGCGATGGCGTTTGACCATAGTATAGCCTGCCTGCCATGGGCTGCCGTAGTTTTCTTGAATATCATAGTTGTCACATCAGAGTATACCACCCTACAATATGATTAATCTGAGCGGCAAAGCATTTTTAAGGTTAAGAACAACCTCAGCACTCTGACCTAAGCTCACAAGCACAATAGTATGGAGTGTGATAGAAAAACAATAATTATGTATGAGGATATCATATTGGTAGAGCATGTCTTAGAAAATCTGCCCAAGACAATGAAAAAAAATACTAAAAGATCTCACTCATTAACGTAAACAAAATGTACGTTTTATATTTAGAATGCCTACCACAGTTTTCAATGGGACACATACATGAAGCCGCTGGAAATCACCCGAAAATACAGTGGAAATCCAACTTACCGCAGTGCTTTCTTTCCACCGTTGGCGGGAAATTACCAAAACATTTTCTTCTGCGTTAGAGAAACTTAATTACTTTTTAAACACAACACAAATTGATGACAGTTTTGTCAGCAACTACGCAAGGCGAACTGCAAAAATAAACCACTCGCCATCCGATCATATTGTGGGCATAAATTCAATAAATTGGCATAAACATGATTGCGGATTGTGGGCAAACGTCAAAAGCGGAACGGTAAGACCATAAATAAGCCAATGCCGGTAAGACCATAGGCAAACCAATCCCAAAGCCCGCCAAACTAATGATGCGTATTATCGAAACATTTTGATTATTATCCGACACCAATTTTTTGAAGTGAAACTTCTATAGCCCCGTTGTGATTAGGAATTCGGATAAAACGGAAATGACGCATACAGCACATGCGAAGCATAAAATTCCTATCAAGGCTCCTATTGGTTGAGATATAAAACGGAAATGGCGCAAGGTCGGCGCTCATTGGCTGCTTTGATTAGCGTCATTGCCTATGACCTATGACGTTATACACTAGACCAAAAGTATTGTCTCACAAACACAAAATAAAATGTAGCAATTGAGGAACACCCGTATGCTAGATAACTCAAACGTTGTTCCATGTATAACAAAGAATGTGTGCGTAAGGACGAAATAAACGATAGGACGCAGGCGGCGTTTTCGTAATCAAAATTTAAAATTTCGGTCATGTACTGCTTCAAGGCCGATTAAAGTGGGAGCCCTGGCACCAGTCGAATTTTGAAGTGTCAAGTTTTCAAGCTGCAATGAACAACGACAGTTTGCAAATGGCGTCAATTTTTAGTACTTGTTTTAACTGCTGATTCGTGTGTTGTTTTACGGCAAGCATATAAATAAACACATTGATTAGCAGTCCTGGATTTGTCAATAGACCGTATAGGCCGCGGCCTAGGGCGGCAGACTTCAGGGGGCGGCGCCAAGCCTACAACCTACAAGGGTGGCAACTTCTAAGAAAGAGGAGGGGGCGGCGCAAATGAAGTGTCCTCTACTTATGAAAAGTATAAAATGCAATCTCAACTATCGACACAAGCATTTCACAATGTTTCACAGTGAGATGATAAAAAATGGACATTTAAAAAAATCTAAATGAAAAATAATTATAAATACCTAAATATAACATTCTACTGTCCAGTGAATTTTTAACGCACAGGAATTCGAAATGTTTCAATAATATAGTTTATGAACGATTATTTCGAAACGGATATGTCGATTGCGCTCAACTCTACTAGTGTTATGACAGAAAAGTGGGGATCACGTCCATCCATCGTTTATCTGAGCTTTTTCTGACGTTTGCTTGCTTGCTTCGGTTCATTTCGTTCCTTGACAATAGAATATAGTAATTTATTGCGTTTTTAAATAAAAAAATATATTTGCTGTCCCTGAAAAATGGCAACGTTAGAAAAACCGAAATTAAAGCAGGTAATTATGAATAAATTTACCGATGTACGAATTGAATAGCAGCTCGTAACAATAAACAACGCAGTCCAGACACCAAAGTCATCGTCCTGTATTGTTATTGACACACACATCACGTTTTTTCACCATATTTTTTTTTATTATTCCAATAATATGCTTGATTTATTCTTTTGTCGTAAACTTAAATTGCGCAATTTTTCAGAAGAAGAAGAAAACTCGATTAAAGTCCGAAGATGAACCAAGTTTTGTTATCGAAAGGGGTGAAGATGAAGAGATTGCAGAGGAATTGTTTGACGAGGAAGAAGCTGCTTCATCGTCAAATATAGAAAATCCCAAAGTTGTCGAAAGCGTACCAGATGTTGAGATAAAAACTTTGAGTGATGAATCTAAAAGCGAATCAGTTCAGTTTGATTATCCTGTTCAACGAATAAAGGTCCCAGTTGCTCTAGAAAATAAACTAGATATTGGCACGGAGATCGAAGTAGACGTTCAGAAGGAGTCGTGTTCAGTTAGTTTCCTGGAAAAGGCTGCTCAGAGCTGCACCGAGGTTTCGTCAGCGGCTGCCAATTTGAAGCAGCCATTACCTCTGATTGAAGATAGTTTCGTAACAAATGTCCAAGCTGAGAGCAGTACGACTGAAACTGCCGGCACTTCAAAAGCTCTCACGAAGACTTACAGTCAACTCTCGTCTAAAATGAAGCAAATTGAAATTGCTAAATCTACTCATGTTTCTCCTTTTACATTTGAAGAAATAGAGTCTCTATTTGGCGTTAAGGAATTGCTTTCGGCCCGGCGATATTCTACTGAATTCGAAGCGCACGAAATGCAACCACCGGTACCCACGCATCCATTGTACGAGGCTTTGACAGAATACCAAAGGGCTCGCTCCCAACAGATCTACAACCAGAAAGAAGTTGTTTCGCTAACGGCTGAATGTGCCGATAAACAAAATACCATTTGGACATTAAAGAGTTGCGCCAAGAAGGCGGGTTCCCGGTGTGCAGATGGATGCTACTTTGATACTTCTCACAGTTACCAAGAGGCTACGCTGCAGAAGTCTTTGTTCACTGAGTTCCAAAGGAGTCTTGCGCTACTGAGAGAAAAGGCCACCGAAATACATTCTCTGCATTCTCACAATGAGCACCTCCATAAAATACAGGTATTCTTTAATAATAATCCACACTAATATTATAAATGCGAAACTGCTCGAGTTTGTTTATGACCTTTTCACGCATAACACAATATAAAGACTTTAATAATTCTTTCACCAATATAAAGCTAAATTATATGCGCAGACTACAGGTTGTAAATGATGGTAAGCTCTGGCGTTATGAAATTATAAATATTAATATATTATATTTGTTATACGTTTTCTGTCGCTAACAAAAGCGAGTTTTTGCTAACGTCGGAAAAAAATCTTTTCCATGGAAACAATGTTGATATATTTTTGGGCTCTATGCTGGTAGGTACTCAGTATACTGGTCAGCTACTACTGCAGAAAATTCAAATATTAGAATTCGTTTTTTTTTTTTTGACAAGCTTGGAATAAATGTCAGATTTGAGTTCCTATACTAAAAATATAATTCGTAACGATTATAAAGACTGAATGATAAATAGAGTTTTTTTTATTATATTAACGAACTTCCAAATATTTAAATAAAAATCCGAAATGTTTGTAAGCGCATAAATTGCCAACGAATGAACAAAATTGGATAAGTAATTATTTTTTTCTTTGAGCTATAGCATTATGAAATTTAGGGGGTAGGCGAGATGTTTGATAACTGAATGTAAGGGAATGAATATATGGAATGCGGGAGGGGATGGGGGTGGGGTGGGGGGGAGATAATTGATAAGTGCAAGCGCTACAGTAATTTCCCGTAATCCCATGCGAGCGAAGCCGCGGGGAAAAGCTAGTTATATATATATATTTACTGATGTAACTAAAGTTATAGATATCGCAGGGAATGTTGATGCATTGCACGCAGTACTCTCAGCAACTAATTGAGCAGTTAAATTTGTTTCTATGTATATGCCTTCCATAAACACTTAAACCTTCAGGCCTTGGGCGTATTTTGTCAGAAGTATATCTTCTTCTTCTTCTTGTATATAAAAATCAATTTTTGTTTGTTTGTTTGTATGTTATGCACTGTCGTACCGTTCATCCGATTGTGATGAAACTTTGATGATTTGTTGTACGCATACCCGCAAAGGTTATATGCTATATATAATGGTAAGCTCTGGCATTGCGAAATGTGTACACACGAAAATGGGTGTATTTTGTTATTTTAGCTGCAGGGAGGGAAGGCATGTGGGGAAGGGTAATGAAGGAGGTGGGGTTAGCAGGAGGGATGACGAGGGAGGGGAAGGCGTGGAAGGGGATTGCGGGAGGAAGGGGATGCGGGAGGGGAACGGGGACGCGTGGGGAAGGAAATGCAGGGAGAAACATTTTATTTCTTTGCATTACAACGCATGCCGGGTACCAGCTAGTTAAAAACATTTCCTCTTTGCAATCAAATCCAAATAAATGGAATATTTCTGAATGCCCCCGAAAACTGTTTATGAAAGGTGATAAAATACACTTTCAGATTTTATAATTCAAAAATAAATATAATTTTCAAAATACAATTTTTTTTTAATACAAACATAAAAGTTTTGAAAATGACTCAACTTGCGTTTTTTCTAACTGAAATTACTTATAAAGAAAAAAATAAAAACAAATATTTACTTTATTAGAAAAATGTATTATAAATGTTATCGTCACCTCACATTTTTGTCGTTTCATGTAAAAATAATTAATAAAATTTTTTTTTTTTTTTTTCCAAATTGTGGTCTGAGACTTTGGTTTTATAAAGGTATACATTTAAATTATTTTGAGGTTAACTTTTAGATTTGATTATAAAGCACGGTGTTTTCTCTTTTTCACACTGTTAGATCATTTTTAATTTTTATTATCTAAAATACATACATACAACATATTTAAAAAGAAAAACGTGTGGTTCTTAAAACTAATTACAATAAAGTAATTTCTTGTTAACGAAACTATCCAACTCAACAGAGAAAATATTCTCGTAACTTTGGAGTAATGCCATTATAGAAATAAGGTAAAAAATTATATTATTTGAAGCAAGTAAGAAATAAATATCCTTACATAGCAAGATTACAAGTCTACACAATGAACTTTTTAAAAATGTTGTCTAAACAATAACAATTACTAAATTAGAAATACAATGTAGATAAAAATAAGTAAGAATGTAGATGTAGAAAAAATAAAAATAATATTATTACAATTTACATTTAAATTTACTTAAAAGGTAGATAGATAGTAAGTGTCAAGTATAAAGAGTTGGTTGGTGTTGATATTTGGAATGGAAGAGTTGACAATATTGTATGATGCAACAATAATAAGATGCAACAATAAGTGCATACAAATAACACTATATCATTTAATTTCAGTTCGAAAGCTGATAAATATTTCAAGAGGATGTGTTTTTAAATATATATTTTTTTAATTAATTAATGATGAAATAAAATAATTAATTACATTCTAAAAAGTACAAATTATAATGATGAACTTGATGGATTACCACTAATAGGTACATTTAATGAAATTCGTTCTATGAAATTAAAACTTTTAACCCTAGATTACTACTCTACGCCGCAGAGGCGCCCGCGTTTTTTATATATTGCTCTCTCTTTTTATCCTCTGCGCTTATTGCATTGAAATTCAAGGACATCCCAGTCATCGGCAGCACGTGTCGCAGGACGGTTGTTGCGTTACGGTAAATTTGCTAGTTTTTTTGATATGGCCCTACAAATGGCGCTCCAAAGACGTATGAGTAGCTTGTGTGTAAGTTTTGCGCTCTTAATAAAATTATTAAGCAAAATATTTTTTTGTTCCTTTGTTACTTTTTTTTAGTTTTACATTAGTTTTAGTTAATTACTTCATGATAGACTATTTTTTGTAGTGTAATAGTTAGTAGAAGTTTTTTTTTAAATGTATACTTTAAGTGGTTTATTTTTTAAAGAGAAGGCTGTTTCATTGCATAAGTTTCATTTGAGATTAAAGATTTTATAATAAAAAAATATATAAATATAATATAAAATTGTGTTATTTTTTTTTAGTAATATACAAAATTATAGAAACATTCAAAACATATCAATCATACTTATTAGTTTTTGAATAAAATCATTAGTCAATATGATGCGCCTCGCGGGCGTATGAGTAGTTTCTTCGTACGTCACAACAAGAGTAGTAGTCTAGGGTTAATTAGTGTTGGGTTGATCTAGTAGTTGATTGATTTGTGATTTAAAAGCTTTATAATTTTTTAAACATAAATGAAAAGGGTTGCCAACTTGGGAGAGCAAAATAAAAATGACATAAAGCACAATCGAGGAATTCCTCGTAAAACATAAACGAAAAGGGTTGCCAATTTGAAAGATTTTAATTCCCTAGTTTTTTATTTTAATAAAAAAAACATGTTGCATAACGCGTTGTTCAAACCCTACCTCCCGCCCCGGTAACGCACAGTAACGTTTTACAAGACCCCCTCCCCCCAAATTGCGTTGCGTAATACTTGAATGGCCCCTTTTACACAAGGGATGCGTTCCACGGAAATAAATTGTCAACCCCTCGGGCTAATTTCTTCGCTTTTTGCAACAACTCATATACGTCTCATAGAAATCGTTAGAATCAATATTTATATTATAAAGTGTACTACAATGTGCGTACCACAAGACTCAGAGACGAGTCCTGATACAATCAAGGGAGTTATACAGTGTGGTAGCCTTCTATCCCCCATCCATGAAGAAGGTTCCCATTTTTACCTGAAGAGCGTGCTTTTGAAGATATAAGGGCTGGAAGTTTCGTCCTCTAGAAATTTCTAGAATAGTCCAGAACATTCGAGAGCATTTTACAACATTCCAGAACATCCTGAAACATTCTGGAATGTTGTGGAATGTTCAGAAATAGTCTGGAACATTTGGGAACATCCCAGATTGTTGTGGAACATTCCAGAACAGTCTCGAATGTTGTGGAATATTCTGGAACATTGTGGACCATTTGAAGCCTTTTTTGTATGGGTGGGGCTACCCATTGATAGGGGTATTTAAAGCAAGATAAGTCGTGGGTTCGAACATCAGATCAACTCCCTGAGCGAAGACGGGTACCCCAACTAGTAAGATCTAAACCAGAGGTTCCCAAACTTTTTTTTCTCTTGGACCACTTTAAAAAATAACGGGGGTAATGTGATATTAGACGGGATGGGATATGGGCACGTGATGGGTCTCAATATGACCATTTTTCTGTTTTTCGTGTACTATCTGCTTACATTGAGAGGTAAAGCCAAGCCAACATTTTTGTTCTTTACTATCGAAACCAATGAGCTATATGCTTGTTTAAGGAGCTACACGTGACAAAATTCATAAAACTGGGAAGACTTCGGTGGCTGGTCATGTGGAGAAAATGACCGAGCATCAATCACCAAAGTCCCTGCTGAACTCAAGACCGACAGGGCGAAGGAGCCTGGGAAGGCCAAGATTAAGATTGAGCGACAACATCCTCAAAGATATATCTACCTTGGAGCTTCTAAACTGGAAAGAACTGGCCCAAAACCGAGATGAGTGGAGGAAGACTCTTGAGGAGGCCAAGACCCACCAGGGGTTGTAGAGCCAAGAGTGATGATGATGACCAACGAAACCAGATAAATTTTCGTAGATCCCCGCTTACAACTTGTGGACCCCCATTTATTTTAGATCAGTGTTAAAAAGAGAAAACACCACGATTTATATTCAAAACTAAAAGTTAACCATAAAACGTACATCTTTATTTAATTTTTTGTTAATTATTTTTACATGAAATGATGAAAAGTGTGTTGACGTTAATGTTTATAATACATTTGCTTACAAAAATATGCAGGTGTTTTTATTTTTTTTCGTAATCAGTAATTTTAGTTAGAAAAATAGTAATGTGAGCCATTTTTAAAACTTTTTTATGTTTGCTTTCAAAATTATGTTTGTTTCGAATTATACAATTTGAAAGCGTATTTCATCACCTAACAAAAACAGTTTTAAGTTTACAGATGCGTTCAGAAATATTCCATTTATATGGATTTTATTGCAAAGCGGAAATATTTTGATCATCTGACAAAATAGGCTCGAGGCTTCAGGGCTCAAAAATACAATGCGTAATGTACAGAAAAATGGGAGATAGGTTCTATTGTATGAAAATCACTGCAGGATCTCATAATATAAAAACACATTATTGTTTATTTCCACACGATTATTGGGTAGGAAGGAGGTAGGAAAAATTTAGGATTCTATTAAGAAGGAATATTATCATTATAAGAAAGTGTAAAAACAGAATTGACTGTCTACCCTCAAAGGTTGAGCAAATAATCTGGATGTCCACCGTGAGCGGTGCGGAGTCCATGAAGGAGTCCCTCAGGATCCTGTTTTGGGTACTCCGTACCTCGGGATGGGGCTATGACAGGGAGCTGCGCAGACGACTGAGGAGCTGGTGCTCCCACCTGGCCACCGCCCTGCTGCAGAACAATAACTCCCTGGAGAATATACTCTTCATTCTGCATCATGTGCTCAGGTAACCACCACATTTTATTATTTATAAATATTTCTTGCGAATGCCAAATTTGCTTTGTGTCGAAATGTTGCTTGAAATGGTTTTAGTCGTGTTTGGTGACCAGATCTGAATAACCTAGTACTTTCTAAACTTCCTCCTACCCATCTCCTTCCCCTCTCTACTTCTTCTGCTTCACATAGTCCCACTGTTCCCGCACAGTTGACTATGTTCCCGGACAGTTCAGACTCTGGTGCAGTATTCATATTAAAAATGAACATATCTCATGAACTTAAAAAGCCCTGTAAGAATAGAGAATTAGTGAGGTTTTGTATGGATGGCATTGAAGCTAAATCTAGAGTGAGGAAAAATTGCTTGGCATACATCTTGTATGACAAACTTTTAAAATGTTTTATAAGCAAAGTGATAAGTAAAACTTTAACCTTACTTTTTCACGTTTCAGGGTAACGCAAGGAATCAGGTGGTCCTTCCACCTCATAAAGTGCACGGTGAAGTCAGCCAACGACATCCCCAAAGCGTTGAGTTTGTTTGAGGCCATCATAACGCACGCGGCCAAATCTCTAGACAGTAAAGACAAGGCGGTAGACAAACCAACACCCATTTTGGAAGAACAGAATATTGGTAAGATTGTTAACATTAAAAGGCTAAAAATTCAATAATATGAGTCATCAATAATCTACGTAATCTAATTACGAATGTTGTATAGGCTTTTTGTTTTTTTTTTTTGCGTACAGTGAAATCTCGATCAATCATTTCTCGAATATTCGTTTTCCTGCAATTGTCGATTAGTTTTCCAGTCCTGAATTAATTTTATACAATAGAACGCGTCAATTGTTCTTCTATGTATCGTTTTACCACATTGATCATTTTTTGCATTTTGGGAAGAGGGTTTGGGTACCGCCGCCCCGGGTACCATTTATTTGATAACCAACACCTATGCTATATTTGGTGACTTGGCAGGAGTACCAGGGTTCGTGGGGTGAGGTTTGTCAAGATCTTGGCGGATGATGTGTCTACCCACCTGCTGCGTGGCGGGCAGGATCGAGAGAGACTGGTCGAGGAGGTCTTTTGACCTCTCCAGCCAGAATCCCTCAACCCATCGCCTAGCACCGCAGTTGAAGGAATGGATTTGTACGTCCGTACACACCGTCCTGGATACACTGACCCCCAGATTCCTACCCACCCGTCATACCTATTTCGTTCCCAGAACTTCCTCTGCTTCATTTCCTTAAAAAACCCTTCACACAGCATCCCCTAAGATGACATCGGCCCTGATTATTTTCTTCAGGGCCTCCTGTGTAGAGCTAATGTAAAAAAAAAGAATCTGGCAGGCGCTTGCTTGATGGACACCGGGGGGCGCGTTGTGGATTTGGTTTTTCTCTGCGTAAAACATGTGTAAAGCCCGGGCAACGCCGGAGACCCCAGCTAATTTTGAATTTTAAATATTTATAATTTAATTTAATTTAAATATTTTGCTCAATCGATCGTTTGTCAAAATATGAACATTTAAAACAATATTTCGTGGCTAAATATTTGGTTTCAATTAGCGGTACTCGTAAACATCGAGCGGAACATTAAAAAATTTTGACATTAGTTGTCGTTATGTTGTCGAGCACGGCGGTTAAAGGGCGAGTCCTGCCACGGTGGTAAAGGGTTGAAAAAGAGGATCTCTGTAATTGATTTTAATTGATTTGACATTGAACTGTTTGCGTACTTTGTACTGTTAACCTTTTGATTGCCTTTCCCCAGAAGACACAGATGTAGTTGTGGCCGCAGAAGCCACCGACGACAACCTGTGGCTCGTTGTGGACTCGGATGGGGAGGGTGCGGACGTGGAAGCGGGAGGGGCAAGCGGGGGCGTCGCAGTGCTGCGAGAAAATGACATTCTGGGGCTGGTGCGCCAGATCCCCTTCCAAGACATCTTCAGGGAGCTGATGGTGGTGCGGAGCGACGGGGAAGAGGTAAGCCGCAACTTTAACAATGCTATCTTACTATTATTTAGGATATCTTAGCCGTTTCTGTGCAGGGGTGGGCGGAAAGGATAGACCGCCATGCAACAGCACACACTCCTTGCTTCATTCACATTCATACATCGTTTCATACATACTCTTCTATTATTTGGCATCACAGCAACTGAATTAATTTTTGTGCAAAATTTGTTCTGAAATTATTGATTTAGTGAAAAGCCATCACGTTCTTGTATTTATATATATATATATATACATATATATATTTATTTATATTTATTTATTTATTTAACACGCTGTTGAGGGGTATTTAAAGGGTCTTCCAATAGGGACTTCCGAACTTTGAGACAGTTGATAGCGGCCATATTGTTTAAGCGACGTCTGTCAAATTGGCTGTCACTTATGTGTTGTCAAGTTGGCTGTCACTTGTTAGTCTGTTTTGCCAAATCACCATATTATGGATATAGCATTCAACAACACGTGCAAATGATAAAACTGTTTAAAATTGAATTAATTGTTAAAATTGTTAATGATAAAATCTCATGTGGAGATGATGTGAACTGGCCACCGAGATCATGAGATTTGACCCTGTTAGACTTTTTGTTGTGGGGTTTTCTTAAGTTGCAGGTCTATGCGAATAAGCCACAAACCACAGTGACCCTCAAAGCCAACATAACCCATGCCATCGGTCAAATTCAGCCGGATTTATGCACCAAAGTCATGGAAAATTGGACATTTCGGATGCGCGCCACCCAGAGAAGCCACGGCGGTCATTTGAACGATGTTATATTCCATACATAATGGCATCGATAGGCCTTTCAATCGATGATATCTCACACACACTTTGTTTTATTTAAATTTAAAGATAGGAAGTGCTTAATGAAAGACCCTATATAATGGCCGCCCGGAGGAAAAGCCTTGTAATATAGCGGTCATATATTGTGGCCTGGGTTCAGTAGTCAACCAAGAACTCCCAATCTTTTTTTCTTCTAGAATTGTTTTACTTTATTCCTGTTGTCATGTAAAATAGATTAGCCATCAAAAACTCCACCTTAGAACCAACTACCTTACGGCGGAAACTGTCTTACATAAAATTATTATGCCAACTTGCGCCTTTAAAACTCACACGAGCACTTGCATATAGAGCATTTTGCTCACATTTTATAAAAAGCCAATAAGTACATAAATTATAGCATATTTATTACCTCCTCTGCTGAGCCACTGGCACACACTAAGACGAAAAAACCGTTATGCGCAGGAGGGGGGAAGTATGAAACTCAGCTATTGGGCGAACGAGGTATGTGTGCACATTATTGCATAAATGGCGCGAATTTAAATTTAGCGTTAGGGACTAAGACGAAAAAACCGTTATGCGCAGGAGGGGGCAAGTATGAAACTCAGCTATTGGGCGAACGAGGTATGTGTGCACATTATTGCATAAATGGTGCGAATTTTAAATTTAGCGTTAGGGACTAACACGAAAAAACCGTTATGCGCAGGAGGGGGCAAGTATGAAACTCAGCTATTGGGCGAACGAGGTATGTGTGCACATTATTGCATAAATGGCGCGAATTTTAAATTTAGCGTTAGGGACTAACACGAAAAAACCGTTATGCGCAGGAGGGGGCAAGTATGAAACTCAGCTATTGGGCGAACGAGGTATGTGTGCACATTATTGCATAAATGGCGCGAATTTTAAATTTAGCGTTAGGGACTAAGACGAAAAAACCGTTATGCGCAGGAGGGGGGAATTATGAAACTCAGCTATTGGGCGAACGAGGTATGTGTGCACATTATTGCATAAATGGTGCGAATTTTAAATTTAGCATTAGGGAAATGCTCATAGCGCGAGTGGTCGCGGGTTAATGCCATTTATTTACTATTTTTTTTTTTGCTTACATGTAATGTTTATACAATTTTATCATTCCCAGTTGGTATTCTGTGGGGGCAAGCTCAACGGGGGCCCTGTGCTGAGGATCTTTGCCTCCGTCAGGGTCCTGCTGGGCATCATCAGGACGGGGCTCATGTGTCACAAGCAGTACCAGGAACTCACCAAGGAGCTGTGCCGGCTCGCTCTACACTCTGTCAAGTACTGCACAGAGCTCTGGGAATTGGCTAGGTTAGTTACTGTGATAAATATCTCACTTCCAAAAGTAATTTTCACAAAATTTATTTTATTTTTTATCAACATTTTCACCACATTCCTGAGTTAGGATAAATGGTATAAATCTTTGTGTGCTGAATTTTTTATGACATTCATACATTTTATATGAAAATTAATTCGCATGTAGCGCTAAAGCACGGTTTATTCGCGCACAGTACTGATGACAGTACAGTCCTTAGCGTTTTGTTTGACAAGCCCCCAAAGGGCACACAAACTCACTTCTACCGCTTGTGAACTGCGCACATGTACATATTTTTTTTTATCCTAGAAAGCTTATTAGTACATATTGAAAATCGGAATTACCAATTTTTTTGCCATTCTTTCAGTTCTTTTGGTGAAACACCAATTTTATCTAATAAAAACTTATTTATTTTAGTGAAACTGCTAATTGTTTAGTTTTTGATATTTCTAAGCATAATTAAAATGAATGAATTATTCTTCCAGCGCTAATTGCGAGGCCAACCTCTTGGAGCGAGTTATATCGGAGTACAACAGCGTATTCATGGCGGGCTGGTCCACTCTAGAGTGCGCCGGCTCCAGAGACGTGTCCCTCATGTTTTTATCCGAGATGCCGTTTGGTTTGGTCAAAATCGAGACCGTCAGATCGCTGTATTCCAGGACCAAGTTCAATCTGATAGGTAAGATACGAGTAGTATAATTAACTGAGCATGAAATTTCTTGAAACTTCTTCGCTGTAGTTACACTACATTGAAGTGTTGTGCCTGTCTCACTAAGAACACAGAACTGCTTTTGATAATGTCCAAACTGCTCGAGATACTAGAACCAAAGGTCTTTTGAACCAGAAGTCTTTTGCTAAAAGTACTTTTGGCCAAAGAAATTTTAGATACTTTGGAACAAAGCTATACAAGCACTTGCAGTGGCCATTATACAGAACACAATTTATTTTAAATATAAACCAGACACCAACAAGACTTGGACAAATCATCAGCCAAGACAAATCTAACATCAAAGATTTAATCAAAACCAATTTATAAGTATGCATTTCTGATGGTACAATGCTTTTAAACATAATATTTAATAAAATATGCCAATGAAATATGCGTTAAGAAAATGAAGAAAATATGGATGGTTCTTAGTCGAACTATGGTACAGTTAAAAGTGACCGAATTGGATATTGACACCTTAGCTCAGCAGTGGTCAGAGAACTCGCCCGGAAAGAGAGGGGTCCTGGGTTCGAGTCCCAGAGGTGCCAATATCTTTTTCTGATTTTTCTGTTTCCAGATTTTCGATTGAGTTTCGCTCATAGTATCTTCATTTAATTAATTATAATATTTTTATTTAATTATTTATTAGTCATAAAAAGATACATGTATTACAAAGTTTTATACAACAATTAATTACATAATAGATGTATTTGATGTATTGTTTTGTTATTTGTAGTTTTGTTATAAACTGTGCCTTCACTTACAAGTATGCATTTCCAATGGTACGATGTTGATTGTCTTTTATTTTTAACGTAACATTTATTTATTTTATTTATTTTTTGTTATAAAAATACAAAAACAGTACAAGGAAGCTTTTGACTGTCCAACTTGGAAGGACTCCCGTTCTAGGACAGTCAAATTGATAGGTTTCGAATGCATTAGGTACATGATGATTAATATATGTAGTGTTAATTAAAATTGAAAAACTACATTTACCTAATTATAATATATGTTACAGTTTTATAATTAGTTAAGCATTGAATATTAAACGTATAGTGTTTTCAAATTTCGATTGAAATAAAAACAGTAAAGGCAAAGAAATTAAACATTTGGGTAACAAAACATTGTGTTGTTATTTTTGTTACAAACGCTTACGTTATAAACATAAACAAATAGTATATGATTATTCTGTTCTGAATGAAAAGCTTTTGTTTCCAGTGTCTGACAGTGTGTGGTGCTATTATGCTTTGGTCTGCATCTCCAATATGGCCATCACCAGGACTGAGGAGGACTTTGCCATGACCATAATAAAGAACTTATACCTGGTAAACTATTTTTTTTCTCGGGCATTAACTGTGTAACAATTTGTAGATATTTTGTTTTGAGGAGTTTTATTCATAATGTACATTTTTTACTTAATTTTATTTATTTGCTACCGGTTTTTACAAGTCCGTGTCATTTACTAGCGTACTTAAAACTAAACTAAAAAGTATAAAAGGACAGAAAAAAAGGGGGTGAAGTCAAAACAATGAGGAAACATGGTCAACAAAGGTGACAATTATTACAGGGTGCTATTACAGTAGAAGCCCATTAATTTGAAATCCCGGGACATCAAAAATAAAAAATTTTATTAACAAATTTCCACGTAAAAATGGAAAATAAAATTTGTAAAAAATCGCCGCAAATTGAGTTCCTCGGTCGCAAATTCAAATTTGGGTAGGTTCTTCGGAGTAAATTCGTAATGATATAACTTATGCCAGTGTCAATCGAATTTTCGTAGGCGTTTACCGATATTTATTTGAGGAAAATTCATAAAAATTTGACACTTTCCACATAAATCAAATTTTCGCAGCCGTCCCTTTAAACTCACAAAAATGTGATGTATTTCCGCATAAATCGAAATTTAGTAGCCAATTTTCGTTGTAGCCCATCCTTCTAATTCTGATATTCAAAGTAAATTCGTAAAAATACAACATGCAATGTTTTATGCGTGAAAGTGTAACAAACAAACACAAGCAATTTCGCATTTGTAATATTAGTATAGATATAGATATGGCATCATAAATGTCACCTAATGCTTGCAAATAAATTGTGGCATTTTTATTGATTTTATATTTTAATTGTTGTTAGGTATCACTTTTATCTGTAAATTTTTATTACAAAGATACAAATAGAATCAATAAAATAATGTTTTAATATTTATTACACCTATTATATATGACCACAAGTGTCTCTCGTGATATTTAGTTCAAGGGTTATAATATAGTTGCCGTAATTAAGATCGATTAATGTTCTATTGCGTCAAACACATTCTAAACAAGACTGCCTAACTTCCCGTCACGCAGTTTCTCCACAGGGTAGGCTGAGAGGATAGACTATCACACAACTCTGTCTTAGCACACCTCACATCCTTATTTCATTAATATTTATACATATTCTGTTATTCTAACCTTCGACGTGAGCCGACTCAAGTCGAACTCAAGTCGACTCGTCAGAACTCTTGACTTTGTTTATCATCGACTTTCTCGTCATACATTCTTCTGGCGCTTCATTCTCATCTGCTCTACATATTAAAACCATCTAACCTTCCCTTTATTAGTGTTGTCCACCACGCCTGTATCAGCTTTGCATTCTTTCAGGATCTCCACTTTTCGATTATTCCGCTCGTTAGTCAGACAAATCCACAAACACGGAATTAGTATTGTCCCCTAAAGCCTCTGACGTTTTGCAATGTACTTCTCATATTATGTGAACTGTCAGAAAGCAGACCACAACGTTTTTTTTGTTTTCTAACGGCCATGGAAAACATGTTTGCACCATTTGGTTCAATGTTTGCGGTAATATTGTCATTGGAGACCCGGCTTTATGTATGCAAACTGAAAGCGCGGTATTCTCTCTTTCTAATTCTGTTTAAATCATATATTTCACCATAATGTAAAGAGATAATGATGAGTGGATTGGTTCATTGCTGTTAGCTGGACTTCCAGAAAAGTTTAGCCTGATGATAATGGCTATAGAACATTCAGGGATGAACATAAGTGCAGATGTTGCTGAACTGTCATTAATATTTTCCAAGAGAAATAATTAGCATAAGTTATGATTTCAAATTTTTCACGGCCAAAAGTATTATCATGTTTTATTTTTCGATTATTATGCCGTGTTGCCCTGCCTCCTTCTTCCAACCAATGTTTCAGACAGCATTACAGTGTCCCGTCTTCAGGGCAGATGTGTAATGGATAATAATATTACTTATATAATATTAAAGAAGGAGGTAGTAACCCAAAAATAAATCACAAAAATAGCAAGAAAAAAGCTTAATTTTTATGAGACTGTGTTTGGCTGGGATATACATCTCGAAAAAAGATTCAATGTCTGTAAAGTATATCTGTAAAGGTCTGTAAAGTATATCTTCCAAAATTGCCAAAGGGGTTTAATATTTTCAAAGTTGTAAAAATTTTTTAATTCCAGATTGGCTACCGCTCCGACTTCTCGGAACTTGGATGTGGAGAATGGGCGCGAACCTTATGCGGGACGGCCCTGCGGAGCAAGCCGCACCTCATAGGACCCCTTCTGCTGGTCTCTGCGCCCCCGTCCTCGCCCGCCCGGCTAGTGGTCCTGCCCCTCGGGCTGTGGAGGCCCCCGTCTCAAGAGCTGGTCAGGCTGCTGGATCACTGGATGCTGGTGGCGCCCAATCTGGTGCCCGTGCTGATTAAAGAGATGGATTGGACGCAGAAAGGGTATGCTAAATTTATTTATTTTAATACATAAGGCACAACATGTGCCATTAATAACTCGGGTACGCCTCATACGTCATTATATATGTTGGCCATGCTATAGGTAGCTTGAAAACAACATGGGTCCGAAAAGTTAACAAAAGTATAAAGTGTAAAAAAACATAAAGTATAAAGTAATAAAAAAGTATAAGTACAAAAGGTATTAAATAATATATAAAGGTAGATATAAAAAAAGTTAAAAAAGGTTTAAAGTAACTAAAAAAGTATAAGTACTAAAAGTATTAAGTAATATATAAAGGTAGGTATAAAATGTAAGATTTTTTCTGTATTAATTTATTTATACAAAGAAGGATGTCTTTAACGGGTGGGCGGCGTGGATTTGATTTATATTGTATAATTTAAAGATGTTAAAAATAAATATTTATCAGTTAGCTTTCCCAACAAGATCTCAAAATTGAAAAGGCTAAAAATATAAATTGTGAGTAAATATAAATTCACATTCGATTCTGCTCAATCGGTATACCGGTTATCCAAATGGTATGGGGACAGCCGGTTATCCAAAAACTAAAAACTGTTTTTGAAAGGTTATGAAATACAAATACGCTTAAAAATTTTATAATTCGAAATAAATGTAAAATTTTTTAATGCAAATATAAAAAAAAAATTTAAAAATGGCTAACCTCACGTTTTTTCTAACTAAAATTACTGATGACGAAAAAAATAAAAACACATTTTATTAAGCAAATGTGTTATAAATTTTATCATTAACTCACTTTTTGTCGTTTCATGTAAAAATAATTAATAAAAAATTCCCAAAGTTTCAGAATTTTTTTCAAATTGCAGGTGGAAATTTTGATCAAATTCAATACAAAACATCAGTGCACATTTTAATTATTTTGCGGTTACCTTCTAGATTTGAATATAAAGCGTGATACTTTTTCTTTCTAACACCGCTTAGATGATATTTCTAACCATGATAGTAAGGAAAACACAACAATTTCCATGAGATCTGTATGAGTTGTTCCGAAAACCGAATAAATTAGCCTGAGGTTATTATTAAAAAGGTGCAAAACTTTTTTTTTCCTCCCTTAAAGTTCACTTATTTGGAAGAAATGTTTGGATCCTGATGTATGTCCCGATTAAGTGGAATCGACTGTAGTTATTTAATTTATTTTTCAGAGGTCTAGACTTGCAGACGCACCGCTCTGTGGGCGTATTCCTCGCTACCATGTCGCAGAATCTGGTCACCCCGAAACACCACTTCCCCGAGTGGCTTTGGGAGTGCATTCTGCCGCTGAAACTCCACTGCTTCGACTGGGGTATCGACAAGTCCTGGGCCTTCCAGGTGGAGAACCTGCCCGAGCTGGATCTGAGCGGGAAGTGCCCCACGAGCAGTATCGTGGGAGTGCTGACCACGTCGCTGGGCCACTCGGTGCCGCTGATATTTACGCGGGCCGTGCCTTTGTTGTTGAAATTGGCCTTAGCGGGGAGGTTTGCCGAGGTAGTGCACGCCCTGCATTATATTCTGCCGGTCTTGGTGGATTGCCCCGATGCGATTGGACCATGTAAGAAGTAAGACAAATTGTTTATTATAATATTTTAGTGCAGACCTGTGAAAAATCACAGGATATTCTGAATTCTTGACAAATCAGTTCCAACTTTGGAAATGGCAAAAATTATTTTCTGATAAAATAATACATCATTGTGGATAGGCACTTTATTGAATTCTGATGTATGAATTCCCCAACCCCGATGCAGGCGAACCCTAGTGGGGTTAATAATTACATGCTAAAATGAATAAACTTGTTAAGAAGCAATAAATAGAATAAATAAATAAATTCTTCACGCAATCTGTCCCAATTTTGAAAATTTTGCTTAAATTCCAAGCGAATTTGAGTTCATTGAATCAGAATTACGCAGGACGCACGGACAACCGAAATTAGTATTTTTGATTATAATTTAGTACAGTCCCTCAAGAAAGTGTAGAAATTTTTTTTCAAGCAAGATTTTTGCTTTATTTTTTAAATGCGATTTAACCCTTATGTATAATATAAAGAAAGGTCAGAATCGCTTACGCCAATATCATTCTCGACATAACCGTTGATTTCATCAATCTAGCTACTTAAAATATTTTTAAATGAATTTTCTATGACTTTGCTGGTCAATTTTGACGGCTGTCAAAAGTAAAAAATTGATATTTTATATTTTCAAATTTCAAAATCAGTTTATATTTATTTGTGTGATTATATTTTTTGACAATTATTTCTTATTCTGAAAAACTTCTTACGATGTTATCATGTAATATACATGAATAATAATATTATCTGGTAAACAGAAAACTATTAGAGGTTCGCTGTACTTTACCTTACTGGCCAGATGGAGAAAAAGTTGAATGAGAATTTAACGATATTGGATGCGATTATTCTTTTAAACGATGTGGAATAATGTATCATTGAGTACTTTTGCCGATTGCTTTGTAAAATCTTTGTTGAAAACGAGAATTGATGATCTGCATGAAGACAAAGAAGAAGACAACATGCCATTATCAGAGTGGATAAGAATGAACAATATTATTGGTTTTAATAATGACGATATTGCAGACTTTGTGCATGCTCATGAGGGCTTATCGACGTGTGGACTTCCAACAGATAGTGATATCGTAGAATCTGTGTTGCATAAAGACAATGAAGGTGATGAAAGCAGTGATCCTGGATATAGAGGGAGCATTCAATTGCACCACTATTAAATCCATCGATGAAGCGGCAGAAAGACATGGACTCGACAAAACCACCAGAAGGTGGCTGAAGAACATGCTTTCGGGCCGGATACTTACGGTAACAAGGGGTGAGGTGAACATCAGAGTACTGGTGACACGAGGGTGTCCACAGGGAGGGGTCTTGTCACCCTTGCTGTGGAGCCTAGTGGTGGACAACCTCATCCGGAAACTCAATAACAGGGGCCTCTATACACAAGGGTATGCGGATGACATTGCAACCATAATAAGGTTGTGTCTGCATCCATTGGGATGCAGACACAACCAGAAGCCTCTTACAATCAACACTGGCGACAGTGGAAGAATGGTGTGAAGAAACAGGGCTGTCGGTCAATCCAGACAAGACAGAACTAATCTTCACACGCAAAAGAAAACTAGAGGGATGGAACAATCCAACCTTCTATGGAAAGGAGTTAAAACCCTCGGACACGGTCAAGTACCTCGGAGTCATCATAGATGCCAAACTGAGCTGGAAAAACCATGTGGAAATTATGGGCAGAAAGGCATGCGCACTAATGTGGGCAACCAGGCGGATCTGCGGCAGAACGTGGGGACTCAACCCTAAAATGATGCAATGGCTGTACACAGCCGTTGTAAAACCGAGGATCATGCATGCAGCCCTGGTCTGGTGGAGGAGAACAACACTGAAAACAGTGATGGTCACACTCAACCACATACAGGGACTCGCATGCAGAGGAATCACGGGAGCTATGCGAACCACTCCGATACTAGCCATGGGAGTGCTGCTGAACCTACCCCCACTAAACCTAGAAATAGAGGGGGCAGCGATGGCGGCAGCCTACAGGTTACAATGTAAAGGTCAATGGAGAGGTGAGCTGCCCAAAAACAGTCATACAGAGATCGGAACAAGACTGAGGGCAATTAGCCCGACAGCTGGAATGAAGCAGGACGGCAAACAAGCCGACTATTTCTTTAAACAGCAGTTCGGGGTGATCTACCCCACAAGGAAGGAATGGGACACGGTTCCAGGTCCAACCTCCAAACAGGAACTAATCTGGTTCACAGATGGATCCAAGATGGAGGAAGGAACAGGGGCCGGGGTCTGTCTGCAGGGATCCAAGAGGGAACTCAGTATACCTCTAGGAACATACTGTACTGTGTTTCAAGCTGAGATGAAAGCCATCTTGGCCTGCGCACAGGAGAATATACGTATCGGGTACAGGAATAAGAACATAAGCATATGTTCTGATAGCCAGGCTGCCCTAATGGCACTGGAAAGTAACCGATGCGACTCTAGACTGGTGATGGAATGCAGGACTATTCTTACAGAACTTGCTACCATCAATAAAATAACCCTGATCTGGGTACCAGGACATAAAGGTATTGAGGGCAACGAGCGGGCTGATGAACTAGCAAGGAGAGGGGCGAAAGCACCAATTTATGTCGCCAGTGTTGATTGTAAGAGGCCTCTGGTTGTGTCTGCATCCCAACACCTTATTATGGTTGCAATGTCATCCGCATACCCTTGTGTATTGTGGGATCCGAGCCGGCTGTAGGAGTAGCAGCTTGCCACACAAAACTACATATTGATAGGTGGGTCGAATCCCAGCACTGCAAAGAATGTGAGAGGGCACCTGGAATGAGACAATCTAAAGTACTCATAAAAGGACCATACCCTAGACGAACCAGGAAACTACTCAATATGGACAGAAACTCGCTGAGGGAACTGGTAGGACTACTAACGGGACACTGCCATCTCAGGAGACACATGCAGATATTGGGAGTGGAAAACACCAATAGATGCAGGAAATGTAAAGAGGACGAAGAAACTCCAATTCACTTATGGTGCCAATGTCCTGCCCTGGTGGGTACTAGGCTCAGATACCTGGGGAGACACACAGTAGAACCAGAAGACATAGCCACATATCCGGTGACAACTCTGGTGAACTTTATTAAAGGGACTGGGTTGTTACTAAATGATTGAGGTAAAATGGGAGATAGCACAATGGGCCTATGGCCTAAGTGCTCACGGGAACATATACTTGTAAACCGTCTCCGCCTTTTATAAAAAAAAAAAAAGCAGTGATGATGGTATGAGTGTAGAACCGGAACAAATCATAATAGGGCATGCTAGTGATATGTTGGACAAATTGTGAGTTTTTTTGAAACCTTTAATGCGTTAAGTGTTTTGAGGGTAAAATAAGAAACATTAAAGTGAAAAAACAATCATCGATAATGAATTTTTCTAGTACAAGTGAAATTCAGTAAAATGAAATCCCTTTTCTGCAATGACAACCTTAATTTAAAACTAAGGCAGAGAATGTTAAAGTGTTATGTGTGGTCAGTCTTGCTGTATGGATGTGAGACCTTGAAAGTAAATACCATGAACAGGTTAGAGGCTTTTGAAATGTGGCTCTACCGGAGAATGCTCAAGGTTCCATGGATCGACATGATCACCAACATAGAAATTCTCAGGCGGGTTAGAGCAGATAGAGAACTGCTCACATCAATAAAAGTCGGGAAAATTTCATGTCACGTACTTCGAGGGGAAAAGTATCACTTGCTCCAATTAATATTAAAAGGAAAAATAGAAGGTCGCCGAGGGCCTGGTAGGAGACAAATGTCTTAGCTACGAAATATACGAGAGTGGACCGGCATTAGAAGTGTGCGGAGGAGCTATTCCGGGCAGCACAAGATAGAGAGACATTTTCCAGAGTGATCGCCAACGTCGGGGGGACCTGATAGGGCACACAAAGAACAAGAAGAAGTACAAGTGATTTAGAGTAAAATAAAAACTTATATATGTTAATTGTTTGTACAATTATTTATTATTATCTATACTAATATTATAAATGCGAAACTGCGTGTGTTTGTTTGTTACGCTTTCACGCATAAACCAATAAACCGATTTTAAAAATTCTTTCCGCAATAGAAAGCTACATTATATGTAAGTAACATAGGCTGTATATAATGGTAAGCTCTGGCGTTATGAAATTATAAATATTAAAATATTATATTTATTATACGTTTTCTGTCGCTAACAAAAGCGAGTTATTGCTAACGTCAGAAAACAAATCGTTGCCGAGGAAATGATGTTGATATATTTGCAGGAAATCGTAGTTAATATCTATCTATATAAATAAAAATGAATCTCCGAAATGTTTGTCCGCGCATAACTTCCGAACGACTGCACCAAATTGGATAATTCTTTTTTTTTACTACTGGCGAGCTCTGGCATTATGAAATTTAGGCGGCACGCGAGCTGTTTGAAAACTGAATGTACCGGGAATTGATGTATGGAATGCGGGAGGGGGAGGGGGGGATAATTGATAAGTGCAAGCGCTACAGTAATTTCTCCCTATTACCATGCAAGCGAAGCCGCAGGTAAAAACTAGTAATTAGTATAATAGAGAACTCCAGCCCAATTTTTTTATTTTTTTTTTTATGAATTACCTTCTAACTTAAATAACTGCATATTTATTTTTATAGTTAGTTTTAATAGTTAAAATAAATGTCAAAGTTTTAATTTTTCAAGATCCCCGAAAACCACCGAATCTAGCGTGACGTCATCATGACCAACCGTAGTATGAATTATGAAGGGAAAGGGAAGTATGAATTTTGTAGGGAACTGGAATCAGCTGTTCGACTTCCGCCATTTTGAATTTCAGCATTGGAGCGTTTTACTGGGCAGTAAGATCGTTTTTTGTACAGTTAGAGTTTTTGAATATTTTAAATAATACAGATAAACTAATAGAGATACTTTATTTTTGATACTGAATTATTTAGGCCTAAATAATGTTTCAATAAAAACAAAAACTATTATATGTCCAAATCTCTATAAACCAATAACACAGAATGTCGAACGGCTTGCACCTTACATTCTATTGATTTCTATACAACTTTGACCCAGGTGACGCGGCGCGGTGACGTCACGCTGCCAAAATCCAGCAATACCAACTTGACAGGGTGTTTTAATGACACGTTTTAAAATGGACTTTTTAATAATTTTTTTAAAACTCTACGTTAAATATTATGTAATAAACCTTATATACTCAGAATCGGCGTATATTGATCTATATGAACATATTTTTTTAAAGCCATAATATTTTTTGCTGGAGTTCCTTATTGTAAGTTTAATCATTGTCTAGCTATGTATTTTTTTTTACACCTTTATTGTACAAATAAATTTTTCTTAATTAAATGTGTTTGTTTTATAATGCATAGTCGGGAGACATGCCAAACGTGCGCCCAATATATGTACACGGTTGACATTTGTCACATGAGAACGGGTCGTTTTTTCGACTCGTTCTTGAGTTCAACAGCTCGGCTATGGAACGATTTGCCGGCTCCTGTGTTTCCTCTCTCCTACAACATGGGTCTCTTCAAGACCAATGTTTATTCCTTCCTCTCCTCATAAAGACCCTCCACCCTGCATCCCAGATGACATAGGCCCTGAGGGAAATTATTTTCCTCAGGGCCTCCTGTGTGGAGTAATGTAAAAAAAAAAAAATATGTATGTTTTGTGAGAGCTTTATACTCTGTAGGTATAGGTATATGAATTTTTTTAAACCTATTTTGGAGTAATGGCTGTAAGGAGCAAATTTAGTCAGTCCCCTCGTGCTCATTATAACCAAGTTTGACTGTATGTTTTTTTTGCAGTTTCAGGGAGTTACTGACAATAATGATTCGTAATGAGAAGAGCTACGCAAAAATGGCCACCAGATTTGTGATAGGCGACTATTCAGGCCCAGTCATCAAACTGCTGGTAACCATGATGCAGGCACAGCTCAAACATTTCAAGATGTAAGTTTCTTTCATGTTTTCATTGGTACGCAAGCTAATTTCTCCTGGTAGTCCCTGTTGTTATATCTGTACAGATAGACTTATCATTTATGGTGTAGGAGCAACTCGTAATTTGATTTTAAATACCGGCAATATACATTTAGTTGCCCTATAATATAACATTGTATTTTATACACACATCTAACCTCCGTGTTTCCAAGCCTTTTTGATAACATCATCAACGTCGTCATCATCATCTTCGTCCCCTTATCCTATTCGGGTCGGGGACCCCTTTGCATCGACAAGGCTCCTCCATACGTCCCTGTCTTGAGCTGACTGTTCGGCCTCCGTCCATGGCAGTCCCATCCTCTCCTCACACAGTTTCTGGAGTTGCCTCTCCCAGCTGTGTCTGGGGCGGCCCATTGGAATCCACATAGCCAATACCCTCTGGAATCGCACATAGTATCTTCCTCGGAATTCGGTCATCAGGCATTCTTAGTACATGCCCAAGCCACCTCCGTTGCGATTTTTCTATGAAGAGTAGCAGTGAATTGATAACATCGCGTTTGTAAATTTAAGCACTCACAAGCTTTAGAAAACTAGTGTATGGTTATCTTAATATATCTATTGTCAGAAGGATAGCAATTACTAGGACATAGACGAGAGCCGTTGACTTGAGCGGCGTCTGCATGAATAAACCACTCATTAGATTGATAACTTCAGCTTTTTGTATTGGGAAAGTTTCAAAACTATTTAACCATAGATATGCCAATAAATCGATTATATGACGTCACACACCATTGATGAAGAAAGAGGAAACTTAAAAATTAGGCATAGACAATATAATCCTGTTTAAATAAAAGCATCACAGAAATACCACTCAGTTCTCAGCAGTTTTTTCCGTGGACATTCAAAGTTTTCTATTGGATGTGATTATTTGATGTCACAATGATGTCACATGGATATTGCGTGCCTTTTTATTCAGTTACAAATTTGGATCGAAGTTATGCGGTGGCTTTAGCGGCATCTGGAAGCGAATGTAATGAGTATGTTTCGGGAAACATGCAGGTTCGGTGATGCATTGCATTTGAATTGAGATTAGGAACTGCCGACTGCCACAGTTTATGTTTAATGTTCCCAGGTTTGCCCTGCATTCAGTCAGGCCCCTGCTGATGGTGTGGATGCACTGGCTCACCTCGGTGGAGGGCTGGCAAGGGGACTGGGTGGTGGTCCACCTGCTGGACGTGGCTCTTGGCTGCTGCTTCCTGTATCATGACGCCATCAGCGAGGCCGCCTCTTTCCTGGGCACCTTCATTCAGGTAACACCTTTTGGCAGATCCTTCTACACATCCATCCATTCAGGTATGCACCACTATTAACCCATTGGCCACAAACCCGGTTCTGAGCCCAATGTGTAACTTAGGTACTAAACCCATCCCGTGCCTCTGGAGGAAACTCGAAAATTTCCCGATGTTTTGACTTTGACGTAATATTTTGTGGGTTTATTTTATGCTATCTTGTGAAATATTTACCGAAACACATTCCTTGAACAATAAACTATGCCTACTAACAACATTACTTGCGTTTATTCGACGAATTCATATGTTTACGATCTTTCTTACAAGAATGATGCAATCGAACTGACAGTCGAAATGCTTAGAAAAAACTTTGCCAAAGATCCATAAAGAATTCATAGAAATTATTCGGGTTCCATAGATGTGTTCAAAGCATTCTATACCTTAAGAATAAGAATGCCCCAAGCGATTCTGACCTTATCCTTCATACATTTTCTTTATAATTAAGGTTTAAAATCGCATTTCAAAAAATATTTTTTAGTTTAATTTGTCGCGCGCCGGCGCGCAATCGGCAAGCAACCGGTAAAATTTTGAAGGCCAAAAGCTCTGTAGGTAACCATTAACCAAAGTAACCATGTAACCATTCATTTCAAAGTATTGGCAATAATATGTTTCTTCGGTTTTTTTCCCTGATATTTATGTTCGAAGTTTTGTAAGCAACCAGCTGCCATGTAATTTCGTCAAAGTGATGAGTGGCTCTGGGGCACTGGCCCTGCGCATTCCTAATTGCGTTTGTGATGACCAAATTAATTTTAGTATACCAATTTGGTAGCTACAGGATAACCAATCTCTTCACCGCACAGCATCCCCAAAAATTTCACAGCAGCTCTTAGTAATTTAATTTCCTCGGGGCCCCCATGTTGAAATTTGGCTTATTTAGGCATAATCATACTGCATTGCAAATAAATTGTTTTATTCCATTTATCTCTGAGCTCTGATGAAAAGAGTTTGGGCTGTTTCAGTATGGGGAGAGGAATGAAATAGGGAATAGGAAGTTGGGGAAGTACACGGCTCGTCACACATGGTCATCAAATATGGCTAAAGCCATTGTAAGCAACGCTTCTATTCTGAACGGTGGTATTTCATGATTTTAACCGGGGCGATACTGTGAGTATATGCCATCCTGTGTGATTCTTTGTATGAATAAATTTACTCTCAACACTTTCCCAGATACGAAATAAGGCTTTCAATTGAAAAATTAAAGGATAAATACAAAGGCAATATAAATGGCGCTAATAACATTGATGCTACATCATCAACATAGAAATAAAACAACAAATATTCCTAAATTATAATTACTAAATATTACCAAAGTATATTTTTAGTCAATCCCCGCTCTTCCCCCTCGATGTTTAACCTTGTCAAATAAATTTTCTACAAATTTTGAATCGGACATGTAACGTACAAAACAATTTACAGACTGATGAAATTGAAACGGTTGAGTTAAAACAGGACTAAGCTCAGTCATTAATTTCTTTGCTTCTAGTCTCCGACGAACCCGAGATCCCCCACTTCTGGCTCGGGCTTCAGCTGGCTGTGGAGCTCCAACTCATCGCAGCGAGGCCTGCTGCAGTGCTCCGTGGAGGCGGGCTACCTGTGGCACGCTACGCTGTGGACGGAGCACTCTGTCATGGAGCGCTTCACGGGCCTGTGGCCGCGCCTGCTGGACCGGCTCACACAGCACCGCGAGGGCACCAAGGTCAACATTGACAAGGCGCTTAAGGTATCTTATTTCTTTATAGATATATCGTACCTTATCCGAGATTTATGGACCATATGGACTTAACCTAGAAACGAGATGTTCTGCAAATCTTGCAATACCTTTTTTTTACAATGGCTCCACA
The DNA here is from genome assembly GCA_936435175.1 of Glyphotaelius pellucidus. Taxonomy (NCBI): domain Eukaryota; kingdom Metazoa; phylum Arthropoda; class Insecta; order Trichoptera; family Limnephilidae; genus Glyphotaelius; species Glyphotaelius pellucidus. The sequence goes on along the minus strand of OW386552.1, from coordinate 22,833,247 downwards.
CAGGAGGCCCTAAAGAAAATAATTCCCCTCAGGTCCTATGCCATCTTTGGGGATGCTGTGTGGAGGGTCTTTTTAGGAAAGGAAGAAGAGAATGTTCTGGGAAGGAAAAGGGTATGAGGGGTGGGTAGGATCTGGAGTTGAGTGTGTCCAGGAGTGACGGACGAATGATTCCATCCCTCCCACCGTGGTGCACCATGCAAAATGATGTTCCAAGAGAGTCCTGCTAAAGAAGTCAAACGTCTCCCTCAACCAGTCTCTCCCATACCCTTCCTAACCACATCATCTTGCTGGAAAAGCATTTGAAAATGGAACAATGACAAGACTGAATTTGAAGTGCATTTCTTTCTGAAAAAACAGAAAAAGATTTTGGACTACATTGGAAGCATTTTGTTGGTTGTTCGTGTTCATATACATTCGTTTATGAACAAAAGAAGGTGTTTTGATCGTATCAAGATCATCGTATACTTATTTGTGTGTTTGTGGCAATAATTACCTCGAGGTACCGTGGTGGAACTAAATAAACTATAATTGTAATATTTAATTAAATGAAGACATTATGAGCGAAACTCAATCGAAAATCTGAAACAGAAAAATCAGAAAAAGATATTTGCACCTCTGGGACTCGAACCCAGGACCTCTCTACTTTCCGGGCGAGTGCTCTTGACCACTGAACTAAGGTGTCGATATCCAATTCGGTCACTTACAACTGTACCATACTTCGACTAAGAACCACCCATATTATCTTCATTTTCTTAACGCATATTTTTGTTGGCTGCCATCTTTATGTATGATTGCAAGATTCAAAGCCGAACTAAATGCAATCATACATAAAGATGGCAGCCAATAAAAATATGCGTTAAGAAAATGAAGATAATATGGGTGATTCTTAGTCGAAGTATGGTACAGTTAAAAGTGACCGAATTGGATATCGACACCTTAGCTCAGTGGTCAAGAGCACTCGCCCGGAAAGAAGAGAGGTCCTGGGTTCGAGTCCCAGAGGTGCAAATATCTTTTTGTGATTTTTCTGTTTCAGATTTTCGCTCTTAGTGTCTTCATTTAATTAAATATTACAATGAGGTTTTACTCATAAAAGTTAAAATAAAAAATAATAATAAATAAACTATATTTGTAATTGTGTTTTTTACCTTCGCAGAAGTAAGTGATTTGGTTGTCCTTCTTCCTTATAATCCATTATTTTTCTAATACACATATTATCACCCAAAGCCAGTAAACACCATTTCGTCTCATTTTTTAGTATTTTACAGTCCATTTCCAAGTGCATCTGAAGCTGCTTTTAACCTAGTTTCCAGACTCACAGAATCAGTTTCCTCTAGTGAGTCAAAATGGTGCATGAACATTGGACAGGTTATAGATTATTATAGGTTTGGCACAGTTTTACATTTAAAATATTACTCGTCGTAGTCGTTTAGGTTTTTGTCATTTTTTATAGATATTTCGGGTGGTTCCATGCCAACTGGGAATAATGTCAACTCAACACCTCCTTGAAAAGTCATTAAAATCCATGAAACAAATAATTTTAAATTAGCCGATAACCCTAACCTAACATAACCTATTTAACCAATTTTTTATATATTTTTTTTTATCACTCTAAATGACTTATCTGAGATGATTCTGAGTTGGTTTCATTCTGAGTTGGCCGGTCACCATTTCGGGTATATGGAAAGATTGATACGATCCTACTAAATGTTTGTGTGTAATGTTCCAGAGTGTGGGTGGTTCGGACAACTCGGGGGCGCTGGTGATATACCGCTGCTTGCAGAACGCCATCTCCCTCTCCCTCACACACCCTATCTACCCACTCATCTGGCAGCTCTTCTTCTACCTGTACTTGGACGTCAACTGCCTGAGGTAGGACTCCCTTTTTTTTACGTCCTCACAAGAGTCCCAGTTGCTCCCGTCTGGAGCCAGTGAGACTACGGCATTCCCAATTGGAGTATATTGTGAGGCTGAAGATAGTAGGGGGGCGGAGAAGTGAAAGAGGAAGGTGGGGAAGTACCCGGCTATTCAGATCTGGTCACCAAACACAGCTGAAGCCATTTCAAGCAACGTTTCAATTCTGAATGGTCTTACACCAGGGCAATACTGAGAGTATCTTCCACTCTGGAATGTGCTGCAAATACACTATATACTATATACAAAAAAAACACTATATACTATTTTAAACGAATTAATTATGAAATAACACAAGTTAATCAAATAAAATTTATTTGCGCACGCCGGGATTTGATCCCGCGACCCTCAGATTGTGAGTCAAGAGCCTTGTCCCTCGACCACAGAAGCCGTTTTAACATAAAGAGTCCCTTCAAGACCCATGTTCACTCTTTCCTTTCCTCAAAAAAACCCTCCACACGGCATCTTAAAAGATTATGATGTTGATGAGTTGATGAGTTAAGGTAAAAAAAAACCAGTTATCCCTGACATTATTCAGAGTATAAAATGTAAATGAAATTTTGGTCTGCGATGATAATTGTTGATATGTTTCTTTTCAAATTAAAACATAAAAATCGGTAGGTATGGATAGGTAGGGTCGGGATGAGGGATTGGGCGGTTAATCAGCCGAGTGACCAGTGATAAACATGGAAGAAATTCTGTTTTTACCTACCTTGAACTTCCGCTTATTTGGGACAAAATATTTGAGGTCCGGTGTGTCCAATCGACTATATAATGTTTGCGTCTTTTCAGTTCTCAATCGCCGAAGCTCCTAGGCCCCTTATTCTTTGAGGGTCTGGTGAACTCCCGCCTCCTGGCCAAGGCCAAGGCACGCCTGATCGAGGCCGAGAACTACCACAAGGCCAAGTCCATCGAGCTCTGTGACGACCCCAACGGCTTCAGGTCGAGGACCAACGAGAGACAGTGGTACCATGAGTGTCAGACGCAGTAAGTCCCTTTTATACTTATTTAATGGTACGCATTACAGCAGTAACTTAAGTGTGGACAAATTGCAAGTGCGCCTCTTTGTTAATTAATTAACCGTCACAATTTCCCCGCAGGGATTAGACCGCCAAACAACTCAGGCTCAACACACACTCCTTGCTTTATTCACATTCGTACGTCATCTCATACTTCTGTTATTTGACTTGACATGGTCTACTTGGTTCACTTGATCATTCCATGTCTTCCCTGGACATCCTCGATTTCTTCTATCACTCACTAAGTTATTTGTTGATTGTTAAATTTGACAATAATTATAATGTATCAAAATAATCTAGAAATGGAACAATTTTTTTTTCTCATTTCAATGACAACACCGACTAGTACCATTTTTTTTTAAATTATTAAAAATGTGAGGTTTTGTTTGAACTTCTGATTTTTTGTTGACTGGTGGGAATAATGAAATAACAATTTTTTTCTTAATGTTTTTATGTTAAGAAGGGAGGTTACACAAAGAAAACAAATAATGTGCCTCACGAACTTGCCCGGTCGCCTGTCATTCCTCTCCTGTCACCTCCGCCACTTCTCCTGGGCCACTACTCGCTCGTAGTCAGCACAGCTGCAGAAAATGTTCATGGTAAACAGTAGACATGGGCAGATTCATTGTGGTGAATCGATTCAGTCTGATTCCCCCAGGCTAGTGAATTTATTCTTTTCATTCATTCCTATTCATTTTTCTCCAAAAAAAAGCATTGAAAATTGTGCTAGAGCAAATAAAGTGCTTACTCAGGTGAAAAATACGAAAAATGAACATATACCTAAAAGAAATTATGTTTAAAAAAACTTTACTAAACCGCTATTGTCACTCTTTTCATGTATCCGGCCCAGCCTTTATTCTAAAATGTTTACGTTAGTGCGACTTCTGCTAATGAATATTTTGTCATAGTTTTAATTTGCTTATAAAGGTATTGTATAATATCAGTTATTTTATCGTTTTGTTAGGTTAGTTTATTTCCACAAAGTTGTGCTATATAAATGAACTATTATTATTATTCATAAAAGTAGCCCTAAATTTGAAAGACTGAAATTTTGAAAGACATTCTGCAGTGACGTGCGATGGGGATAAGCAATTTATTAACATGATATTTTGACAAAAAAAAAACATAAAATAAAAATACTACAACAGATGATATTACCACATGTAAATCTATAGAAAATACCACGTGTAACTCGATAGAAAATACATATATTTATATTAGGCTAGCACAGTTGCATTTGAGATTTTACCTGTAAATTAGGTAGATGTGTAGCATAAAAAAAAATAATAATGTAGTCACATGTACAGTTTCACGCATTTTCGCATGCGGAAGCGAGAAAAAACACAAGATGTCCACTTGGCCACGCTGGAAACACCATATGGATTCGCGGTGGCATTGAGGAATGAATTAGTAACTTTTGACAAGACTTACTAACTTGCGATCTGTGGACGTAGTGAGGGCTCTATCTTCATTGAAATATGCCAAGATTGAGTGCTCTGGACATAGACTCACAGACCAGTAACGTGATAGGACTAATATGTCACAACTGAAAAAGAAATAAATGTTACAATTCCTTGAATAAGTGAGATAGAGACTGGGATTGTGCGCTCGGACCAAACTCAATTCTGAGAGACCAGAGTCTGGAATTAGGTCCTAGGACTGTAAAACGTCACAACTGAATACAGAATAAATATATTTATTTCTTGAATAAGCAATGTGCTGCTGGGAATTCGGAAACTGTCAGCTGTCCCCGCGGTTTGTCGCTTACTTAGGCTGGGGACTCGATGACCCAAGGGTGTATGTGGATTACGGTGCGGGATTCTATATGCGGGATACTGTAAGGATGAAATCTTGCTTTGCGGTGCCGCTTGTAGTATCCGCACAGTAATTATCCAATAATATTTAAATACGAAAATAATGCAATTTAAATCATTTACAATATACACATCATTATTATTTTAGTATAACATTATGCAAAATCTAGTCGATATGCATAAGAAAATATTTAGATTATTATAATTGAAGTAATTTTAATGTAAATAAACATAAATAAATTTAAAAAAAGATAATTGTAGGATGCAAATGGCAAGGAATGTAAAATCAATTCCATGTCAAATTAAGAATCGGATCGAGTGTGATCGAAGATTGAATTTAATTAATTCACTCAATTTTGCTCACATTCAGTGTTGCTGCATTATGAAAGTTTAAATTGTGAAATTATCGGTTTTGTCAGATCTTTTCGGGTTACGTTGGGAAGGTGAGCTAGATAACGGTGACAGTGAAGAAAAACCACTTTATGTTAATATTTATTGTAAATGTATTTATTTCAGGTTGATGAAGGCGTTCCACGCGTGGCTTGATGATGACATTTACAAGAATTTATCCGATGAAAGAAGAGCTACCAGAACTTTCAATGATAAATTCAACATGCTCTTAGCTGGACAAAATGTAAGACAATATTTATTCTATTGAATATATATTTGACTAGTGAGTTCCCGGTATGCGTTGCAATGCCACTTAAATAAAGATATTGTTTCTCCCTGCGTGTCCTTTCTCATTCGTCCCCGTTCCCCTTCCGCCTCCTCTTCCCCTTCCACGTTCTCCTCCACCATCCTCTTCTTTCCCCTCTCCTTTTCCATTTCCACCTGTCCCGTGAAATCCCTCCTCACCTTTATTTTCCACTTTCTCCACTTTCTCCGCCTTCTCCCCTCCCTCAACTCGCCTCCCGTGAATCCTCCCCCTACCGCTAATTCCAGACAAGAGTGGGGAGGCTACGAAGCACCGCACAAAGAGGAGACAGATTTTACTATCTCATTCTCTCGCAGTCTAAATCTTATAGATGTTTGTGTTTATCTCTTTTTAGTGTCGCTATTTTTCGTTTCATCGAGTTTCAAATCACAATGGTGCTAAAAAAGTTTTTACTTCAGTTAATAAAATGATTAAATTTAAAATTCATTTTAATAAATAACCCACCCATATTTAGATCGCTATCTTTCAAATAGTTATGCAGAAAAAATCCAGTTATTTACGGGTTTAATATTTCATGTTTCAGACTGCCTGGATTGAGATGGTGGATCACTTCCAGCTGAACGCATTCCAGCCACCACAATGGCCGACGTCCCTTCTGCAAGACCTGGGCTGGATCCAACCGCCACCCCCCCGAGGCAAGACCCCTGAGACAACGCCCGGAGAGCGGATCCTGCTGCGGGTCAGGACTTACGAGGCCCCCGTACTCGACTCGGCCGAGTGTGGCGGGAAGGCCAACCAGCTGGAGCCGCTGCTCGACCCCACTGTGACAAGGGACTTTAACAAGGTCCACAAGATGATGAATGACCATCTCAAGTTCTTGGAGAAGTGTGCACAGTAAGTAGATTATTGATTTCATTCAGAGTGTAAAGAAATAACAGAGGTGCCAATGCGGGCGAGGGGAACAAACCAACGTGACAGGGGTAGGGGGGGCGGCATGTCTCCCTTTCAATGATTGGCCAATAAATGAATACGACAATCCGCAGGCAACTCACATTGCAGTACTTGTATTTTAGTCTTTGGAAATTAAATCTACTTACGAACAAGACGTCCTTATTCCATAGTAGGCGAATTCCTCACCATCCCTATTAACTAAAAAACCCAGATCTCGTGAAAAAGGTCTGACTTTTTTACAAAAACATACAATGGCCATCTCAAGCCAAAGTGTGAGCTACCGTGCTAGGGCTGAATGACAAGAGGAACGGTGCCTCCGAGATACAGGGTGGCATCGTACCTGGCAGAGTACCTTTCTCCAGCACTCGGGGCTCTGCTGGGGTGGACCTTTTATTTCCCTATGCTTGTGGGTCCAAAAAATGGATCATTCAAACAAAAAACTAACATTGTTGAGGAGCCATTGGGTAACCTAGGGGGAGTGGAGAGTAAAAGTCCTCCTAGGTGGGCTCTACCCTCTTGGGTGTCTTCGAGGAACCAAGGGGCAGTGGAGAGGAGGGATGAGATCATCTCGGTGGACTCTTCTCTCTTGGGGAATCTAGGGGGAGTGGACAGTAGAACTGAGACCACCCAGATTGACTCTTCCTTCTTGGGGCCTTTGAGGAACTTAGGGTAGTGGAGAGCAGAATTAAGACCACCCAAGTGAACTCTTCCCCTCTTGGGGCCTTCGGGGAACCAAAGGGAAGTGGAGAAGAGAACTGAGACCATCCAGGTGGACTCTTCCCTCTTGGGACCTTCGGGGAACCAAGGGGGAGTGGAGAGGAGAGCTGAGATCATCTCGGTGGACTCTTCCCTCTTGGGACCTTTGAGGAACTTAGGGTAGAGAGTAGAACTGACACCACCCAAGTGAACACTTCCCTTTTGGGGCCTTCAGGGATCGAAGGCGAAGTGAAGAGGAGAGCTGAGGTCGTCTCAGTGGATTCTTCTCTCTGGACCTTTGGGGAACCTAGGGGGAGGGGAGAGGTGAACTGAGACCACCTCGGTGGACTCTTCCCTGCATATTTTATTTGTATATTCTTTACAACTTTGTTTTTGAGCATGAATTATGTTGCAGAAAATACGACAATAACTCGCGCAACCTGAGCTCCATTGACGGGAACCTGTGCGACCTGATCCCCGCGCTGTACGAGAAGAGGGAGTTCTGCAAGCGGGTGCAACGCCAATGCGGGGAGAAATGCTTGGGCAAAGCGGAAATTGTAGTCAAGGTAAATATACTTAATTAGTAATAATAGGTAGATGCAATTAACTGATCTCTTCATCATCACGGTGCTGTAATACCAGGCCGTAACAATCTCCGTGGTGAAACAGCTCAGATCCTCGATTATAAAGCCAAAGAATACCACTCAAGAGTCCCAACTGCTCCCTACCACCTGGAGCCAGTGACATCACCAATTGAGTTATGTTATGAGGCTGAGTTGTGAGGGTAAAGGTAAGGAAAGGGGAAGGAGACGGGGGAGAAGGTGGGGAAGTTTCTGGCTATTCAGATCTGGTAACCAAACACGGCTAAAGCCATTTTCAAGCAACATTTAATTTCTGAATGATGGTCTTACACCACGGCGATACTGAGAGTATCTTCCACTCTGGAATGTGCTGCAATTGTAATTTATATTATTTTTAACTAGCTTTTCCCCGCGGCTTCGCTCGCATGGTATTACGGGAAATTACTGTAGCGGTTGAACTTATCAATTATCCCCCCTCCTCCCCACCCCACCCCCTCCCGCATTCCATACATTCATTCCCTTACATTCAGTTTTCAAACATCTAGCCTGCCACCTAAATTTCACAAAGAAAAAAAGAATTATCCAATTTTATTCATTCGTTCGGAATTTATGCGCTTACAAACATTTCGGATGTTTATTTTTAATTAAATATTTGGAAGTTTGTTAATATAATACAAAATTACACTATTTATTATTCAGTCTTTATAATCATTACGAATTATATTTTTAATGTAGGAACTCTTATCTGACATTTATTCCTGCTTGTCCAATAAAAACAAAACATATTCTAATATTTTAATTTTCTGGGGCAGTAGCTGACCAAGGGGCTGAGTACCTACCAGCTTAGAGCCCACAAATATATCAACATCGTTTCCATGGGAATGATTTTTTTCTGACATTTGCAATTAACTCGCTTTTGTTAGCGACAGAAAACGTATAACAAATATAATATATTAATTTTTATAATTTCATAACGCCAGAGCTTACCATCATATACAACATGTAGTCTGCGCATATAATTTAGCTTTCTATTGGTGAATGAATTTTTAAAGTCTTTTTATTGGTTAATGCCTGAAAAGGTCATAAACAAACTCGAGCAGTTTCGCATTTATAATATTAGTATGGATGATAATGTATTTTTGTAGGGTGAAGAGTCGAGGATGATGGAAAACGTCAAGGTGACGATTGGCTACAACAGGAACACGCACAAGTCGGCCCTTGAGAAGGCCATGAAGTCTTATGATGAAGTGGCGGCGCACACAGCGGTCATTTCTAAACTTGCACAGTAAGTCATGTGACGTTTTTCTCTATATACAATACAATATCGCCAAATACTCTAGAATATTAATAATACTCCCAACTCCAGTAAATTATTAGTAGTTTAATCTTGTATTGGTTGGCAACGCTGGACGCTAGAGGCATGAGCAGGCCACATACAGCTTTCCATGTGAGAAGTGTGGATTTTCCAAATTTACACCCTGCTATCCCCTACCTCTACTATGCCTTTGCAATCCCTCTCTCTGAACCTCTCCCTTCCCCCACCCCTCCGTCTTTCCTCCCTTGTGTGTCCATTCCCATGCATCCTCCTTTCCGCCCCATGTCTCCTTCCCTTCCCGCATTCCCCTTCCAATTCCCCCTTCCCCCCATGTGAACCCCCCTCCTTCGTTCCCCTCCCCCCTCTCGGATTCTCCCCTCCTCCCGGATTCCCCTTCACCACCTCTCGGATTCCCCTCCCCGCCTCCCTCCTTCCCACTAAACTATATGAAATACACACATTTTTCACACAACCTGGCCGCCACTAATTTTGAAAAAATTATACAAGTTTTATGATGCCAGAGCTCACTATTATGAAAATATATTATTAAGAAGTTTCGCCGCCAGGAGGCGCTAGTGTAGTACACTTCCATCAGAATGTATGGAAAATATCAGAAGTTGGAAATTATAACTATTCTAAGGTATTAGGCTAACTTAATTCTGGCTTCGATGGTCTGTCTGCAATTAATGGTAATATTTTGTGTTTGTTTTCAGATTGGCGTATGACGGCCACATTCCAAATCTAGGAGATAAAGGCGTAATGCTATTCAATACGGTTCTAGCTGCAATAAAGGAAGAGAATACCAAGTTTCCCCCGGCTAATCAAATTTTGGTCAATGTTGCCACACAACTTGGAGAGGTAATTCAATTATTATCATTTTTGTGGAATATAATCTCAAAAACACCGCAAAGGTACCACCGTACCAAGAAAAAAATAACAGACAAATTAAAACCTCTGAAATTTGGTTATTCACGTAGGTTAAACATTTGAAATTTTGTAATTCACATAGATTGACCCTTCATGCCTTGGCACATTTTGTCAGAATGTCAAATTATTTCCGCTTTGTAATAAAATCCAAACAAATGGAATAATTCTGAATGTATCCGAAAACAAAAAAATCTATTTTTGAAAGTTAATGAATTTTTTTTTTTTCAAATATAAAGAAGTTTTGAAAATGGCTCACCTTCCTTTTTTATATCTAAAATTACTATTAAATTACACATATATTTTATTAGACATATGTATAATAACTTTTATCGTCACCTTACTTTTTTGTCATTTCATGTAAAAATAATTCATAAAAAATTCCCAAATTATTTAAAATTGCAGTTGGAAACTTTGATTTCATAAACGTGTACATTTTAATAGATTTGGTTATGATTATGTAATACTGTTTACATATTTCTCATCATGATAGTAAGAGAGACACAAAGATTTCTATGAGACCTATATGAGTTGTTCCCAAAAGCGAACAAATTAGCCTGAGGTGTTAAATATCTGTAATTTATTATTCACATAGATTAAAAATCTGAAATTTTTTATGCACATAGATTAAGCATCTGAAATTTTGTTGTCCACGTAGATTAAACATCTGAAATTTTGTTATTCACATAGATTAAACATCTGAAATTTAGTTAATCACATAGATTAAACATCTGAAATTTAGTTAATCACATAGATTAAACATCTGAAATTTAGTTTATCACATAGATTAAACATCTGAAATTTTGTTAGTCACATAGATTAAACATATGAAATTTTATTATGCACGTGATTAAACGTCCAAAATTTAGTTATTCACACTGGAAATCTGATATTGCACATGTCAGCAGGCTCTAAAAAGGTTCAGGTTTGTTTGTTTCAAGAATAAAGTGGTGACAAATGATTAATTTACTTAGATTAACTATGTAATTGATTTCTGAAATAATATTATAAATGCATAGTCGTAATTTCTAATGAACCTCATGAAACAACATTTTTTATCATAACACATCTACATCTAGTCTCACTGGTCAAACGCAATTTCCTTAATGTATTTTTTTTTACATGTTTTTTAACCATCTCTCTATTTTTGTAGAAATTTGTGACCAACAGTGGCATACACTGCGTGCAATTGGTGGGCAAGGCGAAGGGAGCTGAGAGTATTGGACTGGTTGGCACTTTGCTGCGCCCCTCACAGCTGCCAACATCCGAGATGATACGCGTGTACTCGGCAATCAGCACGCAAGTGCTAGATACGCATGTCGCTTTCAGCTATTTATCCAAGGTAAAATATTATAATATAACGAATTTCAAATGATAAACTTCTTTATTCTACCTACCAGCATGATTCAAGTTGCCACTTTGGTTTGACAGGGTTCTAATTTCACTTTACCTTGTTCTGGGATATGAGGTATCAAAGTTCGCAAAGATGATTTCTCGTAATCCATCTACTTATTTCTGATTTTGAGGTTGAATCTCTTGTAAAGTACCTTACTTTTATAAATTTGAGAGGAAAGTACTTAAACAGAACATATGCTTAACCCCTGACGAGCCAGGAAAAAACGAAAAAACGTCAACTTTAACGTATTATTTTGCAGGTTAATTTTATGCCATCTAATGTAATTTTTACTGAAACACATTCCTTGAATACTAAACTATACATAAGAACAATATTACTTGCGTTTATTCAATGAATTTATACTTTTTACTACGTTTCAAATAACACGGAAAAAACGAAAAAATTTCGCGATGTTTTGACTTTTACGTAATATTTTGCAGGTTAATTTTTATGCTATCTTATGTAATCTTTACTGAAACACATTCCTTGAATACTAAACTATACATAAGAACAATATTACTTGCGTTTATTCGATGAATTTATACGTTTTACGATCATTTCGTCGCCCGCGACGCGAGACTTCACAGCCGCCATTTTGTCCAGCCGGGCGACGCGCAGCCTCGCAGGCCGTGTCATAAACAATCTCAAAGAAATTATATCGCTGCTCTAGGTGGGTTCATGGTATCTTATACCTTATGAACAAGAATGCCCCAAGCGATTCTGACCTTCTTCTTCACACGTTTTCTTTATACATAAGGGTTAAAATCGCATAACAAAATTATTTTTTAGTGATTATTTTGGTTTGCGTCGATTGATCACCGGTGATCGAACGGCTAGTAACGAGTTAACCTTTTAGAACATACCTAAACGTGCAGATAGAACCAAAAGCAAGCAGATTGGGCATAATAATTTATTGCATAAGGTTCCAACTACATTTCCCTAAAGCCATTCCAATTTCGGGCAACATTCTAATTAAATATTTTCCTTTAATTCGTTATATGCCAAGGGAGGAAACCCGTAAACTTCGCAAAGTTTTGACTTTGACGTAATATTTTGTGGGTTTATTTTATGCTATCGTATATTATATTAACCGAAACACATTCCTTAAACAATAAACTATGCATAAAAACTGCATTACTTGCATTTATTTGACAAATTGATAGGTTTATCGATCTTTTCATGACTCACGATGCTCACAATTTGACAGCTCGAATCGCGGGAAAAATGCACCGCCGAAGTCATGGATAAATTTAATAAAATTTATTCCGAGTGGCTAGGTGTGTTTATGATATCTGTTACATCAAGAACGAGAATGCCCCAAGCGATTCTGACCTTGTCCTTCATACATTTTCTTTATACATAAGGATTAAAATCGCATTCTAAAAATTTTTTTTTTAAATTTTGTTCCACGCGCGCCGGCACGTTTGCGGCACAGGATTGTTTAAAATATGTTAAACTAACATACTTTACGTAAGATTGAACCTCAAAATCAGAAATTGTTAAATAGAATGTGAGACTTCGTCTTTGCAAACTTTAACACCTCAGAACATGGTAAAGCGAAGTTAGAACCCTTTCCAACTAAAGTAACAAACTACTCTGCGCCTCGTAAAAATGATCAATTGTCACATAAAAACAAAACTGCAAATGCAAAAGGTTCAGTGGTTTAGAACCTTGTAAAATAAATGGAAGATTTAAAAACTTGATGTTAGAACTTCATCATATAAGTATCTATGGAAATCAACACAGATAGCTCTGAAAATTATCTTGGTTTTAGAAATGAGTAAAAGAAGTGGCTTTGCATTCAAAGGTCATTTTAAAAAAATGTCAGAACCTTGTCTAAATAAGGTCTCTTATATTTATTTTTCCAGTTCCACATATCAGGTTGGCTTCACGATGTGAGACCTAGCGTAGCCGAAAGGAGCAGATTCCTCACCCTTTTGTGCGAGGGGCTTGGAGCAGCAGGGTGTGATCCACCTCAAGAGAGACTTATGCTGCATGAGGTTAGAACAATTTTTTCTATTTATTCACACTTATACTAAATATGCCGTTACGTTCGTTCCAAAAATAACTGCTACTTGCCGTTGACACTCAAGCTCTATTGACAAAAATTTGCATCAACATTTAAATATATTTATGTACATAATTGAAAATATCAGTAAGTACATACATTCAAAAAAAATTTAACACAATGCAATAAAACCTACTGACTGGCAAAACTTTTTTTGCATTCATGGCATCAAATAAATAAAAAGGTTTACCAGTTATATTTCGTTATTATTTTGATATTATACATAATTTGGAATGGTCTTTTGGTTATGTACCTTCCCACAAGATATTGTTAAATAAAGGGCACTGTGCAAATCAAATCCTTTCCTTTTATTATATTAAAAAAAACAGTAGGACACTTCGGTCACAAGCTGTTGTTCAATGAGTTTACAAATTTGAAGAGAAAACTTCAGTTTCATAAAAACAGAAGGAAAATGGTTACCGTGGTAAAACAGGAATCTGTACATAATATTGTTCTACTCATTTAAAAAAAATGGTATCTCTGGTAAAACAGTAATCTATACATTAAATTGATAAATGAATGGAACCACAGAGATATTGACAATGTAAGTTGCTATGTTATTTTAAATTAAATTAAATGACTCTTTGTAGATTTTCTATCTGATACGGCCGATACGTAACTTCTGGTGTTGAGAGATTTTACCGGTAGCAAGTAAAGTATAGCTGTTGTCTTTATAAATAACAATCCCAGCAGTTGGATCTCCCTAAAGTTGGGATTACCTAATATCATTAGGATCGTCATTTATTATTGTTGTTCGTGTTCGCCTCGTTCGCACTACTTCAACAGTTGACAATCTCCAACGATAGCCACATTGGCTTTTTGTCTAGCGCAGCACTATTTGACACCTTCCCCTAATTATTTTTTAATCTTTTAACCTCTTAGGCTTCGGGCATATGGCATATTCTGTCAGAAGGTCAAAATATTTCCACTTTGCAATAAAATCCAAATAAATGGAATAAAGCTGAACGAATCGGGAAACTAAAAACTGTCTTTGAAAGGTGATAAAATACGCTTTCAAATTTTATTTTTTGAAATAAACCTTGGAGATCAGAAATAAAAAAAAATACTGACAACAATTATCAAAACCCCACAACTGCGATAAAAAGCACTACATAATATATTTATAATTCTTTCAGAAAAAACACTACATAATGTATTTATAATTCTTTCATAAAAAACACTACATAATGTATTTATAATTATTACATTGTATATTTGTACTATTAAATTTGAAAATGTTAATGAAATCAGCACGGGAGATTTTATTTTATTTAATTATTATTATCTCTATTTGTAAAGAAAAAGGGAAAATAATAAAGCATTTATTATTTTTATTATCTTTGTAATTTTATAAAAAACTATTTTTTTCAGCTAATGTGCATTCACATGAGTAAAGTACTGGCCTGGGAATTCCCCGTGCATCTTGGGCAAGTGCTGACAACGCTGTGTACGCTCTCTTTGGAAAGAAAACTGCCGCCGGACACCTGGCAACACTGCATCAACATCATAGAGACATATCCACACCTACTGTCCCACAAGCAGGTAAGGGAGATTTTTTACAGAATACTTTATACAGGCAAATCATTTTAAAGAGGACACCTTTGAATGTATTTGTGCATACATATTTGTGCGTATAATTTGGGAGGCGTATATAGGTATCGCCGCCAGGGGAACCATTTATTGGATAACTGACATTCCTGCCATAAGTCAAAGTGGTTTGCTACGTTTGGTGACTTAGGAGGGGTGCCCGGGTTCATGGGGTGAGATTTGTCCGGGTCGTGACGGCATTGGTCGTGATGCATTTGCCCATCTACCAAATGCCGGAATGGAAGAGATTGGTTGAGGGAGACCTAACCCAGACCTCTCCAGCCTGATTCTCGACCCATCGCCTTGCACCACTGTGGGAAGAATGGATTCAGACATCCGTCACTCTTGAAACCACTTACCCATAGGTTCCTAACCATACTCATACCTTTTTCCTTCCCGGGACTTCCTCTCCTTCCCTTTCCTAAGAAGATCCACCACACAGCACCCCTAAAGATGGCAAGATGATCTCCTTAGGGAAATTGTTACCCTCAGGGCCTCCTGTAAGAAGCTAATGTAAAAAATCGCCTCAATACAAAAAAATTGATGCGTTGAAAACTTATATGTTATACAGGTTGTTAAAGGACGTACTTGGACTACTTTAACCAGTGTTTCCTGACTTTATTTGGAGTAAAAAATGTAAATGAAATTTTAGTCTCGGGTGACTTTTTTGATGTCTGCATGTAGCCCGGAATAAAATTATTATTATAAAATTGTATTCATTTTTTCATTACAGGCCTGCGAAAGCATGGAGCTAGTGGGACGCCAGTGGTGGTCAAAGCGTGGCGCTTGGGGCCCGCACGGCCTGCACTCGAGCTACGGCGCGTACGTAGCGCAGATGGGGCGCTTGGGTGCGCTGCTTGCCTCCACCGTGCTCAGTACGGCCATGCTGCACAGCCCCCCGCTGCTGACCAAACATAGTGAGTTCTTTATTTGGAAACTCCCATGATTGTTACTGACTGCATTCATTGATGGTGTTAATTACAGTATTTTAGAAACAACTGTGCTTTAACATTAAAGGCGTCTGTTTCAATGCTTGCCAGGGTAAAAGAAATTGCTTAAGTTCACTAAACAATCAGTTTGACAGCCTGATTTAACCGTTAGCAGAATTTTAGACTTTTTTTTACCTCAAAATTTTGAACTGAATGACAAAAATGTCAGTAAATATGATGTTATTAAAATTTTTTATGAAGTTTTTGACAACGGCAAATATTTGGCAGTATTAGTTACTTCAGAATATATGTTATTTTAAAAAGTTCACTGCTACACTAGGTTATAATTATTTTGTATGTTATAACTGGGATACCCCAATTCTGCTGAGGGTTAAGTTACTTTTAACTTTTGCTTTTACTTTCTGAAAACCGGTAGTTACTCTAGAGTAGTGTTTCCCAAAGTGGTCCGTACAGACCCTCAGGTCATTCAGGGGGTCGGTGGAAAATTAAAATTGAGTTGGGGGTCCTTGAACAACGTCAGGGGATCCGCGCAAGGTTTAATATAAAATAAAAAAGTTACCCATTTTTATTCATATGGAAGTTATGTTAAGTTACTAATGCTAATCAATATAATACACTCCAGCTTTCAAAATTGCAAAATAGAGATGAAGATTTTTTTGCTTATCGTCAACACTATAGGTCATCATTTATTTCTAAATACTCACAAATACCCTCCACACAGCATCTTCTCAGATGACATAGGCCTTGAGGGATACTATTTTCCTCAAGGCCAATGCAAAAGGCTAATGTAAAAAAAAAAAAAATTTATAGGAATACAGTTGTTTATAGGAACACGCAAAGCAAAATACAGCAGAATATTTTGACAGTTGTGGTTTTCAAATTAAATTTTTTGGTGTGGCCGCAACCAAAAATAATGCGGTGTGTTTTTCCACATAATTTTGAGGAATATTCTGCTTTTTAGACTGGCACTAAAAACCATTACTTTAGAGCAAAAGTACACTTGAAGTCTTGTTTAACATCCTTGTTACTTTAATTGACGGTTAAAATTTAAATTTAGCTCACGATTTAGCTTTCTGTTGAATGGCTCTTGGATGAATAATTGTTTTGCGGGTGTACATACGAAATATGAATTTGACTAAATAGTTTGGTATGTGTAAAAATTCAATTCTTTCAAGAAAGGAATTCAAATACAATATTGGATTGAATCAGCGATACAATATTGTATTTGTATTCCTATCGTTAGGTTGATGGGTGTATTGTTTACAATGTTTCCCAGTTTGCTCCGTGGTGATGACGGCCATGCGCACATTCTGGGATGTGTGGCTCTGCCCCTGGTGGGGCGGGGGTGCCTCGGTGTCCCCGTGGGTGGACGACCTGGCGCGGGGGCCCTGCCTCATGCCGTGGGGTCCAGACGACGTTGCAGGCCCCCAAGGCATGGTGGAGGCACTAGTGGAGACACTGCTGTACTGCTGCGCTACTTTGCCAGGTGAAATAATTATTGTTAATTTATTTTGTGCGAATATTTGCCATTTGAAACTGGCGAATCTAAAAGAAAACCCATAAACAAAACTATAGGGTAAAAACTTTTCAAAGCAAGGAATATTTCGCATTTCACGCACATTCAACCGAAAATAGTATGTTTGATGTACTGTATTTTGGAATAGAGGCAAAACTGTTGCCGTAACAACAGACATCCCTTTTCACATTTTCCCTTTGAATTTATTTAATATTTAATGTAAAATGATCTTCTCCAGGAAGCCTGACTGACCTACTGGGTCTGACCTGGCAGTGGTACGCACACAACTTCCCGCATCCGGCGGTGGCGGGCCACGTGTTCGCCAAGATACACCCGGCGCTCGCCAGGCTGCCCTGGGCTGCCTGCCCGGAGCACTGGCTCACCTTTGCTGACCTGCAGACTGTCGCCAAAGTACGTGATTTCATGATAAAACAGAACATTGATAAAATAGAACAATGAAGAAAAGTGAAAATCTATTCTAAACTAACCTAACACAACCTATTCTTTTGAAATATTTTGTTCTGTTTTTAGTGTTACTGTGGATGAGACATAGATTATTGTACAGGGTGTTAAGGAATGTACTTGACTTACTTTAACCGGTGATTCCTGACATTATTTGGATTAAAAAATGCAAATCAAATTTTGGTCTCCGGTGACATTTTTAATGTTGTTTTTTTTCAACCTTGAAACGCCTGAACAGATTTTCATGAATTGTAGCTAATAACCATCTCTTTTACGTCAGCTTTCAAACAAATAAAAACTGCATCACAATCGGTCCATTCGTTTAGGAGCTACGATGCCACAGACAAACAGACAGACAGACACACAGACACGTCAAACTTATAACACCGGTCGGGGGTTAAAAAGAGGAGGAGGCACCCATGACAATTACCGAAAATCGATCACAACATCAAATAATGTTTTGTTTTAGATGTTTGTATGACACATTGGCTTTGCAATTCTTACAGTAATTCAGTATTTTCCCATCTCATTAATAAATACCCTTAAAAAAATAGATAGAGGTTTCATTGTATATCTTACAGTATTATTAGGCTAAAATCTGCACATCGGTCTGATGCCAATGGAAGTGGTGCCCTCTATAATTTTCAAAGAGAACCATGGAAGTTGTCATGCGTATGTCGAGGTTTAACTGTATTTTGTTAATTCCCAGGTCACAAATATGAATCTCACTCCCTGCAACAACTTCATGCTGCAGTGCTTGGGGGGACGCAGCTGGAGAATATGGCTGGATAGCCAGCCCCCTCCCTTCCAACCTCCTGCTGTACAGATACTACTGCCTATATTGTTCAAGTTAAACTTTGAAGAGAAGGTTTGTTCAGATTTTATTTTATTTCTTTCCGGTGCTTTTCTATTGTCATATTTATGTCCCACATCTGATGACGAAAGTTAGTGGAAGAAGTAGTCGAAGACCCTTCGAGAAGACAAGTGCTATATCAATAATCAAGGAAATCTGTGGTGTGTAGTATAGTCATAGTTTCAACATCCTTCAACAGAAATAATTATTAGTATATAGTATAGTTAGTATATTTAGCATGTGCAAAGTTTTGAGGTATCTTAACAGATGTCAGTTAAGTAATATTTTAGAGGAGTATCATCTATCGTCGTTCATGTCGAATGTAAGATCAATTACTATAATAGCCCAAGGCATAATATGCCATATTATGGTAGACGGCTAGACTCTATCAGTGACTATCTACTATGGAATTTGAATCAAGTCACAATCGTGAAGAAATAGCGTGATGTTTATAGTTGAATATGGCGACCTTGATCATTTTTCCTACCTTTCTTTCCAACTGCCGTCAGTCAATTTAAAAAATAATTAATCCGTCCTGTTGCTCTTTCCAAGATTTTGTTTATTGTTATTTTTTTTTTGTTTTTGTATTAAATCCAACTAAAATAATTTCCCTCAGGACATGCGTCATCTTTGGGGATGCAGTGTGTGCCATGTTATAGGAAACACAGAGGCTGGCAAATCGTTCCACAGCCGAGCTGTTGGAACTTAAAAAGGAGTTGTAGAAACAACCCGTTCTCATGTGACAAATGACAGCCGTGTTAAAATGTTGGGTGCGCGTTTGGTGTGTTTCCCAACTACGCACCGAAAGGATCAACGTCACTAATTCCTCGGAGCATCTTCCATTGAAATACTGATAGAATAAGGACACATTCATGGTATGGGGGCTCCATCGAAGCCAGAGTAAAGTTAGCTTCTCAAAAACTGGGCGTACTGTGCAGGGCCCGCAGATACTTTAATAGTACACAACTGCTAACCCTGTACAAATCGCAAGTGCGCCCCACGGTTGAATTTGCCAGCCACAACAGCTCGGCTATGGAACAATTTGCAGGCATCTGTGTTTCCTCCCTCCTACAACATGGGTCTCTTCAAGACCAATGTTCATTCCTTCCTCTCCTCAAAAAGACCCTCCACACAGCATCCCAGATGACATAGGCCCTGAGGGAAATTATTTTCCTCAGGGCCTCCTGTGTGGATTTAATGTAAAAAAAAAAAACATTCCCGTCTGACGCTTGTACTCTCGAGATTGCAATCTGTTTGCTAAGATAGGGGAATATGTATATCAAACAAACCGCACGTTTCTGCACAGGGTCAAGGGTATTTTTTACTGGTTAGCTTGCATCATATTATTACGTATGCGTTAATTTGTTATATTTTTAATTAATTGTAGGTGTTGGACGATGCGATGGACCTTCCATGGCAGTTCCTGAGTGTGGAAATGTACGAGGAGACGGTTGGCTGGTTCATGACCTCCAACAACTCCCCCTCCAAGATTTTCCATTCCAACAGACTTGTGCCGTAAGTTACCCAGTGTTGATCAGACTCTCCTTCAAATCTTTTATTTAATTCTATTTCTTCTACTTTTATGTGGTCACTAACATGACTGAACACATTTTTCACTCAGCCGTTAAAGTCTAGCAGCCATCTATTTGCGTGCTTTTACTATATTTGAATATGCACTCTTAATCTACAAATACATTTATGTATGTAATAATAGCCTAAACTTGGTGTATTGCTTAAAAATGACAGTTAAAAATATAATATTTTTGAAAATTTAATATTATTTTGATAAATATTATTTTAAATAATAAAAATTAAGTAAGATTATTATAAATTATTACACTATATAGTTTTATTTAGTACTAGCTGGTCCCCGGCATGCGTTGCAATGCCATTCAAATAAATAAATTGATTCTCCCTGCATGTCCTTTCCCCTGCGTCCCCGTTCCCTTCCACTTTCTCCGCCTTCCCCCTCCCTCGTCTCTTCCCTCTCTGCGAACCCCGCCTCCTCCATTCCCCTTCCCCCTTCCTTTCCTCCCTCCCACTAAAATATATGAAATACACACATTTTCATTTATACAAATTTCATAACACCAGAGCTTACCATTATATATAGTCTATATGTTATTCTGACGTTTGAGCTATATTATTGTAAAGTTTCATTAAAATCCATTCAGTAGTTTTTGCATGAAAGAGTAACAAACACACATACATCCATATAAACTTTGGCGTTTATAATATTAGTAAGATGTCTAGTTTTGTAAGGGGGTTCTTGTATAGAAATTTTGCTCTCAAAATAGATCTAAATCATTGTAATGCTGCAGACATGTAGAATCTATGCGCGAGTCTGTTTATAGAAACATTTAAACGGGTAGTATATTACAGTAAGAGTGTAGATAACACAAAGCAATTATCATTCCACCACATTTACCACAGTACGATTACACCCCACCCCCCGCCCTGTTATAATGTGGCTCTCTGATATATTTGTTTTCCTGTTTCTTTGACAAATTGGCTCTTTTCACTTGAAAGTTTGTCGACTCCTGCTCTAGACCAATTGAATAACGAAAGTGCAATGAATTTTGGTCAGCCGAGGACAATATTCGGTGTTTATAGATGACACTAGTATGTGTAAGAGAGGAAGGAGTGATTGTTGGGTGAATTACTTTGTGGTCAGTTTGGCTACAACCATTTTCTAATTGGATACAATTTATTTTCCAGTTTGCTCTGTGCCGTGGGAGGTCTGGTAACCGGCGGAGAGATCAGTCCGGAGTGGAGAAACAAGAGGAGTTGCCTCATCCGGGCCTGGGTCAGTGCCACCGCCTCCACCAGCTGTCCCGAAGTGGCTGACAGCATCCGGGACCTGCTCAACCGGATACAGGATACCGTCATGTCCTTAGGTAACATACTCCTTCCAGCTTGCTCTGTGCAATGAAGAGTGAGGTACAGTGAAACTATCTTAATAAGTTTTCAAAGGACTATAACAACTTACGCGGGAAAACCTTAAATGTGGGATAAAATTAGTCATTCTTCATTCTTGTGGTGTAATATTCTTCAATCCCATTGTGATTGGAATTACTTGATATGTATTCGGGAATCTCCAATGAAGCTCGAGGCACGTCGAGATTACAAGTTACTTTATTTACGTTATCTCGTGGTTTACAATTAATATTTAACTGGACCAAAAGTCCGTTCTATTGGATGCTCTGAGTAATTCCGAAGCAAGTGAATTCGTCACCGATGGTGCCCAGCTTCATATATCAATGGCTATTTCTGTAACACGAGTGCATTAGACACGAATGACAATGTTGCCACTCTACTAAGGTACTACTTAACTGGCATCTGTTGAAGGATATTGAAATTACATACAAACGTACTGTAAAATCTGGAGTAAAATTTTACCAATAATATGTACCTATAGTATGGTATCTCTAATCCGAACAACTAAAAACCGAGGCTGTTTGGTTCAGCAAATTTTCAGATTACTAAAATCTTTAACCCGGCATCAGTACAGTCAAAATATGTAACATCGATAGTAGGGTTGGGTCTAGGAGACCCGAATTAAAAACTCGCTATAATTTCAATATTTAAAATAAATTTAAAACCGTATTGCAATAATTTGATAAAACAACTATATTGTTTGCGAGATTTTGGGAAAATAAAACAACTTCATATAAAACTATCTGTTACAGTAGAACCCCGTTAATTCGAAAAACGGCGTAATTTGAAATTTTTGGCGAAAAAAAGTCCCCTGAAATTTTTTTTCATACAAAATGATTTTTTAATTCGAAATTCGTTAATTTGTAATTCGAAATTTATTTCTGCCCACACACGAAAATTTGATTGTCTAATTTGAAAAACATTGATTTTTGCAAATATAAACATAATAATTTCGTAAATCTGAATCTGTCAAGATGGTAAAAACGCCGTAAAATGTCGACTTAGGCAGTTAACATCGTCTTAATTCGTATATTGTAAATCTGAATCGGTTAACACTACAATGTCGTACTTTTACGAATTTACTTTGAACATATAAATTTAAAGGGCCGGCAGCGACGGGATTCGGCCACGAAATTTCGTTTTCGCGAAAATATGTCGAATTTTTACGAATTTACTTCGAATATCTAAACTTGAAGAGCGGGCCGCGGCGGTAATCAGCCACGAAATTTCGATTTACGCGAAATATATCGTATTTTTATGAATTTATTTCGAATAGGTATCTGAATTTAGAGGTCCGGCCGGGACGGGATTCGGCAGCGAAATTTCGATTTACGCGAAATGTATCCAAATGTTGAGAATTTACTTCAAATGTCTAAATTTGAAGAGCCGGCCGCGGCGTTAATCAGCCACGAAATTTCGATTTACGCGAAATATATCGTAATTTTATGAATTTTCTTTGAATATCTAAATTTGAAGAGCCGGCCGCGGCAGTAATAAGCCGCAAAAATTTGATTTTCGCGTAAATTTCCAGTATTTTTACGAATTTATTTCGAGTAGGTATCTGAATTTAGAGTGCCGGCCGCGACGGGATTCGGCTGCGAACTTTCGATTTATGCGAAATATGTCGTAATTTTATGAATTTTTTTAGAATATATAAATTTGAAAAGCCGGCCGCGGCGGTAACAAGCCGCAGAAATTCGAATTTTGCAGAAATTTGCGGTATTTTTACGAATTTATTTCGAGTAGGTATTTGCATTTAGAAGGCCGGTCGCGATGGGATTCGGCCGCGAACATTCGATTTACGCAAAATATATCATAATTTTACGAATTTTCTTCAAATATCTAAATTTGAAGAGCCGACCGCGGCGGTAATAAGCCGTAAAAATTTGGTTGTCCCGGAAATTTGGGGTATTTTTACAAATTTATTTCGAGTAGGTATCTGAATTTAGAGGGCCGGCCGCGACGGGATTCGGCCGCGAACTTTCGATTTATGCGAAATATATTGTAATTTTACGAATTTTCTTTGAATATCTAAATTTGAAGAGCCGGCTGCATCGGAAATCAGCAACGAAATTTCAATTTACGCAGTAATATATCACATTTTTATGAGTTTAACGGGATGGGCGCGACGGTCGCGGCCGCGAAATAGGCCGCAAAAATTTGATTTATGCGGAAAATATTGAATTTTTATGAATTTACTTTGAATATATGGGCGACCGCGGCGGTAAACGGCTGCGAAAATTCGATTTACATGGGAATAAGTCGTATTATTACGAATTTATTCCGAAGAATCTACCCGTGTTTGAATTTGCAACCGAGGAACCCAATTTTCAGCGATTTTTTTACGAATTTATTTTTCGTAAAATTTCGAATTCCGTGGGAATTCGTTAATTCAAAATTTTATTTTTGATGTCCCGCGGATTTCGAATTAACGAGGTTCTACTGTAATGACATTTTTATAAAAGTATAGTAAAATATTAGCAAAATAGACGACCTCTGTCTTAAATTTATAAAATTTAAATAAAACATAAACTTTTTTCTCAAAATGTGAACTAATATCATACATATGAATGAGATCTGTAGTAGGACTAAGAATAATACATCATTCCCATGAGTTAATTATACATGTTATCATTTGCATGGTAATACGTAAGACTAATTCATGTCCCGAAATTACGACACGAAGTGTATGGTTGGGTCATATTTACCTTTTTCGTTTTTAGCCACGTCTATCCACCGTCGCGGCCACTAAACCACTGAACAGCGATAGCCCACGGGGAGGGGAGATTGTTAGCTCCAGCTACTGAGAAGTATGGCAAAGTCGCACAATTTTTTTTAAGAAATAAGCCAATTTTAAAATGGCGCGGGTCTTATTGACCCGACTGTGCGAACGCCGGGTTAAGAAAGAGCTGGATTTTTGGAACATTTTTTCTTTGCAAAATTAAACTAAAACTATTAAACTATGTACTTTTATCGCGATGTTCTAAGAGGGCAGTTTATTTTTATGCAGGTTTAATTTACGAGTAGATTTTTGATAAAGTTCCCCACTTCAATCAGCATGGTGCTATGTGCGAGGATTACTAATTGTAAATAGTTTTTGTTTTATGGAGTTAGTGCACTATTCATGAAAGTCTCCTTCACCTGCTGGAAGTTCAGAGACCAAACTGTATTGTTTGTAATTCTTTCAGAAAATATCTCCACGGATCAAAAGGTTGCGGAAGGAACTGTTCTTATAAGCAGTGCCGTCCTGATGCTCAACATGATGGTGCTTCTAGAAGTTGCTCAAGAGGTATTGATGCAAAATATTTTTCAATGAAAACAATATTAGTAAGCCTCAAACGAAAATTTGAAACAGAAAAAGGAGCGGTCGCATCTAGGAATTTATCCTAGGACCTTAGACTTGACAGGGCTCTGCTCTAACCACTGAGCTAATATCCTCTTAGGTCAAATTTAACTGTATCCTGCTTTGACTAAGAACTACCAACATTATCTTCATTTTCTTAACGCTTTTTTTTTTTGGCTGCTATCATTATGTACAATTTACTACCCGAACTAAATGAAATTTAGTTAGTGTCTTGGATAAATATATACGTCCATAATGGATTTAAACACATTTAAAATTTGTTTAACTTCAAAAAATACCTTCATTTATAGATTTTAAGTTTCTAAATAACTTGCTTGAAAATAATTCAGCAACAATTGACAAAATTATGATCCGCTTGCTTTTTAGCATATGTAAAAAGACCCATCAGTTCCAGTCCGTTCTAATGCTAAATTAAAATTTTTGATTTTGATTTTCAATTTTTCTTTCAGGAATGGACCAAATGGATAAACAATACAACGAAGATTTGCCTGATGTCCCTGATAAGCTGCCTTCTGCAAGTCACGCAGAGAGATGCCTTTGCTAACCTGAGTGAACAGGCGCTCCTGGCGTTCTTTGAACAAGAAGGTAAACACTTTCAACTATTACTATTACTTTCAACTATTACTTTCGACTATTGCTTTTAACTATTACTTTCAACTATTACTTTCAACTATTACTATTACTTTCAACTATTACTATTACTTTCAATTATTATGCCAGTGGTCGCCAAACTCGTAGTTCACTTCTGAAATATTGTGACATGGGCATTCTGAAAAGGGCCCACAGATACTGTTGAATTCAGCTCTAGTATGGAGCCCCAAAAAAGCCCTTGACTCTGTGCCGAAACAGATGGCCCGTTTGACAGATTCCCCTATTTTAAGAAACAGATTGTAATCTTTAGAGCAGAAGCTTCAGGAGGAATGCTGTACTTGTTCTGCTGATATTTCAATGGAAAATGCTCCGAGGAATTAGCATCATTGATCATTTTGGCACCGGTGCATAATTCGGGAAACACACCAAATGCACGACCAACATTTGTACACAGTTGACATTTATCACATAAAGGGTCGTTTCTATGACTTGTTTTTGAGTTAACAGCTCGGCCGTGGACGATTTGCCGGACTCTGGGTTCCTCCTTCCTACAACATGGCCTCTTCAAAATCTATGCTCCATATTTAAAAATAAATGATAGCCTTATAATATAATATTCACGAAATCACATAGAAAACAATTTTATTGATTTTCTAGTAGTTGGAAAATCTCATTGAATTTGATGTCACAAATTTTATGAGATTTTTTTGACATCCAATACTGCGCCAAAAATTTGAAAGCAGCCCAAATAACCATATTATTAACACGAGGTCGAAATGTTTTTGGTTTTCGCTGCAAGACATGTTGGATGAGGAATTCATCGTCACTATCATCATCATTCTATAATATTATTCATGATTAATAATCAATGTTGAAGCGCGCAATTTCGTACTGTCGAATACGTCACAATGGTGGAGTTACTCTAGACTCTAGAGTAACTAACAGTTTTCGGAAACTAAACGCAAAAGTTAAAAGTGACGTAAAACAGGCGGTTAAATCGATTGAAAAACGTATTTTTGCAGTAGATATTTAACAGTAGCAATTTCTTTTACTCTTGCTATTACTCTAGCAACCGTCGAAACAGATGGCCCGATAGTAATTAACTCGTGGACACTCATTCCAATCATTGTAATATTTAAAATATGTAATAATGTATTCCGTCATCTGTTTAGGGGAATGGACCTTTGTGGTAAACAGTTGGCAGGACAACTGCATCGTCCCAGTGGAGTACCTGATCGGCAACTCGGCCCTGCTTACAGCTCTGGCCACCTACAAGGCCAGTGATAGGTCCAAGCTTCAGGGAAACTCCTTCAACCAACTGGACAAGGGGGTTTTGCAGAGTCTTCATGGACTGGAGCCAGAGTAAATTACATTCAATTCAATTTATATTATTACTAGCTTTTACCCGCGGCTTCGCTCGCATGGTATTAGGTGGAAATACCACTGATTAATTCACTCGCTCACTCACTCTCCGCGAACCCCACCTTCGCCCCCGCCTTTCCTCCCTGCCGCTAAAATATATGAAATACAAACATTTTCATTTATACTAATTTCATAATGCCAGAGCTACCATTATATACAGCCTACGTTACTCGCTGATAATGTAGCTTTCTATTGATAAAAGAATTTTTAAAATCAGTTTAGTGGTTCAGGCGTGAAAGTGTAACAAACAAACACACGCACTTTTGCATTTATAATACACGTACATTTATAGTACACGAGGGGTACCCAAAAGAAACCGAACTGATGTTGTGGTGGGCCGAGTTTTTGTAGTACCGCATTTTGCCGCTAGGGGGCATATAGAGCCACCATTCCCGAGTCAGTAAGCCTAACGTCATCGCTAAAAAGGTTAAGTTCGGTTTGTGTGAATTTTTTAATGATAGTTTTTTTGTGCGCTCCTCGTTTTTGCAATGGCTGATTCTCGTGAACAGCACGCGGCCGTATTCATATAAAAAAAAACAATTCTCTTGTCGTTTGTCCTGTGGCTCTTCTTATCCTTATTATTTTGCAGGTGTTCCAGTGAAAGGCAGTGCAGCCTGTGGGTCTGCCACATGATATGCCTGATAGGAGACACCAGCTTGGAGCGAGCCAACACCCTGGCCATCATCAATGAGGTGGTCTTCATCCTGGACAAGTGGTCCCAGGAGCCGGCTTGGGGGCTTCTGAAAGCCATGAGGCTCGTGCAGAACAAGGAGCCTTCTCAAAAGTACCTACCTTGCCTAACCTAACCTAACATTACAAGTATTACGGGTATTACATTACAAGAACAGTATCCTGCACAAATCGCAAGTACGCCCCACGGTTGAATTTGGCAGCCACCTCTGGTCTGGAGCTCCAAAATATCTGAAAAAAGAACCCTCAACTCTGTGCAGAAATGGGTAGCCCGTTTGATAGATTCTCCTATCTTAACAAGCGGATTGCAATCTTTAGAGCACAGGTGTCAGGTGGGAATGCTGTCCTTGTTCTACCGATATTTCAATGCCAAACACGCTCTCAACATGTGTACACGGTCATTTGTCACATGAGAACGGGTTGTTTCTACAACTCGTTCTTGAATTCAACAGTTTAGCTGTGGAACGAATTTCTGGCCTCTGTGTTTCCTTCCTCCTACAATATGGGTCTCTTCAAGACCCATGTTCACTCATTCCTCTTCTCAAAACAATCCTCCACACAGCATCTTCAAAGATGACGTAGGCCCTGAGGGAAATTATTTTCCTTAGCCACTGGAGCGCTTTTTGCCACAATATGGCACTACAGTGAAACCCTCTTAGGAAGTTCTTTCTTAAGACGTTTCGTGGCTTAAGAAGTTTGGTTTTTTCGGTACCTTGGCCCAGAATTGGACCAATTTTTCCCACATAAGGTTTTCCTGCTTAAGAAGTTTGTTTTTTCTGGTCCCTTGGAAAACTTCTTAAGAGGGTTTCACTGTTTATTTAAATCACCTCGGATTGCTTTGCTGCCAATTTTTGCAAATTTTCCCTTATTTGTAAGTAATTAAGTAGAAGTTTACGATTTTATAATATTTTTTTATAAATCCTACAATTATGTGATAACTGACAAAATATAGGTGAATTCATTGGCTATATAGAACTATAATCAGTTTGTATGTCTCCATATTAAAATTCGGAGGTATGATTTTTTTTTAATTTGGGCGGAAAATATTCAAAATGATCACCAAAAAATGTCGAGCAATCGGAGAAAAAAGTTTTAAATTGCGCTATCGCTCCAGTGGTTGTGTGGAGTTAATGTAAAAAAAATATTGGAATCCAAAGGGGAACTAGTAATGCAATAATTGGTAGTTTATGCACGTCCTTTGTGGGAGACACCAACTTCATATTTATTTATTTTATTTTATTTATTAGCAAAAACAGCATTACACCAATATATTGCAAAAACGGTTATACAAGATATATAATCATTACGTTTACAGTTAAAACATTTATTTAATAAGTGCTATTTCACGCTAAAAATCATTGCAGGAAATGTGGAAAATATCCACTTTTCCTGCAAGACAGTTAATTAACCTAGTAAGTTTTCCCAGGGGCATCACCATTGCAGATATAACGCTGATAGATCCTTTGTGACCTCTTTCTCATAAATAATGACCTCCGTGGTTGAGTGGTTATGATCCTTGGCCACGAATCCGGAGTTAACGGTTTAGTTTCAAATCCCGGTGTGCACAATTAAATTTATTTGATTAATTTGTGTTATTTCATAATTTTATCATTTTAATAATACATACCTAGTTTGTTTGTGGCTCGTTCCAAAGTGATCCCCCGGCGAAAGACCACCACCCAGATTGAAATGTTGACCAATGTCCTGATCAGAATATTCGTTCTTTACAATAAAATCCAAAGAAATGAAATATTTCTGATGTTGTATGAAAACTAATAACTGTTTTTGAAAGGTGATAAATACGGTTTCAAATTTTAATATTAGAAATAAACATAAAAAATTTGAATGCGAACATAAAAAAGTTTAAAAATGGCTGTGAAAAGGCAAAATGACTAACAAGCCACAAAGCTGGGGAAAAAAATGGCTTTGTCGTCATTTCGCCTTTGTGCCGTCGATATGTTTTTTCTAACCAAAAAGAAAGTTGCGGAAAAAAATAATAACACACACACACACTTTATTAGACAATGTATTATAAACGGTATCGTCTTCTCCCTTTTTTGTCATTTCGTGTAAAAATAATTAATAAAAAATCATAAAGCTAAATTTTTTTTTTCAAATTGCGGTCGGAAACTTTGGTTTCATAAAAGTGTACATTTTAATTCTTTTGTAGTAACTTTTAGATTTGAATATAAAGCGTGGTGTTTTCTCTTTGTAACACCGATATAATACATTTCTCACCATGATAGTAAGGGAGACAACGATTTCTATGAGACCTGTATGAGTTGTTCCCAAAAGTGAACAAATTGCCTGAGGGGTTGAGTCGGTTTATCCGCTTCTTGAAAACGAGTACAACTAAATTGTAATATCTTTTCAGGTTTAGAATTATAACCAAGTACGCTCTCTGCCTGACTCTCGCCCACCAGCAGAAGACTAAAGAGTTGAGTCCGCCCCACTCTTCGGACCCCAGCCCCTACCTGAAGAGCCTGGCCGCTTTCGAGGGAATGATAGACCAAAAGCTGTACGCAGACAATAGATATTCCCTCTTAAACTGCTTAGCCTTCCTCAAGAGGCATAATGACTCCATCCAGGATTCCCTAAAGTCCATTCTGGAACTATGTGCAGAAATGTACACTGATGTCAATTATTTACTTAACTTGAATGAACTGTTTAAAATGTGATGAACTATTTGGTGCTCAGGTAATGTTAAATATGATGTTTTTTATGTTGAGACTTTTTTTATATTGTGACTGTAGCAGAATTGTCAGCTTTGAGGATATTTTTTGATCAAACATGATCTCAGCTTTTTGTGGCTTATACATGCATGTAGTGTAACACTTTGAAATGTTTTACTGTTTTCAAAATTGGATTGAATTATGCTCAAATTTTTTCAAGATTTTCAAAGATCAAAATTTTATTAAATATGCTCTTAGATTTTTATGGCTTATAAATGTAGTGTGATGTGGACTTGTTCTATTTGTATCGCGGATCCATTTCCCCAATAAGGCAATTAACCAAGAATACATAATAACTCAAGGTAGCTTTGTAATGTGTACTTGTCCTATCCGTATCGCGGATTCATAGCCTCAAGGCAATTAACCAAAAATACAAGTTAACTCAAGGTAGCTTTGTAATGTGTACTTGTCCTATCCGTATCGCGGATTCATAGCCTCAAGGCAATTAACCAAGAATACAAGTTAACTCAAGGTAGCTTTGTGATGTGTACTTGTCCTATCCGTATCGCGGATCCATAGCCTCAAGGCAATTAACCAAGAATACAAGTTAACTCAAGGTAGCTTTGTAATGTGTACTTGTCCTATCCGTATCGCGGATCCATAGACTCAAGGCAATTAACCAAGAATACAGGTTAACTCAAGGTAGCTTTGTAATGTGTACTTGTCCTATCCGTATCGCGGATCCATAGCCTCAAGGCAATTAACCAAGAATACAAATTAACTCAAGGTAGCTTTGTGATGTGTACTTGTCCTATCCGTATCGCGGATCCATAGCCTCAAGGCAATTAACCAAGAATACAAGTTAACTCAAGGTAGCTTTGTAATGTGTACTTGTCCTATCCGTATCGCGGATCCATAGACTCAAGGCAATAAACCAAGAATACATGATAACTCAAGTTAGCTTTGTGATGTGTACTTGTCCTATCCGTATCGCGGATTCATAGCCTCAAGGTAATTAACCAAGAATACAAGTTAACTCAAGGTAGCTTTGTAATGTGTACTTGTCCTATCCGTATCGCGGATCCATAGCCTCAAGGCAATTAACCAAGAATACGAGTTAACTCAAGGTAGCTTTGTAATGTGTACTTGTCCTAACAGTATCGCAGATCCATAGCCTCAAGCCGATTAACCAAGAATACAAGTTAACTCAAGGTAGCTTTGTAATGTGTACTTGTCCTATCCGTATCGCGGATCCATAGACTCAAGGCAATTAACCAAGAATACATGATAACTCAAGGTAGCTTTGTAATGTGTACTTGTCCTATCCGTATTGCGGATTCATAGCCTCAAGGCAATTAACCAAAAATACAAGTTAACTCAAGGTAGCTTTGTAATGTGTACTTGTCCTATCAGTATCGCGGATCCATAGCCTCAAGGCAATTAACCAAGAATATGAGTTAACTCAAGGTAGCTTTGTAATGTGTACTTGTCCTATTGGTATAGCGGATCCATAGCCTCAAGGCAATTAACCAAGAATATGAGTTAACTCAAGGTAGCTTTGTAATGTGTACTTGTCCTATCAGTATCGCAGATCCATAGCCTCAAGGCAATTAACCAAGAATATGAGTTAACTCAAGGTAGCTTTGTAATGTGTACTTGTCCTATTGGTATAGCGGATCCATAGCCTCAAGGCAATTAACCAAGAATACGAGTTAACTCAAGGTAGCTTTGTAATGTGTACTTGTCCTAACAGTATCGCAGATCCATAGCCTCAAGTCGATTAACCAAGAATACAAGTTAACTCAAGGTAGCTTTGTAATGTGTACTTGTCCTATCCGTATCGCGGATTCATAGCCTCAAGGCAATTAACCAAGAATACAAGTTAACTTAAGGTAGCTTTGTAATGTGTACTTGTCCTATCAGTATCGCGGATCCATAGCCTCAAGGCAATTAACCAAGAATATGAGTTAACTCAAGGTAGCTTTGTAATGTGTACTTGTCCTATTGGTATAGCGGATCCATAGCCTCAAGGCAATTAACCAAGAATACGAGTTAACTCAAGGTAGCTTTGTAATGTGTACTTGTCCTATCAGTATCGCAGATCCATAGCCTCAAGGCAATTAACCAAGAATATGAGTTAACTCAAGGTAGCTTTGTAATGTGTACTTGTCCTACTGGTATAGCGGATCCATAGCCTCAAGGCAATTAACCAAGAATACGAGTTAACTCAAGGTAGCTTTGTAATGTGTACTTGTCCTATCAGTATCGCGGATCCATAGCCTCAAGTCGATTAACCAAGAATACAAGTTAACTCAAGGTAGCTTTGTAATGTGTACTTGTCCTATCCGTATCGCGGATTCATAGCCTCAAGGCAATTAACCAAGAATACAAGTTAACTTAAGGTAGCTTTGTGATGTGTACTTGTCCTATCCGTATCGCGGATCCATAGCCTCAAGGCAATTAACCAAGAATACGAGTTAACTCAAGGTAGCTTTGTAATGTGTACTTGTCCTATCAGTATCGCGGATCCATAGCCTCAAGCCGATTAACCAAGAATACGAGTTAGCACAAGGTAGCTTTGTAATGTGTACTTGTCCTATCCGTATCGCAGATCCGTAGCCTCAAGGAAATTAACCAAGAATACAAGTTAACTCAAGGTAGCTTTGTAATATGTACTTGTCCAATCCATATAACACGGGTGAACAATTTCTCTTACCTTTGCCTAATTGAGTTAGCGTATTTCAATTCAGTGAAGTCAGTATATATTTTAAAGTGTTACACATCGTCTCTATAAGTCACGATGAAATGATATTTTTTATAAGTTTAGGATTAGCAATCATTCTGAGGAGAATTCATTGTTCGTTCAATAAAAATTTCCATGAGATTTTATATAACCAATGACTGAGTTTTTTTCATTTTCTCTAAGCATCTCAAATAGTCCTAACTAGTCTGAAGATGTCTTTAGAAGGCGAAAACAAAAGAGGTTAATTTTCCCTTGTGAAATATCCAACAATGAACACTATTGATAGCTAACAACTTTTATAACAGAAAAATTTTGTAATTAAAAATTATTTTCAAATTTAATAATCGAGAGTCTACCGTATTCTTAATTCTGTCAAAATTAATCACTGTTGTAAAAATGACAATTTTGCCGCATACCTTTTGTTATTTGTTAAAAATTTATGTTTTTCAATTTTTCTGTTCACATTTGTGAAACTTTCACGACCCAAATATTACAACGAGCCGAGTGCTTTAACAAAACTGTTAAAATGTTAAATGTTAAACTGTTAACTGTTTTACGGATATTCAAATGTAACGTCAAAGCACCAACGACAGCCATTTGTTTTTTTTTTTTTACATTTGAATGGTTCTCGTTGTAAGTCTACTACAGAAAGGCTATTCCCTAAAATTTGTGATAAGAGATTGTTCTCCCGCGAGAAGTGCTGTCAGATTTGTGTGATTTTCTACGGCTGTTATTTGCTTTTCCTATCGGCCGATGTTAAAATTTCAGCTGTGAGCTGTCATGTATTTTAGTTTGGGTCGTTTTAAACACGAATTCCTGCAAGTATGCATGCTTATTTATTCATTTAACAGCTGTAGAAAATCACACAAATCTGACAGCACTTCTCGCGGGAGAACAATCTCTTATCACAAATTTTAGGGAATAGATTTTCTGGTCTATTTCAGATTTTAAAACAATTTGTTCATTGGCGTTTAACGTTGACCTTTCAAATGTCAAAAAATAAAATTGCATTAATTTTCACTTTAATGACAAAGTTCCTCTTCTTAAAATTATGTGCGATAAGAGAAATTAAACAATTGTGCTTTATCGACAACATCTCTCTTAAAGTAGGTAATTTGTTTTTATCTTTCTCAAAAATATGTTTTGTTAAAAAATAACTCATTTATTATGTAATTAGTTTTAATGAATGTTCAATTGTTAAAATAACTTTTGAAGGTTAAACCCATCAATGTAATATATCATTAAAGAACAACATAACACTAATAAATCTGAACAAAAATATGAAAAACAACAAGACATAGAAAAATAAAAAGTTACCGATCGCAACCGGGACTCGAACCCAGGATCTCTTATCTTATCAGGATACAGCGCCTTAACCAGCTCGGCCATTGGGTCCTTTTATTTTTAAGTCATTTTTTTCTCATATTTCCAATTAGAAATCATATTTTTTAGAACTTTGGGATCATTTAAAAAGATAGCAGCCAAAAGTACAGGAAAAAAAGTTAAAGAGAAATATGAGATCGACAAAAAATAATCAAAAACAAGAGGTTCCAATGGCCTAGTTAGTTAAGGCGTCTGTCCTGGCAAGGTGAGAGATCCCAGGTTCGAGTCCCAGTTACTGCCGTTACCTTATTATTTTTCTGAGTGTTGTTCTTTTTCATTTTTTTTTATTTAGAATTATTAGTATTATCTTCTTCAATTTTATGAATGTATTTTTCTGTAACCATTAAGACCCAGTTAATTTGTAAAAAATGGCAGTAAAAAGTTCAGAAACCTAACTACAAGCATTACGCATGTGATATAAAAGATATCTAAAGTAAAAATCAAAAGAAGAGAATTTTATAAGAAACATAGAAATAATATGATAAGAAAGTTTTACATAGCACACTTTTATCAAAGCTACTTTTTATGGAGTCAAAACATATATTTTAGGAATGTAATTCCATCTATGTAGATTTTATAAGCTTTTAAAGTTAGTGGGTAGAAATCATGGCTAGTCAGGTATAGGAGTAAATGTAAAAAAAAGTTATATTATTTTCTTGTGGTTCGCAACTTTATATCAAAATGCAAAAAGCTTTCAATAAAGAAAAAACATTTTAACAATTTAACCTTTACAAAGCTGGTTTTTTCAACACAGTCTATCGCGCGGCTCTTTTTGACCCACATGTACGTGCTTTAGTGAAACTTCACGAATCACATATGTGACAACAGCGTGATTGAATGAATCAAATGTTAGCCTCGGAATTAAGGTTAATTTGTTGCATAAGTTTCTGTTGACTTTTTGTTACAATTGGGCGCTTTTGGCATTTGTTTGTAACACACCCAGTGTTTAGAAAATTCTGTCAAATATTGTATTTTTAAATGGACTTATCTCAGTGCTTTCGGGTATTCATTCTGTGTGCAGAAGGAAGAAAGGGATGATATTGGATTCAAAAGTCTCCCCTTTTTTTCTCTTTTTATCTTGCAAGCAAAAATTATATGAGTCAAACGATAAGGAATTTATTGAAATGAATAGTATTATCGTATGATTAGCACGGTCAAATCGATAACTTTAACAATATCGGATCGACAGCCTTAATTGGCGATGTTTTTATATTGACAACCAAATAAATAAGAAATCGTCTTACGATGGCAACACTGGCTAGTATTGTCTATGGATCGACATTCCTAACTGTCAAATGGCTATCTAAAAATATGAATAAATTGACAATGTGTAACTGAAATACATTAACTTAAATGTACATTGGAAGTTTGTATGTATATTTGACACTAAAATAGAAGTTCATTGGTCAATGAGGTCTTTCGCCACAACTTGTGATATGCTGAACTTTTTTTTTCGTTTCTTTGTGGTGATATATTGATTGACCGTGCTAGATCACTTCTAGAAAATGCCTACACCCCAGTTGCGGTCTCGCTCTAATTCCTTATGGCCATAAATGCTGTTTTTGTCGATGAAATCCCCCACTCTTTCCAGTCCAATAAGTATATATAGCCCTGTAAAGTTCAGTATCTGAAAAACACCCTAAGACGAAATACTCATGTCGTTTGGGTTTAATTTGACTTATTCTTTTCTTCCTTTTGCATACAGATATATCTCTTGAAGGTCTCTACTTTTAATAACATATAACTCATATAAAAATATATATATATATATATCGCACATCCCATAGAAAAGTGTTGGAGTCAAAATTTTCTATTTTACATTTATCTCTGAAAAGTAAAGTGATTGTGATTATGTATGCCCCACAAAAACTGTATTTAAGTTAGATCGCTTCATCTTTGCAAAATGTCGCCAGTATCTCCATTTATACGGGACCGCTTTTACATCATTCGTTGATTTGTTTTCGCTCTTCTGTAAAATTAACTTTTTTGACTTACGACACTTTTCTACGGAATGTGCGATACGTATGCTAGTATAATCAACAATTTTTTTATGGGATGTAGTACAAATAGGTACAAATCTACGATATTTTCATGTCATTTTTATGTGCTTTTTATCTAATGATTTATAATGAATAGTATAAAAATACTTCCATTGACTTTATCTACTAATAAGTTGTTTTAATTTTTAAATGCCAACTTATTGTTTACAAATATATATTTTTTGACAATTTTTATTATAATCATAATTGAATGTTTTTAATTATTTTACTTTTCATTCATGTTACATTATAAATTAAATCCAAGAACTTTTTTTATCACCTTCTTCTTTTATAACTTTGTGGCATCTGAAGCCGATAGTTCTCTTTAGTACATGAGCCCATCTCACATGTGCAATTTCTGTTTCTCTTTCCCAGCCAAAGAAAGATGATATTGAATAACCTACAATCATCCGTTAAACATAGTTCTATATGATGGTAATGTTGGTTGCCTTTGTATTGCTTCTATTCCATTCATAAGTATCTGACCAGGTTGTATCTGGCCAGGTTAAGTATCTGACTGGGTTAAGTTATTCCCAGGTTAAGTATCTGACCAGGTCAAGTATCTAACTAGGTTAAGTGTACGCCCAGGTTAAGTTTATGCCCAGGTTAAGTGTCTGACCAGGTTAAGTACCTGACAAGTGTATGCCCAAACGAAGTGTCTGTCCAGGTTGAATATTTGGTTGAATGTGTGCCTAGATTAAGTGTCTGACCAGGTTAAATATCTGACCAGGTCAAGCATCTAAGCATGTCAAATATCTGACCAGGTTAAGTGTCTGATTAGATTAAGGGTCATGCATTAACCAGGTCAAGTATCTGACCTGGTTAAGTATCTGACTAAGTAATAAAACAAAGTTCCTGGATTTAATATACTTATTTTAAACATTATGTAATGTTAGTTTGTACTATAAAATATTTTTTCTTCTTTAATACATACCATAAATAATATTATCATTCCATCAATATTAGATTTCCAAATCATCAAAAAATAGTATAAAAGTTAATAATTAAAAAAAAAAGAGACTAGATTAACATAATATACATACGTTTGTATTAAGCTGCATTCAGACGATGGCAAAAAATCAGTCTGTTGTCTTTTTCTAGCTAATGAATTAAAAAGGTCGTAATTACCATGACAATGTACATTTTTTTCCACGAGTTTCTGCTATACAAACAATTTTTTTTCTGCTATACAAAAAAATTTTTTACTTCTTGAAACACTGAAGAGATAAATCGATAGAAGTGTTTTGTAGGCGTGTTTGTGTGCCTAACGTAAGCTCAATGTTTCCTTACTCATGCTGAAATTGATCAACATTTTCAAATATCTGATTTCTCTGTTTCAAATAATCATTTTTATTGGCTTGTTTCTGGCCTGTCAGTAGAAAGGTAGTAGGTAAATTGGCAGTTTCCTTTCAAATCGCTACAGATCACACTTAGATAGGAATTATCTCTTCAGTGACTTGAAATTGTATGTCAAAGTCCAACATAATATCATTAAAAACTGTTTTCTGTCATTTCATTTGGAATATTATGTAATTTTCTGTCATTTCATTTGGAATTATTGTATTTTTCTGACCCATTTTGAATATTAATGTATTTTTTGACCCATTTCATTGTATTTCTAATATTTAAAAAAAATGTACCAAGCATATTATTAATAAAACAATATATTATTTCAATAATCCTTTTATTAACATAATATCTACATACTATTATTAAATGTTCACCCATTCTAGGACATGAATTACCAATTTTATAAATACAAAATAATTGACATTTCACTCCAACGTAATTTAAAGAATGGTAAATACTCACAGTATCGCCCTGGCCAAAGACCACTATTCAGAATCAAAACATTTCTTGAAATGGCTTTAAACCCTTATGCCTTTGGTATAATATTCTGTCGGAAGGACAGAACATTTCCGCTTTGCCCATTGTCCATTTTGCCCATTTTCGCATTACCCATTTTCTCATTGGCCATTTTGCCCATTTTCTCATTAGCCATTTTGCACATTTTCCCATAACTATTTTGCCCATTGCCCATTTTGCTAATTTTCCAACCCCTCCCCTCCAGTACTGAGGCTGATGGGGAGAGGGGGGGGGGGTTGAATCCCCCAAACCCTCCTCTTATATATGCTCTTGGCGGTGACCGGACAACTCGGAATGAAACCAACTCAGATAAGTCATTTAGAGTGATAAAAAATTGGTTAAATAGGTTACGTTAGGTTAGGGTTATAGGCTAATTAAAAATTATTTTTTCATAGCTTTAAATGACTTTTTTTAATGACTTTTCAAGGAGGTGTTGAGTTGACTTTATTCTCAGTTGGCATGGAATCGTTCTTGGCTTTAACAGTTCATTTTTTGCAATTGGCAAGACAATTTCATAAATTCATTGTAATTGTCACACTATGGGGGTATTTCACCATCCTCCTCATAGATTATTCATACGGTAGCGTAAATTTTAGATTAATTTTGCAGGATTTATTTATTTAAAAAGTCTGAGTTTACAATTCAGCGCTTGAACCTATGAGTAATGGCTACATATAGGATAAGTTAGCTGAGTTTTTTACCAGTTGTGAGTATTTATTTGTTTATTTATTAATATTCATTATGTGCATGGATAAGCTATGCTATGAGGAGGATGGTGAAATACCCCCTAAATATTATCTTCCATGAAAATTCAATACTGCTTATGAAACAATAATTTAAAAATTAGTTTTTTAGCGCTTTTAGTCAGCACAAGCCGCGTTTTTTTTTTTAAATTTTTTTTTTTAATTAATTCTATTACAATTGTTGTGCTATGCCTGTCTCACTAGGAACTGATATTTTTTTATGAAAACTGATTATTTTGTACAGAATAATCATTGTTGCTTGTCAACCTACTTAAAAAAATAATATTCAAATAACATCGTACATTTTTATATTCCAACAACCACTTAAATATAGCTACATAAATATAATAATTTGCGATAACAAAAAGACAGCACAGGACAGTAATAGATAAATAATGAATTCAGTAACTAACAGCTGCATTTGAATACTTCAAAAGTTCATATGAATAATTTTTTTTTAATTTGCATACAATATTTTACAATGTTGGCCTTACTGGGTCTTACCCGTGCAGAGGCCTCCATTTTTATAATACTTGTATATGTACATAATATATTATTATATTGATGGTAACTCTTATTTACATATGTTTCTTAATATCTTCAGTAATAAATAATTCAATTTTTAACATTACATTTACAGAAGTAGAAATCAGTCAGTTTTTATATTACAATTTTCACAAAACAAAAAGCACAACTTCAGATTTAGGTACTTATATAAAATCAACGAAATATTGAAAGCCAATATAGAAAAGATACTATGTGCAAAAAATCATGCGAATAAGTAGTTCTTAACAAAAAAAGAGATGGTACAAAGTTAAAAAATATCTAAAATAACTTAATAGGTGCAAATTTTCATATTCTGCACATAAAATTTGTATATTTTGATTTTAAAAAATTCCCCTAAGCAGGGTGTAATATCACATACCCTGAACATATTTGGAGTACAAATAGTAGATGTAATTTTGATGTCCAATGATATTTTATTTTTTCTTTCTATTATTAAAGCAATTAAATGACCCCTGACCCAAAAAAACTCTAAAAAAAGAGCAGAAGAACAGATTTTCATGAATTGTAGCTAAAAACCATCTCTATCACGTCAGCTTTCAAACAAAAAAAACCGCATCATAATCGGCCCATTCATTCAGGAGCTATGATGCCACAGACAGACACACAAACACTTCAAACTCATAACACCCCTCTTATTGCATGAGGGGGTAAAAAACAAAA
This sequence comes from Glyphotaelius pellucidus, assembly GCA_936435175.1. Taxonomy (NCBI): domain Eukaryota; kingdom Metazoa; phylum Arthropoda; class Insecta; order Trichoptera; family Limnephilidae; genus Glyphotaelius; species Glyphotaelius pellucidus. The sequence goes on along the minus strand of OW386552.1, from coordinate 22,792,872 downwards.
AAAATATTTTTCATTCACACGTTGCCATTGATCACACTCCTATACGTCGCGATGGGATCACTTGATATGCGCACTGTTTTGTCTGTTACTGTGATGGAATGAGACGGAGTGCTTATCATGTGACCTGCTGTTTTGTACCTGACTACTACTGTGATGAAAAAATATTTTTATATTTAATGACACATACATTTTTACTCCAAATATGCTCAGGAATCGCTGGTTAAAATCCTTCGGGTACATGCTATTACAACCTGAATATAAATAAATTCCACGGTTTATCCACAATTAATAATATTTAAGTACATCTTGATCCTATCTATTAATGTGGTTCAAGTTAGGTCACAAATATGTGGAAAATTAAAAACAATACTAATTGGGTAAATCTATTATTGTGGTTCAAGTTAGGTCACAAATATGTGGAAAATTAAAAACAATACTAATTGGGTAAATATTTGAATTTGTGTGTTTTACATAATATTATCGAAAACAACCAATTAACATTGGAAACTAAAAGATAATTAATTTTCAATTATAAACTTACACGAGACTTGATAGAATAACAAATAAGTTTTACAAAACGTGTCTAAAGTATCCACACGTAAAGCAATTAATTTAATGTTTTTCGCTATTTCATCTACAATTTTATTATCACTTAAAAATACGTACATAGGTACTTGGTCTGTTCTGCCCGCAGAATAAACTTGATTTGTACTTAAAACATTGGTCTCTTCAGTTAAAGTGTTGTCAAGTTTAGAAAAATGTTCTTAGTTATCATTGAGGCGTTTCAAACTTTCGTCATAAATCATTGATTAATGCAATTTAGTTATTTTTTTTTTACAATTGAAAGGTTCCCATTAAATGCCAGTTCTAGGCTTGTTTCAGCTAGGAATAAATGCATAATTTGTTTCCTAGGATTGACTGTGTGGCCTTTTGCACACAACACAAATTTTTGGATTTGAGGCCAAAATTTTAATTTATTAATTTTATATGAAAAAGTTGTGCAGCCGTTTCTCTAGAGCTTGTCACCTGATCACAATATCTTCAAGGCTGATATGAGCCTAGAATCGGCGTTTAAATCACTGATTTGTAACGGTGTCAAATGTGACTGAAGTTTTAAAGACCTCAACCTTGGTAAGTATCTACCCTTTGCGCATGAGTGTTTTAGTGACTTATTTATTTACACCAATAAATTGCCCATTACCAGTCACAACAAACTAGTGGCTAGCACACCATCATTTTGTAGGCATATTGACACAGGTGAAAAAGTCATGACTTTTCGCATATTTTCCAGAATTTTTTTTTTTATTATTTGTACAGGTAAAATCCGGATTCTTTTCGAATTCGATTCAAGTCCACACAAAAAAAACCTCAGAGTGTGAATCAATACTACTTTTCTGTAGTAAGAAATATAGCTACATATTATAAAATGTACACAGTCAATACTATCCAATTCTCTATGGCAAGAATGGCAGAAATATGAAAAAGAAGACATTGGATTTTGATCTACTTATAAACTAAGGCTAAGGCAGTCGTCCCACGGGTCGGTAAAGAATCATTGACAAAAACTGAGTGCTATAGAGACGCGGGAAATGTTGCGCGATATATATATATATATATATATGTTGCATGGTCTCTACAAACGGTAGAAAAGCTATGTAGCTTGTAGCTCAGTAAACTGTTAATTTCTGTTGTCGATATTACACATTTCTGTTACCGGCTTTACGCTAGTGTCATCTTACCATTTTTTTTTACGTGACACCTCAAAAGAGCGCCCTTGTCTAAACAGTGTAAATACAGGGGGTCGCCACTCGGTTGGGCATCATTGCGAAGGGGATTAAGGTAGGGACTGAAGGAAGGCATTTATTGTTGCGGGTCTTAAAGAGCCCGGATTACATGGAGGAGGAAAAACCGATGCTGGTAGCTCGTTCCATGTATGAGCCAACTTACACAAAAGTAAGTTGAAGAAATGACCCGTTCTCATGAAACCAACATCAACTGTGAACGGGTGTTCCGCTCGGTTTCACGAACGTTCATCAGTGCCGGTTTTAATTCGAAATTTGTTAATTTAATGAAAACAAATAACTTTGTGTACACCTATAATATTTGATATTGTTAATTAAATAGTGGTGTACACAAAGTTATTTGTTTTCATTAAATTAATAATGACGCCACAAAGTGAGTTTGCGAATTTTGACGAAATTTGTTAATTCGTAATTGAAAATTTATTTTTGCCCACATACAAAAATTTGTTTGTGTGATTTGAAAAAACATCGATTTTTGCAAAAAAAATTATTTAATTTCGTAAATCTGAATCTGACAGACAGCCTTGCAGTAAAATGTCGATTATGTGGTGAAAATCATCCTAATTCATACTATTATTTTGTAAATCTGAATCGGTTTACACTAGGAATGTCATATTTTTACGAATTTACTTCGAATATATGAATTTAAAGGGCCGGCTACGGCGGAAATCGGCCGCATAATTTCAGGAGGAAATTTATTATATTATTGATGTGCCCAAATAATAAATTATCTATACTAATATTATAAAGAGGAAAGATTTGATTGTTTGTTTGTTTGCATTGAATAGGCTCCGAAACTACTGAACCGATTTTTTTTTATTTATTTTTTTTATTTTTTTTATTTTTTATTTATTTATTTATTTATTTTTTTTTTTTTTTTTTTTTTTATTTATTTATTTATTTATTTATTTATATACGCCTATTTAGGCTTTTAAAAATTCTTTCAACAATAGAAAGCTACATTATCAGCGAGTAACATAGGCTGTGTATAATGGTAAGCTCTGGCGTTATGAAATGTGTATAAATGAAAATGTGTGTATTTCGTATATTTTTGCAGGGGGGAGGAAAGGTAGGGGGAAGGTGGGGTTCGTGGAGAGGGAAGAGACGAGGGAGGGGGAAGGCGGGGAAGGTGGAAGGGAACGGGGACGCACGGGCAAGGATAAGTAGGGAGAGTCAATTTATTTCTTTGAATGGCATAGCAACGCATGCCAGGAACCAGCTAGTTATAAATATTTTTAAATCAATTATAACTAAAATAAATGTTATTGGTAAAAACGATAATTATGAGTTTGTTTCGTGATATCGGCAGTGCGCGATAAATATTGAGCGCCCACTGAAACATAGTTTCACTAGGTTTATACGGGAAGTACATCGCATTGCTCGCTCTCTCCCCCCCAACTTGTTTGCGGGCCCAAATACAAATAATATATGGATCGGTGGACTCTCGGTATACTGCACTCGGTTTTTGTCGATTCTTTATAAGAACCATTTTACTATTCACAGATAACAGCTGTATCTGAAATCAGACCATTATTCAAGGCACAAATTAATTACAAATAGTTGCCTAGACCGCTACTTCAAATACTTCTTCTTTGCAAAGTGCATTCCTATGCCAATTAGTGAAGATATTGTTGCAATTAGTCCAACCTTCACCCCTCCAATCTTTCCCCCCCACAGCCAGCCTTCGGGTAAACAATTGACAGCATGGACCACATCCATCATGAGTTTGATGCAGGTGATAGTTTCAATCAAGTGTCGTGCTGTCATCAACTGGACTTCGGGATTCTGGTACGCTCCTAAAGTGCGGGTGCGACTTGTGGTTAGTTTTAACTGTTTAAGGCATCTGAAAGGAATATAAAGTATACATTAAAATCAGGAGGAAATAGATGATGGAAACATTAACCCTTATAACCAGTGGCGGCTCGTGACTAGGGTGTGCTAGAGTGCTTTTATTAAAAAAGGCTTTATTGATGAGTAGGCGAAAAGAAAATTTTTTTTTTTGAAAATCGGTTTTTTGTACGAAGATTTTCAAGGAATCCGTGCGGCGCACGGCCAAACTGCAACTTCCTGAAATGTTTCATACAAAAAATCGATTTTCGAAAAAAAAAATTTTTGTTTTGGCTACCACAACATCATTAATGCTGTTTTTTTTTTAAAATATAAGCACTCTAGCACACCCAAAAGTCATGAGCCGCCACTGCTTATAACAATAATAACATAACACTGGCCTTTTTACTGGAGAGGGATGGATTCATACGCCCGTCACCGCTGGACACACTGACCCCCAGATATCTACGCACCCCTAATACCCTTTTCCTTCCCAGAATTTCCTCTCCTTCCTTTCATAAAATGGGAATTATTTTCCTCCGGGCCTCCTGTGTGGAGCCAATGTAAAAATAAATTAATTCGGTAAAACAATGTAGGCATAGAGCATAGGTTCTCAACGTGAGTGACAAAGCCCCCCTTGAAATTTTGAAATATCCTACTAGTGACCCAGACAACATCAACATTTTGTTCAATTCACTACAAGCTTTTCTGCATTGTAATTGATTTAGTTGGTGTTTATGAGTAATCAGAGTATTTTTTTACATTAGCTCCACACAGGAGGCCCTGAGGAAAATAATTTCCCTCAGGGCCTACGTCATCTTTGGGGATGCTGTGTGGAGGCTCTTTTAGGAAAGGAAGTTCTGGGAAGGAAAAGGGTTTTAGTGGTGGGTAGGAATTTGGGGGCCAGTGTGTCCAGGAGTGGAGAATATATAAATCCATCCCTTCCACTGCGGTGCAAGGTTATGTTCCGAGAGCATACGGCTGGAGAAGTCAAAGGGACTCCCTCAACCACTCTCTCCCGATCCATCCAGCGGAGGACAGACGCATCCACTGCCAAGATCCGGACAAACCTCACCCCTTGAACCCGGGCACCCCTGCTAAGTCACCAAACATAGCGAACCACTTGGGGTGACCTATGGCAGAGGTGTTGGTTGTCCAATAAATGGTTCCTGGGGTGGCGGTACCTATTCCCACCTCCCAATAGAGGGCACACTTTTACACATAACTGCGTACACAACTCAAATTACGATTTTTGGGAGATATCTGACAAATTACCTGGACGATCGATATATGTACTTGATATTTCCGTTCTGTATGATATTATCTTTGTAACATATTTGTATTTAATCTAATTGATTATGAATTGATTTGAATTTATTGAGAAATGATTGATTCATATCTAAACAAAACTTTATGTCTATTGAAGTCAGATAAGACTAGTAATAACAATTTTGACATTGAATTTTACGAATTCTTTAAGTTCCCAAATTTTGACACTTTTTCATACATGATATCGACGCTGGAAAAGAAAAATGGCTCAAGCGCCGTACAGCTGTTCAGCACGTGAGCCGCTCTTCCTTTCCAACAGCATGGCGCTTCAGTCATTTTTCTTTTCCAGCGTCGATATTATATAAAAAATTTATTTTCTATTTTCTCTTCATGTAGTCGGCTTCATGTAATCATCTAACCAACAAAAAGGGTACTGTGTGGGAGCGTAAATTCCAATATTGTCTTTTTTAGTTATTTCATTTGCTTTTGCGGACTCGTTCGATACACCCAACATACTCTCAATATCGCCTTGGAGAAAGGCACCTTTTAGAATAAAAACGTTACCTGAAATGACTTGAGCTGTGTTTGGCGGATCTGAAAAGCCAGGTACTTTACCAACCTTTCTCTTCCCATGTCCTTCCCTTTCCTGCTCCATTCAGCCTCACAGCATATCCCAATTTAAGGATGCCATAATTTCACTGGCAACGGACAATTGAGACTTTAGCACAATATATATCCAATCTTTGCCGCCCAAACAGACACCGACGGGGTCAAAAATCCCTTGCTCTGTCGGATGCTGCCCCTTCATGCTTTAACAAAAAATAAATAAAATAATTACCTGATTAATGTGAGGTACAAGGAGGTAACCCAGAAGACAGTATTGGCCGTATCGAATTTTTCCATTTGCTTCTCACTCAGTTTTATTATACCTAACTCTCCAAGCCATCCCACCTTTTCAAGAGGTAAGAATATCTGGTCCACAATGTTGCCAAATACACCAAGAAAACTGGAAATCCTATCCGGTTCCTGAAATAAAGACCAAAATTTGAAATATTACAAAATAACATGAAAGATAATGATTGTAAAAACAGTGCCTAAAGGATTCTGAATTTTTTTATATTAGCTCCACAAGGGAGGCCCTGAGGAAGAATGTTTCCTCCAAGGCCTATGTCATCTTTGGGGATGCTGTGTGGTGGGTTTTTTAGGCGAAGGAATGAGTGGGTAGGAATCTGGGGTCAATGTAACAACATAACACGGGCATGTGTTCAGTGGTTGAGTGGGCATAGCGTTTGGGTCCCACCCGGGCGTCCCGTGTTCGATTCCTCGGCTGGCTAAGTCCTCCATCACAACACAAGCAACATTTTCGGCTTTCTGTGGTGGTAGTAGGAGATTTTCAAACATTGTTGGGTTATTCGTAACCCGGGAATGTTTGTCTTTCTTTTTTTAAAAAAAAAAAAAAAATGTGCCTAGCATGGTGGCCGAAAATTCCACAAATTATGTAACCTTCAAAACAATGAATAAAGAAAAATTAAAAAAAACTGTGTCCAGGAGTGACAGACGTAAGAATCGTTTGGACGTATCACTGCGATTATAAAAATTTTGCTGGTTTCGGTGGACCCCCTGCTGCAACATTTCTACCATATTCCCAAAACTCAACACGCGTTGTACTGAATATTGAATATAACGCTGGAGTTGTGGTCTATCAGAATGTGTGTGGGGGGGGGGGGGGGGGGGGGTTAATGTGATATGAGACTGGATGGGATATGGGCACGGGATGGGTCGCAATATGACCATTTTTCACCGAAATACTAGTGTACTATCTGCCACTTTAACAGGTCAAGCCAACATTTTTGTTCTTTACCATCGAAACCAGATAAATTTTCATGGACCCCCCTCACAACATGTGAACCCCCATTTTTTTATCACACCAACGTGGACCCCCGTCGAGTCTCCCGTGGACCCCTGGGGGTCCACCTGGACCACTTTGAGAATCACTGATCTAGATACTCAAGAATATTTTTAAATGAATTTTCTATGACTTGGCATGTCATTTCTTGCAACTATCAAAGACGAAAAATCAAAGTTTTAGAGACGACGGAGCTAAGCTCAATAGTTCTTGGTATCCAGTAATTGACGGCTACACCAAAGCTAAACGCAAAAAACCATGCTGAATTTTTTCTAACACTAGCTCGTAGAGAAATGGAGCTGGCAGCACGGTATCGCTTCGACATAGATAAGTAAACACTTTCACCAATATTATTTGCTCATCTGCCCTGATAATGGACACTGTAACGCTGTCCGAAACGTTGGCTAAAGAAGGAGGTAGCGAAACACGGCATAACACCCCAAAAATAAATAACAAAAAAAAAGCGTATAAAGGTCTTTATTTATTTGCATTGTGCTTTTAAATTGTGTTTTTTCATGTTGAGTTTTGTATTCAGATCTGTGTAGAAATAATAAAATCAGTTTATATTTGTGTGATTATATTTTTTAGCAATTATTTCCAAATTGGGACATTTTTTAATCTTTTTTTTTAGTTTGTTAGGTATTCTGGAAAAACTCTTACGATATTATCACGTAATATACATGAATATTAAGATATATTTATTATATGGTAAACAGAAAACAATAGCAAAAAAGCAATTCCTTTGTTTTTATATTGATATTTGACCAGAAAGCAACAAGGTAAAATGCGCGCGGTTTTTCAAAACACGCCCGGCATTCAACAGGTTAACCAAAAAAATCCTACACAGGCATCGCCAGTTCGTGGGTAAACTTGAGTGTTTTTAAAACAGTTAAAATTTTACTCTTACATAAATTATCTTTGTAGAAGATTAAAAAATAAAACCAGTGTTTACTGAATTTAAATACAATAATGCTTTGAAAATAAAGTGTCAAATTAGATGATTTCTTGTTATTCAAACATTTTGTGGGTTGAATTATGAAGGTATTTTTTATTTACATATTTTTAGACAGAGAAATGTAATTAAATTTTATAAATTTCTTAACAATTAAAATGCTGTCAATTATATTGTAAAGTACGAGGGCGGGTCAACAAGTCCGTGACTTTTTTAATGAAACACAGGTTCCTGGATAAAAAATCATTTTATTTTTCAACATAGTCTCCTTTGAGCTCCATACACTTTGTCCAATTGTTTTATCCCTTTCAAAAAATAAGATTTGTCGAGGTCATCAAAATAGATATTTGTTTGTGAGATGACTTCATCTTTGGAGTCAAATCTCTTTTCGCCAAGCCATTTCTTCAGGTTTGGAAACAAAAAATAGTCACTCGGGGCTGAACCCGGAGAATAGGGCGGATGAGGGAGCAATTTGTAGCCTAATTCATGGATTTTTGCCATGAAACTGCACATGTGTGCACCCTTGTATTGTCCTTCACACGAAATTCACTTTTGTCCAATTTCTTCTCAAATTACGCGGTAGTCTGCTATCAATGGCTGTCTAACACAAACTAAATGACGCAGCTTGTTCAAATTTTGACAGGAGTCAACTGACAGATGCCTGTTGACAGGAGCGGTGTTGCCCTTTCAGGAGGCGGGAAATTCAAAAAGTCATGGACTTATTGACTCACTCTCGTATATTAGTATCTATCGTTAATCGTTATATATATATAGATATATAACGTGACCATTTATTTTTTCTATCGTTAATCGTTATATATATACCAATTATTTCATCCCCAAAACTGGGACACCGAAAAAAAGGAAGGTACTTTTTTTTTTACATTGGCACACAAGAGTCATCTTAGGGGATGCTTTGTGGAGGGTCTTTTTAAGGAAGGGCAGAAAAGGAAGTTCGGGGAAGGAAAAAGGTATGAGGGATGGGTAGGAATCTGGGGTTCAGTGTGTCCAGAAGTGACGGTCTTTAAGTGCGGTGCAAGGCGATGGGACGAGAGAGTCCAGTTGGAAAAGTTAAAAGACCTTCCTCAACCAGTCTCTCTCGATCCGGCCCGCCACGCAGCAGTTAATAATAATAATAAATTTGGACAACTTATATAGCGCTGTTTTTGCAAAAAATCAGCCTCAAGAACGCTGAACAAAAGAGGCCAAATTACAATTCATTTTGCAGCGACCAATCGCATGGACGATTGGAATTCTGGATCTTATTCAAAATTTAAAGATATTTTTTCACTCATAAACGTAATTACTGATAAGTTTACACGTAAACTCTGTAAACGTCAGATCAAAGAGTAAAGAGTATGTTTTCTCGTCAGATATCTTTTATCTACGGTGATATGCATTATGAGATTTTATGCGCATGCGCAAAGAAAACACTTACTGCGCACATCTTCATGTACTAGTACTAGATTCTTTCGCCAGGATTCTTATTTGCGCGCTTTTTATATATTTTTAAAAATTCTAGAGTTTCTTTCTTTCTTCTTGAAAATGGGATATTTTGGCATCTCGAAGCTGTGTTCGGGGACACGCTGCCTGAAAACGGGACTGTCCCGATGAAAACCGGATGCCTGGTCACCTTATATATTACTATAACTACTTGCATTTTCAAATTCACAATTTTTTTACAGAATGTTTTGGGATTGGCATATCACTGTAATCTTGCATATAAAAATCAATATTTATTTGTTTGTTCGTATTTTATGCATTGCCATACCTTTTATCAGTTTGCGATGAAACTTTGGTGATTTGTTGTGCGCAAGCCCATAATGATAAGCTCTGGCGATATGAAATTTGTATAAATGAAAATGTGTTTATTTCATTTACTTTAGCAGCAAGGAGGGAAGGAAGGAGGGGGAGGGTAACGAAGGAGGTGAGGATCGCGGGAGGGGCGACAAGGAAGGGGAAAGTGGGGAAGGGGAAAGTGGGGAAGGTGGAAGGGGGACGCGAGGGGGGAAGGGGACGCGGGAGGGGAACGGGGACGCATGGGAAAGGAAGTGAAGGGCGAAAAAATTTATTTATTTGAATGGAATTGCAATGCATGCTGGGTACCAGCTAGTAAAAATAAATAAAAACTTTTCGAAAGTTAGGTTTAAAATATTGTGTTAAAGGTCAACTGCAAATGAATGTAATATTATTTGGCATTGGTTGCTTTCTATTATGTACAATTCACAGTTATGCAAATTTAATGTCTACAACTGGTTAAGTAAGCGCATATATCAGACATACAAGCCAAATAAGTTTTGTGTCTTTAAAAGATAAGAGCTTCTCAAATTTTTATGACTTTGTTAATATTTTTTGTTAAAGTTATTATCATATCTGTGTAGAGTAAATACAATACTATAATGTCACAAGACCTTTTATTTACATATTCTAATTTACATTTCTCAGGGGGAAACAATATTCAGACATTGATGGAGAGTGAAAAAAATTGGATTCACAGCCCAGGAACAAAATACAATAACAATACAATAAAATGATCCAAATATCCATCACTCCTTATGCTGCATCCTTAATATGGAAGTAATTGAAATTAATTATATTTCGGCCTTATCAAACAATAAAAAATAATACCGTGAAACCCCCTTAAGAAGTGAAACCCCCCCAAGTTTGGTGGCTTAAGAAGTTTGGTTTTTTCGGTTCCTCGACCCAAAATTGGCCCAATTTTTCCCATATATAAGGTTGTCATGCTTAAGAATGTTTAAATTATGCTAGATATAAAAAGAAAACTACAATGAACCTGCTCATATTAAAAGAATGCATTTTTCCTTCCCAGAACCTGCTCTACTTCATTTCCTTAAAAGACCCTCCACATAGCATGACCCTGAGAGAAATTATTTTCCTCTGGGCCTCCTGTGTGGAGCTAATGTAAAAAAGATTCATTTTGGTTAGGTTTGTTTTTTGTCTTCACTTTTCTTCAATGCTCCGAATTGTCAAGCAACCGTTCAAAACAACAGACAGTCAGTTACAGCGCAACAGTTTCTACTTACATCTTTCCCCAGTCCGTATTCCAGCGTGAATTTGAGCATGGGCAGGTCATCAAATAGCCTCATGGTGGCTCGGGTGGCAGACAGTTTACTGCTTGCTCGGAGCAGACCCTCATTTTTGGATGCACTGCCCCATAATTTGAGTGTGTAACAGGCCAGACGCACCACCTAAATAATGTAGAAGATTAAAGATTAATTTATTATTATAAAGTCAAGTTTTGATAGGTTGATTTTACGAGGTGGTCTGACATCACAAAAGGTGTTAAGCAAGGCTTTGTAATATCACCACGGTTATTCGATCTGTATATGTGGGTGTACTGGGTGTAATATTTAATTAACTAAGAATATTTGGTAAAATTTGGATATTGGTGGCCACGGCTATTACGAATAATTTTTAGAAAAAAACTTTAGATTTGCCTTAATCACTATAAAAGGAAACTTATTGCATCACGGCTGGCGGAAAATAATGCATTTTAATTTTCAATATCGTTAAATAAAATTTCACTTCGCCAATCGATCTACGACAGCCCGCCCGCTGCCGGTTGCCGCCCGCCATTTTGTCATTGTTGGTATCCCTGACCTCACAACTAAATACGATTGTAGGCAACTTCGCGTAATACATGATGGGCGCGTAATTATGAAAAATGTGTATAATAATAATTGTAATAAATATTGTGTAGCGGGCTTGTGTATGTTATCTTTACTTTAAAAAACAGCCTACGTTTTTGAATGGTTTGTTTGGCTACGCAGGGTTTGTGTAGCGGGCTTGTGTATGTTATCTTTACTTTAAAAAACAGCCTACGTTTTTGAATGGTTTGTTTGGCTACGCAAAGTTTGTGTAGCGGGCTTGTGTATGTTTTCTTTACTTTAAAAAACAGCCTACGTTTTTAAATGGTTTATTTGGCTACGCAGGGTTTGTGTAACGGGCTTGTGTATATTATCTTTATTTTAAAAAACATCCCAGGATTTGAATGGTTTGTCTCCATTCCAGTACCTACGCGCTTCCAGTACCTACGCGCCTTATTATTTATCCCGCGAAGTCAACTACAATCGTTTGTGTGAAGTCAAGGATACCAACAACACAACAGTTGACAGAATGGCGAGCGGCAGCGGGCGGGCTGTCGTTGATCGATTCGCGAAGTGAAATTTTATTTAACGATATTGAAAATTAAAATGCATTATTTTCCGCCAGCCGTGATGCAATAAGTTTCCTTTTATATTGATTAAGGCAGATCTAAAGTTTTTTTCTAAAAATTATTCGTAATAGCCGTGGCCACCAATATCCAAAAATTACCGAATATTTTGTACCAGTCTGAAGATGGCTCTAGCGAGCTGAAACCGGTTACGGTCAATAAAATTAAAGTGGAAAAAAGTTTTATATTTGTTTTTATTATAATATATTATTATGGAATTCCACCATGAATTGTCAGTTTCAAAAATAGAAATATTATTATATTAACGTTAATAAGGAATATTTCTTAAATAGAAATTTTTAGCTTTATTATTACGAAAAGTGAGTATTTACATCAGGGGAGATGAAAATATATGCTTTTGATATTTTAATTTTGTTCAAATTAATTCACCTATGCAAAGTGTTCGACGCCAAGACTGGCCAAGTGAAGCGGAGTACTACAACTTTACCAAATTTTGATTGAAAAAAATGAAACTTTATTGCATCTTTTACCATCTCTCGGGATGTAAATAGTTTTCTTTGTCTTTTATGGTAATTAAGTTGAATTGAAGTATTTTTTCAAAAAAATGTTCATATTAAACGTGTTCAGTTAAATTCAAATATTAGCAAAATCTCTTTGGAGGGAAAACAGAATGAAAAGTCATGGCAGTAAACATGGCTGAAAGGGTTGCAAATATCTGGCTATCCTACTCACTCAAACTATTTGTAGATTAGGCAATAATTATTGGTATTGCATCCATTCTTGAATTAAAAACTTTAATAGCAGAAAGATATTAGATTCAATTTGGATGTCTGTGGATAGGTTTCAATTCAAATTAAATAACTGGAAAACTCTTATTAGAAACCAATTTATTCCATTGATTTTGAACAAATATTTAAACGATTTTGCGACGTATGTGTGCGACAAAGTTTAAATTTCAATACAAATGTATAAATCGGTAATTCGTACTATTATGATCTATGTCAGTACTCACCTTATCGCGTCCATTGTAGGTGGATAGTAAATCGCAGATATCGTCCATTGTGAATTAAATTCAAGAGTTAAGTGTCAACACACAGAAATTCTAATACAGCCATATGATAAGATACGCAATCGGATACCAATGCTTTCACTTTCAATATAAACTGCCGCAGGCAGTTCTACTTCTACTAGGAAATCAGCAAATTAACCTTCAAGATTTGCATTCTTGATATCGCTGTTATGTGTCAAACTTGACACTTGCACAGCTGGCATTAGACAGTCAATTATATTAGTATATCATTATAACCCTTATATATACAATTTTAAATGAAATTACGAATCAATTTTGCTTGGCTTATAAAAGTTTTAGAAACAAAACGTCAGCGAAATGTAAACTATTTTTATATTTGATTTTCTATTATTATCATTAATAAATTCTTTGGTTGCAGGATACTAGATTACGTTCAAAGCATTTAAAAAAATCGAGATATGTATACAGGATAGTTTAGTTTTGTTCATAAATGAACTAATACCGTTTTGTTTGTCGCAAACCAGTCGTGTTACTAGGCACGCGTATTTTTATATTGCCATTTCTAAAATCTGTATTTAGGTACTGAGGAAGTTAATGTTTTATATTTTACTTTGTAAAATATAATTAAAATTTAAGTTTCTCTTCTTTAAAGTGCCAGTGGTTCAATCAGGATGATTAGTGTGTACGTGGGACTCCAGGTCATCATAAAAAAGTGACTGATGAATTTACTAAATTAATCGTCGAAGTGATCAGACTTTTCACAAATTAAGGACGATTTCGTAGGCTTAAGCAAACATAAGATATTCGATTTTATCAAATAATTGCGTTTTCTTTTATTTTAATTCGTTCTGTCCTTTTTTTATTAAGTTAATTTAATTTTAAACTCGCATGTTATTATGAAAAAGTTTAAAAATAAATATTATTTGCACTTTACAGCCATAAAATGAAGACAAATAAAACCAAATACCTATCATACCAAAGCACGTCATCTGTCAATCTGTCAATTTTCTTCGATTTTGTGGTTTTTAATTAATGGGAGGTACACCGTTTCCTCCCGTTTGCGGAGGTTAACTCAATTTTCGTCACATAAACATTAATATTATTACAAACTAGTCACAATGGTAAGTAATTTACAGTATTTAGCAAAGTGCTCCCGCTTTTACAGAACGATTTTTCTTTATCTGCCTCAGGAAATCAATTTACATTTAACATTGTTATATCAATTCGTGTGAAATATACCATGAACATTGTGCGGTTTTTATCATTTTGGATTTATGAGCCGACATAAAGTAAGTATTGAATTGTTAATAGTTTTGTTCTGCGGCAAAAATCGTTTGTTAATTCTATCTGCTGCCTGTTTTTGTTTACAAATCCTGTTATGATATTGGTTTTTCAGAAATAAACCGTATTTTAATTAAAGTGCTGCTGGGAGAACATCTACACGAGTTTTAGTGATTTATTACCATATATTTAGTTTTATATTACCAAGATTTTCATGCAGAATGGTGAGGATATGTTAATTTAGTATTCTTGGGAAACTTTGAAGGGTATTTCAAGGATATAACCTTAGATGTCTGTGAATTATTAAAGAGTAAAGATAGTTTACTGAGACAATGCACGTGGTTTCACTGATCTAGGCAGTGTTGCCAACCCGGATTTTGAAAAAGACGTAGGCCTGAGTAGAAAATTACGTAGATTTAGCCAATTTGCAACAAAAAGTTCGTAGATGTACCGAAATGAAGAAGTCGGATTAGGTGAAACTGAATAGTACTATAACATAATATAGAAATATTTTTAACACAACGGAGGGGGCGAAATGGGATATCAGATGGAAATATTTTAACCACAACGGAGGGGGCCAAATGGGATATTGGATATGGTATGGGGCAAGGTGGAGTAGAAATGGGATGGGTGCCTTGTGTTTTTAAGCCACCGAGTGTCGTACAATTTGGTAGAGAAAATACATAGATTCTGGGACTGAAGTTCGTAGACGTGCAGGAAAGGCCTGAAATACATAGATCTACGTAAAAAGACGTAGAGTTGGCAACGCTGGATCGAGGTCCAGTGGATATACTATTTATATATGAGATTTACTGCGTTTAATATCGCTGCTTCCATAATATTACTGCATTAAACATATACAAAATATAATGAAAAATAAAATTGCCAGTTTTTTCATGTATTTATTTATTTATTTATTTATATATAAGTTGTACATTTATTTATAACAATTACAGGCAATATAGCCTAAGACGTTATAATTATACCATTTAAATGTGTGATGACTGAACCAATATCGTTAATAAAAATCAAAAACAGAAGTGGTTCAAGGATAGACCCCTGAGGAACTCCAGAAAAAACTATGAATTCAAAAGAACTGGAACCCTTATAATAAACAAACTGTCTACGATTTCGAAAATATCAAGCGAAAAAACAGAGTAGTCTTTTGGAAAAACCAAATGAAGCTAGCTTATTTAGAAGAATGTCGATGTCAACCTTGTCGAATGCTTTTTCCATGTCAAAATAAGCAACATCCACCTGGCCACCATTGTCAAGAGTTTGTGATAAGAAATCTGAGATGCATAAGAGGTTTGATGTTACTGACATCTGGGATCTAAAACCATATTGACGGTCGTCAAGAATTGGATTAACGTGATTAAGTATATGTTTATGTGGAATTTTCTCAAATATTTTCATGATGGAACATAGAACGGCAACTGGTCGATAATTCCGGATATCGCGTTTGTCTCCCTTTTTGTAGATAGGGGTTATTTTAGTTAATCTCCAGATGTCTGGGAGAATCCCGTTTTTTAAGCATACATTGAAGAGATGACATAATGGTGGTATTAAAAGGTCGGAACAACCCTTTAGTATAAATGTTGGAATATTGTCAGGACCGATGGAGTGGGGTTTCTTTAAATTTGAGAGTGCCTCCTTAACATCTTGTATCGACATGCTTACTATCACATTATCTATTGTACCACTTCTAACCTAACACAACAGATATAGCGTATTTGGGGATCTGCCAAATAGGGCTAAAAATAAAGAAATAAAAAGAAAGCTGAAAGCTTAGCAAGAGGCCATTTTGCTATCTTCCTTTTCACCTCATTCCTTTGAGTTTGTTTTGTCCCTCTTTTCCTGCGTGCGGATCCCCTGGAGCGGTAAGGGGAACAATACCCAAGGGTTCTCCCATTGGAATTCACTTGTTTGGATTCCCTGATGGCCCTAGGAGGGAAGAGTCTGCTGAGGTAGCCTCTGCTCTCCTCTCTACTCCTAGGTTCCCATAAAGTTTTCTTAAAGTTTGAATGGTCTATTTTTGGTCTCAGAAAGTTTTTTTTGTTTCAATGGTCTATTTTTGGTCCCACGAGTATCTAGGGAAATAGAAGGCCCATCCCAGCTGAGTTCCGAGTGCTGGAGGTTAGGTGCTAAGGTTTGAATTTCTTACGCTTAATCTTGACATGTAAAGTCTACTAACATACTATGGGCCTGCGCTAGTAAGGCTAATATTTTTTCATTAATTTAATAAATTTGCAGATGCAATTCATGCTGCTGTTCAGCCGGCAGGGCAAGCTGCGGCTGCAGAAGTGGTACGTGGCACATCCCGATAAGCTGAAGAAGAAGATCACACGCGAGCTCATCACCACGGTGCTAGCGCGCAAACCCAAGATGTGCTCCTTCCTCGAGTGGAAGGACGTCAAAGTCGTTTATAAAAGGTCATCCCTCATTTTGTATATTATTTACTTTATTCTGTTTTTGCGCAGAGGGTACTAATTGTAGTTTCAATGTGTTTCAACAGATGTCGTTGGTATACCTATACTAGCGACATGTGTAGTTTTTTTTTAAATATCTAGTTTTGAGATGTCTTAACTCGTCAAATGCCACGGGAACAAACGAGAAAATTTTGCAATGTTTTGACTTTTACGTAATATTTTGCAGGTTAATTTTATGCTATCTTATGTAATATTTACTGAAACACATTCCTTGAATACTAAACTATGCATAAAAACAACATTACTTGCGTTTATTCGATGAATTTATACGTTTTACGATCATTTCATCGACTGCGGCGCGAGACTTGACAGACGCCAACTGACAGCCGAGAGGCGGGAAAAAATTCTAGGCCCGTGTCATAAACAATTCCAAAGAAAAAATATCGCTGCGCTAGGTGGGTTCACGGTATCTTATACCTTATGAACAAGAATGCTCCAAGCGATTCTGACCTTCTTCTTCATATGTTTTCTTTATACATAAGGGTTAAAATCGCATAACAAAATTATTTTTTAGTGATTATTTTGGCCTGCGCCGATGGTGTGCCGGCGCACGAGCGGCAATCTAGCGGTTAATAGATGTCAGTAAAGTTGTACTATAGGAAAGAGTCAACTGTCGGTTGCTCGTGTGTAATACCCGAACGGTTACAGAACTAGCTGATGATATCCGATCGACAGGTGGGCTTCGTCAGTGATAAGTTCCCCAGCTGACGTTTAGTCCAGCTAAGTATTCAACACGATTGGTACCCTGACAAACCTAGTATCATTGAAACTCACAATCATCTGAGAAGTATTGTTCATCAGAGAAAACTACCGAACACCATGCTGATACGAACACAGAATAATGTATACGAAAAGGCAATGCATTATAATGGTTCCATGTTTGTTGATCCGCCGGCAATTGGCCTTCCGACATACTTGCATACAACATGCAGTCAGCTTACGAAAAATATGTTATACCTAATTACACAAAATATAACTAAGTAACCCCGAAGGGATGTGCAGAGAGGATGTACCGCTGAAGAACCAAAAAATAAAACGCATTTTCATTCAAATGCATCAAGGAAAAATCTGCTTTTCTATATACTGTGTATACCAGCATATAAGTCCAAAAAATTGAAGCTGTATATAAATTCGTGATATTCATCCCAACTTACTATGTATTTAGTTTGATATTGGTAAATAACGCACAAAAAGATATAATTTTTTATTATTAAATATCATTTCAGGGGGCCAACTGTCGGCGGATCAATTGTCGGGTCACCCATTATATTCTATGGGGAAATGTGAGGTTCTAGAGAGTTCCATTCAATAAATTGCTGTCAGACAATAAATGCAACCGTTTTCCCATGTGTAGTATGTTTTTTTTTTATATTAGTGCCACACTGATGCCCTGAGAAAAATATTTTCCCCCACAGCCTATGTTATCATTGAGGTTGCTGTGTGGAGAGTCTTTTAAAGGAAAGGAAAGAGAGGAAGTTCTGGAAAGGAAAAAGGTATGATGGGTAGGAATGTGGGTCAGTGGGTCCAAGAGTGAAGGGCTTATAAATCCATCCCTCATTCCCACCGTAGTACAAGGCGATAGGTCGAGAGAGTCCCGCTGGAGAGGCCAAATGGTCTCTGAGTGATCTGGCCTGCCACATAGTCGGTGGACAGATGCGTCTGCCACCGAGACTTAGACTAGCCTCACTTTGCCAGTGATAATTCTCAGGGCTGACCCTGAGCTAAACGGCACCTGGCGCTAGTAAAAACGTCAAAGGCGCTGTGTTATGTTATTATTGTTTTCCTCGGCAAGTCAGTGACTAGAGCGGATTGCTCCAATTGCTTCCGCACAAGATCGGCCCTGATCATTCTCCAGATTGGAGTTCTCAGTTTGGCTAGTGACTTGTCCAAAGTATCTTGGGACATATTTTAGGCAGTTCAGTACAATAAATATAAGGTTGCCTTGTTTCCAGGTATGCCTCCCTTTACTTCTGCTGCGCCGTGGACCAAGGAGACAATGAGCTGCTGACCCTGGAGCTAATACACCGATACGTGGAGCTTCTTGATAAATACTTTGGAAGTGTAAGTCTTTCACCAAACTAAATTGCTAACTAGTCGTCACACCAGTAGGCGGAGAGCTTCTTTTCTTAACCACTGGAGCGACCACGCGAAATAAATAAATTTGCGTCGATTGCTTGAGATTTACAGAAGATCTTTTTTTAATTTTTCACCAACATTAAAAAAAATCATACCTTTAAATTTTAACTTGGAGACAAAAACTTATTATAGTGCTATATAGCCAATGAATTAACCCGTATTTTGCCGTTTATCTCATATTTGTAGGATTTATAAAAAAAAATCGTAATGTTTATAACCGCGCGAATCCTGCGTGTTTGTTTCTTTGAAACTCCGTAAGAGGTACTTATTCGAGTCCACATAGAATATTTTCGATTTCTGTATGTTCTGTGGTATACTTGATAATGAAAGGTCTATGGAAAAAGGACTAAATTTTAGCTGATCAGAAATTCTGCACGAAAAAAAATATTTAAAAAAAATATTTTTAACATCATTCTAAAATAGTTTACGAAGTTCGGATTTGCGACATCTATGTTATAATAGAAAAAGCATTTCAATAGCTTCGTTTTAAAATAAATGGCTGGCCATGGAAATGTTTTAAATAATTACAATAAATGTTTTACGAATGGTAAGAAAATGTGGTCCAATTTTGGACCGCCATCAATCGCAGAAAAATAAAAGTGGTCCGTTTTTCGACCATAATCGCTCCAGTGGTTAAGGCATTCTCAATTATTTAATTTTTATGAATTGCGTGCCTTGGACTTTATTATTACTACTATTTTAAGTATGAAAATATTTAGTATGATTATATTTTCCTTCTACATGACGGAACTTCATAGTAATGAGGTTGCCATGGTTCCAGTTGTGCTGGACAGTAAAAGCTCTTGTCTGATTGTCACATTAAAAAAAGTAAATTGTGGTTATTTCTGCATTCAATTCCGTGACTTTACTCAGACTGCCAAGAAGCTACATTGACAACTCAGCTATTTTGGATTGGGCCTCTATATTCCGGTTGACTATCTTAGACAGCGTCATCATAAATTATACTATTCTTCTACCTGGAAGACCAGCTTGCCATTAGTTCTTCCGGTGGGGAGGAGTGCATTGATCCTGAATAGAATTTCTTCCGAGATCGATATATTTAGTGTCAGCGAGGATAGATTCAAAAGGGATTTTTTTTTTAATTCTTGGAAGAATCTTTCCTCACTGATGAGATCTTCCACCATTGCCTGATTTTTTCTTCTATTTTGGCAAATATAAGATTGTATAATCTAAAGTTTGTAGTGGAATAAGGAATTTTAAAATTAAAAATTAATTTCAACATTTTTAATGGACCTTTTTAATAAGTGTTGCTTGGATTGTAAAGCGATTTTTATGTGTTGAGTTAGTTTATATTACATTTGACATATATACACTAATATGTACGTGCTTATATTTCATTTTTCCCACATTCTTTACATGAGAAAGCATTTCAATTTTTTTTACATGAGTTCCACACAGGAGGCCCTGAGGAAAATAATTTTCCTCAAGACCTATGTCATCTTTGGGGATGCTGTATGGAGGTTTTCTTTTAGGAAAAGAAGGAGAGGGGAGTTCTGGGAAGGAAAAAAGTTTGAGGGGTGGGTAGGAATCTGGGGTTCAGTGGGTCCTGGTCATCCGCCTCCAAGCCTAGACAAACCTCACCCCATGAACCCGGGCACCCCTGCTAAATCACCAAACGTAGAGAACCACTTAGGGTGACCTATGGCAGAGGTGTTGGTTATCCAATAAAGGTTAATATGCATTTGAAAATGTAAAACTTCGATTTTTGCCTTTGACAGGTGCAAAAAATGACCGCGAAATCATAGAAAATTCATTTAAAAATATTTTAGAGTAGCTAGATTGATGAAAGCATCGGTTACGTCAAGAATGATATTGGCGCAAGCGATTCCGACCTTGCCCATCATACAGTTTCTTTATACATAAGGGTTAAAATCGCATCTAAAAAAAAGAAGCAAAAAATTAAATTCCGTCAAATGACAGGTTAATTCCTTTTTCATACTTTGACTTGTAGTTAACTTCTAAATGTACTTATTATATTACGTTGTCATTGCTCTTCATTTATATGTGTTCTCCTTTCACTCATATCATATCTGTTTTTCATCTCCTTTCACTCCCGTCATATCTGTTTCTTATTCGTGTTATTATTATATTGTTAACCGGTTGAACGCCTCAGTGTTTACGGATGAAACTCGAAAATTTCGCGATGTTTTGACTTTTGACGTAAATTTTGTGGGTTAATTTTATGCTCTGGTATGTAATATTTACCGAAATACGTTCCTTGAACAACAAACTACACCTACAAACAACTTTACTTGCGTTTATTTGACAAATTGATAGGTTTATCGATCTTTTTATTACCCGCGGCGCACCCAGTTTGACAGTTGAAAATCGCGGGAGAACTGACATTTAGAAAGTCAGAGAAACCATTATAAATAATAATTCGAGGCTAGGTGTGTTTCTTATATCTGTTACGTCAAGAACAAGAATGCCTCAAGCGATTCTGACCTTGTTCTTCATACATTTTCTTTATACGTAAGGTTTAAAATCGCATATCAAAAAGTTTTTATTTTATTTTTTTATTCGGCTATAGGGCGCGCACCGGCGCGCCAACGGCACGCAACCTGTTAATGGACTATTTCCATAAATAAATAAATATTTAAAAATATTCATTTGTCTTCCTTTCAAGGTATGCGAACTGGACATAATCTTCAACTTCGAGAAAGCCTACTTCATCCTTGATGAGCTGGTCATCGGCGGAGAGCTCCAAGAGACCTCTAAGAAGAACGTCCTGAAAGCCATCGCAGCGCAGGACTTGCTGCAGGAGGTCAGTAGTCCTGCTAACGAACTGCTTTAGTCTTGTCGTAAAAAAGCTTGATCTTATCTGTATTTCAAATGAATCCAATTCTCTTAGATATTCTGTTAGTCGTATTATCGATGATTGCTTATAATATATATTCATTTCTTGCTCATAATTATTTAGGGAGGTAAATGAATAGCAAAGCTGAGAAAATTTTTGCCATGTCGGGTTGGCATTTTGTCATCTTGTCTGTTCAAACGGAAGAAACTGTCTTAGATATTCTGTTATTCGAAATATTACATATCTACTAATTTCGATTTTCTGTGCATTATTCCTGCGTGAAATCTGGTTCAATGAACTCAAATTTGCTTTGAATATAAGTGTCATTTTCAAAATTGGAACTGCTTGTGTGAAGAATTCAGACAAGCAATAAAGTAGGTACCTACCTACAATATAAAATTTTAACAGATAATTATCTTAATTGTCATTTTCAAAATTGGAATTGAGTACATAATATCCCATGATTTTTCACAGGTCAACGCTAGTTATGTAGTATTTCTCACTCTTGGGTAAAATGATTAGACAAAAAAACACAGATTTATCAGAGCATTTTTGCCATACTGAGTTGCATTGTAGAAAAGGTTAAAACAATATTTTGTTTTCATTAAAAAATAGGTTGTTTATAGGGATACGGTCTTGCTTAGATATTCGATGAAAATATTGAATATTATTACAGATTTAACATTATTCTATATAGTATACTGTAATAAGAAAATTTTATTAGTCCATACTTTTTTTAACCTTTGAATTCCCATGCGGGGTCACTGAGATACCCCGTATATTTATTCATCATTGTATGGAAATTGATATTTTAGTTGTTATTAAGGGGGGGTTGCTCAGTTATTCCCCGTGGTTACCTGAGTATTAAATGCACACAGAGCCAACAATTTAATCAACATTCTTGCTTATTTTACTATCCAATCCCACTTTTTTATAGGTAATAAGGGAGAATTTTCTTGCTTATTTTAATATCCAATTCCACTTTTTTCTAGGTAATAAGCGAGAATTTTCTTTTATTTTATCAGCACTTGGAATTTATCACAAGTAAATTTTGATATTAATTTATTAATCGAAAGGATCAAGATCCGATTTGATATATTATGTAATATTATATTATTTAGGGGAACGGTTGAATTTATTTGTCTAATAATGATATTTTTAATGCTTGTTATGATACGAATAATTAATATCGAATATTCTAACTCATTATTATGTTTGTATTTTTTTTTCATAACTGGGTGGTGAGAGAAACATTTTCATTATTTCATTTGTCTATGTGAATACATGTCCGCATAAGTCATATGTAGCCACTTTACAAAGCAGAAAAATCATCACTTTGGTTGGACAGGTTCTCTAACTTCACTTTACCTTGTTCTGAGATATGAGGTGTCTAAGTTTGCAAAGATGATTTCTAATAATCTATTTACCGATGTCTCAATTTGAGATTGAATCTTGTGTAAAGGATTTTAGTTTAACAAATTTTAATTAATTTTAATAATTTTTTTTTTATTAAATAACACGTGTACTTACCATTTTAGAACATTCCTAAACATGCAGATAGAACCATATGCAACATAATAATTCATTGCACAAGGTCCTATCTACATTTCCCTAATGCCATTCCAAGATAGGGCCACGCTCTAATTAAATATCGTCCTTCAAAATATGTAAAACTAAAATACTTGACACAGGATTGAACCTCAAAATTAGGAATTGTTAACGTAGATTACAAAACATTTGCTACTTTAATTTTTAATTTTCTGCAACCTGAAAACTGAATGACACGGTTGTGTCGAAACTGGTCGCAGAAAATTTAAAATTAAAGTAGCAAATGTACATTGACAATTAAAACTCTTCAAAAACAAAATGTCTAGAAATTGTTATATAGTTAATGCCCAAGAAATACAAAAAAAAGTAGATTATAAGAATTCGTCTTTGCAAACTTGAACATGGTAAGGCAAAGTTAGAACCTTATCTGACTAAAGTGACGGAATATACTGCGCCTCGTAAAAACGATCAACCATCAGATACAAACAAAATGGCAATTGCAAAAGGTTCAAAGTGATGTTAGAACCTTGTAAAATAAATGAAAGCTTTAAAAACTCAATGTTAGAACCTCGTCACACAAGTATCTACGGAAATAAAACACAGATTGCTCTGAAAATTATTTTGGCTATAGAAATGACCAAAAGAAATGGTTTTGCATTCTAAGGTCATTTTTTGGAAAAAATGTCTCTTAGAACCTTGTCCAACTGAGGTGACGAAATTACCACTTTTTATAGTGCTTTAAAGCAAACTTGCTGTTATTTTTAATGTTTTTAATGGGTTGATTGCTTTTTTCCTTATACATACTATGTACTGTCAAATGGCATTTAAGGATGACTTATGCAGTGATGGATTCCCGTAATCACAATAGCATGATATTAATATATTTTTATAGTATATAATTTAATGTTGTTCTAACCATTATTATTAGTTATTTAGAAGTTTTTTGTCTGGTATTGTCTTGGGAATTGTTATAAACATGTGGCATTATAATATTATGTACCTTAATTTGTATGGAATTTTTACATTTTTGTTTAATATGTATTTGGTTATTATCTATGCTGTTTATGCGGTGACATACCTAGCTATAAAAGCGCCAGCCTTTTTTAGCTTGGCCTATTTCAGCATATCGCTTGCCATACATTCCCATGAAAAAAGCCAAGCCAAAAAACGCCGGCGTTTTTATAGCTAGGTCTGTCACAAGCATCGTACATATTATGGCCTTGCCTTAAAAACCCATCTTTACTTGAATTATTACTAAGTACTTTAAATTAAAAAAATAATTATGTGCATAATGTGTTAAAACATTAAATCATTTGTTCTTTGTGCGGATATTTGAGTAGGTTTTTAAAAATTATAACTCAAACATGTAATATGTATTTATGTATTCTTTAACCCCTCAGGCCTACGGTATATTGACCGTTATATTTCTTAAAGATGTTGTCAAAAGGTCGGAAAATTTGTGCATATTTCCGCTTTGCAATAAAATCCAAATAAATAGACTATTTCTGAACGTATCCGAAAATTAAAAACTGTTTTTGAAAGGTGATGAAATACATTTTCAAATTTTATTGTTAGAAATACAAGTATAATTTTTGAAATATAAATTTTTTTTAATGCAAACATAATACCTGAAAAATACCCTTGACTCTGTGCAGAAACGGGCGGTCCGTTTGATAGATTCTCCCATCTAAATAGACGGATTGCAATCTTTAGAACACAGGCGTCGGGTGGGAATGCTATCCTTGTTCAATCGGTATTTCAATGGAAGATGCTCCGAGGAACTAGCGTCATTGATCCCTTTGGCACCGGTGCACAGTCGGGAAAAGCTTGTACATGGTTGACATTTGTCACATGAGAATGGGTCGCTTCTTCGACTCGTTCTTGTGTTCAACTGCTCGGCTGTGGAACGATTTGCCGGCCTCTGTGTTTCCTTCTTCCTACAACATAGGTCTCTTCAAAACCAATGTTCATTCCTTCCTCTCCTCAAAAAGATCCTCCACACAGCACAATTTCCCTGAGGGAAATTGTTTTCCTCAGGGCCTCTTGTGTGGAGTTAATGTAAAAAAAAAAAGTTTTAAAAATATCTCACCTTACGTAACACTGAAAACAAATTACTGATAACGTAAACATATATTTTATTAGATAAATCCGTAACATTATTGTCACCTGAATTTTTAGTCATTTCATATAAAAAATAATTAATTAAAAATTCAGAAAGTTTCATAAAATTTTCTCGAATTGCGGTCGGAATCTTTGATTTCATAGAGACGTACACTTTGAATCTTCTGTGGTTAACTTCTAGATTCAAATATACCGTGTGGTGTTTTCTCTCTCAAACATATTTCTCACCAAGACAGTAAGGGAGACACAACGATTTTTATGATATTTTCGTGTTCCCAAAAGCGAACAAATAGACTCTACGAGTAATAGCGGTTTGTTTGCAAAACCAGACAAATTAACCTGAGGGGTTAAGTAATTTTTTTTTAAATATATATGAATACATACATACATCAGTGCTTTTTCTAAAGCAATACTTTTAGATGGCTGAGCAGACTGCATTTTATTGCAACCATATTATATTTATTTAGAGCGTTGCTCACTGCTCATCCGATTAGATATTATATAAGTGATATTATGAATATCATACGTCCAAGCCGTGCCTTTGGAAGCACAATTAATATTGTAATTATTATATCGTAGTCATATAATTATATATTTCTATAATATATATTATTAAATTATCATAGAATTCTTAAGATTTTTATTATTTGAAAGTGAGTTTGAAAAACAACATGAATAAAAGTAATGTGTAGTGTGTTTAAGTATAATATTGACTGTGGCTTGGTAAAACCCCTCAAGCCACAAAATGAAAACTTTGCAGGAGACGATAAAAACGAATGTTTACAAATTCATAAAACTAATTGAAAATCTTTAAGTCTTGAACATTTTGATGTAAAACATTGCAATGCAATAGAATACATATTTATGAAAGTTTGGAGGGTTGAGTAATTTCATCTACGGTTTTCAAAATAACCTAAAAAAAATGTACACATTTTTTTAGTTTTTAGTATTAAAAATGTCTAAATCGGCAAAAATTATTTTACCATGTTGAAACTCAAAGACTATTTGAGTTATTTAATTTCTATATCCGCTATATCAACTTTCACTGATATGGAGAAAACCGCAAAAAACTGTCACATCTCTAGCGTAATTAATAATGCATTTTAATTTTTTATATAAAGAATTGGAGTACATACTATAAATTCGAAAAGTGTTCATTTTTCAATGTATGTCTAGCAATATTTAAGTAATTTCGATAAATAAAATGGATATAGCGAATTTTGATACTCACTTCGTGATTTACTCACGATATAGAGGCTTTTAAAACTCAACTGACCTAGCGCAAGAGTTTCTAAACCCGCCATCTTGGCAAAATAACTGCTCGTGATTGGTTGAATTCCGATATAGCTGGTTTTGATACTAACTTTACTCGCAGTTTTAACGTGGTTTTAGGTCGCGATAAAGGAGGTTTTGAAACTCAATTTTAGGTTCATCTTGTTCCTCGCAAAAATCTGAACAAGATGTCATACTCAGATAATTTTGGCCAAAAGTCAGATATAGCGGATTTTGAATTTATAGGACATTTATTCTACATGAAACTACTGAAAAGTTACAATCCCAAAAAATGTGGCTTGAAGGGTTTTTACCAAAACACAGTCGTTATATATATATTATATTTATAAAAAAATTATAGTATATACCTTAAGGATTAACACATTTATTTGTAATTTACTCAGTTTGTTGAAAAAAAGTTACCATTTAAATTCAGAAAACAAAAACTGAATTTGAGCATAATAAAATTCAACATGTTGCTTTTCAAATAATATTTGTTGCTTGCCATGTGTGCTTTATTAATATGTACTTTAAAAAGTATTAAAAATTATATACATCGTCGATGTAAGTCCAATACCGCGTGTAAACGAGGGACTAAACTTTGTGGGAATATACGCGCTCTTGCACGCTTACCTGCGGTGAATGGTTCATTTGCGGTATCGACTTTAACCCAATACAAGCAGTACATCAATTCAATTTCGAAATTTGAACGCACCGATCAATGCGGCTTGTGCCGTTCAACTGAAAGCGCCGAAATTTAAAAAAAAAAATTATTATCTCTTATGCAGTATTGACCTACATAGACGACATATCATATTCTCATATTTCAGTTCTTAATTTGAATTTAATATTTCACATGCTTAAGTAAAATTTAATGTTTTCATATCTCAGATGTTTATATTAATGTTTCACCTAAATAAAATTTATGTGGCTTGACCGGTTTGGTGATTGCGTAGGAACCAAAAAGGTATTATCCAATAAGCCAAATAGCACCAAAGCACTGTGCAATGCATTTATTGTATCCACTGTAGAAAGTCTCACACAAATTACTTAAATTAATATAAAGGTTCTGGACCAAATGCGTAAGAAGAATTAAATAATAGTCTTAGGACGAGTTGTTTCACAGAAATTCAAATGTAACATTGTCATCAAATGGCCATTCAACGCCATTTTATTTTATTGACAGTTAAATGCTGATTCTAAGTCCGCTTCTTTGAACAAATTGTGATCAGCAGAAGAGGACAACTATCATGTTGTTAGGCTTGTCAGTTTATTACAATTTGATAAGAAAGCTGAAACACACATAGAATCGGCATTTAACGGAGACCTCTGACATTCTGAGCATTCTGTGAAACAACCCATCCTAAGTTAAATTACACTGAAAAGTTGATCAAAGGTACAAAGATTGAAATATCTCATTTTTATAAACTTCACATATCATCTTATTTATACGTAAAATGCTGTTTGCCATTTTTTTTAATTAATAATATTTACTTTTATATATTTAAAAGGTAAAAATGAATTGATTTTAATGAAATATAATGTACTTCATGAATATATTATATACTCTGACTTTATTGAAAACTGACTATATTCGTACTTTATAAGAATATGTAGATTTCTTTTGAAATTAATGTATATTTGAATTTGAAGTATGAATTTTATTTATTCTTCCAACTATAAGTTTAACACGCAGAAGGAAAAAATACATCTTGTCGACAGTTGACGTAGCATTTACTAGACACTAATGAAAATTTTATTTTCACTGCATTTATCATTTGCGTATCGTCGTCATATAATCGAAATTGAATGCATATACTTAACAAATCAAAATGTGTGTGACTTTGATCCGAATAGCGTTACAGATGTCGGCTAAAAGTGGCTTACTGATGTCAGTTGACTGAAGTTAGTTATTTCGTATTTTACTTTTGTTAAAACAGTTTTGAACGCTAAAAATATCTGAAAAGCTTGAAGGAGTCAGATTAATAGTTATTATATCGGAAGCATTTATTTAATGTGATAAATATGGACAATTTGATGAAATCTCGTCATATCTCCACCTAAACAACGTCAATAGATATTTTGTCGTATCAGATCTCTTCTAAAACGACGTCAATATCATAACAGATCTCTTCTATAACGATGTCAATAGATATTGTGTCATATCAGATCTCCTCTAAAACAACATCAATAGATATTGTGTCTTATCAGATCTTCTCTAAAACAACATCAATAGATATTGTGTCATATCAGATCATATCCCTCTAAAACAACATCAATAATATTGACTGGTCGGTGGTTGAGTGGGCATCGCGTTTGGGTCCCACCCGGGCGTCCCGTGTTCGATTCCTCGGCCGGCTAAGTCCTCCATCACAACACAAGCAACATTCTCGGCTTTCTGTGGTGGTAGTAGGAGATTTTCAAACATTGTTGGGTTATTCGTAACCCGGGAATGTTTGTCTTTCTTTAAAAAAAAAAAAAAATATATTGTGTCATATCTCTAAAACAATGTCAATAGATATTGTATCATATCAGATCTTCTCTAAAATGAGATCAAGAGATGTTGTTTCATATCAGATCTTCTCTGAAACAATGTCAATAGATATTGTGTCATATCAGATATCCTCTAAAACAACGTCAGTAGATATTGTGTCATATCAGTTATTTCTTATATATTTTATCCAGTTTCTTTTATCAGATCTCTAAAAAAACATCAATAGATGTTTATGTCTGTGAATGTGTTAAAACGCTCTTCTGCATAATTTTTTATTATTTGTTAGTAGTATGTATGGCGACGATACATGATATCCCCAAATTTACTAAATCCTTTCCCATTAAAAAGATTATGAATAACATGCCTCTTATGCTAAAGAGTGCAGTGTACACACACTGTTTTATATACGCAATACATATATATCGGGAGCACGGAGAAAGCATTATTTCCCGCAGATCTGGACACCTCTGAACCCAGCATGTCTACAAACAACACTGCCTGTTTTAGTATCGTAGTTAGTTAATATTCTGCCATCTTTCCGTTAGCATTTGAGTGTCACCTCTTCTGTACATTGTAACCTGCACAGTCTGTTTGTTAGCACAGCTGTGCCTCATTTGTCTAACTAATGTTGTTCTATGTTTTCTGTTTCTGTTTCACACGCCTGGCTAAAGGATCTCAAAGACAGTCTGAATCAATAAGGTTCTTTCCCTTTAATTACTTTTTATTTTGCTTGCCCCGTATATTTGAAATGAATGGCTTCTTGACAGGTAGTGATAATCCACAAAACAGATTGTTATTTGACTTGTCCATGGTTTTTATTGTTTGTGAGATTGCAAAGATGTGTCATCATTCTATGATTCTTCGCATGAGTACATTACACCTATTTGTATTGGTTTGCGACATACAAATATTGTTATGTCTACAAGATGTGACCTATCACCTACCTGTGTGGGTGATATGAGTGGGTGATGAGTGGGTGATGAGTGGGTGATATAGTATATCTATGATTTGTCAGATAGTTATGTTCTTATGTCCATGGTTAGTGCCATAGATGTCTATGGCATGTGGAATATATGTGTCTATAGTTTGTTGCATGGTTAATGTTCTCATGTCTAAGGGGCCATCCATAAATTACGTCACACATTAAAGGCGGGGAGGGGGGTAGAGAAACATGACATTGTGTGACAAGGGGCATGGGGGGTCATCAGCTTTGTGACGTCACATGTCACATGCAGTGCATTTGTCACAAAAATATTTTCCCTATCCCATCCCGCCCCATCCTATCCCTTTACACCCCCCCCCCCCGTTGTGGTAAATATGATCGTTACAATAGCTACTTAAATGTCGATGAAAAACTTTAAAATAAATATTACCAACTCTACTGTTTTGATTATTTTTAGATGTAAAATTGCAAAATATGTGACGTCACACTAGGGGGGAAGGGGGGTGAAAAAATCACGAAATACATGTGATGTAATTTATGGATGGCCCCTATGATTCGTGGCGAAGAAATAATCTTACATCATGTATTTTTCTGTTTATAATTTGTGGATTTCATTATCGAACAATTATCCATTCAATTGTTATTTATTCCTTGATTTGTTTTTAATTATAATTTAATTTACCTAGTTTTCAGTGCCAAATGCTTTGTGTGATATTGTATTAATATGAGTTTCTTACATTTCTTGCCAATTTAACTTTGGTAAATATAACGGCGACATCTAAATATCAAACCATCTGAAAATACTTATTCTACGCCAAACAATTATCATTATTTGATGAAAGTATATGATCAGTATTTGATGAAAGTATATGATCAGTATTTGATGAAAGTATATGATCAGTATTTGATAGGAGGAATTAATATATCCTGAATAATGTTTATAGAATGGAAAAGTTTTCATAAATTAAAAAAATTGATGTTGCTTTGATGTGAAACCTAATACATTCACAATTTAAAATGCAGCAAAGTTTTTAAAAGCATCATTATTACTTGAACCAAAAAGAAGTATTGTTCATTGAATGAAATATTCCTTTTTAGATTAGTTTTATCAGAAGAATTTGTCAATTTCGTAACAGTTTGTTTTTTGTTCATTAACAACTCGAGCGATGGCTATCCAAATTTAGTTTGGTGATATTAAAAGATTGAAATGAATTATAAATTTTAAGATTAAAATTTTTTTGTTAATAAAACCTGAAAATATTGAATAATCAGTGAAATCTAGGTGGATTAATTGGCTGTAAACTGCAGTTAGCAATTCATATGTTTCCGTATTAATATTTGTAGGAACGATATTTAAATCGACAACCCAATACCTTGAAATCCCCATCGCCAAGTGGTTAATTCAATTGACTGACTTATTTTTATATTATTTTTACAACTCTAACATTCTGAAGTCTGCTTTAACATTCATAAATAGTATTAAATGGTTTATTTTTACATTTTGTTTAAAATATCTAGGCAGCTACCAAAACGCTTATAATGCCACATGCACAGGGTTAGGTTGGTTATGCTTAGTGGCTGCGGATTGGCTGGAAAACACCTGATATCTTTTGAATCCCTCATAAATGTGGCTTAAGAATAACTTTAATGTTTCTTATTTTTTTAGTACAATTAAAGCTTTTATTGATATACATAAATCTTTAAAAATATTCCACAAAGATACTTAGATAATGTTAAAAATAGTACTGCATTACTATTGTAGTGGATATATCTAGCTGATTTTATTGTCAGATGATTTTATTTTGCTGGCAAGATTATAAAATGCAAATAAAATCGTAAATAATGTAGTATTTAAATAAATTGAAGATTTTGGTTTGATTTTTAATCAATCTGATTACGCTGAAGATCATTTATGTATTTACAACTTTATTTTAGTTTTAGTAGTTTTGAATATTTTTATGGTAGTGTGCACCTAGTACAATTTAATAGTCTTTTATGTGTTATTTTACAGAAATATATTATATTTACACCAGAATTTTATTGAGAGGAGTGTTTGTAACCAAAAATTTTAACCAACGATTTATTAATCAATTTTTCAGAAGCAAGAAATATCCAAATAAATATTTATTTATAGTAGAATGAGAGACGGCAACTTTTTATTCATATTTATGCAAATATTGTAAATTAAATTTATTAGAATTTTGCAAGCAGTGTAAACCTTAATAATATTGAAGAGATAAAATATATATGCAGCTGCTTCATCATACATTAAAGTGTCGAGTATTTTTTTATGTTCTATAAAGTTGAAAGCAATTTTCAATTATATTTTTTTATATCACAAGTGATTTCTTATTAAAAATATTGCCAAGTCTTCAAAATTAAATTAATGTTTTTATCAGAAAAATAATTGTTTACATACACATGTGCATGTTATTCAATAATAGCAAACAATCAAAATGTCCTTCTATAAAACAACCTACAATTTAAAATGTTTGAAATTTAATTCTGTTTTACATAATTTTTTTTATCTATGATGTAGATTGATTTAAAAAAAATCTATACGTAATAAGTGTTCAATTATTATTACGTCAATTATTACAGCTAATAGAATATTACATTGAAAATAAATGTAGTAATATTGTGTAAAGTGATATATGGAAATAATGAAAGGCAAATGTATAACTTTGAATATTCATAATTTGATTTGCGTAGAGGTATTTGAAAAAGAATTGTTTTTTAAATTTCAAAATTAAAATTAAAAATCTAGATTTAATCATATTTTTGTTTATTGTTAAGTTGGTATTGGTAAATCATTTAAAGAGAACCCTGCTTAGTGTTGTGATGTACTGGATGGATAAAAAATAATTTAATATTATAATAACTTTGTTTTGTTAGGACGCTGAAGAATAAAACAAAAAAATATAAAAAGACTTTATTGAATTGAATCACGTGTCTAAATTTAAACAGAGTTGAAAGTCACCACGAACCTAGCATCTCAGGCATGTGTAGGGCATTTTGATAATTTCGGTGTGCACAAATACATTAAAACATGTCCTCTTTAAAATGATTTGCCTGTGTGTGCTTGTAAAATGTGTAGTGCCAAAAATACTAATAGAAATGATAAAAAGGCAATTTTAAACATTACGGCACATAATGCCATTTCTTTTACGTGTTTGTTTTCTATGGTTAAATTTTTTTTTGTTTCTTAAATATAATTTCCTATCTGAAACCAAATGCATGGAAAATCAAATACATAGTATATTTTTACAGTAATGTAACTGATTATTTAAGTTTTTTTTTAAAAATAGTATAAAATAAATCAATCTTTATAATTACTTAATAGTTTCCACTGTCAATGTCAGTGTTAGTGAATTAATTGTCCACTTTTAGACTGAGAAAGTATACCTAAAGGAGTATGTTTTATTTTTGATTTATAGCAAAGAATCAGAATATATAATATTTTCACTGTTTGTATTTTTGTTGTTGTCATTGTTTTGTTCTGTCTAATGTTTAATTTAATATATTTTATTAACAAGTCCTTCTTCTTTCCCCACTTTGTCTTTGTGTTGTAATAGCTCCTAGATTATATTATTGTTTCTTGAAATATATTGAAGGAATGCTGTTTTTAATCCAACTTTTGATGTTTTAATTTCAAGTAGAGTAGCGCCTTATGGTTCCACCAGCAATATTTTGTATGAATACAATCTAAAAAATTCCTGTGAAATTGTTGAAGAACACCACACCCATTTTTATAATGAACATGGATGAATAATTTGAAAACATTATATAGGATTGACGAAAAAATGATTATACAATTTTTAACCGAATCTACGTAACTGTTTCATGTGATCCATCATCGTCTGTCTCCGTAAGCGGATTTTGCATAATAATGTGATCCATGAAGTTTCACTTCAACGTAATACATATATTATGTCAAAGTGTACTGTGCGATGGGATATAATGCGTTGAAACAACCTTTGTTGCAAAGATTTGTTAAGCTGGCCAAGACCCGTATTGAAGCTTCTAATAATTCACCTGTTCCTTCTGCGGATTGCTGATTTTAAAATTGGCTTTTGGAGATTCTCTCTATCAGCTCTAGTTTTTGAGATATGATAGTTAAATTTTTGTTTTTCTGTTAATGCATGAAAAAATAAATGTTCATAGTGAGCGCCCGGGAATTTTTCTGCCTTCGGTTTGGAAATTTTCCGCACTCTTTAAAAAAATCATGTCTCCAAATTTTAATTTGGTGACATATAAACTGCTTATAGCATCGGCAAGCCATTGAAAGCACCTACATTTAACTGTCCATCCCGTATTTTAAAGATTCATTAAAAAATCGTTACATTAATAAAAGCACGAATTCTGCGTATTATTTACTTTAAAATTGACATGTGCAGTACCTATTTCGGGAACAAAGTTGATATTGGCAGATATGAATTAAAATTTGAACAAGCATTTTTTGATACGTAAACATATGTTTGATTTGTAAGAAAAAATATTTCAATAATTACGGTTCGCAAAATGTCAATAACAAATAATTCAGAAGAGATGCGAAGCATCTCTTATTAAAAAGTGAAAATACTAAGTTATCTTTGTAATTCATAAAAGTATAAAACTCGCGGAAACTTTTGCTGATAAACGCTTTAAAATATCTCTTCAAATTGGCTACATTTTCACCAAAGAACGCTTGAGGATTGGCTAAAATATGGGCAAAAACGTGGATAAAAGATCTTCAATTGACGCAATAGCCCTCAACTGATATATTAACTCCAACTGACATTATTTACAATGAAGAGGTCTTCAACAAAATTACCATTTTTTCTTTCGTATACACATATATGAAAAATAAGATAACGGAAGATATTAAAATCACAGCAGTTATCTATTTTTGTGGAGTGTGTTGGAGATATTTCTTACATTATTTATCGCTGGTTTTACCTGTAACAATCCTTTCCCTGATCTCACGGAGCATGCATTGGATATTGTCACTTATTAAAAAATACATAACTGGTTTACAGTGAAATCTTGGTTCATTGATTCTATTTGTTTCTACTAACTTATTTTGTCAAGTTTTTCTTTGTCAGCACTTACCCATAGTTTTGATGCAGTTGGCTTTTGACGCCATAAGTTTATTTGTTTCTGGGGAAACTGCTTACGATGGATTTTATATTATTTTCATAAATATATAAATACATTACAAATCTGGTTATACGGTACAATTTACAAAAACATAATTTTACAAAAAAAGTAAGTCTTACGAAAATGGAATCAGCTGGTGTCTTAGGATGGGTTGTTTCAAAAAATTTGACGAATTCGTCAAATATTTGACCTTGATTTTCACGTTCTGTGTAAGTTCTATTCAAGTTCTGTGATGATTTCAGTTTTGTGAAGCAGCTGGCCTATGATGATAAAAAAACAGAACTCGAAAAAAACTTACACAGAACCTGAAAATTAACTTCAAATATTTGATGAACTCATCAAATTTTTTGAAACAACCCGTCCTTAGTGTTGGCGTTCAAGAAGTTAAATATAAAATCATTTTGATTTCAATAAATCCAGCAGACTCTGTTTTCGGGTTACAGAATATGGACCCTCCAAAAAAAGGGTAAATTACATTATGTTGATTTTGATTTTTATTTCCTTTATATGTTCAATTTATAAAAACAGTTTATTTAGAATACATACAACCTTCAGTCAAATTTAAACAATGCAGAAATTGGGGAAACTTTAAAAGGATAATGACCATTTAATAATTTCAGTCATTTTACTCAGAAATTAGTAAGGGCATAGGTAATAAAAATAAATACCTATCTAGAACATCGTCTATAAGTGGTATAACCACAGTTTGATAACGCCTTCAGAAGGCGAAACAGCTATCATGCATAATAATAATTACATAAGAGAACTTGTTTATAAATAAACTGTTTTTATAAATTGAATAGTAATGTTATTGAATATATACAAGAAACAAATAATTAAAATGGAGTTCTACAAATTAAACTTGATAACAATAAATATGTTGATTTTGAGTTCGGTTTTTCTTTTGCAAAATTGAAAAAAAATAGTTGGGGGGGGGGTAGTTCATCATTGAGTTATGTAAAATCAAAATATAATAATACCCTTTGCACAAGTAGGACTGTAGAAATAGAAACAGGGAGATATGGCATGGAAGTGTGCCGATTGTCGAGCTACAACTAAAAGCGTGGACTATCCAAGCGGTGCTTCCAAAGGAAGTTATGCGTTGGTGTGTAGGAAGGAACAAAGGTGGAGCGCTGCTGTGAGTCGATGCGATATGTAGTAGTACGGGTGAACGATGTTGGCGACACTTTTGTGTATGCGTTATTATACTAATAATGGTTCATGGCCCATCTCTCTTGTTTCTATTATCTATGGATAGGGAGATGGGTTAAAAAAGATTCTTCTGTAAAAATCACAAAAAATACATAGCATCAATTTCCAAGGTAAGAGAAATTTCATGATATTTATTATTGACTGTTATTTAATGGTTGTTTCAAAAGGGATACTTTAATGGTTCTGGGATTGAACTCTTAGACCTTGTTCAGAAGGGGCGAATCGTTTTATTTATTTATTTGAGACACAAACAGGATATTTATACAGCATTATTTTGGTTAATGTAAAACAAATTAAAATACAATTATAAATATCCCTAGACTAATGTGTCTGCAGTGATCACATTTGCATATACACTGACACATGAAAAACATATTTTTATACATAACTCAAAAAAAAACTTAAATAGAAAATTTGAAATACATAATAAACTAGTTAACAAATTGGCAAATGAAGATATTATTAATATCTTAAAAGAATGGTTTGATAATAGCTTACTCACACTTAATGCAATAAAAAACCACTTATTTTCCTTACAAAAAATACCTGATCATAAAGTTAATATTGTAATCCACGATGAAAAATGTGATAATGTACTTTGTAAACAACATAATCCTCTAAGTAACTCTTCTTCCGAAATGAAATATCTCGGTGTGATCATTGATCAAAACCTGACGTGGAACAGCCACAATTCAGAGCTGGTGAAGAGAATAAGTGAAGTAATAAGAGAAGTTTTGCGCGTGCATTGTGTCCAGAAGTAGCGTGGAATGCGTGAGCATTTGGGAACATATTGACAATTCTGAATCAAAATATTGCCACTCCTTTGCCCTTGGTACGTGCACTCGCTCTGCAGTTCATGCATAAACTGGACGCAACCATGGAGTTTGATTAGCATCACGCGCGTAATGGTTCGCGGCGAATTCGCTCCTTCTGAACAAGGTCTTAACCAAGGTTTTTGGGGAATGGGTTTTGGTCAATAAGCTTTTACAGAATGTCGCATAAAAATGAGGACCCAACACTTGATCTCCCGACAGTTGGCCCCCAAAATTATAAATATTACAAAACTAGCTGGCACCCGGCATGCGTTGCTATGCCATTTAAAAAAAGTGTCCTTTCCCATTCGTCCCATTCCCCTTCCACCTCCCCTTCCTCTCCCGCGTCCCCTTTCCCTCTGGCGTCCCCTTCCCCTCTGGAGTTCCCGAGTTCCCCTCCCCCCTCCCAAATTTCCCTCCCTGGTTCCCCTCCCCCCCTCCCGCGAGCCCCTACCCCCTCACCCCTCATGCATTCCATACATTCAACCCTGGTAAATTCAGTTTTTTAACTAATAATGGAAAAATTGTTGTTTTTACTATCTTCCTCGCAATTTTTCCATATTTTCTCACCGTTTAAACCTTCCCTGGACTACGACAAACATTTCAAAACCAAAATCAGCTAAATCGGCCCAGCCGTTCTCGAGTTTTAGCGAGACAAACGAACAGTAATTGATTTTTATATGTATATATTATAATTTTTTTTTGCCTTTTTTACCAATATCAAACTTAAAACCGGTTTTTAAAAAAAAACTCCATTAAAATTCATTAAACTGTTCATTAAACTCCCATTGAATTTTGTGTTCTTGTGTAAAAATAATTTTCTTTTTGTTTCTTTTTCTTAAATTTTTAAATTTCTTTTATTTGTGTAATGTTGTCCTTCCTGAAATGAGTTTTATTAAACTCATTGGGAGTAATATATTATAAATGTTATGTAATATATTATCACTAATAAATAAATAAATAAAATAAGTTAGTGTGGATATCAAACGAATTTATTTACAGCGTCGATTTCTTGTATTTGTATCAGCATACATATAGTAGCCTATACACAGTATATAGACAAGTAGTTTTATCCTTGATGCATTTGAATGAAAACATGTTTTATACTTTTGTTGTTTAGTGGTACGTGCTACCTGCACACCCTTTCGGGGACATTTAGTTGGTTTGTGTAAGTAGGTAGACCATATTTTCCCTAAACCGACTGCGTATTGTATATAAGTTCGCTGGGGGGCCAATTGTCGAGGGATTAGCTGTCGTGGAACCATGTTATTTAGTGGCTGTTTAAAAAGGGATTCATTAACCACTGAAGTGACAGCGCAATTTAAAACATTTTTCTCCGATTGCTCGAGATTTTTTGGTAATCATTTTGAATATTTTCCACCTACATTAAATAAAATCATACCTCCGAATTTTTAAATCGAGACATACAAACTGATTATTGTTCTATAAAACCAATGAATTCACCTATATTTTGTCGATTATCACATATTCATAGGATTTATAAAAAAAATATTATAATTTCGTAAACTTCTACTTAGTTACTTACAAATAAGGTAAAATTTGCCAAAATAGGCAGCAAAGCAATCCGAGGTATTTTAAATAGTGCCGTATTGTGGCAAAAAGCGCTCCAGTGGTTAATGGTTCTGGAATTAAACTCTTAACCAATGGTTTTCGGGGAATGGACATCCACTTAGCCGACTAGCTTTTACGGAATACTACTTAAATGTCACATAAAAACTGGGAAATGCTTTAAAAATAATTGTTTTATAAATGCTTTCACCAATAAAAGTGAGCTACCACAGAAGGTCGCTACAGATGACTGGTTTGGCAAATGGTTTATAAGAAAACATGTGGGAAGGTGTTGAACAATATGCTTGATTCATTTCCTTGAAGGTAAGATGGTCGAGCATTTTGTTGCGGTGGCTTCAGTTGGTGCCACCACTGGTGGCCGTAAGGCTCAATAGAGAACTCCAGTCCAATTTTTTTTATTTTTTTTTATGAATAATGACCTTCTAACTTAAATAACTGCATATTTATTTTTATAGTTAGTTTTAATAGTTAAAATAAATGTCAAAGTTTTAATTTTTCAAGATCCCCCAAAAACCACCGAATCTAGTGTGACGTCATCATAACCAACCGAAGTATGAATTTTGTAGGGAACTGGAATCAGCTGTTCGACTTCCGCCATTTTGAATTTCAGCATTGGAGCGTTTTACTGGGCAGTAAGATTGTTTTTTGTACAGTTAGAGTTTTTGAATATTTTAAATAATACAGATAAAATAATAGAGATACTTTATTTTTGATACTGAATTATTTAGGCCTAAATAATGTTTCAATAAAAACAAAAACCAGTATATGTCCAAATCTCTATAAACCAATAACACAGAATGTCGAACGGCTTGCGCCTTACATTCTATTGATTTCTATACAACTTTGACCCAGGTGACGCGGCGCGGTGACGTCACGCCGCCAAAATCCAGCAATACCAACTTGACAGGGTGTTTTAATGACACGTTTTAAAATGGAATTTTTAATAATTTTTTAAAAACTCTACGTTAAATATTATGTAATAAAACTTATATATTCAGAATCAGCGTATATTGGTCTATATGAACATATTTTTTTAAAGCCATAATATTTTTCACTGGAGTTCCTTATTGCACAATCTGGGTGTCCCAATGTGACTAAGCGTAATTTTCTTATTATAATGGTCTAATGTATTCGCTCAGTTTGAATTGATATAAGTGTTCATTGGTATCTGTTGTATTGTATTGGGTAGGCCCGAAAAAATAAATGGTTAGAAGTGTTGTGTGGGCATTTCTGTGTGCCGAAAGTAAGGTAATTTTTTTCTGAATTAAAAATTCATCGCCTTGCTCCGTAGTGGGAGGAATGGATTCGTACGTCCGTCTCTCCCAGACACACCGACCCTCAGACTCCTACCCTCATACCTTTTTCCTTCCCAGAACTTCCTCTCATTCCTTTCCCTTAAAAGACCCTCCACACAGCATCCCCAAAGATGATACAGTCGCCAAGACACTTGAATCGTGGTTTTTATTTTTAATAAAAATAAAAATTTAAACTACTGTTTGATTATTTTTAGATGTAAAATTGCAAAATATGTGACATCACACTAGGGTGGAGGGGGTCTCTCAAATGTGACGATCTGTGACAGGGACGGGGGTCAAAAAATTATGAAATTCGTGTGACATGAATATATGGATGGCCCCTTATTGGGATTTTCTGTTTATTATGAGTGCTACTAATTTTCAGTCTCCAGTTTTCAAACTAAATTACAGGTCACCGATAAAATAACATTTATCTTTATTTTTTTAAAAGGTAAATTTGATGATGTCTGTTTGATTGATAATTCTCAATGATCTCAAATCCACAATTAAGATTTGTGCAAAGTGGGCCGAAATGGGCCTTGCAAATGTTCCTTTTTAGCGTGTCCACCGATTTCGAAAGTTTACCAAAGGTTTTTAATTGAATAATTAATAAATTTCCAAATAACATGTTCTCCTGTACATTTCACATTGTAAAGATAATGCTATCTGCCGGCGACACATTGTTAAGCTGTTTGCTTATTTCTTTTTTACAATAGGATGAAGCAGTGGACGGCGCCCTGAGAGATATTGGTCTCCTATAAGAAGAGGATACACAGCCATACTTACACCAGCACTCCTTGCCTCCTAAATATGTACTATAATCCCTTAGTGTTCTTACGAGGGGCAAAAATTAAAATACCTACTTTGAAAAAAATATTTATCGATATACTTGCATAAAACATAACGTCGTCTAGTTCATTAATCAGATATCTTCAAGTACTGAGTTTTGAGATAATGAGGAAAGCAATATTTGAATGCTCATATTAAATAAGCTATAAAATAATACTGGGAGGCGTAACGGTCCGGTTTATTAGTAACATTTTGAAATATCCTACTAGTGACCCAGAAAATATCAACATTTTGCTTAACTCACTGTAAGATGTCTGACTAATCAACTGAACGATCGATATGGAAAATGATATTTTACATAAATAATAATTTGTTCTTATTAGATAGATCTACCACGTACCTAAACAAAATTCAAAGCATGGTTTGCAAGCACAGATTTGTTCGGTTCCATGCCAACTCAGAATCAATTCAACTCAATACCTCTTTGAAAATTCATTAAAAGCTATGAAAAAAAAAATTAAAAATAGTCCATAACCTAACCTTACGTATCCCATTTAACCATTTTTTTTAATATATTTTTTACATCACTTTTAATGACTTTTCAAAGGAGGTTCTGAGTTGATTTCATTCTAAGTTGTCCGGTCACCGAATCGTTCAACCATTCTTAGTAGGGTAGTTACAGTTAACAATTTTTTGTTGTTATGTTGACTCCCTACTTATTGATATGGAAACTCCAATTAGAATCACTCTCTGAATCACCCTGGTGAATAATCGCCGTTCAGAATCCAAACGCTTGAAATGGCTTTAGCCGAGTTTGGTGACCAGATGTGAGTATCCTGGTACTTCCCCACCTTCCTCTTTCTCATCTCTTTCACTTCTCACTCCATTCAGCCTCACAACATTTCCAGTTCGGGGGTGCCATAGTTCCACTGGCACCTGACAATTAGGGCTCTAAAGCTTTTAAGACAAAATTACATTTAAAAAAATATAAAAATTTACGGCGCAATAAAATTTTATGTAAATTTTAATTAACCCTTTATTCTTAGGTTTTAATAAAATACATCACTTGTTATTTTCCTAAAATATACGTAATATTAAGACCGAAGTAATGTAAAATTTTTTAAACATGAAGACTTGCCTATTTTTAAGCAATAATTTTTTATTTTGATTAATTTTAAATGAGATTTTCTTATTGAGAAATTGAATAATGTTATTTTTAAGCCAATATCAAAATCTTTTTTTTATCAAATTTGACAATATTGAAGATGTATTATTAAGCCAAGAAATATAATTCCTACTTATAATTATCTATCAGTATAAAATGTAAATAATATAATATATTATAAACTTTTCATTGTTTTTGTAGTAAAGATATACAGGACCTGTATTTTCAGGTTTCTAATAAACTCAAATTATTATATTAACATTTTTTTAAATTCAGCTTTAAAAAAATTATATCTTGCAATGAAATTCTGTCTTTTTAAAAATTTTGCTATTTTCAAAATAAATACCAAAAAATTGTACAAAGTTATTCATTTAAGGCGAAGCATAATGCAAAATCATGTGTTTTTGGTTTGAAAATTTGATCTTTTACAAATAATTTAGATGTTTTAATCAAATGGACTTATGAGCCCAGAAAAAATAAAGTGTCAGGCCTGTAAAAACTGCTTTAAAGTTCAAAATCTCCTACTTACTATTGCCTTTTCAGTTATGATTTTATTGTATAACGTGGCAAGTTCTTTAGAATATGGTCGTAAAATATTAAGATATTTGTAATTTAGCTTCGCAAAATAATATTGCTAACTGTGTACATAAGGAGTGTTATTGTTAACATTCCAATTCCAAATGTTACATGTCATGCTGCATCGCCTTAAATGAATAAATTATGATTCGCGATTATTTTAATTATCATTAATTACTACTTATGGTAGAATGAAATTTGTACGACTGAATTAAAAAACTTTTTGAAAAGAAAAACCTTTCTTACCTGATTCAGCCGTTTAAAACAAATAGACTTATTATTACCTATTTTATTTTCAACTTTACGCACTTGTAGTTATATTTTTTATGCCACGGCCCATTTGCTTGGCTGCCCTATATATTATAAAGAGCCTTTGTTGTATCTTGCATGTTTTTTAAAAATACTTACGGTACTCTCTCAATAATCTGCCACTCGATTATCAAATAACTACCATAACCAGTCACGATTCGTGACTGAAGTTACGACCGGTGCATTTCACTTTTAAAATGTACCTAGCATGTAATATAGATGTAGCGAATTCGCAATTCGTTCACTCCGCAATTGTAAAATAATTTAATAAATAATACTGCTCTGTCAGTGTTCGCAAAATCATATTGAGTGTAAAAGACATGCAATTCATTGCTGAAAATCTCGCAAAACCGTTTAAACTCGCCGCTCACAAGTGCCAATGTATGAAAGTTGTAGCGCTGATATTGTAAATTGGTGTTTCTAAACTAAACTATTCCAGGTGCGTTGAATTACGCATGATCAAAGTTGTGCAAAATTCACTTGCCATCGATAATGCACAGTTGAGTTATATATCTGCACTGCTCCAACTCATGATTTGCTGTTATGAGTGTAATCTGTCTCGCTCATGACACCGTTTCGGCAGACCGAGCTGTCTCGATTACCCCCTTGCTGTTCCCCTTAGTTTAGTAAAACAATGTTTTGTGCTCATCGAAATATGCACAACTTGTTTGCGTTTGCGCGGGAGTCTTGTACTAGAAGATAGCTCAAATAATGACCTGGCGAGAATTG
Source organism: Glyphotaelius pellucidus (assembly GCA_936435175.1). Lineage (NCBI taxonomy): Eukaryota > Metazoa > Arthropoda > Insecta > Trichoptera > Limnephilidae > Glyphotaelius > Glyphotaelius pellucidus. The sequence continues at coordinate 22,749,173 of OW386552.1, read as the reverse complement.
TGACTGCAGCGTGCTTTCGTTTATCGGTGACTGGGGCACAGATATTATCGTAAGTTATTAATAGGCTGGAGACAAGCAGTGTAGTGCAAAAATGCACACATCAAGGCACCTCCTTTGACTGTAACCAAATGATTTTGTTTTCTTGAATGAATGCAAATCTTGGAAGTGGAAATTAACCGACTTTCCGGCATCCGATTGAGCTGATATGAAGTCTAGATGTATTGTGATCACGTATTGTGATCATGTATGTACACATCTGCCCTGACGATGGACACTGTAACGCTGTCCGAAACGTTGGCTGTAGAAGGAGGTAGCGTAACACGGCACGACACCCCAAAAACAAATAACGAAAATATTATGATGTCATTGGAAATACCTGTTTCAATCTTTTGCATATTTTATATGTATGCACTATAATCCACCACTTTCACCCAGTTTTTAGGGTGGCGGATTAGCGAGAGAGTACTGTAGTTACAGAATGTAGCAAGACATGCATACAATAATGCAGCATTGATGTATCAGCGTCCTCCTGTCATAAAAGTACCTAATTTAGTTAGTAAATGTAATAGTAAAAAAGATAAATTAATTGCACAGTTTTTAATGCAATCATTCGATATTAGGGACCATTTAAATTTGGCTTTTTCTACACTAAGGATGGGTTGTTTCAAAAAATTTGACGAATTCGTCAAATATTTGACGTTAATTTTCACGTTCTGTGTAAGTTCTATTCAAATTCTGTGATGATTTCAGTTTTGTGAAGCAGCTGGCCTATGATGATAAAAAAACAGAACTCGAAAAGAACTTACACAGAACCTGAAAATTAACTTCATATATTTGATGAACTCATCAAATTTTTTGAAACAACCCGTCCTAACAGTTGGAAATTTAACTTTGTTTCCTAACTGCAGAGCCACCCGAAAAAGTTAAATCATTTACAATTCCAATCATTTCATCATTCGATTCATAGAATAAAAAAGAACAATAAAAATGCCTTCCATATACATTTGAATCGAAGTCAATGTTGCCACTAACCTACCTTTAGAATGTCTTAGTGCTAGCTCATTACACTAAGCTTGACATCGTTCATCGCCATTTCAGTTGAATATCAAAATGATGGTGGAAGACGGTTCTGCAAACGGAATTTGAGTGGAGAATCCTCAGACTTTTAGATCACAAAACAAGCGCATCGGCATTTCTTGTGTTCTTCTTTACTCCATGATTTTATTAATATTATTTTAACATCCATTGTAGGTAGGTTATAATGTAGTTACCATTTAATTTTATGATAAATCCCATTTATATTTACAATATTTTTTAAATATTTTACAGATTTTATTTTTTGTTTCTCATCAACTAATTTTACCCAGCCAATGTTATTCGACAAATTTAATATCGAAATATTATTAATTCATATTTTATATGTTGTTATTCTTATTTTTAAATGCCTAACAGATGTTACTACACTAGGTTAATAAAATATATTTTTAATACCACATATACTGATTAGTATTAGGTTATCAATAATTTGTTTTCTTTTATGTTATTTTCTATATTATATACTATTCTTAAAATTTCTGCCAAATATCTTGTCGCTTTATTTGAATCCAATACAATTAAATGGCCATTTTTTTGATTTATCGACCACCACAACACGGGCATATGCCTAGCATGGTGGTCGAAAAATCATAAAATTCATGTAACAAATATTTTAATGAATAAAGAAAACTTAAAAAAAAAAAAAAAAATTTATACACAATAGTATTGTGATCATGAATTTTTGTCTATGACTTAGATTTAAGTATGCTATGTTGACTTATCCAATAGCACCCCCCACACGCACATTTCGGAGCTACCGAATCCCGCGCCACTTCAGGCCGGTTCACTGTGAGACTTTTCTGCGCCACGGCCTGACTCGGTCGTGACACTCGGTCGGCCTGACACGCAGTGACTCGGTCGCTCCAAAGTGTGTGCGGGGGAGGGGGTGCTGTTGTGCTGCATTCCCACCTGATCTATCCTATGAGAATCTATGGTCAATTTAAAGAACGAAAGTTAAAATCGATTTACATTTGGATTTCTATTCAAGTTAAAGCCTATTTTCAGTGATCTATTTCACAGATTCTACATTTTACAGTACAGGGAAGGCAGCATTACTGACAAAAAACAATAACAAAATATTATTACAGCAGCATAAATTAATTTTTCTTTAATTATTTTTAAATTACTAGAATATCTTCTTTACAATGAAAATAAATTCTTCCATATTTGCCTTTCTCATTTACCTCAATGAAGAAACATAATAATTAATAGATAGGTAGTTACCTAATTAATTATTATGTTTCTTCATTGACTTTTCTATATTAATAGCAAAATAATCAATGACGTTACAATATAATTATATAGAAGTGGTATAGAAATCTCAAAGTGGCAATCTCTCGATTTCGTAGTTTTAGTACTACATTGCCACGTGTAGCATAAGATCAAGTGCTGTGTGTGACGAGAAAATGCTTTTATTACTTGACAAAAACTGGTGAAATCCAAGGAATAACATTTCATTTGTAGGTACATACAAATTACTTATTATTATCGATTATTATAAATAATACAATTATTTTCCACCCGAAGATTTTATGCATCATGAAGAAAATGTAAGGCTGATTAGAGTACAGGTCTGCTTTTGAACATGAAAACGTCGCCCGGTCCTATCATTTATTTCATTCATACACACATATTCTTTGAATGTCTGTCTTTTTCTTTGTCATACATGAACAACATTTGAATTACGAATTTACTGGAAACATAAGATTGTTTCTTACTTGCCACATTTTATCTTAATTTTGTGAGACAATAACAATAACAAGTCACAATAGGTGTATTGTAACGTCATTGATAAAAATACATCACAAGAACAAATTTCCATTGCAAAATGCCAAATGGCTACCGACCAGCTTGTTCTCTAGTAATTTTTTTTTTATTTCAAAAATACTTACAGCTCACCACCAAACCTATTTATTTTGCTAAAAAATGCAATTCAAATTAATATATGTGTTTCTTTTGGGCAATATTTTAAAATAATCTTTTGTAAAATACATAGACATCCAAATTGATGGACTAACCGATCAGGGAAAGGGAAACAAACGAAATTGCACGGAGCGCGGAGGGGGCATGGCATGACCGTCTCCCTTTCTGTAATTTGTCAATAAATGAATCTGACAGGCAACTCGCATTGCTCTAGTCCTTTTTAAAATGGCGCGCAAATTATTTTGGTTGCATTAAAAAATACAAAACTGAATATTTTGTTACACTATTTAGTTTCAAATGTGTTATAATAACCAACTCACTCATTTTTAGCGTCACTATGTAACCCGATTTTTACAAACATTCCGATCCTGCGCAGAAAAGTACCACAATGGAGTGCACTGCAAACTGTTAACCTACTTTAGCAAACTTTTTTCTGCACAGGATCTGGTTATTTGAATGTGTGCTGTATATGTACAGCTGAATTGTAGATTATTCATAGCATTCTTGAATCCTCGGGTGCAAAAAATAGGGTTACATGGTTTGCCTCCAGCTTGTCGAAATGATACCCGGATTTCGTGTTGGGCTAAGTCTATCAGTTTGGATGACTATGGTAAAATGTAACTTATGTCGTATAAATTTTTTTCTTTCAATTTAAAAATTTAAAGTTTTTATTTGCATTTTATAAACATTAAAGTACTTAAAAATTGAAGGATCTCTCTCAAAAGATTTTAAATTTAAATTTACCATGGTTGTTTATATCTAATTCATAATCTTTTAAAACATTATTATAAAATATTTAAATACCATTTTTATGTCTAATTTTTCTTCAGTGCTATACAATATTGTAACTGATCAATTTATTTGGTGCTTTTGATAAAAGTAAAAATTCCATCTACTTCCTTTTCTGTTTTATCTTCAAATTATATTCATTTGCTATTTTCCACAAAAAAAAATATTTTTATTTTTTCACAAAAACCAATCAAATAAATAATTCTCTAACAATTGTTTCCATTTCCATACCAGTTTTCCCTCCATTATCCATATAATTTGTCGATTTGAAAATGGAACACATTCACAGTGATATAATATCTTGTAAGAAAGTACCTAATCCAATTTAATTTACTTTATAATATTGTAAAGGTACCTACTTAAGTCCATTACGCTTGTTCTGACTATGGCCCATCATACGGAGAGATACTTACAAGCTAAATGTGACTGCAATGCAACTACTGATTTTCGTATATGACTTTACCCGAATTATACTGAACTTGATCAGTTTTAGCCCATAACATGATGTCAAATGACTCTAGAGATGAAGACAATATTGTTCTTCTTTATATTTATTATAAGCATTAAAACACAAACAAAAAGAAGATTTTGGGTTCACCCAAAAATGAAATAAATCTTAACTCACAGCCGAGGAACTATTATCAGGATAATGTCAAATTTACTTTTTTTCAACCTCAATCCATACGTTTTCTGCTAAATCCTTTCTTACGTATTTAGGCAAATTAGTTATATAAATATGGATAATATCCCACCTCTACAACAAATTTAACAATCAAATCATTTACCATAGGTCCCCCAAGTGGTTCGCTACGTTTGGTGATTTAGCAGGGGTGCCCGGGTGCATGGGGTGAGGTTTTCCAGATCTTGGCGGCAGATGCGTCTGTCCGCCTGCTGCGTGGCAGGCCGGATCGAGAGAGACTGGTTGAGGGAGGCCTTTTGACCTTTCCAGCCGGATTCTCTCGACTCATCACCTTGCACTGCAGTTGGAGGGATGGATTCATGCATCCGTCACTCCCGGACACACTGACCCCCAGATGTCTACCATCTTACCTTTTTCTTTCTCAGAACTTCCTCTCCTTCCTTTCCTACAAAGACCCTCCACACAGCACCCCCTAAGGTGACATAGGCCCTGAGGGAAATTAATTTCCTCAGGGCCTTCTGTGTGGAGCTAATGTAAAAAAAAAATCTACAAATGCCATTTCTGTCAAACGAATAGCAGATGCGTACGCAATTCGCTTAGCATGCTACCCGCACTGTTAGTAATGTGCAACTATCGTAAAAACCTTAGTCGCTAGCAAAATAGTGTGGCGGATATTTACAAACTGCGTGTATGCTACTCGCACAAAACTCAAGTCGCTTGTAAGTCTCTCTGTGTACGGATGGGCCCATCGTTTTTTTTTTGCAGGAAAAATGTTATTTTAGACTTTTTCATCCAAGTACTATTTTCAAAAGGCCTTTGGAAACGGAAATTAATAACAGTAGTTTTTGTGCTTGGTAGGCTTTTTCTTATTTCTCACGGCCTGAACATTTAAAATCACAGTAGGTGAATTGGTCGTGCAAAACAGTGCAATCAAACTTACTATAATATAATATTTTTATCGATACATAGCCAATATATTATTATAATATCGGCACTATCATGAAACCCATTCACACACAAAATCTTTATTGTATCAGTTAATTTAAAAAAATGCTAAATAAATAATTGACTGTCTTATTCTTTTAATTAAATAAAAGTGAAGGGTTATATTCCCATTATTTAATTGTATATTATTATATGTTTTGGACACTATTGTTCTTGATGTTATTTTTTTCAATAAATAAAGATTTTTTTATATAATGTCTTTCTTTTCAAAATAAAGATGTAAAACACCTGATTGTCATTGGTATCCTACCAATAAACTCCTTAGATCTTAGGTCCTCCGTTCATGGAGATACCTATAAACTACGTGATTGCAACACAACCACAAGTACCCTGCAGATACACTACTTTTTAAAGCTGGTTTCCGTACACGGCGCTACCCGAATTATACTGAACTTGATCAGCCGTGCAGCCGTGGAGTTAACACCATGTCAAACGATGTCAAATGACCTTTTCTCTAACATTAATCTATGCCTTCTCCACTAAATCCTTTCTTGCGTATTCTGGTAATGTAAAGTTATACAAACACGCATTTTTTTCCACTTCCAGAACAAATCTAACGTTATTTTCTTGTTCAGACGCCATTTTTATCAAATGTCAAATGAAAAGTAGCAGACACGAATGCTGCGATGCGTAGCGCGCGATCAGCACCGTCAATTTCGCGCAACTGACTTTGAACCGACAGTCGCCCCGTAGCGTCGTGTACGAACTCTAGGAAAATCGTATGGGGGGTACTCTCGAGTGGCGCGGATGCTACGCGCATGAGGCTAGAATAGATTGTAAGTAGCGTCATGTACGGAGGCGCTTATCTTTGAAGATTGCGAATAAATAAAATACGAATCCTACATTTTGATTAAAGGAATAATCCAATGCCTTTATTGGAAAGGGCTGTATTTTTGGGTGACCCGACAGTTGATCCGCCGATAATTGGCCCCCCAAAATGGTATTCACTAAAAAATTATAATTTTTTACGCAATTGCCAATTTCAAAGTAAAATCGACTTATAAAATACCATTATTGAGTTGGTATGAATATCAAACAAATTTATATACAGCGTCGATTTTTTGTACTTATGCACTTGTATACCCACTGGAGCGACAGCGCAATTTAAAACTTTCTGCGATTTTTTATTTTTTTTTTTTAATCTTTATTTTTTCCCATTATTATAAACATTTCAAAATACACATATAAGAAACAAATAAATCAAAAGTTAGGAATAATTAAATCTACGTAAAGTAAAAAGTAGGTGATGGGAACCCACAAAGGCACTGCCTGTGCGTGGGTAATATAAACAAAAATGCATACATCAGTAAGTACAATTAACAATAGTTATAAGTTATAAAAAAGTTATATGGGTTAGAATTAAAATGAAAAGTGATGTATTAAGGTTAACATAGAATTTATAGCAAAAGTGTTTTAACATCTGCACCATAAAGCCATAATTTTAATTCTTTTATGTAGTGATATTTTATCTGTCGTTTGAATGTGTTTTGGTATAAGATTAAATGTCCGAGGACCAATAAAGCTGCTATGTGTTTGCATTAATTTGGTATTGATTGCTTGACATTTTTTGGTGATCATTTTGAATATTTTTCGCCCAAATTAAAAAAAAAAATCATACCTCCGAATTTCAATATGGAGACATACAAACTGATTATAGATCTATATAGCCAATGAATTCACCTATCTTTTGTCGATTATTACATATTCGTAGGATTTATAAAAAAAAATATTATAAAATTGTAAACTTCTACTTAATAACTTACAAATAAGGGAAAATTTGCCAAAATTGGCAGCAAAGCAATCCGAGGTATTTTAAATAGTGCCATATTGTGGCAAAAAGCGCTCCAATGGATACAGTGTATAAAGACAAGTAGATTTTTCCTTGATGCACTTGAATGAAAACATGTTTTATATTTTGTTTGGCGGCACATCCTCTCAGCACATCCCTTCGGGGTCACGTAGTTATATATTTTGTGTAATTAGTTTGTGTAGGTAATCTGTATTTTCCCTAAACCGACTGCATTCTGTAAATAAGTATGACGGAGGGCCAATTGTCAGCGGATCAACCGTCGTGGAACCATATTTTTGTGAACATCAGAAGTGTGTGCATATATGGATGAGGCGAGAGTTGAGGGCGCCTTAACTTTCTCATCTCTGCCAACTTCTACGGCAACATAGTGCGATGGTTTGGTTGTGAACGATCAATACTTTTCGTTATGTTCATTTTTGGATATTGGAGATTGGGAATTTATGTGGGAAAAATAAAATGACATCTAATTTTCATACATTTATTTTATGGTCTATAATTATTTTATTTATATAATTTTATTCTAATAATTTTACTTAAAACATACATGTACATACAGTAATAATTAATATACATATACAAATATATATATACATATATATATGTATATATATATATATGTATAGATTTAATATTTTAAATACTTAGAATCAACATAAAAGAAATAATTTTTGTACGGAAAGAATGAGCTTGGCTCATTCCTTAGTTTGGCATTACAGTACGGCAATCTCGGCCGGGGGCCCGGGAGACTCGTAGTATCTCAAGACTTAACTAGTAGCGGTGAGGGTGAGGGTGAGGGTGAGGGGAGGGGATGGGTGAAGACCGCGCAGGGGGCTCGGAGCCCCCTGAGCCCGCGCGGCCCCGCCCGGAGGGGCTCGGCGCGCTGGAACCTCCGCCAGCGCGCTGCGCCCCGCCTGCCCCGGCCGGGAGTGACCCTGCCGGGGGTTGTTAGGGGCGGACAATCAACATGAGGGGTGATGGTGAGATGGATGAAATGAATGATCTCCGCTCCTGCCGCCGCAGGAAGGTTTTTACAGCCTCCCGCGGCGACCGGCGAAGGCCCGCCCTGAGCGTGTTGTGCGGATCGGGGATGTTCTTGGAGACTCGCCCTTTGAGGTGGCTCCTACCATACGTCACGTCCTGCCGGTCACTCTAGGTTTGCAACTGTCACACGTTACTCGGTGACTGTAAATGTCCGTTGTCTCAACTTCGAGTGCCGGCGGCGTGCGCATTCAATAATCACATTTATTTTTCAAAACATTGAAACGTTTGGCGTCTCGGCGCATGTCACAAATTCACTTTTCCAAATAAGATAATTAGACAATCTCTTTACATAAGATTACTTTAACTGGTGGCGTTGTAATAACAGATTTCTTTAAGCCTATAGATTTGGGTATGTTAATTCGTCCTAGGCGACAAACTTTAAGTTACTATGATAAGTTACCGACTAAATACTTGTTGGGAGAGAACTCCTACTGAATGGAACACCGAATGCTCCGACTAGAAATGTACTTATACTCAAATCTATAGTACAAATAAGCGTAACACCATCGTCCTTACGATGATGTCACAATTAAGGACGACTATATACGTAATGGAGTACATCTACTATTTAAGTACAATCATAAAGGATTCCAAACATAAACGGTTAATAATAAGCTACTGAGATCTCGTGTCGCAACACTGTGAGTTCTTTCACTGTTCATGTTGGTCACACCAATAGTGAGTAAGTAACTTCACACCTGACTAGGGGGGCTTTGGCAGAACTTAAAGTAAGTAACACTGTGTAAGAGTTTAGTTCACTGGTCTTCTGCCGGGCTGTCACTGGCTGTCACACGAGCGACTGAGCAACCCGCACCCGCACGCCCGTCGTACGCACGCTCCCGCTCCCGCTCTCGATCCCGTCGGACCGCGGCCCCTACCGAGGTGGAAACATGAGCCCGTGAAGAGAGAACCTCTTTTCTTAAAGTTGGGCAGGGGCCCGGGCCCGAGGGGGTCCTGGTGGCGCGGGAATGATGCTTGTGGGGGAATGATGTCCAGGTTAAATCAGACGCTCGTTGTACCAGATTCAAAAGTCCTCGGTGTCGGGATGTGGCTCCAGCGCGCCGCCCATGGACGGCTCAGTGTTGCGCCGCTTCATCTTGCTCTTGAGTTTCTTCAGCATCGTGGCCTGGAGGGGGGGGGGACAAGGACAGTCACATCACATCCACTGTACTGTACTGTACTCTACTGTACTCAGAGTACTCAGAGTACCCCAATACCCTCACTCAATCAATCAATCAATCCATCAATCCATCAAACAAACAAACAAACAATCCATCCACATGACGCATGTCATGTTCAGTCAGCTAGGTAGCTACTAGCTAGATTATCTATTGTTGTAGAGCTTCTTATAATACATTTGTATGTCTATTACTTGTGCTACTTCAAATGCTAACATACATGTTTGTGATGACTTTATAGTAAGTTATGGTAGCATTATTATATATGTATTATTACCTTATAGTATGATGAGTCCCTCTTAAGGAGGCCAAACTAGACATGGGGTTTTACTCAAATACAGCTCTAGCTCTGTCTGTGGAATGTACAGCAATAATAAATGATTCAATGTAATAATATGTATTTATAAACAGCGGCCACTGCCCAAAGATTACGCTTAAATATCGGTATATGCAATACTCTGAGCAACCAAGTCAAGTGTTTATTCCATCCAAAATTATATATTGTCATAATAATATATTATGTATTGCCGATTGCGAACAAATGTGATAAAACCAAATAATAAAAGTTTGAAGGAAGCAAATAATAGAAAGGTACAAAATAGAGATATATACGCATGCCAATAATGCCAAGTGGCGTGATGTGACCGTGGGTGGGTAGGTAGGTTGGTTGGTTGGGGGGAGGTGGTTGGTCGGGTGAGGTGGCTACTCGCGAGCCTCGCTCGTCCCCTCCGTGAGCTGCGGCTCCGTCATGCGTCGCTTGGCTTTTATTTTCTTGAGCATGGTCGCCTGTGTCCCCACAAAACATACATTTATTCCATCATGTACCCAAACACCTTCATCTCACACAGAATACTGCAGTATAACTAGACTAATACATACCATCGGGATACAACCCTTTTGGAACTTGCGAGGCTGATAATTATTACCAGCAAAGCAAACCTTATTTATAATTAGTACAACATATCCCAAAAGGTGAAGTTAACTTTATTAAACGCATAAAGTGAACACATCTGCAAGCCAATGCAATGCATTTAATAAGAATGGTGACTGCATCTGCATCTGCACACATTTGCAGGCAGATACCAGCTACCTTGTAGCCAATTGTTATTGCACTGTCCATTTATTGACAATGAGAATCCACGGAAAGGATGTTTTATTATACTTTATAACATATCTAACAAAACAATCTTGCAGGGTTACTATGGGTATCAGGGCGGGAAACATAAGAAGGGATTTGTTCAACTAGAACGGGTGACTTTTGCTTATTTATCTAAATATCATCATACCGTATTATTTGACGCTCTTAAAGTTAAGATTATAGCGTTATTTTCACTACCACTATGACGTAGGTGTGTATTTGGAAGAGAATCTTAAACGAGTTTACCTAACAAACAATTTCACATTGAAACATAATATATTTATACAACTTTTAGACGTAAAGCAATGAGCATGCGTTCTGCATTATTTAAAAGTGAATAAATCATTAAATGTATTTCTTAAGCAATTAGGTATGTACGTATTACAATATAATATGTATATGTGTAGGCATTCAGAACTTTCTTCATCGTGTATAAAATTAGTCAAGTTTAATATTAGAGTGTTTAAATATTATCATATCAGACAGACAAAAGCAATCCCTTCTTATATTATATAAATATGGCGGACAAGTTCATAATAGATAATAGGGAAGTAACAAACAAATACTGGGATGGCTTTGTATTATGCAAACATCTATAAAATAAAATTATAATGTTTACATAGATTCATTCATACATAAAGTTTCTAAGTTGTCTTATAGAAAATACACATCTTCACAGAAACACTGGTACGGGTACTTGGTTATATGGTTTAAAGTATGCAGTGGAGGCAACACGGGTGACAACACGCAAGGGGCGGAGGGGCGGATGGGAGATTCGGGCTGGGGGGCTGGGGCTGGGGTGGGTGACCTCACAAGCATGCATGTCTATGGTGCCGGATCACTTTGCCTTATGGTCCACGGCGGCTAAATGTCAAATGCAGCTTGAGGCGGTCGTATTACGAACTAACTGCCGATGCACGTTTCGTCTTCTTTAACATTGTGGCCTGAATTGTTCAAAACGAATGATTAGTAGGTTTATTATTGAATTACAAGACATTTAACATGCAGATGGACTTGATGTTGCATTTGACGGCTTTGTCATTTACAAGGGCAGACTGTCCAGCCAAGTCCAGCCAAGCTGTTTACAGCTGAGCAGCCGCCAGACAAATGGGTTGTAACATTGATGAAGCAAACTAGAATGGGATTCATTGTCAAGGAGCCAACGAGAAGTAAAATGGGTGAAGTTATTGGTAGCTTGTCTCTAAACAGAATGATCCAATTCTCTCTGCAGGAGGAATGAGCAATAAAAAGAACAAACTCGCAACAGTTATTATGTGATTCAAAGTGTCAATCAAATTTAATATCTATCGATTACTTTATGGCCATCTTGAAGCTTGAGTCGTGCTCTCAAACAAATGCTTCTAAATACAGAAATACTTCATTACTAACCTATCATTTCTTTAATTAATAAAGTAAGTATACAAACTTGTGCAAGATACAGACTATCCACAAAAATCAGTAGGTACGTTCAGTTAACGGAATCAAGATGATGAATACATACTTCCAAATAATGCAAAGTACGGGCGAACTTGGTTAATTTTGGTGTTCATGGGATAAAGAGTGAATGAACGATGGAGGAATAACGGTGAACAGATGATCGGCAAGCGGATGGCGTTCCCTACACGTGCGTATATCTACACTCTACACAAGCGCAAGACACAACTTTACTACAGTACAGTGTTGGATAAGCATGCACAATAATACAGAATCTTATAATTAGCCACATAAAAGTTTAATGTTTCTATTACCACAAGAATAGACTGATAACATTATTTATTTTATTCTAAACATCATTTTTATCTTTGGCATACTGGGACAATCCACTATATATAGGATTTTTGTGAGCTGTGTAACAATAATTATTGCAATTGTAAAAAAAAATAGCCCCTTATCTCAATGTTAAGTTCACTAAATGTGATCTCACAACTCAAATAATTTGCTAGATAAAACTTCATCAACGAGGAAAATGTGCATTTCAAAGACTTTTTGTTATTATTTTAACGTTGGTAAAAGTAAGTTGTGACTAACTTGTCAGCTTGACATTAATTTACACTTAAGATTAAACGGAACATACGTTATAATCTACGCGTTTTCAGATGGCGCAAATTTATTTATTTTAGGATAAAACACTTAAACAAATTAAAAACAAATAGTTTTAAAATTGACATGATTTATTTATTTGCTCCCATACATACTCAATATGAATACGGATAAAGAGTTTTGTCCGTACACAAACTCAATTCTTTCGAGAAAGGCATACAAAAGCATATATTGGATCGAATCACAGATGCAATATTGTATTTGTATGTCTTTCGTGGAAGAATTGAGTTTGCATACGCACAAAACTATTTATTCACATATTTACATATTGCATACATACATCTATGAAAGAGCAGATAATGAATTCTTTTAAGTTTACCCTTAGTATGACCCAAAAATTTCAATCAAAAGATCAATGTTGTAATGTGCCAATATCATGTTTATTAATTTGACTGTGAATAAAGGGTATTTAAAATTTAAATAGCGACAGTAATAATAATTAAAAGCTGTTGAAACTCTCATTATGTAGCCAACTTCAGCCATTAAATTTTTTTAGTAGGTACCTACCTAACAACAATTTATATTTTATCATTAAAAAATCATGTGGATTCTCCCAGTACACTGACAATATTTTCCTTGGCAGAGTTAAGATTTTACGTCTTTTTTCAGAGAGAGGAGGATTATACTTTTTTTTATAGAATGGGGCATAAATTATTAAGCTTCTAAAGTTATCACTTTAGAAGCTTAATAATTTCCGTTTTGATTCGAACAAAACTATAGGCAACATTTTTCAGATAGCATTAAAACATTATACTATCAAAGGCATGCCCTAACTCTGAAAATTTTCAAATCTTGAGAGCATTGGTTTATTTATGCTTGAAAATAAAAAATTGAAAATTAAAAATTATATAGAAATATTATTCTGAATGGGATAAAATAATTTCACAAACACAAATCTTTCAAGGCAGTTAGAGGCATGCCTCTAATAGCATGAATTAAAAAGGATTAATAAATTAGATAGATTTTCATGTCAAAATATTTGAGGTTATGTTTCAATTAGAGTTGAAAGAGTCTACCATAACCAAAGCATGCATATGGACAGAGAGCTGTGGGGGTGTGCACCGAGCATAGTGGGTAAGGGGGTTAGGGGCAGAAGGGTTGGAGGTTACCTTGAGGGCGGACTTCAGCACGACCACCTCTCCGGGAGACTGAACCCAGGGTTCACCGTCCACCTGCACGGGGATGTCGGACTTCAGGTGGATCTTGATGTGGCCGCCCTGAGTGGCATACATACATAATACAGGTAAGAACTATATCTAATGGAAATATTAGCAATCTCATCTCATTGAATGTTTCATTTGGTTGCTGAGAAAACAGACTAACTTTAAAAGCATGACAAGTACATTATGTATTTATTATAATTACGAAATAAAGTAATATATTACTCTCAGTGATTCTGCAATTATCTGTAGTTACTTTAGTGCATTTGAACATTTTTTTAACACATGTTTTTGAAGTTCATTTTGGCCATTGGTGTCTTCTCAAAAGGAAAATTGAAAATGGCAGGCCGGACCAGGAGAGACTGGTTGAGAGAAACCTTTTGACCTCTACAGCAGGACTCTCTCGGAACTTTGCCTTGCACTGCAGTGAGAGGGATAGATTCATATGCCCTTCACTCCTGGACACTAACCACCAGATTCCTTACCCACACCTCTTACCTTTTTCCTTCCCAGAACTTCCTCTCCCTCCTTTCCTCCACACAGCATCCCCAAAGATGACATAGGCCCTGGGGGGAATACTTTTCCTCAGGGACTTTAATTTTTTGGATCAAATAATCAAGCCATTGCCATCCTTGGAAAGAAAGTTTGGAGATTCCCATGTTTGGGAAATTGCGTTTAAAATACAGTATTATTGTTGGCCATATTAAAATCTCGGCTAGCAGCTGTTAAGCAGATCAAGTTTGATTCTCCCATCAGGTAGACTTACTCCCTTTTCAAAATAAGTTATGCTGAGTGAAAAGACTAGTGCCATAAATCAAAGTCATGATCTAGTTTACCTGAGCAATCCTCATGGCGGAGCGCAGTCCCGATTGAATCTGTCCCAGGTGTACCACCCCAGTGACTCCCACCACCTCCAACATGCCATCCCAATGGTTGGGCTTGCTGAAGTGGTCCTCCTTCTCCGGGCCCCAGGGGTTGGCGCCTGATCCCCAGCTTAAGGAAAAATGGAGTAGTTTAGTTTGCGTTTACTTTCGATGTGAAAACATCCTTAAAATCAATGCTAAGTGTGGGGAGGCAATCGCACCTAAATGAGCAACAGTTTTCGTCAATTTCAAACTTCAAAAACTGCTGGCAAAAATAGACATGGCACCGCCTTTAAAATCTCATTTTAAAGAATAAGGATGAAAGTTTGTGCCAGTACCGCTCCGAGATACGTGTCGGCCCGACGTCACAAACTTCTTATGCGCAAAGTTAACCCAAGGTTTTCACTCTCCTGATTCCATATCATAGGATCCAGGATTCCTATAAATAATAATATCCAAACCAAATATTATTTTCAAGACGAGTATGTGCGTGTTACAATTCATTCAACATTCATTCAGTGTGCATCAAAAATCCAAAATGATAAGAGGCTGTGAATTTGAAAATGACCCGATTTTCTTAAAAAGATTGCCATATTATGAGGACAAAGTACAAATTACAATGTTATTGAGGATAAGTTATCTGAACTTAGTGGATTTATTATTGTCATATTGTTGAAATGTCTGAGAGTAGGCTGTCTAAAAGGTCGCAAAACCTGGAGCCAGAAGACCAGGGCAGATCAGATAGAAGACCAGACAGATATCTTGGAAAAGTATGTTCTAAGCATACTTTGAGGCAAAGACAGTGTGCAAACAGCTGAAATTTGATAAGGTATGTAATATTCAATTAGGTGAAAATGACAGATATATAGTTAATTCAATAAGGTGAAAATGAGAGATATGTAGTTAGATAGGTTCAATTAGGTGAAAATGAGAGATATGTAGTTAGGCAGTTTCAATTAAGTGAAAATGACAGATATATTAGTTAGGCAGGTTCAATAAGGTGAAAATGAGAGATATGTAGTTAGACAGGTTCAATTAGATGAAAATGATTTGCAATTGTGCAGGTTCAATTAGGTGAAGATGACAGATAGAAAGTTAGGTTATGTTAGGAGGTATTTACCTGAGGATGTTGAGGATGATGATGCCCTCCAGGGGCGGCAGCTCTACATGGCGCCCATCCACTTCCAGCCGCAGCTCTCGATGCAGGTCCTTGCACAGCTTGCCACAGCGCCCCACCATCTTTCGAAGGCCCATCTTCACATATACACCCTTGTTGCGTAGTCTGAAATAAACAAAAAAATATTATTAATTGTCTGTAGCAGAGATAAAACTATTTTTAATACAATTATCATTTTGCCTTACTGTATAGTGCAGCAAATATTAGAATATTCAAGAAAAGCTCAAGAGGGACCCTCAATGCACAATGATATTGTGAGACCCTAAAAAAACTCAAAAGTAGCATTCAAAGGAGAGGAATGCTGATGAGAGGAGTGTGCTTGTGCACGACAACACCCGTCCTCACATAGCCTTAGCGACCAAGGCGCTCTTGGACTCATTTGGTTGGAATGTTTGAACCACCCCCCGTATTCCCCTGACTTGGCGCCTTCAGATTATCATGTTTTCACCTCCCTGAAGGCACACAGAGGTGGGTCAAATTAAATTCTCAATTTTTATGAGCAGATGCAGAAAGTGGTTCTAAAGTGGGGAAGCAGCTGGCAGGAGAGTTCGCAGAGGAAAGCATATAGAAGATTGTGCCATAGCTCACCACTTGCATCGAACGGGATGGCGATTATGTGAAAAAATAGTCAACAAGTGTATCAACAATATCCTGTAATTTTGTTTCAAATACACTTTTACAAAAAAATATATAAAAATTTAGTATAATTACTTTCTGAACATGCCTCATATTATATTTATATTTTTTAATTAATTAATTATGGATTGAATGAATGATAGAATTGAAATGATCGACTGATTGAATAATTACCTGCTATTGAATTTGTTGGGATTCTCCTCCCGCGCATTGTGGAAGTCCAGGCACAGGTCGGCGTCGATGCCAATCCCAAAGTAGTTGTTCATCACAAATATCTGGGAGTTGTCCTCACTCTGGGAGCCTGCAGTGGTCACGGCTATCAAAATAGATAAATGTTAAGTCATTCAGGTACAACGTCATTCATGATACAACAAAAATTATTAATTTAAAAGGAAAGGATATATTTTTTTACAACCATCAGTAATTTCATTCATATTACTGTTTATCAAGGTTTGTTGATATTTGATGCAAGCGTATTTGTAAATCAGGTAACTTTTTTTCATTATTCTTTACACAATATGTAGGCATTTATTTTAATGAAGTTGATTAATTTTGGTCGACCAAATTAGATGCCTAATGTTCTACTTTTATATTCTTCTTACACTCATTTATTCTTTCATTTACTCTGCATGCCCAAACCATAAATAGTTTATTTTTATGTGAATAACACACACAAGAGTGTTAATTGCTCCCAACCGTCTGGAGCCAGTGAAACTATGGTATCCCCAATTGGGTTATGTTGTGAGGCTGAAAGTAGTGGAGAGGAGAAGAGGGAGGCGAGGAAGTACTTGGTTATTCAGATCTGGTCACCAAACTCGGCTAAAGCCATTCCAAGCAACGGCCATTTTTTAATCTTACTCATTATGCTTACATCAGCCTAGCCCCGAATTTAGGGGGGCAAACCGGGGCATTTGCCCTGGGCGGTAGTTTTAGGGGGCGCCAAAATAGAATTTATTTGAAAAAAAAAAAACTTGATTCACAAAGCGCATGGCATCCAGTGAACGTTATTCTATCAATCATTCATTTGATTTTAAAACGCCCAGTTGGTTTTTGAACACATCCTAAGTTGGTTTATGAATATATCCTAAGTCTATTTTGAATGCATGATGTCTCTGCTCGGGGAATCCCCATTGTATATAGAACTAGGGGCCACACGAGCTGAGCCGAATAAACCCGAGCGGTCGAACGTCAAGCGAAGTGATAATCACTCACCTCACGAGAGGGGGCGCCCCTATCAAGTTTCTGCCCCGGTTTGAGAAAGTCGTAGATCTGGGGCTGCATCAGCCTTGCATTCTTTGTGAATCTCCACATTTCTCATACAATCATACACGGTTTTACCATGCTTACGCCTTAAGGATTTAATAAATTTCTACACCATTCACAAAAACTCTATTCTTTCTTCTTTTGGTATCTTGCCCAGAAGAAGATTTCTTTAATTAAAATTAATAAATCACCACTTTTTATTGTTAAATATGACCGACATGTTTTTGTAGCTTTTTCTCAAACTTAAGTTTTTAATTCAAATGATGCCACAAAATAAGTTTGCTGTGTAAGAAAAAGTTAGCAATATCTTTCTATTTGACTTGAACTCTTCAATGCATATTGCTATCGCTTATCTATTTTACATTTGTATGTTTTTAAGTTGAGAGATCTTAATCCACCTATGAAAAACCAGAATAATAACAAAGTGTATACTAACTCGGCAGTTGCTTGGGCAGTTCCTGGTCTGGCTTATCCTCAGGATGGAAGACCACGGTCCAGCGGTCGAGCCGGATCTCCTCGGCCTCGATGACGTCCCTCAGCAGGGACAGGGGGTCCTCGCCTCCCGTGTAGCCGGGGCCCCAGCGGAGCACCCGCGCTAGGTCATTACCTGGAAACAAACAAAATATAAATATTGGTCTTCTCAACTAAATTTATACAAGAATGTCTTTGGTGTTCAGCAAGCCAAGAACCTCCTCCTTCTGTTAATGGATACATATAATATCATATTTATTTATTGCTTCTCACACAATATAAAACCCAATTTTTCACATAACAATCAACTTCCACTAGGACTAAACCTGTATTGAGACTTTTGAGTGAAGCAAAGTAATCACTAAAACATAAACACAAACTAAAATAGTCTGTCAATTAAGAGTAGAAAATATTAAGATGAAGCCATAGTAAATAATGCAAAATCACACAAAATCATGTGTTTTTGTTTTGAAAATTTGATCATTTAGAAATATTATAGATGCTTCAATTAAATGCTGCGTGTAGAACATATCTTGGCCCTAAAAATATCTGTCATTTTTTTATAAGTTTTTTAATAAGCCTAGAAAAAAATAAAGTAGTAGGTCTATAAAAAAACACTTTCAAGTGCAAACTCTCCTTTTTATGAACATCTTTTCGGATATGGTTTTATTGTTCAAAGTAGCAAATTTAGTTTCTTTTATGATAATCGCAAAATAAATTGATATTTACGCCTGATATTCACAAAATAAAATAAAATATGAATTTTGCGTTGTTATTTTACAAAACGGCCGGCAGCCGACGAATTAGGATTTTCAAAGTGACCCTTATGTCGTTCACCAAAGGACTACTGGCATGCCACACCCTACTTTCTTTCAGAACCGCCCTGACCGGAGCAGGGAACAGACGTGTGACTCCATGTCGCTCGGTTCCATGAAATCAATTTTAAATTTCCTTGTTATTACAATAAACAGTGTGTAAAAAAGGAGTTAATGTTTTTTTTAGGCCTTTACGAAATCAACCTATTAAAAGAAATTCTCAAATAACTTTTTCAACCATTCCAAAAGCTTTTTCTCAAATATTTTTTTAACTCCTCCCACAAAGGGCGTGAATTCCGATGTCGATTTTTCCCTGGACTATTGGATCCCTTAAAAATGGAACAACAAAATTTGTAGGCTGACAACACCAATTTAACTGTCAAATATTCTTGCAATCAATCAATGACACTGAACATGTAGACCACTGTAAAGCACATCTTAAAAAACATTTTTTGTTCTTAATTTAAAGAAAAAAAAAAAATCAAAGAAGCCTAATTTTATCTTAGCCAAAAAAAGTACCCTTAAGTTAGAATTTCGAAAAAAAATTTTTTTTTTTTTACTTATACTATCATGTAGAATCACCTCCAGAAGCTAATGCACTTTACTCCCGGACACCCTGTATATTTAAAGCTGATGATGTTTATATTGTAAGATATTTATAAGTTTGACCTGTTCCAAGGGGTACAATGGCGCACGGCGGGCTGGAGCATTCGCTGTCCTGACCCACGTTGTCCAAACACTGCAACACCCAGCCGATGGTCCCATCTCCTCCGCACACCAGGATCTTGTAATCCTTTATATGTCGGAACACGTACAGTCTGGGGACAACATACATGCAGACAAGGTCAGTCACTGAAATGTTTCATTAAACAAATTAGATATTCAGTCCTATAAGCCACAACATAATAATATAATGTAGCCTGAGGATAAATAAGATGCTACATTCAATATAATATCCATAATGAATTTTGTTGGTATTGAGCCTTAGGTTCGCTCACTCAAAAATATTAGAATGCGAGCGAAAAGAAGAAGTATCAAAGTGACCCTTACTTACGAATCTTACCGAATGAAATTAAGAAATATAAGAGTGTTTCTTACTTGATTTAATTTAGAGATGTGAGACAGTAGCAAGTCTAGTTGTACGCAATGAATAAAGATTTATTGTAATCAACGTAATAAGAATAGATTTAATTGATTCTTTCTGATGATTTCAAGGAGCAACATAAAATGTATTGCGAATTTATAATATTTTATATCGATGGGGTCAGTGTGTCCAATACCGCCACCTATAGGAAACAGGCTAAAATTATTCCCCTTCCACACTCTGCAAAAGGCCACGATGATTGTTTACTGTCATATGTGCATGAAAGACTTAGATATAAGACCGGGTGACGAATGTAGTATTTGCACCAAATACTACATTCTACATCACGGGTGTGACTGAGATGCCATGACATGCTTACTTGCTTATACTAAACCGAATATGGAATGCTGTATGAGACGATTGATCTAGGTTGTCCATATTATACTTAATCGTTGCTACTTTTGCTATCTCTGTTGCTTTCATTTAAATCGCAAAAATCACTAAAAATCCTCAAAAAACAATCAAAATAATTGTATTTCTTATAATAATATATAGAATTTACGAATGAAATATTTTTCCTTGGCTTTTGCTAGTATTTGTCGTGTAATAGAAAGATTTTCGCAAACTAGGATATTTTGGCGCTTTTTTAATGTAATTTACTTGGTGGGACACAACCTTACCCGACGCATGGCAGTTTAATACTAAAACTACAAACTAGAGTACAATCCAATTGCCTTGTTTTTGGGTTACCACTTTGAGATTTCTACCACGCGTCTCTATATATCATATATATATATAACATCAATGGTTTTCATTAATCGAGCATTATCTTTGAATAGGTAAAAATCAAATATTTTGTATAGATGCCACTTAATAATTCCATACGTAAATGCCTGTTTATTTATGAAATTGTAACAATATACAAAAATTGCCAACTTGGTAAATTTTCATGTGTTTTTTTAATTTATCGTAACAAAATCATACCTAAAAATGACTTGAAGAATTTTTATTTCCAACCGATTTTTGATAATTTTCCCTTTTGTGATCCTGTCAGAAGAAAAGGGGTTGGTACCATGTTTTTGATATAAGTTTTGAGATTATTATTAAGATTCATTACGATTTTACAAGGGATTTTGGATCGGAAGGCTTAATGGGTTTCCAGTACAAATGTTTTCTGTCTCATAAATAAATGTTTTGAAGATATTTTGAGCACACATATGAGCATTAAATTCTAAAATCAAAGAAGTGGATTTTTAGACTTATTAAATACACAAAAATTAAAGATATCGTTTGATAGAATAAGTAAGTTGAATCTTGCTTTTTAGATATATGTTAGGTATCAGTTTTAATTAGAAATAAGCGATTTATCATAAGTTTTAAAAAGCATACAAATTGCATTCTTTCCAATCTTCAGAGAATATAACTTGTACCCAATAATATATTTTTCTTATAGATTATACTAACCCAGGAAGTGGTCCTCCGTTATCTAGATCGAAGACCTGGTATGGGTTGAGCAGCTTCCGAAAGGATGAGATGAGCTCCAGCCCCTGGCAGCCACCCGACTTGACATTCACAAACACCAGCAGGGGTTTCACGCCCGCCGGCACCATGGATGGCTCGATGCTCGGAAGCAGCAAGACTGGGCGACATAACCTCAATATTAGTCAACAAATCAGGTTTTATACAAACTTCAAACGCATATCGACTTAGTGTGAGTGGTAGTAGGACTGAACCAACTGTGTTGAAGTGTATTAGTAACTGTTACACTAATTGGTTACGTGTATTAGTGATTGTTATAATACTCATTGTTTGTACGAGTAACTTTTATACTCATTGACTAGGAGAATTAGTAACAACTGCTATACTCATTGTTTGGGTGTATTTACACTAGTTTTTTTTTACATGTTTAGTAACTGTTAAACTCATTGCTTAGGTGTGTTAGTAACTGTTACATGTTTGATTATGTGTATTAGTTACTGTTATAATTCTCATTGTTTGCGTATAAGTAAGCGTTATACTCATTGTCTGGTGAATTTGTAATTGTTACACTAATTGGTTATGTGTATCAGTGATTGTTATAATCATTGACCTAGTATACCCTAGACAAGCCGTCTCATAGTAAAAATCAGAAAAAAATAACCCCAAGTATCAGTAATTTCGCAATACAACTCTCCTTCGAATTCCGCCGTCTTGCATGCGAATTCTCGGCAATATAAAACTGAGCACCGTCTAATTCCATTGTGTGATTTGTCGAACTAACACTTCAAAAGGTGAACACGTGATGCATGCGTGATGTTTCGACAAGCTGTGTTGTATATAAATGGTTTTCAAAGTGGGGATCGCGAGACATTCATAAATTTAATTAGACAAATATATTTTTTTACTTTATTATGACAAGCGATTCAATTTCGGAGGCGAGTATGGGTACCGCCGCCTCGGGAACCATTTATTGGATAACCAACGCCTCTGCCATAGGTCACGCCAAGTGGTTCGCTACGTTTGGTGACTATGCAGGGGTGCCCGGGTTCATGGATTGAGGTTTGTCCGGGTCTTGGCGGCGGATGCGTCGGATAATTTTTTAATTTTATTTTTCTGATGAACCGTATGGCTCGCTGTCAACCACCAAGCAGCAATTACGTCGAAGTGTCCTGTTGAAAGCGGTGTACACTCTTTAGATTAACCATACTTTTGATTCGTGTACAAAAACTTGTACACAGTCCCGTATATGTATATATTGATCATGAGTTTTAAATAAAAAAAAATCCATTCATCGTTTGCTTGAAAATAATTACGAAAAATTGACCCTTTTACCGCCCACGCACCGTGGGCTGCCCAGGTTGGTCGCTTATCATTAACACAGTGATGAGCAACCAGCAGCCCGCAAGCCCTTTTACTGCTTTCCGGACTTTTGACTACAAAAAATATCAAAAAAATTGCGCTAAAAAATATTCAAAGGCTTCTGTTCTGTTTTGCAAAATGTCTTAGCCGAAAACTATAATCTTTCTTAAAAGTTTTGAATCAGCTGCTCAATCATTAAGTTTTTTTTGTGTATAGGTAATAATTAAAAAATGACAGAAATTCGTAGTTAATTAAAGCCCGTTAGTAAGCGCTCAAAAAGAAGAGGAAGGTGAGATATGTAAATACGAATGTTAGAGGGAGCGCGAAAACGATAATATTTAAGCGAAAATTGTGAAAGTGTTTAATAAAACATGACTCGTTTAAACTATTTTAAAATAGAACCAAAATCTCGCGGGAAATGTCATAGCTTTAAAGAAAAAAATGAATTATGATTTTTTTCATATATATAACTTGTAATGTAACAAAAATAAAGTGCTTATAATAATTTTCGAAATATACGATTTTCTTCTATCGGAAGAATTTCATTCAATTACCGTTTCGGCGTGGCAAATGTATAGATATTATCGTCAAAAACAACATATATTTTTTTAGAAACTTAAAAACTTTAAGTGTTTTAGAGAAATATGTTGTAAAACGGTAGAAATTCGGAATGCTATGGCTTAAGATAGGTTAACTTTCGACCTTAATTGAAGAATAGTGCAGCGGTTTTTTGTTAAGATCTGCGTTTAATGTATTTTAAAGTTTTCCGTTTTATACAAACCGGGTCGCGTTTTTAAAAAGTTTAAAAACCACTGCCATTTCATGATGCCAGCCTTTCGTCTATGTGTTAGTATCGGTGTGTGGTGACGTCACAAGCATTTGGGTGATGAAGTGACGTCAGAAACATTGCTTGCCAAAAAAATAATACGTCAATATTATTACATTTATTAAAACGCTGCCTTAAAGCTATCGGTAAGGCATAATTTTTTTTATGTATTCAGATAGCTGGTTACATTATCGAAAATAAAGTCCGCGGACTGTACCTTGTACAATATTCGGAAGTAGGATATTTTTGTGTTTGAAAAAATTAATTCCGTCAGGACGGCTGGGACAGCAATTAGTTTCAGTGTGGACCGATAAAAGGTAAAACACAAAGCACTACGCGATCCAAATAGTACGAAACAATGCTCGCACTTTTTCATAAATGGGCCTTGAGCCAGTTTTATTTGGTTTCTGGCATCATTTTTAATTTCACAGGGCATGTCTTGATATACTTGGTCGAAGGTTATAATACTCTTTGCTTGTGTATAATTAACTGTTATACTCATTTTGTAAGTGAATTAGAAACTGTTGCACTGATTGTTTAACTTTAAGTAACTTATACGGGCGGGTCTGTATGCCCGGAGTAATATCAATTACTTATCTTACTGATCTTACTTCGGGTGAAATTGGTCAAACATTTTCAAATACATATCGAAATTCTTTCTTGAACAAATAATCAATTTAATTGACCTATCTAGTGTTCAAATATGTATTTAAAATTCATATGATATTATTGTGGCAATTCTTTACTGAAAAATCTGTAATAATATAGAAAGAAGTTGGTATATTTTTCATATAGAAAGAAGTTGATATATTTTTCTTATAAACTAGTAATGTAATAAAAATTGATTCACCTGACATGCCCATCAATTGTTTATCTTCGAGTTTGGCTTCTCGTAACGCCATGAGCGCCTTCACCGCCCGGTTTGCGTCCTCGTACGTGATCACCATTGATCCGTACTCGTAATATATTGGTCCAATTGTTGAAAACTTATTCTCTGTGGGCACAAAATTAAATAGAAAATAGTTAAAGAGATGTAAAAGTACTGAGTTTTATGAAAATCTTGGCCAAGTGGGCGCCCTAGTGAAACAAACCGGAGACAGGCCGAGGAAGGGATGGCCTGACTGGACTAGAATCCTAGTCCAGTCCGCTTCGAGCGGAGGTGAATGGTGAGGGACAGAAGCCAGTGGAGAAAATGGTAAATACGCAGAAAAGCGAGACACAGTTAATAGACAGATTTTATTTTTAAAAACACTTTGTATCAGTTAGATAACAACAAGAAACAACTATTTCTCACTGACAGCTCCATTTGAAACAAGATGGCTACCGCTGTTCGCTGCGGCACGGTCCACCATGGGTGAAAAGGGATATTAAACAAAACAATACTTAAATTAAATGTGGCGGCCTCCAATTTCTTTTATATTTATTTTGATTAAAATGTATTATTTTTAAAGAATTGTCAACGACATACATTTTAAAGTCAATATCTCCAAAAATAACAAAGTTATGAGCTTTCAAAGTGAACTTGGGTAAAATGTATGCGATGGTGTCTTGAGATTCAGTACAAATCATAATTCAAATGGCAATGATGTAGTTCTGGGCATGTTTTGTGATGTCACAAGGTTTTGACGGCTTGTAATATTGGGTATTGTTCAAAAATTCTAAAAGTTTTGTCTTCAGCTTGCTCTAATTAATATTATTTTTCGAAAAAATATGAAATTTCCTTGTGGGAGACAAACTCATTATGGATACTGAGCAAAAAAACTTGAAAGTTTGCCTTGTTGTGTTCAATATTCAGATGCATAACATAACATACCAATAAGGCTTAAATATTTGGGAAAGGTACTGACGAAATTAAATTTAAGTTAAATAAAATGTTTAACAGCCAATACCTCAAAACTAATTTTCGTACAATGCCATTTTTTTACAGAAAGATTTCTCATTTGTGGAAGAGGCCATCTAGCGCCTGATGATGATTAGAAGTAAGTATATTTGTACCTTTGCCCAGGAATTCCATGAGCATATTTTCGTAGTTGCGCTCCGATAGGCCGGGCGGCAGGTTGCCCACGAAGAGCGCCAGGCGGGGCCCGTGGGGGTCGAGCGCCGGCTGCAGGCAGAAGCGCAGCAGCTCGGCCTGGCGGATGCTCTCCCGTCCGATGCGCTTTATTATCTCCCAGGGGCGCTCATCAAAACCCAGCACGCGTTCCGTTACTGCAAGGGAAGATCAATAATTAATATCGGTTTCTAAAGGTATAACACACGTTTTGTAAAAAGAATTACTTTGATAGATGCAAAAGCATTAATTTTGGTTTTTTTTTGCTTAAAACTTGTTCAAGGTGATTTGTGTCAATAGTCATCATCCACATTTTGGTCAATTTGCAATTTTCCCAACCGTCTGCTGGCGAAAATGTGGCCAATTTCAAGAAATATTTTTAAACTTTTATTGGAATTATTTCAAAAGTTTCCGTGCGTGTATACTTCGATTAATCACAAAGATAACTTAGTATTTTCATTTTTCAACAAGAGATGTCTTACATCTCTTCTGAATTATTTGTTATTGACATTTCGCGAACCGAAATTATTGAAATATTTTTTCTTACAAATCATCGATCAAGTATTGCAAAATAAAAAATGCACATTTGAATTTCAATTTATGTCTGTGATTATCAACTCGATTAAAGACAACATATAGAAGTCCTAAAATTGAATATTGTCCAAAAGGTAGTATGTACGCCAATTTTAAATTAAATAATACGCAGAATTCATGCATTTATAAATTTTACGATTTTTTCATATGAATCCTAAAAATATACGATAAACAGTTAAATATAGGTGCTTTCAATGGCTCTCTTAAGATGAAGCTATACGTGAAATGCTATTTAGATTCATCTTTACAACGAATCAGTTTACAATATGAACATCAAAAAATATGCTGCGGATAAATTGAAACTTTTACTAGCTTTTCTATGTATTGGAATTAAAATAAAATTATTATTTACATAACAAAAAATATAAGCGTAAACCAATAAAAAATATGTTTTTTCATGACTTAACTATGAAGTATAAGAAACAATTTTAAAAATATACCCCTTTATGGCTAAGCTCATTTTTGAGGTTTTGTTTGTTTCAACTTTTCTTCATTCTTATAAAATTATGCACAAAATAAATAAAAACCACTTTTTCGCTTACTTGCCTCGTGCAAATACGACGCGCGATTTAAAATTTTGTATGGCATGAGAATCGAAATATTTCTAGCGTTTATATTCCTCTTAACTCTATAAGCAGTTCACATGTCTCCATATTAAAATTCAGAGGTCATGAGTTTTTTAATATGGGTGGGAAATTTTCAAATCAGGCGCTCAGAAATTCCAGACGCTGTATGTGCATTTTATTTATTAACGCAAACGCTCGAGTGGTTAGGATTAGTTAATTATTTATTTCTTTAATGAATTGTTTGTATATTTTAAAAGCAGAAATGTTTGCTGAAATTTGACCTTATTTATTACAAATTTATATACATATTTGTTGGAAGATCAGAAAATCATATTGCTTTGGTCTGGCAGTGTCCGTAAGAGTAGCTTATAATGCTGCTTGAAATGGCTTTAGATATGTTGAGGGAACAGATCTGATCCTCCCCTTCTCCTTTCCATTTCCACTTCCTTCAGCCTCACTGGCTCAGGAAACGTTTCCAGAGTCGAGTAGGATTGTAGAGCCGATGATGTATGTATACGCATGCAGGAAATATGGTTATACATAATTAATGTTGCCTATATATGTATCTATTACCTAACAGAAAAAGGGAGACATGGCAAGGAAGTTTGCCATGTGTTGATTTTTGCTGAGTCACGAACAAACGGCACAGACTATCAATGCGGCAGAGCCAATGAATGGAATATGTACGTAGCTAGAAGCAATGGCGAGGCGCCGCTTTTCGTAGATGCGATAGTATAGATAGTATGGGCGAACGAAGTTGGCCACACTTTTGCGTGCGAGTTTTCAAACTAATGATGAATCATGACCCAATCATCTTTGTTTCCATTATCTGTGGATGTACGTATGCAAATATTATGGTGATATGTATGTATATATACATATAATGACTAGTCGATGGCTGAGTTGACGAATGCGTCTGGTTTCCACCCAGGCATCGAGAGTTTAATTCCATTGCTGGCAACTCCTCCATCATTGCACGTGCAACAAAATCCGCTTATAATAATTATAGTAGGAATTTTTATAATATTATCAAGTTATATCAACCTGGGAATGTTTGTATTTCTTTTTTAACACAAAACATAGTCAATTGGGACTGTAATCAATAATATATTTAGAATTCAATTAAAAAATATGATGTTTCAATATGAAATACTGTGGAGATATGTGAACAGTAGACATTGGAGGGAAATCTGGCTCACTTGGATTTCACACAGCACATTATATGTTATTATGTTCTTACGGCACCGACTCAGCAAATCACTTGGCTGAGCACATGCACAAATTTTCGCGGATCGATATAAAAGTACCGAGGTATCAAGGAGGTGATAACGGCACCTGTTACTTTAATAGACTCCAATTACACACACTGAGAGATCACTAGATTGGTAATCTCTACACAGCATGGTCAATATTAAGAACTGAGAGATCAACTCCTATATGAGGCGATCATTGCACTGGTTCGTAACAGACTGATTCTTCCTTGGGAGTTATTGTTCGACAATATTACAGGCAGATAGTAATCGTCACACAGGTAATATTGGCACATATTGTCAGACAGGATAAGTCTGGAAAGTAGGTAGGATGAAGGAAGGTATATTTTTAAGTACTCCTTTTCATTCTTTCTTTCTTCTTTTTTAGTTATTGTTTAAAACTAGTAAGGTAGAAAGGTGATCAGTTAGACCTGTACCTCCGCGGTCCAGCAGCATCTCAGAGCAGCGGTAGTCCTCGGTGACGATGGCTGCTACGCCAAACCGGCGCAGCGCCTCGTTGACCAGGTCGGCCACGGTTGTGTCGCCATCCACCGGCACCGACGTTACTTCCGCTGCCTCTGACATCACACGGCCCGGGTACACGCGCACCACGCCTTCCGAGTTTTCTTTATCCCTGGAAAATAATACAAATGGTACAATAGTAAAGTAATAAGTGATAGTTCCAGCTATGTAGCATAGATGGCTCTCATGCTAGTAGCTCAATGTGTGTATATAGTTCTCCAAGAGATATCTCTAGTACACAGGTTTGCCTTTCCAGTTCAAAAGCAAAGCAAAATAGCAGTTAAAAAAATTAAAAAACAACACTAAAAACGTAGGAGACGAACCAATATCCCTTTCATAGGTCACCCCAAGTGATTTGCTGTTTAATGACTTAGCAGGGGTGCCCGGGTTCACAGGGCGAGGCTTGTCTAGGACTTGACGGCGTTTGCCTTTGCCAACTGATCTTCAAAAAGGATCCGTCGTGTTGCGGTCAAGAGGACTGCCCCAAAGCTCTCGGCTGCTACACAAAGAATGGCATGCTTTCTTTTGAAATCTTCTGATTTGAATCTGTGCAGGATCAACAACTGTTGCATTCCAAAATATTGCAGGGCTCGCAATATAACCAATGCGCAAATGTCAATGGGCAAACACTAGAGGTGCCACACACCGAGACCATAAATAAAGTGTGTATATGAGGGCGCAAATACTTTATGTAACACTCGATTGCGATATGGTGGAAAAATATTTTTAATGTTTATTGAAAAAAATATATCATTGGATATCAAAATGACATCTACATTTTTTAACTCCAAATGTGCTCAGGAATGGCTGGTTAAAATCCTTCGGGTGCGTACTGTTACACCCTGTATAGTTTAAAAAAAATTGTACTTTTCTAAACCATATTCACATGAAATTATGTAGTTGTTAATAATAAATTTTTAAAATTAACATTTCTACCAGCAGAGAGATTTTGAAAGTTTAACAGAGAGGACCTCGGCATTCAGGCAGTCGTACACACTCCTTCCCAATTATGAGAGGTTCTAGTCTAAATAAAGACTAGTGATTTGCTCCTTGACGACACATAGACATTGGAGGCGACCCCCCCACTTTCCCAACGGCGTTATAAGGAAACATATGGTTTCCTCCTTCAATGCACACGTCAAGAATCTATTTTTTATTGAACGAAGCTACATTTATTTGAACGACTCTAGATCCTCCTATGTCCATGCATACGGGGTTAGTAAGCAGTATGCACTTAAGCAGTATGTATAGACAGTAGGGACAGTGTACCTGAATCGCAGGAAGATGGCAGGTCGCTTGTTGTCCCTTCTGGTCAGCTTCAGCAGCGGGTTGGGGTCGGCCAGTGCAGGCTCCTCTGGGTGCAGCGCGTCCGTGAGGCGGTAGGCGGCGGGGCGCCGGCCCGCCAGGTGGAAGGCGGCCAGCGCGGCCCGCAAGCACGCCTCCACCGGCGCGGCACGCGGGAGGGACACCGTGCGGAATATGCGCCGCCGTAGCGACTGGTTGC
Source organism: Glyphotaelius pellucidus (assembly GCA_936435175.1). Taxonomy (NCBI): domain Eukaryota; kingdom Metazoa; phylum Arthropoda; class Insecta; order Trichoptera; family Limnephilidae; genus Glyphotaelius; species Glyphotaelius pellucidus. Next base: position 22,718,835 of record OW386552.1, on the reverse strand, counting down.
CATCATATACTTTTATTACTTCTGCAATTGAAATAAAATACTGGTTATTACCGAGAAATGCTGTGTTATACTAGTCCCAGCGAAAGATCGTACATTACGTCGTCATTCTAGTATCTTTTGTCTTTTTCATTATCGAACATGTGTGAGAAGGAAGAGGATGGTGTCAATACGATATCTTGCTGGAACTAGTTTAAATTCACATTGTAATTTTTTTTTTTTTCTAATTTTCACAAATTCAAATTCAAAATACCCTTATGTATAAAATAAACATTTAGTTTGAAGGGAATAGCTTTTAGTTACATCCTATTGCTTACAGTTAACTCAATTAACAATTATTACAGTGCATATAATATCCAATGACTTAACAAAATATCTAAGAGAAGGACGTGGTGTACCGATCCAAATACGCGGTAAAGCGCGTTTTCACCCCGCAACAAAATATCCTCAACAAAACATTCCCTAACAAAATATCTATTAAAACCTTACCTAATCTAATAATAATTTATTATCTTTACTATTTATGTCTTTACTGTATTATTTTTGTCCCATTTTACTATTTTTTAACAATAATTTATTGTCTTTACAGGATGTTTATATTATTTTTGTCCCATTTTTTTGTTAGGTTAGATTTTAGTAGATATTTCGTTGGAGGATGTTTTGTCTGTAGGATATTTTGCCGGGTATATTTTGTCGGGGATATTTTGTCGCAGGATGAAAACGCGTAGAACCCAAATACATACCGAACATTATCTACAAACGGTTAAACAAAAACGGCATTACATTCAAATGGTTTCAATAGTTATCATTTATAGTTATTAATATTGGTTTCATCTTGGCCACAATTTTTGTAGAACTGTTTGGACAGAATATCCACAGGAGCGATTATGGTCGAAAAATGGACCACTTTATTTTTCTGCGATTGATAGCGGTCCAAAATTCGACCACATTTTCCTACCATTGGTAAAATATTTATTGTAATTAATTAAAACATTTCCTTGGCCAGCCAATTATTTTAAAACGAAGCTATTGAAATGCTTTATCTATTATGACCATAGATGTCACAAATCCAAAATTCATAGACTATTTTAGAATGAAGTTAAAAGTAAATTTTTTAAATATTTTTTTCGTGCAGAAATTCGAATCAGCTGTTTACGGTTAAAATTAAGTCCTTTTTCCATAGAAATGCACCTTTCGTTATCCAGACCACAGATAACATACAGAAGTCGAAAATATTCTATGTTGACTAGAATAAGTACCTCTCACGGAGTTTCAAAGTAACATACACGCAGGACTTGCACGGTTATAAACTTTACGATTTTTCAATATTTTTTTTATAAATCCTACAAATATGAGATAAATGGTAAAATACAGGTTAATTCATTGGCTATATAGCACTATAATATTTTTTATGTCTCCATGTTAAAATTCTAAGGTAGGATTTTTGTAAATATTCGCAAAAAATTTAAAAAATGATCTTTTGGAAATCTCGAGCAAATTGAGGAAAATTTATTTATTACGTGTGGTCGCTCCAGTGGCTATTGGTATGCCAAGTTCTCTCTTAGGACATTTTATTTAGTCACAGTGTACATACACATTACCTACCGAAAAGACAGCTAAGCTAAAGAAGAAGAATAGATATTTAATTATTGTTAAGTATTATTTCTTCAAACACAGCAAACTTATTTTGTGGGACCATTTTAATACAAAATTAATAAAATAATTTTATTGCTTAAAAAACTAACATGTTTCACAAGCAATTCTTACTTCATCAGGGTTTACTTAAAACTTAGGTAAACTCTGAGCTTTCGTAAGCATTGCTTACGAAACATGTTGGTTTCAACATTAAAAGCGGTTAAAACTAAGTATTTTATTAAGTTTGAATTAAAGTATTATTCATTCATGTTGCAGTTACCATCTGTTTAAAAGAAATGATTCAAATTGGAGTATTTCATGAATTTGTTTAATATTATGCAAAATGTTATTAATTAACTTTAATAGCCATGGTAATTAGATCATTTTTCCTAGGTCTTTGGGAATGCTGTGTAGAGTTAGGAAGTACGTTCCTTTCTAATGCCCCATAATGACGTGGATACGACATTTGCCTTGTTTAATTTTAATGTGTTCAGTCCATTTTTAATTTTGATCAATACTAGTATGATTGAAAGAGCACTGTCTATACCTTCATCCCGATCTTCCTTCTCTCCTTTGCCTTTGTGATGCTGCGAGGACTGTGACTGCTGGGGTGCGGGCGCTGATGCCTGCTGATGCATGGTGGGGGTCTGCTCCTCCTGCGGCCGCGGGGAGGGGCTCTGATCGGGAGTGGCACTCCCGCCCGCGCCCCCCGCCGTGCTGCACGGCCCTCCCCCGCCCCCGCTGCTGAACTCCTCACTGATGCTGCGCGCTGGAGGAGTAATGCAAAGGATCAGAAACCATTTTTTACACGATTGGTAATACGATAGAAGGAATCTGTAATGAAACAAGGGCCAGTTATTTCACATAAATTCAAATGTAACATTGTCTTCAAATGGCCATTTTGTTATTTTTTGACATTTGAAAGGTCCTTGTTAAAAACCAATTCTAGGTATGTTTCAGCTGTCTATCAATTGAAATAAGCTGATAAGTTTAACAACATGATAGTTTTCCTCTTCTGCTGATCACAAATTGTTCAAAAGCTGAGACAGGCTTAGAATCGGCATTTAACGGGACCTTTCATCTGTCAAAAAAGCAAATGAGGCTGAATGGGCATTTGATGATTTGCTACATGTGAATTTCTGCAAAACACCATAGATTCAGAGTGAATGTGTTCAAAAACGGAACTAACCACAAATATTATTGTCATTGGTTGAATTTTCCTAGATCTTGATTCCATTTGTGTTGTTGTAAATTGGAGTGAACCACAACTTTACGGTCATTAGCTATTCGCTTTTGGAGTGCTAGATCATAAACTAATTCGATTCTGATAAAATTAGAGTCACCAACTTCATTTTACTGTCACTGACAATAGTTGCTAGTACTTTCAAAGCTATATTTTGTTGTTCCAGAAGAGCTATTCTCTATCTTTTGTGAGTCAACCACAATATTAAAATTGTCATTGACAACACCAGAAGTATTCATTGTTGCGAGGCTAGACCGTAAACCAACTAGATTCAGATAGTGTTTTAAATAAGTTGACTTTAAAAATGGCATCTTTAGGGAAACTACACCCTTTATCGTGATTTATTTTTAGGATTTTATGCCGCGTTGCGCTACCTCTTACTTTATTTTATTCATTACTATGGATTTTTTTCTTAAGTGCTAGGAAGACCCAAAACACATTAGAGCACTAATTACAGAGGCAATTGAAATTAACAAAAATCCCTTTAATATTAATAGAGATGATGGGGCTAAACTCAATAGTTCTTGGTATTTGGTAATTGACGGCTATGCCAAAACTAAATGCAGAAAACAATTTTTAATTATACTGTAATACCAGCTCGTAGACGATTTGAGCTGGCAACGCGGTATCGCTTCTAGTAACATAAACACACACTTTGCCACTATCGATTAAGCGTCTGCCCAGATGATGGACACTGAAACGCTGTCTGAAACGTTGGCTAATGAAGGAGATAGTGCAATACGGCACGATATCCCAAAAATAAATGACAAGAACACTTTTGGCCGTGAAAATCTAAAATCATATCTAACTACGTCCTTGTTTTATGTTGATTATTCATTGTTGTGTTGTACTATTAGAAGTGGTGCTATTTGTCTATTACATTTTGAATATAGGCATTTTAGTGATACAACTATTATTGAAACGAATGCAACCTGCAGAGCTCCCATAAGCCCTCTGGTCAAAGGCCTATTATGCTATCCTTCTTATCTCACCTTATTCTTTTGACAGTAGCCCGAACCTTTGAGTTTAATTCACCAGGAGTTGTCACTGCGGACATCATTTATAAAAAATCACCCTTCTAAGTTAACTATAAAATTTCACCAAAAATTCATTTAACAGGTCCATGCCAGCCTTAGATAGGAAGGATTGAAAGGCCACGCCATTTAAACTTAGAAAGCTCTTTCACACGTGTTCAACACGCTAAAACTAGATAAGGTAGACCAAAACAGCACGCGGACAAGAATTTTTGATTTATTCAAGCGCAACGCCAGCATAAAAACAGTACATCGCGACAGTTGCCGGATTTACATCAAGCATTGAAAATTATATCGACTCACACGCCAATTGGCGGGTGTAGAGTTTCTAAACATTCAAACTCCGCCAAATGGTGCAGTTGGCAGTGAACCTGTTACGATTATTTCCGAGATGGTTTAACCGTTTTAAGTTGCAGTTTTTTCTCATTCTATTTTGTGGAAGAAAACCGTAAATAACATTTGCATGGGAATCCTTGATGAAAAGTTCCATGGCGGAAAACAGACAAGTAAAAATAGTTTTTGTGTGAAGGGGAGGTTCAATTTAGTAAAAAATAGGGTGAGTAAGTATTTGATTGAAAGGTTGTGAAGATTACAATATTATCAACAAAGTTAGACAGTAGTTAAGAATGTTACTTAAAAGCGAAAACATACAAACATTTAGGCACATGGACATGTGAGCTGTCAATCAATCACACCTTAAAACATAACACCAAAGCTAAGACACATATCTCCACTGGGCTGAGTACAATAATAATTAACATTTTCTAATATTGCTGTGGTTTAGATAGTTATTAATTGGTTATTTGTTTATATTTTCTACTTTTAGCATTAATTTAGCATTTGTAAATTATTTTTAATATTTTTAAACACCTTACACATTAATTAGCTAAGTTAAAACATAATATGTATTGTGATTCATGCACTATTTGATTACAGCAATGAAACCTATTTTTAAATAGGTCAATGTGTTTGTTGATAGATGAAATAATACAAACATGTATTGATTGCTAAACAATAAATTAACCATTCCATTAATAATAAACACTAAACTTAGCATTATAATTCTTAAAATAAATAAAAAAACGTTTAATTATTTTTTTTCTGAAAAGAAACACAAGTGCCCTGCATGCTTTTAATAAACAGAGTGCAAATCCCAAATCAAAACACTTTTCAACACGTATTGTGAATTTCAACTAATCTTCTGAAATACATAAATAAAATATCAAACTATTCCATCAATTTAAAGTCATACACAAGATTTGGTTTGATGCTGACAATTGTTTGTTGCATTAAAACTTTAAATATTCAAATTAAACGGATGAATAGACTCACGCCATTACATGCTTGTAATAACTACCCATACCTATGAAAACTTATTTCTATCATTCCGTATATGGTTACAAGTCATCATAACACCGTGGAAATAGTCAAATAAATCTAAACATGTCGGCCCTTTTGTAAACCCATTGGCATTTCAATTCATATTTTAAAGAGTTCCCGATAATACTTACAAAACTTAATATGACATAACAATAACTTTCAGAATATTTGTTATTTAGTCAACCCTTTTTTGTTTAGTCTCAGTCACTTTTAAGTAGGAAGGAAAATGTTTAAAAATAATATTTCATAAAAAGCATATGGATGATAAACTTACTTACTCTCTATGGACCTCAAGTTCAATAATTCTTTTGATTAATAGGAATGGTACCATTTTCGTACAAAACTTAAATTTGGATTAGAGGCCAAAATACTAACCAATCTGAATAATTATTTTTTTAATCTAAAGGTATATCAAATATCTAGTATGGACACATACTATTTTTCTTTAAAATTATGATATATTGGTAATTAAAGAATTCATTATGCATGATTTTAACATTAATTTGGCACTTTTTTGTGAGTATAATTATATAATTATCAAAAAAATAATCTTGCCCTACCTACTATTTTAATAAAATGAAAAATAAATATCATAAAAATGGCACTTCTTAGGGTACAAATTTTAATTTATATTCAACAAATTTGTGCCAACAACGTAAACCGGTAGATTGTAATTTGAAATTATGTAAATCAAAAAGCTTTTTTTAATCATTTTTAATTTTATATTTCATCATTTTTGTACAGTAAAAAAGCAAAATTTTTAAAAATATATATAATTAACTCACAAATAATTGCCAAAGTTGCCTACAAAATCATGAAAAATTATATTCTGTAATTACCTATATTTTATAATTTAAAACACAAATAAATAATGCAGCATATTTGCTATATATTTTGACAATTTTTTTTTTTTAATTGTTTGGTTCAGTATTTTGGCCTCATATAAAAATTTAAGTTTTGAATGAAAACGGCTGCGTAGCCGTTCCCCTTAAAAGCACTGTTTGTGCTGTATGCGATTTCGGAAACTGTGACACGTCTATTGTCTATCAAAGTTTGCGCCAGCAAATGAGCATTGTGAGGTTTTTAGCATAGTCTAGGTGTGCCGATAAATCGGCATTTTTAAGACTCGCAGGTTTAACACGCTCCAATAGAGGGCACTGAAAGTAGGCGAATGTACAAATTAGCGGCTATATGGCGCACTACACATGTAAAGTTTACCACTTATGTATAAAATATATACAAGTATGCCAATGGGTTAAAAAGAAAAAAAATCATAATCATAGTCGGTTTTAAAAAAAGGTCGTTCAATTAATAAAATTGTATTCCTGAATAACAAATACAGCCCAATACATATTTAAATATCTTAAACTACATAATATCATCTTCCCATGCTGAAAGAAATCTTGGGTCATGATGGTGGAACTGGTTCACAGAGGACTGAACCCACGACGCTGAGTTTGGAGCATTAACAACAGTGACACTAAGTAAAACTAAGTGTGATATCTATTGTACTAAGTCCGTCTCGCAGTTAGTTTGGTTTGACTCTCAGCGGTGACTTAAAGCAGATGACCCGGACACAAAAGCACGGCAAAAGCAAAGCATTGCGGGAATCAAACAGCCAAACATAACACACAGCCAAACATCCCTAACCCACCCTACACAACCTAAACTTGGATTAAACACCAACCAATCTATCTTCTTACGCCATCTATGGTTATGTTTATCACCGACCGAAACCAATTGCCATCAAATTGGAACAACAAAATTCTTCACCCGCCAATAGATTGACAGCGATGAAATCAGAAATTACAATAATTAGTTTGGTTCCCAACATCTATAGTTCCTGATTTCACTGAGGCCAATTTTTCGGCCGTGCCAGTATATTTTATATCCTTGTACCGATTAAAAATAGAGCCAATAATTTCACAAACACAATATTTTAGTGTTTCTACTGAGTAATATTAATATAACACTTTGTTTCGGTTGGTTCCAACTTCTTGTAAAAAGATGGATCGGTTGGTCACCCACAAGAGACATGGACAACTGTTTTATTTCAATGGCAAATAGATTGCTGCCAGTAATGTGAGTATTTTGTTAAGTTTTCCATGTTCATTTGGGGTTCATATTCTTCAAGATGTTCCCTCTCACTAAAGGTAAATGTCCAACCAACACAAGTTTCCTATTATATCCCGGTGTTTGTATTAAAAGTAATCCAGTTATATCATTTTCGTTGCGTAGATACAATTAATTCTTATGACTGTTCATCGTGGTTTAACAAGCAACTAGCTGTTTAGTTATGTACTGATAGACTTGTATCCGACTCTTAGAATACAGTTACATTAAAAACATTCAGTTAAATCAGTAAAAAAATATTGACAATTATGTAACAAAGTGAATAGATTTCTCGTATTGAAATGTATTCAGAATGACGATTATTCATAAAACATTGCGGAGGGGCAGAGTTACTTAAAGTGGATAGCTGAAGAGAGCGTAGTAGTGAATAGTTGTAGATAGTCAAATTAATTTACAAGTCAAGTAAGGAATTTTAAAACCTGTGAACTGTTACATTACTTGGTGGTAATCTCTCATTGACAGTTTGTTAAGAACCTACTATAATTTTGATGGATTTGGAGATTGTCTGCACGGCTTCTGTAAGAACTTAGGTCATATGCCGAAGGTGCTATCTACGGTATTTCACCTAATTCCTTTCAAAGATCATTTGGTTATTTGGCTTCCCAGGGGTTCTAGAATGATCAAATTGATAACTTAACAATTTCGGATTGAAAGACATACTTCTGAGGATTTTATATCGATATTCCGAGCAACGTTGTGCTGTCGATAGCCTAACCGATATTGATACAAACTAAATGAGAAATCGTTTAACGATGGCAACACTAGCGAATCTCTCTGTGTATTTACATTCCTAAATATCTAATTGAAATACTAACTTTAATATGTATACAGTCACAAATACTTTTTGACACAAAAAAGAGAGTTAATGACGTCATTAGTCACAACTTGTTACATTTGAAAAAATTTCGTTTCTCCAAGCACAAATCAATGTAATGTCATTGGCCCAAACGGATTCATGTATGACTTCTTTCAATTCTAGGAGCCTCGTTAGTTCACCTCCGTTCATTAATAAGCCAGTAATTTTGCTTAATGAATGACATTATTATTATTAAAAAAAATGTGTACATTGACAGTTAACCGAAACCTATCTGTGGCCTATATGAAGACTGCGATAAAATTTGTTGATAAATATCGCTAACTGACCATAGATGACGGATTTAGTCAATATCGTATTGATAAAGAATTCTATCGATCAACTGTGCTAGAAACCTTGGTCGAGCTTCATATACGTGAATATGGACATTGAGATATAGACTGCACGCTTTCCATGTAGGTCTTATGTTGCTACCATATGTGGATAAGCAAAGTCACTTGTTTTCCTGTGCCGACACCGAGATATAATAGGATTAGTAGGTGAGTATAATAGTTGTAAAGTAAGATGGAGGGAACATCTATCAGCACTCAGCTAGGGGTCCCCGGGGGATGATTGGGTATACCTCTTGAGTAGGGGGGCGAGTATTGGCAGTGGGGGGCGCAGGCGCGTGGCAGCAATCTCCGCAGCACGGAGGGCAGCACGAAGCGTCCCCAGGCCAGGGGTGGTAGGGGCGCACGTACGTCCGGGGCGCTGCGGCCCGCCACCCCCCCGCCGCCCGCCAAGCTGCCGCCGCCCCCGCCCCCTCCCCAGCGAGACAGCGAGCGCAGCTCCGCTAAACCAACACATTCCATCACTTCCCGCCCTCCGCCGCACGCCCGCACCCCCTCCGACCAATACACCATCACCTTCACCTTCCTACCATCACACCACCTCGCCACCACTCATCTACACCATCCGACAGTACATCCTGATACATGTAGGTTTCTTTGGTCACCACAAGGAGGCTTTGCATGAATGCTGCGCTGCATTAAGTAAGTACTATGTAATACAGTGTATAATTCAGCACGAACCACAGTATTATATATAGAATGTATTACGTTCTTTCAATTAAAAACTTCTGAAGATTTTAAATGAAAAAGCTGTGGATAACAATTGTTGCCCACGCCCACAATAACAATGTGTGCTCAGCAGTGTTTTATGTATAGAAAAAGAGTGTTCATTAAATTGATTTGTTCACAACCAACTCTGCAATACTTTGAAATGCTGAGCTCCCACGACCTCATAACCCTGAAATGTGCCGAGAGTAAAACACAGATGTTTTAGATTATCGATAGGAAATGTCAGCGCTCAAACAAATTTTCCGTAGCCAATGAGTACTTTTGGTGCTTGAGAAGTGAATGCAATAATAGATCCTTCACTTTAGAAGCCTAGAAGTCATGAATATCCAACATAATAAATAATTTGAATCTGTGACATTTATCAGAAGAATAGACAAATCCAATCTTTTGGCTTTCTTTACACTTTGACATTACACTTCGTTTTGTGTCTCAATCAGTTTCTGAGTGGATCTTTCTGTTTTAAATATGTTTTGGCAGTATGTTGTGAACAAATCAAACAGCTTCAATAGTGGATTCAATGTTTTGTGATTTCTACAATTTTTCTGTATAAAAGGTGTGTAAATTTTAAACTATCAATTATTTTATGTAGGAATAAAGTTTACTGATTAAAAGTAATGAATAGAGAATACATTTTACATTTTGAAATAAAGCGACATACTCAATTCTTGCCTTGGGTGCCTTCAAATGACTTGTGTTCAGCGTAATAAGCACAAATGATTAAGAATGATTTCCTAAATAAATATAAAGTTCTGGCTACAAAGCAACTAGGTGTTTAAAAATATGTACTTAATGAAACTTAAATAAATGAGGTCTTTATATAATTTGGGACATAAGTAAAAAAATAATAAAATCTTTAAAAATAATTTTTATATTCCAATCAGCTGTTTTTCTGTATGTAAAAATTAAATCTATAACAAACCTTTATAAAACGCCAATAAACTTTAAACAATTGAGACTTCTAGCTGGTCATATAACTACATAAGTCCTTGTTGATTGAAAAACTAATCGACTAAATAATTAAAAAGAGAAGTAATTGCTTATTCGTTTACGTATGTAATGTAATTACGTACATTTCAAACACGTTGCAATACTTTACAATATTTTCACAAGACGAGATGAGTATTTCAAAAACGTGCCAATGAAACAAAGAAAAAACTTATAGAAAACGTTTGAAGAAGTAGTGCAAAGTGATAGAATTAGTTAAAATTGGAACTGTCTGTCTAGAATCTAAAAAGTCATTTAAGAAATTGCTCTTCCCTGTTGACTTTTTATATAAAACTATAGAGTTTATCGTTAGTCCAGTGATAAGATTATTGGGACCAACTTGTCTATGGGAGCAAATTCCACAAAATAAGCTGTTACTTGGCGTAGGAGATTGGTGAGACTCTGTCTACAGCGTTTGTTTAAAGATGTGTATGAATATGAGTCCATTCAAAGTCCTCGCACATTATGTAGGGTGGCCAGGCACACGGAAAGCGGGAAAAGACGACATCCAGTTCCATTATGACATGCGCATTCAATGAGTATAAACAAGTACAGGATGGTCCGGGTACCGAGCAGTACGGATCCAGCATAACGATACAGACAGGAAGGAACCGGGTCACCAGGCGGCCACTGGGGGACCCGGCAGTTTAATCATGAAACGATGCAACATAGATGGTTTTTTTTTACATGCGCCGGGATTTCATCTGCTCTGTTGCCAATGTGCCCAAATGTTAATCATGTTCTCTTGCGGAAGAAATGAAGTAACCAACACAGCTCGCTTATACCAGAGACCTCGCAAAGATGACAACTAATTGCCACATCCCACAACTATTCCACAGATGGAGTGTTTGATCTAAAGGCTCCTCTGATGTCCCTACGAGGTCTCAGTGTTAGCTTACTGCGTGATTAGTACTTAGAAGGTAATTGATGATATTGGGAAAATAAAATAAATAAATATTACATATCACCTGTCAATCTATTTCAATTCTCTTTTTCTGATTGTCATTCTCTTTTGTTTGAGATTTCTTTGATCTTAGATTTCAACGGGTAGTGCTCATGAATTCAATTGAAGTGCAGGTAGAATAATGACATCAAATTGTTGATTTGTTCATTTTCTACTTTTATAAATACACATTTAAAATTAACTTTAATTTAACAATTTTGTTTTAACAGTACTGAGACAACAAGAAACATAAACTAAAACTCCCTTGGTTGGCGCGTAATATTTTTTCTAAATTTTTGTTTACTTTGTAAACTGAATTAAGATTTTGCAGCTATCTTTGAAAAACAATCAACGTAAGACAACATGATAATTCATTATTTTGTGTATCTGTATAATTCAATCTGAGTTATTATTTTTTAGTTATTCTGAATAATGAGAAGTGAACATTAAAACACGTATTTTAAGACTACTAAAAATAATTTTGAATACATTTATAATTTTTATTTAAAATTGGAAACACATTGGCTCCACAAGTTGAAAGCAGCCATCTTGATGTAATTTATCACTAACTCAATTAAAACACGTAGGCTTGAAATATTGTGGTGCGTACGTAGGTTGTGCACATCGATCGAGTACGGCAATACATAGGTGAATGAATGACGAGCTGTAGTACAACACTGATGGTCAGGCGCACGCGCATTCATCCATTCATCGGTTTTATAAAATGAATGTCGACAGAGCAGGTAGGTTATCACTGAGGTGCATCTTTGCCCTCCTTTTTAGAACTTATCTAGTAATTTATACAAAGATCAAGATGCTAGGTTTAAATGTTGGCTCGAAGTATGTGAGGCATTGTTTCCAGTTTTTGATGGGTACGATTTTAATAAAAACTACTTAATTAATCGAAGACGACTGTACTCGGCCGACATAGGTGCGGCGCTATGGTATCATCGCTTAAATGACCAACATAGCGTCGCACTATTTGCAGCTTTATAATCAATTTTAATTTTGATGATGTTTGTCTAGCACGCAGAGTTCAATTCAGAAAATACAATAAAATCAACAACAAAAACCAAAATTCAGAGAATATTGATTGATAGTACATACTAGCCAATCTCAACAAAAAGATCAAAAACAGCCTGAGTTACAATTTTTAACTCAATTGGAGTTCTTTTGGGGAGTAGTTGTTGACTCACTCACTCTGTCTATGGTAGTAATACCAAAATGTTCTTATAAGTGTAAGGTGACAAGTTGCCAGACCAAGATGTTCACCATTTAGCCTATTTGAATACGTTTATTTTAGAGCCCAACTCGGTCAGTCAATCTCTTGTAATTCAGAAAGATGACCTTTTAACCATAAGATGACGGGTCTTTACACTAAGATGGTTACTGTTCATGGCCATTTTGCACGGAGTTCATTTGATGAGTAGAACCGCCTCAGTCAATCAGTGGAAATTACACAAACATGGCCACCGTTTGGCAATTTTGGAGATCTTTTGGTGAACAGAACCCAATCCAGTCGCTAGTCTCAGATTTACAGAACACGATAATTACACCAAGATAGCCGCCGTATTGAACAGGATTTTATTGGTGACTAGAAACCGGATAAATCGCTGTCTATAGTAATTACACCAAAATGGCCGCCATTTAGTCATTTTCTTGAAGTGAGTAGAATCCATCATCTGTCTCTAAGTCTACGGTAATTACACAAAGATGGCCGACGTATTGAACAGGATTTTTTGGTGAGTAGAACCCGGGTCAATCGCTGTCTACAGTAATTATACCAAAATGGCTGCTGTTTGGTCATTTTCTTGCAGAAAGTAAAACCCATCTCAGTCATTAAATCTATGGTAATTATACCAAGATGGCCACCATTTGGCCACGATTCTGTTGGTGAGCAGAACCCGGCCCAGTCACAGAGTCTACAGTAAGATGTTGGAGGTTAACTCACGGCAGGAATACTCCCTCTGGATGGGCGGTGGGCGCGGCTGTACGCCGATGAGTGCTTCCAGAGGGACGGGCGCGCGCGGCACGGACACGGCGTGCGGGGGGAGGTAGATGGGCTGCAGCATGCCGAAAGTGCATTCCGGAGGCACCATGCAGCGACACCCGCCATGGCACTGGAATTGCAAAACAAGAAAGGTTAGAAAGTGCGACTTGTTAAGTATTGAACTGTCAAAAGTGATAAAAAAATACAGATTGATAAAGATGAAGAGCAAAGCAAGGCATTTTATTTATTCTGGGACCACTATACGTTGTAGAGACAACCGCCATGGCATTGTAAAACAATTAAGATGAGAAAATGCAATCAACTTTCAGTGCCAGTTGTTTCACACAAATTCAAACGTAACATTGTCATCAAATGGCCAATCAGCACCATTTTTTGACATTTGAAAGGTCCCCGTTAAATGTCGATTCCAGGTGCGTTTCAACTTTCAACAATATTATAATTAGAAGTTTTATTCATTAAGTTATTCCAAAAACAATTTTTATTTTTATTTATTTGGTCTAATGCACCATATAGTGACCCCCACCATAGCACTGGAGTCACATAACGAGTAGGTAAACTGAGAAAATGCGACAAACTTGAGTGATCTAAAGATTCTAAAGAGAGTAAACTGTCAAAAAGAGAAAAAAAGGGTTAGTGGGACTGAAGGAAGGCAGTTTATTTGATTTATGACCACCATTGAACCTATTAACAATAGGATTATAATGCCAGTGAGCTCCTGTTTTATGCTGCACTTATGTTCTGTTGTATCTAATGGAGCTGTTCGTAAAGTGACAATCGACAATAATTCACCATTGGCTGTTGTCTGTTGTAATTCCACAATTATTTACATGACAATGCCACCTCAGGTCTCGCAACTGTTGTAAGTGGAAAGCACTAGCTTTCCACTCACTAATGGCGGTAGGAAATATGAAGAGGATTGAGAAACAATGATTTTTATCTATGCCCCGCTGTGATGAGAACAAGGCGATACATGGGGATCGAGGAGTTGGGGAGTCGGGTAGTTGGGGAGTCGACTATAGCATTATGAAATCAGAAGACATTGTCAAACACCTACATACAACTTTGGTGGACTTCATTCAATGGGATTGGGCTACTGTTAAAGAAATACAGTAAAATATAAGAGAAATCACAATGTGCTTGTTGATTCAAATGTAGATATCTCCCTCTAACATATGTCCCCATCCTTTCCCAACCTTTTATCCATGTACCTGTCCCTATCCGTGTGACATTTGCAACAATAAATCACGGTACAATCAGTCTATTAATGAAGCCCGTGCAATGAACAACAAATTAATCTCTCAGTGCAATTTAATATCGACTCAGTTAAGAAATCTGGACAGTGACTATCTAGTACTCTCTCGGTGTGTACAATTTCGAATCTCTTATGTGTGATTGTGCAGTGAATACCAACAGTATAATAACGGTCTTATACTGTTGGTATTTTTATCAACAAGAATATCAGAAGACAAAGTCCTTTAAAATTTTAATATTTACCAACTCCCATAGCTGTCAACTTGAAACATATTTAAAATTATTCATTACATAAAGTCCACAAATCAATTCGCAGAGAATATATTATGCAGTACTGTGATTATGGCCTAAATGCTTTTTGGCACCATGGTAGGAGGTCACTGTTATGTTAGGTTTGTCTAAAAGAGCTTTAAGGATATTAAGGTTAGGTTAGGTTAGGAAACAGCACAGGGGTCCTATGGCTTGACTGCTTTTGGGAGCTGGTAGAAGGTCATGGTGAGATTTGTGTAAGTATCTTTGTAGTCTAAAAACAATTGTTTAAAATTGATTGTTTTAGGTTACGTTAGGAAGGATATACTCACGGTGATGCCGCACCACTCGCAGCGGTACCCCGTGAGACACTCGGCCGACCAGCACGCACGCCGGCACGCCACGCACTTGCCCCCCGTGGGCAGGTTGCCCTCGCGCCAGTGGTGCCGATGGCGCACCTCCGCCAGCTTCACATCCGGCACGTATGTTGCGTTCTCGCGGCAGTCCGGGGTGGCAAAGTCGGCGCACTCGCTGTGCACGTAGTACTCGCAGACTGAAACAGACAGATCATGCATAAAACATACATCCAGTGCTCAATCTTAACCATATTGTCAACCAATTTGGGAGGCGGGTATGGGTACCACTCCCCCAGAAACCAATTATAGGTCACCCCAAATATTTCGCTACTTTTGGTGACTTAGTAGTAATGCCCGGACTCATGGGATGAGGTTTGTCTAGGTCTTGGGGCGAATCGGGAGAGACCATTTTAGGGAGACCCTTTGACCTCTCCAACAGGAATCACCTTGCTCCGCAGTGGAAGGGATTAATTCATACAATCGTCACTCCTGGACCCACAGATCACCCTACCCACCCCACATACCCTTTTCCTTCCCAGAATTTCCTCTCATTCTTTTCCAAAAAGACCCTCTACACGGCATCCCCAAAGATGACGTAGACCCTGAGGGAAATAATTTTCCTCAGGGCTTCAAAATTAGAACAAATGCTGACGGGCCGAGAACTGACGGTTACAATATTTGAAGTCGAAAATGTCAAAAAATTCAAAATGACGTTGATGACAGCTTTGCCAAATAATGTAAAGAGAGTTCCACACTGAGACAAGTTTTACATCCAATGGGGTTATATTCTTTTTTTTTAGACCCAATAAGATTCATTTTAGGTACTCCTTATCAATATTAAAAAAACGACAAAAGGCGTCGTAAGATGTCTTGTTTGATTTTTTTCATTGAAACCAGGAAACTAAATATAATAATCTTTGGTGATTGTTAAAAATTAAATTAATTAAACTAATTTTTAAAACCACGATTTCGATGTGATAAACTGCCATCTATGAAACATTTACAAAATAATAACATGCAACCAACAGTTGTTGTATCCATACCTAGGTACTTCCACCAACCGAGAGGCTTGCCGCGGCGAAACGAGGAACCACAATAACTAAAAATATTATTGAAAGTAGATAGGGTAGTTCCCGATACCACCGCCGCCAAATCTTTCAGAGATGTCGCTATATCCCCCAAAGTGTATATTATTATGATTATTCGCAGCAAATTGCAGCATTGCGAATTAAGTATCTATACTTACTCTATCTTGCATTTTATTCTCGTAACCGATATCTGTCCAATGTCTAAAGTAATATTATTCTACAATTCTACGGTAGTGTTCTGTGTTCAATCTCTCGATTCGTCATGCGCACGCGCATGCCCTTTACAGCACTCTACAACTCTACATCGAATTTCTTCACTTCTCTGAAATCCTCTCGCGAATTGCAACTCGATTCCACGACTTCTAGTAAAAGTAAAGGCGATGTGGAATTGGTTTATTTACGGGCGATACATTCGCTACATCCGGGAATGAATAATCAAGCAAATTCCAAACTCCGAGCAAAACTGGCTTAACATTCATATAAAAACAATACGCTCTACATTGACACTAATCCATACACGAGTCATGATTTTTCAGGTTATAATGCCACGATTCAGGACATGTCGGAATTTTCAATTTTCCAGAGAGAACTTTTGACAGTAGATTTTATGACGTTTCGAGATCAAAACATTATCGATTTAAAACTTATAATTGTTAAACTTAGGTACTGATCACTGGTACCTACGTGCGTTCAACACTAACGATTTTTCAGCTATGTTGCCACATTTCAGGCATTTCAAAAACAGATTTACCCATTTTCCGGGAAGTATATCTGTTCTTAATTTTACCATAATTTTCTATTATTATTGTAGTTCTTTCCATAATCCTGTTTTTTAGTATATATATATTTTTATCAATAAGTGTTGTCATGAATACAGGCCTGGACACGTATTTCCAAACCCAGTTCAGTCGCGGCAACGACATTTTACATTTTAAATACATCTCTATATTGGTTATTTTTGATCACTTTGGAAATTTTTTTTTTCTAAAATTAAGATAAAATAATCTTT
Source organism: Glyphotaelius pellucidus (assembly GCA_936435175.1). Lineage (NCBI taxonomy): Eukaryota > Metazoa > Arthropoda > Insecta > Trichoptera > Limnephilidae > Glyphotaelius > Glyphotaelius pellucidus. The sequence goes on along the minus strand of OW386552.1, from coordinate 22,701,590 downwards.
CCAATGTGGGTATTAGAAATTAATAATTTTATTTCTAAATATTTAAATTTTGATATTTTTCACATATATTGTAAATACACCTCTATATTGGTTATTTTTTTATCATTTTGCAAAAACAAAAATTGTTCTAGAATCTAGATAAAATTATCCTTGTGTATATTAGAAATTAATAATTTTATTTTTTAATATTAAAATTTTGACATTGAAAAAGTACCGCGACTGAATCGGTATAGGGTTTGGAAATACGCGGCCCGCACTTAACCAAAAAGCTTAAGGGTGCAAATACGGCCCAGAGCCCCAAAATCCGCAGACTCTATACTGAAAATATGTTAAATAATCTAGGACCGCTGAAATTTACTTTCGTAGGGTCATAACAATAAAGTCCAAAATATTAATTCCATTGAAGTGTTATTTAGTATGCGGTTGGCGGTGGCAAAACGAAAATTCCAGAGCCGCTCATTATTAAAGGCAAAATAATTAAATTAGGTAAGTATTTAATTAAACTTAGGTAAGTATTAATTAAATTAATGAATAAGTTAATTAAATAAATAACATTGAATTAATAATAATTAATTAATTAAATTAATAATATTAATTAAAATAGGTAAGTATTTAACCGGTCAAATTTGTTTTATGGGGCCAACAGACTTAGCTATAAAAGATCGTTTGGTTTTGGTCTATTTCAGCATATCGCCCGCCATACATTCCCAATGTTTTTGCCACCGCCAGCCACATACCTACTAGATGAATCACGACTTTGCGAACAAAAGTTCAACATAAGTATAAATCATGAAAAAGGGAGCAACAAAAAAACCCCAGGTTTTCTTACAAGCACGTCTTTAGAAAATATTCCATTTTCATTCCCAAGAATAAACGACGAAACTTCAAATAAAAATACTAATCTCCACATTTTTAACACGGTCATAAAAGGTTTTACCGTATACTTTATGCCTCATTTTATCATACATGAGTTTGGTATTATTTGATTAACTTGAGCGTGGCCTGTCTTCCTAGGGTCTCCTTCAGTCTCCCTGACTCCATCTACCAATCACTTCTACGTCAAACGAAAATAGTATATTGATGCAACTTACTCATGCAATGCAAGGAGGCAGTCTCGTCGAGTCTCTTTCGACACACGGTGCAAAACTTCCGCTTGTGGTGCGCCGGTTCCGACCAGCAATGTGCCACAGGGTTCTGAAACAATATAGTGCCGCATTAATACCATATCTAACAACAATGTTATTTATTCAATTCAATGTGATGTCTGAAATGAAGAATGATCAAGAGAAGAAATCTGTTTAATTCTCCATAATGAATTCACTATCTGTTAGTAAACTCGCTCAGTGTAATCGTACTACTAGCTCACTTGCAGATTGTGAACAATCTACGAAAAAAGTTGAAAGGGGTCAACTTTGCTCGCTACTCGCTAGCGTGTACGGCGGAATGCAAGATGGCAGCCCACGAACAGCTGATTTCGTAACTGTAACTGTCAAACTACTGCTTGATCTGGATTATCCGTTGTACAATCCGTTAAGTAGCCAGCAAATAGCTACTAGCGGTGAGCTAGCTGCGAATATCTCAGTTTTCTATAAAATGTTAATGTAAACGACAGAATTAGTTCGCGCGGGAGTCGTTATTTTAGCTCAGCTTTTTGCTGGCTAGTTCGCTACTGAGCGAGTGGAACGTTTCATGTGTTATTATCACAATCGCACTCGCCGATTTGCCCGCTTTTAAATTTACCGACTAGTAGCTTGTAAACTCGCTCAATGTAATCGAGGCTCAAGCAACCAATCTAGAGATGGCTCTTGCCATTGGTGTCATCCAGTTCTCTGCATACATAGGTGGTGTCCGGATATTTTCTTTTTAAATGATTTCCAGAAGTCTTGCTGAATGGCAGTCGGTACTACTAAAGCTTTTGATTGTTTAATTATTTGCGTTATAAAGAGTCTGTACAGGGTGCAACAATACCCGAAGGATTTTAACCAGCCTTTCCTGAGCATATTTGGAATAAATGTGTAGATGTTATTTTGCTGTTCAATGATATATTTTTGTTCAATCAAAAACAATAAAAATATTTTTCCATCACACGTCGCAACTGAGTAGTATGGTGTAGCCTAGTGGCTCACTTGATAAGCACTCTGCCTCGTTCTATGTCGTCGCGACGCAGGAGTGGGAGGAAAAATACAGTTTTTCGTATTTAATTAAATAAATATATCGGACAGCAAATTGACATTTTTGTATCTACTCCAAATTTGACCAGGAATCGCTGGATACAATCTTCTGGATACGCACTGTTACACATGTATTCATCACAATTTGAGAGTGTTATTAATTTTAGGTAAAATATACAGTAAAATGGGACACGTTAATACGCACTTAAAAAAAACACTTTGTTTCAATTAGATAATAATGAGAAGTAGGTAAGTATTCCGGTTCCATGCCAACTCAGAATCAAGTCAACTCAACACCTCCTTGAAAAGTCATTAAAAGCTATGAAAAAATAATTTAAAAATAGCCGATAACCCTAACCTAACGTAACCTATTTAACCAATTTTTTTATACATATTTTTTTATCACTCTAAATGACTTATCTGAGATGGTTCTGAGTTGGTTTCATTCCGAGTTGTCCGGTCACCATGAGAAGTCGGTAAGTATAAGATATAGATACCTATACATGCGTATCGGTAAAATAATGCATTTTAGTTGTTATTTCGTTAAAATTATAATCAATTGTTCACTGGCCATTGTTTTGATGTGAAAGTGGTTCCATGCTAATTCAGAAACAAAATCAACTCAACACTCTTCGAAAAGTCATTAAAAGCTATGAAAAAATAGCCCGTAACCCTAACCTAACGTAACCTATTCAAACAATTTTTTATAATTTTTTTCAACTTAATGACTTTTCAAAGGAGGTGTTGAGTTGATTTCGTTTTGAACTGTCCGGTCACCGATTAACTCTGTCCTCCAGTATAAAACCAATTAAAATGCTAGTTTTATAATACCTGTTATAGGTACCTATTGTAGAAAGAAAGATTTCCAAAGTCAATCGGTAGGTATTTTTATCCAAATTACATAAAAGGTTTAACGTACATTCTTATACATTATAGAACTTAGGTAATTGATAGAAAATGCATAATAGTGAGAAGGGCTAAAAGATATAAAATTAAGTGCAAGTATCTGCCAAGTCAACTGGTAGGTAGGCTTACCAGTAACACGAATCACAAAGGGTTGATCAGAAATGGAAATAACATAACATTCAATATTACTTGTAAAAGTATTTCCTACATAAAATTTACAAAGTTTTGAAGCATTTTCAAGTAGGCATATACCTACGATGACCAAAGTTCTAGAATACCAACATTTTGCGTCTGAAAGTGGCGTTTTTTTAGTTTCCTTACATCATAATATGGAGCCTATGTTATTATTTTTTTAAGAAAGACAAACATTTCCAGGTTAGGAATAACCTAACAATGTAACAACCTGAAAAATCTCCTACAACCGCCACAGTTAGCTGAAAATGTTGCTCGAGTCGTGATGAAGGACCTAGCCAGCCCGGGTGGGACCCAAACGCGATGTCCACTCAAACACTGGCCGGTCTATAGTCCAGTCAAGATGTACATCCGTGCTTGCAAAAGGTCAGATCATTCTGAATTTTTTATATGTTGTTAGGACCTAAACCAATATTAAAAAAACAGATTTGCAATTTCCAAAGTGCTGTGCGAGCGGCGGTTTAGTCAAAAAAGCACGAAATTTTGGGACTTTTTTCAGTTTTCGCTCAATATCTCAGTGAAGGAAGGGTTTGACTGACACAATTATTCAGTAATTTTTAAAGGTAACTAAATTTTCTACAATTTAAAACCAAGACAAGCTCTATACAGCCATTGGTTTCCGAGATACAGTTCTTCAAAAATAGGCCATTTTTTCCAAAAAGTGAAATTTTTTCGAAATGGTCACTTATTTTCTGAAATATCTTCTAAAATAAGCATTTCACGTCAAATATTATACGAAATGAAGTTGTAGTAAATTTAATTAGCTTTCATTTAAAACCAAATTGGTACCTGTAGGCTCAGCAATTCTCTAATAAACGGTAGATAACCAATAACAGTCATAAGTGGGTTTTGGGGGGAAATGCAAATAAACTGTTCTCACGTTTTTTTTGGTTTTATTTATCAAACAATTCCATTTTTTTTTATTGTTAAACAAATTGTTTGATGAAAAATAAAAAGATAATATAACTATCGGGAATTACGTCATCATCAAACATTGTTTTATAGACCTACGTACTGAAATGCTTGTACAAACATCATGGTACCTACTATAAGGACAAACTACATTTACACAAAAAAAGACAACTAATATAAATCATGTAGATGGCCCGGGTTTGGGCTCGCATTAAGATGGTGTCTCGAAGGCTGTGATGAACGCTGGGAGAGGCGCCCAGTCTGCAGTAGGGTCATCTTCATCGTCCGAGCATTTCAGCTCCACATCCGGGACGTTAATGCACAATTTGCCACCGCATGACTGGCAGAGGACTGAGCAGCCCTTTCTTGTATTTACATGAAATTTTTCGCAGAAGGGCAGGAGGTGCGGGATCCATGGTGGTGGGGATAGGGGTGAGTCCCTGAGAAGACAGCTTCCACCCCCAATCAGTGGGATTCAAGTTGACTCCCCGCCACTTCTGCACTTGGAGGTAGCACCTTGCTGCATGTTGGCCTGCGGTATCTTCCGTCGGTGGCAAACGGGCGAGGTTTATGTTCGTTGAAATGACAAACGTCTTAGGAAGTCCAAAGTATCCCTCGCGATGTCACCCCCACTACAACACACTGTTCAACTCCGGTCCATTCTCGACAATATCTCTTGCTTTTATGAATAATGGCTGGTCGAAAGTGACAAACGTGATTTTCTTGCCATGAGCTTTGCTTCGGTTGCTGGCTTCCATGAGTGAAGTGAACACCGTATTGTAGTCAGTGGAAGGAAAAAGATTTTGGAGCGTGAAAACTGAAGCCCGTCTGTGGCTTGCTCCATAAATCCATTCCACCCTGGCATCGACTGTTTGTTGAGCGACTTCCCATACAACCATATTAGGTCAGGAGCAGAGGGAAAAATTTCAACATCAATTTTCTAGGTTCCTTGTAAATAAACTACGATTGCTGCCAATCCTCTGTTTTTTTAACAATGCACTCTTTGATTTGTACTTCACTGCTGGAAGTGACATTTTGAGCAGAAACATAGTTCTATATACATTTTTTTTTTAAAGAAAGACAAACATTCCCGGGTTACGAATAACCCAACAATGTTTGAAAATCTCCTACTACCACCACAGAAAGCCGAAAATGTAAACGTATGATACATGGAATGTTTTTGTCTCGCATTACTGCTCTCGAAGGCCATTACTGCATAAAATGCCTCTCATCTCAAAAATGTGTTATCACCATCCAGCGTGTTAACGTTCACGTCAGCATTGTCATAGACAAATTTAATAAAAACACCTTTTCCTATTGGTGTTGAGGATTCATCTCCTAAGATCGCCGCAGTTTTAAGCTGCATAGCTTCTGAATAAGAACAGGAAAATCCGCAGCGCACATATTAGCGCACCAGGTGTTTGGATCCATATTTTCGGTAAAATTAGGTACCAATTCCAATCAGAAGGGAGGAAACAAAAGATCGAGGTCGTACAGCAGCTATCAGAGCATGAGAAAATGACACGCACTTCTTCTTCCATGCTTCAAGGAGGCCACGCTTGTTTTTGAGAACAACAGTCTCAAAAAATAGCTGTACTGACTCAGGGTTGACAGAATCAACATTGTTGAAGAAATCGTCCGAGGGGGGATACTGACTGGTGTCATAAACTTGTGTGCGGATATTTTCCACGATGATTTCTGCTGCTGCCTTCACAACTCTCAACCGCTCTTGCTGCACATCGCCTTTTTGTTCCTTGTACCAATGATCATACAAAATTTTATGACCGGTGTTTTTGAAGCAGACGAGTATCCCTTTGTTTGAGCCCATCTCCACTGTGACTATGTCATCGCCATAACGTTTTTGGAGGTGAGTTTTCGCTGTTCTGACATCAGGGATACAATCAACCTTAATTTGCTGCAGAAGGTGTGATAAAAAAAATTGGCAATCATCACTGTTTTCTAATAGGTAATCGTACACACACTCCATCATTGCTTCTTCAATATCACTGGCTGGAAAATACCCTCTCTTATTCCCAGTAGCAGATGGTAATTTAAACAGTCTCGTGTAGCACAATCTGTGGTACGTCCCATCTGCAGAAACCAAGTCGTTAATGGCGAGGAGGCGCTCCTCAATGGCCCTTCCCCAATCGTCCCCTCGGCATTTAGCTGCATCCAAAATAGTTTGCCTCATGCCCAACTTCCCAACCGTATGGACCATATTTCTTCTTGTCAAGTGCAGTTTGCTTTGTCGCTGCAGAAATTCTTCAGTGATGCATCACCACACAAAAAGCATATCCCCCTCAAGGTAGGAGCCAGTTTACTTGATAATCTTGTCGATTGTCTTCGGTTGGGAAGGAGTATCCCCTCCTCGACGAACTGAGGCTTTAACGTTACACACAGCTGTATATCTTTTCCTGCATGCATCATGAACGCTGACTTGGTTGCAATTTTGGAGGAAATTTTTATTTTCTTTGAGACCACGTTTATGACTCACTTCAATTAGTGTTCGAGTTCTTCGTTCTTTGATGATCACAACAAAACCAAGGTCCTCACGACACACAAAGCACACACTTGGACGGATAGACATTTCGAAACACACTGAGCGCTACCCTGGAAGGGCCGGGTGTGGGTGTGGGTGCGGGCAAAACCCACTTATGAATGTTTTGGTTATCTGCCGTTTACAAGAGAATTGCTGGGCCTACAGATACCAATTTAGTCTTTAATGAAAGCTAATTAAATTTACTACAACTTCATTTCACATAATATTTGACGAGAAATGCGTATTTTAGAAGATATTTCACAAAATAAGTGACCATTTCGAAAAAATTTCACTTTTTGGAAAAAATGGCCTATTTTTGAAGAACTGTATCTTAGAAACCAATGGCTGTATAGAGCTTGTCTTGGTTTTAAATTGTAGAAAATTTAGTTAACTTTAAAAATGTACTAAACAATTGTACTAGTCAGACCCTTCCTTCACTAAGATATTGAGCAAAAACCGAAAAAAGTCCGAAAATTTCGTGCTTTTTTGGCTAAACCGCCGCTCGCACAGCTCTCTGGAAATTGCAAATTTGTTTTTTTTAATATTGGCTTAGGTCCTAACAACATATAAAAAATTCAGAATGATACGACCTTTTGCAAGCACGAGGCCCTTTTCATGTTTAATTTGACTGGACTACTAACAATGTAACACAAACCAAAAGTCAAGACAAACCATTTTCCGATAAAGTTAAAATGCGGTGGTCGAAAGTAACTTAAAAATATCTCACTTTGAAATAAAATGGCTGAAAGACAAACCAAACGCATTATAATAATATATTTACAAGATGGCGTCGCTTCAAAACAAAACAACCACAAAGTAATTTAATCAAGAATACATTATTAAAAATAATATTATTTTTCACTCGAAAATGATCTCCTAAGAATATAAAGAATTTTTGAGAGGGTCGTTGTATATAACCAGACAAAACCGGAAATATGTCATTTTTAAATCAAATTCTAGGCATATCGACTCTTATCTACAAAAAAAAACATAAATTAATTTCGAAAGTGTTATTTTATCTAGTAAAGTTATGTTTTAAATTTTGGTAAAATATGTTTATTTTTACTATAATAAGGATACACCGTTGGTCCTTGGCAGATTTGTTAAATTTTCAAACAAAATGTTGTATTATACAACCCACATTTTAAATCATATTATATTCAGTAAAATAAATTATATAGGAAAGCTACTTTTCAGAATTTTAATTTTAGTTCAAATAAAATCATTAAAAATAAAAACCGCGCACGTGTTTTGCGACGAAAACACCTCAGTTTGTCTATTTATTTGCGGTCTAACAAACTAATGTTTATCAGATTTTTTTGTAAACTTATTTTGCTTAGACATTATTGAAAAATTATAAATACCTATGATCAAAAAATAATTACAAATAATACATAATTTTAATACTTTTATCATCAGGCGTTTGATCATTTTTATTGCTAATTTGAATGTAGGTTTATATTAATAATAATATAAGAAATAATCAATCTTTCTCATCGGAACCGCCCTGTACAGTTGCAATGGTACTATCGCAAGACCATCTTTCGACGAAATTTAAATTCTCAGCCGCTGGTTAATGGGCCTTAACTAGTTGTGCTAAAATACACGCATATTTTTGCATTATCGACGGCCTCCGTGGTCCCGAGGCAAGACTCTCGACTCACAATCCGAAGGTCGCGGGTTCGAACCCGGCGTGCGCAAATAAATTTTATTTGATAAATTTGTGTTATTTCACAATTTATTCATTTAAAATAATATATAGTATATTTGCGGCACGTTCCAGAGTGGAAGATACTATCAGTATCGCCCTGGTGCAAGACCACCATTCAGAATTGAAACGTTGCTTGAAATGGCTTTAGCCGTGTTTAGTGACCAGATCTGAATAGCCAGGTACTTCCTCACCTTCCTCTTCCCTATCTCCTTCCCCTCCCCACCACCTTCAGCCTCACAACATACCCCAAAGGGGATGCCATAGTCTCACTGGCTCCAGACGGGAGCAGTTGGGACTCTTGTGCGGTATTCATATAAAAAAAAAAAAAAAAAAAATATTTTTGAATTCTGAAAGACAAGATCAAATAACCAAAACCAAAAAGGTTGAACCTGGAGAAACAAAATGGCCGTCCGATGATTTTGTCACACATGAATTTCTGCGAAAGGCCTAAGCGCCTAAGTGTCCATATTTCCGCACCGTGTAAACATATGGGAAAAATCGGCGACTGGACTAGTGACATTCGTAGTAGCATTCGGAAAAATCTCAACGATACACTGAAACTTTCTTCAATGCGATCGCTGTTAAGCCGCCGCTACCCGAATTTCTACCGATTTCTTGCATATCTCCCTTGAAAATTTGAAGTTTCTAAGCTCTTAAAAAATATATGTTATTTTTGAAGATAATATCTATACAACCCCCTCGCCGAAACGCAAATTTTATGAAATTCCCTCGATAGAAAAAAATCGCAAAGTATGCTCCGAAAATTTTTATTTTCACGTCTGTCTCTATTATTTAACAAGTTATATGTGCTGAAAAAAATCGCAGTGTTTCTTTGAATGTTGTTTTAGACAACCCCCACGAAATTTTTGAACTATTCTAAACGAGTCGTGTTTTATTAAACATTTTCACAATTTTCGCTTCAAATTTATAGTTTTAAATATTAGCGCACTCTGTCCAACATTTGCAATTACGTATCTCTCCATCTTCTTCTTTCCTAACGAGGATACGGCGCCTTAAAATATTTCAATATTTCCTGCCACTGCCTCGGGAACACTTTACTGGATAACCAAAACCTTTGCCACATGTCACCCCAAGTGGTTTGCTACGTTTGGGGACATGGTGGGGGTGCGCGGGTTGATGGAGTAAGGGTTGTCCGGGTCTTGGCGGTGGATGCGTCTGCCCTACGGCTGCATGTAAGGCTGGATCGGGAGAGACTAGTTGAGGAAGACCTTTTGACCTCTTCCGCATGACTCCCTCGCAACATCCTCTTGCACTGCAGTGGGAGAGATGGATTCAGATGTCCGTCACTCCTGGAGATATTGACTATTACAGATTCCTACTCTTCACATATTTTTCTTTTCCTTTCCTTTCCTCAAAAGACCCCTCCCTCACTCAGCCAAAGATGACATAGGCCCTGATGGGAATTATTTTGTTCAGGGCCTCCTGTAGAGTTTTTTTTATTTATTTTTTATATTAACTCCACACAGGAGGTCCTAAGGAAAATAATTTTCCTCAGGGCGTATGTCATCTGGGATGCTGTGTGGAGGGTCTTTTTGAGGAGAGGAAGGAATTAACATTGGTCTTGAAGAGGCCCATGTTGTAGGAAGGTGGAAACACAAAGGCCGGCAAATCGTTCCACAACCGAGCTGTTGAACACAAGAACGAATCGAAGAAGCGACCCTGTGACCCGTTCTCGGGTGACAAATGTGAACCGGGCATTGTTACATTTGTTGGGCACGCGTTTGGCGTGTTTCCCGACTATGCACCGGTGCCGAAGGGATCAATGACGCAAGTTCCTCAGAGCATCTTCCATTGAAATACCGGTAGAACAAGGATAGCATTCCCACCCGACGCCTATGCTCTAAAGATTGCAATCCGTTTGTTAAATTAGGACAATCTATCAAACGGACCGCCCGTCTCTGCACAGAGTCGAGGGTATTTTTTCATGTATTTTGGGGCTCCAGACGAGATGGCTGCCAAATTCAACCGTGGGGGGCACTTGCGATTTATACAGTGTTAGCAGTTGTGTACTAATAAAGTATCTGCGGGCCCTGTACAGTACGCCCAGTTTTTGAGAGACTAACTTAACTGGCTTCTATAGAGCCCCCGTATCTGAGTTACACCAAGCATATCAATGGAGGGCCTGTTCGGAAGATTGCTTCCGTTGAAGGAGACTAGAGTTAATGTAAAAAAGGTAGGTGCCTACCGCACCTTTATGCTTATTTACGCAGTAGGTATTTATGGTACGGACAGTAATGTTTGCATTCCACGGTTACATAGTTGATGATGTCGTGTTAGTCGATACCGATGGGACCACAGACAAGGTCATGGAATTTTTCAACAAGACTCGGGATATACATTAGCCCAGTCTTCGCCCTCAGAGGCATGACACGAAGGGAAAACGGACGACACGCATACAACATGCCTACACCGTACGAGGCGCGTGACGTGTGACTGTGCAAATCTAGGGCCCTAGGTGTAAAGCAGAATAGTGGAAAACGCAGAATACAGAATTAGAATTACATCAGATCCATTACTAATTTAGAATACAATTCAACTATTTGGTCCCCATACAATAAAACACATCAATTAAAAATTGAGAGAGTTCAACATAAATTTTTAAGATTCATTCATTTCAAACTCTCTATACCCATTGAACAAATTAATTTTGATAATTTAATGAAACTACTTAATTTAACTGACTTATCGTGAAGAAGAACCAAGAGCGATCTGGTACTTTTATTCAAATTAGTTAATGGATCACTTGACGCACCTGACAAAACTAATAACATTCCGAGTACCAAATCGTGACACGAGACTTCCAGAACTGTTATTCATCCACCAAAAACTAACTCCGCATTAACTCCCCAATCCAAAGACTACATAGGCTTGGAAATAAATTCAGTTCGTTGATATTTTCATTTATTCTTTACCAAAATTTATATCAGAAATTTTTAAAATTCTGACATAAATTTTATTATTATTATTCTAATGTCGTCATTTCTTTTTAATTCTGCTAATAATTTTTTAATACAATGTTAAATATCTTACGTAACTATAATAACGTGTACACGCCTTCAAGGTGCGAATAAATAAATAAATAAATAAATAAATTATCTACAGTTTTGAGGTGAAAACTTCTTTAGCACCGTTGTGATTTGAAACTCGATGAAATGGAGAGAAATGAGCGACACTAAAAAGAGACAACCACATACATCTATCGGATTCAGCCTGCAAGAGAATGAAAGACTAATGACTAATCGGTGTCCTCTTTGTGCGGTTCTTCGTAGAATAAAATGAAATTATTATTGTTAAACGTGGTAACAATATTGCAATAAATAAACACTACAATTATCCTACTCTTGACACTCTGCATTCGTCTCATTCTCTCGATGTTTAGTTTTCTAAAGGTTTCACTTCTACCGCGTGTGAACTGCACACTCTGATTTTTTTTGTTACTTGCAACAGGCCTACATATGTAGGCGATTCCTGTGATATTTTTTTCAATTAAAAAAAAGCCATCACCCGTCGCCACTGATCACAGCTACAAGTCGCGACAGATGACGTGATACGAGCTTTGTCTCCCCTGAAACCATGCTGCTGGAGCGAGATGGACTACGTACCACGTGACCCGCTAGACTGTACCCAACTATCCAGTAGTGATGTGTGATAGAAAAATATTTAATTTGGTTTTAATTGGAAAAAATCATCGGACTGGAGAATGATAAAACAAAATATGCTTGTTGGGGGGTGACCGGACAACTCAGAATGAAACCAATTCAGAACCACCTCAGAAAAGTCAGAGTGATGAAAAAAAAATAGTTACGTTAGGTTAGGGTTATCGGTTATTTAAAAAACAAAATTTTCATAGCTTTTAATGACTTTTCAAACAGATGTTGAGTTGACTTTATTTTCAGTTGGCATGGAACCTTGTTGAGGATATATACACGTATATGAGTTGTTTATGTATAGGAAATGTTTGAAACTTTCAAAATACCTTCTTTTCATCATCGCGAAGGTTTCTGGATTATTACAACCAGATGACAATAGATCTGAAAAGTTTTTTAATCATTACAAAAACTCTTACGAAACTGTCAAAAATGTCACAATTTGAGAATGACATTTTGCCAAACAAAATTTAATTTTCGAAACTCTCTTCACCTGTATGGTACTAACCAAAATCGAGTACTTTGAATCTAATAAAAAATTACATTTATTTTAATAGGTACCTATGTTAAGTACCAAATTTGATTGTTGTTCTTATAATATTCAAAGATGAATGTCTGTACCTAATAGAAAATTTGTAAAAAAAATTGCAATAGGTGGCACGCGAGCTATTTGAAAATCTGAGTGTACCGGACTGAATATATTGAACGCGGGCGAGGGGAGGGGATCGCGGGAGGTGGGTGGGACGAGGAAGGGAAGGAGGGGAAGGTGGATGGGCAACGCGTGAGGGGAAGGGGATATGAGAGGGGAAGGGGATGTGGAAGGAGAACGGGACGAATAGGAAAAGTCACGCACAGTGAGAAGCAATTTCTTTATAAGTGGCATTGCTACGCATACCGGGAACTCGATAGTTGTATATAAATATGCCGGGGGTCAATTTTTTTTTTTTTTACATGAGCTCCACACAGGAGGCCCTGAGGAAAATAATTTTCCTTAGGGCCTATGTCATCTTTGGGGATGCTCTGTGGAGGGTTTTTCAAGGAAAGGAAGGAGAGTTCTGGGAAGGAAAAGAGTTTAGGGGTGGGTAAGAATCTGGGGTTCGGTGTGTCCTAGTCATCCGCCTCCAAGACCTAGACAAACATCACCCCATGAACCCGGGCACCCCTGCTAAATCACCAAACGTAGCGAACCACTTGGGGTGACCTGTGGCAGAGGTGTTGGTTATCCAATAAAGGTTCCCGGGGCGGCGGTACCCATTCCCGCCTCCAATGGTCATGGAACCGGCTTTCAGTAGTGCGTGTACTTATTATTACGAAAAAAATTGTATATATTTCCCCAAGATTACACCTACAATACAACACAATCACTTGACACTGGCTAGAACGCTCCTTTTGCGTGAAAAGTCATTTAAAAGAATATTTTTTCAAGAACAAAAAAGCATCGAAAATATCCAAATTCGAAATAAAGCGTTATACTACAATAACTTTGTTTATTAACTAGATATGAATAGCCTGGTTCATTCAGTCGATCTCCCCCGAATTCCTATTCATCATCGGAGTGAGTAAGTAATTTTCCTTTGGCAGTTATGCTACTTGTGTGGTCATCACACGATATTCCCTTTACACCAACAGCCTTATAAAACATAATATTTTCGATAAATTCTAAATAAAGCGTTACACTACAATAACTTTGTTTATTAACTAGATATGAATAGCCTGGTTCAATCAGTCGATTTCCCCCGAATTCCTCTTCATCATCGGTTAAGTGAGTAAGTAATTTTCCCTTGGCAGTTATGCTACTTGTGTGGTAATCACATAAAATTCTCTTTGCACCAACAGCCTTATAAAACAATAATATTTTCGATAAATAGACGATTTTCATTATAATTCGGCCGCTTTCCATGAAAACTGTGTTTTTCTGGTAAGACTGAATTAATAAATTACCAATTAATCGAGGGAGAGAAAATGGAAAAACAAAAACCGGTTCCGAGCGGAAAACCAGTTATCTTTATCTTAATAAAACAGAAATGTTTATCCTATTTTCCGCGAATCTGATTTAAATGCACGGAACTAAAATAGAACATTTTTATCCCATTAATAGTTGAGATAAAACTGGTTTCCATAGAACATTAATTCGCAAATAAAGTACACAAATTATTATCACATCGTCATTCCGTATCGATTTGATGTGTTAATAATAATAATAATTGTAAATAATATAGTGCCTTTTGTGAAAAAGCTAGTGTACTACTTATCACCAAAATCACTTCAAACCAGCGTTAAAATATCATAGTAAAGCCTCCATCACAGTGAGCGAGTTTACAAGCTACTAGCCGGCAAATTCACTATCTGCTAGTAAACTAAGAGGGAGTGCGCTTATATACAAAAAAGATTATTATTAAGTGAAAATATTTATTCAATACACAAAAATCAAAATATGCTTGCTTATAAATATGTATATAAATGTATTGTTGTATTAAATATTATTAGTGTTGTATTATGACTATGTATTGCTGTATTAAGAATAGGAAATGTTTTAAACTTTCAAAATACCTTCTTTCCACCCCGCGAAGGTTTCTGGATTATTACAACCACATTAAAATACAGCTGAAAAGTTTTTTAATCATTACAAACACTCTTGCGAAACTGTCAAAAAAGTCACAATTTGAGAATGATATTTTGCAAGGCATCGATCGTATAATCAATATTCAATTTTCGAATAAACTCTTTAAATTAATGAATTCACTTGAAGAACTTAGTAAGTAAGAATTATAGGCATTTTAAATAGCTAACTTTGTTAGGTACCAAATTTGATTGATTGTTCTTATACTATATGAAAAATTAAAATTTTAATAAAAAAATTGTAATAGGTGGGACGCGAGCTGTTTGAAATCTGAATGTACTGGGACTGAATATACGGAACGCGTGAGGGGAAGGGGACATGGTAGGGAAAGGAGCGGTGGAAGGGAACGCGACGATTGGAAAAGGACACGCAGGGAGAAACAATTTATTATGTCGCATTGCAACGCATGCCGGGAAATCGCTAGTATTTAATAAAACACGACTCGTTTAAAATAGAGCAAAAAACTCTCGACAAGTGCTTTAGTTGCATTTAAAGATACGCTGTAAATTTGTTCATATAGCTATAACATGTTAAATAACAGGAAAAAAAATGTTTTTAATAATTTTCGGAGCAAACTTGGCGATTTTTTTCTATCGAGAGAATTTCATATAATTACAGTTTCAGTTCTACAAATGTACAGATATTATCTTAAAAATAACATTTTTTTTAGGAACTTAAAAACTGAAAGTGTTCACGAGAAATCTATACTAATATTATAAAGAGGAAAGATTTGATTGTTTGTTTGTTTGCATTGAATAGGCTCCGAAACTACTGAACCGATTTAAAAAATTCTCTCACCAATAGAAAGCTACATTATCAGCGAGTAACATAGGCTGTATATAATGGTAAGCTCTGGCGTTATGAAATTTGTGTAAATTAAAATGTGTGTGTTTCATATATTTTTGCATGAGGGAGGAAAGGTAGGGGGAAGGTGGGGTTCGTGGAGAGGGGAGATACGAGGGAGGGGGAAGGCAGGAAAGGTGGAAGAGAACGGGGAGGCACGGGAAAGGATAAGAAGGGAGAGTCAATTTATTTCATTGAATGGCGTAGCAACGCATGCCGTGAACCAGCTAGTATGTTATAAATCGGTAGAAATGCGGAATGCGGGGGCTTAAAACATTGCCATTTTAACGAACAGAAACAATTCTGTTGGAATCAAAGATATTGACATATAAGATATGTGCTATCGGTAGTTTTTATTGGATGGAACTGGCGTCGCCGATATTATTCCTGGCGTCGCCGATATTTTTAACCAATACTACTGCACACCTTCAAAAATCAACAAAATGAACGAATTCTTTCCGTATTCAAACTATATTGTTAACTAATACTACTTCCCACCTTAAAAAAATCAACTAAATTAACGAATAAGGAACTCCAGTCCAATTTTTTTTATTTTTTAAATGAATAATGACCTTTTAACTTAAAAAAACTGCATATTTATTTTTATTTTTATAGTTAGTTTTAATAGTTAAAATAAATGTCAAAAGTTTTAATTTTTCAAGATCCCTCGAAAACCACCGTATCTAGTGTGACGTCATCATGACCAAAAGCTTTGGTTATTTTCAACAGATGTTGTCATTTTGTATGGAAGAAGCTATGAAACTATTCAATAAGTAAAACGTTATTTAGGTGGAATTATTTATTTATTACATTATATTTATTTATTATATTATTACGGGAGAGTGGCATAAAAATTGTTTGAAATTATTATTTTTTTGCTTTACGTATCGAAATCAATATTATGGAAATCGAAGCATGAATTTTGTAGGCAACTGGAATCAGCTGTTCATCGCCGGCCATTTTGAATTTCAGCGTTGGAGCGTTTTAACAGACATTACTGGGCATTACGATCGTTTTTTGCACAGTTAAAGTTTTTGAATATTTTAAATAATATAGATAAACTAATAGAGATACTATATTTTTGATACGAATTATTTAGGCCTAAATAATGTTTCAATAAAAACAACAATCATTATATGTCTAAATCTCTATTAACCAATAACATGGAATGTTGACTAGCCTGTCAAAATTTCTATACAATGTGACCACGTGACTGGAGAATTATGGACGCGGTGACGTCACCATTAACATTCCAATAATACCAACCTGACAGGGTGTTTTAATGACACGTTTTAAAATAGACTTTTTAATATTTTTTTAAAACTCTACGTTTAATATTATTTAATAAAACTTATATATTCAGAATCAGCGTTTATTGGTCTATATGAACATATTTTTTTAAAGCCATAATATTTTTCACTGGAGTTCCTTATTCTTTCCATATTCAAACTAAATTGTTAACCAATACTACTGCACATCTTTAAAAAATCAACTAAATGAACGAATTTTTTCCGTATTCAAACTATACTGTTAACCAATATTACCACCTTAAAAAAATCAACTAAATGAACGAATTCTTCCCGTATTCAAACTATTCCCGGTAATAGTCCGCCGACGGTCGGGCGGTCCTCACAGCATATCTCTTTTATTTCAATATTTTTGGTTAGACATACTTAGTTTGGAAGACGGACAATAATCTCGTATTTCCCTGACGTCGTATTTTTAATCGTTTCCTCTGCTAAGGATCACTTCAATTTCCCTGGTGGATAAGGCTCATGCACTCCTCGAGGTTCTGCGCTTATAGAGAGCAAAGGACATGGACGTACAGGACGTAGGTTGTATTTGATCACTCTAGCGCAGCGCTTTGGTGATCTTCCATCGCATTGTCTCTTAATCATTTTAGGTCTTTTTTCAATTATCGAGGCGGATATGTGGACCACCGCCTCTGGAACCATTCATTGGATAACCAACAACCCTGCCATAGTACACCCCACGTTTGGTGATTTAGCAGGCGTGCCCGGGTTAATGTGGTGAGGTTTGTCTAGACCTTCGCGGCGGATGCGTCTGCCCACCTACCGCGTGTCAGGCCGTGTAGGGAGAGAATTGTTGGGGGAGACTTTTTGAACTCTCCAGCCGGACTCTTTCGACCCATCGCCTTGCACCGCTGTGGGAGGGATGGATTCATACGTCCATCTCTCCTGGATACATTGACTCCAGGATTCCCAACCACCCCTCGTACCCTTTTCCTTCCAAAAACTTTATCTCATTCTTTTCCCTAAAAATACCCTCCACACAGCATAGAACCCCTTCTTAACCTCCTTTCAATTTACTATCTTTACAATATCTTGACCATATTTTGATCATCTTTGGACCGTCTCTTTGCCATCTCTTTACTGTCTCTTGACTACCTCTTGATTATCTCTAGAATATTATCTCTTCGATCCCCTGAATGTCCCTTGAACATCTCTTGACTTCATGTTCTTCTCTTGACCATCTTTGACCATCCTCGATGGAATTAATTGACTGTCGAGGGGTGCAGGTACTTACCAGGGTGACCTGAGAGTATCTGCCGGTTAGGTATGAAAGGACCAAAGTGAAGGGAATAATTAGGGTGGACTCACCTTAATAAGGCTGGGCGCCGTGCTTGAGCATGATGTGACCACCGCGTTGACGCACCGTTCGTGTACAATGAAGTTGCATACTGAAAAACAGATAAACAAATATTAGATAAATTAAAATATTCACAATTAACACAATATTCGTATATTCAACATATTATCCCCGATTGGAGTATGTTGTGAAGCTGAAGACGGTGGAGAGGGGAAGGAGATGAGTAGAAGTGTCTGGATATTCGTATCGATTCTGAATGGTGGTCTTACACCAGAGCGATACTGAGAGTATCTTCCACTTTGGAAAGTGTCTCAACTATACCATATAACTAATTATTATTCATTTTGAAATAACACAAATTAATCAAATAAAATTTATTTGTGCACGCCGCAATTCGATCCCGCAACCTTCGTATTGCGAGTCGAGAGGCGTACCCCTCAACCAGAAGCAGTTCTGAAAGGGAAGGCCACTTTCGAATAGAAATCTAATTACCAATGCAATATACAGTGTGTTAAGGGACGTACTTAACTCACTTTAACCAGTGATTCCTGACATTTTGAAATTTTGGTCTCCGGTGATATTTTTGATGTCTTTTCTTTATTTTCAATTAAAAATATTTAAAAAATCAGTAGGTATTGGACAGTTAGGGTCGGGGTGAGGGGATGGGTGAAAGAATTTTATGTTTGGTTTTAAAGAAAAAAATAAAAACATTAAAAAAAGTCACAAGAGACCGAAACTTCATTACACTTTTGCTCCAAATAAAGTCAACAGGAATAAATTTTTAAAGAAAGTCAAGTACGTCCCTTAACACCTGCATACATATTATGTTCACCTAGTAACAACAAGAATTAAACCCCTTGAGAAAATATATTTTAATTAATTTAGTAATGTTTTATTGATTCCGGTTAACGGTAGAGAGTAAAAAAATCTTGACACCAAAGCTCACCGTTCGAGGATTTTTTCAACCTCCAGACAAACAATTTGTTGCTTTATACTAACCATTCAATCAAACCTTATTATTAGTAACTTTTATGACACAGGGAAATTATAGGCGTCAGCGCCTTCTGTTTGGAGTGAATATAATTTGTTTTAAATATGTAAAAAAGTATGGTTTCCTTTAGTTCTATTTAAAAAAAAAAAAAAACAATTCAATATCCACAAACAAACGAAATTGTGATCGTTTTTAAGAGGAATATAAACGCCAGAAATCTTTCGATTCTCATTCATGCCTTCAAAATTTAAAATCTAGCGTCTTATTTGCACGAGGCAAGGAAGCGAAAAAGTGGTTTTTTATTTATTTTGTGCATAATTTTATAAGAATGAAAAAAAGTTAGAACATGTAAAACCTCAAAAATAGTCTTAGCCATAAAGGGGTATTTTTAAAAATTGTTTCTGTGTAGTTCCAATACGTAGAAAAGCTAGTAAAAGCTTCAATTTATTCGTAGCATATTTTTTGATGTTCATAATGAAAACCGATTTGTAGTAAAGATAGATCTAAAAAGTATCTAAATAGGATTTCCCTCGTTTGAATGTATTTGTGCACACTGACATTATCGAAAGTTATTGAAAATATTTTCAAGAGACTCGCTTGTGTAGTGGTGAACTGTATGGATAAAAAAATTGAATTTAAAATCATTTTGTTTTTGTTATAAAGCTGAAGAATATAAATATAAAAAAGAACATTGTCAAATTGAATCGCGAGTTCAAATTTAAACGGAATCACTGATATAAGTTGCTACATATCCGGTATCTTTGGGTACGAGGGGACTGCGGACGGGTGTGCCAAACTAGTTAAAAAAACTTTTTTGAAACTTTAGATAATATCGGTGAGCACAAATAAAATATTAAAACTAGTACTCTTTTAAATGTGTTGCCTGTTCGTGTACTTCATTCCATTTTACGTTTTAAAAATAACAGACTGCGTTCAAGAATCAAAAAACACACATCAAAACAGCGCGATCCAATTAGCAGGTACACGGTTTCCCGGATCGCCGTTCCCGAACGCGCCCGCACCGGGCCGGGGCGGCAGTAAGGGGGATAGAAAGGGGGTGCGGTAGGGGCGAACCCCTCTTGCTGACGTCACGGGACGCCTAGTGACGTCAGCGATCGGTCGCTTGCTTGGTTGGTTGGTGGCGGAGAGTGCACGCGGCGGGACCCGACCCAGTTTGTTACCCTCAATCCCCGCGCACACAGCACACCCATAGATAAATACATGTTATTTCAGATTGTTTTGTGGACGTGTTATTTGACTGCTCGATAGATACATAAATTAAGTCAAAATGATGGTAATACCATTTAAATCAACAATGATTGCTAATTTATTTTTTAGAAGGGGAAGAGAGACATAAAATAGCATTTTAAATAATATAAAGGATGTTTTTAGGGAAATGAAGGAGAGGAAGTTCTGGAAAGGAAAACTGTGTAAAAAAAAAACATAATACTGTGTATGTCTTTAGACAGTTTAGTAAATTTAATTATTATTTGGTTACTAGCTGGTACCCGGCAAGCGTTGATATGTCGTATTCAAAGAAATAAATTGTTTCTCCCTGCATGTCCTTTCACGTGCGTCCCCATTCCTCTCTCGCGTCCCCTTTCCCTCCCACGTTCCCCGTCCACCTTCATCGTCTTCCTCCTACCTGGTTACCCCTCTCACCTTCTTCGTTACCCTCCCCCTCCTGCCTTCCCTCTCTGCCGCTTTATGTATTTATTTATTAACGGACTTACGTCCAATTTACAACAAAGTAACGAAATTTGGGAAAGTGTACATTGTAAGAATAAAGAATGGTATATGAAAGCAAAACAAACAGAGAAAAAATAAGAAAATAGAAGTGTCAAGACTTTGCTAAAATTAGTAAATATAAAATATCTTCAATTGTTTAGTGAGCGGCAAAAATCATTTAGGCTTCTACCAAAAAAATCAAGGTCTTGATGAGAGTTGACCACTCTTCACTCTTCACATTCTGGACAATGGTGAATTATAGAGTTGTAATAATGTAGGTGAATCAATAATACAGTTGATAATTTTGAAGAAACAAATGAGATCAGATTTTTTCCGACGGTCTTCTAAAAGAGAAAGGTTTAGAATTTCTACAATTTCATCATACGAGTGTAATTAATAATTTTTTAAACATATAATTTTTTTTTGGATTTCGTAAGATTCGATCCTTGGTCCGCTAAGGGGCCAACCATAAATTACGTCACACGAATTTCATGTTTTTTTGACCCATGTTCTATTGCGTTTGTTTATTTTTCATGTTTTATTGCGTTTGTTTATTTTAGTGTCACTCGTTTCCATTTCATCGAGTTTCAAATTACAACAACGGTGCTAAAGAAGTAAAAAACATTGTAAATTGACCCCATACCAGCAGAACGCGTTAGAGTTTTCCGTTTTGATCTATACCTACCTAACATGTGTGTGAATAATGTGAAAATTGAAGGTGTGGTAAATTATTAATGAATGTGTTTAAGTATGTTGTGTACCTTTGAGTGTGTGAACAATGATTAAGAGTGTATTACCTGTGTTATATTTAATTTATCTGTCTATTTATTTACCCCCATTCCCCCCCGATTAGCAAAAATGACTAATTATTCGTCTAACCGTCCCATTTTTGAGTCTATCTGGATCGTTCCGCCCCGGGTACATTTATGGGGGTACGTTCTTCCAATAATAGCTCACTTTATGGACTTTTTATAGCGATTTTATGTTATATTGGTGATACGAACGCTGTCGTTCCGCTATGTATAAGTCAATTTGTAAAGTGGTCCGTCTCTCTGTGGGGCGGCGGCCGGTGGAAGGGAAGGGAAGGCACCGAAAAGCAATTGTAACTTTTTTATGCGGCACGCTTCGGGCGCGGCGTGTGTGCTCGAGAACTTCTACATATCTAACTACTGGGGACGTTCAGAATGTAACGTTTTAAACATTATTACAGATTGGCGCGCTTGACTTCGTAGTCGGGGCGTCACCACTGAAGATATTTTGTATTAAAGACTAAGGATTAAAAAAAAATACTACTGGGGACGTTCAAAATGTAACGTTTTAAACATTATTACAAATCGCCACGCTTGACTTTGTAGTCGGGGCGTCACCACTGAAGATATTTTGTACTAAAGACTAAGGATTACAAAATATTACTACTGGGGACGTTCAACATGTAACGTTTTAAACTAAGACTAAGGATTAAAAAAAATACTACTGGGGACGTTCAAAATGTAACGTTTTAAACTAAGACTAAGGATTACAAAAAAACACTACTGGGGACGTTCAAAATGCAACGTTTTAAACATTATTATAGATTGGCACGCTGGACTTTGTAGTCGGGGCGTCACCACTGAAGATATTTTGTATAAAAACTAAGGATTACAAAAAATTATCGATTCGATCGTTAGTTCCTCCTTTCAGCGCCTGGAAAATTCTAGTTACCTTTAATATAACATAAACAGATGAAATTTCCAACAAAAAAAGGTATTTTCATTTTTTTTGCACTTTGCACTAGGAACCATAAGAATTTTTTCTCCTTGAAATAATTCCAACATTCTCGGATTACGAATATTTCATTTAAAAAACAATGTGAATAGCGCAAAAGAGTCCCAACTTTTTTATTTTTTATTGTTATTTTTTTTTATTGAATACCGCACAAAAGTCCCTAACTGCTCCCGTCTGGAGCCAGTGAGACAACATACTCCAATTGGTATCCCCAATTGGAGTATGTTGTGAGGCTGAAAGTAGTGGAAAGGGGAAGGAAATGGGAAGGGGAAGGTGGGGAAGTGCCTATTCATATCTGGTCACCGAACACGGCACCAAAGCCATTTCAAGCAACGTTTCAAACAATTGCCAGTGAGACTACGGCATCCCCATTGGGGTACGCTGTGAGGCTGAAGGTAGTGGAAAGGGGAAGGGGAAGGTGGAGAAGTGCCTGGCTATTCAGGTCTGATCACCAAACACGGCTAAAGCCATTTTTTAGCAACGTTTCAAACATCTGCCAGTGAGACAATGGCATCCCCAATTGGGATGTGTTTTCAGACCTCGTGGGAACATGTCATAATCACTTTATATAATTTTTTTTATTATTTTTTAATGTTGCCCGTTTAATCACTTCACAAAATGTAACCTAGATAACACCACCTTACTTCACACAACCGGAAAATGACTATCGAATGTAATATCCCTTTACCACAGACCAGAACTCAAGGATGCCTAGCCTAACCTAACCTAATATAATGTAGCTAACCTAACATAGGGCATCCTAAGATAACACAATCTTATATTTATTTTGTATTTTGGTATTTTTCCTATTTAAAAGTCTGGTGATCCGACAATTGGCCCCCCGAAATTATAATTATTACAGAACAATCACTAATAATTATTATACTCCTTCAATATTTGCAAATTCACATTGTGCTTCAATGAAAACAAATCACTTTGTAAACATGTTATTTTATTTTATTTTTGTACTATTTAGAAATTCCCCCCCCCCCCTTCCCCCCACCTCTCCCCCAAACACGTCACACTTATTATTCTGTCGCCAAATTCGTTCCATTAAGACCAAAATAATATTATTGTTATCGAACAAATAAAGTAGGTAATATTATCAGTGAACATGAACACCATTGAGAAAAAAGATATCGATCAATGAATAGATTACAGAACGATGAAAGTGGATGTTTTCCCTTTCGCCAGAGAGTTATTATTGCTTGAGGCAAACATTGTCCATGGTTTTTTAATGAGAGATTAACGTTGGGTAAATATATTTGTTTTTTTGACGTCATTCTTTTCATAATGTCAGCTGAAAGAAAACTGAAGTGTTTTAACCCTTCAAAATTCGAGCGTATTTTGTCAATGGTAACCAAAACCGAAATACTGGTCTTAAAAAAATCTTTCAAAAATTCACAAAGTATCCATACTTTATATTATAAACGCGAAACTGCTCGAGTTTGTTTATGACGCTTTCACGCATAACACAATATAAAGACTTTAATAATTCTTTCACCAATAGAAAGCTAAATTATATGCGCAGACTATATGTTGTATATGATGATAAGCTCTGGCGTTATGAAATTATAAATATTAATATATTATATTTGTTATACGTTTTCTGTCGCTAACAAAAGCGAGTTAATTGCAAATGTCAGAAAAAAATCGTTCCCATGGAAATGATGTTGATATATTTGTGGGCTCTAAGCTGGTAGGTACTCAGCCCCCTGGTCAGCTACTGCTTCAGAAAATTCAAATATTAGAATATACTTTGTTTTTTTTGGACAAGCTTCTGTTTTGGCATAAATGACAGATGAGAAAGACTGAATAATAAATAGTGTAATTTTTAATTATATTAAGAAACTTCCAAATATTTAATTAAAAATAAACATCCGAAATGTTTGTAAGCGCATAAATTCCGAACGAATGAACAAAATTGGATAACTATTTTTTTCTTTGAGCCATAGCTTAATGAAATTTAGGTGGCAGGCGATATGTTTGAAAACTGAATGTAAGGGAATGAATGTATGGAATGCGGGGGGGGGGGGGGGGTGGGGGTGGGGAGGAGGGGGGATAATTGATAAGTTCAACTGCTACAGTTATTTCCCGTAATATCATGCGAGCGAAGCCGCGGGGAAAAGCTAGTAATTAATATTTCTAGGAAAAGCTAGTTATAATATATTTTTTTAAATTGCTACCCAAAACTTTGGTTTATTAAAGGTAAACATTTTAATTATTTTGTCATTAACTTTTAGAATAGAAGACTGAATATAAAGCGTGTTGTTTTTCTTTTCAATACCATTTAGATCTTAGGTTCTCAACCTTATTTTGCCCACCATCCACTTTGAGAATATTTTTTTTCTAGAGCCCCCAAATTGTTGTTACTTCGCGTCTGTCGCGAATCTGAAACAGCTATATATTATATATTTACCACAACCGGGGGGGGGGGAGGGGTGATACCGGGTTGCTACCTCCTTTCTTCTTGTGTTCGTGATATAGTGTTAATTCTTAAGATGAAGCTATACGTGAAATCCTATTTAGATTAATCTTTAAGACGAATCGGTTTACATCATGAACATCAAAAAATATGCTACGGGTAAATTGGAGCTTTTACTAGCTTTTTTGTGTATTGGAATTACAATAAAACTATTAATTACATAACAAAAATATAGGCGTTAACCGCTAAAAAAATAGTTTTGCATGACTTAACTATGAAGTATAAGATATATATATATATATATAAATATTACTATACTATAAATATAAGAAACTATTTTTAAAAAATATCTCTTTATGGCTAAGACTATTTTTGAGGTTTTGTGTGTTCTAACTTTTTTTCATCGTTATAAAATTATGTACAAAAGAAATAAACAAAAAATATAGGCGTTAACCGCTAAAAAAATAGTTTTGCATGACTTAACTATGAAGTAATATAAGAAACTTTAAAAAAATATCTCTTTATGGCTAAGACTATTTTTGAGGTTTTGTGTGTTCTAACTTTTTTTCATCGTTATAAAATTTTGCACAAAATAAATAAAACCACTTTTTCGTTTACCTGCCTCGATAAGACGCTCGATTTTAAATTTTGAAGGCATGAGAGTAGAAATATTTCTAGCGTTTATATTCCTCTTAATAATAATAATAATACACGTAAGATTATTAGTACGTGATAAGCGTGTTTTGTCTTTTTTAGACCATATTTTTTTTACCTGCCCACGCCCTTACTACGCCATCTTAACGCCCCTAGTTTTTTCTGGGTCTTCCACTGCCCCCCTGAAAGTCTCGAATGCCCACAAGGTGGCTTTATCGCCCACGTTGAGAACCTATGATTTAGAATCATACTTTTCACTATGATAGTAAGAGAGACAACGATTCCTATGATACCTGTGTGAGCTGGGATAAGTATGGTTTCCTGTGATTAAAAGGATTAATAATCTGAAAAACATACGGTCTCATGGGTTCGATTCCTAGATGATTTTTCTGCTTTTTCTGTTTCAGATTTTCGATTGAGTGTCGCTAACATTGTCTTAATTAATTCATTTTTTAATAATGTTGGCAAAGTTGCGGTTACTTCGTTCCTTTTCCATAATTCGTGGTTCGGCTCGAGCATCTTTTTCTCCTGTTTATACGCAGCCTTATATCACCACAAATATAGGTAATAGGCAAAAAAATCGCTTGGCAAGCGGAGTCTAAAAATAGTCCATCGATATAAGAGCAAAGTTTTTTTTAAATAATTTTATATGAAAGAAAAATTTAATCAAGGGAAGCTGTCACAAATAATCTTAATCCTAAGAAAGATTTTTTTAAATTTTCTTATATGATATAAAAATATGTATTTAGTACTATTATCATAGTTTCAATTAGTAGTTATTTTCCAAGTACTGTGAAATAACTAGCTCGTGGTGAAATAATACTAGAATTTAAGTAAGAATTTTTACAGAATAGGATTTTATCATTGAAATTTGACGAATTGTTCATATACGCCATATTTTAACTAAAGCAAACGACAGTAACCAGTTTAATATCGAAGTCACAACAAAAGATGCACCTCCTAAACTAATATAACAACTTGCGTAGACTTACCTCCACTGGCCTCGATTCGGAAAAACTGAATGGGAAAGCCGGAAGCTTTCCATTGATAAATTTTAGAATACCACCCGACCATAGACAATATAAACGCGACTATAAAACAACAAGAACATTTTCTATGTCGTTGTTCCATAAGAAACTGTCATTATAAAGTGATCTTACTTGTTAAAATGTTATCGATGTAAGGAAAAATGCATGTTAAGGCTTTAAGGGGTTGTATACAGTCAGGAGGCTCAAAAAAAGGGATTTTTCAAAAAAAAAATCCTGGGAAGACTTTTAAATTTATTAAAGTAAAAATGTGTACACATACTACAGTAACTTTTAACAGTATTTTAAGAGTTTTTATTTGTAAAAAAATAATTTTGAAAGCTGCTATAGCTGATCTCCAGAAGCCCCTCTCAAAAAAGGTGTCTTGCGGTGACCATCACATCTCTGGACTGGATCATTTAAAATAATAAAAAAATCGTTCTTTAATAAGTTATTCGTTATAATAATAAGTATTCCTCCAATTAATCGAAGGACAGAGCAAAATAATTTTTTTGACAAAATGGCGGCTTCTCAAAAAAACTACTTTTTACAGAAATTTTGGCCTTATATTGTTTATAAAAAATATGTATTTATCGGTGAGAACAGAGGCCTTCGATTAATAACTGTAAAATATACTTAAGAAGCTTGTGTTAAAATTTGACACTAATCGCGTAATCTCGGTCACCGACTTTAAAAACACAGTTTTGAGAAAAACGTGTTAAAAGTTTGCCTCCTACTTTCAAATGCTCTGACACGTTTTTACAAATATGCGTGTAACTTCGAAAATAATCGCCGGATAGACTTGATTTTTTTTTGTGTTAAATATATGTACATTACGAAAATGCAATAATAAAAAAATCGATTTCTAGAAAATTCTAACTGTATATAACCCCTTAAATCAGAAGCAATCTACAGTAATATGTGGCGACTTTTGAATCGGAGGGCGCCTCATAACCCTCGCTACAATTCAGAAATAGTGAGTTGTTTTCGAGCAATATAGATTCAATGACGCTTCGAAAAAAATATCAAATTAGTTGGTTTCTAGTTATACGTCATAAGTCATAATAGCTACAGGCAATGAACTATCTACGAACCTACCGACACATTTCAAATTGCAGCATCAAGCTATTGTAACTTCTAATTCTTCAAATTTCAGTACCGAGCTATGATAACTTCTATAGTACGGAGAGAAGTTGAATTTTTATTGTTAAGGCGGCTCTTCTTGGCTGAAAAAGAAGAAGATGGAGAGATATGTAATTACGAATGTTGGACAGAGCGCGCAAATATTTTTTGTGTTAAAATCGCAGCGAAAAAGACGAAAAAGCTAAATAAAACATGACTCGTTTAAAATAGAGCAAAAATCTCGTGGAACGTATCTTAAGTATCATTTAAAGAAACATTGTGTATTTTTTCACAAATATAACTTGTAAAATAATAGAAATAGACTAGTTTTAAATAATTTTCGTAGCATACTTTGCGATTTTATCTATCGAGGGAATTTCATATAATTTGCGTTTCGGCGTAGAACGTATCTGGATATTATCTTAAAAAATAACGTATATATATTTTCAAGAGCTTAAAAACTTCAAACGTTTAAGGGAGATATGTAAGAAATCGGTCGAATTCGGATAGCGGCGGCTTAAGTCATAATAACAACACACAGTGTATTGCTTGCAAACCTATCTACACCTTTCAAATTGCAGTATCGTGTTTTAATAACTTTCTGTAGTACGGAGATAGAATGAAGTTGAATTATTGTTGCAAACTATTATATTATGTCAATGGGTACACACAATAATATACTGCCTACGTATATTGTGTGTACTTATACATTTCAAAATGTAACATCAAGCTATAATAACTTACTGTAAGTATGAATATCTATTCTGCTGTAAAATATGACTTCACATCTCATTCTATTATAACTGGAGCTGTAACACGAACTGAAAACAATAATATAGCTCCACATTGCACACCGTAAACTGGGCATTTTTGACAAAGCTTGTACATTGCGTTTTTGTCATTTCTCGCGATTTTCATTGGTTTTTTCCAAGTTACGAATTACAGAATATTGAAAACTAGCTGTAATCCGGCTTCGCTCAGGACAACATTCAAGAGTATTCTGGAATGTTCCACAATGATGTTTCCGATTCTCTATTCCACGACATATTCCGCCTCTCCTTCCAGAACTTTCTAGAGTTCTTATGGAACCTTCTACAATTTTCCGGAAGACTCTTTCTAGAAATTTCAAGAAACTTCCAGCTCTTGTATCTTCAAAAGCAGGTAAAAACGGGATCCGTCATCCTGGAGGGGGGATAGACATCTACCACACCATAAAACTCCCTCAATCGTACCGGGGCTCGTTTCTAAGTTTTTGCGAGCTGAACGTTTTTTTGGACTTTCTTTTATAATGTATATAATACTAGCTTTTCCCCGCGGCTTCGCTCGCATGGTATTACGGGAAATTACTGTAGCGGTTGAAATTATCAATTATACCCCCTCCTCCCCACCCCCACCCCCTCCCGAATTCCATACATTCATTCCCTTACGTTCAGTTTTCAAACATCTCGCCTGCCGCCTAAATTTCACAAAGCTATGAAATTTAGGTGGCAGAAAAAAAGAATTATCCAATTTTGTTCATTCGTTCGGAATTTATGCGCTTACAAACATTTCGGGTGTTAATTTTTAATTAAATATTTGAAAGTTTGTGAATATAATAAAAAATTACACTATTTATTCAGTTCATTTATTCAGTCTTTATAATCGTTACGAATTATGTTTTTAATGTAGGAACTGACATTTATTCCAAAAGCTTGTCCAAAAAAATAAAACATATTCTAATATTTGAATTTTCTGAAGCAATAGCAATCGTTTCCATGGAAACGATTTTTTTCTGACGTTAGCAAAAATTTGCTTTAGTTAGCGACAGAAAACGTATAACAAATATAATATATTAATATTAATAATTTCATTACGCCAGAGCTTACCATCATATACAAAATGTAGTCTGCGCATATAATTTAGCTTTCTATTGGTGAATGAATTTTTAAAGTCTTTATATTGTGTTATGCGTGAAAAGGTCATAAACAAACTCGAGCAGTTTCGCATTTATAATATTAATAAGTAAGTATGGATTGATATTGATTATTGTGTTGTTAACTTGTAAATTTGGTAATTTATTTTATATAGTCAGATAAATACTAATGTCGAACTTGTACTTATAATTGTAATCAATTATTGAGACCAAATGTAGTGTTTTACCATGTCCCATCTCAAAATAATCTTATAAACAAAGTCCGATTTCACAATTAATTTTAGTTGTGTAAGATTAAATTAACTGTTGAAAAAATCACATGACTATAATTATTTATTTATCAACGTCCTTTTTAGAGGCCTTAGGAATAGTTATAAAATTATTTTCAATTCTATTACAACTTTTTTTCTTTACACGTAAGTAAAATGACTCAGTAAAGATCTTTTGTATTTTTGAATTAAGTGATGGATTGAAGATTATCATGGACCCGGCGTAGTAATGAGGAGCACATATTAGTTTCTGCTGTGGAAATAAATCCAACTTTTGGAAACTGATATTGCTGAAACTTATAAGTGAAACATAAAATGCATAAAAATGAATATATAAAAAAATAAATGCGTAAAAACGGATGTAATGCAAAAGAATGTACAAACTGCGAAAATGCACAGTTACCTACCTACTCGACCCTTGTTTCTTTAAAAAAAAATTAAGTTCGTTTCTTGACTGTTGGGAACTCCAGAGTGTAGCCAATTTAAGGGTATTTACTCGACTCATGAGGACCTATTTCAATGTCACCATTCACTAACAAATTATGTAGCAAACTCGCCATTTCCTCGCTTACATAGTAGTTAAGCAAACGAATATATCAATGAAATCGTCATTTTTAATGTAACAATTTCTATGTTTAAAACATGCGTAAAAAATTTTTTTATGTAAATTTTTATGTAAGTTTTATTTCTGATAAATTCAGTTATTATTTTTTTTTCTTTTAATATTCATCCAATTGTAAACCAATGCAATATAAGAAATTATTTTTGCAACCTATTGTTTATTAATAACCCCTGTATAAAAAATGTTAATATTGTATATACCCAATGGGCGAATAAAAGTGTAAATAAATAAATAGATAACTTCACATCTCACACCTCATTTTATTAAGACTGTATAGAGAAAGAATAGTAAAGAAGAGATACTTTGGTACATGTATCTGCTGTGTGGTATAACTGTGCCAGCTGCAGGGTGAGGGACGAGGGGTGAAGGGTGTACGGGGGTTGGTAGAGGCCGTGCGGCGCGTAGGTACTCCAAGCCCGGGTTCGCGACCCAGTTTCGCCAGTTTTCATTGATCAAAAGCCTCTCCCGCTCTGACGTCATCGCCGTGCCCCATCATTCAAGAGCCTACCTACCCAGGTCTGCGGGGCCTACACCGCTACAGCCTTCATCCTTACCTACAAGTTATACAGCCATATTACACAACCTACAGCCTGCAAGCAAGCCTACACAGGAAGTTACCTGCGCGCCAAGCCCGGGAACCGAGAGCCAAATAAGGCGGGTGGGAACACAATTGATACTATTGCAATCAGTTTAAGTGTGAAAATATAAGAGATAACTCATAAAATATTTGGTATGTTACAATTATAAGTGTAACGTCTAAATTAGGTTAGATTCTGTATTAATAAACCGCACGTTTTTTCATTCAAATACGTAGGCCTCGTGTTGAATGACAAAACAACACTGCGTCTGTTAGCGGACGGCTGGAAATAAAAACGAGGAGTGTTTCTTGTACGGCGCCCGTTTTTTTAAATTTATTCCGAAAAAATCGACAAAATGCGTGTTCAGGCACAAATATTAAAACGTTTTCCGATCATGATTAAAAAAGAACTTAATTTGCCACATTATACAATAAAACAAAATCCGAAAAAGGGTTTGTAAATAGGATATTTTTCACTTCAAAACATTTGATACCTGATATATTATTTTTTCTAGACTTATATAAAGACATACAAAAAAAGATTGATCGTAGGAAAGGCCAAGATGTGTTCTACTCATAGTATTTATTTAAAGCATTCACATGTATATCATATCCACATGTATTTATTTCTAAGCTATCAAATTTTCAAACCAAAAACATGTAATTTTGATACTTCGCATCAGTGCAATTACCAAACGTAGAGATTTACTTAAAAAAATTAGAGTTTTTTTTTTAATCTTTTATCTTTGGAAATGCTGTCTGGAGGTTATTTTTAGGAAAGGAAGCTTCTGAGAAGGAAAATGTATGAGGGATGGGTAGGAATCTGAAAAATTCACCATTCATTACTATCAAAGTCTACCCACATAAGTATTAACGCTCGTATTTAACTTTCCAAAAATGAAGCCGATTTAAAATAGACCTTTGATCATCACGTGGCTATATTTATACGGGCATAAAATCTAGCCCATAATACTTTAATTATCTGCCACGAAGTTGGTGGGCAGACGCATCCCCCGCCAAGATCCGGACAAATGTCACCCTATGCACCCGGACACCCCAGCTAAGTCACCAAACTAGCGAACCACTTGTGGTTACCCATGGCAGAAGTGTTGGTTATTCAATAAATGGTTCTCGGGATGGCGGTACCCACACCCGCCTACCAAATTGATACAGTTTCAACCCCTCACGTTGTAACAAGGTTTGATTTTATTTTATCTACTATTTTGTTTCTTCATTCAACAGGTTTCATGGAGGGAGAATGTTAGAATGGCAAGTGATATCACCAATTATTGTAATAAGTTTTGACGTTTTTTATCAAACAATTTCTTCTTTCAGATATTGACATGTCATGTTTCGTGTTGAATGAAAAAACGTCAGTAGGTCAAGTCTGCGCTTGGGGTTCATTCAGTTAATAAAAGCATAGTATAAAAGTTCTAATAAAACGTGTTTAGTTCTAATAAAATGTTTTTACATTTTGAAATAAGTCAGAAGTGGTTTTTATGGATTTCTGGTCAATTATTACATTACTGGCGCAGACCCGCGATAAATTACGGGATATTATGGTAGTAAATCTGGTTAATAGCTAACTAACCATCACCCCGTTTCCTACAGAGGTAGGCAGAGAGGACGGACCGCCAAACAACTTGGTCTTGGCATACAATCTTTGCCTCATTCGAATTCATTCATCGTCTCATACATACTCTTCTATTATTCTGACACCTGACGTGGCCTGAATCAATAATCTGATTAACTTGATCGTACCATATCTTCCTCGGGCGTCCCCGACTTCTTCTACCATTCACATTATACTCTTTTCTGCGTTCATTCGCTCTACATGCCCAAACCATCTTAATCTTACTCATTAATTACGCTTACATCAGCCTTGCATTCTTTGCGGCTCTTCACATTTCTCACACAATCATACATGATTCTTACGACGTATAGGCCTCAGGGATCTCATTTCTGCAGCATTCAGTCTACTTTCATGCGCTGACTCTTGAAAAATCATGAAATCCGACTTTATTTGTCGAGATTAATCGTAAGAAAGTTGTACCAAAGAAATCTAGTAATAAAAAATTTGGCAGGTGCCCACTTCATCGATTTATTACAATTTTAAAAATGGCACTTATATTCAAAGCAAATGCAAGTTCTGGAAATCATTGAACCAGAGTTACAGATGGACAGACAACACGCGTTTTAGATCAGTTCCTAATAATCGTTTATAAAATCTTTATTGTACTCGAGTCATTCAAGATCGGGAATTCTTCAATTCAGTTATTATTGATCTTTATTTTATTATTATTGATTTGGTGGTAAAAAGGAGGGCAGGATATTGTACATATATGTAACTATATTTCTTTTCTTTATTATTATAATCAAATGAACGAATCTTCGATCATGGTTTGGCACCATTTAAACACAGTATCCCAGCCAACATGAACCTCTGATGATAAGTTCTTGCACAGTCTTAATGGACTGCACCCAGCCCCCTCGATGCGGCCCCCTCCCCCCGGGGGGACACGCGTCACGGGGCGTCCCCCGTCCTTCCCCCTTCCCACCACTCCCCCCCGCAGGCTGATCAATGGGAAGTGGGTCACGGGGGTCGATGCACCGGGGCCATTCAGGCTTCAGGCTGCCCGACCCACTGCGAGCCTTCCTTGTACGGGGGCTAAAAATAGATCGGCCCGGGCAACTCCGGGGAATAAATAGATTTAGAATGAAAACGTTCGAAGGCTGGACGCTTTGGAAAAATGCATATTTATAAAAAATAATAAATCTGAAAATATTTATGTTAGTGATAATGATCATCAATAATTTCAAAATTATTATACAATATTGTTTTCTTAATTTAGCGTAGTTTTGTGGTGGGTAATCAATAGATTCAGAATGAAGTGTTCGAAGGCTGAACAATGCTTTGAGAAAATTCATGTTGTCTCTGTTGTTGTACGTAGACATTTAAGAAAAAATGCTTCAGAAATATTTTTCTAGCGCAGACCTGTGAAAGATCACGGGATATTTTGCTAGTAAATCTATTTAGGAATTATAAAACGCTTTTTTTCAAATAAATCTGACTTTACTTATAAAGATTAATTAAAATAAATTGAAACAAAAGAAATAAAAAAATTAAATAAAGCATTAATTTTTTTTTTTTTTTTTTAATTATATTATAGGCTTGTAAGTACTTTTTGCTTTTCTGTTTTCTTGACACATCAGTTCCAATTTTGAAAACGACAATAATATTATATGAGGGTAATATCGCTTGTTTCACAGAATTTTAACAATATTCATAAAATTTCTTACTTAAAATTCAAGAACTGTAAAAGTCCTTTTGAAGTTCTGTTATTATTTCATCATGAGCCGGTTGTTTTACAGTACTTAGATAATAACAGGACTTTAATAAGGCTTTCACAGAACTTGAATTGAACTTGAACTTTGAAATTTTATGAATACTGTTTCAATTTATAAAAATTGTCTCAAAATCATAATGTAGGAGGTTATTTCGGTATTTTTAAAGTTTATTTTTTAATTTTATTTAGTTTAAATAATATTAAATTTAACATTTATTATCTAGCATTTTAATTCTTTTAACCTTCTAGACAATATAATTGATATTGCCTTCTATGTAGGTACAAAATTTTAGATTTCACTACATTTAAAAGTTCATTCTCTAACCCACTCTACTAAAATTGTGATATTCAGACGCGTTTAGTTACTAATATACTCGCTACTTGACTAAAATACTCACCCTTGGAAACGGCTCTAAGGGTTGATATAAAAGCCCATAACCTAACCTAACGTAACCTTTTTAACCAATTTTTTTTCATCACTTTTAATGACTTCAAAGAAGTGTTAAATTTGCACATTGTAGTAAAAGTTATAAGGATTATAAGCAACAAAGTAACTAGGTAATAAGAACGCATCCAATTTGTTGAGTTGATTTTAAGTCGGGATATAATATACCTGGGTACCTATATGTTTTGGAAAGAATACATTATGATGCATCCACAAATTAAACTCGATTTAGCTGAGGTTCAGATTGAATGCATAACATTTTCATTAAAAATAATTATTTTTAATGAGATGGGCTTACGACCTAAAGAGAACTGTTGATGTATTCGAAATGGCGACAGCCTGAAAACCACGAGAGTAGTCTATGTTTGAAGCAATTTATTTTATTTGAAAATGTGTTGTTGTCACCCCACGGTGAACTCCCGTGAACCATTGACAATTAATGTTTTGTACTAAATTATTACGGGTATTTTCACAATTTTCACAAAGAAAATTAAGGGAAAAATTACACACTTGATGAAATTTTGCACACTTGCCCTTATAAACAAGAAGATCACTGTCCACGTAAGTTTTCGAAAAACAACTCTATCCATTTTCCAAATTCTTAAAAATACAGTTTTTTTCCGAGATTGATGAAATTTTGCACACTTGCCCTGTAAAACAAGAGGACGGTCCACGTGAGTTTTCAAAAAACCACCCGATTTCATTTTCCAACCCCTTAAATACAGTTTTATTCCGAGATTGATGAAATTTTGCACACTTGCCCTGTAAAACAAGAAGATCACTGTCTACGTAAGTTTTCGAAAAACAACTCTATCCATTTTCCAAATTCTTAAAAATACAGTTTTTTTACGAGATTGATGAAATTTTGCACACTTGTCCTGTAAAACAAGACGAAGATCACTATCCATATAAGATTTCGAAAAATCGCCCCATCCCATTTTCCAACCCCTTAAAAATACAGTTTTCTTTCGAGATTGATGAAATTTTGCACACTTAAAACAAGAGGAAGGTCACGGTCTACATGAGATTAAAAAAAAACCACTCCATCCCTTTTCCCACCCCTTAAAGCAGAATTTTAATAATTCTTGATGAAATTTTGCACACTTGTCATTCAAAATGCTAGGGCTTATAAAGGATCTCGGGTGAGTTATACTATATTTGATTGAGTAAGAAAGAGCCAGGGTCTAACTCCAAATTTGTAAGTCGAAGTTTTCTGGTTTCACTCCCCATCACAAAAACTATGAATACCATTTGTAATAAGTTGTTTCTGTAAACAACCGATAACTCTTATAACCGATAACAGATTACATTAAACAAAAATTAATTTGACCTTAAATAATTATTAATAGGTATTCCGCCGAATACAATCGTTCAGAAAAACTGATATAAATACTTGGATTCTATCAAGATATTTTCGTGCTGTTTTCCATTTTCAGGCTAAAATGGGAAAACATTAATATAGTATTGCACAGTTTTTCGAAAAACTCACATGGGTCATACAGGCAAAAGACGACCTTGCCGCCCCTTAAGTTCGCCCACCCTAAGGATCGCTTTCGCTTGAAATGCGATTCAGTGCACCCCCCCCCCTCAAGCAAAAATCGACCACCCTGCCTATCCAGTTTCACCGACAGCAGAGACCATTTTGGCGAGACAAGAAATTAAGATTTTTAAGATATTTTAAGACTTTTTAAGACTTTTTTCTCATACAAAGTGCAATTTGCTAGGGATTTATTCTTAAAAATATTACGGCGTTGCTGGGGAAAAATGGCATTTTATAGGTGCGTCACGGAATTCGAGATTGCGTCAAAAATAACCCTTCCGCCGGAGATGTTTTACGACAGATTCGTAGTAGAGAGTATTATTAAGATTTTAAAACCGCGACATGTAACGCATTTCATCCAAAATGTTCTGCAATATTGCATAATACCTTGCATTATTTTTGACATTTGCTAAGATTTCACTACCGTCGAAAGTGAAAAATTTGGCGGCCAGTAGAATAAGTCGTCGAGTAGGTACTTAAATTCGATTAAATTGACTAATAATTGATAATAAAAAACAATCTTGAGTTTCAAGACACGTCAGTTAGGAGAAAATTATGATTTAGCCGTATAAAATAACGGCTTCAAGCCTGTTTCGGAGTCGACAATTTGAAAACGCCTCTGCGGCTCGAAAACCGATTCTGGCTGTAATGTTTTTGAATATTATGGAGGTCGAGAGATTAAAAAAACATTTTCAACGGCCGTAACATACGCAAACCATTAAAAATATTTCACTATACGCTACGGAAAATATGACGTTTGAGAAAAATAACGTGCTTTGAAAATCCCACAGAAGAGAATATATTGCTGGCCATATAAAAAGAACACGTTTAATTACAGGGTAGGTACTTTTCCGTTGAATTATTGCAAATTTGTTCGTAAGATGAACGGATTTTTTTAAGGAAATGCTTAGGAACCTACATCAATATTGTTTGTCTGCGTAAGAACCGGGTAGGTACCGGCTTACGCATCTTTAGATATCAAATAAAAAATTAATGATTTGAAATAAAAGAAATCACTCGGGATGGTCGCACTTTTTGCCAAAATGCATTATTTCAGGTAGGTAGACTTTTGTAGTTACGAAGGAAATTAGTACTAGATAAATCGGAACGTTTTTTAAGTAAGATGGGTCCAAATACAATGCTAAACACTTTTCATTTATGATTGTGTTAGTAAGGATTCGATTTCTTTGGACATTATTAAAAAATAAAAAACATTATGGGTGTATGGGTAAGTACCTACAAGCATTCTTTGAAAGAATATTTTTTCTGTAATTTTTTTACTGCAATAAAATTGTTCGAGTTATTTTATGCTCAATAATAAAATAATTGTATGGCGCAGTTTTGTGAAAAATGACAATATCATATTGCTGTACAATATTGAGTTTCCATCAGGAATACACATTTTGCAAGAGTAAAATATTGAATAAAATATGCTTATTTCCTAGACAAGGTAGGTACTTAAATACCTAGGGACTTTTTTCTTTAAAAAAAAAAAAAAACATGATATCAAATAAACAGAAACAAACAAAGATGGTCGTATTTTTTTGCCAAAGTCGATAGGTACCTATCATTTCAAAACCAAATTTCAAAATTAAAAAATTAGGATTCGTAATATTTATTCAAAAAATATGTAGGTACTCATGTGCACCTGCCCTGATTTATTTTTTATATGAGCGATTTTGCATTAAAATTATTATATTTGTGAAATAATTTTGAAAAATACATTTTTATGGCGCCGTTTTTGTGAAAAATGACAAAAAGGGTGACGTACAATATTGAAAATCTACCAGGAGCACATGATGTATCACTATAGAGTTCAAGTGGGGTGGGTCGCGAACTCACATGTCAAACTTTTGTTAACAAACCGGACCTCTCAGCGGTTTCGGTTGTTGTTTTACGACAAACGGCATTACGGCCGAAAAATCGATCCTGGCTAAAATGTTTTTGAAAAATATTATAGTCTAGATGTCTCCTCAACTTATTCGATTGTCATTACATACGCATCGCATGTGAAATATTTCAGGGCAAGCTAAACAAAATCAGATTTTTCCACGAAAAACACGTGCTTAGAAATTTTTAGTTTTTCATTCCTGGGTAGGTACTTATTTGACGAGGACGTACTTCATTGAAAAAATTTGAAAAGAAAGGTACTTTTTTACTTACTACTGTAGGTACTTTAACGAATAGGTAGCTTCACAATAAATTAGGTTTTAATGCAATACTAAGGTAAAGTTGTTTCAATAAAGTTGAATAATTCAACAATGTTTTTAAAGTTAATTTTCACGTTCTGTGTAAGTTCTATTCGAGTTCTGTTGTTTTATCGTTGTAGGCCAGTCGCATCATAAAACTGAAATAATTACAGAACTTTAATAGAATTTGAACAGAACTTTCACAGAAGGCTAAAATTAACTCGATTAGTACATATTTTCTACACAAAATTGTAGAATATATGTACAGGGAGACATCTAGCGGTGAAGAATGTAAGTACTGATTATTTTCATAAGAAAAATTCACACGAATTTATTCTTTTTTTATTTTATGGCGAGGGGGACGGAAATTTGACATTTCGAACGTACATTGCGTCGTCGAAGATATCGTCAAAAATACGCATTCTGGCCAAGATGTTTTTGAATTAATCTTAAGTAGAGAGTAACTACAAGCAGATAAAACTGTGACATGGTTCGCTTTCCATTCAAAAGGTTACACAAGAGTGCATTTCACAATGACATGTTTTGACACTTTACGTAAAAAGCATTTTCCTCTAAAATATCTTTTGGCTTTCTAGCCAGTATAAAACCTAATTTTCTTACAAATAAATTCAGGCTGGGTAAATTTTCTCCAATATTGCAACACCGAAAATGAAAAATTTTCCATAACCCTCTTGAACTTACGAAATCACCCCGTAATACGTTTTTGTATGAAGATTTTTTTTTAAAGATGGCGGATTTCAATTTTTACGGCTTGGTGCGGTTAAAATTCAAGCGGGATTAGTCCAAGTTTGTTAGTTGGTCTTGCATGTGTAAAAAATATAAATACAGAATATTGTAAAACTGCAAATTATGAACTAGGTAGGTACCCGATAAACGGATTTAACTGATAAATTGGGCTCCAATATAGCTCAACATTAGGATTCGTATTATTTATAAAAATAAATACTTCTGCGAACTTTTTTTCATTGAAGTGATTATTTGACAAAAAATTCTGAATATACATTTAAATGGCGCCGTTTTTTTTTTAATTACTGTAAGGAAACTTAGTACCTACTCGCGCACTATGAAATAATATTTTCTCTGTAATTTTTTTACTGGAATAAAAATAAGTTTAAGTTTCTAAAAAATTCTGAATAACACATTTTTATAGCGCCGTTTTTTGAAAAAATACTACAAGGGCCCCAAGTACCTACCCTGATTTATTTTTTATATGAACGATTTTGCAATAAAATTATTATTTGAGAAATAATTTTGAAAAATACATTTTAATGGCGCCGTTTTTGTGAAAAATGACAAAAAGGGTGACGAACAATATTGAAAATCTACCAGGAGCACATAATACGCAGGAGTAAAATATTACAGACGATACATTTATTTACTAGACCAGGGAGGCAATTCTTTCATTGATAAAAATGATGAATTTAAATAAAAAGAAACATCCGAAGACGGGAGTTTTGAAGTGATACTTCTATAGCACTGCTGTGATTTGGATTTCGGATGAAACGGAAATGACGATTACTCCACCTGCGACAATGGTCAAATTTTTTTTGCCAAATGGTGTAGGTACCTTTTGAATACTGTAGGGGTTCATACATTTTAAATTAAATTTCAATGTGAATATCGCACAAGAGTCCCACCTACTGCCGTCTACGAGACTACGGCATCCCCAGTTGGGTTTAGTTTAAGTCTCTAAAATTTCTGAATAATACATTTTTATAGCGCCGTTTTTTGAAAAATTACTTTCAGTTATAAGTTCAAAAATTTCCGAGATCCAACAATTTTTTTTTTCCAAAATTAAAAAATTTCCAGAATCCAATATTTTTTTTTTCCAAAATGGAAAAGTTTCACTTCTACCGCGTGTTAACTGCACTCGAATTTTTTTTGACAACGTACTCGGACACTATATATTCTGAACATTTCTAATAAAATGAGTAAATTTAAATAAAGATGGTCCAATTTTTTTTCCCAAATGGTGTAGGTACCTTTTGAATACTGTACGGGTTCATACATTTTAAATTAAATTTCAATGTGAATACCGCACAAGAGTCCCAACTACTGCCGTCTGGAATCAGTGAGACTACGGTATCCCCAGTTGGGTTTAGTTTGTCTCTAAAATTTCTGATTAATACATTTTTATAGCGCCGTTTTTTGAAAAATTACTTTCAGTTCAAAAATTTCCAAGAAAAAATTTTTTTGTTTTCCAAAATTAAAAAAATTTCCAAAACTTAAAAATTTTTTTTTTGAAAATTCAAAAATTTACAAAATCCAAAATTTTTTTTTTTGAAAATTAAAAAATTTCCAAAGTCCAAAATTTTTTTTTCAAAATCCAAAAATTTTTTTTTTTAAATTACACCCTACAGTACCCGAGATGGATATCAAATTACGCGTCTCGACCTACACAAACCGAAGGGCTGACTGAAAAAATTGAACGATAAACTCCGAAGACCCTTTTAGGCTCTATTGGTTTTTCTAATTTAAATTAAATGAAATACTGAACGCCCTGAGTCGGGCGGCTGGATTGGTTCAGTACTGAATTGAGCGGTAAGCTCCTGGGATGATTTTAAAGTGTCGGCGACCAAAGTGGCACAGTGGTAGGAGTCTTTGCAACAGTAAATTATACGTTACGGGTAACAAATTACAAACATCGTTTTTTTCTCTTCTTATTTTATTTAACACACACTCTTCGCTTCATCCGCGTTCACACGTCAAATCGCGTAGTGTTTAACCCCTTTGTTGCCTCTGCAACAGGCAAAGCTAGTTAGTATAGTATTGCACAGTTTTTCGAAAAACTCACATGGGTCATACAGGCAAAAGACGACCTTGCCGCCCCTTAAGTTCGCCCACCCTAAGGATCGCTTTCGCTTGAAATGCGATTCAGTGCACCCCCCCCCCTCAAGCAAAAATCGACCACCCTGCCTATCCAGTTTCACCGACAGCAGAGACCATTTTGGCGAGACAAGAAATTAAGATTTTTAAGATATTTTAAGACTTTTTAAGACTTTTTTCTCATACAAAGTGCAATTTGCTAGGGATTTATTCTTAAAAATATTACGGCGTTGCTGGGGAAAAATGGCATTTTATAGGTGCGTCACGGAATTCGAGATTGCGTCAAAAATAACCCTTCCGCCGGAGATGTTTTACGACAGATTCGTAGTAGAGAGTATTATTAAGATTTTAAAACCGCGACATGTAACGCATTTCATCCAAAATGTTCTGCAATATTGCATAATACCTTGCATTATTTTTGACATTTGCTAAGATTTCACTACCGTCGAAAGTGAAAAATTTGGCGGCCAGTAGAATAAGTCGTCGAGTAGGTACTTAAATTCGATTAAATTGACTAATAATTGATAATAAAAAACAATCTTGAGTTTCAAGACACGTCAGTTAGGAGAAAATTATGATTTAGCCGTATAAAATAACGGCTTCAAGCCTGTTTCGGAGTCGACAATTTGAAAACGCCTCTGCGGCTCGAAAACCGATTCTGGCTGTAATGTTTTTGAATATTATGGAGGTCGAGAGATTAAAAAAACATTTTCAACGGCCGTAACATACGCAAACCATTAAAAATATTTCACTATACGCTACGGAAAATATGACGTTTGAGAAAAATAACGTGCTTTGAAAATCCCACAGAAGAGAATATATTGCTGGCCATATAAAAAGAACACGTTTAATTACAGGGTAGGTACTTTTCCGTTGAATTATTGCAAATTTGTTCGTAAGATGAACGGATTTTTTTAAGGAAATGCTTAGGAACCTACATCAATATTGTTTGTCTGCGTAAGAACCGGGTAGGTACCGGCTTACGCATCTTTAGATATCAAATAAAAAATTAATGATTTGAAATAAAAGAAATCACTCGGGATGGTCGCACTTTTTGCCAAAATGCATTATTTCAGGTAGGTAGACTTTTGTAGTTACGAAGGAAATTAGTACTAGATAAATCGGAACGTTTTTTAAGTAAGATGGGTCCAAATACAATGCTAAACACTTTTCATTTATGATTGTGTTAGTAAGGATTCGATTTC
This sequence comes from Glyphotaelius pellucidus, assembly GCA_936435175.1. Taxonomy (NCBI): domain Eukaryota; kingdom Metazoa; phylum Arthropoda; class Insecta; order Trichoptera; family Limnephilidae; genus Glyphotaelius; species Glyphotaelius pellucidus. The sequence goes on along the minus strand of OW386552.1, from coordinate 22,658,756 downwards.
TTTGGACATTATTAAAAAATAAAAAACATTATGGGTGTATGGGTAAGTACCTACAAGCATTCTTTGAAAGAATATTTTTTCTGTAATTTTTTTACTGCAATAAAATTGTTCGAGTTATTTTATGCTCAATAATAAAATAATTGTATGGCGCAGTTTTGTGAAAAATGACAATATCATATTGCTGTACAATATTGAGTTTCCATCAGGAATACACATTTTGCAAGAGTAAAATATTGAATAAAATATGCTTATTTCCTAGACAAGGTAGGTACTTAAATACCTAGGGACTTTTTTCTTTAAAAAAAAAAAAAAACATGATATCAAATAAACAGAAACAAACAAAGATGGTCGTATTTTTTTGCCAAAGTCGATAGGTACCTATCATTTCAAAACCAAATTTCAAAATTAAAAAATTAGGATTCGTAATATTTATTCAAAAAATATGTAGGTACTCATGTGCACCTGCCCTGATTTATTTTTTATATGAGCGATTTTGCATTAAAATTATTATATTTGTGAAATAATTTTGAAAAATACATTTTTATGGCGCCGTTTTTGTGAAAAATGACAAAAAGGGTGACGTACAATATTGAAAATCTACCAGGAGCACATGATGTATCACTATAGAGTTCAAGTGGGGTGGGTCGCGAACTCACATGTCAAACTTTTGTTAACAAACCGGACCTCTCAGCGGTTTCGGTTGTTGTTTTACGACAAACGGCATTACGGCCGAAAAATCGATCCTGGCTAAAATGTTTTTGAAAAATATTATAGTCTAGATGTCTCCTCAACTTATTCGATTGTCATTACATACGCATCGCATGTGAAATATTTCAGGGCAAGCTAAACAAAATCAGATTTTTCCACGAAAAACACGTGCTTAGAAATTTTTAGTTTTTCATTCCTGGGTAGGTACTTATTTGACGAGGACGTACTTCATTGAAAAAATTTGAAAAGAAAGGTACTTTTTTACTTACTACTGTAGGTACTTTAACGAATAGGTAGCTTCACAATAAATTAGGTTTTAATGCAATACTAAGGTAAAGTTGTTTCAATAAAGTTGAATAATTCAACAATGTTTTTAAAGTTAATTTTCACGTTCTGTGTAAGTTCTATTCGAGTTCTGTTGTTTTATCGTTGTAGGCCAGTCGCATCATAAAACTGAAATAATTACAGAACTTTAATAGAATTTGAACAGAACTTTCACAGAAGGCTAAAATTAACTCGATTAGTACATATTTTCTACACAAAATTGTAGAATATATGTACAGGGAGACATCTAGCGGTGAAGAATGTAAGTACTGATTATTTTCATAAGAAAAATTCACACGAATTTATTCTTTTTTTATTTTATGGCGAGGGGGACGGAAATTTGACATTTCGAACGTACATTGCGTCGTCGAAGATATCGTCAAAAATACGCATTCTGGCCAAGATGTTTTTGAATTAATCTTAAGTAGAGAGTAACTACAAGCAGATAAAACTGTGACATGGTTCGCTTTCCATTCAAAAGGTTACACAAGAGTGCATTTCACAATGACATGTTTTGACACTTTACGTAAAAAGCATTTTCCTCTAAAATATCTTTTGGCTTTCTAGCCAGTATAAAACCTAATTTTCTTACAAATAAATTCAGGCTGGGTAAATTTTCTCCAATATTGCAACACCGAAAATGAAAAATTTTCCATAACCCTCTTGAACTTACGAAATCACCCCGTAATACGTTTTTGTATGAAGATTTTTTTTTAAAGATGGCGGATTTCAATTTTTACGGCTTGGTGCGGTTAAAATTCAAGCGGGATTAGTCCAAGTTTGTTAGTTGGTCTTGCATGTGTAAAAAATATAAATACAGAATATTGTAAAACTGCAAATTATGAACTAGGTAGGTACCCGATAAACGGATTTAACTGATAAATTGGGCTCCAATATAGCTCAACATTAGGATTCGTATTATTTATAAAAATAAATACTTCTGCGAACTTTTTTTCATTGAAGTGATTATTTGACAAAAAATTCTGAATATACATTTAAATGGCGCCGTTTTTTTTTTAATTACTGTAAGGAAACTTAGTACCTACTCGCGCACTATGAAATAATATTTTCTCTGTAATTTTTTTACTGGAATAAAAATAAGTTTAAGTTTCTAAAAAATTCTGAATAACACATTTTTATAGCGCCGTTTTTTGAAAAAATACTACAAGGGCCCCAAGTACCTACCCTGATTTATTTTTTATATGAACGATTTTGCAATAAAATTATTATTTGAGAAATAATTTTGAAAAATACATTTTAATGGCGCCGTTTTTGTGAAAAATGACAAAAAGGGTGACGAACAATATTGAAAATCTACCAGGAGCACATAATACGCAGGAGTAAAATATTACAGACGATACATTTATTTACTAGACCAGGGAGGCAATTCTTTCATTGATAAAAATGATGAATTTAAATAAAAAGAAACATCCGAAGACGGGAGTTTTGAAGTGATACTTCTATAGCACTGCTGTGATTTGGATTTCGGATGAAACGGAAATGACGATTACTCCACCTGCGACAATGGTCAAATTTTTTTTGCCAAATGGTGTAGGTACCTTTTGAATACTGTAGGGGTTCATACATTTTAAATTAAATTTCAATGTGAATATCGCACAAGAGTCCCACCTACTGCCGTCTACGAGACTACGGCATCCCCAGTTGGGTTTAGTTTAAGTCTCTAAAATTTCTGAATAATACATTTTTATAGCGCCGTTTTTTGAAAAATTACTTTCAGTTATAAGTTCAAAAATTTCCGAGATCCAACAATTTTTTTTTTCCAAAATTAAAAAATTTCCAGAATCCAATATTTTTTTTTTCCAAAATGGAAAAGTTTCACTTCTACCGCGTGTTAACTGCACTCGAATTTTTTTTGACAACGTACTCGGACACTATATATTCTGAACATTTCTAATAAAATGAGTAAATTTAAATAAAGATGGTCCAATTTTTTTTCCCAAATGGTGTAGGTACCTTTTGAATACTGTACGGGTTCATACATTTTAAATTAAATTTCAATGTGAATACCGCACAAGAGTCCCAACTACTGCCGTCTGGAATCAGTGAGACTACGGTATCCCCAGTTGGGTTTAGTTTGTCTCTAAAATTTCTGATTAATACATTTTTATAGCGCCGTTTTTTGAAAAATTACTTTCAGTTCAAAAATTTCCAAGAAAAAATTTTTTTGTTTTCCAAAATTAAAAAAATTTCCAAAACTTAAAAATTTTTTTTTTGAAAATTCAAAAATTTACAAAATCCAAAATTTTTTTTTTTGAAAATTAAAAAATTTCCAAAGTCCAAAATTTTTTTTTCAAAATCCAAAAATTTTTTTTTTTAAATTACACCCTACAGTACCCGAGATGGATATCAAATTACGCGTCTCGACCTACACAAACCGAAGGGCTGACTGAAAAAATTGAACGATAAACTCCGAAGACCCTTTTAGGCTCTATTGGTTTTTCTAATTTAAATTAAATGAAATACTGAACGCCCTGAGTCGGGCGGCTGGATTGGTTCAGTACTGAATTGAGCGGTAAGCTCCTGGGATGATTTTAAAGTGTCGGCGACCAAAGTGGCACAGTGGTAGGAGTCTTTGCAACAGTAAATTATACGTTACGGGTAACAAATTACAAACATCGTTTTTTTCTCTTCTTATTTTATTTAACACACACTCTTCGCTTCATCCGCGTTCACACGTCAAATCGCGTAGTGTTTAACCCCTTTGTTGCCTCTGCAACAGGCAAAGCTAGTTAGTATAGTATTGCACAGTTTTTCGAAAAACTCACATGGGTCATACAGGCAAAAGACGACCTTGCCGCCCCTTAAGTTCGTCCACCCTAAGGATCGCTTTCGCTTGAAATGCGATTCAGTACACCCCCCCCCCTCAAGCAAAAATCGACCACCCTGCCTATCCAGTTTCACCGACAGCAGAGACCATTTTGGCGAGACAAGAAATTAAGATTTTTAAGATATTTTAAGACTTTTTAAGACTTTTTTCTCATACAAAGTGCAATTTGCTAGGGATTTATTCTATAAAATTTTACGGCGTTGCTAAGAAAAAATGGCATTTTATAGGTGCGTCACGGAATTCGAGATTGCGTCAAAAATAACCCTTCCGCCGGAGATGTTTTACGACAGATTCGTAGTAGAGAGTATTATTAAGATTTTAAAACCGCGACATGTAACGCATTTCATCCAAAATGTTCTGCAATATTGCATAATACCTTGCATTATTTTTGACATTTGCTAAGATTTCACTACCGTCGAAAGTGAAAAATTTGGCGGCCAGTAGAATAAGTCGTCGAGTAGGTACTTAAATTCGATTAAATTGACTAATAATTGATAATAAAAAACAATCTTGAGTTTCAAGACACGTCAGTTAGGAGAAAATTATGATTTAGCCGTATAAAATAACGGCTTCAAGCCTGTTTCGGTGTCGACAATTTGAAAACGCCTCTGCGGCTCGAAAACCGATTCTGGCTGTAATGTTTTTGAATATTATGGAGGTCGAGAGATTAAAAAAACATTTTCAACGGCCGTAACATACGCAAACCATTAAAAATATTTCACTATACGCTACGGAAAATATGACGTTTGAGAAAAATAACGTGCTTTGAAAATCCCACAGAAGAGAATATATTGCTGGCCATATAAAAAGAACACGTTTAATTACAGGGTAGGTACTTTTCCGTTGAATTATTACAAATTTGTTCGTAAGATGAACGGATTTTTTTAAGGAAATGCTTAGGTACCTACATCAATATTGTTTGTCTGCGTAAGAACCGGGTAGGTACCGGCTTACGCATCGGTTCTTTCCTTCAGATATCAAATAAAAAATTAATGATTTGAAATAAAAGAAATCACTCGGGATGGTCGCAATTTTTGCCAAAATGCATTATTTCAGGTAGGTAGACTTTTGTAGTTATGAAGGAAATTAGTACTAGATATATCGGAACGTTTTTAAGTAAGATGGGTCCAAATACAATGCTAAACACTTTTCATTTATGATTGTGTTAGTAAGGATTCGATTGCTTTGGACATTATTAAATAAGTACCTACAACCATTCTTTGAAAGAATATATTTTTCTGTAATTTTTTACTGCAATTAAATTGTTCGAGTTAAAGCGATCCTTTCATTGACAAAAATTATGAATTTAAATAAAAAGAAAGATAAGATTAATTAATACAATATGCTTTCTTAATTTTTCACGTCCGGAGAAAAAAAAACTGTGTTTTCATTACACATTTCAAACTATTTCAACAAATGATACAAAACTCGCAGAAAAATATATCGTTCAATTACAATGGCTGTAAAAGTCCTTTGTCAAAATTGCACAAGAGTCCCAATTACTGCCGTCCGGAGTCAGTGCGACTACGGCGTCCCCAGTTGGGTTTAGTTTTAGTTTCTGAAAAATTCTGAATAATAAATTTTTATAGCGCCGTTTTTTGAAAAACTACAGTAAGCTGCACTCGAATTTTTTTTTGACAACGTCCTACTCGGATACTATTTATTCTGAACATTTTTAATGAAATGAGTAAATTTAAATAAAGATGGTCCAATTTTTTTTTGCCAAATGTTGTAGGTACCTTTTGAATACTGTACGGGTTCATACATTTTAAATTAAATTTCAATGTGAATACCGCACAAGAGTCTCAACTACTGCCGTCTGGAGTCAGTGAGACTACGGCATCCCCAGTTGGGTTTAGTTTAAGTCTCTAAAATTTCTGAATAATACATTTTTATAGCGCCGTTTTTTGAAATATTACTTTCAGTTATAAGTTCAAAAATTTCCGAGATCCAACAATTTTTTTTTTCCAAAATTAAAAAATTTCCAGAATCCAATAATTTTTTTTCCAAAATTAAAAAATTTCCAGAAACCAAAAAATATTTTTTTTTCACAATTAAAAAATTTCAAGAAACCGAAAATTTTTTTTTTCAAAATTCAAAAATTTCCGGAAACCAAAAAATTTTTTTTTCAAAATTAAAAAATTTCCAGAATCCGAAATTTTTTTTTTTCCAAATTTAAAAAATTCCCAGAAACCAAAATTTTTTTTTTTAAAAATTCAAAAATTTCCAGAAACCAAAAAAGTTTTTTTTCAAAATTAAAAAATTTCCAGAATCCAAATTTTTTTTTTCCATAATTAAAAAATTTTCAGAATCCAAAAAATTTTTTTTTCAAAAACAAAAAATTTCCAGAAAACAAAAATTTTTTTTCCAAAACTAAAAAATTTCCAAAACTCAAAAAATTTTTTTTTTGAAAATTCAAAAATTTACAAAATTCAAAAAAACATTTTTTTGAAAATTCAAAAATTTCGAAAAACCAAAATTTTTTTTTTTTTAAATTACACCCTACAGTACCCGAGATGGATATCAAATTACGCGTCTCGACCTACACAATCCAAAGGGCTGACTGAAAAAATTAAACGATAAAATCCGAGGACCCTTTTAGGCTCTATTGGTTTTTCTAATTTAAATTAAATGAAAAACTGAACGCCCTGAGTCGGGCGGCTGGATTGGTTCAGTACTGAATTGAGCGGTAAGCTCCTGGGCCGTTTTAAAAGTGTCGACGACCAATGTGGCACTGTGGGAAGAGTCTTTTCGACAGTAAACTATACGTTTCGGGTAACAAATTACGCGCATCGATCTGCACAACCCAAATGGCGCAGTGAAAATTTGAGCAGGAAGCTACTTGGCCTGCTTTTGCGAGAAAAGGCCCGTACCGAACGCCTTGAACCGGGTGACCGAAGCGGCCAGAGAGCAGGCGTACGCAATTGGGCTGTCAACTATCTGTGCCCTTTGTAGACGGACACTCCTCGCTTTATCCACATTCAAATAACGTTTTTTTCTCTACCTATTTTATTTAACACACACTCTTCGCTTCATCCGCGTTCACACGTCATATCGCGTAGTGTTTAACCCCTTGGTTGCCTCTGCAACAGGCAAAGCTAGTTAGTATAGTATTGCACAGTTTTTCGAAAAACTCACATGGGTCATACAGTCAAAAGACGACCTTGCCGCCCCTTAAGTTCGTCCACCCTAAGGATCGCTTTCGCTTGAAATGCGATTCAGTGCACCCCCCCCCCTCAAGCAAAAATCGACCACCCTGCCTATCCAGTTTCACCGACAGCAGAGACCATTTTGGCGAGACAAGAACTTAAGATTTTTAAGATATTTTAAGACTTTTTAAGACTTTTTTCTCATACAAAGTGCAATTTGCTAGGGATTTATTCGTATATTTTAATGGCGATTCTGATATAAAATGACATTTTACAGGTACGACACGCGGTTCGAGTTATCGTCGAAAAGTCGCATTCTGGTGGAGATGTTTTTCAAAATATAGGAGGAATAGAAATTAAGGAAGCTTTTAAAATCGAAAAATATGTCGGTCACCATTCAAAATGTTACACAATAGCGCGCGGAAAAATGATATTTTCTGACGTTTCGCAAAACTCGCATTTTTCTCGAGGGTGCATAATTTATCTGGCCAGTAGAACACCTAATTTTCTTACAAATAAATTCAGGTTGGGTAAATTTTCTCACACCTTGGAACACTCGATTCTGAAATTTTACAAATGGCGGAGAGCTTTACCTTCGCCAACTAAAGTTTTCATTCAGGCCAGGACAGCGTTGTTTGTATGGAAAACGTTAAAAACAACTCGATTTTCAGGCCGTGCTCGAGGTGGTGAAGACATTATTTCGTTTCGGTCTTGCCAGCGATGAAAATATAATTGCAGAATATTGTACGTCTGCGAATGACGAACTAAGTAGGTACCTGATAGATGGGCTCCGATGCATTAGGATTCGTATTATTTATAAATATAAATACTTTGCGAACTCTTTTTCATTGAAATGATTATTTGATAATAAAATTCTGAATATACATTTTAATGGCGTGTTTTTTTTTTACGTATGTGCAGGTGTACCAACTGAGAATCTGAGTAGGTAGGTACCTGCACATAACAACTGGGAATCATCAAATGGGGATTGCATATGTTTTTTATTTGGAAATTTGTAATGAAATTATTTGAAGTTGAAAGGATAATTTATTTTGTAATTATTTTTTGAGCTGTTATGCCGTGTTGCGCTGCCTTCGTCTTTAGCCTAGATATTTAAGGGATTTATTTTTTTTAAATATTAAAGTTACATAACGCTTTTTTTTGTATTTTGCTTCTTTATGATAATTATTCAACGTTAGAGGCGGGCATTGGCACTGCCGCTCAGGACACCATTCGTTGGATGAGCAACACCTCATAAAAATAGGTACACAATAATTTTGATAATTATATTTTTATAGGACCGTTTTTGTAAAAAATGACAAAAAGGGTGACGTACAATATTGAAAATCTACCAGGAGCTCATAATACGCAGAAGTAAAATATTACAGAGGGTACATTTATTTACTGGGCTACTTAGACCTCACTTTTCAAGTATTAGTTGAGATTGTTTTGGAAAAGTTTCACTTCTACCGCGTGTTAACTGCACTCGAATTTTTTTTGACAACGTACTCGGACACAATATATTCTGAACATTTCTAATAAAATGAGTAAATTTAAATAAAGATGGTCCATTTTTTTTTTGCGAAATGGTGTAGGTACCTTTTGAATAGTAGGGGAACTAATCGTTCGTACATTTTACATTAAATTTCAATGTGAAAACCGCACAAGAGTCCCAATTACTGCCGTCCGGAGTCAGTGCGACTACGGCGTCCCCAGTTGGGTTTAGTTTTAGTTTCTGAAAAATTCTGAATAATAAATTTTTATAGCGCCGTTTTTTGAAAAACTACGGTAAGCTGCACTCGAATTTTTTTTTGACAACGTCCTACTCGGATACTATTTATTCTGAACATTTTTAATGAAATGAGTAAATTTAAATAAAGATGGTCCAATTTTTTTTTGCCAAATGTTGTAGGTACCTTTTGAATACTGTACGGGTTCATACATTTTAAATTAAATTTCAATGTGAATACCGCACAAGAGTCTCAACTACTGCCGTCTGGAGTCAGTGAGACTACGGCATCCCCAGTTGGGTTTAGTTTAAGTCTCTAAAATTTCTGAATAATACATTTTTATAGCGCCGTTTTTTGAAAAATTACTTTCAGTTATAAGTTCAAAAATTTCCGAGATCCAACAATTTTTTTTTTCCAAAATTAAAAAATTTCCAGAATCCAATAATTTTTTTTCCAAAATTAAAAAATTTCCAGAAACCAAAAAAATTTTTTTTTTCACAATTAAAAAATTTCAAGAAACCGAAAATTTTTTTTTTCAAAATTCAAAAATTTCCGGAAACCAAAAAATTTTTTTTTCAAAATTAAAAAATTTCCAGAATCCGAAATTTTTTTTTTCCAAATTTAAAAAATTCCCAGAAACCAAAAATTTTTTTTTTAAAAATTCAAAAATTTCCAGAAACCAAAAAAGTTTTTTTTCAAAATTAAAAAATTTCCAGAATCCATTTTTTTTTTTCCAAAATTAAAAAATTTTCAGAATCCAAAAAATTTTTTTTTCAAAAACAAAAAATTTCCAGAAAACAAAATTTTTTTTTCCAAAACTAAAAAATTTCCAAAACTCAAAAATTTTTTTTTTTTGAAAATTCAAAAATTTACAAAATCCAAAATTTTTTTTTTTTTTAATTACACCCTACAGTACCCGAGATGGATATCAAATTACGCGTTTCGACCTACACAAACCGAAGGGCTGACTGAAAAAATTGAACGATTAACTCCGAAGACCCTTTTAGGCTCTATTGGTTTTTCTAATTTAAATTAAATGAAATACTGAACGCCCTGAGTCGGGCGGCTGGATTGATTCAGTACTGAATTGAGCGGTAAGCTCCTGGGATGATTTTAAAGTGTCGGCGACCAAAGTGGCACAGTGGTAGGAGTCTTTGCAACAGTAAATTATACGTTACGGGTAACAAATTACAAACATCGTTTTTTTCTCTACCTATTTTATTTAACACACACTCTTCGCTTCATCCGCGTTCACACGTCTAATCGCGTAGTGTTTAACCCCTTGGTTGCCTCTGCAACAGGCAAAGCTAGTTTCATATTATTACAGTAGAGGCTTGCTTATGGAAGAGGACCTTCGCATGAATGTTATCGCTTGGCATTGGCTGTAGTAGGCAAGGTCAGAAAAGAAATTTTTGCTTTGTGCACAGTTGGAAACATGATATTTTTTACACAAAATTATTTATGTACTACGTAGAAGAAAGCTAATTGTTTTAAATAAGGTTATTATTGTTTTAATTAATGAAGATAATATTAGCGAAACTCAATTGAAAATCTGAAACAGAAGTATCTAGGACCTGTGCCTTGCCGGGCGGAGCTCTACCAACTGAAATAATGTGTCACTCTCCGATTTGGTCATGTATTTAACTGTATCATACTTCGACTGAGAACTAACTACCAACATAATCCTCATTTTCTGCTATCTTTGTGTTTGATTGCAAGATTCAAACCCGAACTAAATGCTATCTAGATAGTGTCTTGGATAAATTTATCCATTTTTGAAGTGAAAACTTTTTTAGTGCCGTTGTCATTTGAAACTCGATGAAACGAAAAATAGCGACGTGTGTACATATGTAAAACGAAAATGTAGCATATCCATCTACGGGATTTAGCTTGCGAGATAATGAAAAAGTATAATCGGTCTCCTCTTTGTGTGGTGCTTATCGGTCTCCTCTTTGTGCGGCGCTTCGTAGCGTCCCAACTCTTGTCTACTTTAGTTTTCTGATGGTTTCATCTGATTTTCTACCGCGCAATAAGTTTTGCCTTATTTACTTTGGTGTATTATAATTTTAAATTTTGGTTTTAATTAATTTAATTTAATTAACAATTCATTGGTGGAGAGTGGGATAAATTTTGTTTTTTCAGTGTTTAAGGAGAGGAGATTATTATCGAACCAGTTTTTCAGTATGTGCTGGGTTATTAACAGTATTTGAATCAATTTTTATGACAGCATAAGTATTATTTTTTCTTTCAATCTTTTTATGAATGTGTCGTTTTTAATATGACAAACAGTTTATATCAAATAAATCACAAAATGATAATTAAGAATTGAAATGTTGCTTGAAATGGCTTTAGCCGTGTTTAGTGACCAGATCTGAATAGCCAGGTACTTCCCCACCATCCTCTTTCCTATCTCCTTCCCATCCCCACCACCTTCAGCCTCATAACATACCCCAATTGGGGATGCCATAGTCTCACTGGCTCCAGACGGGAGCAGTTGGGATTCTTGTGCGGTATTTCATATTAAAAAAAAAATTACATAGTAAATTGTTAAAATGGTAATAGGGAGGGAGTAGAAAGGGGGGAGGGGGTCGATCTAATTGAAGTATAAAAATAATATGCATAACAAAAAAAAAAGTTCGTGAAAAATAGATCTAAAATGTAATGTAAATGTAAAATAATATTAATAGATCTAAAATAATATGAATAGATCCTAAATTTTAATTTATACCTTAGTTAAGAACCCGTTAGTGAACTTCGAGGATTGGAGAAGCATTGTTGTACTATATATTATATAGCATTGTTATATACATTGTTATGGAAATTGAAGTAGGAGTCGTGATCAGTGAGGAACCGACTTAAGAAAAAGTAGTTTAATGGGGCTTCATCTATATTATTAATACGCTAGCGTCTGTCGTACACACTCGTTTCACGTAATAGATACAAACGGAAGTGCTGCCATCTATAATATTCAAATAGAACTATTGAAGATTCCATATTATAGTTTTCCCGCGGAAGCGGATTTTTACCCGTTAGTTGTAATTATTATGTAACATTAATAAAAAATGAAATAAAATATTAAAAAAAAAACTCTTCTGCAGTTTTAGTTGCACCAGATAAAATGTTTTCTTTGTATTAAAAAAAAAGGTTCATGGTGCCTTGCACTGCATGCTCGCACCTTGTGATAAAGCCGCCCTGACAATGTGCATCGAGTGAATGACACGAGTTCTGGACCGCCCCCTGCTCGCCTGGTATCTGATAGCGCCCCCCCTTATCACCGCCCCTCCCGAGGCCGTTGCACCGGTTGCTGCGATGACGTCAGCGGCAGTGCATGCAGAGTGCAGGTGCAACTACGAATTAGGCACGAGATTCTGCAACCAATGCGATCTTTTACCGATAAGTAAACCTCCTTTTTTAAGCTATTTTGAATTTTGATACAATATTGAAGGCGATGCACTACGAAGTAATGCATAATTCAGCCCTTACCCGGAAGAATGTTGTATCCAACAATATTCTTGTTCTGAGAAAAATTGAAAAAACGAAACCAGTTATGTTTCATAACATTTTATATTTAAAATACATAAAACGTACAATTCTTAATTTTAAATGAATAGTCGTCTAGAAAGGCGATTAAATTAGAGATTATTACTAGAATTTACGCTGAATTTGTGGAATAATATTGTATATAAAAAATTCACACACAACATTATTGCACAAAACGTTTTTTTTTACTCTTTGTACCCTACAGAAAGCAACAGTAACCAGTAGGGCTGAGTACCTACCAGCATAGAGCCTACAAATGTATCAACTTCGTTTCCTCGACAACGATTTGTTTTTTGACGTTTGCAATAACTCGCTTTTGTAATTTTATAATTTCATAACGCCAGAGCTTACCATCATATTCAGTCTATAGTCTTCGCATATAATTTAGCTTTCTATTGGTGAAAGAGTTTTTAAAATCATTTTATCGTTTTATGCGTGAAAGCGTAACAAACAAACTCGAGCAGTTTCGCATTTATAATATTAGTATAGTTTGTAATATTAGGAAGTTTTACGTCTGTAGTCTATATTACCGAGGAAGAGTTCCAATTGAGAAAACTGGCACCTACAGCAGTGTACCGCATGTTGCGGTGACGTACATAAATGCAGCTCAAAGCCCGCTGCAACTGCATTCAGCCAAAACGTAGCAATGTAGCTACAATGTACAGTCTACTGCAAATAAGAGTTACGTATACTGTAAAGAAAATAACACTAATTCGTTTATTCAAAAGAAGAGATCTAGGCGGGAGAATACTCAAGAAAAAATATTATTACCAAATATTTTTAGGTTGCTACCAACTGAAATTTATTGTATTTTACTATGTATAGGAATCAAGCAGTTATTTAGATAGAAGATAATTACATTGTAAAATACGTTTTTAGATTTTCACGGCAAAAAGTATTTTCGTTATTTGGTTTTGGGGTGTTATGCCGTGTTGCGCTACCTCCTTCTTTAGCGAACAATTTGGACAGCGTTACAGTGTCCATCATCAGAGCAGATGTGTAATTGTTAGTGGTGAAATGTGTGCTTTTGGAAGCGTTGCCGTGTTGAACATTTTATTTCTTGCACTTTGTTCATTGCTTTTCTTTTCAAATTCTTGGGAAAGTTTAGAAAATTTATATATACTTATAAAGTTGAATACTATTGAATGTATTAAATAAAAAAAATAAAGCAACATTATCGGGTATGACAACAATTATTTTAGAAGGCATTATATCGTAAAATAATGGTTTTCCCAGAAAGTAAAAAGAGAAAATGTTCATAATAATTATTTTTATATAAAGATCTTTAATCGCACTGGAGTTCACTATTCAGAAAATCGAAACGTTGCTTGAAATGACTTTGGCCGTGTTTAGTAGCCACATCTGAAAAGCCATGCATTTATATATTATGTATATTACATTTATTTATATTATCATATTTATTAATTTTATTGACTTTTATTATTTAAGAGGGAATAACCATACAAAATCGAAAATATATCTTTTTAAATCAAATTTTAGACGTATTGCCTCTTTTCTACGAAAAATTATAAATTGATTTCGAAAGACTGTTCTTTTATCTAAAGAAGCTTTTAATTAATTGAAAAATTAAAATACTTATGATTAAAAAATAATTACAAAATGTACATAATTTTAATAGATTTATAATCAATCACGAGTTTGAGCAGTTTTGAATGTAGGTATTTATCAAAGCAAATTTTGAATGAAATAAAATCGATATCGAGTTATCGTGCTAAAATGCTGGTATGGAGAATAATTAATCTTTCTCATCGGAACCGCCATGTACAGTTGCAAGATCATCATTCGACGAAATTTCTGGTTTCGAAACATATTGATAATTTTTATGAAATAAGTGGTGTAAACAAAGTGAATGATTTTCATTTAAGTAATTTATTATACATTATATTGACTTAGGACGGGTTGTTTAAAAAAATTTGATGGATTCATCAAATATTTGAAGTTGATTTTCACGTTCTGGGTAAGTTCTATTCGAGTTCTGTGATTATTTCAGTTTTGTGAAGCAGCTGTCCTATAACGATATAATAACAGAACTTGAATAGAACCTACACAGAACGTGAAAATCAACTTCAAATATTTGATGAATCCATCAAATTTTTTGAAACAACCCATCCTTAATCATTATATTTCATATGAACATATCAAAAGGGACTAACGAAAAATAGAACGATTTCTTTTTAAATATTAATTTTTTTGAGTTCACATAATATATATAGTCCAGCAAAGTCACCGGCTGAAAAGTTCATTGTGGCAAACTGTACTCACCACAATAATTAAATTTAATATAATATATACTTACCCTCAGTTATTATTTAGATAGATAATACAGGTATTTGGTTTATTCCCGAACTAAATGCTTATTCATATTCTCCAAATAGCTCTTTGACATTTCCCAATGTTTCACACACGTAGTACGTAAAATATATTGAGGAAAATGAACAACTTTTTAGATTGAACATACATTACTGTAAAACACTACCTACATAATGTTATTATGCATGGACGCAGATATTTATCTTTCCAAAATAAATTCGGTTCAAAGTGGACCTTTGATCGTCACGTGGCTATTTTTAAACTGGTATAAAATAAAACCTGTGATATTTAAATTGTTCAATTCTATTTAAAGTAGGCGATTTATGTTTGTAATACATCATGCAACAATTGTTTTGAAGTTTTTCTTATAGGTCATGTCATAAGAGGACGCGCAGCCGTTTTCATACAAGAATGAATTAATAAATAAATAAATTTTGGATTTGAAGTCAATACACTACGAAACTGAAAAATTATTCTACTTTATTTACTACTAGCTTTTACCGCGGCTTCGCTCGCATAATATTAGGTGGAAATACCATTGATTAATTCACTCACTCTCCGCGAACCCAACCCTCCCACCGCCTTTCCTCTGATAAAATATATGAAATACCCACATTTTCATTTATACAAATTTCACAACGCCAGATATTGCCATTATATACATCTTATGTTACTCGCTGATAATGTAGCTTTCTATTGGTGAAAGAGTTTTTAAAATCGGTTCAGTGGTTAAGGCGTAAATGCGTAACAAAGAAACTTACTCACTTTCGCATTTATAATATAATAGTATCGATCGCAAATAGTATAGATAGAAATATGATGAAATATAAAGCAAAAAAAAAAAATGATAAAAAAGCATTTTGATGGGCGTAAATGCAAATTAAAGACGACCGATTTACATTGTTAAAACAAATTTGTCAAATTTGCAAATTAAAAATTTCTATCCAAAGAAATCCTTTTTTAGAATGTCTAATTTGAAAAAAAAAATTTCATCGTTTTAACTCAGTAGGTACGGTAAGATCATTTTTTAAATAATATTAACTCACAAAACAATGCCAAAGTTGCTTCAAAAATCACGAAAAACTTGATTCCTTCATTTTATAATTTAAAGCAAAAATAAACAAAATGGCACATATCCGTTTTAGATATTTGCAACACTTTTTGATTAAAAAAATATTATTTAGTTTGATTTCGTATTTTGGCCTAAAATCCAAAATTAAGTTTTG
Source organism: Glyphotaelius pellucidus (assembly GCA_936435175.1). Classification (NCBI taxonomy): domain Eukaryota; kingdom Metazoa; phylum Arthropoda; class Insecta; order Trichoptera; family Limnephilidae; genus Glyphotaelius; species Glyphotaelius pellucidus. The sequence goes on along the minus strand of OW386552.1, from coordinate 22,642,900 downwards.
TATGAAAAAGGTTGCGCAGTCGTTCCTTACAAATAGTTATTAGTTAATTAAAATTTAAATTTAAAATGCAAAAGAATAACTTTTCTTGTATTATTTTGATGTATCTATTTTTGGATAAATGGGCGGTTGGCGCGTTGTGTTTTATTTATATCAGATATAAATAAAACCTTCAGATTCTGAAGGTTTGTTTTTTGACTAGGGGTTGTGTTATTCCGTCAAATTCAAACGGTTATGAAACAAATGTGGGCCAGTTGTTTCACAGAATTTAAACAATTCATCAAATTTCCAAACTAATTTTCCAATTTCGTAAAAGTTCTATTCAATTAATGTTATTATTCCACTACAGGCTAGTTATATCACAAAACTGAACTAACAACAAAACTTGTAAAGAACTCTCACAGCCTAAGGTTGTCACAAAAGAATGCTCAATTTGGGGGGGGGGAATGGGTACCGCCGCCCCGGGAGCCTTTATTGGATAACAAACACCCCTGCCATAGGTCACCCCAAGTGGTTCGCTACGTTTGGTGATTTAGCAGGGGTGCCCGGGTTCATGGGGTGAGGTTTGTCTAGGTCTTGGAGGCGGATGACAGGACACACTGAACCCCAGATTCCTACCCACCCCTTAAACCCTTTTCATTCACAGAACACTCCACCCCTTCCTTTCCTTAAAAAACCCTCCACACAGCATCCCGAAGGATGACATAGGACCTGAGGGAAATTATTTTCCTCAGAGCCTCCTGTGTGGAGTTCATGTTAAAAAAGAAAAAAAAAAAGAACGGGTCGCTTCTTCGACACGTTCTTGAGTTCAACAGCGTAAACGATTTGCCGGTCTCTGTGTTTCCTCCATTCTACAACATGGATCTCTTCAAGACCAATGTTCATTCCTTTCTTTCCTTAAGAAGTCCCTCCCCACAGCTCTCAGATATGGCATGGGCCCTGAGTGAAATTATTTAAACTATAATATGTCAACCAACCAAGATAAAAATTGGTTGACAATGTAGTTTGAATACGGAAAGAATTCGTTCATTTAGTTGATGTTTTTTAAGGTGTGCAGTAGTATTGGCTGACAATATAGTTTGCATAGAGGAAGAATTCGTTCATTTAGTTGATTTTAAGGTGTGTTGGTTAACAATATCGGCGACTCCAGGAAACCCACTCCCACCCAGTAAAAACTGCGGATAGAGATAAGAAACATCTCTTATATTTCAATATCTTTGGTTATAACCGTCAATGTAATATATAATTGAATAAGAAGATAATGCTATTAAACCGAAACGAAAATATGAAAATGAACAAGACACAGAAAAATTAAACGACAACAGTTGCAACTGGGACCCAAATCCAGGATCTCTCGTCCTACCGGAAAAAGTGCCTTAACCAATTCAGCCATTGAGACCTCCTATTTTTAAAAACTGTAATAACATTATCAATAAGGCCCTTAAAACTCTTGGATTTGTTTTGAGAGCTGCAAAAGACTTCAATAATTTATGCACATTTATCATATTATATAATATCCTTGTAAGATGCCAACTAGAGTATAACTCTACGTTATGGTCTCCATTTTACAATATTCATTCCGATAGCCGATAGCATTGAAAAGATTCAACATGAGGTTTATAAACTATAAATTGCATATTCCTGCACAAAATATTGATTATAATTACCTACTGGATAAAATATCCCTGTTAAAACTTTCAGAAAGAAGAATTAACACAGATTTAATATTATTACATAATATAGTGCATTACAAAATTGACTGTCCTGAATTACTTCAATTAATTAACCTCCACATTCCCAAAAGATCTTGCCGACATTTACTACCCTTTTACTTTAACAACACCAGGACACTCTCTTACCAAAATTCCCCGATTCCGAGACTTCACAATCTCGGAAATAAATATTCTGATCTAGGAGATATATTCCACCTTAAGAATAACCAGTATAAACATTGTTCATTCCGATAATTTCTGCAATTTTTGTTTTGTTTTGTTTTTTATTTTTTATTTATTTATCTATAAACAGTATGTTTACATTAGGTTTTTGTCGATGCCTGTCTCACTAGGATATTCCTGTGTCGAGACAGGCATAGAGGTACATAAATTAATATATTTAAGAACATATTTGGTAGTTATAAAGAATATAAATGCTACATATTCATTTGAGTACAATGATAATATAAAGGTGGTTGGAGGTGTGGGTATATATTTGAAAGAGAGTTATCATATACTGAAGGAAGAAAAGATGTACAGAAAATAGTAAATCCTGTTAAATCTATTTATGGAATTAAATTTGATTGATTATTCTATTTTTTAATTTATTTTATATGGTTTAGGTCGTGTGCAAATTGTTTTCTGTCTATGTTTGATTTATTTTACAGATATTTGCAGTAGTGTGGTGTACGCGTATATAATATATATATTTATATTGAATACATTTTTATGTGCGACTTCTTATCATTTTTACCAATGTATTTTATTTTAGGTATGTTTTTAGGTTTTCACGGCCAAAAAGTATTTTTGTTATTGTTTTTGGGGTGTTATGCCGTGTTTCGCTACCTCCTTCTTTAGCCAACGTTTCGGACAGCGTTACAGTGTCCATCATCAGGGCAGATGAGCTGATGATGGATATTTTATTTTATATTATATGCTATTGTTGTTACATTTTTTTTTTCATTATATTGTATTTTCTTTATTGTTTTAGTTTTTAAGTATTTAAAAGTACTGTGATACTTAACAGAACTTTAAACAAAGAATGTAAAAGCTCATAAGGGCGTGTAATAAATAAATAAATAAAATTAGTATTTATCTATATTGTTTAGATTTATTAATATTATCCTTTTTCTTCAGTGAAATATTATCACGAATGATAAAAAAAACATATATCAACAAAAACTCAAAACGAACAGAATATTGCAATTACGCAATCGTTTATCAATCCCCCATATTACAATAAATATCTCAATTCGACTGCGTGGTTCCTCGCGTAGTGTTGTCGAGGGAAGAAGAGGCTCAGAGGCGTACGTGAGATATTTTCCGGAGGGGTGGACTCGATCCAGCGGGCGGGGGGACTGCCGAAAAATATAGGTTAACGATATCCGAGGCGGCCTCAGCGCGCTCTGACGTCATGCCGCCCCCCCGGTCCCCCGGCGAGAAAGAGGGGAATGGGGGGAGAGGGGGATTAAGGGGAGATAAGGAGGCATAGGGGAAGCGCCGCTGGGCCCGCGGAACATCCAGTCATTGAAAATGCAACTGACCATTAGGGGCGCACTAGAATGAAAAGACTTAACGTCGAGTGGCCAATTTTGCTCGAGGAAACAACGCAGGGGACGACGGTGTGTTTTTTTACGTATTTAGCAGACAAAAAGAGAGATTTGTGAAGTCTTTGTGCTGTTTTATTTGACGATTCTTATGAGACTCCCATTTTATATAACATGTTCTTTACTGTTGTGTAATTAACTAAAACTGAAAATTTGGTGCCACTATCATAATAAGATATTTGGCTCGTTTAGTGGGTTAAAAATCGTAAAAAAAATAACTCTCTTACCAATAAATGCATATTCAATTTTACACAAATGATGAACCATTACAGACTTACTAATAAAAAAAATCGAGTGCAGTTCACACGCGATAGAAGCGAAACTTCACCAAAGCAATCTCAATCAATAGGAGCCTTGAAAAGTGAGATCATAATCAAAGCGGCCAACGAACGCAGTTTGACGCTTCTGTAGGTACTGTAATGCGTCAATTCCGTTTCATATATCAACCAATAGGAACCTTGAAAAGTTATATCATAACCAAAGCGGCCAATGAGCGCAGTTTGACGCTTCGTAGGTGCTGTAATGTGTCATTACCGTTTCATCCGAGTTTCAAATCACAATGGCGGCTAAAGAAGTTTCGCTTCAAAAACACTTAACGACCGTTAAACGGTGTTTTTGTTTCACACCGTGGAAAGATTGTACATTTTGAAGTGAATTTTTTTTAACACCGTTGTGATTTGAAACTCAATGAAACGGAAATGACACTAAGCAGAGACAAACACATATATCCATAGGATTTAGCCTGCGAGAGAATGAGATAGAATGAAACCTTACCGCATTGGCCGCTTTTCAAGGCTCATATTGGTTGAGATTATGTGGGTGGGTAAAGTTTCACTTCTACCGCGTGTGAACTGCACTCGATTTTTTTTTTATTGAGGTGAAACTTCTTAAGATGTGATTTGAAATTCGGATGAAACGGAAATGACGCATTACACCTACGAAGCGCAAACTGCGCTCATTGGCGGCTTTGATTTTGATATCACTTTTCAATCTTATTTGTTGGGATTGTTTTCGTGAAGTTTCGCTTCTACCGCGTGTGAACTGCACTCGATTTTTTTTAGAAGGTTACTAACAACAAAATGGAATTTTTATGTTGGCCACACTGGACTTGGGTGGATCTGCGCGTGCGCAGTCAGCCATGTTTAAAATAATAATCATAAAAGTAATTAATAATAGTTTAATATAAAATATCGTATATCAAAACTATAATAATAATAATTATTATTATACTAGTTTTTTTTATAATGGTTTTGTTTCACATTAGTATAATTCAACTAAATTACTATTATTTGTGTTACTTTTTTTTCAGTTTAGTTCTTTAAATAACTTTTTATTGTTAATTTAGTTTTGCTAATGGTGGTTATTTCTGAACCATTATTTTTTAAAAGACTTTTCCGCGTGAGTTAATAAAATTTCCATGAAAGTAATATTATTTAATAATATACATGCCTTATGGTATAAATAAATACAAATTCCAAAATGTCAAATTTTTCTGTTATTCCTGGGGAATTATTTTAATATTTTTTTAATCATTTTTTTTTATTGTATGAATGAGATAAAAATTTGTAAATTCTTTAAATAAAAGGACTGTGTTATTTGATTTTGTAATTTCCGAAAATTTTCAACGTTATAGGTAAACTTTATTTTTCAACTTTTTTCATGTTGAGGCTTAAAATATTGCAATTTTAAAACAAGAAAGTATATTTCAGACACAAAAATCTTAAAGTAATCTTATCCAATTTCTATAAAGGTATTTGTTTTTATGACATCTTTAAAACCAAGAAATGTACAAGACCTTTAAAATACGTTGGAAAAATTCTGAAATTTGTTCAGAAATTGTTAATAAAACAAGCAACAATAGATATACAATCCTCTCTGACTGTAAAAGCAATATACACATCTTTTCACGAACAATTTTTGGCCTTTTTTGATTAGTAATGTTTTTACATCCACAGTTGTTTATCAATTGAATAAAATTTTCACAACGTTTTTTAGTAAGGCTGTTAATGGTATGGGCCATACCGTATGGCAAACGGTTGTTTACCAGTTATATTAAATTAAAAATACGTATGTTAGCAAGGGGGCATTGACCTAGTATCAAGGGGGTTATTATGTAATGATTTATAAAGTGAAGGATATAAATAAATTTTGGTTTTAACTGTACGCGTAGTAGTAGATATCGGATTAAATCGATTATCTCGACTAAATTTTATGTTATCACGTAATGGTTTTTTTTTAAGTAATTACCGAACAACTTCTTCAACTGTTGAATAACAAAAGAGGTAAATTCTCCAGTAACATTGTTCTTTTTTTTCTGAAGGTGGTGGGAAGAGGAAGGTTGAGAAGTTGGGTTATTCAAATTTGGTCGTCAAATACTAAAGCAATTTCAACTAACAAAGCTTTTATTCTTATTTCACCAGGGCATTGCTGCTAAGAGTATGGGTACCGCCGCCCCGGGAACCACTCAGTGGATAACCAAAAAAATCCTGCCATAGGTCACCCCGAGTAGTTCGTTACGTTTGGTGATTTAGCAGGGCTGCCCGGGTTCATGGGGTGAGATTTAGGTCTTGGCGGCGAATGCTTTTGCCCACCCATCACATGGCGGGCCGGATAGGGAGAGACTGATTGAGGGAGACCTAGCCAGCCGGACTCTCTCGACCCATCACCTTACACCGCAGTGGGCGGGATAGTTTCATATTACTTTTTTTTCATACGTCCGTCATTCCTGCACACATTGGCATCCAGATTCCTACCTATCCTTCATACCTTTTTCCTGTCCACAACTTCCTCTCCTTCCTCCCTTTAAAAATACCCTCCGCACAGCAGTGGGAGAAATGGTAATTCATAAAGAAAGGGCTTAAGTTTATATATTCAATAATATTATTATTCAATTTATAAAAACAGTTTATTTATAAACAAGTTCTGCTAGGTAATTATTATTACACCTAAACTGTTTGATAATGCCTTCAGAAGGCGAAACAGCTGTCACGTGTAATAATAATTACCTAGCAGAACTTGTTTATAAATTAACTGTTTTTATAAATTGAATAATAGTATTATTGAATATATAAAAGAAATTAAAAAAATAAATGGAGTTCTACAAATTAAACTAGATAACAATAAATAACTTAAGTACACTACATTATTTAAGAAAATAAGTATTCATTTTTATACAATTTACGTTTTCCATTCAAACTTAAGGCCTTCGCTCACGGAGAAACTGAAATGAAACCAGTTGTCAACGCACCAGCACTTTTGATTGTGTGGCAGTTGCTTTTCAGTTGTTTTGTTAACAAGCCCAAAGGAATTTTGTTTTCAAATTTTTTATATTTATTTATTTCATACTTCTGTCACTCTTGGAAATATTGACATCCAGATTCCTATTCCCCTCCATACATCTTTTTCCTTTCCAAAACTTCCTCTCCTTCTTTCCCTTAAAAAAACCTCCGCACAGCATTCCCAAAGATAACCCAGGCCCTTTTTTGCCCCAGTGGCGTGGGAGAAATGGTAATTCATAAAGAAAGAGCTCAAGTACCTACATTAAAAAAATAACTATGCATTTTCTATAATTTTCGTTTTCCATTTAGACTTAAGGTCCTCGCGCACGGAGAAACTGAATTGAAACCAGTTTTCAACGCACCAGCACTTAAGCGTGTGTGGCACTTGCTTTTCATTTGCTTTGTTAACAGGTTGCCATGGTAGCGCTCACGATTTTCGAATTGCGTTGACAACTGGTTTCATTTCAATTTCTCCGTGAGCGAAGGCCTTTACTTGCCTATACTTTTAAATAATTCACAGCAGACGTTCAAAGACAAAAAGTTTATTTGATTACACAAGGGCTGTTTTACTAAAAATAAACCACCTTTAAAATATACTTTTCCACAATTTTATTGTTACACTACCATAACAAAAAAAAGAGAGATTCCCAAAATATCTTACACCCACGAAAACAGTATTTATAGTTCAATGTGGTTTCAGGTAAAATACATCTTTTTAAACTACCAGAATGTTAGTAAAACAACGGTCATAAGACAGAGTAAGATTTTATTTAATTACATTTTGAAGGTTGAGCATACCAACGTAATATTTAATTATCGAAGATAAAAAATAATTGGTTTATTTATTTTTTAAAAAAAATTATACGAAGAAGTCAAAATTTTAAGTTCCTAATGCTACAGATCTCGTTTTCTTAGAATAGTGATTTAAGACAAAACTGTTGTTTTTACGTATAAATTTGTCTATTTATAAGATTTTAAGAATAATTCGAATGTTTAAAGTTATTTTTGTTTCTCAAATAAAGTTCTAGAGTATAAACAAGTATTTCATTCAATCAGCTGTTTCGTTGTTGCAATAGATTCCAAATTAAAGGTAATAATAACATACCAATGGTCTCACGGACCGCACGTAGGTGGTTAAGGTACAAAATTAGGTGGTAGGTAGTTAAGGGTTAATAAATGTTTTCATTTCATGAAAAAAGAAAAAGTCAGCTCAAGTTAGGGACGTATGGAGGAGACGGATCCCCGACCCTAATAGGATAAGGGGACGAAGATGATAATGATGATGAAAAAAGAAAAAGAAAATAATTTAAAGATAACATTCGCAACTGGTTTTTAAAAATAATTAGGTATATTAACAAACTGAGACTTTTTTCTCTTAGTGCCTAATCTGCATATAATCTTTTTTTTGTGTGAATACCTCACAAGAGTCAGCTGCTCCCGTTTGGAGCCAGTGAGACTATGGCATCCCCAATTGGGGTATATTGTGAGGCTAAAAGTAGTGGGGAAGGAAAGGAATGGGGAAAAGGAAGGTGGGGAAGTTCCTGGCTATTCAAATCCAAGCACGGCTAAAGCCATGGCAAGTAACGTTTCAATTCTGAATGGTGGTCTTACACCAGGGCGATACGGAGAGTATCTTCCACTCTGGAACGTACCGCACATATACTATTTATTATTTTTAATTAATGAATTGTGAAATAAAACAATTTAATCATATAAAATTTATTTGCGCACGCCGGGATTCAATCCCGCGACCTTAGGATTGCGAGTCAAGAGCCTTATCTCTAGACCACGGAGGCCATCAAAGCCGACAAAGCTGATAAAGTGTGTGGCCAATAACATACGTGTGGACATTTAAATTAATAAATTATTGTACTATAAATCTTGAATCCGTGCAATGATCAACATCTATCGATCTCTAAGTGAATTTATGTGCTTATGCTGTGATTACCGCCAGTGTTTTCCTCAAGATCATAATGTCGATTCCTCGTAATGCCGTATCCGAATAAAGGGGTAAGTCAGCCCTATACAAATACCAAAGGTTTTCCAACTTCCACATAGTTGTGTTAATCTGAAAAGTTTATTTAAAAGTCATTGATTACAGGTCCATTTATTCGCAGCATAAATCGTTTAACGATTCCGTCACTAGTGTAAAATTGCAGGTACACGAGTCTCAAACCTAACAATAGGCTTTACAACGTGATATTAATAACAAACAACGATATTATAGCTTTGTTAATTAACAGAGCTATTGCCAAACGGTTCTCGAATGTATCTGACAAGACAACAATAACCGCGTTACACAACAAAACTACTCCGTGACGATCTGATGGAAATATGTATAGATGTATTGTGGAGATTGTATAATTTGTTATAAGGGAGTGACGTCTGTAACTGGTAGTATGTCTGTGGTACGGTGGACGGGCGTCGCGTGACGTCACGGACGGCGTCCATTTTCCACGGTGCGGCGTCCCGACGGAGGCGCCGAGACGTCGAGTGGTGGCGGCAGAGGGGCCGCCTTACCAACCTTCACGTGTTAGGGCATCACACTTGAATTCTTGACAAATCAAATTCTGACAAATTTTTAATGACACATTAAAATAATTTTCTGATAAAACAAAATATAATAATTAGGTAGGTACTTTATCGCTTGTCTGAATTCTTCGCATCATCAGTTCCAACCTTGTAAATGACTCTTAAGTCCCGGCTTCCCACATTTCTACTGATTTAATACATATTTACCTTATATACTTTTAAGTTTTATAGCTCTTAAAAAGTATATTATTCTCGAAAATAATATCTATATATTATTCACGCCAAAACGGCAATTATTTGAAATTCCCTCGATAAATAAATCTTTAAAAATTATGTAAAATATTATACATGTATTACATGGTTTATATTAAAGCAAGCTTTTATTATAAAAATGCGTAAAGAAAAAAATAAGAAAAAATTCAAGAATTTTACAAACTAATGAGAAATGAAACCAATATATTACACCTAATTTTAAAACAACTCAAATGAAAATCATTAAATTCACCAAACCATAAAAAACTGTAATAACCTCCCTTCTGAATTGCGCTGTATCATCAACCAATCAGAACAAATAAATAAAATCAAACAATTAAAAAAAAAAACTTACAGTAAAAAGTTAATATTTCATACAAAACATATTATAACATTCAACCTTAGTCAACTTAATCGTGGCTCCTTTATCGGGCACAAGAACTCCTCTTTTCTAATATTGCTCGTACATGAACTAATATAAAATTTTGTAAAATATGTATGAATAAATGTAACTCGTATTGTTTATATTACAATAAAAAACATAGTAGGTAATTAGGTACCTAATTACAAATCGTACGATTTCAGAGAAAGTTTTTAAATAAGACAAAATTAAAAACTTACTTTTTTGTGACGCGAGTTCTACAGTATTCACGGAACTACTACGTCAAGTACGTTTTTATCAAATTCGCTTTAGTAATTTCCCCACACATTAGAAAATGTTGTGTTTTCAACATTTTTCATTTTTTTAACATTCATCTCGTGATTTTTAATGTCATAGTATTTTTTTTTAAATAAAATTAAATGGCTGTGTTAAAATCCCAACTGGAAGCATTTATGTGCACGTTTTTCTGACCAATCTAACTAACAATCCAACCTAACATTTCCTAACCTAACCCAACCCGTTAACTTAACATATCTATTATAGTTACAGCATTACACCGGACAATCTTCGTTTTATTTTATTTAATCTCTTTTGCTTGTTAGAAGATAAATATTTAAGTAATTACATTTCCATGCATTATGTGTCGACTATAATATAACATTTTTGTCCATAATTTATAAAGTTTCTGAAAATATGTAATAATTGTTGATCTAATTATATTGTGTATCACTTATGTCTCTCTTTGTGTTTCTTGTGTATCTTGCTTCCCTTTGTATAATTTGTCACTTGAGTGAGTTTTATAATTTTGTAATTCTATGTAGATACCATATATCCTTTGAGTGAGTAGGTTTTTGTAGTACCTGTATGTATCTTTGAGTGAGTAGGTTTTTGTAGTACCTGTATGTATCTTTGAGTGAGTAGGTTTTTGTAGTACCCGTGTGTATCTCTGGCTGAATAGGTTTTTGTAGTACATGTGTGTATCTCTGACTGAGTAGGTTTTTGTTGTACCTGTATGTATCTCTGGTTGAGTAGGTTTTTGTAGTACCTATATGTATCCTTTGACTGAGCAGGTTTTTGTAGCAACTATTTATATTCTTTGACTGAATAGGTTTTTGTAACAACTGTATGTATCCTTAGATTGAGTAGATTTTTGTGGCAACTGTATGAATCCTTTGACTGAGTAGGTTTTTATATCAACTATATGTATCCTTTGACTAAGTAGGTTTTTATAGCAACTATATGTATCCTTTGACTGAGTAGGTTTTTGGAGCAACTGTGTGTTTCCTTTGACTGAGTAGGTTTTGTAGCAACTGTATGTATCCTTTGACTGAGTAGGTTTTCGTATTACCTGTATGTATCTCTGACTGAATAGGTTTTTGTAGTACCTGTGTGTATCTCTGATAGAGTAGGTTTTTGAAGTATCTGTATGTATCTCTGACTGAGAAGGTTTTTGTAGTACGTATATGTATCTTTGACTGAGTAGGTTACAAAACTAACTCAAAGGATATATCCTTTGACTAAATAGTTTTGTACGGGTTTGTGTATCTTTTTGAAATAACTGAGTTTTTTTCCTGAATTATTCTGGACATCTGTAAAAATACAGTAGTGTAAAACTAAAGTGAAAAAAATGAGGCTGAGAAAACTGAGTGATAATCAACTCGTAAACATTATGAAGACAATGTAAGTACATGCGGATAAGCAACACAATAATAAAATAAAAACTTTTAAAGGGCATGGTGCAGATCAGGTAAGCCTTTAGAAGAGAACTGAGAAAACTGTGACACTATTCTTATATTTATATATATTCTTTAATAATGTGTTTCGCCAGGAGTATCTATACGGCAATACAACGCAGATGGTTCTCAAAAGTATTTTGGTTATAAAAATGAGCAAAAGTAATGGTTTTGCATTAAAATATCATTTAAAAAAATATATACATTTAGAATCTTGTCCAACTAAGGTGACGATATAGAAACTTTGAAATCTAAAAAGAATAAATATATTTTAAGTTAGTTTTTTTAAATACTTTCAAAAATATTGTTATTTTTTTTTGCTTCAATATTATTTCCACAAACTTAGTATTTTCTTTACCGCTAAATACAAGCAATAAGTTTATACCAAGCGGCTAAAGCACACTTTCGATTGGCTCGAAGGTCGCGCGAACGGGGCGCCATCTATAAATAGTTCTGGCAGTTGGTACATCTTATCAATGACACAAACCACGCGAGGTCATTGTCGTTCGACGGAAATAGAGGGCGCTATATCACCGCCGAACTAAAACGGGTGCACTATTTTTAAACGCCGGTATATCCATACGGGGTCACTTATTTGTGTAACATCTCGGCTTAATTTGGTGTCTTGGCATGGTTTCGTTTTTAATTTAAGATTTAAATATCCGAAATAAACATTGGTAAGAGCGTTCGTCTTTGATTCCGTTCACACAACGCCCTGAGCCGCTCCCAACTAACAAATAAATAATAATTATGCAGTCGAATTTGACAGCCTCCGTAGTCGAGGGCCAAGGCTCTCGACTACGGAGGCCATGTTTGGTGACCAGATCTGAATAGCCAGGTACTACCCACCTTCCACTTCCCCATCTCCTTCCTCCTTACCCTCCCCACACCCTTCAGCCTCACAACACACCCCAATTGGGGATGCCATAGTCTCACTGGCGCCAGACGGGGGCAGTTGGAACTCTTGTGCGGTATTCATATAAAAAAAATAAATAAAAAAAGGGTTCAAATCCAGGCGTGCGCAAGTAAATTTTATTTGATTGATTTGTGGTGTTCAGTGACAGGATTTATACTTTTCATAAAGTATAAGCTACTTCATTTGCGCCGCTCCTACCTCCTTTTTAGAAATTGCCACCTATCATAATCATTCACGTGTAGGCTGCCTGTAGACTGCCGCCCCTAAGCCGCGGCCTATACGGCCTATTGACAAATCCAGGACTGGTAGTATTTCCGGATTTTGTGACACTTGTGATGAATCTGGGCACTCTTGCTAAGTCCACCAAACGAAGTAAACCACGCAAGGTGATAATGATAGGGGTGTTATCCAATAAATGGTACCCGGAGCAGCGGTACCCATACCTACATACACTTCCCAAATTGAACACCGAATGTTATGTAAATAATATTATAATCTTTCTCGTCATTTTTAACCAATTTATGAAAAAAGCGTGAAATACGGTAGCGGCATGGCGTGCATCTTGGGTAAGACGCGATCTCCCCCTATTAATGGCGTGCAGCTCTTACCAACATTAGCTAATCAAGGCGTTCGGTTCAATATTTATTATTATGTTGTATGTGGTACAGTTGAACAGTACAAGTGAATCGTTTTAAAGAGCGCATGTTTGAATCCCTCAGTCCCTTCTTACACCGCGGTAATCCTACCATAAACAACACAAGCAAGAATCTCACAAAAATAATTATACTGTACCGTGTTGTTATTGCACGGCTGTCCCATAGTTGTCATGGCGTTATCGCACCATTGTAGTACATTTACCAAAGTGTTATTGGACGTTTGTAGTACATTTACCAAAAGTATCATCGCACGTTTGTATTGCAATTACCAAAGTGTTATCGCACGTTTGTATTACAATTACCAAAGTGTTATCGCACGTTTGTAGTGCATTTACCAAAGCGTTATTGCACGGTTGTAGTAGGTACATTAAGACATTCGTACACGGAGATATTTACAAGAGACTTGAGTTTCATACGCGTAGCACACGCGCCGTTCGTGAGAACCCGCTAAACTATTACGTTGCTAGTATTCGAACACGATGCTACGCGCTACGGGTTTGACGCCAGTTACACGCCACCGAAAGTGCTGGTACCGCGCTACACGAGTTGCATTTGTATCTATTACTACTTGTTTGACGTTTGACAAAAATGGTGACCGAACTTTATTGGTATGTTAAATTTGTTCTGGAAGTGGAAAATATGCGCGTTTATATAATTACTAGCTTTTCCCCGCGGCTTCGCTCGCATGGTATTACGGGAAATTACTGTAGCGGTTGAACTTATCAATTATCCCCCTCCTCCCCACCCCCACCCCCTCCAGCATTCCATACATTCATTCCCTTACATTCAGTTTTCAAACATCTCGCCTTCCACCTAAATTTCATTAGCTCAAAGAAAAAAAATAGTTATCCAATTTTGTTCATTCGTTCGGAATTTATGCGCTCACAAACATTTCGGATGTTTATTTTTAATTAAATATTTGGAAGTTTGTTAATATAATAAAAAATTACACTATTTATTATTCAGTCTTTATACCTAATCGTTACGAATTGTATTTTTAATGTAGGAGCTCTGACATTTGTTCCAAAACAGAAGCTTGTCCAAAAAAAAACAAAACATATTCTAATATTTGAATTTCCTGGAGCAGTAGCTGACCAGGGAGCTGAGTACCTACCAGCTTAGAGCCCACAAATATATCAACATGGTTTCCATGGAAACGATTTTTTTCTGACGTTAGCAAAAACTCGCTTTTGTTAGCGACAGAAAACGTATAACAAATAAAATATATTAATATTTATAATTTCATAACGCCAGAGCTTACCATCATATACAACATATAGTCAGCGCATATAATTTAGCTTTCTGTTGGTGAATGAATTTTTAAAGTCTTTTTATTGGTTAATGCCTGAAAAGGTCATAAACAAACTCGAGCAGTTTCGCATTTATAATATTAGTATGGATAAGTTACCAAAATATGTAAGAAAGGATTTAGTGGAGAAGGCATGAACTGGTTGAAAAAAAAAGTATTTTTCTTATGAATACTAGGAGTTAACAACTGCACCAAATTTAAATAAGAATTCTTTGACATTTTTTTTTTCAGAATGAAATTTGTTATCACCATTCTTATGCTTCCTGGCGGTAACAAACTATAATTAATATTTCTGGCAAACTATAATTAATAAACTGGCCCCATTACTAGAAGTCAGGATTTATTTCAGTGCAGAAATTCTGGGACTAACTACCATATGTATTCCTCTTTGCCCAGAATACTAATGGAGGGAAACAATTATACCAAGTCAGTGGACATCTTCAATTTATCTTTGAATAAATTTAAAATATTGTTATTGAGGCAGTTCAGTTATGTACAATAAAATGTTTTTTCTATGCTATACATGTAAAAGCCCCGAAAAAGGGCGTTTATTTATAAATAAATAAATAAATAAATAATTAATATTTCTTTCGATGTAAGTGAACCCAGAATCTTCTATTAGATCGTATTGTATTCATAAAATAAAGATAAACGCGAACATTGTCTTCATCGCTAAAGCCACTTGATATCGTATTAACTCCACGGCTACACGTGAAAAAATTATCAAGTTCACTATTTCGGGTAGCGTCGTTTACGGAAACAAACTTATATCTGTAGGCTACTTGTGGTTGCATCACAGTCACGTAGTTTGTAAGTATCTCCATGTAGGAACGGCCTTACTTTAACATTATCTAATGGTGGTCATACTGTTGCCATAGCGTTGTCGCTCGGTTGTGGTACAGTTTTCGTTACTTCTGTCACGATCGCCACGATTGTAGTGAAGTTAACTTAGCGTTATCGCACAGTAGCGTTACTGCACTTTTGTAGTAAAGTTAGTTGTCCTAAAGGTTTTCGTGGTGTTATCGCACCGTTCACAGACATTTACTGTAGGGATAAGACAAGCTAGCAAGTGAATTGAACCCACAACGCCGGTGTGTACCCGATTCATTTGTCCACTCAGCTATTAACAATGCAAACAACACACGACTAAAATATACAAGAAAAATAATGACAACCTGAAGAAGATTTTGATGGAGAAAACGATTTGTTTCATATCCAGATGTTAATTAATCAACAGTTCTGTGAACAGTACGTACACTTCGCGTAATGTTGGTCATTGAACAAAAATGCACTTGCAAACACGGCTACCATCTTGACAGGTTAACCGGACCAGGAACACTCAAACAAATCGCCCGGAAAGTAGAGAGGTCCTGGGTTCGAGTTCCAGAGGTGCAAATATCTTTTTCGGATTTTTCTGTTTCCAGATTTTCGATTGAGTTTCGCTCATACTGTCTTCATTTAATTATACACTCAAACAAATTTACAGACAGACGAGATGCAATGCTCAGCCAAATATATAAATATACCAGCTGACCCGGCCACGTGCTGCTTTAGCTAACGAAACACAACGTCGTCTACTGTATAGTTATCCAACCTAGATAACCAGTTGTTTTTTATTTAAATTATCTCACACAACCATCTTTTAGAAACTAAGGGGACTTACAAAAAATTACGAAGCCTTGTCCTAAAACAAACATTTAATTCGCAATAATGAATATTGAGGTTAATAATCGAGATAAAAACTATTCCATATTTTAAGTTGGACCAAACTACACACAGTACTTAAAGTAGTTTCGGAGTTTACCTCGAATATAAAGCTAGAATATTGATGTTTTACGTCTACGGGAAGGATTTTGAAAGGAATTATTTTGAACAAAGAAGATGAGTCGAAAATAAAACAATAGGCTAATAAGATCAAATTTTTCCGGCGTTTTTCCAAAAGGGTCAAAGATGCAGAATTTTTTTGGAATAACACGTGTTATTATAACTTTTGAGGGTTATACCCATCAATGCAATGTATCATTGATGAATAAGAATAGTACTAAAAGATCTAAACGAAAATATGAAAAAGAACAAGACACATAAAAATTAAAAATATCACAGATCGACAAAAATTATTTAAAAATAAGAGGTTCCAATGGCCGAGTTGGTTAAGTTAAGTTGGTATGCGCGGCCCATTTCAAACAAATCTTAATTCGGGATTTGAGATCAGAATTTGAACCAAACTGAAAAATTATTTTGTAATCAAAAGGTGTATCAAATGAGAGCCACTTTATTTATTTTTGCTTTAAATTATAAGATAAAGGCCATTAAAGATTTTAGTGTTTCACGATTTTAAAGGAAACTTGGGCAATTATTTGTGAGTAAATGATAAACAAAAAAAAATCTATATTTTTTTTTAAATACGATGAAAAATAAAATAATAAATAAAACACCGTTAAAAATGCATTTTTTGGGTGGTAATTTAGATATATAAACGACAAATTTTTGTTCCGCCGTAAAAAGGTAATTTGTATCTTAACTTTACACCCATCAAAATGATTTTTTTTACTAATTTTTATATTTTATTTTATAATTCATCATATTTTTATGATAAACATGTTAAAATTATTATTTTTTCTTTTTTTCATTTACTCACAAATAATTGCCCAAATTGCCTCCAAAATCATGAAACATTAAAATCTTTAATGGCCTATATCTTATAATTTAAAGCAAAAATAAATAAAGTAGCATAAAGTAGTATAAATACTAGATATTTAATACACCTTTCGATTACAAAAATTATTTTTCAGTTTGGTTGGGTATTTTGATCTAAAATCCAGAATTAAGATTTGTATGAAACGGGCCGAAATGGGCTGCGCGACCAGAAATCCCGGGCTCGAGGCTCAGATGCGACCGTTACTTTTTTTTATACTTGTTTCATATTTTTCGCTTAGATTTCATATTTTCGTTTAGATTTAAAAATAGTTCAATTTAATCACATGTATGATCTTCCTAGCTCTAGTTGTCGTACAATTGACCAATTGCTGTATTGTTGTCATAGTGTTGTCGTAGTATTTAAATCACAGTTCTGCCTCATAGATAAGTAGGCAGCGGAGTGGAAGTGACTCACAGACAGACGCAAGTGTCTCCAGACCACACTTGAATTCGGAAATAGAAGACAATGCGGTTTGTTTGCCCAGAGATGTTCGGTATTCGATTCATCAGCTCTTCAATTGATGCACATGTTCAGGTAACGTACATGCACATGCGGCAACGTAAAATAGAGCATTTAAATTTTTGATAAATATAATATTATCATCCTAATTATGAAGCCAAAAAACTACGTGAAAGCAAATACAATATATAAACAACATTTATTAATTAAGTATAATATAAGTGTGATATACGATTATAATAACATATCATTGAAGAAGAAGATAATACTAATAAATCTAAACTCATTGTCTGAGCAATATTCATATTAAAGTTCCTAATAGACGTAATTTAAGAAGTCGTAAAATATTCCGTCTTGAATTATTTAATAACAATTTCAATCCACTGTCTCGAATGTGTCGTCTGAATAATACCATATCTACGCAAACAATCTCATATATTTCAAAAAACAAATTATCAAACTCCTACCTTGGCACTTCGTGGAGAACAGTTATGTGGCTGTTTTATTGTCATACCCTTTCATTCTTTTTTCTCTTTCTCTGCAGTTTATGTATTATATTTGACACTACTTTGTTTTTTTATTTCATTTTGATTATCATTATTTCTGTTATCACTACAAGCATTTCCGTCTAGTAACAACTAAACATTGATTTTTCATGCTGTGAACATTTCTAATTGGAGTGTTAATATCTATGTACATATCAACGGCAATTCTATTATTGTAATAATTGTAAACAATCTGTTGTTATCACTCTGAATGTTTCAAACAATAAATAAATAAACGAAATATGAAACAGAACAAGCCACAGAAAAATAAAAAGGTACCGGTCGGAACTGAGACTAGAACCCAGGATCTCTTGTCTTACTGGAACACGGGCCATTGAGTTCAATATCTTTAATTAAATGAAGACATTATGAGCGAAACTCAATCGAAAATCTGGAAACAGAAAAATTAGAAAAAGATATTGGCACCTCTGGGACTCGAACCCAGGACCTCCCTACTTTCCGGGTTGGGCGCTCTTATCCACTGAGCTAAGGTGTCGATATCCAATTCGGTCACTTTTAACTGTACCATACTTCGACTAAGAACCACCCATATTATCTTCATTTTTCTTAACGCATATTTTTATTGGCTGCCATCTTTATGAATGATTGCAAGATTCAACTCGAACTAAATGCAATCTAGATGGTGTCTGGATAAATTATTATCCATTTTATTTAATGTGCGACATCTTTTGACTCTACTGCAAGTCTGGGATGAATATTATTATTTATTATTTTAACTTTATGAGTAAAACCTCAAACTGTAATATTTAATTAAATGAAGACATTATGAGCGAAACTCAATCGAAAATCTGGAAACAGAAAAAGATATTGGCACCTCTGGGACTCGAACCCAGGACCTCCCTACTTTCCGGGTTGGGCGCTCTTATCCACTGAGCTAAGGAGTCGATATCCAATTCGGTCACTTTTAACTGTTCTGATTTTTCTGTTTCCAGATTTTCGATTGAGTTTCGCTCATAATGTCTTCATTTAATTAAATATTACAGTTTGAGGTTTTACTCATAAAGTTAAAATAATAAATAATAATCAATATCTTTAAATCATTTTTGCCGATCTCATATTTTAAATTCAGAATTAACAAAATTTTTTCTCAACTAATTTTTGCCCATATTAGTATCTATTAGCTTCTTCTTCTTCAACGTTTATTATATTGATGGGTTTAACCTTCAAAATTTATTAAAAAGGTTATTTCAATAAAATTTTTATAATAATACTAGCTGACCCGGCCGCGCGCTGCTGTGGCTAACGAAACTTAACGCCATCTACTGGATGTTACACAACCTAGATAACCAAGTTTTGTTTCGATAAATTAACTCACACCGCCATCTGTTAGAAACTAATGGAACTTACAAATAATTACAAAGCATTGTCCTTTAATAAACATTTAATGAACATTTAAATATTGAGGTCAATAATCGACGTAAAAACTATTCTATCTTTTAAGTTAGACCAAATTACACACAGAGCCAAATTTCATCAAAATAGGTTAAGAGTTTCGGAGTTTATCTCGAACCAACATCGTGACGCGAGATTTTTATACATATCTAAAGATTTTATACATGCAAGTAAATTTGCCTATATTTAGGAGTTTTCGAATTACACTTTGTAAATATAAATACATCTCAATTACACATGCTCATAGCCCGTATCTCATTACCAACACCAAATATCTTGTTTTTCATCTTCATACAGCGGACATTCATCCTTCGAAGAAGATACCCGTGTCGTCACCAGCGTCACAAGTGTCGGTATCGATGACGTCACACTTCACCACTAAGATATATTTTTCTATTGGGAGTAATTATTTTTTTAATGTTTGATGGCCAGCACATTCCGGTGGAGAATTCAAGAAAAATTCTGGAAATTAGGAAAAATGATGCCGAAATTTACATCTGTGAAATAATGAAAACAGATAAAATAGCGATGTTTGTGTTAAAGCAATATATAGACTTACCGTTAACCACTTGAACCCATAAGCTTACACGACAATATAACGATAGCAGTCAAATATAATAAGCTTGTTTTCAAGCTAACGCGTACGTTCCCACAGAAATCGTTATATCTCCGTTTTTGTTCTAGTTACAATCATAAAAAAGCAAAATATGTATAATAAAACACACTTCACATCTCTATTAAATTTTGTCCGTACAAAGATTAAAAAAATACTTATTTTGAAGAATTAGTTTTCACGCCCAAATCGCATACGCGCCGTTAGACGGTGTTAATATTTTATTAAATGTTTTTGTATGAAATGTTAAAAAAGTGAGGTGACTATTGTTTATCATACTATATTGTTTCAAAAACAGTTTTTAGTGTTTGGCTAAATTCAGATATAATATTTATTGCGCTTTAATTGTGAGGCGGAAAAACACAATTTTTTTATAAATCTGACATTTCATTTAAGACAAAAAACTTGCACCAAGGTCAAAATACCTGAGTGGTTAAGGGAGAGCCTACAATTGATCCCCAGCACTTGAAAAAATAATTATTATAAAATTATAATATTTTTGTACAATTTCTAACCTAAGACTAAAAAAATAAGTTCGTATGATTATCAAACGAATTTATTTACAGTGTCGATTTTTTGTACTTGTACGCTAGTAAACACAGTATATATAGACAAGTAGTTTTATCCTTGATGCATTTGAATGAAATGTTTTATATTTTTATTATTAGACGGTAAATTATCTGCACACCCTTTTGGATACATTTAATTATATTTTGTAAAAGTAGGTATACCGTTTTTGAAGTGAAACTTCTTTGGCACCGTTATGATTTTAAACACGATGAGACGGACACGACACTAAAAAGAGACTATGATTAAGCTTGCAAGAGAATGAGATAGAATGAAACCTTTCTGCATTGGCCGCTTTGATTACGAGCTCACCTTTCAAGGCTCCCATTGGTTGATATTTTGTTTATCATTATATACGCAACCCACCTGTGTCAAAACAACACTGTTATTGTTAATATTGTTCTCTTGGCATTGCTTTCTATTTACTGTATATTCTTTGTTTCATATTATTTGATCTATATTTTTTAAGGATTCGTAAGGAACACTATAGGATTACTTTCAAGTTTATTATAGTTAAACGCACTTGAAGTGAAATAACACAAAACTGCGCTATACAAATATTTCGTTATTATTATTATTTGTGCGGTGTTTCGTAGTCTCCCCCCTCTTGTCTACTTTAGTTTTCTGAAGGTTTCGCTTCTGCCGCGTGTGAATTGCAGACTCCGCTTTTTCGCTAAACCGACTGCATATTGTATATAAGTATGCCGGAGGGGCAACTATCGGGGGATCAAGTCACGGAATCACCGTCTCACAACAACGTATTACAATGCAATTTAGAATAAATTCTTTTAGATAAAAACAGCTGTCATTAAAATGCATTTTTAAAGGGTTGTTTTTTTCATATGTTCAGATGGACAAATAATATTTACTCCACATATACTTATCCAACATTTCCTCCAAAAATCTAAATGTAGTAATATTTCAACAGAGAGCAGTCCGAAGACGCAGATATAGGTACTGAGTGGAAAACAGGTCAGCGTCTCGGCGCACGATGACGCATGCGATAGGCGGTGTTACTGGCACCGATACCCCCTCCCGCTACCTGGGACCTGTAACACCGTCTCTCCAGTCTCCACGGCACGTCACGCTCAACACGCCACGCCTGACATAGTGCAGGCAGGAGGGAGTGGACGAAAATGAACTAGCTCCACAGAAAACAGATGAAATGAAGAGATTTTAAAGTACCTAAATTCGAAAGCGGTAATTTGCAATGATGTAAAGGACAAGAAATCCAAAAATGAGTAACAAATATAATTTTTCTCCTTTTTTTCCCTTTTCGATCAGCGTCGTTGAAATATTTCTAGGAAAATAAGTGGAGGATTTTTTTCTTTTACTCCCAACAGCTCTCTTCTGACCAGTGAGAGTACAGCTTCCACAAATTGGGGTATTTGTGAGGCTTAAGGTTGTAGGGAGGGGAAGGAGTTGAGGAAGATGGGGAAGTAACTGGCTATTCAGATCTGGTCACCAAACACGGCTGAAGCCATTTCAAGCAACGTTTCAAATCTGAATGGTGGGATGATACTGAAAGTATCTTCCACTAAGAAAATTAAAAAAAAAAATTGTTTATTAAAGAAATTTACAAAGTATTCTGAAAGATCTATTCAATGTGAATTTCAGAATAAAAAAAAAATCATAATTATAGGTCTTCAAAAACAGGAGATACGATGTTTTGAAAAAAAAACTTTCTTTTTGCTATACTGAAAATTTAACACTGTATCAGCATTTCAAATTTTCCGTATCGATTATGATTTAAGATTTTCACGTGTAAAAGAATAAACGTGATTAATTTTTGGGTTTTTGTGCCATGGTGCCCTTCCTCCATCTTTAGCCAACGATAATGGACACACTGTAAAGATGTCCGAAACGTTGGATACAGAAGGAGGAAGCAAATCACGGCAAAACTCAAAATTAATCACGATAAAATTTTAATGTATTTTATAGGGAGACGATCTTGAACAGGTAATATTCGTATTACAAAACGATTAAGGCGAAGCATAAGGCTACAACTCTTAATATTTTTATAGGTTTACAATATAAATACAATAGGTTTACAATATAAACTCGACAAAATATGATACTGGTAAATAGAAGTCTTTTCTATCGTTTCCATTGAGTGAAATTAAAATAAAATTGTTAATTACTTTGTGGAAAATATGAGCTAAAACTAACAAAATATGTATTTTTCTTTAGAAATGTATGACAATAATGTAGAAGAAGCAACTTTTAATATTTTTATGCATATTACCTATATTCGTGGCGCTATAAGACACACTAAGAATACATACAATACTGACTTGTAGACTCTCTTAATCAATTTGTAAAAAAAATAGACTTTTCTGATGTGATATTTTTGTACGTGAGTAGAAAATGTTTCTGATAATGCTGTATTCTTTTCAACAAAATTCCAACTTGTCATTTTTGGCGGAATTTTTATTTCTGCCGATTTGATGAAAATGTTTCGAAAACGATTACGTTTTCGAAACATGTTCGATAATTCCCATCACTAGTTCCCACTAAACGACTGTAGTTTACATTCGCAGCGCGCAACGTAAACAGGACACGCGGCCGTTTCACTATTAGTTAGACGGGAGACTTGTAAGGAAAGGAAACTTAAAATACAAATTCCAAAGGTCAACATTTCCTTTTTAATGATAATTTCAATCTCACATGTCGGTAATTATCATAAAATGTAAAACTATATACGTTTTCTCATATTTATATTAATGATCTTTTATCTAAAAAGAACGACACACATTTTTTTTTTTTACTTTAACTCCACACAGGAGGCCTTGAGGAAAATAATTCCCCTCAGGGCCTATGTCATCTGGGATGCTGTGTGGAGGGTCTTTTTGAGGAGAGGAAGGAATAAACATTGGTCTTGAAGAGACCCATGTTGTAGGAGGGAGGAAACACAGATGTCGGAAAATCGTTCCATAGCCGAGCTGTTGAACTCAAGAACGAGTCGTAGAAACGACCCGATCTCATGTGACAAATGTCAACCGTGTACATATGTTGGGCGCGCGTTTGGCGTGTCTCCCGACTATGCACCGGTGCCGAAGGGATCAATGACGCTAGTTCCTCAGAGCATCTTCCATTGTAATACCGGTAGAACAAGGACAGCATTCCCACCTGGCGCCTGTGCTCTAAAGATTGCAACCCGTTCGTTAAGATGGGAGAATCTATCAAACGGACCGCCCGTTTCTGCACAGAGTCGAGGGTATTTTTCAAGTATTTTGGAGCTCCAGACCAGAGGTGGCTGCCAAATTCAACCGTGGGGCGCACTTGCGATTTGTACAGGGTAAGCAGTTGTGTACTATTAAAGTATCTGCGGGCCCTGTACAGTACGCCCAGTTTTTGAGAAGCTAACTTTACTCTGGCTTCGATGGAGCCCCCATACCTGAGCTGGTCACTTATAGTTACACCAAGCATATCAATGGAAGGTCTGTTCGGAAGATTGCTTCCGTTGAAGGAGACTAGATTTTCATTTCGATCCCTTTTAGACTTAATCAGACATGATTGGGTCTTTGAAACATTGAATTCGACGAGGTTATTCTTACCCCAAGAGAAAACACTCTCGAGGTAACCATCCATTCTTTGCTTCAAGGCCCTCCGAGCCGTTCGAGTTTGTGTGCCCTTTGGGGGCTTGTCAAACGAAAAGCTGTCATGGACTGTACTGTCATCCGCGTAACAATGAATTGGTGCACATGACAAAAGGTCGTTGATGTGCAACAAAAACAAAGTCGGGGACAGAACCGATCCCTGTGGGACGCCAGCATTTATTGGATGCGAGGAAGAGGTGAAACCATCGGCAACCGTCTGAATTGACCTCTCCCTCAAAAAGTCGGCAATCCACGTACACAGGGATACGGGAAGTCCGTAAGATGGCAGTTTGTT
The DNA here is from genome assembly GCA_936435175.1 of Glyphotaelius pellucidus. Taxonomy (NCBI): domain Eukaryota; kingdom Metazoa; phylum Arthropoda; class Insecta; order Trichoptera; family Limnephilidae; genus Glyphotaelius; species Glyphotaelius pellucidus. The sequence continues at coordinate 22,618,337 of OW386552.1, read as the reverse complement.
GACAAGTCCTCGATGCCAAACCCGGTCAAAGGCCTTGGAAATGTCCAGTGCAACCGTTTGGGTCTCACCGAAACGTTCCAGGCACCGCCCCCAAACATGCGTCACATATGCGAGAAGATCACCGCACGAGCGGTTCCGCCGGAATCCGGATTGACGGTCGTTAATGATTTTGTTCTTCTCGAGATATGTGAGCAGTTTGTCGTTGATCACACGTTCCATCACCTTGGACAAAACTGATGTGATCGCTATGGGGCGGTAGTTGGCCGGGTTGGAGCGATCACCCTTCTTTGGAATAGGATGGATGACCGCTTTTTTCCAACCAGATGGCACAATACCAGACTTCAGGGACATTTTAAAGAGTTTCGTCAAAATTGGAGCAATTTCTGCAGCGCACCTCTGTAATACCAGGGCAGGTATTCCATCAGGCTCACTAGCTTTATTAACATCAAGCCCTCGTAAGACTTGGATTACATCCCGATGCCGGATCCTCAGCTTTTTCATACGAAAACCGCAGTGAGGAACCGACGTCGGGACAGTTACCAAAATTTAACAAATACCAAAGGTTACGAACCTAACCCAACCTATATTTTTAAGACATACTGAACTGCCTTGTACACATCTGATGGGTGGTTCTGTATATTATATATTAATTATTATTAAAAAAAAATTGCGTTAAGTCAGCGTTATTAGGCAATTAAGGCAAAAGGCTAAATTCGTCAGATATCGGAAGGCGTCCGTCGTGCGTTACCGGCTGTTAAAGTTATGTGATGGTATTCTATGGCTTTCAATGGTTTTTCTGTGCCTGACGCGTGAACGGATTCATTATCTACTTAGAGTAAAAGTAATAATTACTATTTGTTAGTTATTAAAACTACATACATATAAGCCTAATAGGCGTTTATAAATTGCTATCCATCTGTCATGTTATTTTGATGTTTCTACCCAATGACATTCGATTCGTAAATTTTCCCGCGACTGACATCTCTAACGAGGATTTTGCGGCAAAAGACGTTGCGACACCTCCTAGTTGAAAAACCGATGCTTTGGAACACTCAATTTGTTATTAGACCTTTACATAGTATTATACAGGTACCACACATCTTCCCCATTTTCTATACGGTATGGACACATTTAACATTATAGCCAGAAAAAGAAAACGGATAGATGTCCGTTAGCCCTCGAGATGTGCTTAAGATACTTTGAACTCGTTGCTGGCCAAACTGAGGACTCCAATTTGGAGACAATCATAGTCACTGGCAAAGTGTTTGGCAGAAAAAGTAGAGGGAGGTCACCAATGCGGTAACATCACTGGCGTCCAGTCCGCAGCTCTCGCAGAACCGCGAGGAGTGGAACCGCGAAGGAACCGCGAAGAATGGCAGTGGCGGATTTGCAGTCTTGTCCGCCCTAGGCCCCAGGTCATGTAGTAAGTACCAGCCGCCCCTTTCTCAGTACCTATCATATAGACTACATAATGAATCTACTTTATTGCCAACTTTTATCGAAATCGATTCAGAAATTAGTTAACTATAATAGCTGCTAGTTTGTAAGACTTTCTAAGGTTTCAAGGATAATTGAACATTTAAGGAAAACATTTGAAACGGTTTTAAATTTTATTTATTTAACTAGTTTAACTAGAGGTATATTCTCATACAATATAATAAGTGTTTCACAACGAGTTACAAAACGCACTTAAGCTCAGCAAAATCATTAATTAAATCTTCGCAATCCAATTTCTTTAAAAAATCTGCTTCTATGTTAAGCAAAGCAAAATCGTTTAACCTTTGCTCCGTCATTGTTGTGCGTAAATAATTTTTAACTCGTCGCAAACAAAAAAACGATCGTTCTCCAGAACAGTTACTGGTGGGAATACATACACATACGAAGAGCAATATCCACGTTTGGGAAAAGGGTTTGAAGACCTTCAGTTCGTAACCATTTCAACAAACTGACAGCACTGTTTTGATCCTCATTTTTTACTCTGCAGTGAGCACGAAAATGGAAACATTCTTCTGAAAAATTGTCTTCTAAGTCAGTAGAATGAACCATATCCAATACTTTGGCTTTTTCTTCAACTTCAGAAGCGTTTAGTTTCGTCAAGTTAGTAATAAATTTAAATTTATTGTAACGTAATTTATTACCATCCTGCCGTTTTTTGAGCTCTTCTGAAAATGTATCAATTATTACCAAAAAAATAGCGATTCTGAAATTTTTGCGACCGTTCTTTTGTTATCATTTCGCGACCGTTTATTTCTTGTTATCATCAGTGACTTTTTTGTAACGATTGGCCGCCCCTAATATCTGGCCGCCCTAGGCCCGGGCCTACTTGGCCTTAGGGGAAATCCGCCATGGTCCAATGGTCTTGTCCACCATGAAAATTGGAGTAGAAGTTACGATTCTCAGCGATGAGGAACCGACTTTTTTTTTTTTTTTTTCAGTTAATACCGCACAAGAGTCTCAACTGCTCCCGTCTGAAGCCAGTGAGACTATGGCATCCCCAATCGGGGTATGTTGTGAGGCTGAAGGTAGTGGGGAGAGGAAGGAGATAGGGAAGAGGAAGGTAGGGAAGTACCTGGCTATTCAGATCTGGTCACTAAACACGGCTAAAGCCATTTCAAGCAACGTTTCAATTCTGAATGGTGGTCTTACACCAGGGCGATACTGATAGTATCTTCCACTCTGGACTTAAGAAGTATAGGAACACATAATTTAAGTAAAATCTGAAAAATAATCTGATTCAAAATGATTTGGTTCTACCCTTCGTGTCACCATCTAATAAAGATTATGCTTATAGGTCAAGCAGTAATATTGATTCATAAATCTACAATTGTAAGAGTTGTTAAATGTACGGTGTTACTAAGTCCCTTTTCTGTTTTTTGGAAACAGATTAATTTAATAAATAGTTAAATATTTATCCAAAAGGGACACGCTAAATATGCACTTTTTAATACAAAAGCACTTTTTAAAAAATCTGATAGATAATAATGGGAAATAATTATTTCAATTAAAAATGATTATTCGCTTAGCGGCCATTGTCATTGATGTCAATGTTATAGGGTTAGTTTTTTTCTTCTTTTATTTAATCCAAAATATTAACATGACTCTAAAATAGGTTCTTAGTTTGGGTTTAATTAAAAAAGGAAAAAAAAACTAGCCTAAAAAACTATTTCAATACTATTATTTAAAAACATGGCGTGAAGAAAAGATGTTAAATTGTCTGTTTCTTTAATGAAATATCTACTAAAATGCATTATTTTCCAATTCCGGAAACTGAAATACTTACTTCTCATTATTATATAACTGATATTAAGTATTTTTGAAATAAAAAGTGCATATTAAGCGTGTGGGACTTGGACAGATTTTTTTATATAGGTAAATAGGTAGAATCGTGAGAGAACACGGAATATTATAATTGAAGGATTTGTGAAGCAAGTGAGAAATATTTGTACCTAAAAACACAATACAGAATCGACCCTTAAAAATTGCTAGGCGAAAACAACTGATCACATGGAAGATGAGAAATAGGAGAATACTGCCCAATAGTGGATTTTAGAGGATGATTGAGTGCTTTAGAATCAATAGACTCTAAGACACACGGAAACTTATCAGCCGAGTTCAAAGCATGGAGAAATTCTCCTCGATCGTGAAAGTGTTTCGGGCTTCGGGATCACAGAGAAGGCGACTCTGGAGCGATTGGCGTAAACCAATCTTGGATAGAAGTCTTCACATCTGTATTGGAAGATACTAGATCAATTAAGACTAATATTAATTAATAAAATAAAATCATTTTGGTACGTCGGCAGTTGCAATTTTGAAAATTCAAAGCAAATCCTAGTTGTAGAGTTCATTGAACCGGTGTTACCAACAGACAGACGGAGTTACAGCCGAATTTAATATTTTGATTACTAGAAATCTACCTACGTTCGTTTGTGAACCACGAGAGGAATCAATGATTATTATTACATTATTTTTACATTTGATAACAACCGGAACAAAACCGCAAGATAATATTATTTCCGGAGTCAAATTGCGTTGGTTAGAAGAAATTACCGCCAGGTAATAAAACAATATGAATACAACTTAATACTTAGGTACTTGAAATATGGTTTATGGTTGCAGATTTAAAAAAAATGTTTTTCGTGGGTACACCATTTTATTTGAGTTATAATTCTTGCCTTCTTAATCTTCTACAGACACCGGATATGGTTTTAAACTTAAATAATCTTTAAAAATATTGTTTTCAGCCCCATCTTGGATATGTTTCCTTTCACCGTCCGTTTTATCTTCTTCCCCCACTCTTCACAATAGTGCATGGTCACGCCTCCACTCCCCCTTTAACACCTAACGAATTAAAAATTAATCTTAACCAATTAACAATTAGTTTTAACCACTTTTATTGTTTAAAATACCAACATTTTTCGTAATCAATGCTAACTTCTTCAGGATTTACTTAAAATAAATTTAAGGCTTAGTTTTATAATTTGGGAGGCGGGTATGGTACCGCCGCCCCGGGATTAATTGGATAACTGATGTCTCTGCCATAGGTCACCCCAAGTGGTTCGCTACCTTTGTTTGGCTAACCGAATAACCCAACCGTTACGAATAACCCAACAATGTTTGAAAATCTCCTACTACCACCACACTAAGCGTGGAAAATGTTGCTTGTGTCGTAATGGAGGGCTTAGCCAGCCGAGGAATCGAACACGCGACGCCCGGGTGGGACCAAACCGTGATGCCCACTCAGCCATTGACCGTTGCAACAGCAATTGGTTTGATGAGGGACTTGGTGGCGAATGCGTGGCAGGCCGGATCGGAAGAGACTGGTTGATGGAGACTTTTTGAACTCTCCAGCAGGACTCTAGGAATATCGCCTTGCACCGCAGTTGGATGGTCCGTCACCCCTGGAAATACCGATCACCTGGTTTTTACCCACTCCTCATATTTTTCCTTTCCTAAACTTCCTCTCCCTCCTTTCCTGAAAAGATCCTCCACACAGCATCCCCAAAGATTCGAAAAAGGAATTATTTTCCTCGACGCTTCCTGTGTGAAACTAATGTAAAAAAAATCTTTTTTGTATATTAATGTTAAGGAAGTTCTCGGAAGAAAAAAGGTTTGAGGGGTGGATGGTAATCTAGGGTTAATGTGTGAGGTTAAGGAATGACAGACTTATTAATCCGTCCCTCCCACTGCGGTGCAAGGCGATGGGTTGAGAGAGTCCGGCTGGAGAGTTTTAAACATCCCCTTCAACCAGTCTCTCGATCCGGCCCGCCACACAGTGGGCAGACGCATCCTCCACCATGATCTAGACAAACCCCATTTGGTGACTTAGCAGGAGACACCCCTGCTAAATCATCAAACGTGGCAAACTGGGATGACATATGGCAGGGGTGTTGGTTATCCAATAAATGGTTCTCGGGGCGGCGGTACACGAACCCGCTTCCCAAATTGAGATTCAAGACAAAATATAATTGTTTAATTTAATAATGATGGATAACCACAAAGCTATAACTATATTCAATTCAATAAAATAATCTATTTTTGTTGAAGTACAAAGAGGTGGGTAGGTTTAGTTATTAAATTGAAATTATATAATTAATGAATTGATTGAAAGTTTGTGCACACCCTGTATTAAATACGTACGTTTGATTTGCCTTGAGTTTTCCAAAAAAATTTAGATATTCGGCTATTTAAAGAATCGTGATTACAAAACTCAATGGCTTTATCATGACGAAAGCGCTTACTACAGAAATACATGATAACACCCGACAGGCAGCGGGCAGCAGGCAGCAGGCAGCAGGCAGCAGGCATCAGGCAGTACTGACGGGACCCATGAACCGGACTAAAAATAAATCCAACCAACCAACGACCAGAAATAAGGGCCAGCCAACCGTACTACACTTTTCTGCAATCTTTTTTTTTCATTAAATGAAGACAAATATTAACGAAATTTATTGAAAAATCTGGAAACAGAAAAAAAACTGAATAAGATATTTGCACCTCTGAGACTCGAACCCGGGACCTTTCAATTCCGGGCAAATGCGCTAACCACTGCCCGGAAAGCGAAAGGTCCTGGTTCGAGTCCAAATGTGCCAAATATCTTTTTCTAACTTTTCTGTTTCCAGATTTTCGATTGAATTTTGCTAATATTGTCTTCATTTAATCAAATATTACAATTTGAGGTTTTAACTCTTAATAATAATCTAATTAACTCCACACAGGAGGTACCAAGGATAATATTTTCTCTCAGGGCCTATGTCATCTTTGAAGATTCTGTGGAGGGTATTTTTAAGAAAGGAAGGAGAGGAAGTTCTTCGGAAGAAAAAGGGTATTAAGGGTGGGTAGGAATCTGGGGGTCAATGTTTCCAGGAGTGATGGACATATTTATCCATCCCTCCCACTGTGTTGCAAGGCGACGTTCCGAGAGAATATGGCTGGAGAAGTCAAAGGGACTCCCTCAACCATTCTCTCCCGATCTGGCCTGCCATGCAGCTGGTGGTCAGACGCATCCGCCGCCAAGAACCGGACGCCCCTGCTAAGTCATCATAGGTAGCGAACCACTTGGGGTGAACCATGGCAGAGGTGTTGGTTATCCAATAAATGGTTCATACCCGCCTCCCTCGCCTGGGCTTCCCGACTCGTTTGTGGATCGCGAAGTAAAATGTGTTATTTAAAATTAATATAAATCATGCTAACATTGATTAATATTGTTGAGGCATATAATTGAATCTTTTCGACGGAATGTGCGATATATGTTTAATAAATTTAATTACATGTATTATTTTAATATTCTCGTCTCAAGCGCATTAATTTATTTTTTTTATCTATTTACAGTATGTTTACATTGGATTTTTGGATGCCTGTCTCACTAGGATATACCTGTGCCGAGACAGATAGATAGGTATGGAATTGGTAGATAGGCATGGAAAAGAAGTGCACAATGCACAATAAAAATTGTTCATACCTGAATTTGAAAACTACACACGGTCTATATCTTTGGACATAGATCAAACACTATCTTTGTAATGTGAATACTACAAGAGAGTCCCAACGGCTCTCAACTGTCCGGAGCCAGTGGAACTATGGTTTCCAATGGTAATTATGTTGTGAGGCCGAAAGGAAGGAGATGTAGTAGATGAAGGTTGAGAAAGTACGGTAAGTTGAGAAAGTAATATTAAGAACATTTAATTTCTGAATTGTGTACAAATATAATAATAATGAAATGAGAAAAACAAATAACACAATATTTTTATTAATTTATTGGCACGCGTCGGATTTAAATTTTGTTGCAATTTTGGTTAAAGAATAAAAATTTACTATTTTTTATTTTTATCGTCAAAATACTAATTTCGGCTGTGGGTCTAATTCTGATCCGATGAACTCGGCTTTCAATTTAAGTCTAATTTAAATTAGACTTAAATTGAAAGACTAATTCTAATTGAAATTAGACTTAATTTTTTTTAATCTTTCAGAATGCAAACAAGCGACGAAATACCTTTAAAACAAAAAATACTTTTAATTATTATCATTTTTTAAATTTTAACTGATGTCTCAAGATTTCAGACTATCCCATGATGTTTACGGATCTGCGGTAGTTAGCAAAATTTAAAATACGGTACTTTTAAGTCCAGTGCCCTGATTTTTTTGAAATTGTTTTTGTAATAAATACACATTGATACAGATTTAAATGAAACACGTTTATTTCCACAAATGCATAATAAAGTATTATGAATATTGGGCATTTGCGGCGTGTAACGAAACGCATGCGCCTAAAAATATAACTGACACTTCACGCAAGTAGCAACGAAACGTAACAACTTCTATTATTAGAAGTCCAGGAATAGTGCGGACCTCAGCATTTAGGTACGAGTCCCACCTTTCCACTTCCCAAACAAAACCAACGAATTATATTATTTCCCATTCCATTACCAGAAATTAGGTCCCACTGGCCGAGTTGGTTGAGGCGTTGTTCCGGTACGACAGAGATCCTGAGTTCGAGCCCCAGTTGTGACCGTTAACCCTTTGAAGTGAAAACTTCTTTAGCACCGTTGTGTTTTGAAACTCGATGAAACTAAAAACTGCCACACTAAAAACAGGCAAACATATATCCGTAGGATTTAGCCTGCGAGAGAATGAGATAGTATAATCGGTATCCTCTTTGTGCGGTGCTTCGTAGCCTCCCCACTCTTGTCTAGTTTAGTTTTCTGAAGGTTTCGCTTCTAGCGCGTGTGAACTGCGCACTTGTAATTTTTGAAGTGAAAACTTTTTTAACACCGTTGTGATTTGAAATTCGATGAAACGAAAATAGCGACACTAAAAAGAGACAAACGCAGTGGCGGTCCGTGAGTTTTCAGTGCTCTTGAGTGCCAAGATTGCAAAATACGACGTTATTGATGTTGTAGCTGAAAACGAATTTAATTTTTTTTCAAAATTTCAACGTTTTGTATGAAGATATACTGAAATGTGGATGCGCCGCATCCACATTTCAGTATATTCAGTAAATCCTGAAAATCTTCATACAAAATATCGAAATTTAAAAAAAAATCGTTTTCAGCTACAACAACAAAAATAACGTCGTATTTTTAAATCTTAGCACTCTAAAGCACTGAAAACTCACGGACCGCCACTGCCACATACATCTACGTATATATAGGATTTAGGCTGCAAGAGAATGATATAGTATAATCTGTCTCCTCTTTGTGCGGCGCCTCGTAGCCTATCGGTCTCCTCTTTGTGCGGCGCTTCGTAGCCTACCCACTCTTGTCCAGTTTATTTTTCTGAAGGTTTCATTTCTACCGAGTATGAATTTGCACACTCTGTTTATTTTTATGTGTCTTGTTTAGTTTCATGTTTCGTTCAGATTTATTAATATTACCTTTTTCTTCAATGATTAATCTAACTAACCAACTATCACGTCTGCGCAGGGATACGCAGAAAGATTAAATATATCTTGGCACACACTCCTTTTTCAGTCACATTCACACATCTTCTCATACATAACTGTTACAAGGAATAAACAAAAAACAAACCTAACCTAAACTGACAATCTACACAAAACTTGATTAAAAGATATTGATAAAGATGTCAGAAAGTAATGAGGGGAGAATAGCTCAATTGGTAGAGAAGCCAGTCCAGGTAAGACTATAAGAGGGACCGTTACCTTTGTTTGTTTTCTGTGTCATGTATGTTACATATTTACATTGAAAGTTGTTGATATTACCTTCATCAGTAATAAGGTAAAACTAACCTAATGACCGATAAAAATTACCGGTCAGTGGCTGAGTTGGCCTCGCGTTTGTGACCCACCCGGATGTCGCATGTTCGATTTTTCGGCTGGCTAAGTCCTCCATCACGACACATGCAACATTTTCCTACTGTGGTGGTAGTAGAAATTTTTCAAATATTGTATGGTTATTCGTTACCCAGGAACATTTGTCCTTCTTAAAAAAAAAAAAAAATTAATCTTACCTCATCTATGTTTTAGGAGTAGGTAACTAACTATCTTATCAACCATCACGCCATTTATCTGCATGGGTTAGCAGAGAGGATAGACCGCCACACAAATCTGTAACAGTACGCTCGCCTCGCTTCAGTCACATTCACAATCTTATACAATACATATACCGTTCTGTTAATCTTTGCACGTTCTGATCCAAGTTCTTGATTCGCTTGATGTTGCTTTGTTTTCCTCGGGCATCCCCGAGTTCATTCACTTCCACTCACAATATATTCTTCTTATCTCTTTGCATCCGTTCCATATGCCTAAACTATCCAAGCGTCCCTTTCTTACACCAGAATAGAATCTTTTCCGTATCTTCACATTATTAACAAAGTCAAACATGGTTTTATCGCACGTAGGTATGGCGTATGCCTCATGAATCTCATTTCTACAGCTCAGGTACGGGGGCTCCACCGAGGCCAGAGTTAAGTTAGCCTCTCAGAAACTGGGCATACTGTACAGGGCACGCAGATACTTTAATAGTACACAACTGCTAGCCCTGTACAAATCGCAAGTGCGCCCCACGGTTGAATTTGGCAGCCACCTCTGGTCTGGAGCCCCAAAATACCTGAAAAAAACCCTTGACTCTGTGCAGAAACGGGCGGTCCGTTTGATAGATTCTCCTAATTTAACTAACGGATTGCAATCTTTAGAGCACAGGCGCCAGGTGGGAATGCTGTCCTTGTTCTACCGGTATTACAATGGAAGATGCTCCGAGGAACTAGCGTCATTGATCCCCTCGGCACCGGTGCATAGTCGGGAAACACGCCAAACGCGCGCTCAACATTTGTACACGGTTGACATTAGTCACATGAGAACGGGTCGTTTCTACGACTCGTTCTTGAGTTCAACAGCTCGGCTGTGGAACGATTTGCCGGCCTCTGTGTTTCCTCCCTCCTACAATATGGGTCTCTTCAAGACCCATGTTCACTCCTTCCTCTCCTCAAAAACACCCTCCACACAGCATCCTCAAAGATGACATAGGCCCTGAGGGAAATTATTTTTTCCTCAGGGCCTCCTGTGTGGAGTTAATGTAAAAAAAAAATTCAGTCTACTTTCATCCATACACCAGGATTGGTATCAGCACTCCATTGTGGATTGCTAGCTTTGCTTCCAGAAACTCATCCGCAATTATTGGGAATCCCAGTAAGAACCATTAGAACACGGACATGCTGAGAGAGCTGCATAACTCGACAGAAATACCAAGAATACGTGTGTGTATTTTTAACTTTCCAAGATTTGTTTTTAAATAGTATGTTCATCGGAAAAACGATTTCGTTATTCCAATTAAAGAAACATAAAACCTTTCCATATTTAAGGTGAATCAAAACAAAATGTAACTTCATTAAGTGCATCAAAATCTGGCTTAATTAAGGAATTATCGGAAAAAGAATCGAAGAGAATTTTAAGAACATCGTCATAGAAGCTACTAAAAAAACACTACAGGATATTTTTTTTTTGGAAAACATTTTGTTTTCAAATATCTATATATTATTTTTAAAACTAACTAACTAACCATGACGTCGTTTCCCGCAGGGATAGGCAGGGAGGATGAACGCCAAACAACTCGGTCTTGGCACGCACTCTTTGTTTCATTCACATTCATACGAAGTCTCGTAAATACTCTTCTACTATTCTGACTCTTGACAAGGTTCATTTGATCGTGCCATGTCTTCCTCGGCCGTTCCCGACTTCTTCTATCATTCACAATTGTCTCATACATATATTCTCCTCACATTCTGTCTTCGTTCATTCGTTCTACACGCCCAAAATGAAAATGAAAATGACTTATTTAAAAAAAATTGTTTGTCTGTAAAGTTGGTTTACGGACGATAATTTTAAGTGATAACGTCATATAATAACGATGGGGTGGAAGAGAGATAGATGCGTCACAAGCCGAACGCTTGTTCCGCGCTCTCGCTTGCACGCTCGGCTCAAGCGGAACGTGACAATGAGTCATGCGTGAGTGTAGCCGGCGTTCATAGTTTTATAAGACGTTATCACGTCAATAAAGAGGACCTTTCACAAATGTACTAAGATGTTTTTATTGTTCATTATGTTTTTCTCACTGAACAGTGAACAGATTGGTTCTTCATTCGACCTGGCCAGTACCACAAAACAGAACATAAAGATGACCCGTCAAATTTATATAGTTAATTGAATGTCATAACATGTTACAATAATTAAACCTAATATTAAACCTGAAGCAAGTGACTTATTTAAAACCATACCACAAAAAAAAAGTTTTTGTGAAAACCCTCTTCGATTACTGTCATATCTTTCCAGAAAATAACAAATGCACAAAAATTAAGCAAATAATGATAAAAACAATAATACCAAATGTAACTTATAATAACAATAAGTATTTTGCCGAGTAGGTAGGTAACTATTGTGTCAGGTGAAATAAGCAGATAAGGAAACAACGTGAGAAGTTAAAACTGGGTTAGTTGGTGGTGTACGGTGTGTTCATAATATATGTACATGACATGTGGGCTGATAGCGTTGGTACTGACTTGACAGACAAATAAATACATTTTTGTAGCTAACTACGTAGGTAATGAATGACACAATGGGTACAGTGAAAAAGTACCACATGAAATAACAAACAAAGTAATTGAACGAATAAATATTACTATTTATAAATCGATCATTATATGGATATGAGCGTTCATTGATTTTTGCTAGAAACCAAAAATCCATGTTAGGTTCATTTTTTATGTTGATTGATTGACAGTTTCCCAAAAAAATCAAACTAAAAAGTCCATGAAAAGCCTCGATGACATTGAGCGAGTTTACAAGCTACTATCTGGGAAATTCACTATCTCTCAGTACACTCACTCAGTGCCATCGTATTACTTGCAAACTAGCAGATTGTAAACAAACTAGGAAAAAAGTGGAAAGGTGGTCAACTTTACTCGCTACTCGCTCAAGATGGCGGCCTACCAACAGCTGATTTCGTAACTGTCAGAATTAGTTCGCGCGGGAGCCGTAATTCTCGCTAATGGCTAGCGTGTGGCGCTAGCTGCGAATTCAATTATTTTACAGAATGTCGACCGAATTGGTTCGCGCGAGAGTCATTATTTTAGCTGCTACCGTCGCCACTGAGCGAGTAGACAGTTTTGTGTGTCATCATGACAATCTCACTCGCCGATTCACCCGCTTTTAAATTACCAGCTAGTAACTTGTAAACTCGCTCTATGTAATCGAGGCTTTAGATTCATTTTTTATGTTGATTGATTGACAGATTCCCGAAATTATAATTATTATAAAATTATAAATTTTTGTGCATTATTTACCAATTTCAAACTTGAAATCGTTTTCAAACATACCTTTTTAATAATAAGTTGGTATGGATATCTAACTAATTTATTTACAGTGACGATTTTTCTTACTTATAAGCTGGTACGTACGCTGATATGTATGGAATATAATAACATCGTTAAAATATCCGACGTGGCTTCTCTGGGTGGCGCGCATCCGAAATGTCCAATTTTCCATGACTCTGGCGCATAAATCAGGCTGAATTTGACCGATATCATGGGCTATGTTGGCTTTGAGGGCCGCTGGGGTTTGAGGCTTATTCGCGTAGAGACTTAAGAAAACCCCACAAGAAGAAGTCTAACGGGGTCAAATCGCACGGTCTCGGTGGCCAGTTCACTTCACTTCCACGTGAGATTTTATCGAAACAATTTTAAGCAATTAATTAAATTTTTAAGCAATTTTATTATTTGCACGTGTTCTTGAACGCTATATCCGTCCATGGTGATTTGGCAAAACAGACTGAATAAACGTCAACCAATTGACAGATGTCACTTCAACAATACGGCTGTTATTAACTGTCAAAGTTCGGAAGTCCCTATTGAAAGACCCTTTACTTTTGTTATTCGGCGCAACTTTTGTTGTACACCAGTGCATATTGTATATAAGTATGCCGGGGGGGGGGCAACTACCAAGAGATCAACGGCCATTAATCTTTTAAAGATTGATAATTAAGTTTATCCTGAAAAAACTATCAACATTTTCCACTGAAAATATTACCAATATTCAATTTATCTTCAATAAACAAAATGTATGTAAAGAAAAAGTATTGTTGTGGTGTCGGTTAGATTGAGAATTGTCACTTGTTTTGTTATTATATGATTTTATTGTAAAGTGTCAGTTTGTTAGAAGAAACCATAAAAAGAAAGTGATATAATAAACATAAATGTCGTTTCTTCGTTACACAACTTAGCAACACAAGTGTTTTATTTATCAATTAAATTAAAGAATCAAACATCTACATTATATGTATAAAAAATATTCAATTATAGACTTTCAAAGAAATACAGCTAGGTAACTTACATTTCAATACATAAGAATAATATTAAAATCCCAAAATTTAATACCAAGCACATTCAAAATACTTTTGCATCTATATAACTTATTTCATATAATATTTGGTATAACTTATTTCATCAACTTAACCTCTGGTTTGCCGATTGCGCGCCCGGGACGCGCCATAAAAAAAATAAAAAAATTTTGAGATGCGATTTTAAATCTAAAAATTATCGAAAGTAATTATGAATTCCAACTTAAATTGAAAAATTACCTGAAATTACTCGTACCTGAAAGTAGTTCATATATATTATTATTATTTTAATATTAAAAATTTTCTTTATGTATTGAGTTTTTACTTATCTTTTTGTTTTTATTTGAAATATTTAATAACTTACCTGTAATTTGTAATTTGAGCATGAATTTCCCCACCAAACACCATGTATACATACATATATTTCTGGAATTTTTTTTTTAAATTTTGCCGTCTCGTCGCCTCAGTTCTTAATTGTCCAAACGACCGTTAGAAAATTTTACAGGAGGAGAAGATTTTCTTTCATTCTTTCAATGAAACATTATTACAGGTGTTTGATAAAGCTATTTTCGTAAAGGCAAAGGCAAGAGCATGAATTTCCCCACCAAACACCATGTATACATACATATATTTCTGGAAATTTTTTTAAAAATTTTGCCGTCTCGTCGCCTCAGTTCTTAATTGTCCAAACGACCGTTAGAAAATTTTACAGGAGGAGAAGATTTTCTTTCATTCTTTCAATGAAACATTATTACAGGTGTTTGATAAAGCTATTTTCGTAAAGGCAAAGGTCTCATTAGTTTAAATAATTCATAGTTTAGTGATTAACTATCATTTTTTATACTTTAATTTTCATTTTAAAGTGGAGATTGAACAAAAACTAAAAAGGTCGTTTGAACAATTAAGAACTAAGGCGACGATCTGTAAAGAGGCGTCCCCAGTATTGTCCATGCATAAAGTCGATAACAAAACTTTCATGGAATCATTTTTTACGGACCTAAGTAAGTTTTTGTACAAATTTCTCTTCGTGAAAACGCTTCTCGATAATTATGATCAGCGGAACAAACACAATTTTTTCGCTACACCCAGAATCTAATGTGTGTAACGATAACTCTACAATGTGGCGGCAAACCGCAATGGTAAATTTACAAGTTCACAGGAAGAAGAAAATTAAACTAATTGCCACAAATAACGGGCACAATATGTTAATAATAACTTCTCCTTATAGACCTAATTTTATTTATAACTTTTAAATATCATTCGTTATTATCAATATATAATTATTTTATTGTGAATCATTCGAATTTAAAAATTTGTCGAGTTTGTAGATAATTATTAAATACTAGCTTTTACCCGCGGCTTCGCTTGCGTGGTATTAGGGGGAAATTACTGTAGCGCTTGCACTTATCACTTATAGCTGGTCCCCGTCATGCGTTGCAATGCCATTCAAAGAAATAAATTGATTCTCCCTGCATATCCTGCGTCCCCGATCCCTTCCACCTTCCCCGCCTTCCCCTTCCCTCGTCTCTTCCCTCTCCGCGAACCCCACCTTCCCCTGTTTTTCCTCCTTGCCCCTAAAATATATTAAATACACACATTTTCACTTATTCAAATTTCATAAAGCCAGAGCTTACCATTGTATACAGCCTATGTTATTCGCATATAATGTATCTTTCTATTGATGAAAGAATTTTAAAAATCGGTTTATGCGTGAAAGCAAACAAACACACGCAATTTCGCATTTATAATATTAGATTATAGATTGTATTTCTCTAATATTTTCATTTAGACATTTTTATATTCGCGAGTGCGTAGAATGCGTTCTTTGTTACGGTCAGTGGTTGAGACGGCATTGCGTTTGGGTCCCACCCAGGTGTTGTGAGTGCAATACCGCGACTGACTAGGTCCTCCATCACGACACAAGAAAAAATTTCCGCTTACCGTGAAGTTAGTGGGAGATTTTCAAATATTTCCAGGTTATTCGTAATCCGGGAATGTTTGTCTTTATTTTTAAGAAAAAAAATATATAAACCGTATTTTTACACTGACGTTATTTTTTAAATTACTGATATAAGTGTTCTGGAGAAGGTACGTCGATTTGTAATTTAAAACGTCAGTTAGTATAAAAATAATATGAGTAACAATTTGATTGAACGTTTAGTAATGAAAACGTAGTTTTTATCAATAAATTAGATTATTATAAAGTACGGTACATAATGTATAATTTTATTCATTATACCTAGTTTTAACGAACTTCTGAAAACAGCATTCTTGTAAATAAATTTGGCTCTCTGGGCCTAAGTCTTAATGTCATCGTTTCAAGTTTGCTTTTCACTAGCAGTTTTTTTTTTTAAATAGGTAATTCACCTTAAAAAGATCGCTTTGTGAAATGTCAAATACATAGGTCTGCCAATATTTCTTACGAATAAATCGCAGTAATGTTCCACAGTCTGTGAACGTTTTGTATAATATCTTATTTACCTAAGTCTGTTATCTCAAAAATCTCTACACAAATTTATGTGTAGTGGATAGTTTATCTTGATGCCTTATCTAGGTCTGCACTTTTGTTCACAGAACTCACAACTTTCCAACTTGTTAAAGAAATAAAGGCGTTCAAAAGTAATCCTTGTGGTTTTTACACGCACAAGTTAAAAAAGCCTGAAAATTATGAAATATTTTGAATTTTCAAGATATCCCGCAGGTCCTTAAAATATATTAAGGATACTCAAAACCAAATAGTACGTACCTGTATGATATAGATCATGGTAGCTGTTTGGCTTATGCTAAAATTAAAGTAAACTAGTGGTCGCCCAATGGTCGAAATTCGACCATAATTAATTTAACGTGTAATGTTTTTATTTTTATTGATCTAATGTATTTTCACGTATTAAAATACTGATGATGATTATGATAGTGAAAACGATTTCTCAAGCTAAAATACGAAACTAATTTATCTAACCATCAATATCATTATTGGAATATGTTTTAATTTTGAAAAAAAAAATATTTAACTGTAAATTTAAACGATTTCACGATGAATTTTCGCGGGGGTGAATTTCACACACCAATAATTACACTGTCAAAATTACTCCCTGACTGAATTACACACGGAGAGAATTATTCAGATAAAAAAACTTAGCTTAACCTAACCTAAATTTAGTTTTTATCCGGGTAGGACAACGGGTAAAGAAATCAAACTCATTTGATATTAAAATAATTCGTTTTTATAGTAATAAATGTACTGTTTTGTTTACGACTTACCATTCCATTATTTACGTGTTTTTTTTTTTTTGATAAATGTTTACAAGTAACAGTTCTTTGTTATTTTTAACTACCACCCTAGGCTTATGCCTGTGTTGTGGTAGTCGTACATGAAATGTTGTTCTGTATTTACATCGCAAGTTATTACATTATTACATTACAAGTACATTTTTACAATCTTATGTTAATTTATTCTCCTTTCTACTTTCTATTTTTTTTTATATACATAATTTCTACTTTTTATTATAATTTCTACTTTTTTTTAATTTCTACTTTTTATTATAATTTCTACTTTTTACTATAATTTTTCCAATTTTTAGCGTCATTTATACTTAATTAGAAAACGGATTTTTTACTATATAATTTCAGTAGGTGTAAATCTCTCCATTTTTAATTTTGTGAATTTCATCCATGTGTAATTCCGTCCTTGTGCAATTTTGGCTGTGTAATATTGAAGTGAAATTCACTTTTACGTAATTTCGTTCTGACACCCTTTAAAACACAGTATGGCTAGAAATTGTTACATTTAAAAGTAACTATCGATCCAACAGACTACTGTTTAAATTGCATTGTTTAAATTCAACATATAAATAATATCCACGCTGTTACTGTAAACTAGTCTTGATTAAAATATAGTATTTTTTTAGCTGGTCTTGACTATATAAGAGAATTTTTTTACCATGGATAAAGATGATCGTGTTAATGTTTCGTTTACGTGGATGAGATAAGGACCTTGTAATCTTTGTTGTGATGAAATATATATGTATGTCACAGTTTTAAGTCAATAGTAAGAAGTCTTAGTCGTAAGTCACTAGTTATATATAGTTATAAGTCTTAGATGTAAGTTACTAGTTATAATTTTAAATCTTAGTTGTAAGTCTATCGTATTAATTTCATTTTATTATATATTTATATGTACAGCGCCCTTGAGATGATTTTTCATGAAAATGGCGCTTAATAAATAAGTCAACTATTATTATTTTTATTATAATTATTATTATGGCTCATAATAATGGACAAAACAGCTGACGTGAATATCTTTAACAAAAAATTTCTTACATCCCTTTTTGTTACAAATAATGTTTAGAACATTTTAAACAATGACCCAAAATACTTTGTGAACGTACTTATATTTCAATTTTTGACACTTTATAATATTATTGAATTATATTAATAAGTTTGTATATTTAACGATTAAGATTGTGCCTGGAAAACTGTGTGTAGGTCAGAAATCGCACCTTCAGCAGCGTTACGTTGAAATGGGAACGAGTAAATACACTGCCCAGAATCTTATAATTACTGAAAACAACCTGATATTTTACAAACTTGAGTTATTTAATAACAATATTGCTTGTTTCAATCCAATGCCTCGAATGAATAAATTATATAAAGCAATAGAATGTGATGATTTAGAATCTTTATAAACTACCTCGTATATTTAAAAAAAATGTGTTCTAATTTTATTAGGTTTAAGATAATATGATGACATGTCTTTCTTTCTTTCTTCTCTTTCTGTGTACTATATACTTAAATTGTTTTATATTTTATTTTCCTTATTATTATTTATGTTATTTCACTAGTACCCTCTCTTGCCTTGTGACAACTTAACTTTGAAGGCATGCTGTGAACATTTTTAATTGGAGTGTTAATATCTATGCATATTCCAATGGCAATTTCGTTCATGTATAATTGTTGACTCTTTAAATGTTTCAAACAATAAATACTTTCAATTAAGTGCCGCCTTCAAAAGATATTTTTATACTTAGGACAAAATGAGTAACTTTTTCGAAGACAATTTACTATTTATTTATTTATTTACGCCCCTTTCCGGGGCTTTTACATATGAATAGTAAGAAATATATATTATTTATTGTATATAATTGAAATGCCTCAGTAACAATATTTTATATTTGTTTAAAGATAAATTGAAGATGTCCACTGACTTGATTAGTTCCCTCCATTAGTATTCTGGGCAAAGAGGAATACATGTGGTAGTTGGTACCAGAATTTCTGCACTGAAATAAATTCTGACTTCTCGTATTGAGTTGTGGTATCCGGAAGCTTATCAGTTCAAGCAATACCCGACAATCAACAAAATCATATAGAATTTTGTATAGAAATATAATTTATAAAGGCGGGGAAATATTTCTGTCTGACAATTCGAGCATATTCATATCATTTAAGAGAGAGTTGTAGTTCAACATAATTGCTGGAATACACATTTTAAAATTTTGAAAACGTAAGAATTTATTTTGTATTCTTTCAACAGCTTGTACATGAGTATTATAATGTGGATTCCAGAAGGGAGAATTGTACTCGAGCTGACTTCTAACATGGGCAAAATATAACAGTAATACACTTTATATTGTTAAAATTTCTAGTTAGCCTAGTTATAAATCCCAACTTATTACAATTATGTGGTTAACAAATGTGAAAAGTGAGACAGGTAGTGGAGTATGGCGGACAAACTGACTGGACTTTTTTATAAGTTGTGCATAAATCAAGGTTTGTAAGGTTTGTTTAAAAACAATTTTGTTTAGGTTAGTTCTACCAATTACTGTATAGGTACTATACGGTCTAGAATTACTTAATTAAATTACAGAAAATTATTTTAATTGCCATTTTCAAAATTGGAAATGAATCGTCTGGAATTCAGTAATTCGGCAATTTTTCGGTAATTTTTTACAGGTCTGCCAAGGATTATAAAAATAGACTAAACCTGTCGAAGGAACAAAATACCAGAAGCACAGAAATGTCATAGGGTAATTTTTGTTAATTTGCGCAGTGGCTCTAATGTCACAATTATACATAAAACATACACAAAACAATAACAAACGTCAAAACGTTCATTTGCCGACAAGACCAAAATACCTAAATATTGGTTATTTGATAACATTTATTGCTCTTTGACAATACTTACTCAATCACATAACGGGGAAATCATTTCCATTTTCTTAAACATATTTTTAAAGTGAAAATTTCTTTTGCACCATTGTGATTTGAAACTCGATAAAATGAAAAATAGCGACACTAAAAAGAGACAAACGTATACATCTGAAGGATTAGCCTGCGAGAGATGCGATCGTATAATCGGTCTCCTCTATGTGCGGGGCTTCCCAGCTAGTTTTCTGAAGGTTTCACCTGTACCGCGTGTGAATTCTACTCTATTTTTTTTTAAATTTTACTACAATTTTTCACGAGAATTTGTACATGTGTTGCAGGATGCATTTTTACAAAAATGGACTAAATCACAGGGGGAGTTATATAGTGAAGTGAGTGCTGTTTATCAAAGAAACAACTTTTGTATCGAATCAAGAATTTTTTTTTTTATCTCACAATTATAATGGCATTTTATTTCTTTTCTACCTATTCCATTAAAAAAGCAGTTTAGTCATTATGTGGGTTACCTATTTTTTCTAATTATCGATTTATTGAATTATTTAATAACGTAAAATAAAGAATATTATATTTTTTCGCTTACTACTAAAATGTATGAAAGAAAACCAGCTCGTAGGTATAGCTTATGTCGCTAGAGGCGCTAGTGTAGCATGTTTCCATTTCAATGTAAAGAGAATATCAGAATCAGGACGTTGTTTGAACAACACAGTGTTTGATTCTTCAATTCTACGACAACTAATTGAACGTCGCATCTTTAAAGTTGTATTCATTTGGAGTTAAAAATATTGATTGCACAATTCAAAACATACATATTTTCACATGAAATCTTATTTTTACAAAACACTGATTTTATCTTTTTATGACGTTACCGTAATTCATTAACGAAAGTATTTAGAAATTAGGTATTTTATGACTAATCACTGAAATTATTTTTTTTCAAAATTAGAACAGTTTTATACATTATTCGTTAATATTAGTCTACAGTTTCTAAACGGTTTCGCCCAAAGACAATAGAATAACAGTATCTTTGGTTTTGCCCGATATTAAGCACCCCTTTTCCGAAATCTTTTTACTAACGACCAATAAAAAGCATTTCAATTTTAGACAGTTGAATATTTCGAAGCTCCATTCACGATGAGAACTTAAGTGCAAATTACATGACGCCAGGGATGGCCGTTTTATAGTGAAACTAACAGATTTTCCGCTTTTTAGTTAAACACACATTTTGGTTTCATGAAAATGTGATCTAATTTTATAAATAATGCCGTCACAAATTGAAAATCATTTAGAATAACTTTTCTTCGGAAAAATAAAATCATGTCTTGGAAGTCAAATTGAATTTGAAAACATGAAGAATTGTTTCAATTAATACTGAAAATTTTTACTGAAAATAGACACAAAAACAGGAACCTTCCATCCCTACATAATATTTTGTATTACGTGCATTACGTAGTATACACGGCTGGCTTTGAGAAGGGCAAGGCTTGCTTAGAAATTAAGGGTTCGTCAGAACCGTCTGTACAAATCAAACCGTAATTCTCGATATTTCTCGCAGAAAACTAGTCTAAAACTGGACCAATAAGAATATTGGTGTTTTTCAAACGTTAAATGTATTATTGCGAAGATTTGATCCCGAAATACATGGGCATAGACAAACAATAGTATCATAAGCCATCAGTCATGGCCACGACCTGAAAACTTCAATATTTTTCGTCGTGTGTGTTTTTTGACAATTAATAATATTTGACCATAAGGTGAAAATATTA
Organism: Glyphotaelius pellucidus; assembly: GCA_936435175.1. Lineage (NCBI taxonomy): Eukaryota > Metazoa > Arthropoda > Insecta > Trichoptera > Limnephilidae > Glyphotaelius > Glyphotaelius pellucidus. The sequence continues at coordinate 22,596,571 of OW386552.1, read as the reverse complement.
TCCAGTTTCACGAATATATACTATTTAAATTAAGATTTTAAACGAATTCTTAAAATACATATATTTTCATTCCCGTGAAAATGAAATAATATTTTATGATCATTTTCAACTTTTCTGGCCACGATTTACGATGTTGAGATTTAGAGGCAAACAGGAGCTAATATGACCCCGATTAAAAAATATTTTCTCCTGAAAACCGTTCAGTGGAAAATCGTGTGATACGTGTAGTGTGTATGCGTAAAGCTTCGATGAAAACACCTTTCATGTACCGGGGCTTGGGAAATCTGAATACGTCAAAAAAAATGTCTGTATGGTGAGACGAAATGTTGGGATCGACTCAAGACGGGAAATTAGGTGTAAATACTAACTTGGGGTCTACGGGAGAGACGCATTAGAGGTCGGTGTACATATTGAATGGGGGGAATGGTGAATGGTAGCGAGGGTAGGTTGGTCACAGGGTGGAGGGCACGGTGCCCCGAGAGTGATCGGCCGCACTCTCTGCGGGGCACGGCGCTGTTTGGGAAGTGGGACAGTGACTGTGATACTGGACCGAGGGAGAGGCGGGCGGGTGGTGTGCTGTTTGCGGAGTGTGCCGGACTAACCTTCGCAGCTGTACCCCTGGCCGATGAGCCCCCACAGCAGGTCCGAGCAGTGGTGGCAGTAGGTCGGCTTGTGGAACGTTTTCTTGCCGAAGGAGTGGCCGCGGGCGGAGAGCTCGTCCGCGGACGGCACGAGCGCCATCTTCCCCGGCCGCGCGCGAACTCTGCGAACACTAAACACGACACTCACGCACGCTTCGCACTCATATTTACAGGTTTACGTGATGTCGGAACCGTACGCGAACATCGTAGTGCCTCTGGCTCGGGCGGTATCGGCCGGGGACTCGCCTACGGGGCATTCTCGGGCGCCGAGACGAGCTTCTCACGGCTGTCCACCATAACGGCGGCGGCTTCTGCTTCTCCTTGCGGCCGCGAGGCGTGCGCGCGCAGCCTCGACCTTCCCGAGCGGGCCCGAACGCTTCCGACACGCACCGACACTCACCGAACTTTCCCGAGCGGGAATGAGCTTCCGCCGAAGGACCGTAAAGGAATTTTCCCGTCGGCGGCGCGCATGCTTTCTATTCTCCGAGCGCGCCCGAAGTGTTCCGAGGCGAGACGGACTTTTCCGACGCCCAAAGCTGCGCGCGCGGGCGACGCGCGCATCCACCGCGCCTACCGGCGTCGGATCGCAACCGACCAACTCTAGGAAGGTCTCCAACCAGCAAACTGTAATCTACCGCGCTATCTACATATATATTGGCCTTACTGCCTGTATCCTACGCCCAGAGAAATCTTTTGGTTGTCTTTATAAAAAAGTACTTTCAGAATTACACCCCCTATAACAATAAAATGCATTCATCTAATAGCATACAAAAAATATGTAACGATATAATCTCTCCCCAATATGATCATTGTTTATTCCTTATTTACATCAATCAATGTGTCCTTGAAAGAAGAGTTGCCCGGCAGAAAAAACATTATTTTTTAGGAACACATTATTTTGAAAACTGGTATTTGCTGACGATTCGGGGGAGTCCACATTCTAACATATTATATTAAATTTATTTCATTCGGAAAAATAATAAATTATCATTTATGATAAATATTTGAGAATTTTGAAAGTGATTAATTACAATGCTTTCATTTTTCATATTATTTGTTGAATGAATTTTTAGACAAATTTGAGTTTATTTTTTAAGTTAGAATTTATTTTTTATTGGGTGGAACTGGATTTTATAATTTTTCACACATGGTAACTAAAATCTTTTTATATTTCGGTTGGAAGAAAGGAGAGAATGAACAAAGAATATGCGGTTATTATATTTAAAGTTTAAATGAAATTTAATGCTGGAAAATAAGTTTTATCAACTTTTTAGTAAAAAGTATTATGGTTATGTGCTGATCTTGCATATTTTTTTTTTTTTTAAATTTAAATAATAATTTTTTCATGTAAGTTTTCAGCTGGTTTTTTAAACTAATTTAATATATTACTGAATATTTGAAGGACTTCAAATTAGATATGTAGTTATACTATCAATTTAATAAACTAATAACTTTAGAATAAAATTTCCGCATATTCTTTAGTAACACGTAATCACATAAAATATTTTTCCGGTAAAGGTTCACAATTTAACAATAAAGTTAAAGAACTTTCTTAAAAACACATTTAATATAAAATCATAAAAAAATTTCATATTAAATGTGTAAAAATTTTAATATATTACCTTCGTCAATTTTTTTTCGGAACCGAAGCCTGTAGGCTTATAATTTAATTTCAGCTAACAAGAATCATTAAAACTTTTCCCATCTCTTATTTACACTGATTTACAAACAAAACAGTTTATTTAGTTTTTTTTATTATAGTTTGTGATGGTTTTAACACACAAAATTATTTTTTTCAAACCGATGATGCCAAAAAACACGTCGGTAGCTTTATAATGAAATGTTATTTGAGGCTAAATATAATTGTTTTTAAAAACGACAGTCCAAAAACACGTTCGTAGCTCTTTTATGAAAATGTTATTTGAGAGCTAAATAAAGGCAGGGGTTGTTAAAGGCTTGAATGCACAAGGGACACTGAAGCCGGGTGCATCGGAAACTACCCTGCAGTAAATGCATAGAAGACTGACGTCACTAGAAAGTAGGTGAAACAAAATTAACAGCATTAAATTTATGTCAAGTTGCAGCTTTCTCAAGCTTTTGACGAAGGATTTGTTAGTCCAAAACAATGCTTTATTTTGAGAAAATTGACAGCAATATTACTTAAAAAAGGTAGAATTAATGTCACTAACCAAATACTCAACATGTTTGACATACTAGATATGCGCAAAACATACATAAAAACACTCCTAAAGTATATTTTTTACCAAAACACCAAAATTTCAACAACCACCAACTAATATTAATGGACCAGTTAGACGAGCGTATATACAAAACATAAAAACTCCTTCCACAAGCACAAGCTTTAAACTAAGACACCACAAATACCAGGCAATAAAATCATTCAATAGTCTTACACTACACAAAAATTGAGAGAAACAAAAAAAAATTCACAAACAAAATTAAGATATGCAAAACGGCGATATTAAAAAAAATATATCTTAATAGAATCAAACAAGAACATAGTTAATACCAAAGTTATTGGAATTCAATCTATTCAAATATTATAAATGCGAAACTGCGTCTGTTTGTTGAAACCGATTTACAAAATTCTTTCACCAATAGAAAGCTATATCATATGCGAGTAATATTTGCTGTATATAATGGTAAGCTCTGAAGCCGAAGCCTTTCAGCACCAAGCGCCACTCCTGAGAGAGTGATGGGCCCGAACTTACTCAAAACAACGCCCCAAATAATTGATTATTGTTTTTAATTTGTTTAATTTTATTTGCTTTTCTTAATAATCTTATAACTAAAAAAAATCACTTGTCACACTTGTATCATACCATCAGCAAATAAATTTTTATTGTAACACTAGCAATTTCCCGGCATGCGTCGCACATGAATAAATTGTTTCTCCCTGCGTGTTCTTTCACATTCATCCCGGTCCCCTTCCCTCCCATATTCCCTTCTCCTCACGCGTTCCCCTTCCACCTTCCCCGCCTCCCCTCTTCGCTCTTCCCTCTCCCGCTTCTCCGTCCTGCCAGACCCCCTCCCGCGCTCCATATTTAGTTCCAGTACATTCAGTTTTCAAACAGCTCGCGTGCCACCAATTACAATACTTTTTATTCAAATTTTCATTTTTCGTATATTACAAATATTCATTTTTGTATATTACGAGTATAAGAACAATCAATTAAATTTGGTACCTAACACAAGTACCTATTTTAAATGCCTATAATTATTACTTAGTACCTACTTCAAGCAAATTCATCAATTTAAAGTTTATTTGAACATTGAATTTTGATTAAACAATCGATGGTTTGCAAAACGTCATTCTCAAATTGTATCATTTTTGACAGTTTCGCAAGAGTTTGTGTAAAGATTAAAGAACTTTTCAAATGTATTGTCATGTGGTTGTAATATTGTCATAATTCAGAAACCTTCGCGGGGGTGGAAATTTTGAAAGTTTCAAACATTTTCTATGCTTAATATAGCAATGCATAAACTACTCCATTAAATAATTATAAGCAAGTATATTTTGATTTTTACGTATTAGCAATATTTTTTAAAAACATTTTTTTTTGTAAATTAGAAATTATAAAGTAAATAACATACAGAATAATAATATTCTACTTATTATTCATTAAGGCGGTACACAACCCTAATAATTTCTGTTTACTCAAAACTCACATTTTAATCATTTCCGGCAAATTCGCAACTAAAATAACTTTTTTATTCCAACAGACCCCTGGGGATGTAAGCTCTTTATATTTAAAATTAATAAAAATAATACCTTACCATTAACATATTTTACGTACAACTATTTTAAAACTTTATAACAAGTTTTTCAACTACAAAGTTAGCGGTAAGCACCAGATTTTATTTTTCTAGACGATGAATTAATAACTTCGGGAGGGATTCATAAAGAAACATCTTAAATATTTCTAACACGTTCTTCAGTATTAATTCAAATGAACGCGGCGGAAAGGTCGAATCTCCAGGCCCGCTACGGCGAATTCGACCGTACGTTCGTCTAATACGCCGTGCCGCGGGCGTATATTTGTTTACACGCTTTCTTCACTTACGTCGTTAAGATTTCGACATTATTTGTCTTCTTCTTTTCTTTGATAGAGCAAATTCGACACTAGGTCCGTCGAATACACGGGTCGCGAGTCGCAATTTGTGTACACGGCTCCTTTACTTACGTCATTAAGATTCTGAATATATTTTAGGGTATATTGTCGTCTTAACCATTTTAATTACCCGTCGGTGGAGATATCGAACGTCCCGTTGATCAGTCAGATATCTCCAAAAAATCTAAATTTGAGTTGAGTGTGCAGTTATATGTAAGGCCCTCCGTTCATGGAGATACTTACAAACTACGTGATTGTGACACAACCACAAGTACCCTGCAGATGTACTACTTTTTAAAGCTGGTTTCCGTACACGGCACTACCCGAATTATACTGAACTTGATCATTTTTCACGTGCAGCCGTGGAGTCAACACGATGTCGAACGATGTCAAATGACTTTTTTCCAACATTAATCTATGCCTTCTTCACTAAATCCTTTCTTGCGTATTCTGGCAATGTAAAGTTATGTAAACACGCATTTTTATTCACCTCCAGAACAAATCTAACATTACTTTCATGTTCAGACGCCATTTCTGTCAAACGTCAAACGAAAGTAGCAGACACGAATGCTACAACGCGTAGCGCGCTACCAGCACCGTCGTTAGCGCGCTACCGACTTCAACCTGACATCCGTCGCGCAGCGCCGTGTACGAACACCAGCAAAATTGTATGGCGGGTACCCACGAGCGGTGTGCGTGCTCCGCGCATCAGGCTCGAATAGTTTGTAAGTAGCTCCATGTACGGAGGCGCTAAAAGTAAACCCTCTATCTGGTACAATACTCGGATTACTCATAAACACCACCAAATCAATTATAATGCATAAAAACTCGTAGTGAAATAAATAAAATGTTGGTGTTTTCTGGGTTACTACTAGGATATTTCAAAATGTCATACTGATGTACCGGGCCGTTATGCTTCTCGGTGCTATTTTAGAGCATACTTAGCGTGTAAAACCATGTAAATAATATTTGATTATGATGAGCGTTCGAATTTTGCTCTCCTCGTCTCAAAACTTAGTACATGGAGATATCTGACTAAACAACTAGAAAGTAGACGATCGATATAGGTAAATTTTCGTATTTATTTATTTGTTATAAAAATATATTAACAGTACAAGGAAGCTTTTGACTGTCCAACTAGGAAGGACTCCCGTTCTAGGACAGTCAAATTGATAGGTTTCGTATATATTAGGTACATGATGATTAATATATTTAGTGTTAAGTAAGATTCCCAAATTCCATTTACCTAATTATAATATATGATACAGTAGAGTACTAGGTTTTAGAATTAGTTAAGCATCGAATATACAACAACATAAAGTGTTTTCGAAGTAAGTATACAAGAAAAACAGTAGAGGAAAAGAAAATAAACATTACGGAAATAAAATAAATATAGTAATTAAAAAGCAAGTATACAATAAAAACAGTGACTATAAACATATGACTATAATATTAATATTTATATAGACTTTAATACACAATCAGGTAGAAATGCTAAGAACTTTTTTCCATAGGAAAGCTAATAGTTCAGAAATGCACAAAATAATTTGCAAGGCAGATAGAAACATTACACCCTTAAATGCCAATATTTTTTTAAATACCAACCAGGAATTATTAGATTCCTGGGGAAATAAAATTTTTCACGCCAAACACTTCAATTATCTTAATAAACCGTACGTTGACAAACTTTCGTCAAACAAATGGTTGAGTGAGAGTTGGTGGAATGGTTGAGTGAATGGTTGAGAATTGAGCGCAGAAATAGAAGGATTTATGCTGCCATTCAAGATAGAGTCATTAATACTAAAAATTATAGGAAGTATATAATAAAAGAAACAAATCAAATTGATGATTTATGTAGAAAATGTTTGGCTTCCGGAAACTATAGAACATATTATATCGGGATGTTCTGTATTAGCGCCGTCCGAGTATACATTTAGGCACAATCAGGTTTTAAAAATAATTCACCAAAGTTTGGTAATTAGACATAACTTGATTGTCTGCCGTAATATGTATAATACCATATTATGAATACGAACCAAATTCATTTTTAGAAAATGAATTTTATAAAATATATTATGATAAAACTATACTAACTTACATAACAATTATCATAATAGACCCGATATAGTTTTACATGACAAAATTAAAAAAATAATTTATATCATTGATGTCGCTGTTCCAAATTCCTATATAATATTAAAAAATCTGTTTCTGAAAAAATAAAATATACAGATTTAGAAAATGAGATTAAAAGAATTTGGCATTCTCAGACTATAAAAATATTACAATTTGTTATTTCGGCTACTGGCATTATACCTAGCTCTCCGATTCAAAATTTAGGCTTATTAGATTTATCAAAGAATTTATATATAAAAATGCAAAAATCAATCATTTTAAATACATGTACGATTACGAAAGATTTTTTAAATATTTATATTAAGGGATTAGTAGGATTTATCAGTCCAGTTAGGAGTTCTACCGAGCCACCACTGATATGAAAATATCTGGAGTCGGTGAATTATTTTCCCATTTGGTCTCTGGTAGGTTGACATGTTATTCTTGTATTGCTTTGTATTTATTATTATTTTTTTAAGTTTTCTTTATTCATTAAAATGTTAGTTACATGAATTTTATGATTTTTCGACCACCATGCTAGGCACATGCCCGTGTTGTATACAGTGCAATTGCGTAGCATGAATTGACTAGATCAGTGTTCCGCAAAGTGTGTGCCGCGGCACAGTGGTGTGCCGTGGTCATTAGTTGATGTGCCTCACCGCAAGCGGGCTAAAAAAATGAGACCCAGGCTTTTTAGCGACCCAGGATTCAGATTTTGCTTCTATGTTTAAAAAAAGAAGAATGGGTAGCAAAACTTACATAATACCTCGTATTGCTCATTTAAATGAACTCAACAAAAATGCAAGGCAGGAATTCTAATATTCTAACGTCATCGGACATATTAGTAAGTGTTACTGGGTATGAAATCCATTCCAAATAGCATATCCCTTGGAAATTTACCGATAAACGAGCAGGAAGAATTCATGGAGCTAACAAGTGATCGGACATTAAAACTAAATCCGAAACAGAGCAAGCACATTTTTGGCGGTATAAAAAAAAATGCGCGTCCACTGCTTTTAAAGCGTGCTGTTGCAATTCCTTTACCATTTGCCACGACCTAATTATGCGATTTGGGGTTTTAATTAATACTAAAACTCCGATTAAATTTCAAAAAGAGAACGCCTGAGGACGATAGATGAAGAGATGATTATCAACGATTGCTTCAAATTTTGATCTCCCGTGTTCAGTTAAGCAGGCTCACATTTCTCATAAAATTAATAGCAGGGCTAGCTAGCATTTCTCATGAAATGAATAGCAGGGATTTTCTCGAAATTTGCCAAAATAGTTAAAATTGTTGTCGCTTGTATAGCCCTCATCAAATTTTTAAGTCAATTCCACCAAAATTTATTGCATATTGTTACTCAAAACGGATTTGATCCTAGTACCTATGCGCTCGCAAAAACCCGAAGTTACAGCGATTATTCCCGAATACAAATTAAAAAGTGTCGTATTATATCTTAGCAGTTTCGTGGATGTCGATTTTTTCGAGTTTCGAGGATGTCGATTTTTCCCTATAACGTGGGGAAAATCCCCTGAGATTACCTATTTGCTTATATTTAGATTTAACTGATGGGATATAATTTACATGCATCAAAAAAAAAATTATCACAAATATTTTTTTTATGTGATAGTTTGTGCATAGGTTACTTTGAAAACATGCAAAGCCATAAAATATTGAAAAATCACTCGGGCTCTTAAACAAAATATTTTAATAGTATATTGATTATAATAATAAATATTAAATAAACATTGTTTTTTTCTTTGGTATGCCTCTAAAATTTCTTATTTGGTAGATGTACCTTGAACACAAAAAGTTTGCGAAACACTGGCCTAGATGATCATTTGTGGAAAAGTGTGCAGAAGGGTTGAGTTTTTCCTGTGAGGAAGATTTAACCCGGACATAAACTCATAAAAAAAATTAATATAATGATTATAATATGAATATAATATCAATATTTTTTAGAAAAATCTTTTGATTTATCTTAATTACTATAAAAGACAAGTATTTGCATTCGGGGCGATGGAAAATACTGCATATATAAAATATCAAGTACTAAAATAAGAATTTACTTTTGTCGTATGGGATGACCGCTGACAGCCATTTACAATAATTGATGTCCGTATTCTATGATATTTTGTATTAAAATATTATTTTTTGTATAAATGTTATATTTTCCATCGCCCCACATGAAAAAGTTGTATTTTATAGCAATAAAGGCGAATCAAAGGGTTTTTCCAAAACAATTTTGTCCAATAGTATCCAGTCATCCCGAAAGTTGACCGAGTAATAATCGGGTTAATCGGGAGCGCCTAAATTACTAATACATTTAAAAAAATAATAGAGCTACAACATACTGTTCATAAATTGTAGGTGGGGTTACAAAAAATACTGTTTTTTTTGGTTCCATGCCAACTTAGAATAAAGTCAACTCAACACCTCCTTGAAAAGTCATTAAAAGCTACGAAAAAAATAATTCTAAATTAGCCGATAACCCTAACATAACGTAACCTATTTAACCAAGTTTTATATGTATGTTTTTATCACTTTAAATGGCTTATCTGAGATGGTTCTGAGTTGGTTTCATTCCGAGTTGTCCGGTCACCGTTTTTTTTTATACGAATACCTTACAAGAGTCAAGAGTCCCAGCTGCAGTTCACGGGGTGAGGTTTGTCTAGGTATTGGAGACGGAAGACCAGGACACACTGAACCCCAGATTCCTACCCACCCTTTAAACCCTTTTCCTTCCCAGAACCTTCCTTTTCTTTAAAAAAAACCCTCCACACAGCATCCCCAAAGGTGACATAGGCCCTGAGGGAAATTATTTTCCTCAGGGTCTCCTGTGTGGAGCTCGTGTAAAAAAAAAGCTGCTGGGTCCCGCTGCTGAGTCCCGTATGGAGTCAGTCGATGGCATTCCATTTGGGAAATGTTGTTGAAGGTAGTGGGGAGGAGAAGGAGGTGGGGAAGAGGAAGATGGGGAAGATAATAATTAGATCTGGTCACCAAACACGGCTAAAGCCATTTCAAGCAACGTTTCATTTCTGAATTGTGGTCTTACACCCGGGCGATACTAAGAGTATCTTCCACTCTGGAACGTGCCGCAAATATAATATTTCATTTTAGAATTAATTGTGAAAAACTAAATAATCAAACTAAAATTTATCTATAAATGAAAACAAATAACCTTGTGAACACCACTATTTATCAACAAAATCGACATGTTTCAAAAACTATGTCTTCGTCAGGATAATAAGTTAATGATACACTAATATACTTAATCGGTGATAACTACGAAGAACTAATAAATATTTTATATAATGAACTAAATAATGTATCAAGATGGCTAAAAATGAATAAGCTTAAATTAAATACAAAAAAAAAACAAAATGTATGGTGATAGGGTATGAGAAGACATCCAGTGAAAGCAAAATTAAAATTGACGGTTAAATTATTGAAAGTGTTACTGAAATGAAATACCTAGGAGTTATATTAGATTCCAAACTAACCTTTAAGAAACATGCTGAATATACCCACAAGAAAATTGGAAAAAAAGTATCTTTTTGGGAAGAATTCGGCAAAAACTTTCTAGAAAAACTGCAGTCACTATTTATAATTCAATTATTGCTCCACACATTAACTACTGCTCAACTATCCTTTTCCTGTGTAACGAACGAGAACAAAATAAGTTTCAAATTCTCCAAAACAGGGCAATGATAATAATACTTCAGCGAAATAGATTCTCAGAAGTAAATAAAATGTTAAAGGAACTAAATTGGCTAACCGTGAAACAGATGTTGACCCTGCACACGATGATATTTATCCATAAAATAGTGAACAACATGTTACCAAAATACTTCTCAAACAAAATTATATACAACAAGGACATTCACAGACACAAAACAAGGACTTGCAAGGAAATCAGACTACAAAAAAAGGACAAAACGAATACGCAGAACAGTTTACTATACAAAGGGATGAAGTTATACAACACTACCAGACACTTTAAAGGCCGCACCAATTGGAAAGTTCAAAATGTATTGTAGGAGATACATAAAACAAGAAAAAATATAGTTTGAAATATGATATGATATAATTAATAAGGAAATTGTAAACTTAAATGTACAATTTACTAAAATAAAACTAATAAATAAATAATAATTAACTTATTATCCTGAAAGAAACAAAGTTTTTGAAACATGTCGATATTGTTAATTAAATAGTGGTGTACACAAAGTTATTTGTTTTCATTTATTAATAGTGATGACGCCACAAAGTGAATTCGCGTAGTTTGAAGAAGAAAAATTTATTTCTTCAAACTTAACTAGCTATTTAACGATTCACCTGATGTAAGTGATAAAAAGTATTTTAAATGAAAAAAACTAAAAATTTTATCGAAAATCAAGAGACTGGTGAATTTTCAGATATGTTCTATTTATTTTTATTTATTGTCAAATATTTTTAATATCTTAGAAACTCTGACGGCCTCCATGGTCGAGTGGTAAGGCCCTTTACTCGCAATCTGAAGGTAGCGGGATCGAATCCCGGCGTGAGCAAATAAATTTTATTTAAAAGAAAACAAATTACCACCACTATGTATTCAATATTATCGACATGTTCCGAAACCAACGGTTTCTTCGCCGGGATAATAAAATTATTTATTATTAAACAAACCAACGGTTTCTTCGTATCTTATGTACATAAAATAGATTGTTTTGAAATCAAATTAAATTAAACTTACTTAAATGTAAATCAAGTAAATAGCAATAAAAAGAGTAAAAATAAAGGGATATAAGCAACAATAAAAAATGAAGAAATGAAAATGAATGCATAATATGATAACATTATGCACAACCGTACCTAAATTATGTGACAATTTCGCCAATTCATTCGATATCGACATTTTTAATGTAACAATATCTGTGTTTAAAACAATTACTTAAACATTTTTTTTTATGTTAAAGTATTATTTGTGTTAATTTCTGATATTATTATCTTTTATTTTCTTCAAATTTATCCAACTGTAAACCACTGTAATGTAAGAAATTATTTTTATTAATCTAATGTTTATTACTAACCCGTTTGTACAAAAACATTATCTACTCATACCAACAATTCTCATGTATTTTAAGGTTCCATGCCAACTGAGAATAAAGTCAACTCAACACCTCCTTGAAAAGTCATTAAAAGCTATGAAAAAAATCATTTTAAATTAGCCGATAACCCTTACCTAACATAACCTATTTAAACATTTTTTTTATATAAATTTTTTATCACTCTAAATGACTTATCTGAGATGGTTCCGAGTTGGTTTCATTCCGAGTTGTCCGGTCACCGTATTTTAAGTACCGGGTTACTATCTCCTTCCTTCTTATATTCATGATAGTATAGTGTCAATTCTTAATAATAATAATACATGTAAGATGATAATATTATATAAAAAAAATCATATCGTTCAATTTAATTTTCATTTTTAATGTAATGGAATCTTTCAGTTCAAATTTCATCCATTTTCCGAACCACCGAAATATGTACATTTTCGCACACGTAATAAAAATGATTACAATACATACAATAACAAAACTTAATGAAACAACGTGCGCTAGATGCCAGGCGCTTTGTGAATCAAGTTTTATTTTTCAATCAAACATTACGATTTTGACGCCCCTCAAAACTGCCGCCCGGGGCAGGCTTGCGTATTTCCAAAACCTACACCGGCTCAGTCGCGGTAGCGACAGTTTACATTTTCAATATCAAAATTAAAATATTTGGAAACAAAATTATTAATTTCTAATATACACATTGGAAAGATTATTTGATTAGTTCCCGCGTTCCACGCCTTCCCTTCCCTCGTCATCCCTCCCACTAACCCGTGGCTCCTTCATTACCCTTCCCCTCATGCCTTTTCTCCCTGCCGCTAAAATATATAAAATACACACATTTTCATTTGCACTAATTTCATAACGCCAGAGCTTACCATGATATATAGCCTATAACCTTCGCGGGCGTGCGCGCAACAAATCACCAAAGTTTCATCGCAATCGGATGAACGGTATGGCAGCGCATAACATACAAACAAACAAACAAAAGAAAATTATAAGATATAACATTATAATATTATTGATATATATATAAATAAGAAGATATAACGTCATTGCATTTCGGCACTTTTTTAATGCAATTTACTTAGGGATGGGGCACGACCTTACGTCGTCAACCTTGTCTTCGTCGTCGTCGTCGACCTTGCCAACGTCAAACAACATATTTTTCAACAAAAATAAACAATCGTACCCATATCAAAACAAAAACGGGGATGGTACGGTTTTAAAAATTTTTTTGCATTGAAAAGAAATTCTAAATGTACAACATGTCGAGAGTATTGTGTCAAAATTTCAAGTAAATCGGAGCAAAACTAACGAAAATACAGCGTTTCAAGTGACCGGCCCTCAAACTCGAATCGAGTATATTTCGAGTATAAAAAACTTTATATCGATTTTCTCGCAAAAAACATTTTTGAAGTTCGTGAACGTCATAACTCAAAATCTATTTGACCGATCCTTTTGAAATTTTGCATACTATTTCTACACATAAATCAACAGGTAGTACGAAAATATATCACCTTTTAAACGCATTTCGACTTTTTCGATTCAGATGATTCGGTAACGAGTTATGGAGTTCACCGCATAACAACATTTTTTCGAGGCGCCTCCGGAGATTCGCTCTCATGGACTTATTTATTGATATTTTTAATTGAAAATTTTTTCAAAGATACTTCAAATGTTATACTATAACGTGTTTATGAAACAAATGGTGACCGGAAAACTCAGAATGAAACCAACTCAGAAGCACCTCAGAAAAGTCTTTCAGAGTGATGAAAAAAAAAATTGGCTATATAGGTTACGTTAGGTTAGGGTTATGGGCCATTTCATTTTTTTTTTCAGAGCTTTTAATGACTTGTATCACTTTTCAAGTTTTTCAATGTTGTAGAAAAAAGGTCGACGCAAAATATATGTGTTAATTATCCAATAATATATTTATTTTTTTAATTTTCTGTTATTATTTTTAAGTTTTCAGCCAAAAACAATTAATCAGTAATAATCGCAGATGATGAATCGAGGGATGATGATTCGAGGGGAGATTCTGGATCTACTTAAGGCGGTACACAATCCCAATCATTTTTTTTTGCTCAAAACTCACATTTTAATAATTGCCGGCGAATTCGTAACTAAAATAACTTTTTTACGCCAACAGACCCCTGGGGATGTAAGTTTTTTATATTTAAAATAATAAAAACAATACCTTACCATTAATATATTTTACGTACAACTATTTTAAAACTTTATAACCAGTTTTTCAACTATAAAGTTAGCGGTAAGCACCAGATTTTATTTTTCTAGACGAGGAATCAATAACTTCGGGAGATATTCATTTAGAAACATCTTAAATATTTGTAACAGCCGAATCTCCACGCCCGCTAGGGCAAATTCGACCGTACGTTCGTCTAATACGCCGTGCCGCGGGCGTAATTTTTTGTTGACACGCTTTATTCACTTATTTCATTAAGATTCTCACATTATTTGTCTTCTTCTTTTCTTTGATATGGCAAATTCGACAGTACGGGTCACGAATCGCAATTTGTATACACGGCTTCTTTACTTACATCGTTAAGATTCTGAATATATTTTAGGGTATACTGTCGTCTTAGGGATAAGGAATGCTCCGAAAATTATTATAAACACGTTCATTTCACTTATTTTAGAAGTATGAAAAATTCAGTGTTTCTTTAAAAGCTATTTTAGATGTTCCCCACGAGATTTTGCTCAACTTTAAACCAGTCGTGTTTTATTAAACATTTTCACAATTTTCGCTTCAATTTTATCATTTTAAATATAAGCGCGCTCTCTCCAACATTCGTAATTACATATCTCTCCATCTATTTCTTTTTGAGCAGGGATACGGCGCCTTAAAGCATCAATATATCAACTGCACAACTCAACATATGGCGTGTTTCACAATTCGGTTGAATAATTCGACCCAACTACAAATAAAATCAAAATTCTTCATCGAATTCCTTGCTTCGAAAGCATAATAATATCTTGTAGACAAATTTGTTCCTGCAGACCAACAAAAGGCAAAAAGTAATGCGTGCAAGATAATGGACATTCTTTTTAAAAACGTTTTCGTAATCCAATTTTTTGCAACCAATAATTTTAGTTTGGGCGTCATTTTAACCCTTAATTTACCTGGTAGGTCCCTGGGACTCCATTGAAAACTTTCAGCGCTCATAAAACCGTTAGCTTTTCGAATTACAAATACTGCGTTCCAGTATCTTCACGCAGTGACGCGCTAAACGCGGGGGAGAGTGGACATCGAAGTGTGAGGCTCCAATTGGTAAGCAATCACGCTAGTGGAGTCCGTGGGACTCCACCGGGGTATTTATGTTATAGTTTTAGCCTATTGACGATATTGAACAAAAAAAGCAAAAAAAAAGAACCTTGTGTTTTTTTAAGAATTGATTGTGTTTTTGTTATATTTCTTTAAAAATTACTTTGAAAAATTGTTTTGTTTTTGAAATGTTGAGACTAGAAGTTAGGTCTCGTAATTTTGTTACAAAAAGTGCCATATTCTAGAAGTTCCTTAATAAAAGGCTGTGATTCTAATAATGATAATTTTAAATAAAAATCTATGGCATTGTAAAACCAAATATATAATTAATAAATATAACAAGAATTTCATTTAAAAAAGTGTTTATTTCATGTTAAATTTACGATTTTATTTCCGGTAAATTGTGTATGTATGAAGTCACCGGGTAAATCAAGGGTTAAAATTATTAATGACTTTTTGTTAACTGCGATTCTAGTTCTCTCGGATGACGGCAGAGTAAAGCTTCAGTGAAAAATATTTTTGCTTAAAAATATATATATTCATATAGGTCAACAATTACCGATTCTGAATATATGGGTGTCCGGGGTAAGGTGCAACTTCGGGAGGATATTAGCAGTGAAAAAGATTAATAACTTTTCCAAAATTCCAACTTTTTTCATACAAAAAGACATACCTACTGAAAATTCTCAGTGTGAGGTATAAACTTACCTGATAAATTCACTGTGAGCTTGTCAAGAGTAGAGATGAGTAAGTTCTGCATTTTGCCGGACGTGCTTCCTTTTAAAAGTATTTGAGTTCTAGGAGCAGGTCCCGGGTTCGACTTGCACGGGGACACCGGAGGAAGCATTCGGGTACCGGCTCTGAGTCCAACTCCAAGTTCCAGGTTTGGGCTCGAGTCCTGGACTGGGTTCTTTGGGAGAAGTCGATTTGAAAAAAGAGTAGGATCCGCTTCCCACGAAGAACCCGAGTTCAAGAACCCACTCCACTTGAACCTACACATCGCTAGTCGAGAGTGAGTGTGGCATCATTGCATATTTGTGATTGGCACATATTTATGGAAACCGCATGTGAACAATAACATTTGGGAGATGGGTACGGGTACCCCACCCCGGGAATTATTTATTGAATAATCGACCCCTCTCTCATAGATCAAACTGAGTGGTTCGCTACATTTGGCGACTTAGCAGGGGCGCCTGAGTTCTTAGGGTGAGGATTGTCCAGGTCTTGGCGGCGGATGCTTCTACCCACCTAATGACCCACCGACCGGGAGAGACTGGCTGAGAGGCCTTTTAACCTCCCTAGCCGGACTTTCTCGAACCATCATCTTACACCGCAATGGGAGGGATGGATTCATACATTCCTCACTCCTGGACACGTTGACCCCCAGATTCCTACCCACTCACCTTTTTCCTTCCCAGAACTCTCTCTCCTTTCTTTCTCTAAAAAGACCCTCCGCAGCATCCCCAAAGATAGCATAGGGAAAATATTTTCCTCGGGGCCTCCTGTGTGGAGCTAATAGGCTCTTTTAATATTCCCGCGGTTACGGCACGGCGATGGCACAAAATGGGCAATAAATGTCAAAATCACAAAAATGCTGCAGCTCTTTCTTACACATAAAAAAATGATGAGACACAATGAATATATCTGCTTCAAAGAAAAAAAAAAGTAATTTTCTTGCATCTCCCTCACACGCCGCGCCCTGCTTTCGCCGTGGCACGCTGGCACGTAGAGCCGTGAAGGCAATTTTAAAAGTATGTGCTGTAGTTACAAGGATAATTTTGATATGTGAGTGAGTTCCAACCGCTGCGCATGCATGCTGTATTCCCGCCTGCGCCCCGTGACATCACTTGCTAAACGTCAACGCTCTGGTGGTGTTTTTTTTTTTTACATGAGCTCCACACAGGAAGCCCCGAGGAAAATAATTTCCCTCAGGGCCTATGTCATCTTTGGGGATGCTGTGTGGAGGGTTTTTTAAGGAAAAGGAGGAGAGGAGAGTTCTGGGAAGGAAAAGGATTTAAGGGGTGGGTAGGAATCTGGGGATCAGTGTGTCCGAGCCATCCGCCTCCAAGACCTTGACAAACCTCACCCCATGAACCCGGGCACCCCTGCTAAATCACCAAACGTACCGAACCACTTAGGGTGATCTATGGCAGAGGTGTTGGTTATCCAATAAAGGTTCCCGGGGCGGCGGTACCCATTCCCGCCTCCCAAATTGGTGTGTTTTGTTGCTTTTATTCAATGTTTTGCACAATATAAAAGTAAAGTTTAGAAGTTTAGAAATAAAGTTTAAGAGCGTAATACTAAAAAATTATGATTGTGAATTTACCTTGCGCGAACAATATATTACAAAACTAGCGGTCTGACAAATCTCAAAGGTAAAAACAGATTCACCAACCTTGATTGTCAAACTCTGCGACGTGTGGGAGGCCTCCCGATAAATTCCATCCACTTAAATTAATCTCAGTATAATTTTCGTAATTTTGAAATATGCACAAGTCCGTTGTCAACTTTACGTAACTAAAGGAGGAATCACAATGAGTAGCAAGATATTCAAATCACAAGATGATATGATAATTATTCACTAGTCACAATAATATTTGTAAAATAAATACATTTAAAAACTGCATTATTTCTTCAAATGGACAAGTGGGCGACATCTCTGGTTCATTTAGTTAAGCATGATGATTTAGAAGTTTTTTGAACAATACATTTAGTGCCTCTTGTCATAAGAGTATAATTTTTATATAATTAATTAATAACATAATTTTTTTTTAATAAACAAAACATACTACAATGCCTAACCAGCGATACTGCAACGTTAATAGAACTTGTGAAAATATGACCATGCCTGTGGTACAAGTATATTGACGCATATAAAGAAAAAAATTTTAAGCAAAAGACTTGGAATGAGGTAAAACAGCATTTCCTAGAAGACCAGTACTACGAATTATCCATTGATTCTTCAGAGGGTAGAGTATGTGTTCGTTAAGGTTTTAAGTCATCAATTAATGTAAAAGGATGTATTCGCATGTTTTCAATGATAATCTAAAATAATAGGAAAACTTTTGTGGGTCCTCCTTTAGCTTTTTTTTACATTAGCTCCACACAGGAGGCCTGAGGAAAATAATTCCCCTCAGGGCCTAGGTCAACTTTGGGGATGCTGTGTGGAAGACCTTTTAAGAAAGGAAGTTCTGGGAAGGAAAAAGGGTAGGAATCTATCCCTCCCACTGCAGTGCAAGGTGATGTTCTGGGAGTCCTGCTGGAGAGGTCAAAAGGTCTTCCTTCACAAGTCTCTCCCGATCCGGCCTGCCATGCATTTGGTGGACAAACGCATCCGCCACCAAGATCCAAACAAACCTCACCCCATGAACCCGGGCACACCTGCTAAGTCACCAAACGTAGTGAACCACTACGTTTGGTGTGACTTAGCAGGGGTGCTGTGGTTGAGGCAGAGGGGTGACCTATGGCAGAGGTGTTGGTTATCCAACCCATTGGTTCCTGGGGCGGCAGTACCCAAACTCGCCTCCCAAATTGAAAGCTTATCAAATAATATGTAAAATGTTTCAAGTCTTGCCAGTATTTTCTCATAACTTGTATTTTTGTGTGTTAAATACAACAAATAATACAGGAGACTCAATCATTTGTTAGGGGCCTTGATGTCCGCATTCGGACGCCATTTCAACACATAAAACGTATATTATTAAACATGTATAATGCTGTAGCTCTATCTTACACACTAAATAACAATAGTCGAAAATGAGACATGACTGCTTCTCTCTGAAGTAAATATGCAATCAATATCATACATCTCCCTCACACGTATGAATGAGTGCTCAAGACCAATCTTGACTACTAATGGAGCCATCTCACACAGCTATAAAAGATCATTGTACGCACAATATCGCTCACCATACAATCCCATACAGACCCGTCACACCTAAGCAGATTATGTGCAGACAATACGATTGAAAATGAGATTATTCGCTGTAACCGCTGCTCATGCGATTGGTAAACAAGAGAGGGGTCATTTTAATTACGGAGCTGCGTAAACGTGCTGTCAAGTTGATACATCCAGTACAAAGAGATAATATTTCGCGGCAGCTCCTTAATTCAATGAACCCCTCTCCCGCCACAGAAAGAAATCTTTTATTGCGTAGTTTTTTTTTTTTTTTTTTTATTTATTGAAAAATAAAGTATGACATGGAAATATAAGCTGCACATCTCACTAGGGCATTCCTGTATCGAGATGTGCAGTTTTTACAAAAATGTATTAAAAAAATAAAAAAAACATACGTACAAACTTAATGAAATATAATAATAATCCTACAAAAAAAATAAATAGAATTATGAGTTAATAATAATAACAATTATGTAGTTATAGTAAGTAAATAATAATAATGCGAAAGTTAAGTAAGTTAATGTTAAGGCAGTATTTATAAACAGTAAGTAAAAAGTGTAGGTAAGTTATTAGATTATATATGTAAAAAAATAAAAATGTAGTTAAACATTTTTAAAAAATCTATACATTTTAACAATAAATATGCATAACCTATGACAACAAAAAATCACACACAGGCATAGCCAGTGCGTGGGTATACTTAAGATTTTTAAATGCAGTTGAAATCAAATAAAAGATTTAATGAGTTTTTACATGAGGCATTTCACAATAATAAAAGTGCCTAGGTATAAAGAATACCAATAATTACGTGGTACAGGTACATATATGCATTTTTAGGTATTAACCTTCATCTTAGGTGGGAAGGCAAATTTTCGATACTGTGAAAAACAAACAAAAAAATTTAACAAAAAACAAAATAATTTACAAACTAAAATACCATAAAACATAATTTCGACAGATTCAAGAGCTAGAAACAGTTTAAAAGGGGGAAAAATAGAGTCCTAATCAACCATATTTTATAACAAACTGAATACTAGAAATACTCTATTATTATTAATAATAAAAAAAAGTATCTCACAGATTTAGAAAAAAAGGAAACTATAATATTTTTTGAAAATTGTTGTTCTGTATGGTTACATATTTACAGCAGTGGTATATCGTTTTTATTTTGTATGCGAATTATTGGAGAATCGTCGCTTTTCCTTAGTAAGACGTGCCCGTCCTTCGACCAAATGTATTTATATCCAATAGATTTTGTAGATTTGGCTAGCCAAAGAAGTTCCTTGTTTGATGGTGTTAGTTTTTCATTAATGTAAATATTCTCTGTGGAGTCCGAATACTTAATGTCTTTTGGGCTTAATACTCCTTTAGTTTTTTTTTTATTAATAACCCTGTCCTTTGATTCTTTTGAATTGAATTGTATACTTATTATATTTTTAGCTGGGTTGTTGTAATAATTCACTATGGAGTTGTTTTTTACCAAATCACTGCAGTCTATTGTATTTAACAGAAGTTCTATAGGATTTTTAATGTCTTCATTTTTCTTCACGGCAATTCCTTGGATTTCGATAGATGTCTCTAGCGTGCGCTGTTGAATGTTGTTGACAGAGGATTTAAGATATTTAATTTCTTGTTGCATTTCTTCCATTTTTGTGTCATTATTTTTAAGGTAATCTTTAGTTTTTTTTAGTTCGCTTTCAAAATCATCGATTTTATTTGAGCAGGATTCCACATTCTTGACCAGATCTCTAATTTCTTTCATGATGTCCGAAAAAATTTTATTAAAATCATTTGTTAGAAATTTTTTTAGCTGAGCGTCTATTCTTTCACTCATTGTTTGAAGTAACTGTTCTTTGAAACGATCAAATTTTTGTTCGATTAAAGTATCACTTTTATCCATTTTTGGACGCATTTTTATTCTTTAAAAAAAAAAAAGATTTATTTATGATTTTTATTTGAACAGAGGTGACATCTATCGACGAAATCTTCTTTAGAAATAACTGTGCTCGGTAGGCAACTGCTGAAATGTTCCTGTAAGTCGCTAGTTGTGGCAGATATATAAAAAAACTTGAAATTATTGATTTTATTTTATTATTAAAGCATCGTATTAAAAAGGCACCGATGACTTGAGCACTCGAAAATGATTTGAATGTCACTTTAAATCACTTTACACTTTTTATTTGAAGCACAGAAAGTTTTGTCAAAAAACCAATTGAGGTCGGGGAGAAAAAATGATGTTTTGTTGAAGAACTACGTTTTAACAGCATAACAACATGAAGATGCACTAGCGTATCATCCTGGGACTAAGCCTTTCTGAAGTTACTGCTTTATATCATCCCATAACTAATAAAACTTTATAAAAATAACAGAGATGTTTTGACAGCTGTTCACTGCTCTAGTAGGTGATAATTTCATTGTAGTGTGTCGGCACAACACATAAGCACTTGCGGTTCAACAGATAAGTGCTCGCGCTTTTAACGCTGCGTGTGGCCGATGCTTGGCATGATGATGTGATGGCAATACTAAACATATAACTTGGTGGTAATGTAAAGCTACATTTTTATAGAAAATTAAAAAGGTGTAAAAGTGAAAAAAAAATTTCATTGCAATATTAATACCCACTGATCTCAAAATTAGAATTACATATAGGTATATTATTATTATACATTTGCAATTTTGTGTTAACATAATGAAGAATAACAATATTGTAATAAAATATAAAGTACAGTTTAGAAATTGCACACATTTATGTAATACTAGCTTTAAGTACCTAGCGTTGTCCGAGCTTTAAATCATGTCTCTAATTTTAGATCTGAATATATTTAACTCATTCAGATCTAAAAGTAGTGTAACTACACTCACCATTAGTGATTTACCAACCGTTAAATTCAAATTTAAGTTAAATTAAATGAAAGCAAATCACTTTGCAAAACACCATTTAATCAAATTTATATGATTAAGTAGGTACCTTAACAGTGCTTCTACGATTTAAATTTTTTTTTCTTTAAGAACAAAAAAATGTTTTTTAAAATATGATTTCCAGTATTCAATGTCAAATTGGTGTTGCCAGCCTACAAATTTTATAGTTCCATTTTTAATATTTTCTGCTCTTATTTGTCAGACTCTATGTATTCCAAAACTGTCAGAATGGGAGAAGTAATTAGGTAAAAGGTTGGGTGGGAGAATGAGGGAACATAATTATATGATAAAGGGAGACGCATATGGTTGTGTCAACATGCGTACTAATATAACAAATATTACTTTATTTTTTTATTTATTTATTTATTGCTTCTTCACAATTTCATTTCATTTTTAGCATAAAATTATTAACCCTACTAGGGTACAAAATAACACACATAAATATTGGTCATTACCAAACAGTTAAATAAAAGCAAAATACTAAAATTTAAAAAAAATAATAATAAATTAAGAAAATTTGTAGAAAAAATAACAATTGAATTAACAACAAAGTGTTGAGGATCAAACAAAATGTTATCATTCGTTCATACCATTTTCAACAATAAAGAAAATTAAAAAAATTTATATCCTTATGGTTTATAAATATACTAGCTTTTCCCCGCGGCTTCGCTCGCACGGTATTAGGGGAAATTACTGTAGCGCTTGCACTTATCAATTATCCCTCCCAATTCATTCCTGGTACATTCAGTTTTCAAACAGCTCGCGTGCCACTTAAATTTAATTATCCAATTTGGTCAAGTCGTTCGGATTTTATGCCCTTATAAACATTTAAGGGATTTATTTTTATTTAAATATGTAGAAGTTTGTAAATATAATAAAAAATAACACTATTTATAGTACAGTCTTTATAATCGTTACGAATTATATTTTTAAAGTAGGAACTTTCATCTGACATTTATTCCAAAACTTGTCCAGAAATAACAAAACATGTTCTGATTTGAAAAGCGAATCTTAAGGTGAGTATCAAATAATTTTGAAATAAATATGAAAGACACCTTTTTGATCAGAACATTTAGAATAGTTTAGATATTAATAGAAGCGCCCGTTTTCGTTAAAATACGTTTAAATACATTTTGGTATTTATATTTGGGTGCTCTACATATCAATAAGTTACAATATCACATTATTTATTGTTTCATAGTGCTTTCACACAAACGAAGTATTGAATTCCATAAGTCTAAACTTAAACTTAAACACAGATTACACCCGTTCCGTGCAGGCGGGTTCCCTACAGAGCATCGGATATATCGTCAGTATAGCTGGCAATACTGACTAGTTCCTGCGTCCTGACCGGAATATTCGACTATGACCTGGGCCCTGCAGAGGGGGCAAGTCCGCTCCTCGTAGAACCACTTGATCAGGCAGGTCTCGCAGAAGATGTGCGAGCAGCTCAGCAGTACCGGGGTGTCATACACTTCAAGGCATATCGGACACATCTTGCCGGCAGAATTTATCTGCTCCTCGTTTGGGGTATCGCCCAAATTCTACAAAATAAACAAAATATTAATAAACCTTTGAACATGCCTGAGTGGTAACGTTTGCACATAACACTACAGAAAAAAAAACCAGCTCTAATTTATAAGTACGTACTAGTAATGCACCGCCACCCCGGGAACCATTTATTGGATAACAGTATATCGTAATATATTAATATATCAAGGATAAAACTACTGACCATATACTGTATATACCAGCATGCAGGTAAGTTAATTTGTTTGATATCCATACCAACTTATTATTAACTCCTCAGTCCTCGACGAAAAGTGTCAAAATATTTCCCTTTTGCAACAAAATCCAAATAAATGGAATATTTTTCTGATTGTATCCGAAAACTTAAAACTGTTCTGAAAAGGTGATGAAATTGGCTTTCAAATTTTACAATTCGAAATAAACATATAAATTTTGCAATATACAAATTTGCTTGCAAACATTTAAAAATGGCTCACCTAAGTTTTTTTAACTAAAATTACTGATAATGAAAAAATTTAAAAAAAAACATACATATTTTATTAGGCAAATGTAAAGCATTATCGTCAACTCACCTTTTGGTCATTTCATGTAAAAATAATTCTCAAAGTTTTTTTTTTTCAAATCGAGATCTGAAACTTTGGATTTATAAAGGTGTACTTTTTAATTATTTTGCAGTTAACTTTTAGATTTGAATATAAAGCATGGTGTTTTCTATTTCCAACACCGTTTAGATCATATTTCTAACCACGATAGTAAGGGAGACACAACGATTTCGAGACCCTGTATGATTTGTTCTGAAAACCGAACAAATAAACGACCAGAAAGGCTATTCCCTAAAATTTGCGATAAGAGATCGTTCTCCCCGCGAGAAGTGCTGTCAGATTTGTGTGATTTTTTTCTAAAGCTGTTAAATGAATAAATAATCATGCATACTTGCAGGAATTCGTGTTTAAAACGACCCAAACTAAAATATGTGACAGCTCACAGCTGAAATTTTGACATTGTCCGATAGAAAAGCAAATAACAGCTGTAGAAAATCACGCAAATCTGACAGCACTTCTCGCGGGAGAACGAATTCTTATCACAAATTTTAGGGAATAGCCTTTCTGACTGGTTAAAGCTATTTTTGAAGTCGATTTTAGGTTTAAAATTGGTAAATATTGCAGAAAAAATTATGATTTTGGGAGCCAACTCTCGGGTCACTGTTTCAGACAAGTACTACTGTAGGTACTAAAAAAAATACATGCATTATTGGTATGTTATAGAACTTACGGAGCTTTTCATTAATTGTGAAGAAGCCGTCTTCAGTAGATTTGCCTTTTTTAGAATATTAAATCCCTTGATGACAATGTAAGCCGTGGATAAAGTGACTGAGAGAGATTTTTCATATCGCCGATATAATTTCAGCAAAAATAAAATCCATGGATGAATGGGAACTATCGATCGGTAAAGTTGAGACAAAGCCTCTATGAAGAAATAGAATTTCCCCTGAAAAAAAAGTATAAATATGAACAAAATTATCAAATAGGCAATCTGCTTGCTGAGGATTGGTTTATACTCCTGTATTTTTAGGTTTTTTTTTTATGCCGTGAGTTTATTCAAAATTCAAACAAATATGTTATTATTTTTTTATTTTAACTTTTATGAGTAAAAACTCTAATTGTAATATTTAATTAAATGAAGACACTATGAGCGACACTCAATCGAAAATCTGGAAACAGAAAAATCAGAAAAAGATATTGACCCACCACATAAAGATGGCAGCCAATAAAATATGCGTTAAGAAAATGAAGATAATATGGGTGGTTCTTAGTCGAAGTGTGATACAGTTAAAAGTTACCGAATTTGATATCGACACCTTGGCGCAGTGGTCAGCGCGCTCCCCCGGAAAGAGAGAGGTCCTGGGTTCGAGTCCCAGAGGTGCCAATATATTTTTCTGATTTTTCTGTTTCCGGATTTTCGATTGAGTTTCACTCATAGTATGTTCATTTAATTAAATATATGTTGTTATTTTACTTCTAGATGGATTAACCCTTGCATTTTTAAAAAATATTTATAACAATTAGTTTGAAATAATGGAAACAAAAATATAATTTTTTTAAACTTCAAAACTTTTATTTCTCAATATGAGTTTTTGTGGACATTGTACAAACCAATCCTGAGGAAGCAACAATTATGTACTTGTAATATATTGAATTTCTTTTTATATGAATACAAGCCTTAGTCCCGGGCTTTACGCAAGGTTTTTCCAAATCGATGTAGACAATAATTTTCCTCTTATTTGAACATGAAGTGTGCAAAATTTCATCATTTATCAAAATTCTGCTGTAAGGGGTGGAAAAAGGGGAGGTTTTCCCAAATCTCATTTAGAAATTTAGACATTTCCTCTTTTTGAAAGTCAAGTATGCAAAATTTATCAATCGCAAAATAAAACTGTAGATTTGTTGAAAAATTAAATCCACCCTCCCCGCGACAAACACTCTTCTTTTTATAAATAATAGATCACACAAGGGCTCAGTTGGGGAATGTGAAATGAACAGAAGTAGGGAAAAGAAATATCGATAAAGTACATATCGATAGCGGAAATTCGAAATGCTGTAAAGGACAATAAATCCAAAAATGAGTTAAATATGTCATTTTCCTCTTTCGATCTGTGTCATTGAAATATTTCTAGGAAAATAAGTGCGTCTTTTATGAAGCGCATTTTAAAGGGATTTTTTTTCTGAAAAATTAAATGCTATTATTAAAGAAATATACAAAAAATGTGAAGTATTTTGAAAGATCTATTCAATGTTATTTTATAATAAAAATTCACAATTATAGGTCTACAAAAACAGAAGAAATAATTTTATGAAAAAATAAAAAACTTTCTTTTTGCTCTCCTGAACAATTAACGTTTTTTCGTTATTTGTTTTTGGGGTGTTATGCCGTGTTACGCTACCTCCTTCTTTAGCCAACGTTTCGGACAGCGTTAACCCGGCGTCAGCACAGTCAAAATATATAACAATGATAGTAGGGTTGGGTCTAGGAGACCCGAATAAAAAACTCGCTATGATTTCAATATTTAAAAATGAAAATACTTTTGGCCATGAAAATCTAAAAAGCAATTAACGTTTTGTCCTTGGCAGCATTTCAAATTTCCGTGACCGATATGCACATAGCTTTTCAGATCTATTTACTGAAAATCGTGGTAAAATTGCTATCTATAATGGAGTTAAAAGTTGTTAATAAGACTCACCTTCTTCACAAATGGTAAAATCCTTTCAGGCAGAAAGGAAAATGATAATTTTATAACTATGGTTATAAATTTTAAAATAAAATCTTTGATGCATATCTTCCACAGCATCAACCACAGATTTTTGGGCTTAAAGTCTGTCATGAGAATCAAATATCTCCATTTCTTTTGACCATAGCCATTCAAGTAAGCTACCAGTATGACACAGCTCAATATAGAGACAATCGTCCAGAAAGATCTGTGAAGGTCCCTGTTTGTGTGATTGGCCGCCTCTTCCTTCACAAACTGATTGGTATAAAAAGATGTAACAATCATGGCTGACAGTGAGAACAGCTCCAGCCCATAATCGTAAGCAAATTTGACGAGAAGGATTGAAAACCCAGGGGGAATGAAAAGGGTTATAATAACTAATAATGCCATGATTTTGAAAGCACCAAGACCACGAAGGAGGGCCAGCAAATCAAACTGAAACAAAGATATTGGTAATTATTAATAAAAAAATTGTTCGTAATCACTTGGGACATAGAAAGCGAAGGCTCGTCTGTAGAGAAACATAATATATATTTTTTAAATAAATAAAAAATTCCATATATTGATTATGTACTATGTAAAACACTTTTTCAGATTGGTAATCCAGGTCCTAATCATCACAATATACATCTAAATCTTAGGCCTCGATTATATCAAGCGAGTTTACAAGCTACTAGCCGGCGAATTCACTATCTGCTAGTAAACTTGTTCATTGCAAAATCTGTTAGTTCGCTAGTATATACGATTACACTGAGCAAATTTACTAGCAGATAGTGAATTCGCCGGCTTGTAGCTTGTAAACTCGCTCAATGTAATTGAGGCTTAAGGGCCAGTTGTTTCACAGAATTTGAATAATTCATCAAATTTCAAAGTTGATTTTCAAGTTCTGTATTATATCTTTATTAGTAATTTTTAAGTTCTACAGAAGTTCTGTTATTTTGTATATCATTATTAGTAAATTATTACACATAACTGAAATAATAACAGAACATGAAAATTAATCTTGAAACATGATGAATTGTTCAAATGCCAGTTGTTTCACAGAATTTAAACAATTCATCATATTTCAAAGTTTTTTTATTTTTTTAAAGAAAGACAAACATTCCCGGGTTACGAATAACCCAACAATGTTTGAAAATCTCCTACTGCCACCACACTAAGCCTAAAATTTTGCTTGAGTCGTGATGGAGGACTTAGCCAGCTGAGGGATCAAACACGCGACGCCCGGGGGGGCCCAAACGCGATGCCCACACAGGACACTGACCGGTCAGTTAAGTTCTGTGAAAGCTCTATTCAAGTTCTGTTACCATATCATTATTAACCAATCGTTATTATTATTATTTTTATTTTTTTTTTTTTATTTATTTATTTATTTTATAAATCAACAATCCAGTCCCGCTAAGCCAATTGCAATTGGCTTGACAGCAGGTGCTTATAATTACTTACAAATATATTTAAAGTTATAATTTACATCTTTTATTAACAGTTTAAACATTTTTTCATAAATTTGTTTTTTTTTTTTTAAGTATCAAGTATCAAAATAAATATTCTTTTTCCAATAACCAATTTTTCACCATATATTTAACCTTATTCATAGAATTATGTTGCTTTATATTGTCAGGTAATAAATTAAATACAGAATAATTAATGACAGAACTTAAATAGAACATGAAAATTAATCTTAAAATGTGATGAATTGTTCAAATTCTGTGAAACAACTGGCCCTTGTATATAATTTAACTTAATCTGATATACCCTTAGGTATTTTTAAAGGTGAGAATCCACAGTTCAGTTTTGTCTATTTTAATTAATAATAATTTTAATTAATAATTTTTTCAGAAATAAATTAATTTTAAAAGGCCATTGGCGTAACATTGTGTCCAGCTCTCTATTTTAATACAGTAGCGTACAAACGCCCCACTCGTCACATACTGTTAATTTTTAGATTTGAATATAAAGCCAGGTGTTTTTTTTCTTTCTAACACCGTTTACATCATATTTCTAACCATGATAATACAGTGAAACTCTCTTAAGAAGTTTTCCAAGGGACCGGGGAAAAAAAACTTCTTAAGTGGGAAAACTTCTTAAGTGGGATTCAATTTTAGCCATTTAATAACTCGAGTCCGGGGCATACGTCAGTCCGGGGCATTCCTATGTCTACCTACTTTAAATTGTCATGAAAACAAGCTTATATGCTCCAAACGGTAAAAAAAAAAATTATAAATATATATATATATAGTTACACATCATAATAATTAGTACTATTTAGAAAAAGGTGGCAATGTGAAATAAATGAAAAATGGTAGAACATAGTTGATTATAAAAAGTTTATTTGCATACCTACATATAAATTTTTTTTTTTTTTCCCTTACCGGCATAAGAGAAAGTAAACACAATTTTAAAACTGTTATACCCTACGTATTTCCGAGGATTACATCGCAATTGCAAGCAAATGTGTAAGAAAAGCCACTCGAATTCGGATAGTAAAAGTTGCAGCATTCCAAAAGGTTAATACTGTTGATCTTATTTTAAATTGGTGTAAAGGCAATGGATTATACTTGCTGGTGATTACTCGCGCTTAACTTGACAGTTGAAGACAGCGCCGTGGATATACGCTGTCTCTTTTTTACGCTTTGGTTTTCTATATGAACTGAGGGAGAAAGAAAGACTTGTTTTGGTTAATTTTCAACAGTTTGATAAAAGGACACCTGCACTATAATTTTGTTTGTAAACAAACTTCTATGATAGCGGGTTTTACTTTGCCTCAGAGCAAGCGTTCCGAGTGCTGCAACCCTGCCATGGCCCTGCGCAGAAAAATCTCACAAAGTCCTTTGCGGTAAACTGTTTATTATTTGGCGGACTTAACTTTTTTGCATGCTGGCTGCTTGCTCGAATGGCGTTCACGTGTCGGAAATCGGAGAGCCCATTGGGTATTAGTTAATTTATGGCCTATTGTTATGGTGTATTTTCGCCAGGCACAGTTGACTATCATATATTTTTAAAGATATTTTAATCCTTTCGTAAAAATTACTTAAGAAAATGATACGCGCAGCCCAATATTATGTACCTACCTACCTACCAGACGTCGAATATCTAAGATTTCGCGCGTAAATAAATGGCTTGAATCAGAAAGTTATATCGTACGAGCTGTTTGAAGCTTAATTAATTAATTAATTAAAATCTCTGCATAAATCAAATTTTCGCGGCCACGACCGTCGCGGCCATCCCGTTAAACTCATAAAAATGTGATATATTACCGCGTAAATCGAAATTTCGTTGCCGATTTCCGATGCAGCCGGCTCTTCAGATTTAGATACTCGAAGAAAATTCGTAAAATTACGATATATTTGGCGTAAATCGAAAGTTCGCGGCCGAATCCCGTCGCGACCGGCCCTCTAAATTTAGATACCTACTCGAAATAAATTCGTAAAAATACCGCAAATTTCCGCGAAAATCAAATTTTTGCAGCTTATTACTGCCGCGGTCGGCTCTTCAAATTTAGATATTCGAAGAAAATTCATAAAATTACTAATTATAATTCATAAATTTGAATACCCACTCGAAATAAATTCGTAAAAACACGATATATTTCGCGTAAATCGAAATTTCGCAGACGCAACCCGTCGCGGCCGGCCCTCTTAATTCAAAATACCTTTTCTATATAAATTCTTTAAAATATCGCATATTTTCCGCGTAAATAAAATTTTTGCTGCTTATTAGTGCCGCGGCCAGCTCTTCAAATTGGGATATTCGAAGTAAATTCGTAAAAATTACTTAAGAAAATGATACGCGCAGCCCAATATTATGTACCTACCTACCTACCAGACGTCGAATATCTAAGATTTCGCGCGTAAATAAATGGCTTGAATCAGAAAGTTATATCATACGAGCTGTTTGAAGCTTAATTAATTAATTATAATCCATTAACGCATCCAAAGTCGGTAAAACTATCGAATTCAGCCTCGTGGTAAATACAAAACAACTACAAAAATCATGTGCGAAGTTTCGTTTCAATCTAATTTTTAAATTTATGCATATGTATTTCCTAACCTTCAAACTTAATTTACGACAAATGTCAGATGAAACATGATGCACGGCACATTTTGAAGTTTGATTAAAAAAAAACGTAATTATAATGCATCTTTTACCATCTCCCCCGGCATATTTCATCATGTTATGTAATAATAAAGCTAAATATATTTATTTGAAGGTGAAATATTCCGTATTAATCGTGATCCAATAGATTTAATCAAAAGGTTTTCGTGTTTTACAAATTCGATGGAATAAAAATTTTATACAATAATTTTAAGAAACATTTCTATGTTCAGTATCAAAAGGAAGATTATTGAAGGAGGCGGCAAATGTAGATCTAGCCCACGTTGTCATTAAGGCCGAAAAATACATGAAAGTTTATATTAAACTCAACCTTAAAGACGCTTGCATATTCGTTACATAATTCCGCATTGCATATTCGCTCCATATTTCGCATTGCTATTGTACCTAGTTAGGGGATTAGGGGTTACAGCTTACGGCCCGGCCCGGCGGGCGGCGGCCGACAAAGGGTGTCTGTTTATGGTCTCAGGTACTAGGATCGCGCGTAATCTGTGAAACCAATCTTTCAATTTATGACTTGGAAAAAGGTTAATTTTAGATATTTTGCGGCACAATATTTCGTTTGTTGATTTTACCGCCAGATTTCTAAAACCTCTTAAGCGGGAAGCAGTTTTAGCTCTAAAACTTCTTAAGTGGGAAAAAATCGTGTTTTTTGCAGTTTTTTGTATGGAATTTTCAAGGGACCGAAAATCAAAACTTCTTAAGCGTGAAAACTTCTTAAATGGGAACTTCTTAAGCGAGTTTTACTGTATGTAGTAAGGGAGACACAACAATTTCTATGAAACCTATATGAGTTGTTCCGAAAAGCAAACAAATTAGCCTGAGGGGATAAGACTTTTTTTGTATAATTATCTCCCCAGGTGTTGAATGTCAGAATAAGAAGATACTATAATTTAATCTGTTGACCAATAAAAAAGAAAAAATAATTTAAAAAAAGAAAAAATAATTTAAAAAAATAAAAAATCACCACACCAAAACTATAACCAACCGACAACTATATACCTAAACTACGTACTATGTCAGCACGAATACAATTTATCTACCTAGCTTATAAAATCTTCAAAATAATGATATAATACTGACAGCTGGAATTTGCGCAGGCGGTTCATTCTCTTCATCTTCTTCAGGCCGGCGGCGATTGAATCGCTGAAAAAATACTATCAACGCAGCGCCATTGTTTTCCCTATACACAAGTGGTACAGGATCCCTGTCATCGTTAACCTGGAACAACATAAAAGTACGACTCATTATATAATTAATAACATTAGATATGATTTAAGGTCTGGCAAGATTCAACTCGAACTAAATGCAATCTAGATGGTGTCTGGATAAATTTTTATCCGCGTTAAGAAAAATGAAGATAATATGGGTGGTTCTTAGTCGAGGTATGGTACATTTAAAAGTGACCAAATTTGATATCGACACCTTAGCTCAGTGGATAAGAGCACCCACCCGGAAAGTAGGGAGGTCCTGGGTTCGAGTCCCAGAGGTGCAAAAATCTTTTTCTGATTTTTCTGTTTCGATTGAGTTTCGCTCATAATGTCTTCATTTAATTAAATATTACAGTTTGAGGTTTTACTCATAAAAAGTTAAAATAAAAAATAATTTTAATTAATAATTTTTTCAGAAATAAATTAATTTTAAAAGGCCATTGGCATAACATTGTGTCCAGCTCCCTATTTAATACAGTAGCGTTCAAACGCCCCACTCGTCTCGTACTGTTAATTTTTAGATTTGAAAATAAAGCCTGGCGGTTTTTCTTTCAAACACCGTTTACATCATATTTCTAACCATGATAATATGTAGTAAGGGCGACACAACGATTTCTACAAGACCTATATGAGTTGTTCCGAAAAGCGAACAAATTAGCCTGAAGGGTTAAGACTTTTTTTGTATAATTATCTTCCCAGATGTTGAACAAAAAAAAAGAAAAAATAATTTAAAAAAACAAAAAAATCACCACACCAGAACTATAACCAACCGACACAACAATATACCTAAACTAGGTACTGTGTCAGCACAAATACAATTTATCTACCTAGCTTAAAAAACCTTCAAAATAATGATATAATACTAACAGCTAAATGCGCAGGCGGTACATTCTCTTCATCTTCTTCAGGCTGGCGGTGATTGAATCGCTGAGAAAATTCTATCAACGCAGCGTCATTGTTTTCCCTATTCACAAGTGGTACAGGATCCCAGTCATCGTTAACCTGGAACAACATAAAAGTACGACTCATTATATAAGTAATAACATTAGATATGATTTAAGGTCTGGCAAACAAGAGAATGCGCTGGACAGTAGATGCGCAGACACCGATTTTGGTAGGTGTCGGGGTCAGCCAGAAAGAATCACCATTTACCATTCTGAATTCCCCGAATAACTTCAGCAAATATGCGCAGCGTGAGCAGGGCAGAGCACATTCTTTAGTTTACTAAGCTCATCAAGAATAATAATATATGTAGGTTTGTGCACCTGATGTTTGCTGTATTATATGTGTTCACATATTCAAATCAAAATTATATCTATACATTACCAAAAAGACAAACTAAACCAACACACTGCACAACACAATTACGGAACAAGACATAGACATCAACCGAAGACAAATAACCCCTATGGACAAAGACATTACCGTAATATGGCTCCAAAAGTTTCCAATGTAATTGAAAAAGACATTCATTCACCTGACAAAAATCGAAAATTTAAAACACAAAATACACCATGGATAGTCAACAAGGGCATTAAATACTTAACTTCTAAATACAATAGTATATAGTGTTAGCAATAATAAAACGCTAATTAAATATTTAGAATGAAATATATTGTCTCAACGGTACATGACAATAATAAGTTCCAATAATCGGCAACATTGCGTTACGCCATTCGAATTCACAGCCGTTGGCTATCTCTTCTGTTGGTAGCTCTCCGCCAGTCTTGCCAACCAGAAGTTAGTAGTTCCCTCCTTTACCGACCGCAGTACCTGGAGTAGTTTCCCTGTTGGCCGCCAGAGGCGCTAGCAGTACCTCTGGCGGCGGACCAAACGTGTGAGGCGGCAATATTTAAATATGCTGCTAACAATAGTGAGTAATAGTAACACACCTGTATTTTTTCCTCTTCTCAAATAATTATATTTCTTTATTTCACCTCTTCTACATTTATTTTCCTTTCTTTTTCTCTCATTCATTTTCATTTTCTGTTTATTTCTTTCAACTCTATTTATTAATTTTCTTCTTTCTTCTAAATTCCTGCCACCTCGGAACAGGCTCAGCAGTGAGGTGGCAGAAATGTCCAAAAAAATGTATTTGTATCTTGGCTAATAAATAATTTTTTTAAATTTTAAAAAATTATTTATTTTATTATCCTGGTTTTTTAATGCGTATGTTACAATATCTTTTGTATATAATTGTTTCAGTGACATTAAATTCAGTGCTTTAAAAACGTAGTCTGTAGGAGTTCTGATGGGGACTTTAAGTATTTCTCTAAGTATTCCAAGGTGTTGAGTTTCAGAAAGAGAAGATACTAAAATTTAATCTGTGGAACAATAAAAAAGAAAAAATAATTTAAAAAAACAAAAAATCACCACACCAGAACTATAACCAACCGACACAACAATATACCTAAACTACGTACTATGTCAGCACAAATACAATTATCTACCTAGCTTATAAAATCTTCAAAATAATGATATAATACTGACAGCTGGAATTTGCGCAGGCGGTTCATTCTCTTCATCTTCTTCAGGCCGGCGGCGATTGAATTGCTGAAAAAGTTCTATCATCTCAGCGTCATTTTCCCCATTCACATTCACAAGTGGTACAGGATCCCGGTCATCGTTAACCTGGAACAACATAAAAGTACGACTCATTATATAAGTAATAACATTGGATACAATTTAAGATCTGGCAAACAAGAGAATGCGCTGAACAGTAAACGCGCAGACACCGATTTTGGTAGGTGTCGGGGTCAGCCAGAAAGAATCACCATTTACCATTCTGAATTCCCCGAATAACTTCGGCAAATATGCGCAGCGTGAGCAGGGCAGAGCACATTCTTTAGTTTACCAAGCTCTATCAAGAATAATAATATATGTAAGTTTGTGCACCTGATGTTTGCTGTATTATATGTGTTCACATATTCAAATCAAAATTATATCTATACATTACCAAAAAGACAAACTAAACCAACATACTGCACAACACAATTACGGAACAAGACATAGACATCAACCGAAGACAAATAACCCCTATGGACAAAGACATTACCGTAATATGGCTCCAAAAGTTTCCAATGTAATTGAAAAAGACATTCATTCACCTGACAAAAATCGAAAATTTAAAACACAAAATACACCATGGATAGTCAACAAGGGCATTAAATACTTAACTTCTAAATACAATAGTATATAGTGTTAGCAATAATAAAACGCTAATTAAATATTTAGAATGAAATATATTGTCTCAACGGTACATGACAATAATAAGTTCCAATAATCGGCAACATTGCGTTACGCCATTCGAATTCACAGCCGTTGGCTATCTCTTCTGTTGGTAGCTCTCTGCCAGTCTTGCCAACCAGAAGTTAGTAGTTCCCTCCTTTACCGACCGCAGTACCTGGAGTAGTTTCCCTGTTGGCCGCCAGAGGCGCTAGCAGTACCTCTGGCGGCGGACCAAACGTGTGAGGCGGCAATATTTAAATATGCTGCTAACAATAGTGAGTAATAGTAACACACCTGTATTTTTTCCTCTTCTCAAATAATTATATTTCTTTATTTCACCTCTTCTACATTTATTTTCCTTTCTTTTTCTCTCATTCATTTTCATTTTCTGTTTATTTCTTTCAACTCTATTTATTAATTTTCTTCTTTCTTCTAAATTCCTGCCACCTCGGAACAGGCTCAGCAGTGAGGTGGCAGAAATGTCCAAAAAAATGTATTTGTATCTTGGCTAATAAATAATTTTTTTAAATTTTAAAAAATTATTTATTTTATTATCCTGGTTTTTTAATGCGTATGTTACAATATCTTTTGTATATAATTGTTTCAGTGACATTAAATTCAGTGCTTTAAAAACGTAGTCTGTAGGAGTTCTGATGGGGACTTTAAGTATTTCTCTAAGTATTCCAAGGTGTTGAGTTTCAGAAAGAGAAGATACTAAAATTTAATCTGTGGAACAATAAAAAAGAAAAAATAATTTAAAAAAACAAAAAATCACCACACCAGAACTATAACCAACCGACACAACAATATACCTAAACTACGTACTATGTCAGCACAAATACAATTATCTACCTAGCTTATAAAATCTTCAAAATAATGATATAATACTGACAGCTGGAATTTGCGCAGGCGGTTCATTCTCTTCATCTTCTTCAGGCCGGCGGCGATTGAATTGCTGAAAAAGTTCTATCATCTCAGCGTCATTTTCCCCATTCACATTCACAAGTGGTACAGGATCCCGGTCATCGTTAACCTGGAACAACATAAAAGTACGACTCATTATATAAGTAATAACATTGGATACAATTTAAGATCTGGCAAACAAGAGAATGCGCTGAACAGTAAACGCGCAGACACCGATTTTGGTAGGTGTCGGGGTCAGCCAGAAAGAATCACCATTTACCATTCTGAATTCCCCGAATAACTTCGGCAAATATGCGCAGCGTGAGCAGGGCAGAGCACATTCTTTAGTTTACCAAGCTCTATCAAGAATAATAATATATGTAAGTTTGTGCACCTGATGTTTGCTGTATTATATGTGTTCACATATTCAAATCAAAATTATATATATACATTACCAAAACGACAAACTAAACCAACATACTGCACAACACAATTACGGAACAAGACATAGACATCAACCGAAGATAAATAACCCTTATGGACAAAGACATTGCCGTTTAACGGCTCCAAAAGTTTCCAATTTAATTGAAAAAGACATGCATTCACCTGACAAAAAGCGAAAATCTAAAACACAAAATACACACATGGATAATCAACAAGGGCATTAAATACTTAACTTCTACAATACAATAGTATATAGTAAATAATAGTAACACACCTGTATTTTTTCTCTTTTCTTCTCGAATAATTATATTTCTTTCTTCCACCTCTTCTTCATTTATTTTCCTTTCTATTTCTCTCATTCATTTTCATTTTCTTATTTCTTTCAACTCTATTAATTTTTTTTTTCGTTTAAATTCCTGCCACCTCGGAACAGGCTCAGCCTAGTGAGGTGGCAGAAATGTCAAAAAAAATGTATTTGTATCTTGGCTAATAAGTAATTTTTAAAAAGTTATAATATTATAATAAACACAGTTTACCTAAATTTTATTTTTTTGGCTCCTACTAGGAGCATTACTTACTTTTTTATATTTTATTTTTAATACTTTTCGTACTTTTTATCCTTTGTTTGGATATTTTATAGTTTACACATTTTTTTACTATTTTATTTCTTACCATTTTACTTATTAGGGCAATTTTTCAAAATCACTGGACACGCTTAATACAAATATTTTTTAGAAAAAATCTTTAGATTCACCTTAATAACTATTAAATACCACTTTTTTTAATTTGGGGCGGTGGAAAATACTGCATTCAAAATTTCAACTGCGTAAAATGAAAATTTACCTTGGCATACAAGTTAGCGTCGATTCGCGGTCATTTACAATAATTCCTGTCATTTTGTTATGTTGGTACTCCCGATATATTTATTTATTTTTACTTTGTTTAACAATTTTTTTAGAAAAAAATGTGTCCTTACTGGGGTACCCCATTCACATTGTACATGTTTTCATGTTTTCTAAGTTAAAATATTACAATAGGAAAATTATAAAGTTAAATCTAAAAGAAAGCACAATACAAGCATTAATCTTTGTTAGGTTGCAAATTGTATCTATATTCTTCCTTCCCGTGTCCATAATCCATATCTTAATGCTTCTTTTGAACTCAGTTATTTTTTAATGGTTTTTATTGCAAGATGAGTATATTAAATAATTTTATAGAGAAGTATTGCGTATTTCTTTGTCCAAAAGTCGTTTTAGTTGTAGGTTGGTGGAATGTATATTGTAATGTGGATCTTGTAGATCGACCCGAGTTTGTCTGTGTAAATTTATCCTTGTTTTTGAATGTGTACGTTAGAATATCTTTTGTATATAATTGTTTCAGTGACATTAAATTCAGTGCTTTAAACACTGTAGGAGTTCTGATAGGGACTTAAGTGTTTAGGGGGGAGGGGG
Source organism: Glyphotaelius pellucidus (assembly GCA_936435175.1). Lineage (NCBI taxonomy): Eukaryota > Metazoa > Arthropoda > Insecta > Trichoptera > Limnephilidae > Glyphotaelius > Glyphotaelius pellucidus. The sequence goes on along the minus strand of OW386552.1, from coordinate 22,558,340 downwards.
GGGGTATAATTGATAAGTGCAAGTGCTACAGTAATTTCCCCTAATACCATGCGAGCGAAGCCACGGGGAAAAGCTAGGATATAATAATTTCTTAATAAGAGTGCATTTCATTTCGCTACAAAATAATTTCGTCATAAGAGTGCATTTTCAAAGCTGTTGATAAAATAATAAAAAGTGGTAAAAACATAATACCATACCAATTTTGTGTACTTTTCCTGTAATTTTGTGTACTTTTCCTGAAATTTTGTGTACCTTTCCTGTAATTTTGTGTATCTTAATTTTGAGTACCTTTCCTGTAATTTTGAGTACCTTTCCTGTAATTTTGTTCACCTTTCCTGTAATTTTGTGTACCTTTCCTGTAATTTTGTGTGTTCTTAATAGTGTATTTGTATATCGGATTCTTGCAGCTAATTATTGTGTTGTGTCATTTTTCCTAGGGCAGGGGTCGGAATTTGTGGCTCTTTGCATAGGCGACTGCGGCTTTTCAGACATCAATTGCAATTTCACCTCTACTCAACCAGCCTTTTGCCGAATGATTATTTTTTGAATTCCGAACACAAAACTGGTTTTAATTTAATAAGGAATCTATGCACAAGTCTGTTTATAGAAACATTTAAGAAGTGTGATATTACAGTAAGAATGTAGATAACACAGAGCAAATCGTTATTATCGTTCCACCACATTTTTAACACAACACAATTACAAACACCCCCCTCACCCCTCATCAAACATAATTGAATCTTATCCATCTTAGCTCCGAAAACAACAATATAACACAATGTTTTCAAAATACAGGGTGAAAATTAAATAATTGGTAATATAATATTTACCTGTCGGAGAAAGGGTCTTATCTCGCATAAAACTATTCAATCCATTGCTTAAACCATGTCTAGGATGTTCAGGCATCAACCTTAACGTCGTGTGGCCTGTTCAATCTTGAATTCTACTAGAATCATCCGTGGAATGTGATTTCCTACATCATCACTGAAATCTAACGTCACTTGGCTTCTATCGTCAGGTGTTAATGACATTTGAAGGTGTTAAATTTTCTTCTATAATCTGGGCCTAAAACTCAATCATTGATTGTTCATTAAATAAATCAAAATAAATGAAAAAAAAAACTACATTATAGTATCGAAGAACACTTTTCTTAATTCCGATATATGTTATCCACATCTGAACCTCAGATTTCTACCCATCCCTTAAACCCTTTTCCTTCCCAGAACTCTCCTCCCCTTCCTTCCCTTAAAAAAACCCTCCACACAGCATCCCCAAAGATGACATAGGCCCTGAGGGAAATTATTTTCCTCAGGGCCTCCTGTGTGGAGCTCACGTAAAAAAAAAAAAACTACCAGCTGGCCCGGCAAACTTTGTTACCACCCGGAAATCAATAAATGTTCTGTAAACTTATTAGCTGAATCAAATTCATTCTGTACCTTTTAAAGGATGAACCATGTAAGTCCATAGCGATTGCTATGGACTTATGTGGTTTATCCTCTAAGGTTGCGTCGTAAGTTGCATTTAAGATGAAGCCATGCGACGTATTGCAAAATCATACAAAATCGTGTATTTTTGTTTTGAAAATTTAATCGCTTGGAAGTATTATATATGCTTCAATTAAATACTGCGTGTAGAACGTATCTTGGCCCTTAAAAATATCGGTCATTTTTTTTATAAGTCTTTTGATAAGCCTAGAAAAAAATAAAGTATTAGGTCTATAAAAAAACACTTTCAAGTGCAAACTCTCCTACTTATAAACCCTTTTTCGGATTTAGTTTTATTGCATAATGTGGCAAATTTAGTCTCTTTTATGATAATCGCGAAAAAAGTTGATATTTATGCATGAACTTCACGAAATAAAATAAAATGTGCATTTTCGCGTTGTTATTTTTGACGTCAATGAAGACCGCCGGCATTCGACAAAAATGTTATTTCAAAGTGAACCTTATGCCATGGACATAAGGACCACACAATCGTCACCGCCTTTTTGTCGCATTCTCCACCCAACAGTTGTGGTGGACAGACCTGTCTTCGACTCAGTGACTCTCTGCGCCGTAAAATGTTATTCGAGTTTACGTACTATCGATTTTTAAATTTCCTAATTATATATGTAGATGTTTGAATGAACCGGTTAACCACTTTATAATTTACTTTATTTATATAATAATACTCGTATTTGAAAAAAATATATATAATTCTGTTGCCAAATGTCGTTCGAAGTAGGCAATAACTTTGCCTATGATTTGACATTTACAATTTTAAATCTGGCGCGCTTTTGAGTATTAAACAGTGACAACAGTACCGCACAGTGAGCAAATTTCAATACATGGTTAACAATTTAATAATAAATTCGTTTCATTTTCCGTATAAAACGACTTCCTTGAAGTACTCGATTCACATTTTGAATAAGTTATATTATTTTTATTTAAAAAAACACGATTTTTAAAATTCCGCCGTAATATTAATGAACTTAATTATTTTTACGTTGTTAACACGGGCATAAATCTAACTATGCACATCAAATCTCCGTAGAAGAGAAACGTATTAACTTTAATTAATTAACTTTTATTGCCAAGTTCTTACTTTCGGGGAATGACTAAATATATTTTTTTGTTTATTAATACCTAAATTACAGTCCGAAGCTTTCCCGTTCAGTTGTTAACCGCCAAGCTGTTGGTGAATATTTTTGTTGAAAATTGTTACTTCCAATATTTTTATTTTTAAATAAATGCAAATTGTTCAGAAGAATTTTAAACAATCCAATTTATTAGCAGTTCAAATATAATTGTAGGCCTCCTGGTCAAATGTATTTGACGGCCTCCGTGTTTGAGGGGAAAGGCTCTCGTCTAGCGATCCGATAGTTGCGGGTTCAAATAATTAAATATAATATATTATGGTATATTTATGGCATGTTCCGGAATGGAAGATACTCTCAGTATCGCCCTGGTGTAAGACCAACATTCGAAATTGATACGTTGCTTAGTGACCAGATCTGAATAGTGAGGTACTTCCCCACCTTCCTCTTCCCAATCTCTTTCTCTTCCTCGCTACCTTCAGCCTCACAACATACCCCAATTGGGGATGCCATAGTCTCACCGACTCCAAATAGCAGAAGTTGAGACTCTTGTGCAGGCGCGGCTGGCGCAAACGTTCAATGGTGCGCTGAACCGCCAACAAAATTGAACAACAATTTACCTTATTTCGGCTCTTTGTATTTCTATGTAATGTGTTTAATTATAAAATTGAGCACAATCTTTAAATATAATCACAATTAATTACCTATCTAACAATGTTTTGCGGCCAAATAAACGCAGTGTTCCCGCCCGCCCGCCCCCTAATACGGCGGCTAGGAACGAGGAACCGAGGAACCGAGGTAGGTACATACCAATCCGCGCGCCAGAACAAAGCGCCCCGTAGCTTGAATGAAGCTCGTAGTAAAAAATCCCAAAACGTCGAAATATGTCGTACTAAACCAGTCATGGGCAAAGTACGGCCCGCGGGCCAAGTCCGGCCCTTCAGGCTAGTCAATCCGGCCCGCGACATTGTTTTGAATAACCCTACCACAATTTACCAATTGACGAGTTTTCGGACGAGTTTGGGATTTAAAAGACGACTCTTTCATGGAAGAAAAATGAATGGACGAATGTAAACATATGGAAGATATTGTATGGCTTTCAGACTTTGCATTTTTACAGATCTCAGATACATCAATAAATTTAAACTTAAACTCCAAGGAAGAAATCAATTAATCAGTGATATTTGGGATCATATCAGGTATTTCAAAATGCAATTGAATCTATTTTCCAAACAACTAGTCAAGAAAGACTTTACTCATTTTCCAAGACTAAAAACTATTGCAGTTAGGGAGGACCAACTTAAGAACTATGAGAAAAGCGTGAAATGTCTTCAGGAAGAATTTGAACGAAGATTCCAAGACTTCAAAGTTATAGAACAGGATCTGGACATTTTTAGCACGCCATTTAATATAGATTGTGAATCAGTCAAACCAGAATTGCAGCTCGAACTGATTGAGTTGCAATGTAACACTGAATTGAAGCAACTGTTTCTCAACGTATCCAAAATTGAGTTCTACAAGGCCCTGTCAAAATCAAGTTTCCCAAACCTGAAATTTCACGCTCAGAAGATAATTGCGATGTTTGCATCTTCCTACATCTGTGAACAGGTGTTTTTTACTATGAAGCTTCGCAAAAACAGCGTTAGAAACCGATTGACTGACCACCACTGCGAATCAGCTCATCCCAGTTTCTACCAGATTATGAAAAACTTTTAGAAGCTCAGTCACAGTTTCATCTGTCACATACGCCTTCATACTCTTCTAAAGAATAATTAATTTTTGTTACTTTTTGCCTTTGTAGCATATAACATACTTAATATTATGTTTGATGTAAAAATTAAAAAATAAAGTATATCACTTTTAAAAAATTATTTTATTAAATTGTTTTCCGGCCCGCCTAGATAATTTTTTGATTTATCTGGCCATTTCGTTAAAAAGTTTGCCCATCTCTGTACTAAACGTATCTAAAAAACGACTAACCGCGCGCCGCACGGCCACCCGAAGATCTTCGGGATTCTTCGGAAATATTCCGAAACTTTGGTTCTAGCGAAAGTAGGGTTTGAACAAGATAATATTAAGTAATAATATTTCTCTTCTAAAACGCAACCATTAGTCAAAGGGTCAGTTATGCGTTCGCACGATTTTATCTTGTTCGAGCCCTTGGGATATACCTTTTTGAGATTATTATTTGTTTGTTTGACAGTTGAAAATGACCTTTTGTTTGTGTGCGTTTTTTGTCACCTATTGCGAACTTTATAGGTCGTCAGTAACAGACAGTAAATACCTTCGACCGCTGGCGATCTACTCCTCTAAGTGAAATGTTTCTTGTGTGTTAATTATTGCGTTTTTAATTTTATTGGAAGGTGGAGTCTTTTATTTTTATTTTATTATTTATTTATTTATGTCTATTCTTGAATACACAATTTTACAATTGATTACAGAGGTTTACAAAGGAGTACAAAAAAACGTTAATTTTCAGTAGCAGTAAACAAAAAGATTTTTTTTTTTTAAGTATTATGTTGGGTGTAAGGTAGGTTTGAGAAGGTAAAACTGTGTGTGGGTAATATTGTATGTTTCGTGAACACCTCACTAGGAGAACCTGTGCTGAGGTGTTGACATGCTTATGATTAAGTGGGACAAGTATTTATGTGTGTTGTAGAAAATTAGTTATTTAATTTTTTTTATTTTTTTTTTTATACATTTTATTATCGCATACACTGATTATTTAGAATAAAAAATATGTATAAAATACAAATCCATATATACACATCTATGCACATGTTTATATTTATAGACATACATACATTTAAAGTTGCACACACCTACACATATTTATTAATTAAAATAACTGTAAATTGCATATTAATAAAAACCTAAAAAATTATATTTAAAAAAAAAAATTTAAAATTCAAAATTATTAAACATTTTTGATTAATAAACTATACAAATCTTAAGTACGTTCAAATGTTTTATAACCTAGTCTATTCCGTGCGAAGGAGAGCGGTTCATCTTGGTTCATGGGTTTAAAAAACAGTCTTTTCTGCCTCCTGTAAAATTTGATAAATGAATGTTACTTGTTCTACAAATTAGGCCCATGATTTGTTAATTTTACCGTGTATTTTGATAATCATAAATAAGTATTCAATATAATTATAATGTTCATATTTTTCACAAATTTTACCACAGTGTATTGGAGGGCGGAACTCGGGATTTATGAGCCTGACGCCCCTTGTCTATTATTGGTTGTCAAGTTTTCTCAAGTATTTTATAATCCCTCGCAAAACAGACGATTTCGAATTTTTCAAGGACTATGGGATCACCTTAAAAAGCGCCAAAGTCCCCTCCTGTGTGATGAGAAAATGTTTCCATTACACGGCAAACAGTTGTAAAAGCGAAAGAATTACATTTCATTTGTATATATATGCAAATTACTTAGTATTTTCGATTACTAGCTGGGGTACCCGGCTTCGCTCAGGACAACATTCTGAGTGTTCTGGAATGTTCCACAATGATGTTCTTGATTCCCTATTCCCGAACATTCCAAAATGTTCCGGGATGTTCTGGAATGTTGTGGAATGCTCTCAAGCTGGGGAACCCGACTTCGCTCAGGGAGTTAATACGAGATTGTGTGAAACTTTAAAATATAAGCGATAATTTTTTTTATTGTAAACATATTCCAACTATTTACAATACTTAAACAACATTTTTCATTTTGTTATCCGGGGTATTTATGTACAAATTTTTTGAATTTCCTACTCGAGAGCAAGCTAACGTATAGCTGACTGTGAGAAAAGCAGGAATCTTTGTGGTTGATGCCGCAATGTTTTAAAGTTTGTGCTTACGCTTTGTTAATTGTAAAACTAATTTGATTGGAAATTGCAGTCTTTTAAATTGGAATGGCAGTTCAGTAGAGATCAGTGGTATTCTGGAGATGAATACTGTCCTTTCCAGTCATAAGTTCGGCTTCGATGATGTTATTCGATTTGAGATTTCTGAGTAGTACCATCGGAGTTCCAATTTTCAGTCTAAGGCAGTGTAATGGCATTCCTGGTACTTGCAAAGGGTATAAATTCTGTTGACACAAGAGAAGTTGACACTTTCTTCAACGTTTACCATCGTGTTAATCGATTTGTATATTCTCTCTTCACCGGGAATTTTCTTTTGAATATTAAAATTGATATCGTCGACAATATTATTTTTAGTTGCCAAAATTGCCCTTTGAAATAGCCACTCCGGATTGGTATAGTTGTGAACAATTTTTGGATAAATTTGGAAAATGAGTTCGTTTTCAGTAGTGGCTATGTTGCAGAAATCACTGTTGAGTTCTATGAGTTTGTCTGGTCAGTAGGATATGTGCCTTTGCCTATTTGTAAAAGTTTTTGAGCAAAATGTTCTGTTGTTTCGTCTTTTGACAATTCAACTCTCATATTTTTTGTTAGTCGCAGTATTTGTATGTGTGGCCAGAGATGTGATTTTTTTAAGCATGCATTGATTTCGTCTGCTGGTGTTGACTTGGGGATAACTGGAAGTGTTTGTCGAAAATCTCCTGAAAGTATGAGTAGAGCTCCTTCCATCGCTTCATAGTTTCCTCGCAAGTCTTGTAATGTTCTGTCTATGGCTTTGAGTGATTTTTTATGTGCCATTGTTGCATTCGTCCCGGAAGATAATTTTAGCTTGTTTGAACTTCACCCCGTCCAGATACTCTTGAGATTTTTACATACCGGGAATTATTCTTAGGCTATATTCAACAGTGATTGTAGGGCGGAATGGCCAGTTCGTCCTTCTTCCATGAGTGTGGCGGCAATGCCGTATATTCAGTGGCGGCCGCTGCCCTGAACTGTGGAACTGTGTGATATGAGAATTCGCTCTCCATTCAACATTCATATTGGTAGGTGATATTTTTAATGAGTTCCATAGATTTTATATTTTTCGGTAAGATATTATAAAGTAATTTAAGGCTATATAATTTACCAGTGCTGCACACGAACACACTGTGCAGCCACCCTTGCGTATGGTGCCAGTACAAGTGTGATGTGTTGTTTAGCACATATTTCTGGCAGCAATAGATTTATTAGAAACGTTTTTCCGGTGCCGCCTGGTCCGTCCAAGTAAATAGTTCCGCCAGTGTTGTTGATCCGGTTCATGAAAACGTTGTAAAATTTTTTTGATTGTCGCATTGTGAGCAATGTATTGAAGTAGTTCGTTGATGTTGTAGCTTTTTTCCTTTGTAATATCCAAGTTTAGTACATTGAAAGCATCTTGTTGTGGTGCTGGCATTCCAAGTTGTACTAAGGTCTGGTTTCTTATTGCTAAACATTTAACTTCTAGGCGAATGAGTGCTTCATTAAAGATGTCGTCGTTGAATTCGAACGAATTGATCGGATTTGGTACAGTATGTCATCACTCATACTCTCTTTGAAGGAGTCCCATAGCTGTTTTTGATTCAATGGGTTACGCATTGTTAGAATTATGGCGAATAAATTTCTGATTTGTTCAGCTGAGGCTGTAAGTGAGACTTCGTCTAGTGTTAATTCCCAGTGGTTGTCGTTTTCTAGTAGTCCTAAGCATTGGAATGCTTCTCTGCATGTCTGGCATAGGTAACCGTCAATAGTCTAGAGATCTGTGAACATTGTTGTCCCCGTATTTCGTATAGCAACATCCGGAGATAGAAACACTCAGTGTTGTTGGGATGTACGATGTATACTCGTCCTAGTGCATTAGTTTTCATGATTCCTGGATGATCCTCTACTGGAAATCCTTGTTCTCGTCATTGAAAGATTTTTCTTGTTGTGTTGTGTCTTGTTGTGTGTGTATTGAAATATAAGAGACGTGCTATCAGCAGTCCCTACTGTGTAGAATTGTTTTGCCCGGCGTCGCCGGTTTGTTAACCAATACGGTAATTAATGCAACCACTCACATTTGTTCGCACTAAACCGCCGTAAAATTCAAACCGTGGCGGTTGGATGGAGGGCGGTGGCCTGTTTTGTGGCTGACCGCCAACTTGACTATACACACTAGGCACTAGGCAGTTGCGGTTCAGTAGTTTAGTTCTGCCTTGCCATGAATTTCAACACATTGCGGCACGTTCCACGAGTGGAAGATACTCTCAGTATCGCCCTGGTGTAAGATCACCATTCAGAATTGAAACGTCGCTTGAAATGGCTTTAACCGTGTTTGGTGACCAGATCTGAATAGCCAGGTACTTCCCCACCTTCGTCTTCCCCATCTCCTTCCCCTCCCCGCTACCTTTAGCCTCACAACATACCCCAACTAGGGATGTCATAGTCTCACTGGCTCCAGACGGGAGCAGTTGGGACTCTTGTGCGGTATTCATATAAAAAAACCAGAAGCTTTTTGGAATTATGAAGGAGCAGCATATAAGAACAGAGAATTGATACCCAAATAATGGGAAGAGCTAGTGGATATTTTTGGAAGTGAAGATATGTCGACAATGGAAATAAAAATATTGGTTTGTATTCATTCTAAAATTATTCGGAGAATTTCGGGGATAAAAATATCATGTGTAACATATTTTTGTGACTATATCCTTCGTAATTTTTTTTCCACAGTCGGGTGTCACTCCCCAACGGATGGTGACACCCGACCGCCGCATTTCATTTATAAGTTCACGCAAATTACTTATTATCGATTATTATAAACAATACAATTAATTTTCATGTTTCCCGCTCGACGATTTCACGTGTCATTAGAGAAAATACACATACATGCTTTGATTGTCTTATGGTGAGGCCAACTTCAAACGTTCGGACGATTGTGTAGAAGCTAGTTCGTGTGTTGGAAGTTCGAGTTGGCGTTCGAGTTGGCCCGGGATCGCCTCCGAGGCGATCGGTGATGGCCGTTTTGTGCGAGTTGACCCAACACATCAGTCTGCACAATATTATTACGGGAGAGTGGAACAAAATTTTTTTGAAACTATAATTTTTTTAGCTTTACGAATCGAAATCAATATTATGGAAACCGAAGCATCGCCTGCACAATTGTAGGCAACTGATAAGATACAGCGCAGCCACAGCTGTTCGACGTCCACGATTTTGGAGTTTGGAATTGAAAGGTTGGCTTCGGTGTGTAAAGTATCTTTTTAATGGATTAAAAATCAAGATATTAACTTTATACAAAACATTATTATTCCCAACCAAACATAACAAAACTATAAAAAGTATAAAATTAAATAAACCTAAAAATTAAGTAGTTTTTCAAGTATCCAATAACTATACATACACTTACAATTTATATATGTGTGTACATATATATATGTGTATGTGAATGTGTATGCGGATGTATACGTATGTATATATATATTTATATGCATGTGTGCAGGTACATGTATTTATATGGACGTGTATGTATGTGTATGTTTATATATATAAATATATATATATTTTTTTTATATTCCTCTAATATATTTAAATACTTTTTTTTCTCTTCTGTACCAATGTACAATAACTGTTAAAATTTGAAAAAAAAAATACATATAAAACTTTATATTACAACACATAAATACTTGTCACACATAAACATAAATAAACACGTAAACACCTCAGCACAGGTTCTCCTAGTGAGGTGTTCACGAAACATACAACAATACCTATCCACAGTTTCACCTTCACAAACCTACCTTACACCCAACATAATCAAATTATAAAATATAACATGTAAAAATGTTTTCGAAATGGATCTATAGGTAAAAAAAAAAAAAAAATAAATAAAAATAAAAAAAATAAAAAAAATAAAATAAATAAATAAAATAAAAAATAAATAAATAAAAATAAAAAAAATACATGAATAACTTTTGAATTAAGAAATTACTGAAAACCGCTGAAAACAAAAGAGTGTTGTAATTGCCACATTATATCTTGAATGTGTGAAACAATTTAAAGCAAAAATAAATAAAGTAGCTCACATCCGTACTAGATATTTGATATACCTTTTAATTACAAAAATAATTTTTCAGTTTGGTTGGGTATTTTGATCTCAAATCCAAATTTAAGATTTGTATGAAACTGACCGAAATTGGCCGCGCATACTCCTCATAAAGCTTGAAAACTGGAGGTTCCATGCCAACTGAGAATAAAGTCAACTCAATACCTCCTTGAAAAGTCAAAGCTATGAAAAAAATCATTTTAAATTAGCCGATAACCCTTACCTAACGTAACCTATTTAACCAAATTTTTAATATATATTTTTTTTTTATCACTCTAAGGGCCAGTTGTTTCGGAAAACCTGAACAATCCTTCAGATTCTTCTTTTCTTTTCAAATGTGACACAATCATTCCGTTGATTTTTTTCAAATCAGAATTGGGTTGTTTCAACTCAAATTTACCTTCCGTTACATTTGAAAATTTCACACATGTTCCCCGCGGAATCGGACAATTATTCCAGAGAAATCGATAGGAATTAGTGGTGTTCAATATCGGTACTTTTACTACCCGTCGGTATCCGTTACTTTCACAAAAAGTAATCGGTACTATGTAATCGTTACTTTGATTACTGTGATTACTTTCGGGTAGTATCTACTTTAAGTATCTATCCGTTACTGAATGCTTTGATTACTTTGGTTACTGAATGTTTTGGATACTGTGATTACTTTCGGGTAGTATCTACTACTAGTATCGATCCGTTACTTTAGATATTTGACTACTTTCGGTTCCGGGTACCGACAGATACTTTGATAATGGATACAAATCGTTACTGGTTACATTTTGACGTTTGTGTGGTTCGTTAACGTGTACTTAATTACTGGTAATGAATTATTGGGATTCTACGTATAATATTGGTTAAGAGTGTTTTGAAGAGTTTTGTGTGTGTTTACATGAATATTACATAACTTTTAATTTACATTATCTGTGAAATTTATGCAAACAAATTACATATTAACACATTGGATTGACGTGTCATCTTCCTTTGAAATTCTAAACTTAATTTTACATGCGAGTTTTAATCTGGTGATAATTTTTTTACACATTTTATTCACACCATTCCTAGAACAGCTGACTGGCGTGGAGCGCCTCCAGCGGCCAAATAGTAACAACAAAGTAATCGGTACTGGAGCGCCTCCTGCGGCACGAATAGTAACAATAGTATCCGTATCAAAAGTAATCACATCAAGAGTAACGACTACTTTTCGTTTTCGGTAGTCGGTACTTTGATTACTTTGTGAGTACCGATTACTTTAGTACCGAATGATTACTTTTCACGCATCTCTAATAGGAATATTTTTTATACGCTTGCAACACTCACAAGTTGTTTATGGAATTCGTCGCCTTTCAAATTTTACCGGTTTTTATTGTTCTCGGTGCGTAATGTTTATCTACAAATAAAACATAAATGCTGTGAGTGAGTGCTGTTTTTATTCGTATTCTGTTAATTACATGTACAGTAAAGTTAATATGGTGACATGCAATCGTATTACTTATAAATTCTTATTTTTTAGATCAATTTTACGAGTCGAGTCTCCAAAAAAACTAATGTTGAAAATGCACTAATAACGCCAGAACCATATAGGAAATGAATTGAATTCCTAGGGAAACTATAATTAAAGCTAAATATCTGACCGCCAAACATGTACAAACTATGCTTGACCACAAAACACATCGTGAAATACAGGTTAGTTGTGTATTTATACTCGACATTTAACAGACTTGAAGTACAAGCCTGTCAAATGTCAAAATATCTTATCAATAACGTATCTGTTAAATTTTATCAGGTGTGATACGATTGTTTAATGTGTATAATATTAATACAATAAATAACTATGTGTTTAATCATATTATTTGTGTTTTTAGATCACCTTGAATGTCTCCAGGTAAATAATGTGAAAACAAGCAAGTTACATCGAATTACATTGGATTGAATGGCTTGGAAAGCTATAAAATGTATAATATAAGTGATTGCCGAACTTGTAAAAATAGTGTTTTACTGCATTAAACGTCCCGCGATGTTCTTTGCATATTATTTAAACATTACATTGCAATGCTTTATTGGATTGCATTGTTATTAAAATTTGTACCCTCCACACAGACACTTCGGAGCGCCGAGCGCCGCGCGCTGCTTCAGACCGCTGCGCAAGAAAGTCTCGCAGTGAACTGCGCTGTAAATCGTTTTCCTTGCAATCTTTACTTTCTGCGCGGCGGCCAGAAGTGGCGCGGGATATATTTATGAGTGGCGCGCTCCGAAGTGTGTGTATGGGCGGTGCTGTTGTAATAAGTTTTAAGTTTGCTAGTTTTATTTATCAAATACAACGTATGAAGTACAATATATTATTATGTTAATTGTTTTAGGGTCACTGCAGTCCAAATGAGAAATACGTATGTACTGGAGGAATGTAACTGAATTTACGATATTATGACAAGTCTGTTTTGTTCTGGTTATTGGTATCTTCAAGCAGAACCATGTGAAAGATGTACGATGTACGCAGGAAAACTAGTTATACCAATAGTGAAATGTATAAATGGTTGTCCTCGGCCAGAACCATAGTATAATGTACTTTTAATTTGATGTATATTACTGCTTGTCGTAATATGATTGCAGATTAGGTTTTGCACCATCAACCCACAAACTATATTGACTTATTACACATATACCATGTACCTACCTACTTATTACTTACAATTTTTATAACCAGGGAGTTAACGTATATAAATAAATAAACATTTGAACTGATATTACTTGGTTTCGTTTTATTTTATGTAAATAAAGTTATAACATTGTACACAGAAGGATTTTTATTAGGTATAAAATACTTTTCGTATTATGAATTTGTTCAACGATTAGTAGGCAATTAACTCAAGATTCCTTGACACAACATATTTTAAATACCTAATACAGACGAGTGTTTTCAATTGTCATTCATGTCAGCTAAAGGTGGGTATATGCTAGGTCATAACATCAGTTCCCAAACTATGTAATTTTCGTACGTGAGGGTTCAGTCTTTTCGAAGGTCGATCTTGGCGTTTGTTATATGACACTACCCCTCACGCTGGCATCAGCCTAATATGCTTTATTCTGTATTTATCAACTGAAATTACTGTGACTCGAAGCGCTGTTTAATATAGGTAGTATGTAATTTGATGGGGAAATGTCAATCACAAGAAAAGGATTTATTGTAAATTCATAAATTATTACAGTTGGCAATAGATTGTAACATCATCGGAATAAATTTGTATTTTTTCCTATGTTTTCACTGGTGTTTACGCCATTTTAAATCTCTAAAACCAACGATTTTCGACAATATTGTACGTTGAAAAGCTATCTAAACTTCTTCCAACAATCCTGAAGTTTTGATCGTTGTGTTTTCTTTGCATTATACACAATAATGTTCCAGCCATAATCACTAATTTCGGTAGTGCAGACAGAACTGCCGACATAAATGAACCATACATACTGCCGACAAGCTGTCAAATCGCAATTTTCGCTCATCGCAATCAACACGTTTGCGCATGCGCCGACCGTTAATTCACTCTATGATTCACTCACTGGTTTATTTATGATTCACTCTGACCCGTGGATTTTGGCTGATCACATTTCCGTGAAATTTCCCTTGAAATTTCACTTGACGGACGGTGAAACAACCCAAATTTCGTTGATTGACGGTTTGTTTGCGATTTGACGGTTCGTCAGATGTGATTTTTTCCGAAACAACTGGCCCTAAATGAGTTAACTGAGATGGTTCTTAGTTTGTTTCATTCCGAGTTGTCCGATCACCAAAACTGAACACTTCAAAATTCGACCGGTGCCTAGGCCTCCTACTTTAGTCGGCATTGAGGCAGTACTCGACGGAACTTTTGAATTTTGAGTACGAAAATGCCGCCCGCGTTCTATCTTTTATTTAGTTCATATACTTTACGTCTATTTATTTATTGGTTTTGATAAAATATTTTACATTTCTTATTATAATCCAGCAATGTCTGGGTGATTCACCTCCAATCATATTATCTTTATCGTACATGAATAATTTTTGAATTAAGAAATTATTGAAAATCGGTGAAAACAAAAGTGTTGCTTACCTGCCACATTATGTCTTAAGTTTGAAAGACAACTTCATTGATAAAACACACTTCGCGTGATAAAATATAAAACTTGCGACTAGCAACCTAACGCAACAACGAACAAAACGCAACTAATGGCTAAATGTACTATGTACTCAACTAAACACATTCGCGAAATACGCGCGAAATACGCGCGAAACCGACCGCAATGTGACCATGCGCAAGTGCCAGGGATGGCTCAAAAAAATGTTTCCCTAGATTTCGAGGCAAAATTTCCCTAGATTTCGGGGGTACCAGCTTGGCAAATCAAAACTCGCATCGTGGGGGGTGGGGGGGGGGGAGAAATCAAGGATTTAGAACACGCAAGTATCATAAATAATAACGTCAACAATAATCAATATACATATATATTATAAAAGAAAGTTTAAAAAAAACGTGCGGCCCGCAAAAACTCAGAAATGAGTCCCGGTTCGATCAAGGGAGTTATATGGTGTGGTAGATCTCTATCCCCCTCCAGGATGGGGGGTTCTGTTTTTACCTAAAGGACGTGCTTTTGAAGATATAAGGGCTGGAAGTTTCGCCCTCTAGAAATTTCAAGAACAGTCTTCCGGAATGTTTTGGAAGGTTCGATAAAACTCCAGAAAGTTCTGGGAGGAGCGGCGGATTATGCCGGTGAGTCTAAAAGTTTCGAGAACGTTCTGAATGATTCGCTAATGCTCTTGAAGGAACATTCCAGAACACTCTCAAATGTTGTCCTGAGCGAAGCCGGGTACTCCAGCTAGTGTTTTATAAAATACAATTTGTTGGGAATAACTTAAAGCAAGTACAGTTTGTCAAATAAAAGTAGTATACATAATAGGAGGGCGCCACTTTTGTTCAAATGGCAATACAAAAAAATAATCATGGTGGTAACCTAAAGCTTTGTAACTTACATTTTTATTAAAAATTAAAAAGGCATAAAAGTGAAAAAATATTTTTTCATTGCAATTTAGCTACCCACTGATTTTAAAATTAGAATAAGGAACTCCAATCCATTTTTTTTATTTATTTAAATAAATAATGACCTTCTAACTTAAATAAGTGCATTTTTTTTTAATTTTTAAAAGTAGTTGGTTTTAATAGTTTAAATAAATGCCAAAGTTTTAATTTTTCAAGATCCCCCGAAAACCGCCGTATCTAGTGTGAATCGTGTGACGTCATCATGACCAAAAGTTTAAGTTATTTTCAACAAGTGTTGTCATTTTGTATGGAAGAAGCTATGAATCTATTCAATAAGTAAAACGTTATTTAGGGGGAATTATTTATTTATTTTATTATATTTATTATATTTTCAATATTATTACGGGAGAGTGGTTTAAAAATTGTTTGAAATTATTATTTTTTTAGCTTTACGAATCGAAATCAATATTATGGAAACCGAAGCATCAATTTTGTAGGCAACTGGATACAGCGAATCAGCTGTTCGACGCCCGCCATTTTGAAATTCAGAATTGGAGCGTTGCGAGTAGCATTAAGATCGTTTTTGTACAGTTAAAGATTTTGAATATTTTAAATAATATAGATAAACTAATGGAGATACTCTATTTTTGATACTGAATTATTTAGGCCTAAATAATGTTTCAATAAAAACAACAACCATTATATTTCTAAATCTCTATAAACCAATAACACGGAATATTGAATGGCTTGTCATAATTTTTATACAAAATGACCGTGACTGGAGAGCATCTGGAGAGTTGTGGACGCGGTGATGTCACCATTAACAATCCAATAATACCAACTTGACAGGGTGTTTTAATGACACGTTTTAAAATGGACTTTTTAATAATTTTTTTAAACTCTACGTTTAATATTATTTAATAAAACTTATATATTCAGAATCAACGTTTATTGGTCTATATCAGTGGTTCTCAACGTGGGCGATAACGCCCCCTTTTGGGCGTTTGAGACCTTCAGGGGGCGGTAGAAGACCCACAGAAAATTGGGGGGCGTTGAGATGGCCCAGAGGGGCGTTGGCAGGTAAAAAAATATGGTCTAAAATCATAAAGAAAACACGCTAATCATGTACTAATAAAGCAAAGCAAACTTTAATATTGGTTAAATTTTGTTATTGTTTGTATTGTAATCATTTTTATCACGTGTGCGAAAATTTAAGTATTTCGATAGTTCCGGAAGTGGATGAAAATTGAACTGAAAGATTCTATTACATTCAGATCTACATTAAATTGGATAATATGAATTTTTTTATTTTTTTATTGGAATTAAAAAAAAAGTTAAAACATCCGATTTCACGAGAAATGTCTTATTTATAAATACAGGTGAAGTTAATAAATGAATTGTTTGTAGCTAAATTATAACAAGTTTTTTTATTAACAAACGGGATTTTTGCAATGCTGCAAGAGTTGACAGTATTATCTGTGCTTGCGCTAACTTGCTCAGTGTCGTCGGTGCATTCGGGAATCAGCGAGTGAGTACATGCGTCGACAAGACTGGGTTCCGTAGCCCCCGATTCACACTCTATCCTGTCTACGATTGCGTAATATTACAGTGTAATTACACGCTTAAATATAATCGTGGCAATAGCTATTTCAGATTCGCGACAGATAGTAAGTAAAAAAAAATTGACTTTCTGGAGACCCAGAGAAACCCACCCCATCCCATTATGCCTCCCCCCCCCCCCCCGTTGTGGTAAGTATAATCGTGACAATAGCTGTTTCAGATTCACAATGACAGATGGTATGTAAAAGCAGTTGGGGGGCGCTAGAAAAAAAAAATATTCTCAAAGGGGGCGGTGGGCAAAAAAAGGTTAAGAATCAATGGTCTGTATGAACATATTTTTTTAAAGCCATAATATTTTTCACTGGAGTTCCTTATTGCATACAGATACAAGGTACAAGGGCGGATCCAGGATTTTTTTCTGGAAGGGGCACAAGGGGCGGACGGGCAAAAAATCAATAATCACTGAGTTTGTTGACATTACTGGGTAGTTGCCGCATGCGTGGATGCACATGGGATACTACCAAATTCAATCCCTTTCCCTGTATCTGCAACTGCAGCCAGTGGCGTAGCGATTACGCCCCCCCCCTTATTTGGGCACTTCCTACCGGATGTTTTCAAGCGCCGGGGGGGGGGGGGTAAACGGAAATCCATTTTTTTATATCGACCTCATTTCATACCGGTTTTTAAAATCACATGTGACGAGTATTCTTCCAATAAAAATCATGTTTATAAATTCTACTGCGGAAATTTCGGAAATCGAGAATGGTATCCATATAATAGGATTTTGCATCTCGAATTTTTACACTGTAAATTTTTACACTGCGAATTTTTACACAAGACAGCTTTTAACTTAAGATTGATCCTATGTAAGAGTTCCCAAATAATAGTTACACACGGAACAGTCAATTTTTCAGAATTTTGCAGCATTTGCTATGCAACTCAAATATAAAGCTTCACTCGGTAAACAATGAATCTGCAACGTGTTATTTAATTTATCGTTTTATTCTGAAAACAAAACTGGTTTAAATTAAATCTGTTTGCGGCGAATTTAACTCGTACACTCAGAGCGTGAAAATGGGTTTTCCTTGATTCTGGTAGCATAAACATAGTCTGCAACTAGAATTTTATAACTGTACTTCGAATAATAAAATATTTTCCTTCGAAATATGTAAGCAGATGAATGCAAAACTGGAATTTTACATTTTTAATACAAAACTGGTATAAGTTAAATCTGTACGCGGCGAATTAAAACTACACTCAGAACATGAAAATGGATTTCATTTGATTCTGGCAGCACATACATAGTCTGCAACTAGAATTTTATAACTGCACATCGAATAAGAGAATGTTTTCCTTCGAAATATGTCAGCAGATGAATCCAAACAACTAGAATTTTAAATTCTGTACCCAAAACTGGTTTTAGTTAAGTCTGTATGTGGCGTATCAAAACTTCACTCAGAACATGAAAATGAATTTTCTTTGATTCTGGCAGCACATACATTGTCTGCGCAACTAGAATTTTATAACTGCACTTCGAATGAGAGAATGTTATCCTTCGAAATGTGTCAGCGGATGAATTCACAACTGGAATTTTATATTCTGATCACAAAACTGGTTTAAAATTAAAAGTGAATCTGCTGATAGACATTCGAAGCGCAAGACTAAATTCGATGAATTCTTGCAATTCACTACAGACAGTGTTGCCAGTCGCTAGAGTGATCAAGATTACATTATTATAAATTCATTTAAAGAAAGGGGATCCCCCGGTTTTGTCCCAGAATAAGTAATGAAAAACTCCTTACCCATTTCAATCCGTCTGAATCGTAGGTGCGACAAAAATATAAGTTTCTTACAAGATATTTACATTATATTTTGGAAATTTTGCCGCCCCCTTAAAGTGCCCCCCCCCCCCACCCCCCACGCTACGCCACGCTTCTAAGTATGTACTGTGATGGAATCTCTACAGTACATGAAAATGCCTTCTGGAGGGTGCACGTGCCCCCGTGCCCCCCCCCCCCTTAAATCCGCCCTCGTATAGGTATATTATTAACAGGTACCTAAATAGTAAGTCTCGCCGAAAATCGCTAGTTCACAACTAAGTAAATATGCTAATTATGCATATTGTAATGCTTGGAAAAGGTGGAAGATTAAATTAGTAAGATGATAATAAATAAACTATGGACAAGAAAAGAGATTAGCATCTTCGCTCCAACGCCACAACATTTTCACGCGTCTACAAAAGAACTCTGCTAAAACGGCGGATTCGCGCATGCTAATGCGCAGGGACGCGTGGAGGGGGTCCCTACTTGCCAGAAAAAATATAGCGAAATGGATTGAATCTACTAAAGAGCTGACTAACCCACTCTACTTAAATTGTAGTGTTCGTATGCGTTTAGTTACTAATATACTTGCTACTTGACTTAAATACTCGCCTAATGTGAATTCTAAGCGTGAGCCTCTTCTGTGAGGCTCTAAGCGATTCCTTCAGAAACTTATTCAGGGTGCCTAGGGTATGAACATATCAAAAGTCCTGATGTCTAGGTGGTGAGCTAGGGGGGGGGGGGGGAAGGTCCCGATTTTCGGGTTTCCGCTTATATCTCGAAAACGGTGCATCGCAGGGGAAAAGAAAATTTATGAAAATAAATTAAAACTCATAAAATTATCTACAACTTTTATTCTTTACGTAATTTTTGAATTCCTAGCCGTTTTTGAGTTACACGCTCCACAAATGTAGATTTAAAAAAAAAATATCATTTTACGTCACATTTTTCATCAAACATTCCGTTATACCGTCTAAAATATTCACCAAAGAAATAAATTCAATTGAAAAAAGTTGTAAAGAATTTGATTCCTTTTTAGAATCTTATATATTTACATATGCAAATTAATCTCCAACCAGTAAATATTTACAGCAATTTTATGTCTTTTCATAATTTGGGTGATTTTCTAAGGCTACTATGATGTATATTATATGTGATTTTGCTTTTTCTATCGGCCGATGTCAAAATTGTCGTTGTGTGCTGTCACTTATTTTAGTTTGGGTCGTTTTAAACACGAACTGCAAGTATGCATGATTATTTATTCATTTAACAGCTGTAGAAAATCACCCAAATCTGACCGCACTTCTCGCGGGAGTACGATCTCTTATCACAAATTTTAGGGAATAGCCTTTCAGGACTTTTGATATGTTCACACCCTAAGCACCCTGAATAAGTGTCTGAAGGAATCGCTTAGGTATTTGCTCACGCACTCTACACCTTCTTCTTTGACTGGACTGGTGTGTGGTTTGGTTTATTTATGGATTCGGTTTTTGTACACAGTTTTTGTACACAGCAAAACAAAAACGCTTCAATCTTTAAAAAAAATGTGACAGCTAAATTAACAATTTTAAATTTGCCGCCAGTAAGATTTTTGTCTACGGTAAGTTTTACTATAGACAATAAACAGTCGATAGCGCATAGCTGTCATCTGTCACCTATCTGTCAGATTCAGCAAGATTTGATTCATGACTGGTTTATTTATGATTCAGTTTATGTTCAGCAGTGCAGTATCTCGTTGTGTCGCCGTGTTCATGTTTTGCTCAAATTGTGGGTGGTGATGACTCGATGACGTTAAACATTAAACAAATTAAAAAACATAATTATGCCGTCGCTAGAGGAGAGCACCTTTTTAGGCTTTGACTGGAGCACACAGAAGGTGAATATTTAATTTGTTAAGTCGATAATAACCAGTTAAAATAATAAATCTATTACTTACCGTTATTCTATCTGCATTATTTTGCGCTATTATTATTCGTGTTTTGTTATTTATTATGTAAAATAAACACGTGTGTAGATTTTATCTTGTAAATAATTGTTTTTTTAGTGTTTTATTTTGAATAAAATTGTTCAAAGTTTTATTTACATAAAGGTCGCGGTCTGATAAACTAGTGTTTCACTCATGAATTGGTTCGAAAAAATCGATTTTTTTTGCGGTGTTGGTTAGAACTTGGTGTTTTATTTTCTGTTGATGTCAAATGTTGACGGCCGGCGTAGTCCAACGGTAAGGCTTTTGACTAGCATTTCGAAGGTCGCGGGATCGAATCCCGGCGTGGCAAATAAATTTTATTTGATTAATTTGTGTTATTTCACAATTTATTCATTTAAAAAATAATATATAGTTTATTTGCGGCACGTTCCAGAGTGGAAGATACTATTAGTATCGCCCTGGTGTAAGACCACCATTCAGAATTGAAACGTCGCTTGAAATGGCTTTAGCCGTGTTTAGTGACCAGATCTGAATAGCCAGGTACTTCCCCACCTTCCTCTTCCCCATCTCCTTCCCCTCCCCACTACCTTCAGCCTCACAACATACCCCGATTGGGGATTCCATAGTCCCACTGGCTCCAGACGGGAGCAGTTGGGACTCTTGTGCGGTATTCATATAAAAAAAAAAAATTATTAAAATGGGGGTAGTATTCAATTTGGGAGGCGGGTACAGGTACCGCTGTCCCGGGAACCATTTATTGGATAATCAACACCGCTGTCATAGGTCACGGGCCTTGGAAGCAAACCTACTGCATAGCGAGGGAGACCTTTTCTCCAGCCGACTCTTGACCCATTGTCTTGCACCGCAGTGGGAGGGACGGATTCATACTTCCGTAATTCTTAGACACATTGACCCCAGATTCCTTCCCGCCCCTCATGCCTTTTTCCTTCCCAGAACTTCCCTACCTTCCTCTGGCTCCATCGAAGCCAGAGTTAAGTTAGCCTCTCAAAAACTGGGCGCACTGTACAGGGCCTGCAGATACTTTAATAGTACACAACTGCTAACCCAGTATAAATCGCAAGTACGCGTAGCCACCTCTGGTCTGGAGCCCCAAAATACCTGAAAAATACCCTCGACTCTGTGCAGAAACAGCGGTCCGTTTGATAGATTTTCCTAACTTAACAAACGGATTGCATTGTTTAGAGCACAGGCGTCGGGTGGGAATGCTATTCTTGTTCTACCGGTTTTTCAATGGAAGATGCTCTGAGGAACTCTTCATTGATCTCTTCAGCACCGGTGCATAGTCGGGAAACACGCCAAACGCACGCCAGACAATATGCACACGGTTGACATTTGTCACATGAGAACGGGTCGCTTCTTCGACTCGTTCTTGTGTTCAACAGCTCGGCTGTGGAACGATTTGCCGGCCTCTGTGTTTCCTCCTTCCTACAACATGGGTCTATTCAAGACCAATGTTCATTCCTTCACCTCCTCAAAAAGACCCTCCACACAGCATCCCAGATGACGTAGGCCCTGAGAGAAATTATTTTCCTCAGGGCTTCCTGATCCTGGAGTTAATATATAAAAAAAACTTCCTTTCCCTAAAAAGACCATCCACACAGCATCCCTAAAGAAGATATTATCTCCACACAGGAGTCCCGGAGGAAAAGAAAATTTCCTCAGGGCAACCTGTGAGGAGATAATGTTAAAAAAAAGGATTTGAGGCCTTAAATAACCATGTGAGAAAATTTTTATTTATCAAAGCACTTTTTATAGTTATTTTGCGTTTCATTCAAAAGTTTCATTTTAGGTTCCTAAATATGTTTGTTTTTGTTTTAGCTAAAGGCCATAATAGTGAACAATAAATTAGAAGTTCTTCAAGAAGCAGAAGTTCACTATGACACCGATCTTCCAGAATTCAGGTGAGATCTTCTTTCTGTTATTTACCGAACAACTGCAATCAGTTGCTGACCAATTGAGCATACTTCTATAGAATTAAGAGACAAACAAAGATAATTATAAGTAATTAACTAACCATCACGCCGTTCCGCAGGAGTAGGCAGAGAGGATGGATCGCCAGACAACTCGATTTTAGCACACACTCTTTGCCTCGTTCACATTCATACATCGTCTCGTACATGCTCTTCTATTATTCTGACTCTTGACGTAGCCCAACTCAAGTATCTGATTCACTTGGTCGTGCCATGTTTTCCTCGGGCGTCCCCATTCATAATTGCGTCTTTCTTCATTCATTCGCTCAACTTGCCCAAACCATCTGAGCGTACCTTTCTTAATCGTATTCATTATGCTTGCATTAACCTTGAATTCTTTGCGAATCTCCACATTTCTCACACAATCATACATGGTTTTACCACACATGCGCCCCAGGGATCTCATTTCTACAGCATTCAGTCTACTTTCATTCCTCCTCCAGCACTCCATTATGGACGGCTAGCTTCGCTTCTTTTGACAGTTTTAAGTTGGCGCCAACGGCGGCAACTCCATTGGATTTACCGGCATTTACCCTTCTTTCAATATCTCTATCAGTCTTCCCATTATTCGTAAACATACTTCCCAAATACACAAACTCATCCACCTCCTCCAAGTATTCATCATTCACAACTATGTTATTTATAAAATCGGATATCTTTTATTCTAGTTTCTAAGAAACTGGATGCCTTGTACAGGGCTAACAGATTCTTCAATAGGGACCAACTGCTAACCCTGTACAATTTTCAAGGATGCCCTTCATTTGAATTTGGTAGCCACCTCTGGGCTGGAGCTACGAAATATTTGATTCTCTGTAAAGGAAAATCTAGTCTCCTTCAACGGAAGCAATCTTTCCGTTGAATTTCATTTTGGGAGGTGAATATGGGTACCGGAACCATTTATTGGATAACCAACATATCTGCCAAGTGGTTTGCTACGTTTGGTGACTTAGCAGGGGGGCCGGGCTCATGGATTGAGGTTTGTCAAGGTCTTGGCGGCCCATGTGTGCCTTGATGGCCAGATCGAGAGAGACTGGTTGAGGAGATCTTTTGACCTCTCCAGCCAGAATCCCTCGACCCATCGCCTTACACCGCAGTTGGAATGATGGATTTATACGTCCGTCGCTCCTGGACACACTGATCCCCAGATTCCTACCCACCCCTCATACCTATTTCCTTCCCAGAACTTCCTCTTCTTCCTTTCCTTAAAAAAACCTTCCACACAGCATCCCCTAAGATGACATAAACCCTGAAAATTATTTTCCTGAGGGCCTCCTGTGTAGAGCTAAGAAAAAAAAAATGCGCCACATGGCGGGATAGATTGCGTTGTAAAGGTTAATTAAAATATTTACATAGAATAATAATTATGTCAGGACAAATGGCGGAGTCCTCAAGAGGGAGAAGGGAGAGGTGTTCTCCCCCCCGCTGATGTGGGTGAAGGCACTGGACATGGCGCTAGACAGGCTAACCCTGGCAGGAGCAGACTTCTACCAGGTGGCCGCACTTTCCGGAGGCGCTCAGGTATGTTACACACGCTTCCATCACACAACAGTGAAGAAAAGTTCTGAATAGTGAAGGAAAAAAATATCCTAAACTAACTTAACCTAACTTACTGTATTATTGTGTTCTGTTTTGTCACTGTTCTGTTTTATCCGGTTACTGTTACACACGGTCTTATTACAAAACAGAACAAAAAAACTATGACCAAACAGAAGTGATAAAAACAATGACAAAACAAGTCTAACTGTGACTTAACTGAACATTGATAAAACAGAACAAAGACAACATAACGGTGACAAAACAGAACTGTGATAAAACAGAACAGTAACAAAACTGAACAGAGACTAAACAGAACAGTGGCAAAACACTACTGTGACTTAACCACTCAAGTATTTTGCCATTGTACAAATTTTTTGTCTTAAACAAAATGTCAGATTTATAAAAACTTTTTGTTATTTCCGCTTCGCAATTAAAGCTCTATAAATGGAATATTTCTGAATGTAGCTGAATACTAAAAAGGCTATGAAATAAGCTTTCAAATTGCATTATTTCAAACAAATATTAACATTTGTAAATATTTAAATTTAGAATGCAAACATTAAAAAATTGTAAAAATGACTCACATGATGTTTTTGTGTGAAAACTAAAATCACGGACTATCTAAAAAAAACACTTATTCTATCGTATAAATGCGTAATAAACAATTTTATTACCTCCCTTTAAACTATTTTATACAAGAATATTTAATAAAAACATTAACAATGTCTAACGGCGCGTAGGCGATTTGGAGGGTGAAAACTGTTTCTACAAAATAAGTATTTTCTATGTATTTCTATGGACAACTTTGAATAGAGATGTGGAGCTTGATTTCATATGGATCTTCTAATTTTTGTTTTAGGGTTGTCACTAGAACAATAACGGTTATAATGATTTATGTGGAAACACACGCGTTAGCATGAAAACACTCTTATTGTACTTGACTACTATTGTTATATTGTCGTGTAGACACGCTTAGGGGTTGGAGTGGTTAAAACGATATCATTATCCTATTGTTTTCGATGTTCTGTTTTACCCAGTTATTGGGTCACACCACCAATATTAATGGGTTTTCATTTGAGCTTATGTTGGATTTAGTATATTTGCTAATCTTGTTAATAAAATCAAATAAAGTATTATCAACATTTGAAAAAATTGGGTACATACCTAACTGTTTTGTTGTTGTTTTCATCATTATAAGATCAAAAATCTTGACATTTGACCAATGAAATAACAATGGACAATTCAATTTAGTGTGACAGTTTCGGTTTCTACAAAACTCTGCAAGAATATTTACAGTTAATTTTAATGAATGGTTTGTGATGATTGTGTTGCCTTTCAGGTATCACAGCAAATATTTTGTATTATGCAAACACAATGATGTTACAATACTTATGGATGCGTTGTAGAGTTCTCAGAGTTGCAAGCAATGACAGTACAGTCCATGATAGCTTTTTGTTTGACAAGCCTCCAAAGGGCTCACAAATCCCAATGGCTCGGAGGGCTTTGAAACAAAGAATGGACGGTTACCTCGAGAGTGTTTTCTCTTGGGGTAAGAATAACCTCGTCGAATTTAATGTTTCAAAGACCCAATCATGTCTGATTACGTCTAAAAGGGATCGGAATGATAATCTAGTCTCCTTCAACGGAAGCAATCTCCCGAACAGGCCTTCCATTGATATGCTTGGTGTAACTCTAAGTGACCAGCTCAGGTACGGGGGCTCCGACTTGCAGAAGAGTCAATAGATGTCGCATATTAAAATAAAATGGATAAAAATTTATCCAGACACTATCTAGATTGCATTTAGTTCGAGTTGAATCTTGCAATCATTCATAAAGATGGCAGCCAATAAAAATATGCGTTAAGAAAAATGAAGATAATATGGGTGGTTCTTAGTCGAAGTATGGTACAGTTAAAAGTGACCGAATTGGATATCGACACCTTAGCTCAGTGGATAAGAGCGCCCAACCCGGAAAGTAGGGAGGTCCTGGGTTCGAGTCCCAGAGGTGCCAATATCTTTTTCTGATTTTTCTGTTTCCAGATTTTCGATTGAGTTTCGCTCATAATGTCTTCATTTAATTAAAAAAAAAAAAACACTGAACATTACATGACTTTACATTTGCTACCTATTAGTATTACAATTAGTAGTACATTTTATAAAAGATTTTTGACAATAGTAGAGTTGATATTTATTTTGAAAGAATGGAGAATTTAGGGCTGGAGAATGTTCTCAAAATGATCTTTATAGACGCTTACATTTATTTTTTTTTTAAATTTATTTATTTTTTTTTTTTACAAAGTATTACATTTAAATTTTAACACACGAACCATGTTGTTTGATGTGATGAAATCGTAGATATGAAAATAGAGATGAAAATAGCGACCGCGTAAAGTGAAAAATTTTGTCTTTGGTCTCTATACGGAAATCAGGCTGAAAAAAGAGATGGTGTAAAACCTACATAAGAAGGATAACCTACTAGCAGTAGGTTGTCTCATAAAATATTCCGCGTTCGTCTTAGTGTAAGTGAGTGAGCGTATCTTGTCATCCTCGTTACACCTGTGTTGTAGAATGCAGTACTTGATGCAACTTTTAAATACGAAAATACGTATCGTTCATTTGGCTCAAATGCACACGTCTTTGAATGTCTATCTTTGTCATATATGAACAAAGTTGATGTAAGCGTTGAATTAAGAATTTACTGGAAAAACAAGTCTTAGTCAACCTTGTCTTAATTTTGTGGGACAATGACAATAGAGAATTCCAGTCCAATTTTTAAATTTTTTTTTATGAATAATGAACTTCTAACTTAAATAACTGCATATTTATTTTTATTTTTATAGTTAGTTTTAATAGTTAAAATAAATGTCAAAGTTTTAATTTTTCAAGATCCCCGAAAACCACCGAATCTATTGTGACGTCATCATGACTAACCGAAGTATGAATTTTGTAGGGAACTGTAATCAGCTGTTCGACTCCTGCCATTTTGAATTTCAGCATTGGAGCGTTTTCATAGACATTACTGGGCAATACGATCGTTTTTTGTACAGTTAAAGTTTTTGAATATTTTAAATAATATAGATAAACTAATAAAGATACTTTATTTTTGATACTGAATTATTTAGGCCTAAATAATGTTTCAATAAAAACAAAAACTATTATATGTCCAATTCTCTATAAACCAATAACACGGAATGTCGAATGGCTTGCGTCTTACATTTCTATTGATTTCTATTGATTTGACCCAGGTGACGCGGCGCGGTGACGTCACGCCGCCAAAATCCAACAATAGGGTGTTTTAATGACACGTTTTAAAATGGACTTTTTAATATTTTTTTAAAAACTCTACGTTAAATATTATGTAATATAACTTATATATTCAGGATCAGCGTATATTGGTCTATATGAACATATTTTTTTAAAGCCATAATATTTTTCACTGGAGTTCCTTATTGAAGTGACAGCATAAAGTTGAAAAAGAAAACCTCATGTACATGTATATCTACAAGATATTTTTAACTAAAAAAATAACTAAGTAAAGTATGTAACAAAAATAAATTTAGAAATCCAAACGCAAACCAATAATAAATTTAAAAAAGAAGTAAACATTGATGAAGAATATAAACATTCAAAGTATATTTGATTATAATCCAAGTGAGAAGCGCTGACAAACAGCTTTTATTAAATAATGTTTGTTTGTTGATAATCTTTCAATATTTATCACATCATCAACAACATATTTATTACCAAGCATATGCAGGCGATTTATTATTTAATATAATTCAGCATTAGATCCTATATTATTACAATGATAAGGTAATTTGTGACAAACTGATCTACTCGGTACACGAAAACATATCAACGAAAGAAGTTCAGGGGAGTTCAACAAATTATTAACAATTTTAAATAAATAAAATAAGTCAGAACAAATTCTTCTTTCTTTTAATGTATCGAGTCCCAGTAGTTGTAACAGAGAGAAGTAATTAATGTTTTCAATTAATATTCCCAATTTAAAATTAATGTGATGTAAGAATTTATGTTGGACACGCAAGGGAATTTTCATGTACGCTGTAATACGGATTCCTAATGGTGGAGTTAAATTCTAGTTGGCTTCTAACAAGAGAAGTGTAGAGTAATTTGACAGTTTTTAAATTTTTAAAATCATTCGAAATCAGTAAGATAAACCCCAACATTTGCATTGCTTTACTGGTTATATTATTTATATGTTTAATAAAGTTTTAATTGAGTTTTTGTTCAATATACCAACATGGGCATTTTCTGATCAATATACCAACAAATATAATATTCATATGGCTTCCGTTGACAGCAACACGGTTCCGTCTGGTGGGCCAAGAGTTCCCAGGAGCTGCTGGCCTCTCTGGATAACTCCCGCTTCCTGTACGAACAGTTTGCCATGGCCTTCTCACTGCTAGAAAGCCCCATCTGGATGGACTCCAGTACTAAGCTGTGGTGCCGCAAGCTGGAAGATGCCGTGGGAGGCTCCGAGGTTAATTATTTCACATTTTAATTAATTTGTTATCTGATCAATAATCCAACCAAATTACTTCTTCATAGTCCGGTGCCCTCTCCTGTTGATACAAAGTGATATAATTTATAAAAAAAAAAATTTATGACTATTTAAATACAAGGCAAAGTAGTTTATTCACAGTCCTCCCCACTAGAAATTTTTGTTCTGAGGCGGACTGTAGGCAGTTATGTTGGTGTTATATCATGATTACCTAATCTTCATAGTTGTTGATAAAATACCTGTATGATATCATAATTTCTTCATCTTCATATTTGTTGATTTCCTCACATTTATGTTTGTTGATACCATATCATACCTATAGGATATCATGATTTCCTCATCTTCATGTTTATTGATATCAAATCATACCTATATGATATCAATACTTTCTGATCTTCATGTATGTTGATTTCATTATCTTAGTGTTTGTTAAAACCAGGGTTATTACGGATGCAAAAATGTTGACTTCCGCGGATGCGGATTTTCAAAGGTTCAAATCTGCGGATGCGGATGAAGATGTCTGAATTAATGTGAATATTGCAGATGTGGATGCCAATATCCGTAACACCCCTGGTTGATACCATTTCATACCAATTTGATATCATGATATCCTAATCTTTATATTTGTTGATATCATATTGTACCTACATGATATAATGATTTTTTCATCTTCATGTTTCTTGACTATGTTTGTTGATTTCCTCATTTTCATGTTTGTTGACTATGTTGTTGATTTATCGTATCGTTTCGTATATTCATGTTTCTTGACTATTTTTGTTGATTTCCTCATTTTCATGTTTGTTGACTATGTTGTTGATTTCCTCATCTTCGTATTTGATAACTATACATATTTGTAGATTTCCTAATTCATGTTTGTTGATTACCACCATATCTTCATATTTCTTGACTATAGGTTGTGTTTGTGTTACTTTATAATTTTTTTGTGATTTCATCATCTTCATGTTTACTTAGCACAATATTTACTATGCACAATGACATGGCAGTTTAGTCACCGAGCTGTGACAAACCTGCTCGAACCATCAAAGCGGTTACACAATGAAAGTTATACATTTGGTGTGCGTGTAATTTGATTTGGGTGAATATGAGACTCCATTGGAACATTTATGAACAAATAAATATAATTTCAGGAGCTAGCAAGGAGAACAGGTTCACGCGCTTACGAAAGGTTCACCGGCAGTCAGATCGGGAAGATCTTCAACAATAAGAGGAGGTTGTACGACACAACGGAGCGCATCTCGCTGGTAAGCTCATTTGGTTGCTCCCTCTTCCTGGGGAAGATAGCGCCCATCGACCTGTCTGACGCATCCGGGATGAATCTAATGGACATACACACCAAGAAATGGGATCAAAACTGTTTAAAGGTAATAAGAATTGAATATCTTATGTTTTATTTTATTTTTTTTTTAAAGAAAGACAAACATTCCCGGGCTACGAATAACCCAACAATGTTTGAAAATCTCCTACTACCACCACAGAAAGCCGAAAATGTTGCTTGTTTTGTGATGGAGGACTTAGCCAGCTGAGGAATCGAACACGGGACACCTGGGTGGGACCCAAACGCGATGCCCACTCAACCACTGACCGGTGTTTCGTCTTGAAATGAGAAAATATGCTTGGTTCCTACTGGAATGTCATTTTATCCAGTTCCTTTCTTTCCACAACCATCACCTTGCTAGGAAACTGCCTAGAAATTTGAAACATTTGCAAGAAAATAGTGCAAGTTGTTGTTTTGAAAACAGGAGAAGCAATTTGATTATCATGGAAACTGGCAGTTGGTGTTGTTTGTGTACATCAGTGAATTCCAAAGTGGTCCAGATGGATCCCTAAAGGTCCACAGGAGACCCGACGGCGGTCCACGTAGGCGAGATAAAGAAATAGGGGTTCACAAGTTGTAAGTTGGGGTCCACGAACTGGTTTCGATTGACACCCATTCCATGCCCCATATCCATATCCCATCCCACCCCCGTCTCATATCCCATTATGCCCCCTCCATAACAAAGCGACTGGCGTACAGTGCACATTGTTGTACTGGTTATGCATGAGATCTTAAAACGCCCAGCTAGGCAAGGGGGGGCGTAGTGGGATACGGGTGTACTGTACTGGGATAGGAAGATACCCATAACCCCTAATCCCATATCCCATTACGCCCCCTCCACTGTGGCATTTTGCCCCGTTTGAAAAAGTCGTAGATCCGGTACTGCCCCATTGTGACAGACCACACCTCGCCATTCAATATTCAGTATAACGTGTGTCGAGTTTTGGGAATATGGTAGAAATGTACCAGCAGGGGGTCCACCGTGACCAGTAAAATTTTGAAAGTGGTCTATGAGAAAAAAATGTTTGGGAATCTCTGGTGTACATAATATAGTTTTTTATGATCGTTAGTTTGGATTACCTCGAGGTATAGCGGTGGAAATATATAATATTAAAGTGATTGTATTATGTACTCCTTACACAAATATTGTGTAATGGTAAGTGACTGGTCATCCTTTTCCTTCCATACCTAGTCCTACCCTATATTTACCAACGTCCAATTTAATCTAACACAATTTCATTTCGTCTGTTGTATTTACAGTCCATTTCAAGTTCATCTGAAGCTGTATAATTCATACGCCGTTTCAGATGCGATATCTTTTTATTATTATTTTTCGTGTTATGATCACGTTATGTATTCCGGTCGATTAAACTCCATCCTCTATCCAATCATCAGAGCATGTGTTCCAAGTGAGGGTGAAGGGAATGAGACAAGGAAGTTTTCGAAGTGCACCGCTATTCAGATCTGATCACCAAACATGCTAAAAGCTATTTCAAGCAAATTTTTTATTCTGAATGTCGATTGTCTTTCAGCAGAGCGATACTGCCTGCACAGTCGCTATAGGATTTCCACACGTATCTTTACAGCCCTGTTATTATGTTAATCTGAATTCTTACCTGAAAGATAAGACATTATATTGGACTCAATAAACTATATGTTTCATTACATATGAATAAATATAATTCTCTCTGAAAATCATACAAGCTCATAATAATGTTTCGTAAATATTATTATGTACGGGGTGTAACAGCGGTGACCGGACAACTCCGAATGAAACCAACTCAGAACCACATCAGAAAAGTCATTAAGAGTGATGAAAAAAATAAATAAAAAAATGGTTAAATAGGTTACGTTAGGTTAGGGTTTTGGGCTATTTTAAAATTGTTTTTTTCATAGCTTGTAATGACTTTTCAAAGAGGTGTTGAGTTGACTTTCTTCTCAGTTGGCATGGAACCGAAGGATTTTAACCAATGTGATTTCTGAGCATATTTGGAGGAAAAAATGTTTATAATTTCATTAATCTCGGAATAAAACTTTAGATCTGTATAAAAAACAAATAAATGCCGCCCGCTCGGTGTCTGCTAAGCGACCGCCCGCCGCAGACATTCTTCTTTATCTTCGTCTGAGTTAGTATTTTCACAAAATTAATATTACTTTCAGGCTGTTGGTGACGAGAGTTTAGCAGACAAGTTAGGGGAACCGGTGGTATCGCAGGAGTGCATTGGCCCCATCTCCTCTTACTTCACCGAAAGATTCGGTTTCAACGAGTCCTGTAAAGTGATCGCCTTCACCGGGGATAACCCCTCCACTGTTGCAGGTAGGTGTTTTTAGTTACGATTAGTGATGGGTAAAGAAGAATTTACGTGACAAAAGATGCCATGGGTAAAATGCAGAAGATATGGAGTGACAGAGGCATAATCAGGACCACCAAGATAAGACTCTTCTGGGCGTTGATTTTCCCCATATTTTTATACCGTGTGGATATATGGCCACTTAGAGTCAGCAAAAAAAAAACAGATAGATTTCCTCGAAATGCATTGCTAGAGAAAAATTCTGTGTAAATGAACAGCCAGGCGCACAAATATCAAACTATCCAATACCTATTGATTTTTAAAGTTTTTAGTTGAAAAAAAAACATCAAAAATGTCACCGGAGACAAAAATTTCATTTACATTTTTATTTTAAATAATGTTAGGAATTACTGGTTAAAGTAAGTCAAATATGTCCCTAACACCCTGTAACGTAATGTAAAATGTTAGTTTTGTAGTGAGAAGTGAAACACAAAGATTTACAGGAAAAGTGTTTCAACATCTAAATCAATCAGCCATACTTTTAATTCTTATTATGATTACGTTGGCTGTCTGATTACTGACATTTTATCTTCCAATTACCTATTGTTAATATTACAATTTTATACACAATTCTCTTGGCTTGGCAGTTGGAAACGAATAAGTAATATTACCTTAGTTAAATTCACCATCATGATATTGTATTCCAACACACAATAAGTACAACATGCTGCCATTAACATTATTTTTATAAAAATATTATGCCAAAACATTTCATGTGTATTACATTCAATGTTTGCACGATAAAAAATATACAAAATTACGTTGTGTACCTACATACTGTATTAAAGTTGAACCTACATAACGTAGCATATTTAAATATTTTATCTGAATGAGCAATGAGTGTGCAATTCATGTGCAGTAGAAGTGAAACCTTTAGAAAACTAAAGTAGACAAGAGTGGGAAGACTACAAAGCACTGCACAAAGAGGAGACCGATTATACTATCTCATTCTCTCGCAGGCTAAATCCTATAGATGTATGTGTTTGTCTCGAGTTTCAAATCACAACGGTGCTAAAGAATTTTTCACTTCAAAATCTAAGGACGGGTTATTTCACAGAATTTGAACAATTCATCAAATTTCAAAGCTAATATTCAAGTTCTGTGAAAGTCCTATTCAAGTTCTATTACTATTCAATTACTGTGAAACAACCAGCCCATAATGAAATAATGGAATAGAACTTTCACAGAACTTGAATTTTGGCTTTTAAATTTGATGAATTGTTCAAGTTTTGTGAAACAACGTTTTCTTTAACTTCTTGAGTATACTAAAAACGTTTTAGAAAGTTACTACCATAACATTTTTTAAAAGAATTTACAGATTGGACAGTACAATTGGACAGATGCCTAAAACTTTGCCTAATATGTAATATAGATTAATTACAAAGTTATAATCTTAAATGACCTTTTAGTTATTATTACACCATTTACGTGTAAAAATAGGAGATTAGAATTCGTTATCTTTGCAAGTTCACAAAATGTCATTGGCCTTGGATGACTATCTTGAAGTATTAGTATTTTGAAAAATGTAAATAATTATGTACGTAGTCACTTGATAAGTTGTTTATGATAACTGTTTTTTTTATTGGATGGAAATTCAAATTTTAGTAACTTGAATAAATTCTCTAGCTTGCTTTTTTTATTTATTTTATTTTAAATGCATATTTACAGTTATACATAACCAATAACAAACATACATTTTATTTTATTAAGTAATAATAGCGTTTGTGAATTGTTGAATATTTAGTTGAAAAATATCTATATCAGGGGACAGGTAATTTAGTAACAGAATCATTTTTCCGAGTGGCGTTACTAATAGTAAGTTAGTTCTGCATCTCGGAACAACAAAAGTTCTGTGTTTGCGCACTCTTGTGAAGTTGTCGGGAACATAAAACTCAAATTTTTGTATTATATCAGGAATGTAGATGTTACCGTTTAGAAGTTTATATGCTGTTGTCAGCAAAGCAGTTTTCCTTCTTTCGGCGAAGCTATTAATACCCAGCATGCCGGACAAAAAAGCAGATGGATGTAACCAGGGATAAAAATCGAAGTCTCTAAGATATAAATATTTCAGAAACTTCTTTTGTACTTTCTCTTTCATTTGAGAGTAAGTTAAATCCATTGGTCCCCATTTTATTGAACCACTTTCCAAAATGCTACGTCCTAAACTATAGTATAGCACACAAATCGCGGCCGAGCTGCAAAAATGTCGAGTTGCTTCACACAAATCCTAGCATTCTAAAGCATTTTAAATGTGGAGGAGCCAATGGGATTATGACTATATGAAGGGAAGGAGATGGGAAGAGGAAGGGTGGGAAGTTATTGTTGGAAGGATTGGCTATTCATATTTGAGTCACCAAAAGTGGCTTAGTTTATAGGTGTCAGTGGTCGGTTGCTGACTACAATACCTAGTTTCTAGTTAAAGCTCTTAAAAAAATATATGTTATTCGTGAAGTTAATAGCCAAAACGGCAATTATATGAAATTCCCTCGATAGAAAAAAATCGCAAAGTATGCTCTGAAAATTATTATAAACATGTTTTTTTTTTCAATTATTTCTGGCTTTCACCCTTCAAGGGTGTTCTAGGCCATCATTTCAAATTACAGAGAAAGGAAAGGTGAATTTATACAATTATATTATTTAAATGTGCAAATTTTAGAATTATATGGAAGATTGGAGTCAAGTTCAGACTTAGAAGAGATGAGATGTTGTATGGAGGGGAAGATATGTACGAAAAATTCACAGTGTTTCTAATGCTAATTTAGACATTCCCCACGAGAGTTTTGCTCTATTTTAAATGAGTCGTGTTTTATTAAACATTTTCACAATTTTCGCTTAAATATTATCGTTTTTAATATTAGCGTGCTCTCTCTAATATTCATATTTACATATCTCTCCATCTTCTTCTTCTTTTTGAGCGGGTATACCGCGCTTAAATTATAAACCATATATTTTATGTCAAATAAGGATTTATACAATTTGTCCTATGTTATTAAATGACACTATCTCCAAATTACACTATCTCTAAATTCCAAATAAACACAACTATTTCACATTTGACAAAGAATCTTTACAGAACCATTAAAACGGCTACCATCATGAAATGGAACGAATCTTAAACAAATTTACAGATGAAATGCAAAATGGTTGAGTTAAAACAGGTAATTTTTCCAGGCATGCGTCTATCGCACGGCTGGGTTGCTGCCAGCATGGGCACCAGCGACACACTGCTCCTGTGGCTCGAGTCGCCCCGCACGGTGTCCGACGGCCATGTGATGTGCAGTCCCACGGACCCCGAGGCGTACTTCGCATTGCTCTGCTTCAGCAATGGCTCGCTGGTCCGTGAGAGCACCCGGGACCGGCTGGCCGGGGGTTCCTGGGACACTTTCAACTCAATGTTGGATAGCACACCACGAGGCAACTTTGGGAATATGGGTGAGTTAAAGTTTAAAGCATATGGCACAATTTTAAAGGTCTGCAGAAATGATTATGGTAAAAAAGGTTTGATGCTATGTTATCAATAATAATAATGCAACTAATTTGGGGGGTGGGTACCGCTGCCCCTGAAACCATTTTTTGGATAACCAACAGCCCTGCATTAGGTCACCCCAAGTGGTTCACTACGTTAGTTTTGTCCAGGTCTTGGTAGCGAATGCGTTTTCCCATCCGACCGCAATTCGAGAAAAAAACATAAAATTTTTGAATTACTTAGGAATTATTTTTACACGAAACGACAAAAAAGTGAGATTTATTTATTTATTTATTTATTTCTATGTATTACAGTATTTACCTATAGATCAATTTTGAAAACATTTTTACATAATATATTTTGTAATTTTATTATGTTGGGTGTAAGGTAGGTTTGTGAAGGTGAAACTGTGGATAGGTATTGTTGTATGTTTCGTGAACACCTCACTAGGAGAACCTGTGCTGAGGTGTTTACGTGTTTATTTATGTTTATGTATGACAAGTATTTATGTGTTGTAATAGAAAGTTTTATATGTATTTTTTTTTCAAATTTTAATAGTTATTGTACATTGGTTATTTAGAAGAGAAAAAAAAAGTATTTAAATATATTAGAGGAATATAAAAAATAAAAAAATAAAATATATATATATATATATATTTATACCCTCTCGTACTAAGTTGATCTTTCGTGACGGTAGACCAGTTTTTAGTTGATCCGTTTGCTCTTGTTGATCCAAACGGATAAGTTGATCTATTACCGAAGCTGGCATACATATGTGGATCCTTATAGATCAACTTAAGTCATCGAGATTTTGCTGCAAGCCACGCCCATTTTTCGGTGGCATATACATTTTACACGTTTTGTCTATGTTGATCTTATATAAATGACCAATCAGAGAGGGAAACATTCTGATTGGTCATAAAAAACATGTACCTATATGGAACATTACGGTTCATTTGTTGATCTGATATATATTGCGCGTTCTAGGGCTACCAAAGAGGTGTGAGATTATTGCAGGGCTGCGACATACTCAAAATTATGTATTATTATTATTTGACAATAAATATTTTCGGTAGTACGAAGTGCGGCAAAAAAATTATACGGAGAGGGAAGAGACGAGGGAGGAGGAAGGTGGGAAAGGTGTAAGGGAACGGGGCGCATGGGCAAAGACATGCAGGGAGAATCAATTTGAGTGAGTGAATTATACCGCCGCCCAAGGAACCATTTACTGGATAACCAACACCTCTGTCATGGGTCACCCCTGAGGGATGGGGGGGTAGGGGGAGGTGGGGGGGACAGGGGGAGGGGGTAGGGGGGGGGGGGGAATAGAAATTGCTTAAGTTAGGACCAATTGAATGATAATAAATGAGGAATTACAATTTGGGAATACAGGGTACCGCCACCCCGGGAACCATTGACTGGAAAACCAACACCTCTGCCATAGGTCACCCCAGGGGGGGGGGGGGGGGAGAAAGTGGAGTAGGGGGGGTAGTGGGTGAGTGGTAGGGGGGTAGGGGGGGTATGGTGGGGGTGTAGGTGGGGTGAAGGGGGTGTAGGGGGGTGAAGAAATAGATTTAGTAAGGACTAATTGTATAATTGTAGACGAGTAATTCCAGGGGAGTGGGAAGGGCGGAGGTGGGTGGTGGGGGAGGGGGGTAGATGGTGGGGGTAGGGGGGGATAGGGGGGGGGGGGGGTAGGGGGGGTGAAGAAATGACTTAAGTAAGGAATAATTGTATAATTGTAGACGAAGAATTGCAGGGGAGTGGGAAGGGCAGCGGGGGGGATCAATCTGGGAATACGGAGTACCGCCTCCCCGGGATCCATTAACTGGTTAACCAACACCTCTGCCATAGGTCACCTCAAGAAGATCATTGCGTTTGGTGACTAAGCAGGGGTGCCCGGGTTCGTGGGGTGAAGTTTGTCCAGGTCTTGGCGGCGGGTGCGTCTGGCCACCTGCGACGTGGCGGACCGGGTCAAGAACGCTTGGTTGAGGGAGGCATTTTAACATTTTGAGCCTGACTCTCTCGACCCATCGACTTGCAACTCTGGCCCTATGGCACCAAACAAACTGAAATTTTGGATTCTTACTTAAGAACACGGTACACGAATCAATAAAAAAATCTTCGAAAAGTATAATTTTACTAACGAGAGTTTTACGCTGTATATAAGTTGTTTTTTTTTAGCAAATACTCAAAAATTTGGGCCATCATCCACCAAACAGACTGAAATTTTCGATTCTTACTTAAAAGCACGGTCCGTACAAAAATCAATCAAAAAATCTTCCAAAAATATAGTTTTAAGAAAACTCATCGTTTGGAGATATTTGTTTTTACACTTGCGATCGGTCACAACTTTGGCCCTATGGCACCAAACACACTGAAATTTTGGATTCTTACTTTAGAGCACGGTTTGTACACGAATCAATAAAAAAATCTTCCAATAGTATAATTTTACTAACGAGAGTTTTACGCTGTATATAATTTGTTTTTTTTTTAGCAAATACTCAATAATTTGGGCCATCTTCCACCAAACAGACTAAAATTTTGGATTCTTACTTAAAAGCACGGTCCGTTCAAGAATCAATCAAAAAATCTTCCAAAAATATAGTTTTAAGAAAACTCATCGCTTGGAGATATTTGTTTTTACACTTGCGATCGGTCACAACTTTGGCCCTATGGCACCAAACAGGACGATTATTTTGGATTCTTACTTAAAAGCACGGTCTGTACAAGAATCAATCAAAAAATCTTCCAAAAGAATAGTTTTTAGAAAACTCATCGTTCGTAGGTTATTAGTTTTTACACTTGCGATCGGTCACAACTTTGGCCCTATGGCACCAAACAGGACGATTATTTTGAATTCTTACTTAAAAGCACAGTCTGTACAAGAATCAATAAAAAAATCTTCCAAAATTATAATTTTACTAACGAGAGTTTTACGCTGTATATAATTTGTTTTTTTTTAGCAAATACTCATAATTTGGGACATCATCCACCAAACAGACTGAAATTTTGGATTCTTACTTAAAAGCACGGTCCGTACAAGAATCAATCAAAAAATCTTCCAAAAGTATAGTTTTAAGAAAACTCATCATTTGGAGATATTTGTTTTTACACTTGCGATCGGTCACAACTTTGGCCCTATGGCACCAAACAGGACGATTATTTTGGATTCTTACTTAAGAGCACGGTTTGTACAAGAATCAATCAAAAAATTTCCTAAAATATAGTTAGAAAACTCATCGTTTTTCAGGGCACGTTTTACACTTGGAATCGGTCACAACTCTAGCCCTATGGCACCAAACACACTGCAATTTTGGATTCTTACTTAAGAGCACGGTTTGTACACGAATCAATAAAAAAATCTTCCAAAAGTATAATTTTACTAACGAGAGTTTTACGCTGTATATAATTTGTTTTTTTTTAGCAAATACTCAATAATTTGGGCCATCATCCACCAAACAGACTAAAATTTTGGATTCTTACTTAAAAGCACGGTCTGTACAAGAATCAATCAAAAAATCTTCCAAAAGTATAGTTTTTAGAAAACTCATCGTTCGTAGGTATAGGTTTTTACATTTGCGATCGTTCACAACTTTGGCCCTATGGCACCAAACAGGACGATTATTTTGGATTCCTACTTAAAAGCACAGTTTGTGCAAGAATCAAACAAAAAAAAATTCCAAAAATATAGTTGTTAGAACACTCATCGTTTTTCAGGGCACGTTTTACACTTGGAATCGGTCACAACTCTAGCCCTATGGCACCAAACACACTGAAATTTTCGATTCTTACTTTAGAGCGCGGTTTATACACGAATCAATAAAAAAATCTTCCA
Source organism: Glyphotaelius pellucidus (assembly GCA_936435175.1). Classification (NCBI taxonomy): domain Eukaryota; kingdom Metazoa; phylum Arthropoda; class Insecta; order Trichoptera; family Limnephilidae; genus Glyphotaelius; species Glyphotaelius pellucidus. The sequence goes on along the minus strand of OW386552.1, from coordinate 22,518,472 downwards.
AAAGTATAGTTTTTAGAAAACTCATCGTTCGTAGGTATAGGTTTTTACATTTGCGATCGGTCACAACTTTGGCCCTATGGCAACAAACGGACTGAAATTTTGGATTCTTACTATAGAGCACGGTTTGTACACGAATCAATAAAAAAATCTTCCAAAAGTATAATTTTACTAACGAGAGTTTTACGCTGTATATAATTTGTTTTTTTTTAGCAAATACTCAATAATTTGGGCCATCATCCACCAAACAGACTAAAATTTTGGATTCTTACTTAAAAGCACGGTCCGTTCAAGAATCAATCAAAAAATCTTCCAAAAATATAGTTTTAAGAAAACTCATCGCTTGGAGATATTTGTTTTTACACTTGCGATCGGTCACAACTTTGGCCCTATGGCACCAAACAGGACGATTATTTTGGATTCTTACTTAAAAGCACGGTCTGTACAAGAATCAATCAAAAAATCTTCCAAAAGAATAGTTTTTAGAAAACTCATCGTTCGTAGGTTATTAGTTTTTACACTTGCGATCGGTCACAACTTTGGCCCTATGGCACCAAACGGGACGATTATTTTGAATTCTTACTTAAAAGCACAGTCTGTACAAGAATCAATAAAAAAATCTTCCAAAATTATAATTTTACTAACGAGAGTTTTACGCTGTATATAATTTGTTTTTTTTTAGCAAATACTCATAATTTGGGACATCATCCACCAAACAGACTGAAATTTTGGATTCTTACTTAAAAGCACGGTCCGTACAAGAATCAATCAAAAAATCTTCCAAAAGTATAGTTTTAAGAAAACTCATCATTTGGAGATATTTGTTTTTACACTTGCGATCGGTCACAACTTTGGCCCTATGGCACCAAACAGGACGATTATTTTGGATTCTTACTTAAGAGCACGGTTTGTACAAGAATCAATCAAAAAATTTCCTAAAATATAGTTAGAAAACTCATCGTTTTTCAGGGCACGTTTTACACTTGGAATCGGTCACAACTCTAGCCCTATGGCACCAAACACACTGCAATTTTGGATTCTTACTTAAGAGCACGGTTTGTACACGAATCAATAAAAAAATCTTCCAAAAGTATAATTTTACTAACGAGAGTTTTACGCTGTATATAATTTGTTTTTTTTTAGCAAATACTCAATAATTTGGGCCATCATCCACCAAACAGACTAAAATTTTGGATTCTTACTTAAAAGCACGGTCTGTACAAGAATCAATCAAAAAATCTTCCAAAAGTATAGTTTTTAGAAAACTCATCGTTCGTAGGTATAGGTTTTTACATTTGCGATCGTTCACAACTTTGGCCCTATGGCACCAAACAGGACGATTATTTTGGATTCCTACTTAAAAGCACAGTTTGTGCAAGAATCAAACAAAAAAAAAATTCCAAAAATATAGTTGTTAGAACACTCATCGTTTTTCAGGGCACGTTTTACACTTGGAATCGGTCACAACTCTAGCCCTATGGCACCAAACACACTGAAATTTTCGATTCTTACTTTAGAGCGCGGTTTATACACGAATCAATAAAAAAATCTTCCAAAAGTATAGTTTTTAGAAAACTCATCGTTCGTAGGTATAGGTTTTTACATTTGCGATCGGTCACAACTTTGGCCCTATGGCAACAAACGGACTGAAATTTTGGATTCTTACTATAGAGCACGGTTTGTACACGAATCAATAAAAAAATCTTCCAAAAGTATAATTTTACTAACGAGAGTTTTACGCTGTATATAATTTGTTTTTTTTTAGCAAAAACTCAATAATTTGGGCCATCATCCACCAAACAGACTAAAATTTTGGATTCTTACTTAAAAGCACGGTCCGTTCAAGAATCAATCAAAAAATCTTCCAAAAATATAGTTTTAAGAAAACTCATCACTTGGAGATATTTGTTTTTACACTTGCGATCGGTCACAACTTTGGCCCTATGGCACCAAACAGGACGATTATTTTGGATTCTTACTTAAGAGCACGGTTTGTACAAGAATCAATCAAAAAATTTCCTAAAATATAGTTAGAAAACTCATCGTTTTTCAGGGCACGTTTTACACTTGGAATCGGTCACAACTCTAGCCCTATGGCACCAAACACACTGCAATTTTGGATTCTTACTTAAGAGCACGGTTTGTACACGAATCAATAAAAAAATCTTCCAAAAGTATAATTTTACTAACGAGAGTTTTACGCTGTATATAATTTGTTTTTTTTTAGCAAATACTCAATAATTTGGGCCATCATCCACCAAACAGACTAAAATTTTGGATTCTTACTTAAAAGCACGGTCTGTACAAGAATCAATCAAAAAATCTTCCAAAAGTATAGTTTTTAGAAAACTCATCGTTCGTAGGTATAGGTTTTTACATTTGCGATCGTTCACAACTTTGGCCCTATGGCACCAAACAGGACGATTATTTTGGATTCCTACTTAAAAGCACAGTTTGTGCAAGAATCAAACAAAAAAAAATTCCAAAAATATAGTTGTTAGAACACTCATCGTTTTTCAGGGCACGTTTTACACTTGGAATCGGTCACAACTCTAGCCCTATGGCACCAAACACACTGAAATTTTCGATTCTTACTTTAGAGCGCGGTTTATACACGAATCAATAAAAAAATCTTCCAAAAGTATAGTTTTTAGAAAACTCATCGTTCGTAGGTATAGGTTTTTACATTTGCGATCGGTCACAACTTTGGCCCTATGGCAACAAACGGACTGAAATTTTGGATTCTTACTATAGAGCACGGTTTGTACACGAATCAATAAAAAAATCTTCCAAAAGTATAATTTTACTAACGAGAGTTTTACGCTGTATATAATTTGTTTTTTTTTAGCAAATACTCAATAATTTGGGCCATCATCCACCAAACAGACTAAAATTTTGGATTCTTACTTAAAAGCACGGTCCGTTCAAGAATCAATCAAAAAATCTTCCAAAAATATAGTTTTAAGAAAACTCATCGCTTGGAGATATTTGTTTTTACACTTGCGATCGGTCACAACTTTGGCCCTATGGCACCAAACAGGACGATTATTTTGGATTCTTACTTAAAAGCACGGTCTGTACAAGAATCAATCAAAAAATCTTCCAAAAGAATAGTTTTTAGAAAACTCATCGTTCGTAGGTTATTAGTTTTTACACTTGCGATCGGTCACAACTTTGGCCCTATGGCACCAAAAGGGACGATTATTTTGAATTCTTACTTAAAAGCACAGTCTGTACAAGAATCAATAAAAAAATCTTCCAAAATTATAATTTTACTAACGAGAGTTTTACGCTGTATATAATTTGTTTTTTTTTAGCAAATACTCATAATTTGGGACATCATCCACCAAACAGACTGAAATTTTGGATTCTTACTTAAAAGCACGGTCCGTACAAGAATCAATCAAAAAATCTTCCAAAAGTATAGTTTTAAGAAAACTCATCATTTGGAGATATTTGTTTTTACACTTGCGATCGGTCACAACTTTGGCCCTATGGCACCAAACAGGACGATTATTTTGGATTCTTACTTAAGAGCACGGTTTGTACAAGAATCAATCAAAAAATTTCCTAAAATATAGTTAGAAAACTCATCGTTTTTCAGGGCACGTTTTACACTTGGAATCGGTCACAACTCTAGCCCTATGGCACCAAACACACTGCAATTTTGGATTCTTACTTAAGAGCACGGTTTGTACACGAATCAATAAAAAAATCTTCCAAAAGTATAATTTTACTAACGAGAGTTTTACGCTGTATATAATTTGTTTTTTTTTAGCAAATACTCAATAATTTGGGCCATCATCCACCAAACAGACTAAAATTTTGGATTCTTACTTAAAAGCACGGTCTGTACAAGAATCAATCAAAAAATCTTCCAAAAGTATAGTTTTTAGAAAACTCATCGTTCGTAGGTATAGGTTTTTACATTTGCGATCGTTCACAACTTTGGCCCTATGGCACCAAACAGGACGATTATTTTGGATTCCTACTTAAAAGCACAGTTTGTGCAAGAATCAAACAAAAAAAAATTCCAAAAATATAGTTGTTAGAACACTCATCGTTTTTCAGGGCACGTTTTACACTTGGAATCGGTCACAACTCTAGCCCTATGGCACCAAACACACTGAAATTTTCGATTCTTACTTTAGAGCGCGGTTTATACACGAATCAATAAAAAAATCTTCCAAAAGTATAGTTTTTAGAAAACTCATCGTTCGTAGGTATAGGTTTTTACATTTGCGATCGGTCACAACTTTGGCCCTATGGCAACAAACGGACTGAAATTTTGGATTCTTACTATAGAGCACGGTTTGTACACGAATCAATAAAAAAATCTTCCAAAAGTATAATTTTACTAACGAGAGTTTTACGCTGTATATAATTTGTTTTTTTTTAGCAAATACTCAATAATTTGGGCCATCATCCACCAAACAGACTAAAATTTTGGATTCTTACTTAAAAGCACGGTCCGTTCAAGAATCAATCAAAAAATCTTCCAAAAATATAGTTTTAAGAAAACTCATCGCTTGGAGATATTTGTTTTTACACTTGCGATCGGTCACAACTTTGGCCCTATGGCACCAAACAGGACGATTATTTTGGATTCTTACTTAAAAGCACGGTCTGTACAAGAATCAATCAAAAAATCTTCCAAAAGAATAGTTTTTAGAAAACTCATCGTTCGTAGGTTATTAGTTTTTACACTTGCGATCGGTCACAACTTTGGCCCTATGGCACCAAACGGGACGATTATTTTGAATTCTTACTTAAAAGCACAGTCTGTACAAGAATCAATAAAAAAATCTTCCAAAATTATAATTTTACTAACGAGAGTTTTACGCTGTATATAATTTGTTTTTTTTTAGCAAATACTCATAATTTGGGACATCATCCACCAAACAGACTGAAATTTTGGATTCTTACTTAAAAGCACGGTCCGTACAAGAATCAATCAAAAAATCTTCCAAAAGTATAGTTTTAAGAAAACTCATCATTTGGAGATATTTGTTTTTACACTTGCGATCGGTCACAACTTTGGCCCTATGGCACCAAACAGGACGATTATTTTGGATTCTTACTTAAGAGCACGGTTTGTACAAGAATCAATCAAAAAATTTCCTAAAATATAGTTAGAAAACTCATCGTTTTTCAGGGCACGTTTTACACTTGGAATCGGTCACAACTCTAGCCCTATGGCACCAAACACACTGCAATTTTGGATTCTTACTTAAGAGCACGGTTTGTACACGAATCAATAAAAAAATCTTCCAAAAGTATAATTTTACTAACGAGAGTTTTACGCTGTATATAATTTGTTTTTTTTTTAGCAAATACTCAATAATTTGGGCCATCATCCACCAAACAGACTAAAATTTTGGATTCTTACTTAAAAGCACGGTCTGTACAAGAATCAATCAAAAAATCTTCCAAAAGTATAGTTTTTAGAAAACTCATCGTTCGTAGGTATAGGTTTTTACATTTGCGATCGTTCACAACTTTGGCCCTATGGCACCAAACAGGACGATTATTTTGGATTCCTACTTAAAAGCACAGTTTGTGCAAGAATCAAACAAAAAAAAATTCCAAAAATATAGTTGTTAGAACACTCATCGTTTTTCAGGGCACGTTTTACACTTGGAATCGGTCACAACTCTAGCCCTATGGCACCAAACACACTGAAATTTTCGATTCTTACTTTAGAGCGCGGTTTATACACGAATCAATAAAAAAATCTTCCAAAAGTATAGTTTTTAGAAAACTCATCGTTCGTAGGTATAGGTTTTTACATTTGCGATCGGTCACAACTTTGGCCCTATGGCAACAAACGGACTGAAATTTTGGATTCTTACTATAGAGCACGGTTTGTACACGAATCAATAAAAAAATCTTCCAAAAGTATAATTTTACTAACGAGAGTTTTACGCTGTATATAATTTGTTTTTTTTTAGCAAATACTCAATAATTTGGGCCATCATCCACCAAACAGACTAAAATTTTGGATTCTTACTTAAAAGCACGGTCCGTTCAAGAATCAATCAAAAAATCTTCCAAAAATATAGTTTTAAGAAAACTCATCGCTTGGAGATATTTGTTTTTACACTTGCGATCGGTCACAACTTTGGCCCTATGGCACCAAACAGGACGATTATTTTGGATTCTTACTTAAAAGCACGGTCTGTACAAGAATCAATCAAAAAATCTTCCAAAAGAATAGTTTTTAGAAAACTCATCGTTCGTAGGTTATTAGTTTTTACACTTGCGATCGGTCACAACTTTGGCCCTATGGCACCAAAAGGGACGATTATTTTGAATTCTTACTTAAAAGCACAGTCTGTACAAGAATCAATAAAAAAATCTTCCAAAATTATAATTTTACTAACGAGAGTTTTACGCTGTATATAATTTGTTTTTTTTTAGCAAATACTCATAATTTGGGACATCATCCACCAAACAGACTGAAATTTTGGATTCTTACTTAAAAGCACGGTCCGTACAAGAATCAATCAAAAAATCTTCCAAAAGTATAGTTTTAAGAAAACTCATCATTTGGAGATATTTGTTTTTACACTTGCGATCGGTCACAACTTTGGCCCTATGGCACCAAACAGGACGATTATTTTGGATTCTTACTTAAGAGCACGGTTTGTACAAGAATCAATCAAAAAATTTCCTAAAATATAGTTAGAAAACTCATCGTTTTTCAGGGCACGTTTTACACTTGGAATCGGTCACAACTCTAGCCCTATGGCACCAAACACACTGCAATTTTGGATTCTTACTTAAGAGCACGGTTTGTACACGAATCAATAAAAAAATCTTCCAAAAGTATAATTTTACTAACGAGAGTTTTACGCTGTATATAATTTGTTTTTTTTTAGCAAATACTCAATAATTTGGGCCATCATCCACCAAACAGACTAAAATTTTGGATTCTTACTTAAAAGCACGGTCTGTACAAGAATCAATCAAAAAATCTTCCAAAAGTATAGTTTTTAGAAAACTCATCGTTCGTAGGTATAGGTTTTTACATTTGCGATCGTTCACAACTTTGGCCCTATGGCACCAAACAGGACGATTATTTTGGATTCCTACTTAAAAGCACAGTTTGTGCAAGAATCAAACAAAAAAAAATTCCAAAAATATAGTTGTTAGAACACTCATCGTTTTTCAGGGCACGTTTTACACTTGGAATCGGTCACAACTCTAGCCCTATGGCACCAAACACACTGAAATTTTCGATTCTTACTTTAGAGCGCGGTTTATACACGAATCAATAAAAAAATCTTCCAAAAGTATAGTTTTTAGAAAACTCATCGTTCGTAGGTATAGGTTTTTACATTTGCGATCGGTCACAACTTTGGCCCTATGGCAACAAACGGACTGAAATTTTGGATTCTTACTTTAGAGCACGGTTTGTACACGAATCAATCAAAAAATCTTCCAAAAGTATTATTTTATTAACGAGAGTTTTACGCTATATATAAGTTGTTTTTTTTAGCAAATACTCAATAATTTGGGCCATCTTAGAAAAACTATTTATTTACCGATCTGCATTAAAATAATTAATATCGCATTACAATTTTTCTTTATATTAAATAATAACAAAAATTATTTCACGTATGAAAATTGTCTTTTTTAGTTTTCTGAAGGTTTCACTCCTACCGGTACCGAAGGATTAATTTAATTATGTATTTATTAATTAATAATTACATGTCATACTTAAACAAAATTACTTATTACAAGAATAAATAATTACTAGAAATACACTCAAAAAGAAGGCAATGTGCCCGCTTTCTTGTAGTTGGAGACACTCAGACATGTTTCAACATGTTTTTTTGTTTTAGAACCGGCGGGTTGAGGAACTGGGGGGAGAGGGCCCGCCAAAGTGGGTATGGCGGTGAGCGGTGAGGGAAAGGTGATGGAGAGAGGAAGGTGGGGAAGTACCTGGCTATTCGGACCTAGTCACTAAAAACGGCTTAGGTCATTTCAAGTTAGCTTGGGGTACCTTTTTACTAATGAGAGTTTTACGCTGTAAATAAGTTGTTTTTTAAAGCAAATACTCAATTATTTGGGTTATCCTAGAAAAACTATTAAGTTATCGATCTGCATTAAAAGAATTAATATCGCATTTCTCTTTTCTTAATATTAAATAATAAAAAAATATATTTCACTAATGAAAATTGTCTACTTAAGTTTTCTGAAGGTTTCACTTCTACCGGTACCGAAGGATTTATTTAATTATGTATTTATTAATTATTAATTACTTATTGTACTTAAATAAAATAGCTTATTACCAGAATAAATTATTACTAGAAATACACTCAAAAAGAACGTGACGTGTCCGCTTTCTTGTAGTTGGACTCAGACATGTTTCTACATGTTTCCTTGTGTAGAGCCGTCACAAAGAGGAGATCAAATATACTATCTCATTCTCTCGCAAAGTTACTCCTATTAATGGATGTTTTTGTCTCTTTTCGCTATTTTTCGTTTCATTGAGTTTCAAATCACAACGGTGCTAAAGAACTTTTCACTTAAAAAATGTGAACTTTTACTATCGAAAGTTTTACGCTGTATTTAATGTGTTTTGTAAAGCAAATACTCAATAATTTGGGTAATCCTAGAAAAACTATTAAGTTATCGACCTGCATTAAAAGAATTAATATCGCATTTCTCTTTTCTTAATAATAAATAATAAAAAAAAATATTTCACTAATGAAAATTGTCTACTTAAGTTTTCTGAAGGTTTCACTTCTATCGGTACCGAAGGATTTATATAATTATGTATTTATTAATTATTAATTACATTTTGTACTTAAACAAAATAACTTATTACAAGTATAAATTATTACTAGAAATTCACCCAAAAAGAACGCAACTTTTGATAGGGTTCTAACTTCACTTCACCTTGTTCTGAGATATGTGGTGTCAAAGTTTGCAAAGACGATTTCTCATAATCTATTTACCAATTTCCGATTTTGAAGTTGAAAATTGTTAAACGTATTTTAATTGAACATATTTTGAAGGAAAGTATTTAAATAGGATAGAACATACCTAAACATGCAAATAGAACCCTGTACAACCAGCTAAGGCATAATAATACATTGCACAAGGTTCTAATTACATTTCACTAATGCAATTCCAAGCTACGTCCTATTTAAATATTTTCCATTTAAATACGATAAACTAAAATACTTTAACTAAAATTGTTAAATAGATTACGAAAATTCGTCTTTGGAAACTTAGAAACCTTAGAAAATGATAGAGAAGACACAGTTAGAACCCTATCCAAATAAATTGACGAACCATAATGCGCCTCTTATTTAAGATCAACTGTCAGATACAAGAAAAATAAAGAGTGTAAGTGTAGTGAGAATGTAAAATGAATTATTTTTGAAAATGCTTGATGTTAGAACTTTGTCATACATATATCTACGAAAATACAACACGGACGGTTCTGAAAATTATTTTGGGTATAGAAATGAGCAAAAAAACTGCTTTGGCAAACAAAGGTCATTTTTGAAAAAAATGTCAGTTAGAACCCTATTTAAATGAGGTGACGAAATATCGGCAAGACAAAACAAAACATGTCGATTCTTTGTTGGAGCGAATGTAAACAAATGATCTGCGTCATCGCGTCATCACGTGATCGACACGTGATGACCACTTGCTCTGCTAATGCTACATGTCTCGCTCTAATACTGTTGAGTTCAACGTATGGTAGTATGTGTTCCGCACAACTAGTCAGAACAATAAGTTCATAGGAAAAGACAGAAAGGAGCAATTACTTTCATCCGTTAATATTTGTGCGTAGCTGGTGAAAGGCCCTTTTGATTAGTTTGTTAACATTAGCAGTTACCAAGTAGCGAATAGGTGGACGGTTTCAAGATGGGCGGCCTTCAAAATGGTTTCATGCCAACTGAGAATAAAGTCAACCCAACAACTCCTTGAAAAGTCAATAAGAGCTATGAAATTTTTCTTTTAAATAGCCGATAATCCTAACCTAACGTAACCTATTTACCCCTTCAAAATTTTGGCGTATTTTTCAGATGGTCAAAATCTTTCCGCTTTACAAAGAAATGCAAATAAATGGAATATTTCTGAACATACCCCAAAACTAAAAACTGTTTTTGAAAGTTCATGAAATACGCTTTCAAATTTTTTAGTTCAAAATAAACATATAATTTTTTAAATATAAAAATTTGTCATGCAAACATAAAAAAGTTTTAAAAATGGCTCACCTCACGCTTTTTCTAACTAAAATTACAAATAATGAAAAAAAATAAAACATACATATTTTTTTAGACAAATGTATTATAAATGTTACTCTCACCTCTTTTTTTGTCTTTTCGTATAAAAATAATTGATAAATTATCAAAGTTACTAGGTTAGTTACTAGGTATTTACATGTTACGTTAATTATGTTAATCGCACATGTTATGCCGAATATGTGTAAATAAATAAATAAATAAATAAATCTGGTAAACTTATTTTTAAGGCATTATTTTATCAAAAATACAAGCTGGTTCCCGGCACGCGTTGCAATGCCATTCAAAGAAACGAATTGTTTCTCCCTGCACGTCCATTCCCTTGGGTCCCCGTTCTTTGTTGAACCCGGCATGCGTTGCAATACCACTTAAATAAAGATATTGTTTCTCCCTGAGTGTTCTTTCCTATTCATCCCCGTTCCCCTTCCCCCCCTCTTCCCCTCTTGCGATCCCTTCCACCTTCTTTGCTTTTCGCACTCCCCTTTTCCGCTTCGCTCCGTCCCGCGAACCCCCCCCCCCCCCCTCCGCTGTCCACTTTCCCGACTTCCCCCCTCCTTCGACCCTTTCTCCCGCGAATCTTTCCCCCTTCATTCCCCTCCGCCAGTCCCGGATTCCCCTCCCCCTCCCGCCTACCCTCCCTGCCGCTAAAATACATGATATACACTAACTTTTCCAAACAACTTGTGCACCACTTACTAATTTTTTTATAGTAATTTCATAAAACCAGAGCTCACCAGTGTTCATAGAAACACTTTTCTGCTAAAATTTAATGTTTTGTAGAAATTTTGAGTAAATCCATTTACTAAACTGTGTTCTATACATTCAGTGTCATTGAAAAAAACCGTTTCACGACGGTTGGTCCGGCGAATTGATCCTCCGACAATTGGTCCGCTGACAGTTGATCCCTCCGAGTCCGAGGGATCAAATGTCCGAGGGATCAAATGTCCGCCCAATGTCCGTGTCCATCCAATTGTCCGAGGGATCAACTGTCGGGGGGTCAACTGTCAGGGGATCAATTGTCCGAGGTATCAACCGTCCATCAGATCAACTGTCGGGGGATCAACTGTCAGGACTGTATTATATAACTGTCAAATTATTAACTTATTTTCATTTTATGTTTTAATTGGGTACCTATTTAATATGTTAGCACATTTTATTTCTATTTTTTTCTTTGAAATCTTTAATTTACTGTCATAAATTATTACATTATTATTGTTTACGAAATATGATGGCAGACTGGGATTGCTCTACTCTCCCAGTCCTGCTGGAATAAAAACTTTGATAAAAATACAATTTTAAAACAAACGTTCGGCAATAACTAGGAAAATGATAATTCGTGTAATTATAACAATTATATTATTATAATTTTCTGCATCATTCATTTACTTGCGCACGCCATAATTTGAACTTGCGACTTCTGAATTCTTAGTCAAGGATCGTAAAGCAACGCATTTTCGTAAAATAATACAAACTTATCAAAAAAAAATTATTTGCGCACGCCATAATTTTAACCTGCGACTTCTGAATTCTTAGTCAAGGATCGTAAAGCAACGCTTTTCGTAAAATAATACAGACTTATCAAAAAAATTACTTGCGCACGCTCTAATTTGAACTTGTACTTGACACGCAGTAGAAGTGAAACCTTCAGAAAACTTAAGTAGACATGAGATCCCCCCCCCCATTCCCCACCTCCTGAGGTGACCTATGGCAGAGGTTGGTTATCCAGTAAATGGTTCCAAGGGCGGCGGTATAATTGATATCGCCTCCTTCACTCACTCACTCAAATTGATTCTCCCTGCATGTCCTTTTCCGTGCGCCCCATTTCCTTCCACCTTCCCCGCCTTCCCCCTCCCTCGTCTCGTTTGTTTCCTCTCCATGAAATTTTTGGCCGCATTTCGTAATACCGAAAATATTTATTGTCAAATAATAATAATACATAATTTAGAGTATGTAGCAGCCCTGGAATAATGTCACAACTCTGTGGCAGCCCTAGAATGCGCCATTATATATCAGATCAACCAATTGACAGTAAAACTCCATATAGGTACATGTTTTTTATGACCAATCAGAAGGCTTCCTTCACAACCTCTCTGATTGGTCATTTAAATCGGATCAGCAAAAGAACTGTAAAACGACATATAGGTACATAAGTTATACGATTATGTAGATCAACGAAGTATGTTAATTTACAAGCGACAGATCAACATAGCATGTAAATTTGCAAGCGATTCCCATACAAATTTTAAAAATTTTATGATAAGTACTTCAAATATTTTTACTTGCAAACTGGCAACCTTGGTAACTAATGTAATAATGTTGCAAAATCATACAGATGTATTCCATCACAGCCAAGTTATATGGTGTTAAAGGTGGATCAACTTGGCTTCTAACTTCTTACTGGATCAACACACTACGGGAAGAGGCCAATATATATATATATATATATTTATACCCTCTCGTACTAAGTTGATCTTTCGTGACGTTAGACCAGTTTTTAGTTGATCCGTTTGCTCTTGTTGATCCAAACGGATAAGTTGATCTATTACCGAAGCTGGCATACATATGTGGATCCTTATAGATCAACTTAAGTCATCGAGATTTTGCTGTAAGCCACGCCCATTTTTCGGTGGCATATACATTTTACACGTTTTGTCTATGTTGATCTTATATAAATGACCAATCAGAGAGGGAAGCATTCTGATTGGTCATAAAAACATGTACCTATATGGAACATTACGGTCAATAGGTTGATTTTTTTTTTTTTTATTACAGAAAAAAGATTTTTTTTCATGTTTACATTATACCTGCAAAGCTACTGCAAGTAGCTTGTCGGCAGGAACAGTGTGGACAGAAACATAGTACAGTTAAGTTTAATACAATACAGGAAAAAAATATTTCAATTTAATAAAATACATAATAAAAACAAAAATAAGTATAAAAATAATAATAATAATAAGAATGTCTAAAAAAAAAAAAAAAATTTTTTTTTTTTTTTTTAAAGTGCACTAGGAGTCAGTCAATAAAGAAAATCTGATTCCAATAGCCATTTTTTTAACAATAGGGCAAATTTAGGTGTCGAGCAATATTTTTTCAAATCGTATGGCAGCATATTAAATATAAGCGGTACAATGTATTCAAGAGTTCGCTGGCCATGTTTATTAGAAAATCTAGGTACAATCATCCCTTCATTTTGTGTGAGCCTAGTATTGTACATGTGATCCACCTTTGTTTTGTATGGGCTATCTAGTATATGTTGCATACAGATTTTATGCCAAAAAAGAGCTCTTATAGGTAAAACATTTATGGATTTATACATTAATGAGATATTTTGCCGCTGGTCGTAAACTGCTTTGCTGACGAGTAATTTTACCATGGCGTTTTGAATTGACTGTACATGTTGGATGTTTGTCTTACATGAGTGCCCCCAGGAAGTTATACCATATCTAACGTTAGATTCAGCCAAGGACAAATAGATTAATTTCATGGTTTTGATAGGCACATAATATTTAAGTTTATACAGTTTGCCTACAATCGCTCGAAGGCGCTTACATAGCTTAGCAATATGGATATCCCACTTCATATTACAATCCACCGTCACCCCTAAGTAGACATACTCTTTGACAAGCTCAATTCTTCCACAGTCGCAGGGCTGTAAACAATTGTTATGTATGCAGTCAAAGTTATGGGATACTACTGAGGGTGCTATTGTAAATCTGGCATGAGGCGATCTTATGTGCATTAGTTTTGTTTTTTGTGCATTTACAACTAAGCCAGCGTCGTGCGACCATTTTTGTAATGATATGAAATCCTGCTGTAGCATATTCATGGCCGCGAGCAGATCCCTATGTGCGATGACAAGTGCGGTGTCATCCGCATATACATAGTGTTTGACAAAAGAAAATACTTTATTCATAAGAGAGACAAATACTATATATAGTGTTGGACCTAGGATAGAGCCCTGTGGCACACCAGTAGATGATGTTCCCACTTTACTTAATTTTCCATTTATTTTTACCTGAATTTTACGATCACTAAGGTAGTTCTTCAAAAGATTAAGAAAACGTCCCTGCACTCCTATCGCCTCTAAAACTTTAAGTAATTTTGTTGGGTCGATAGTATCAAATGCTTTAGAATTATCTATAAACAAAACTAATATATGATTTTTATGGTTTAGTTCGTTATTTATGTAATTTGAAAAATCTTGAAGTAACAGTTCTGAGCTCTTCTTTTTTTGAAAGCCGTATTGCTGTGGATCTATTATTGAAAAAGACTCGAGGTATTTATTCAATTTTATGGAGATGTATTTTTCAAGTATCTTTTCTATGGCAGGCAATATACTGATTGGTCTGTAATTTCCTATGTCCGTGTGTCTACCACTTTTGTATATGGGTCTTATAATGCTACATTTAAGGTCTTCTGGTATTACGGCTTGTGTTAATATTGTGTTAATTAAATGTGTCAAAATCGGTCCTAAAATATCAATGTGTTTTTTAATATCAAACATTCTGATATTATCTATTCCGGGTGATTTTGAATTTTTTAGAAGTTTAATAATTTTCTGAATATCTGAAAGTGTGGCACGTGGTATATAAATACTGTGTGGTAGCTGTATTGGTTCAACATTTGATGCTTTAAGATCACATTTATGTACTAGTGAGTTTATACTGTCCGAAAAGTAGTTGACGAAGTCGTCCGCCGTTGTTTCTGCAGATTTATCTTTTAGTAAGTACCTCGAGATTACTTCATCGCAATTACTCTTAGATCTACGTCCTAATATTTTATTAATCTCATCCCATGTATTCTTTGTGTTTCCAAAATAATTTTTAAATTTTTCATTAAAAAAGGTAGATTTACATTTAAATATTAATTTAGTTACAATATTCCGAAAAAATTTATATTGTTTTTCATAAACCTTATTTTTTGGTGAATTTTTCCAAATTTTATATAAATTATCTCTCTTTTTAATGCTATTCAATATTTCATTTGTCATCCACTGTTTTATAGGCCATGGTCTTTTTCTTGGCTGAAAATTTACAAATATCTTACTTTTTTCATAAATATCGTTAAATTTACATTTAATTTGTTCGTAAAGCTTAATGCAATCTTCTTCACAAAGTAATTCATTCCAATTGAACTGTCTAATGCTTGTATCGATCCGTTTTTGAGATAGAATTGACACTTTAGTCGCTGTTAATTTCTTATTACTTTTGATAAATGGATTATTTATTGCCGTAACAAAGTGATCGGCTAAATTAATCTCACATACACACGATGACAGCTTATCAGTAATTTTGTTTCCACTATTAAATCTTACAAAAATGTGATCAATGCACGAGCGTGTTATTTTTCCTGCAACAACCGTTTCTCGCGTGACGTCATCGATACATTTAGTAAAATAGTTCATAGATAATAAGTTTTCATATTGAATGGTTAGCGGATCTAAACAGTTTAACAAGTCAACATTTATATCTCCGAAAATTAGTACATTTTCACAGTGATTTGAGGAAAGATTATTGAGTATTGTTGAAAGTTCATTAATGAAAGCTAATTTACTTAAATTTGGTGGCCGGTATATTGCAAGTAAGGTAAGTTCATTATTATTTGGAAGTGTGATTATACCGAAAATATTTTCAAATACCTGAGTTTCCAATTGCTTTTGTGTGAAAATAAATGTATCTCTGATGTACACAGTAATACCTCCACCAGATCTGTGTTCGCGAAAATAGCTTATACTATTGTAACCTGGAATCTCGTACAAGCTGGCAAGTTCACTTTTAATAGAGGTTTCACAAAGCATTAGTACATCTATGTTTTTCCAACAGTCGTGAAGGTACATATGTAATACATCCCAGTATTTAGCAATTGACCGAATATTAACCTGTACACATATAAAACTTCCAACTTCACTGTTTTTTTCTACCATTTCTTCAGACCACCGGTCTAACCTATTAGTTCTCTTAAAGTCAACATCACTGTCTTCATCTATATACTTAGACGCCATAGCTGATTGTGGAGAAGTCCCTCGAGAGTGCAGCTAGGTATGCTGGGCAGTTCTCCCTGTCTCCGGTAGGATGAGTGGCGGGCTTGCCAAATTTGGTGCAGGTGGCACAAACTGCCTTTGCAGCAGTATTTGGACAGCTTTCGCGAGCGATCTGATATATATTGCGCGTTCTAGGGCTACCAAAGAGTGGTGAGATTATTGCAGGGCTGCGACATACTCTAAATTATATATTATTATAATTTGACAATAAATATTTTCGGTAGTACGAAGTGCGGCAAAAAAATTTACGGAGAGGGAAGAGACGAGGTAGGGGGAAGGCTGAAAAGGTGTAAGGGAACGGGGTGCACGGGAAAGGACATGCAGGGAGAAACAATTTGAGTGATTGAGTGAATTATACCACCGCCCCAGGAACCATTTACTGGATAACCAACACCTCTGCCATGGGTCACTCCTGAGGGGGGGGGTAGGGGGAGGGGGGGACAGGGGGTGGGGACAGGGGGGGAGGGGGGGGGGGGGGGGAAATAGAAATTGCTTAAGTCAGGACTAATTGGAAAATTAAAAATGAGGAATTACAATTTGGGAATACAGGGTAGGGGGGGTATGGAGCGGGTGTAGGGGGGTGAAGAAATAGCTTTAGCAAAGACTAATTGTATAATTGTAATTGCAGCGGAGTGGGAAGGGCGGGGGTGGGTGGGGGGGTCGGGGGGTAGGTGGTGAGGGGTAGGGGGCGGGTAGGGGGGGGGTGAAGAAATGGCTTTAGTAAGAACTAATTGTATAATGGTAGACGAAGAATTTCAGGGGAGTGGGAAGGGCGGGGGGGGGATCAATCTGGGAATACGGGGTACCGCCTCCCCGGGAACCATTAACTGGATAACTAACACCTCTGCCATAGGTTCAAGCGGATCGTTGCGTTTGGTGACTAAGCAGGGGTGCCCGGGTTCATGGGGTGAGGTTTGTAGAGGTCATGGCGGCGAATGCGTCTGGCCACCTGCGATTGGTCACAACTTTGGCCCTATAGCACCAAACAGACTGAACTTTTGGATTCTTACTTAAAATCACGTTCTGTACAGGAATCAATCAAAAAATCTACCAAAAGTATAGTTTTTAGAAAAACTCATCGTTCGTAGGTATTAGTTTTTACACTTGGGATCGGTCACAGCTTTGGCCCTATGGCACCAAAAAGGATGATTATTTTGGATTCTTACTTAAAAGCACGGTCTCGTTCACGAATCAATCAAAAAAAATTCCAAAAATATAGTTGTTAGAAAACTCATCGTTTTTCAGGGCACGTTTTGCACTTGGAATTGGTCACAACTCTAGCCCTATGGCACCAAACAGACTGAGATTTTGGATTCTTATTTTAGAGCACTGTTTGTACACGAATCAATCATAAAATCTTCCAAAAGTATACTTTTACAAACGAAAGTTTTACGCTGTATATAAGTTGTTTTTTTTAGCAAATACTCTATAATTTGGGCCATCTTAGAAAAACTATTAAGTTACCGATCGGCATTAAATGAATTAATATCGCATTACTACTTTTCTTAATATTAAATAATAACAAAAATTATTTCTCTTATGAAAATTGTCTACTTAAGTTTTCTGAAGGTTTCACTTCTACCGGTACCGAAGGATTTATTTAATTATGTATTTATTAATTAATAATTACATATTAAGAGAGGGAAAGGACATGGAGGGAGGAAGGTGGGGAAGTACCTGGCTATTCGGACCTAGTCACTAAAAACGGCTAAAGTCATTTCAAGTTAACTTGGGGTACCTTTTTACTAACGAGAGTTTTACGCTGTTTATAAGTTGTTTTTAAAAGCAAATACTCAATAATTTGGGTAATCCTAGAAAAAACTATTAAGTTATCTATCTGCATTAAAAGAATTAATATTGCATTACTTCTTATCTTACTATTAAATAATAACAAAAATTATTTCACTTATGAAAATTGTCAACTTAAGTTTTCTGAAGGTTTCACTTCTACCGGTAACGAAGGATTTATTTAATTATGTTTTTATTACACACATTGATTACATATTGTAATCAACAAATAACTTAGTACAAAATAACTTATTACTAGAATAAATTATTACTAGAAATATACTCAAAAAGAACGCAATGTGTCCGCTTTCTTGTAGTTGGAGACACTCAGACATGCTTCAACATGTTTCCTTGTGTAGAGCCATCACAAAGAGGAGACGATTATACTCATTCTCTCGCAACTCCTATAAATGGATGTTTTTGTCTCTTTTTCGCTATTTTTCGTTTAATTGAGTTTCAAATCATAACAATTTTTTTTTTTGTTTTCTTTATTCATTAAAACGTTTGTTACATGAATTTTATGATTTTTCGACCACCATGCTAGGCACATGCCCGTGTTGTGCAATGCTAAAGAAGTTTTCACTTAAAACTGTGAACTTTTAATATCGAAAGTATTACGCTGTATCTAAGATGTTTTTTAAACCAAATACTCAATAATTTGGGTAATCCTAGAAAAACTATAATCAGGACCTCTCCAGCCAGACTCTCTCGACCCATCACCTTGCAACGCAAAAAGAGGAGTGGATTCATACGTCTTTTTGCCAAGTTTGATGTTAGCCAACCTCCGACAAGAAAGTGTAACAGAAGAATAACATAATAGCAGGAAGACTAGCAGCCTGCAGGGTGAAGATTTATTGATTATAGCCAACCTCCGATAAGAAAATAAAATAGAAGAAGAAGATAATAATAAGATTTGTTCCCTGTACCCGGGTTCATGGGGTGAGGTTTGTCCGGGTCTTGGCAGCGGATGCGTCTGCCCACCAGCTGCATGGCAGGCCAGATCGGAAGAGAGTGGTTGAGGGAGTTCCTTTGACCTCTCTATCCGTACTCTCTCGGAACATCGCAGTGGGAGGCATGAATGTATACGTCCGTAACTCCTGGACACACTGCCCCCAGATTCCTACCCATCCCTAATACCCTTTGCCTTCTCAGAACTTCCTCTCCTTCCTTTTCTAAAAAAGACCCTCCACACAGCATCCCCAAAGATGCAAAGGCCTTGAGGAGAATTATTTTCCTTGATTTATTATTAAAAAAATGATTATATCATATTATATTTATGCAATATATTATTAGATTATAGTTAAATGAGTGTTTGAAATATTGAAACCAAAAACGCTAAAAACTTGGCAAATCTGAATACTTTCTAAGGCAGCCAAAAAAAAAATGAAAATGTCAAACTTGCGTTTCAACTTGTAAACAAACGATCACGTGATCATTGTATTCAAAACATGTAAAACGTCACTACGAACGCGTGATCGTACTAGGCCCAGGTTACCCCGTATTCCACTAAGCCGGTCGGTAAAAACTGCATTTTAATAGAAAGGGCTGTGTTGTAATAACTGAGTCAGGCTCGCTTTCCTACTATTGCATTTATCATTTTGCGTTACTCAATGATTGACTTCAGTTTAAAAGCGCGGTACTAAAACCAAACAATTTTATTCGGCGGCAACTAATTTCTTGGTTATTACTGGAAAGGGCAAAATTTTGGTCGCTTACACTGTGCATCTCATATGCCCTTCTGCAACGCTAAGATATTCATTTGCTGGCCGAAGATGGTTCCGTCTAGGTTACATCCGGTGCTTTTTCTAGAAACACTTTTTTGAACAAATTTAAATTGAATAGGTGTAGGTCTCTATTTTTCGGATGAAATACAAACAGGTAGACAGACATTTATTTAATTTATATTTAAACTTGAAGAAAGTACAGCATGGAAGGTGTAACGAACATGCGAAAATGTGTTATGGGTTTTAGTTGCACTATTATTATTATTATTTCAAGTTAGCTTGGGAGCTTGGGAACCGCCGCCCCGGGAACCATTTATCGGATAACCAACTACTCAGCTAAGAATTCAGAAGTCGCAAGATCAAATTATGGCATGAGTAAGTATTTTTTTTTTGATAAATTTGTATTATTTTCGATAATGCTTTGCTTAACGTTCCTTGACTAAGAATTCAGAAGTCGCAAGTTCGATTTACGATTAATAAAAAAAAATTATATAAAATATAACGAAGAAAATCTGTGATGGGCGGGCGGTGTGGATTTAATTTGTATGCAAATCTATGGTTTTACTCCGAAATAAAATTTGTTCTCTTTCATATTTTTCAATTTCGGAGTAAAACTATAGATTTGCATTTTGAGTAATTCTAATTTGGGTGTAATACGGGGTACCGCCGCCCCGGGAACCATTTATCGGATAACCAACTACTCAGCTAAGAATTCAGAAGTCACCAGATCAAATTATGGCGTGAGTAAGTACATTTTTTTAGATAAGTTTGTATTATTTTACGACATCAAGTTGCTTTATGATCCTTGACTAAGAATTCAGAAGTCGCAAGTTCAAATTATGGCGTGCGCAAGTAATTTTTTTTTGTTTTTGATAAATTAGTATTATTTTACGATAATGCGTTCCTTAACGATCCTTGACTAAGAATTCAGAAGTCGCAAGTGCAAATTATGGTGTGCGCAAGTACATTTTTTTTGATAAGTTTGTATTATTTTACGATCTACATAATCGTATAACTTATGTACCTATGTGTCGTTTTACAGTTCTTTTGCTGATCCGATTTAAATGACCAATCAGAGAGGTTGTGAAGGAAGCCTTCTGATTGGTCATAAAAAACATGTACCTATATGGAGTTTTACTGTTAATTGGTTGATCTGATATATAATGGCGCATTCTAGGGCTGCCACAGAGTTGTGAGATTATTGCAGGGCTGCTACATACTCTAAATTATCTATTATTATTATTTGACAATAAATATTTTCGGTATTACTAAAGAGGGAACGAACGAGGCGAGGGAGGGGGAAGGCGGGGAAGGTGGAAGGGAATGGGGCGCACGGAAAAGGACATGCAGGGAGAATCAATTTGAGTGAGTGAATGAAGGAGGCGATATCAATTACCGCCGCCCCGGGAACCATTTACTGGATAACCAACCTCTGCCATAGGTCACCCCAAGAGGTGGGGTATGGAGGGGGGGGGGGATGGTCCCAGAATTTACGAAACTACCGTCTTCTTCCTTTTCTAAAAAGATCCCCCACAAGCAAAGATTCAATAAATTATTTCACTTATGAAAATTGTCTACTTAAGTTTTATGAAGGTTTCACTTCTACCGCGTGTCAATTACAAATTCAAATTAGAGTGTGCGCAAGTAAGTTTTTTGATAAGTTTGTTTTATTTTACGAAAATGCGTTGCTTTACGATCGTTGACTAAGAATTCAGAAGTCACAAGTTAAAATTACGGCATGCGCAAATAATTTTTTTTGATAAGTTTGTATTATTTTATGAAAATGCGTTGCTTTACGATCCTTGACTAAGAATTCAGAAGTCGCAAGTTCAAATTATGGCGTGCGCAAGTTAAAGAATAACGCCGAAAATTATAATAATATAATGATGATCATCATCATCATCATGAGTATTATTATTACGTGAAGCAAAAACTTTGTACCCCTTTTTACGAAAATTGCGCGGACGGAGGAGTATGAAATTTTGCACACTTATAGTTTATGTAGAGAAGGAGTGCAGAAAGCTATTTTTTTTAATTATGCATAAAAAATACATTAAATCAATAAAAAACATTACAATTATCAGTATATTAATATGTGAAGCAAAAACTTTTTACCCCTTTTTACGAAAATAGAAGTATGAAATTTCGTACACATAGTTTATATAGAGAAAGAGTGCAGAATGCTAATATTTTTTTTTAATTATGCATAAAAAATACATTAAATCAATAAAAAAAACGTTACAATTATGGTCGAATTTCGACCATTGGGCGACCACTAGTTGTTATAATTACATGAATTATCACTTACCTAGTTATTGCCGGACGTTTGTTTTATTATTTTATTTTTATCAAAGTTTTTATTCCAGCAGGACTGGGAGAGTAGAGCAATCCCAGTCTGCCATCATATTTCATAAACAATTATAATGTAATAATTAAAGAGAGTAAATTAAAAATCTTAAAGAAAAAAATAGAAATAAAATGTGATAACATATTAAGTAGGTACCCAATTAAAACATAAAATGAAAATAAGTTAATAATGTAATATCCAGAATTAAAATCTCAAAATTCTCTCGGTGGACTCGTGATATTTCTGCAAATATCACTATAGTCAAACAGATACCAAGTCATAGAGTTATACAATTAGAAGCGCTATTGACTACTAACATCTCATCAAAACGTGTTCAGCTATTTGAAAGCGATAAGTGGTGCGCGTATACCGGATTCGTTAGAGCGTTGGAAGCGATGGAGGTATATTGGAGGTAAAAACGTTGAACCCTTTTTTTCGCTTCATGTCTCATCTAAATATAAAACATCAATGTACCAAGTGCACTCCCAAAATTTCAAACGGGGAAGAACGTTCTGTCCACGTGCTCCGATCACGCGTCCGTTGATGATTTGCGTGATGATTTGCACGTTATGAAAACATTGATCACGTGATCGTTTGTTAACAAGTTGAAACATATCGTTCTCATTTTGTTTTTCGGCTGCCTAAGAAAGTATTCAGATTTGCCAAGTTTTTAGCGTTTTTAGTTTCAATATTTCAAACACTAGTTTAATTAACTAGGTCCACTTTAATATAATCTAATAATATATTGTATAAATATAATATAAAATAATCATTTTATTATAATAAATCAAGGACAATAATTCTCCTCAAGGCCTATGTTATATTAGGGGATGCTGTGTGGAGGGTCTTTTTTTATTAAAGGAAGGAGAGGAAGTTCTGAAAAGGCAAAGGGTATTAGGGATGAGTAGAAATCTGGGGACAGTGTGTCCAGGAGTTACGGACGTATAAATCCATGCCTCCCACTGCGATGTTCCGAGAGAGTACGGCTAGAGAAGTCAAAGGAACTCCCTCAACCACTCTCTTCCGATCCGGCCTGCCATGCAGCTGGTGGGCAGACGCATCCGCCGCCAAGACCCGGACAAACCTCACCCCACGAACCCGGGTACCGGAAACAAATCTTATTATTATCTTCTTCTATTATATTTTCTTATCGGAGGTTGGCTGTAATCAATAAATCTTCACCCTGCAGGCTGCAAATCTTCAAACAATTATGTTCTTCTTATGGTTTTTTTTTTCGGATTTGGATATCTGATTTTCTTTTCGGAGGTTGGCTATCATCAAATAATCTCCACATTTCTCACACGATTATACGTGGTTTTATCACACATACGCCTCAGGGACATCATTTCTACAGCATTCAGCCTACCCCCCCCTCCGGAAGGAGATGGAGAGAGGCCGGTGGGGAAGTACCTGGCTATTCGGAACTAGTCACCAAAAACGGCTTAAGTCATTTCAAGTTAGCTTGGGAGCTTGGGTACCGCCGCCCCGGGAACCATTTACTGGATAACCAACACCTCTGCCGTAGGTCACCTCAAGTGGTTCGTTGCGTTTGGTTAAGCAGGGGTGTCCGGGTTCATGGGGTGAGGTTTGTCCAGGTCTTGGCGGCGAATGCGTCTGCCCACCTGCTGCGTGGCGGGCCGGATCAAGAGTGCTTGGTTGAGGGATCCATTTTGACCTTTCCAGCCGGACCCGGAGGCTACCGAGGTGTCGCCGCCGCGCGCAGGGCCTAGCAGCAAAAACCCACGGAGCGGGTTTTTGACTGCTATACGAATGTCGTGGATTGGATGGACATATGAATCCATCTCTTCTACTGCATTGCAAGGCGATTGGTTGAAAGAGGAATTTAAGAACCTGACTTCGAGTACATCTCGAGTACTATCATAATTAAATTTCACATATCGAGTACCTACATCATAATTAAATTTTAATGTGAAGTAGTGGTCGCCCAATGGTCGAAATTCGATCATAATTAATTTAATGTGTAATTTTTTTTTATTGATTTAATGTTTTTTTATGCATAATTGAAAAAAAATATTAGATTGATGGAACAATAAAAGAATTTGCTTTTTAGACGCTTAAAAGTTAAAGACGGAAGAAAAACCAACCAAAGTTAAAGACAAAGCCAACACCTTTGCCATAGGTCACCTCAAGCGGTTCGTTACGTTTGGTGACTAAGCAGGGGTGCCCGGGTTCATGAGGTGAGGTTTGTGCAGGTCTTTGCGGCGGACGCGTCTGCCCACCATCTGCATGGCAGGCCGGAACGCGTATTTCCAAACCCTATACCGGTTCAGTCGCGGTTAATACACCTCTATATTGGTTATTTTTTATCACTTCAATTATCACACGCAAAAAAAAAATATTCTAAAATGTAAATAAAATAATCTTTTCAATGTGTACCTAGGTACATTAGAAATTAATAATTTTATTCTAAAATATTTAAATTTTGATATTATTCCCATATATTTGTAAATACACCTCTTTATTGGTTATTTTTAATCATTTTGCAAAAACAAAAATTGTTCTAAAATCTAGATAAAATAATCTTTCCAATGTGTTTATTAGAAATTAATAATTTTATTTCTTAATATTAAAATTTTGATCGTGAAAAATTGACTGAAACATTGACTGAACCGGGTTTTAGTTTACAAAACATCCAAATATTATTATTATTATCATAAGGCTGTGGAAACGTCCGAACATGCATGGCCTAGACATATATGACAATAGTCATATGGACGTATTCCCGTAATTTGTATTCCCGTTATTTAAGTAAAAGATGAATTACCCAAAAGGTCGGTCATCTACTAGACTTGAATACATCGTCAAAGTTATTAAATGGTCCTTTCTAAAACTTATCTCTAAATTTCCTATCGACATTATTTGGACGGGCGATATCGGCCAAACCCACACGGCGGAGAGATCCAGCGATATTAACAGCTAATATTTAATATTATATGATTATGACAATTAAAAATTTTTTTATGATAAATAATTTTTTTTTTTACGATTATATAAGAATTATAATATGCGTAAAATGTATTCGGCGGCAAACAATTATTTAAAAAAAAAATCTTATTGAAATGTTGTCATGTTATTCACATAAATTTATTTCTTATTTCCTAGTTTTGTTCACTTTTATATATTTTTAGTTATAAAGTATTTATATCGTGGTCGAGGGGTAAGGCTCTTGACTCGCAATCCGAACGTGGCGAGAAGAATCCCATCAGGGGTAAATAAATTTTATTTGTGTTATTTCGCAAATAATGCATTTAAAATAATGTATACTATATTTGCGGCACTTTCCAGAGGGCAAGATAGTCTCAGTATTGCCCTAGTATAAGACCACCATTCAGAATCGAAACATTGCTTGAAATAGCTTTAGCCGTGTTTTGTGACTAGATCTGGACTAGGCTGTCTGATCCAACAGTTACCACGTAGGAACCTACTATTTTAAAATTTAACCTTAAAAATATAATCTTGACACTCGATGTACTCGAAAACGAAATCTCAATCCAAAAATAGTTACACCTGCCACAAAATCAATTCCAATTGTTATATAGAGTAACTTCACAAATCGTCACAAATTCTGTATTACTAAGGACGGGTTGTTTCAAAAAATTTGATGAATTCATCAAATATTTTAAGTTAATTTTCACGTTCTGTGTAAGTTCTATTCAAGTTCTGTGATTATTTCAGTTTCATGCAGCAACTAGCCTATAATGATATAATAACAGAACTTGCATAGAACCTCCACGGAACGTCAAAATTAACTTCAAATATTTGATGAATTCATCAAATTTTTTTAAACAACCCGTCCTTAGTGTTTAAATACAGAATTCGTGATGATTTCTGCCGAAAGCAAGCATTATACCAATGAAAGCATATAATTCCTTTTCGGATAACTGCTCTATCATTTCCCGGGTGAACGTCACATCTGACGATTTGTTTCGTCACGTGTTTCTCCACCATATCTTCCAGTCATTAAATTCAAATTAATTTCTAACAGTATTAATACGTTAGTGTCTGCGTGGTTGAAATTTAAGAACCCGGCTTTGAGTGCATCTCTGACGCCACGCCGTACGCGCCACGCCACATAAACATCTGTGTACGTGAAATTTCAAACATAGCTACCGTTGTTATTCGGTTTCGAATTCAAGAATTCGTCAAAGGACGGTGCCACTCCCATTAGCAGGTCGCATGAGAACGTGCCTTCCCTAGGAATAAGTAATACGATTTTGTAAATTTGTTAATCTCTTCCCGATATGGAAAGATTGACGATAATACTTAGCTGTATCACACGGCTTTATATTACATGTGACGTCAGTGCCTGTCCCGGTTTCTTTGTCCTGGTGTCTAGTTGTCACTGGATCACAGTGGATCCGAGGAACGGGCTATTTTCGGAAACAGTTCCAATCGGATTTATAAAATGGTCACCAACACTCAAATTGGGCGAAGCCGAACCCAGGACCTAGCAGCAAAAATCTGCGGAGCAGGTTTTAAATGGTAGTAATTATAATAACCGTAAATAATATTCAGAAGTAATTATTTACATTGAAAAAATTATACTTTTTCACTTTCCGCAAAATTTTAAATAAAACTGCTTTTATACCCCTGAAAACATAGAATATTCATGATCAAAATTACACATGAGTTTCATGGTAAAGTCGACGCCCTAAAACTTAACGGATAGACGAAATCCGGTCGAATCAGAGAGCAAATAGCGTCATGAAATTATGTACAACATTCGAGACGTTGCAAATTTTTACACGTTTAGTTGCTTAAAGCGGGCGAGTTCAGAGTGGTCATCACGTGATGACGCGATGACGGCTTGGCGGGCCCTTTCCCCCGGCCCCTCAACCCGCCGGTTTTGCCCAAGGAACATGTTAAAACACGCCTGAGTGTCTCCTACTACAAAGAAGCGAACGTGCGCGTAATGGAAGTAAATCGAAGATGTCATCGTTTTTATGTGTTTTGGATACATAGAAAAATTAAATAATACCCAATACATCACCGTTTTTTTTTAAGTTAGTTTATTAATTTTAAAGTTAAAGTTTTGCTTTATTTACCAAAAAATGATTTTAAAGACGGTTGATTTACGTAGTGTAAAAAAATTAATATTCGTCATTATTAAGCTTGAGATGTTTTTTATGACAATTAATTTTTTTTCATATTGTATATGATTGCAGATGAAAAAAATCTAAAGGTCGATTGACGAATTATTGAAAACGGACATTTTATAAACTGTTTTAAAAGTAAGACAGTATTTTATATAAATATTTAATTTTAACTGGTGGTATAAAACATACTTGTAACTAAAAAAGTATTCTATAATTTTTTTTGCCTCTGTTATGTGCACGGATGACTTTAAAAATACGCAAACAACATAAAATATTGAAAATCCCTCGTGCTCTCTTAATATACTGATTATTATAGTCATTCCATTTATATTAGGTATATAATTATTATAGCATTGTAAAAAGAGCAAACGAGATGCGCAGTGTAAACAAACGAGATCTAATTTTTTCCACTAAGAACTTAGAAATTACTTGCTATCGTTTAGAATTGTGCCGACTGTGCCTGAGCAGATACTTCCGGGGTATTGCCCGAACTGAGGGGAAGCGGGACAGATTCTGCTGTCCCGCCCAACTTTGCGAGGAATTTTTTTTTTTTTTTGGTTTTAGGCAATTCACCCTGGAGAGAGTGCGAGGAATTTGCTATAAATTATGTAGTATTTAGAAAAGTAGTAATGCGATATTAACTCTTTTAATGCAGATCGATAACCAAATAGTTTTTCTAGAATTACCCAAATTATTCAGTATTTGGTTTAAAAAAATAACTTAGATTTAGCATAAAACTCTCGTTAATATAAGTTCGTTCCCCCAGTCCGAACACACATTTTTTAAGTGAAAACTTCTTTAGCACCGTTGTGATTTGAAACTCAATGAAACGAAAAATAGCGAAAAAGAGACAAACACATCCATTTAAAGGAGTTAGCTTGCGAGAGAATGAGATATTATAATGGGTCTCCTCTTTGTGCGGTGCTTTGTAGCCTCCCCGTGTGGGGAGCTACGAAGCATTGTAAAAAGAGCAAACGAGAAATCATTTCTACAGCATTCAGTCCAATTAATCCCGCTTCAGAACTAAAGTTTTTTCTAGTTTATAGTTTTAAAACTTCTGTCTTTAACTTTTTTAAAAGCAAATTTTTTTATTGCAATATTAATCTAATATATTTTTTTAAATTTTGCATTAAAAAAAAACAGTAAATCAATAAAACGAACATTACACATTAAATTAATTATGATGAAATTTCGACCATTGGGCGACCACTATTTCACATTAAAATTTAATTATGATGTAGGTACTCAAGATGTTAAATTTAATTATGATAGTACCTGAGATGTAGTCGAAGTCGGGTTCTTAAATTCCTCTTTCAACCAATCGCCTTGCAATGCAGTGGGAGAGATGGATTCATATGTCCATCTAATCTGCGACATTCGTATAGCAGTTAAAAACCCGCTCCGTGGGTTATTGAATCAATGTTTTGTTTTTGCTAACTCAGATGTTTTACATGTCCTTGGACTTGTAAAATTTGTTCTCTTTCGTAATTTTCAATTTCGGAGTAAAACTATAGATTTGCATACAAATCAAATCCACACCGCCCGCCCATCACAGATTTTTTCCTTATATCTTTTATAAGGAATTTTTATATATATTTTTTAATTAATCGTAAATCGAACTTGCGACTTCTGAATTCTTAGTCAAGGAACGTTAAGCAATGCATTATCGTAAAATAATACAAATTTATCAAAAAAAAAACTTACCTGCGCACACCATAATTTGAACTTGCGACTTCTGAATTCTTAGTCAAGGATCGGAGAAAGGAACGCATTATCGTAAAATAATACAAATTTATAAAAAAAAAATTACTTGCGCACGCCATAATTTGATCTTGCGACTTAAAGCAACGCATTGTCGTAAAATAATACAAACTTATCAAAAAAAATTTATTTACTCACGCCATAATTTGATCTTGCGACTTCTGAATTCTTAGCTGAGTAGTTGGTTTTCCGATAAATGGTTCCCGGGGCGGCGGCGCACATACCCGCCCCAGAAATATTGAAAATCCCATTTGGGTGACGGGGCGAGAGAGTCCAACTGGAGATTTCATAGTAAGGTCTCCCTCAATCAGTCTCTCCCGATCCAACCCGCCACGCAGTAGGTGGGCAAACGCATTCGCTGCAAAGACAAACCTCACCCCTTGAATCCGGACACCAATCACTTGGGGTGACCTATGGCAGATCTACTTCACCAAAAACGGCTAAAGTCATTTCAAGTTAGCTTGGGGTATCGCCGAGATACGGTAGCGGTAGCGGTAGAAGTGAAACCTTCAGAAAACTTAAGTAGACAATTTTCATTAGTGAAATAATTTTTTGAATCTTAAGATGCTGTGTGGGGGATCTTTTTAGAAAAGGAAGAAGACGGTAGTTTAGTAAATTCTGGGACGCCGCCGCCCCCCTTCCCCTTGGGTGACTTATGGCAGAGGTTGGTTTTCCAGTAAATGGTTCCCGGGGCGGCGGTATAATTGATAACGCCTCCTTCACTCAAATCGATTCTCCCTGCATGTCCTTTCCCGTGCGCCCCGTTCCCTTCCACCTTCCCCGCCTTCCCCCTCCCTCGTTCTTCCCTCTCCGTGAAATTTTTCGCCGCATTTCGTACTACCGAAAATATTTATTGTCAAATAATAATAATAGAAAATTTATGTAGCAGCCCTGCAATAATCTCACAACTCTGTGGTAGCCCTAGAACGCGCCATCATATATCGGATCAACACATCAACAGTAAAACTCCATATAGGTACATGTTTTTTATGACCAATCAGAAGGCTTCCTTCACAACCTCTCTGATTGGTCATTTAAATCGGATCAGCAAAAGAACTGTAAAACGACATATAGGTACATAAGTTATACGATTATGTAGATCAACGAAGTATGTTGATTTACAAGCGACAGATCAACATAGCATGTAAATTTGCAAGCAATTCCCATACAAATTTTTAAAATTTTATGATAAGTACATCAAATATTTTTACTTGCAAACTGGCAACCTTGGTAACTAATGTAATAATGTTGCAAAATCATACAGACGTATTCCATCACAGCCAAGTTATATGGTGTTAAAGGTGGATCAACTTGGCTTATAACTTCTTACTGGATCAACACACTACGGGAAGAGGCCAATATATATAAACATACACATACATACACATCCATATAAATACATGTACCTGCACACATGCATATAAATATATATATATACATACGTATACATACGCTTACAAATTCACATACACATACATATATGTACACACATATATAAATTGTAAGTGTATGTATAGTTGTTGGATACTTGAAAAACTACTTAGATGGCAATAACGTTTATAATTCATTTGTCCCATAAAATATGTGTGTGTTTTAATTATTTATTTCGTAATCATTAATTTTAGTAAGAAAAAACGTGAGGTGAGCCATAAATATGTGTGTGTTTTAATTATTTATTTCGTAATCAGTAATTTTAGTAAGAAAAAACGTGAGGTGAGCCATTTTTCAAAGTTTGCATTCAAAATTTTTATATTTAAAAAATTGCACGCTCATTTCTAATTACAGTACAATCTCTCTAATCCGGCACTATTAAAAACCTGAGGGTGCTGGATTATTGGAATGTTCGGATTACTGGATTATATAGAGAAAAAAATTATAATAAATAAAACATAGCAATTCATAAAGGGAATATACTTTTTTACTTTTTTTTTTAAAAGAAAGACAAACATTACCAGGTTACGAATAACCCCACAATGTTTGAAAATCTCCTACTACCACCACAGAAAGCCGAAAATGTTGCTTGTGTTGTGATGGAGGACTTAGCCAGCCGAGGAATCGAACACGGGACGCCCGGGTGGGACCCAAACGCGATGCCCACTCAACCACTGACCGGTCAATAACGTATGTAATGTATGTACATATTTGTGTTCTTGTTTGACAGGTTTTATTGTAACTGTAACATATCTCAAAATTACATAGTTTTAAAATACTCCTTAATTGAGGTCTGCTTTTGTGCAACTTGTAGTCCTTGCTTAAAAACCTTTTCTCGCATGTTTCGAAGAATTATAATATCTTTGGCAGATATGCCTGCTAGACGACGCTAGACGAAGACGCGGCGTAAATACGTTTGCACGTGCACACGAGATAAGTGTTGAGGTTAGACTGCTAGACGACGACGCGCGATGGAGCGCATAGGCGCAGAGGGGCGAGGGAGGCGCGGGCGGAGGGTGCTGGATTATTGGACGTATTGGTCTATTGAAGTGCCAGATTAGTGAGATTGTACTGTATATAATTTGACATTGTATTTCATCACCTTTCGAAAACAGTTTTTAGTTTTCAGATATGTTACAAATATTCCATTTGTTTAGATTTTATTGCGAAGCGGAAATATTTTTACCTTCTGACAAAATACGACCAATTTTTGAAGGGTTAAATGATAGCAGGGAGTCAAGAATTATGTTGAGAGTTGAGTTGGGACAAATATTATTGAATGTTTGAGGAACACGGGAAATTGGTTTATCGCAGCAATCGTTTTATTGTTTAATGTGTAAAATAGTTTGGTATGGCGGGTTCGTTTAGATTTTAAATGGTATGTTTAGGTTCTTGGAGACAGAAGTTCAGTCAAGTCTATTTATTATATGATATGGCAAAATATTAGTTACATAATTTTAACATTTGCTTGTATTTGCAGGTCTATTCTTCGATACCCCCGAGATAGTGCCCAAGGGGGCGGGCTCGGGCAGGTGGCTGTGGGGGCGCAACGGAGACCCCCTGAACAAGATGGCCCCTGAGGCAGAGGTGCGTGCCCTGCTAGAGGGGCAGTTCCTGGCCAGGAGGGCGCACGCTGAGGATATGGGCTTCGTCATTGGTAACAGACATAATATCACATCATTAAATTCATCAAGTAATACTACGATATCTCACGTGGACTACATACCATCAAACATACATGCAGAAATTCTGAGACTGCCATATGTACTCCTCGTTGTTCAGAATACTAATGGAGGGAAATAATTATGCCGAGTCGGTGGATATCTTCAATTTATCACTGTATAAATACAAAAAGATTGTTACTGGGGCAGTTCACTTATGTATAAAAATAAATTAAAAAAAAACTGTATGATTTTTTCTACGCCCATTCAAAGGGGAGTTAACAAAAAAAAATACTAATTTTGGTTGTCTGTGGATTGTCCTGCATGAAATCTGATTCAATAAACTCAAATTTGCTTTGAATTTAAGTGTCATTTTAAAAATTGGAACTGATAGGGATAGAGTACTTACCTATAATACAATATTTTTAACAGAAAATTATTTTAATTTCCGTTTTCAAAATTGGAACTGATTTGTGTTATTTTAGACCATCCATTCTTTTTCACAGGATCTGCACTGGTTTAACACATAATGTGGCATTTTTTAAAATTAGAATGATCACCATCAAAGCATTATATCCCAGGATATCTTTCTCGATGAATCAAAGGTTTTATCGATAATGTCGTAACTTGTCATCGTTTTCAAGCATGTCTGCAGATCGCCAACGAATAAAAAACAGTTCTAAAAGACCGAGTGTTCTCAATTTATTCAATGTGAACTATTATTTCTACATTAGTGATCTGCATTCATGCTCAGAAATGAAGAAAAGTTATCGACATCCCCCTCGGTAGTAAGCTTTCCATTGCTTGCAATTCCTCATTCGTCTCTAGTTCTCAATCCTCTCATCCTACTCCAATTTCCCCAGAACATGGATAGCATTCCCACCCGACGCCTGTGCTCTAAAGATTGCAATCCGTTCATTAAGGTGGGAGAATCTATCAAACGGACCGCCCGTTTCTGCACAGAGTCGAGGGTATTTTTCAAGTATTTTTGAGCTCCAGACCAGAGGTGACTGCCAAATTCAACCGTGGGGCGCACTTGCCATTAGTACAGGGTTAGCAGTTGTGTACTATTAAAGTATCTGCGGACCCTGTACAGTACGCCCAGTTTTTGAGAGGCATTTTTCCGTTGTCGAGACTTACAGAATTTTACAATGGTCTCATGTTTATTTTCATTCTGTAGATGCATTCGAATGAGCAGCATTAATTTCTTTGTTCATAATGTATTTTTGTTATTTCAGACAAAGACACAAAGATCTTGGCGACTGGTGGAGCTTCGATGAACAAATCTTTATTACAAGTTTTATCTGATGTTTTCAACGCCCCTGTTTATATTCAGGTTTGTTAAGTTTATGTACATTTCCACTCGAGCGATTTCCGGGAGTTCAGTTTTTGATTGCCGTGCTTGTTGCCATAATCATACCTATGAGTATTAAGTGGTTTAAAATGCGACAGTCCATCTACATTTTACCGTTTATCCCAGCGGGCAAATAGAGAGCACCATGTACACACTCGCTCTCGACGAGTCTCGGCGAGTGTGTATAGCCGGCATTACTCTTGCAAGACACATTGGAATAGAATTTGTCTGTTACACAAATCAAAATTGAACCAAAGCGAAAGCAAAATTTTAGTTGAAGACTTGGTGAAGAATTACTTAATTTCATTTCTTCTTATTTAATTATTTTTTTGTGTTAACTTCACACAGGAGGCCTAGCGGAAAATAATTTCCCTTTCAGGACCTACGTCATCTTTGGGGATGTTGTGTGAAGGATCTTTTTGTGGAAAGGAATGAGTGAACCTGGGTCTTGGAGATAGACATATTGCAGGAGGGAGGAAATTCAGCGGCCAGCAAATCGTTCCACAGCCGAGCTGTTGAACTCAAGAACGAGTCATAGAAATGACCCGTTCTCTTATAATGTCAACTGTGTGCAAATGTGGGGTGCGCGTTTTGGCGTGTTTCCCGACTGTGCACCAGTGCCGAAGGAATCAATGATGCTAGTTCCTCGGAGCATCTTCCATTGAAATACCGCTGTAACAAGATCGAGAGACTAACAAATATGTCTTAACTTTATGAGAGCGAAAAATGTGCTCTCATTAGTCACACTGAATTTGTGCAATTGAACTACATTTTAACATTGCAATCAATAACTAACATGACAATATAACTTAGTATTAGTCAACTTTTGAGGGCCTTCTGCAAGTACGCGATACTCGGCGATTCAAGCATCTTGGAGACTTCCGCCATACATCTGTGTGAAGGTTTATGTGCACAAGCACACACTGCCGACATTTTGTAAACTCGTTGGTGACGCCAGTCTCCCGCGACCGGCCGGACGAGGTTGTTTACTCGCATCATCGAGACTGTTAACATGGCATCAGACATTTTGCAATAATGCGTGCATTTTAGATCAATGCTAGGAACAAAATAGTCAACAAGGAATGACACAATATAACAATGACAGTTACTTAGTAACTGTTTGGTTGTGAATGAGGTTAGAAAGCATTCTCGTTTTGACAATTCAATTCAATTCTATGTACATATTTGTTTCAAATACATTAAAAAAAAAATGTACATTTTAGTGCGTTTTTTAAAATACATTTGAAAAAGAGTATTACTTAAAATACAGCAACTGTAATTTTCCCAAAATTTCAAACGGGTTAGAACGTTCTTTCCCGTTTGAAATTTTGGGAGGGCACTTGGTATCTGTTTGACTATAGCATTAATAGAGTTTGCCTTTTAAAACCAGCTTCAATTAATGAAGCTAAATATGTCAATATCCTAATTTATTCTGTTCAAGCAAGATTGCTCTCCTCACCGGCATGACCATTGGCAAGTTAGTCCTGCAGTCTAAGAGATAAAACAGTCTATGCTGTCGGTGGCGGAGATAACCATCAGGAACAAAAAATGAATGATAGCTGAGTTTTTAAACCATTCGCGAATCAGTTTGAAGAAATGTGTAGCAATTTGTACATCCCTTCTGACCCGTAGATGGTTCATTCTGAGCATAACCAAAAGAAATTCATTAGGATAGAGTCACGAGTAGTAACGATTGGCAGTGGGTCTCCTGATTTTTCAGTAGCAATGTGTACGGACTGTGCACGATAAATTGTTTCCGAAGTGAGTACACAATATGAGTGTCGAATTCCTGCATACCCGTGTGGAATGATGTGAATGCCTAATGTTTCATTATTTTTGTTCATCTTTCAGGATTGTGCCAACTCCGTGCTACTAGGAGCGGCGTATCGCGCACGGCACGGTCTCATCTGCTCTCAAGCCAAAACCGCAGAAGACAAACCGACCTTCACGGCGGCCACGGAGACCGCGCCGGCTCCGACTCTCGTATGTTCTCCGTACCCTGACGCAGCTCAGATCTACACTCCGATGCTGCACCGGTACAGGGAACATATCACCAACGTTGTAAATGAGAACACGGCAAAGGCTGTTAATTTTTCCACACCCATGCAGTAATGTACTAATTGAGGAGCAAAAATATATGATTTTATGATGCCAGAGTCTAGCATGGTCAATCTATAAAACATATCAATATGATATTGACTAAATCCGTCATATATGGTTATTAGGTGGTATGCGCGAGCACGGTCAGCAATTGATTCCGACAGCTGGTAGACAAAAGCCGCCTGATTAAGTGCGGCATCTTGTTGGCTGTTACTGAGCTTTGGTCAACTGTCAATATACAAACCTTTTTTAATAATGTCATTCGTCATGCAAAATTGCTACCCTATTATATATAGTGTTGATACCGTAAGGCGATTTCTCATTTCATTGTCTATATCGGCTTGGCTATCGATATGCCTAACGAGCGCGACCGTCCGCAGAAAATTGATATAAAATCGTCATCAGTTGAGCCTATTGATATGATATTGTTAAGTTATTGATTTAATCATGCTAGAACCCCTGGAACATACCTAGGAGGCTCGATCTCTGTTATTTTTTTTTCCTCAATTTTGCATTAATTTTAACTTCTTACGGCCGCTGCATCCAATCTTTCCCTAGCAGTGTCTAATTTAAGTGAAATATGACATCCAAAATCACTGGATTCGTGTACTGATTGGCATAAATTACGCTATGCCGCAATGGACACAGCAAAGTTGTACTATTTAGGCCAGATTATAGCGCCGCTGTCACTAAATGTAATTGGAAATAACGTCCTCAAATGTATTACATAACTGTGGAGTAAAATTGTTTTGATTATCTTTTTATGGATGCTTGGTCTGTGCTGATTTTTATTCCTCAACCTTTACATTAATTTTAACTTTGGTAAGCTTTCGAAATCGCTGGACATGCAATACAAATATTTTTTAGAAAAAACTCTTTGATACACCATTACTGTAAATGACAACTATTTGCTTGTTTATTCTGGGCGATGGATTGCATTCAAAATTTCAATTGCATAAAATGAAAATTTGCTTTCATTGTATGAGATGGTGGCCATTTGCAATATTTTTTCGCTTGTTTTTTTTTACTTAAAAATAATTTTTTTATGTAAAGAAAACTTGCCTAAAAACTGTAATTTTATTTTATTTCATTTCTTAAATTCCTACCTAATACGTATGAATTAAATTGTAACAACATCTCTTCTAGCCCTTTGTTATGTTACAGCATCATGAATACCAGCATAACAAAATGACAGAAATTATTGCAAATGGCCGTCATCTTATAGAAAAAAGCAAATTATCATTTTACATAATTGAAATTTTGAATGCAGTACTTTCGATCGCCCCAAATACAAATAGTTTTCTTTTATAGTAATTAAGGTGAATCAATAGGTTTTTTCTAAAAAATATTTGTATCAAGCTTGTCCAGCGATTTTGAAAGTTTACCCAGTCTTTTAATTGGCGCTTGAATAACATAAAAGTTTTTCTAATGAATACGACCTTCAAAATACTATTATAATGGAAGCTTGCATAATAATTATTAGGGATTTGCGGTGCAATATTTTGTCAAAGAATTATGTATTGTTTAAATACATATCTCTTCATATTTTAACAGCAGTTGTTGCTTTCTATGCTAAATTGCTAATACATTTACCTCATTATTGTACAAAAAAGCCTAGCACAATTTGCAATTAAATATTACATAACGCACTCATGGATTATTCTATGTTATTGAACAAAGCAGCTAAACTTTTAAATTTATATTATTTTAAACTTTAATTAATTTTAACTTTTTACTTGTACTACTTTGACAGTTAAATGCAATGACATTAAAATATATATAGACATGTTATTATCTTTCAAAATTAACACAAAATGTGGCAACAAACATAATAATTCAAAGAATTTATGTGTTCACAAATGAAATAGATATAGTACCGGGCTGCTTTATGTACTTAAAAGTTGCGTCGAATACTACATTCTACATCATGGGTGCAATTGAGATGCGTACTTGCTTAGACGAATAGCACGGGACGACCTATTATCAGTGGATTTTCCTTATACTTTTGTGTGTTGCTACAATCGTTATCTATTTATCTAACGGCACTTGAAAATCTTTGGGTAAAAATCAAAAAAGTTGCATTACTGCTTATAATAAGTAATTTGCTTGTATTTACAAATGATATATTATGATTCTTTGTTTGACTAGTATTTGCTGTGTAATGGAAACACTTTCTCATTACGCGAGAGCATTTTGACACCTGCATTTACGCAATCAGAGATAGCAAACGATGTTCACGTGACGCTTGACAGTTTAGTACTAAATGAAAAGGACATACATATCTTTTGTTAATTATAGCAATTATCATATCTTTTTCTATTCACTTCAAGATCTATGTGTGTCTATAAGTTTTTTAATGTCATTGATTAAATGTATTTTTCAACACTCCATTGTTTGTGATTAAAATGACGTAACAAATTGAAAATTGTTCCGTTAACCTAGACATATCAAACTACTAAACACTGTAACTTTTATAAAAGCAGAGCTCTCTGTTTATTTCTGCTATGGAAACAGATTTCTGCTTTTATACTAAATTTAAGATAATGACTTAGGTTCAAGTTTACATTCCAAATATTTTACCTGAAGTTTTTTTACTTAGGTAAGTATTAAAAATCAAATATTGCACTATGCTTGTAACTCTTTTTAGGGTTCTTGCTTACTTATTGTAACTCATATATTTTTACAGAGTTCTTACTTGAGATTTTATATATTTATACATTGTTAAAAGCTACTTATCAAGCTTAATCGTTTTATAGAGAGATTTAAAATTAATATATGTATTGACTAATTTAAATAGATTAAGCCTAACTTTGTGATAGACTATAATTTTTATAATATGAAATACATTTTTAAAAATCTGTTTCAATTTGAATAATGAATTTTACAAATTCCTTAATACATTCCAGTGATCAATGCAGTTATCAGTCCTTAATTAAATCAATTTGGTATTGATGTAGAATTATTTGTTGATTTTTTATACATTCTATTATATATTATTTTAACACGGTTATCTAAAAAACTGATATTTTTATAACAATAAAAAAACAATGCAATATTATTGTTAATATAATTTGCAATAGGTACCTATTAACATAATATTATTATAATTATGTCTTGTTTAGACAAAAATAACAATAAAAATTATATGTTGTGCCCAAATTACTTTTAATTTAACCTTCATATACTCGCACCCAACGGCATAACACATACACTCGCGCACGGTGTCTCAGACCGAGATTTCATCTCATCTGTATTATATTAATTACTAGCTTTTACCCGCGGCTTTGCTAGCAAGGTATTTAGGGGAAATTACTGTAGCAATTAGCAATACATAATGTCCTTTCCCGTGCGTCCCCGTTCCCTTCCACCTTCCCCTTCCCTCTCCGCAAACCACACCTTCCCCCTACCTTTCTTCCCTGCCACTAAAATATATGAAAACACATATTTTAATTTATACAAATTTCATAAGGCGAGAGCTTACCATTATATACAGCCTTTGTTACTCGCTGATAATGTAGCTTTCTATTGGTGAAAGAATTTTTTAAATCGGTTTAGTGGTTTAATGTGAAAGCGTAACAAACAAACACTTTCGCATTTATAATATTAGTAAAGATATACTTTTTAAAGCAATATTGGTATTTATTATATAGAAGGTATAATTGAATTTAAAAAAAAAAAAAAAAAATTAACTTTTTCTTTATTTGGTAGAAATAGAAAACAGACTTTTTAACTCAGACTCTTAAAAAGAACATAATTTTTTTGTACTCTAACTTTAATAATAAAAATAAACTTTTTCATCTGTAAATTGAAAAAAAAAAATCTGAAATAAAGTATCAAGAATAATAAAATATTAAAAAAATAAGAATTAATCATTATTAGCATTTTTGGGTAGTAATTTTTACTTACCTAAAAGACCGATAACTAAGTAAATAAGTGTCATACGTTCACTCAGCACCAAAGCGCCCGCCGCGCTAAACAATGCCTAACAATAAATTAAGAAGCTAATAAAAACCTCATAAGTCCCATTGTTGTTAATTTTTGAGAAAACAACGAATTATTGATTTGTCGGTCTGAGAGACCAACGCGCGGGTATGGGAAGGTTAAATGAATTTAGTTTTCTTCATATTATGAACCGAATTACAATTGCTTCATTAACAATATTTAAACACTTAAAAAATCTTTTTTTTGTGGATATATCTAGTATCCCTTTCCAAAATAAAGCAATTGCATTTACTTGTTATTAGTAATAACATGCTGGAATTGTGTTATGCACAATAGATTTTACACTGCATTTTATATAATATTTTGTAATAAAAAATTACACCTAAATTGTGTTTAATTTAATTTCATCCTTACCAAAACGAAAAATGATATACATTTTTTTATGTGAGAACTCCACAAGAGTCCCAACTGCTCCCAAGGTTCTAGAACCAGTGACACTATAGCATCCCCAATTGGGATATTTTGTGAAGCTGAAGCTTGTGGGGAGGGGAAGGAGATGGGGGAGAGGAAGATGACGGAACCTGGCTATTCATATCTGGTCACAAATTACAGCTAAAGCCATTTCAAGCATTTCAAGTTTCAATTCTGAATGACCTTATGTGGTATATAGTCTTATACGTCCTTGAGGTGATTTTTCACAAAAACGGTGCTATATAAAACATCAAATATTATTTATTATTATTATTATCCTCCACTCTGGAACATCTGCCAATATACTTTGTATTATTTTAAATGATTAAATTGTGAAATAACACAAATCAGTCAAATAAAATTTACTAGTGCAAACCAGTATTTGAAACCTCGACCTTTGGATTGCTAGTAGAAAACCTTACCCTCCGACCAAGGAGGCCATCAAATATATAGTCACTAAATTAATACATGAGCCGGGTCATGTCAGGACTCAGAATAAAAGAAGAATGAAAGAGTACGAGATGTAAGAACGTGAATGTGAATCAAAGAGGCAAACAATGGAATGGTATCACACAAACTCACCGAGGACAAAAAAATTAAAACTGTGATCGGCGGGGAAAGTTATGGCGATGACGTTCTGGATGTGACCATGCTTTTTACAACACTGTGATACACTTTGTCCTTGTTAAAAAATGGACCAAAGCTGTGGAAATGGTTGGAGAAAAAAAGGTAAATAAAAGTAACAAATCAATCGTCAATTTTCAACTCGTGTAATTGCATTTTTTATTTCTTAACAATTAAAGGATGTTACCTGAGTGGCAATGATGTACAAGGTAGATTACTGTGAGCAAAAATGACTCGCATGGCAAATGTAAGGAATAGGTTAATGATTTTTAAAGAAAATAAGGTATTTTAAATACAAAAATATGTTCAAACAAAAATGACACCCTAACAAAAACTAAGGCTGCCTGGCAAAGGGCCTGCTTAGGTTTAAATAGTTAATGTTGATACCGTGGTAAGTTGAGATGACGCATGATGAAATCTTCTTTTGTGAAACGAATCTCATATCGTGAGAAGGGCAGGACTTCCCATAAACATACTAATCCTGGACTCCCAATGCCCAAATGTCAATGGGCAAGCACTAGAGGTGCCACACACTGAGACCATAAATAAAGTGTGTATACTTATACACCCCCTTGGGTGCACACACCTTGTTTCAAATACTTTTATGTAACAAGGAGAAAAAATAGGAGGCATTACTTTTTGACTGACGCAATAATGTCAGTAGTATATAGGGGCCATTCAAGTGTTGCGTAAGCACTACAGGGTGGGGTCTTTGCTTCTTATTTTTGATGAAATGGGGGGTACAAGCTTGTCTTATTTTTGCTGGCGGGTGGGGGGGAGGGGGGTTAATAATTGCAAAAAATCTGCTTACATAATATTTGAACGACCCCATATATGTATTTGAGGAATATGGTACGGCGGGCGATTGGCCAATTAGACATAACCCCCAGCATCCCAAGGGTTAACATTTTACAAATCCTGGCATTGAATATGAAATGAAAAAAAGAACAAATGGAAGTATCAGTATATTTGTATTGAAAAGATACAGAACAAGATTCATAGCGAAAAAAATTAAAACAAATTACAAAAAGAATATTATTGTAACTACAATGCCTTATTGATTTATTATAAAATTTGTGGAACCAATTATTACAATAATTTGCTAAGAACAAATGGGCCCGCCATTTACAAATAACTATATTGAAATACAACAATATTAAGTACAAAACCGAAAGTATAATAAATGAATCTAAACCAAGGAGGATTTTTTTATTTTGTGGTCACCACACAAGAATTCCAACTGCCCAGTGGGACTACGGCATCCCAACTTGGGGTATGTTGTGAGACTGAAGGAAGCAGGGGTGGGAAGGAGAAGTGTAAGAGAAAGATTGGGAAAGTACAGTGAAATCTCGATCGATTGTTCCTTGAATATTTGTTTTTTCTGCCCCAAATTAATTTCATACAAACTTGCAAAAAATAGATTGCATTGATAGTTCTTCTAGGCATCGTTTTACTGCCTAAATCATTTGAAGTATGCAGTTTTTGTAATATTTTACTCAATAGATCGGCCGCTTCTGACTTTAGTTATTGTTATTACCTTCAAGCACAGCAGTGCGCGCATACAGATATCTTTTTAATTTCTAGTTTGAGTTTTTCAACCAAAGATATTGAAATATAAGAGATGTGCTATTCGCAGTTTTACTGGGTGTGACTGTTTCCTGGTATTGTCAACCAATACTACTTCAAAAAATCAACTAAATAAACAAAATTCTTTCTGTATTCAAACTATTTTGTTAACCAATACTACTGCACACTTAAAAAAATCAACTACTTTCCATATTCAAACTATTCCCGTTCGGAAGTAATCCTGCCGACAGTCGGGCGGACACCATAGCATATCTCTTGTATTTGAATATCTTTGGTTTCAACCTTAAAAATAAACCTTCCGGTCTTCATGAAAGATTAAAAATTGTCCAGGAAGTGTAGAAAATCCCATTGAAAATCGCTTTGATGTAGCCAAGCATTTAGAAATCGGGGCATTTTTTTATTTAAACTCTCATTTGTATATGAAATATATTTTTTTGTTTATAATATTACACATTTAAGTATGAATGTGGCTTTCTTCAATATTTCCAAATTCACAGTTTATTTCAATTGCAGAGTGGTACAACAGTTAAATATTTATATTAACTTGATATTAGGTTGCGTTTTAAATTAACAATTTATTATTCAAAAGGATAACTTTATTAAACAACCATAAATTCACATGGCGATTTTATCAGAAAGATTTCGAAAATCAATAATATGTAGGATATACATGCAACGGCGAAAGTCCTTCAAATCAGAATGAATATGGTTTCCAATTGCGCTGGTTGATTTGAGTAACAAAATCATACGCGCATGCGCCCCAGTGTGGCGATTGAATAAATATTGCCAGCTCCAAAAATTAAATTAAGAATAGTTCGTATAGACCTTTCAAAAACGATAGATACAGGTTTCACTGTACCTGGCTATTTCAAGCAATGTTTCAATTCTCCAGAGTGATACTGAGAGTATCCACAACTCTGTACAAGAAATATATATGTGTGTACCTACCTAATATAATAAAATTATCTCAGAGTTTTGAAAATTCTGTTTTTTGGATAATACAATAGTGTGTGTACACAATCGAAAAGAAAAAAATCAAATTTATGTATTTCATTTTATATTGTATACGATAATGGATAAATGCAGGCAGTACGAAAACAACTGCCAAAATAATAAAAAAATACAATTCTAGCATATTACACCATTCATGGATGAAATTGATGAAAAGTGAACGGCTGATTTCAGAAAAATTAAAACTGAGCAACTGCTAAGTAAAAATTGATGTCATAAGTTTAGAATTCACAATTTTATCTCAGTGATGGCTCAGTTGAATTGTAGAAAACGGACATGAATATATATTTTTAATTAAGTACATTTATTTCTTCAATAATGTTCTATAGTAAAAATATTATCACATACATAATATTTTTTATATAATTACATTAAAAACTTAATTAAATATTAATTGTGTCTTTTAACTTTTTGTTTTTTTTTTAATATGCAATGATATGCAACAATTTATAATAATTATTTTATAATATTATGCACCTTCATGTATTTCATACTTTCCGCATACATATATTTTAATGAATAAATATGCAATAGTTTCTCACATGTCTTTTAAAATACACTAACCTTGATGACACAGAGGGGAATGACAGTT
Source organism: Glyphotaelius pellucidus (assembly GCA_936435175.1). NCBI lineage: Eukaryota > Metazoa > Arthropoda > Insecta > Trichoptera > Limnephilidae > Glyphotaelius > Glyphotaelius pellucidus. The sequence goes on along the minus strand of OW386552.1, from coordinate 22,474,657 downwards.
CATTCATATTTAGTTTATAATAAAGATAATAATATTGTCATTAAATTAACAAACTGTTGGATGAAGTGATAAATTCAGAAACTTAAGCTTTAAACCTTCAGATCTAGTCACCAAACATGGCTAAAACCATTTCAAGCAACGAAATAAGCGAACACTCAGGAATAGAAAATTATTTACCACTCGAGTGATTGCAACCCAAATTTAGATATGTAGGGGATTTTTAAAAATTAAAATGAATTATAAATTTAAAGATTTAAAAAAAAATTGTAAAACATGGGATAGACAATGAAATCTAGGTGGATCCTTTGCTTTAAACCATAGTAAACAGTTAATATGTTTTCATTTTAATATTTGAAGGTATGATACTTATTTAATTGAATGGCCAAATCGAAAACTGAACTCCCAGAAATCCCCATCGCTCGAGTGGTTATGTAATTAATTTTCATGTGATTACCACCGCTCAAGAATTCAAACCGCCCAAAACCGGTGACATCTCTAATTTGGGGAATGTTGCACGGCTGAATGGAAGGGGGTTGGAAGTAGACGGGGTAGAGGAAGGTTGGAAAGTAAATACAGATATATAGATCTGATCACTAAACTGACTAAAGTCATTTCAAGCAACATTTCAATTCTGAATGGCGGTCATAAGCTAGAAAAAGACACCAAAGGTGACATAGTCCCAAAGGCTCCAGGCAGGATGATTTTGCAGTAACCACATAAAAATTATACACAAATAATTGAAGAATTCACTGTATAAATGTGGTATGTTAGAAAATCATAGTTTTTTTATGCAAATAAGCAATTCAGAAGAACCCCATTAATTTCGAAATCCACAGGACCTTGAAAATAAAATTTTGAATTCACAAAATCCCACATATTGGGAATTTAAAAAAAAAATCAAAGAAAAGTCGAGTTCCACAGCTGCCTCTTCAAATTCAGGAATGTATTCGAAGTAAATTTGTAAAAATACGAAATATTTCCATGTAAATCAAAAAATCGCAGCTGATTACCGGCACAATCGGCCTATCAAATTCAGAATTACAAAATAATAAAACGAATAATGACAATGTATAATCACGTAATTACAAATTTTGGTCAGATTCAGATTTATAAAATTATAAGACATATTTTTGCACAAAATTAATTTCTTCAAATCAAAAAAACCAATTTTCTATGCGCGAACCAAAAATAATGAGTTAATAAAAAAAAATTTTGGATGAATATTTTTTTACGCATTTTTTTTTTCCAATTATCCGGATTCTAGTGTAGTTTGCCAAAGTTAAAGGGTCATAAAATCTGAACTGATTTGCTGACTCTGCTAATAGGATGAATATAAAACACCTTCCTACATAAAAAAAAAAATAATTTTTGGAAAATTTTATCATAACACCTTCATTCACTTGTGTCTTTATTTGTTTTTTTATGAGAAACAGAAATCCACTGGGTGATTAAATGAAGGAAAATACACATTCGATCATCCTGAATAATACAAAGTTGAACAAATATTGAATAACCATTATACATAATTGTAACAATGGAAACATAATATTTCCACTTACAAATATAGGGTTCTCTCCTACAATGAAATTTCACATCTTTTACAATTATATCATATTAATCAGAGCATATATTCATGTTGTTAGCGTAAAGTTCATATTCGGAATTTCAAAAGCATGATCCAATGTCATTTATTTAAATGTTGAATAAGAGCGGACCTTAGTGGGGACCTTAGGGGACACCAGATATAAAAAAAAGAAACATTATATTGCCACTTATAACAATGAGGTTGTCTCCTACAACAAAATTTCATGTTTTTTACAATTGTATCATATTAACCCTTAATTACTCGCGTGGGGTACCAAACACCCCAGACCGTGTTTGAAAGCCTACAACTTTTTCAAATTTAAATTTACCGCGCTAGTTCTCTTAGTAGCTTCGTGTAAGGCGTGACCTTCGTAAATCAGTCGCGAGCGATGCCCGATTGTATGTTGCGCTTGGAGAGCGCATTTGGGGTGTGTAAACACTCCGCGTGACTAAAGCAACCGAAACGGATTCATGAAGCCGATGGCCATGATTCATATGAAAGATGTCATATATGTCAAAGAACCAAAGATAGAAAAACAAAGATTACGTGCTCCACCAAGGACATATGTGCAATGACTGCCAGATTGTCTGCCAAAATTGTGATAGAAAAAACTGTTATTTTTTTATCCACTGGAGCGATCACGCGAAATAAATAAATTTGCCTGGATTGCTCAAGATTTTCAGAAGATCATTTTAAAATTTTTCGCCAACATTAAAAAAAATCATACCTTTGAATTTTAATATGGAGACATTAAAACTTACTATAGTGCTATATAGCCAATGAATTAACCTGTATTTTACCATTTATTCATATTTGTAGGATTTATAAAAAAAATCGTAAAGTTTATAACTGCGCAAATCCTGCGTGTACGTTAATAGTCCACAAAGTTTGGATTTGCGACATCTATGGTCATAATAGATAAAGCATTTCAATTGCTTTTTTTTAAATTAAATGGCTGGCCATGGAAATGTTTTAAATAATTACAATAAATATTTTACAAATCGTAGGAAAATGTGGTCGAATTTTGGACCGCTATCAATCGGGAAAAATAAAAGTGGTCCATTTTTTTACCATAATCGCTCCAGTGGATAAGTAGTTATTAAAAATATTTAATTAAATGAAGACATTATGAGCGAAACTCAATCGAAAATCTGGAAACAGAAAAATCAGAAAAAGATATTGGCACCTCTGGGACTCGAACCCAGGACCTCCCTACTTTCCGGGTTGGGCGCTCTTATCCACTGAGCTAAGGTGTCGATATCCAATTCGGTCACTTTTAACTGTACCATACTTCGACTAAGAACCACCCATATTATCTTCATTTTTCTTAACGCATATTTTTTATTGGCTGCCATCTTTATGAATGATTGCAAGATTCAACTCGAACTAAATGCAATCTAGATGGTGTCTGGATAAATTATTATCCATTTTATTTAATGTGCGACATCTATTGACTCTTCTGCAAGTCTGGGATGAATATTTTTATTTATTATTTTAACTTTTTGAGTAAAACCTCAAACTGTAATATTTAATTAAATGAAGACATTATGAGCGAAACTCAATCGAAAATCTGGAAACAGAAAAATCAGAAAAAGATATTGGCACCTCTGGGACTCGAACCCAGGACCTCCCTACTTTCCGGGTTGGGCGCTCTTATCCACTGAGCTAAGGTGTCGATATCCAATTCGGTCACTTTTAACTGTACCATACTTCGACTAAGAACCACCCATATTATCTTCATTTTTCTTAACGCATATTTTTTATTGGCTGCCATCTTTATGAATGATTGCAAGATTCAACTCGAACTAAATGCAATCTAGATGGTGTCTGGATAAATTATTATCCATTTTATTTAATGTGCGACATCTATTGACTCTTCTGCAAGTCTGGGATGAATATTTTTATTTATTATTTTAACTTTTTGAGTAAAACCTCAAACTGTAATATTTAATTAAATGAAGACATTATGAGCGAAACTCAATCGAAAATCTGGAAACAGAAAAATCAGAAAAAGATATTGGCACCTCTGGGACTCGAACCCAGGACCTCCCTACTTTCCGGGTTGGGCGCTCTTATCCACTGAGCTAAGGTGTCGATATCCAATTCGGTCACTTTTAACTGTACCATACTTCGACTAAGAACCACCCATATTATCTTCATTTTTCTTAACGCATATTTTTTATTGGCTGCCATCTTTATGAATGATTGCAAGATTCAACTCGAACTAAATGCAATCTAGATGGTGTCTGGATAAATTATTATCCATTTTATTTAATGTGCGACATCTATTGACTCTTCTGCAAGTCTGGGATGAATATTTTTATTTATTATTTTAACTTTTTGAGTAAAACCTCAAACTGTAATATTTAATTAAATGAAGACATTATGAGCGAAACTCAATCGAAAATCTGGAAACAGAAAAATCAGAAAAAGATATTGGCACCTCTGGGACTCGAACCCAGGACCTCCCTACTTTCCGGGTTGGGCGCTCTTATCCACTGAGCTAAGGTGTCGATATCCAATTCGGTCACTTTTAACTGTACCATACTTCGACTAAGAACCACCCATATTATCTTCATTTTTCTTAACGCATATTTTTTATTGGCTGCCATCTTTATGAATGATTGCAAGATTCAACTCGAACTAAATGCAATCTAGATGGTGTCTGGATAAATTATTATCCATTTTATTTAATGTGCGACATCTATTGACTCTTCTGCAAGTCTGGGATGAATATTTTTATTTATTATTTTAACTTTTTGAGTAAAACCTCAAACTGTAATATTTAATTAAATGAAGACATTATGAGCGAAACTCAATCGAAAATCTGGAAACAGAAAAATCAGAAAAAGATATTGGCACCTCTGGGACTCGAACCCAGGACCTCCCTACTTTCCGGGTTGGGCGCTCTTATCCACTGAGCTAAGGTGTCGATATCCAATTCGGTCACTTTTAACTGTACCATACTTCGACTAAGAACCACCCATATTATCTTCATTTTTCTTAACGCATATTTTTTATTGGCTGCCATCTTTATGAATGATTGCAAGATTCAACTCGAACTAAATGCAATCTAGATGGTGTCTGGATAAATTATTATCCATTTTATTTAATGTGCGACATCTATTGACTCTTCTGCAAGTCTGGGATGAATATTTTTATTTATTATTTTAACTTTTTGAGTAAAACCTCAAACTGTAATATTTAATTAAATGAAGACATTATGAGCGAAACTCAATCGAAAATCTGGAAACAGAAAAATCAGAAAAAGATATTGGCACCTCTGGGACTCGAACCCAGGACCTCCCTACTTTCCGGGTTGGGCGCTCTTATCCACTGAGCTAAGGTGTCGATATCCAATTCGGTCACTTTTAACTGTACCATACTTCGACTAAGAACCACCCATATTATCTTCATTTTTCTTAACGCATATTTTTTATTGGCTGCCATCTTTATGAATGATTGCAAGATTCAACTCGAACTAAATGCAATCTAGATGGTGTCTGGATAAATTATTATCCATTTTATTTAATGTGCGACATCTATTGACTCTTCTGCAAGTCTGGGATGAATATTTTTATTTATTATTTTAACTTTTTGAGTAAAACCTCAAACTGTAATATTTAATTAAATGAAGACATTATGAGCGAAACTCAATCGAAAATCTGGAAACAGAAAAATCAGAAAAAGATATTGGCACCTCTGGGACTCGAACCCAGGACCTCCCTACTTTCCTTGCAGAAGAGTCAATAGATGTCGCACATTAAATAAAATGGATAATAATTTATCCAGACACCATCTAGATTGCATTTAGTTCGAGTTGAATCTTGCAATCATTCATAAAGATGGCAGCCAATAAAAAATATGCGTTAAGAAAAATGAAGATAATATGGGTGGTTCTTAGTCGAAGTATGGTACAGTTAAAAGTGACCGAATTGGATATCGACACCTTAGCTCAGTGGATAAGAGCGCCCAACCCGGAAAGTAGGGAGGTCCTGGGTTCGAGTCCCAGAGGTGCCAATATCTTTTTCTGATTTTTCTGTTTCCAGATTTTCGATTGAGTTTCGCTCATAATGTCTTCATTTAATTAAATATTACAGTTTGAGGTTTTACTCAAAAAGTTAAAATAATAAATAAAAATATTCATCCCAGACTTGCAGAAGAGTCAATAGATGTCGCACATTAAATAAAATGGATAATAATTTATCCAGACACCATCTAGATTGCATTTAGTTCGAGTTGAATCTTGCAATCATTCATAAAGATGGCAGCCAATAAAAAATATGCGTTAAGAAAAATGAAGATAATATGGGTGGTTCTTAGTCGAAGTATGGTACAGTTAAAAGTGACCGAATTGGATATCGACACCTTAGCTCAGTGGATAAGAGCGCCCAACCCGGAAAGTAGGGAGGTCCTGGGTTCGAGTCCCAGAGGTGCCAATATCTTTTTCTGATTTTTCTGTTTCCAGATTTTCGATTGAGTTTCGCTCATAATGTCTTCATTTAATTAAATATTACAGTTTGAGGTTTTACTCAAAAAGTTAAAATAATAAATAAAAATTAAAAATATTATTATCACTTTGTTTACTTTAAAAAAAAGACTGTACCAAATAGTACCAAAGATGTAAGCCGTCAAAATGTTGATGTTTGCGGCTGGCCAAAAAGCGTGTTATATCAGGGTACAACCGCGGTACTGCAGCACTGCCGCATTGCCATTGGAATTATAAACAGAATTGAATTGTGTCTCGTGTGACGTCACGAACGCTAATGCACAAGTTTTACCCAAGTTAATTTTGAAAGCTCCTAACTTCGTCATTTTTGGAGATATCGAAAAACTAATTTTACTGTCGATATTACCTCTTTAAATGTAAAACATTTTCATCAAATAAAAAAAATTAGGAGGCAACTTTATTGCATGTCGTGAAAACGTGTGTAGCATTAAATTTCAATCAACAAAGCACTCTAATGAAAAATGGAAATTTTATTATGTACTTCATAAAAATAGTATTATCAGAAAGATAAACGCAATGATATATTTTATGGGGAACAAAACATCAGTCATTTGTTAAATACTTTTAAATAAGAATCGATGTTAAAGTTAGAATGGCTACAATTGGTTGTTTTATGGAGTGTTGATCTGTACCTATTGCACTTTCGAGTCAACATGTCGGACAGCTTTGCAGTGTCCATCATTAGGGTAGATAGGTAGTTTAAAAAAACAATCATGTGAATACCCCACAAGAGTCCCAAATGCTCGCGTTTATCCAGAGACAGTGGGACCGTGGCATGCCCATTTGGGGTGTATTGTGAGGCTGAAGATAGCGGGAAAGGGAAGGGAAAGATGACTATTCAGATCTGATCACCAAAAACGTCCAGTCATTTCAAGCAAAGTTTCGAGTGGTGGTAAAGACCAGCACCAGAAAGCACCAGGGAAATATGTACTGAGAGTATCTATCATTTTGGATTGTGCTGCAAATATACTATGTAAATTTTAGCTACAATAGTAAACTCAGTTTTTTGTAGTTTCATGTAAAAATAATTGATAAAAAATTCACAAAGTTTCATGGATTTTTTCAAATTCTTTTGCGATATTTTAGATTTGAATAAAAAGCGTCGTATTTTCTCTTCCTAGCACCGTTTAGATCATATTTCTCACCACGACAGTAAGGAAGACAACGATTTCTACGAGCTGTTCCCAAAAATGAACAAATCAGCCTGAGGGGTTAAAGCGACTTACATCAGTAAAATACCGTTCAACACCCCAAAAAAACAACTAACATAAAACAAGGCTGTGAAAATTTAAACACAAATAATACTTTACATAAAAAATCAATACTTCAAAATACTAAGTTTTTTAATGCTCCAAAAAGCAATAATCAAATACTAGTCATAAAAATAACTACATATATTTATAATAAGTCTTTCTTATACCTGCCGCATTTGAAATGCAAGACATTACATTATTTTTGTGACAAAAGAGAGTAATACTTTATGATAATATTGTTTTTTCACGCAGTTTTATGGAAGTTTAATAATTAATACAAATACAGATTTGAATCCTCCTAATATTATTTCAGAAATTGATGTAGAAGAATCTAAACACACATTGTATATGTATATCAATTGAACCTAACATTGAATGCGTAAAGTCTTGACTCTCGTCCGGATTTAGCCCAAGCCGTGGTCTTCGAAGAATCCTTGTGGGGTCTCCTCCTGGAATTAGAAGTTTAAATTATGAGTTCTTAACACTTATACTATCAGCTCCACACAGGGGTAATGCGTGTTTTCATCCTGCGACAAAATATCCCCGACAAAATATTAAGAAGAATTAAAAATTTTGAATCGTTACAAATCATTAAAGTATTGTACACATCCCTTGTTAGAAGCCTAATAGAACATAACTCCATAGTCTGGTCGCCCTTCTACAAAATATATATTCATAATGATGAAAGAATTCAAAGAAAATTTCTACGTTTCGTAAATTTTAAACTTAACATCCCTTTCGAGTACCTAAACTATCCGTCATTAATGAATATTCTAAATATTCCAAATTTAGAAAACAGACGAAAATTAAATGACTTAACCTTTTAATTAAAATTATTAAACTCTAAATTCGATTGTCGTGAACTCCTGCAATTAATAAACCTACACGAACAACTAGACAAACATTAACATTTTTTATATGTATATCTCATTCTAACTATAATTTGCATTCTCCAATACAACGTTTACAAAGTCTTGGTAACAAATACTTAAACAATATGGATGTATTCGATAATGTGTCAGTGCCTGTGCCATCTTTGAAGATTTTTTGTTGAAGGTCTTTTTGTGCAAAAGAGAGAGTGAACCTAGGTTTCGAAGAGACCCTAGTTGTAGGGAGGAGAAACACAGAGGCTGGCAAACCGTTCCACAGGTTGAACTCAAGAACGAATCGTAGAAACAACCTGCTCTCACGTGATGTTGGGTGTGTGTTTGGCTTTGTGCACCGGTGCCTAAGGAATCAGGAGGATCTACAGTAGAAATACCGGTAGAACAAGGACAGCTTTCCCACCTGATGCCTGTGCTCTAAAGATTGCAATCCATTCGTTAACATAGGAGAAACTATCAAACCGACCACCCGTTTCTGCAGAGTCGAGGATTTTTTTCAGGTATTTTTGGGCTCCAGACCAGAGGAGACTGTTAATTATTGTTTACAGTCCACTTTACAAGTTCTTCTAAAGCTGTATAATTTGTATACAGTGTCTGATGTAATAGTTACCTACGAACACAGTTTAATAATGGCTAAGAACGCCAAAACAGAAACAAACAAAAAGGAATAAGATATGCAAACTAGCAGAACTTACTTATAATATGTTATTAATTACAATATTAAAAATAAATAATTATAGTTCAGCTTTTCTAATACAAAAGTAATATTATTATGTAGTTATGTAGAGCATGGTAAATTCATACTCGCTTAACAATATGATTGTAACTTCTATGATTTTATGACAGAATTTTTATTGAAGATTATATTTTGAACTTCATTGTGAAATATTATATTCACAATGTACATTTGTTATTTTTTTTTTTTGCTACCGTTTTCAAAATATCCGTGTCATTCACAAGTGTTCTTAAAACTAACTTTAAAAATTATATTAGCACAGAAATAGTTTGGTGTGGGGAGTGAGAGTGGTGAGTTAAGAGGGAGGGGGGGGGGGGGGAAACGATAGGAGGAGTCAAAATAACAAGGAAACATGGTCAACAAAGGTGACTTACAGGGTGCTATTATTTTGTTAACAATTTTTTTGAAAGTTTAGATTTTTTCTTAATTGAAGCTACGGCCTGTCTAGAAAATGATTAGCAAACTCGGAATAGTTATTATTTCATAAACAGAGTTCATGTTCCCTGATTCTAGTTTAAAAATTTTTAAAATCCCCCCGAACCGCCACTACCACTACACCACCTAATAAAACATAATAATTTCTGTATATTACCACATCACCTAATGATATCTAATCATTTATGTAGTTGTATAATTTTTAAGTTAGTTTTAAGAATGCTAGTGAATGACACGGACTCGTGAAAATCGGTAGCAAATAAAAAAATATTAAGTAACAAATGTGCATTGTTAACAACACTCTTCTAAACAAATTGTCTAGAAATTTTTAAATAGTTAATGCCCAAGAAATAAAAGCCTACTTTAATGGAAATTGACTTATTTTTTAAATAAAACTCTAACCTCTTGTAACAAGTCCTGTGCGGCGATGGCCTTCAACACGTTCTTCTTTGAGGTCTCTTGAAGCTCTCCGCCGAGCACCAGTTCATCCAGGATAAAGAACGCTTTCTCAAAGTTAAATATTATGTCCAACTCACACACCTGAAAGCAAACATTAAATATTATTGTAAGAGTGTTTTATAGGAATTCAGGTAACAGAACGGTGACAAAAAATAACTTGCAGAAAAGTGAGGGATAAGAACAACTGATAAAGTTGCTGAATTCTACTTTAAAATTAATACGCAAGAAAATGTTTAAGTCACATTTGGTTTCAACTTAATTACTACAAGAAACAACTACTTATGTCGGGGAGATTGTAAAAGATACATTATCCCTCAGGCCTCGACTGTATTATGTCAGAGGGTGAAAATATTTCCATTTTTCGATAAAATTCAAATAAATAAAACATTTCTGAATATATCCAAAAACTAAAAACCGTTTTGGAAAGGTGATGAAATAGGCTTTAAAATTTTATGATTAGAAATAAACATATAATTTTTTAAATATAAAAATTTTGCATGTAAAAATAAAAAAGTTTTAAAAATGGCTAAACTTACGTTTTTTCTAACTAAAATTACTGATAATGGAAAAAAAATAAAAACACAGATAATTTATTAGGCAAATGTATTATAAATTTTATCGTGAACTCACTTTTTTGCTGTTTCAAGAAAAAATTATTAATAAAATATTCTCAAAGTTTCATCATTTTTTTTCAAATTGCAGTAGGAAACTTAGGATTCATAATGGTGTATATTTTAATTGTTTTGCGGTTAACTTTTAGATTTGAATATAAAGCCTGGTATTTTCTCTTACTAATGCCGTTTGTATCAAATTTCTAACCACGATAGTAAGGGAAACACAATAATTTTTATAAGACCTGTACGAGTTGATAGTTAAATTTGAAGGTTAGGAAATATTGGTAAGTTATTTAAATATGTAATACAAACTAAGGACCTAATAACCTATTTACATCTCCTCTGAATTAAATGTAGAATTAAATTGAAATCAAATGTCATTTTTTGAAATTCGGCAAAAAGTAAACAAAAGTTCATTGATTCACTTGATAGTGTCATCTCTTCTTCGGGTATCCCCTACTTCTTCTATCATTTATTTTCGGTTCATGTATTCTCCTAACACTCCTCTCTTTGTTCAACCGCTCTACAAGTCCAAACCTTATAACAATCTCTTTCTATTTATTCATTGCGCTTACATCAGCCTCGCATTCTTATCAGATCTCCACGTTGTAACACAGTCACGGTGTAATAGTCTGAAATAATGTTAGAATAATAGTAGTTTATAATACTGGGTGTCTCAAAAGAAAGTTTATATTTGTTTTGCTTACTGAGTGAACGCAACTTTTCTGAGGGGCGCAGGGGGGACGTCAATCAGTAGCCTGGCTCTTGGGAAATTATTTGCTACGGATCGTTTCTCGGGAGCGGACCGCGCATTGTGCGTGCGTGAGTTTTAATACTAATAATACTCGAGGTTTTTGTCACGTAAATGAAGCGTCGAGCTCCTCTCATTCGAAAATGGGTCAAAAAGTTTGAAGAGACCGGTACAACTGTTACGCCAAAAAGAGTGACGTACTGTAAGATTGATCATACGGGAGATCCCAAAATACACGGACGATCTGGCCCGCGAATGATTTTAAAGCTGACGAGTTTTTTCAATAAAGACGATCGGGGTGCGCTTGTGCATTTAATTACACTAGGTGAATTGCAAGATTACTATTCGATTAGATTATAAGTTCAATATATTAATCACAGGGCACGATTCTACATTTAAAAACTAGGATTTAATATTAAGAAATGCTCCATTATGTGCTACACCAAGGCAAACAAAACGATTTATTTTAACTACAAAATGTCTTATTCATCTCTTCAGCACATTATTGTTTCGAGAGATTTGGGAATCACATTTGATACGCACCTAACATTTCACGTTCACATTGAAACGATTTGCAGCAAAGCTTTAAGAATGCTAGGATTTGTGCTAAGCAACTCCAGACATTTTTGCAGCTCGGCCGCGATTCGCGTGCTCTACTATAGTTTAGTACGTAGCATTTTGGAAAGTGGTTCAGTAGTATGGGGACCAATGGATTTCACTTACTCTCAAATGATAGAGAGAGTACAAAAGAAGTTTCTGAGATATTTATATCTTAGAGACTTCGGATATTATCCCTGGCTATATCCATCAGCCTTTTTGTCCGGCATGCTGGGTATTAATAGCCTCGCCGATAGAAGGAAAACTGCTTTGCTGACAACAGCATATAAACTTTTAAACGGTAATATTTGTATTCCCGATATAATACAAAAATTTGAGTTTTATGTCCCCGACAACTTCACAAGAGCGCGCAGACACAGAACTTTTGTTGTTCCGAGATGCAGAACTAACTTACCATTAGTAATGCCGCTCGGAAAAATGATTCTATTACTTAATTCCCTGTCCCCTGAAATCGATATTTTTCAACTAAATATTAAAAAATTTCAAAACGCCATTATTACTTTATAATAAAATGTATGTTTGTAATTGGTTTTGAACTGTAAATGTACATTTAAAATAAAATAAATAAATAAATACATTTTAGTAAATCAAAATGATCACGTTTTGACCGTCGAAAAACGATCTGCCTCCGAAGACCGTTTCCCAAGAAGGGCTGGCCTTTATTCCGTAAAACAAGTATTATTTTCATAGTGTTCGAAAATGTTGTGATCGCTTGTTTTGAACAATTTTAAAAACATCGGTAGATTAAAAATAGAAAATAATTTTAAAATGAGGTACTTGTCTAGTGTTGTTGTGATAAAATAAAATTGAATAAATTATATCATAACACAACGCTGGCAAAACCAAAATAAAAGTGAACTAAAGTGAGCGTATGAGCTGCGGTGTCGGCGCGAGGAATTATTGGACCTTACTTTTATTCAAGAAGAAAGGGGACATGCAATGACAGTGAATTCAGAATCTTATGTGGATATGTTAGACAACTTCTTGGTGTCTGAACTGCAAAACTTTACTGGCTAAAACCAAAGAACATGGTTTCAGCAAGACGAAGCAACGTCACACACAGGTATGTTTTTAGGTTTTTACGGCCAAAAAGTATTTTTGTTATTGTTTTTGGGGTGTTATGCCGTGTTTCGCTACCTCCTTCTTTAGCCAACGTTTCGGACAGCGTTACAGTGTCCATCATCAGGGCAGATGACCCATGATGAAAAAAAAAAAAAAAAAAAAAAAAAAAAAAAAAAAAAAAAAAAAAAAACGTCACACACGTCCAACACGTCTCTGCCACGAGTTTGTAAAATTTTCCCTTGCAAATTGATCTCCAGGAGAGGTGACATAAATTAGCCTACTCGTAGTCCTGATTTAACCCTTATGGACTTTTTCCTGTGGGGTTACCTCAAATCTAAAGGGTACATCAATAATCCCCAGCGTAATTAAAAGAAAATATCCGTCACGAAATGGCAGCCTTCATGGAGCCTATCTCCAAGCCGTCAAAGGAAGTTCTGCTATTTGATTAAATGAATACTGCGAATGCGAGGGTTTACATTTGGACAATATTATTTTTAAGAAATAAATTCCCAAATTGTGTATTTTAATATCTGATAAACATTTTTTCAATAGAACCCTTATTTTTTTTTAAATCGATTTAATAATTAAACTTTCTTTTGAGACACCTTGTACATACATAATAAAATAATTTATAACTATAAAGAATTTGCTATGGTCATCAATTTACAAACAAAAGTAAAATGGTTATAACTTCTAAACAATAGGCAATAATTCAAGGCTTTGTGAAATGACTAATGTATAAAATTTCTAATGCTGACCTCAATTTTATTTTGCAAACTTTCAATTGTTGGTTTAATATATTTTTTAAATACAATAGACTCCCAGCAAAAGGACATATTGAATCGACAAATAATGTTTTAATTGTGTTAAGTTCTTCCATAAGTATTTTCCTTCTCTCACATCTCGCATGAAAACGAAAGAGATAGAAAACAGCAGTATGTCCAACCAAATACCGCATTATATCGAGTTACTAGCTTTAAAGGCGATAAATTTTTCGTTAGTGGCTCAAAAGTGTTAATTTTTCAATCAATAATACAATAAACATGTTTCAAGTGATTTTGCTAATTTAATTGTTTTTCCCCTCTTGCTGACTCTCATTCCTTGACGTTATCCTATTTAGCTATAAACGCTATGAAAATGCAAAATTAAAGCTATAAAAGCTATTTTTTCAATAATTAATGCTACATTTCTTAAAAATTAAAGCATGAATCAGTGTCTCTACTCGTACACTTCTCATGCAACTTGCATATGTCCAGCATGTCGAATAAATACTATGAACATGAAGACTTGGATATATTTTCGAAATATAGAAGGAACTTATACTTGCGTATACCTGATGATCTCTTCACTTAAGGCCGCTATGTAATTATTGAATCATTCACCTACTTATGCATTGGCTCTATAATATGTGTATAAATGTATATGCGCGTTTGTGTATATAACAGAAAAAAAGTGGTATATCGAATGCTTCCAACCAAATTCCCATAGAAATTGAAGAATGAATTGGAGGTTAGGGGAGATATTCTACCGTAGTGGAAGTAATTATCTTCTTACTCACATGTCTTGAACGAAAATGAAAGAGACCAGTGTGCTGAATTTTTAAATTCAAATACAATCAATACCTGTATAAAATGAAGAGATTCTTTTGTTGGTTAGCGTACTAATTGAAGGTAATAACTACGGTTGCAATAATAATTGTTAATACTTACACTGCCGAAATATTTGTCTAGAAGTTCGACGTAGCGATGGATCAGCTCCAGGGTTAAAAGTTCATTATCTTGCTGCTCTATAGCACAACAGAAATATAATGAGGCGTATCTGAAAATAAAAACATTTTGTAAATTCTGTGTTCAACTGAACAACAATCAACTGATTGTGGTGAAGCTCGGTTATGAGCTTAACAATTGCGCCCTTTTGCGGAAAAAATAGTGTTACGTGAAAAAATGGGTCCTAAGATATGAGAATTTAAACATTTCAATTAAAAGACAACATATAATAAGGTATTTCAATTAATAGACAACACGTTTTACATATGTTAATCAATGTATTCATAAGTTTTCTTCGTTTTATTAACCACTCAGGCTAATTTGTTCACTTTTCAGAACAACTCATTATGGTCCCATAGAAATCGTTGCGTCTCGCTTACTGTCATAGTGAGAAATATGACCTAAACGTTTTTGGAAAGATAAAACACCATGCTTTATATTCAAATCTAAAAATTAACCACAAAATAATTAAATTGTACACCTTTATGAAATCAAAGTTTCCGACCGCAATTTGAATAAAAAAATTATGAAAGTTGGTGAATTTAAAAAAAAAATTTTACATGAAATGCCATAAAAATGAGACGACGATAACGTTTATGATAATGAAAATGTGTGTGTTTTTTTTTCATTTCCCATAGTTTTAAAATGGATCACTTTACGTTTTTTTTTAACTAAAATAAAATGATAATGAAAAAAATTAAAACATAGATGTTATATTAACCACACCGACTCATAAGCTTGTTTTCAAGCTATCTACAACATTGCAAAACATATGTAATGACGTATGAGGCGTACCTAACTTATTGAACAAGTATTTCATAAATATTGTCACCTCACTTTTTTGTCATTCCATATAAAAATAATTAATAAAAAATTCCCAGTTTTTCACAAATTTTCTTCAAATTGCGATCGGCAACTTTGTTTCATAAAGGTCTACATTTTACTTCTTTTGTGGATAATTTTTATTTTGAATATAAAGCGTGGTGTTTTCTCTTTCTAACACTGTTTATATCATATTTCCCACTACGATAGTAAGGGAGGCAACGATTTCTATGAGACTTGTGTTGATTTGTATGAGTTGTTCCCAAAAGCCAACAAATTATCCTGAAGGGTTAAAATGGGGTATCTACAAAAATGTGCAAAATGAGTTAATAGCACCGTTGGGTTTAAAAATTCATGTTTTATTTAGAGTCGAAATGTGGTAATTCTCCGATTAAAATAATAAAGTTAGGTTTTTGCACATCTCAAAGGTGTTGAATAGTATTAATATCAAAATATCATTACGGCTATTAGAACATTTTACATTTCGCCAACTGAGTTGAAGGAATAATATATCTAATAATATCTGTTATCACATTTTAATTCTAAACAACTTCAGATAGTTTATTTTTAGTTTGGAATATTCATGTCTGTAGTTGAAAGCCTTAACATTCCTAAAATAAACCATACACATTTTGATTTAAATATAATTTAAAAGACGTTGAATTTAAAAGGTTTCAGATCCCTGCGTAATATGACGTAGGACTATTAGGTATTATCAGCGCCTTGGTAAGTCAGCGCCCGGAGCAGACTGCTTCAATTGGGCCACGGCTGGCCCTGGTTGGAATTCTTGTGCAGTACATCCCCCTCCCCCTCCCCCCATTTAAAAGTGCTTATTTTTGATTTTGCTCCTTAGTTATATTATAACTAAGGAGCAAATTATTAATGAAAACCTTTTGTTTTCATTATTAATGAAAACAAAAAATAGATTGTGACATAAAAAAAGTACCTTTTATAAACCACCTTGACGTCTTTCCACTCCAGGAAGGAACACATTTTAGGCTTCCTAGCTAATACAGTTGTGATAATTTCCCGAGTGATCTTCTTCTTTAGCTTGTCTGGATGCGCGACGTACCATTTTTGCAGACGCAGTTTCCCTTGTCTGCTAAATAATAGCATAAATTGCATCTGAAAATAAAAAGTAAACATATTGTGAATGGTAATAAAATAACATATTTTATCATTAAAATGCAATGTAAACTATAAAAAATTATAAATGCATTGTATTATTAAGTGGTTTGGGATAGGCTTTCAATTTCCATTACCCTACTAGGAGTTTTGTCGGATTTACAAGAACATCCCATCAGAGATCTAAGGACTTCCAATTCAATAAATACAAGGCTATACAAACCATTGTGACTTGTAATTTTTAGAGATTTTGATATGTTAATTCACTCTTGATTTAACTAATGACAGACTAGTAAACGCATGACACGACGCAGTGGTAATTATGTCAATTTGCCGATGTCAATTATTTGTACCGCATCCGCGATGACCGCAAATGTCAGGACAAAAGTCATAGATATTTTTCAACGATTTACTTACCATAGACATAGACCTTGGACAGCAGCTAAAATAAGTGGTGAGAGCATAATCGAAACATGAGAAATAGACGATTCGAATACATAAAAGTTTAGACGACATTGGAAAATGGGATATCTCATAGTACGGCCACACCGAGGCCAACTTCAAACGTTTGATGATTGGGCGATAACGCCCCCTTTTGAGCGTTTGAGACCTTCAGGGGGGGCGGTAGAAGACCCAGAGAAAATTGGGGGGGGGGGGGGCGTTGAGATGGCCCAGGGGGGCGTAAGCAGGTAAAAATATGGTCTAAAAAGATAAACAAAACACGCTAATCTCGGACTAATAAAACAAAGTAAACTTTAATATTGGTTAATTTTTGTTATTGTGTGTATTGTAATCATTTTTATTTTCGAAAATTTATGTATTTCGATAGTTTGGGAAGTGGATGAAAATTGAACTGAAAGATTCTATTACATGCAGATCTACATTAAACTGGATAATATGAAACTTTTTGTTTTTTTATTGGAATTAAAGTTAAAACTTCCGATTTCACGTGAAATATCTCATATATAAATAAAGGTGAAGTTAATAAAAGAATTGTCTGTAGCTATTAAATTATAACGTTTTTTTATTGAATAACGGGATTTTTGCAATCCTGCAAAAAATGTATTATCTGTGCTTGCGCTAACTTGCTCAGTGTCGTCGGTGCATTTGGGAGTCAGCGAGTGAGCATAGGTACATGCGTCGACAAAACTGAGTTCCGTAGCCCCCGATCCACACTCTACTCTCGCATCGCCCTTGTCATCCGCGCTTTATTTCTGCACCGGGTGACGTATTTACAAAACCTGTGTCGGTTCAGTCACGGCGGTGACTGAAATGGGATAGGTTTTTTTGTGCAAAACCATCAACAAACCTTATATTATTTCAATCTCCAACTTCAAATCGACTTAATCTTGATTAAAACAAAAAAAGCGTTGCTGCTTTGTATCCAAACTGCTATTATACAAAAGAAATACCGGCAGACGGGAATTTAATAATTTCCCAAATTTATCAGCAGTATCATTAAAGAACAACGACTTGCTTGTTTACTGTCAACACTTGGAAAACCCCCACAGTGATTTCAAGGAACGATTCCAGGATATTTTAAACATGGACATACCAGACTGGATTTTGGATCCTTTTTCAAATGTCAACACAGCAGGATCTTCCCAGTTAGAAGAAGAACTAATAGAACTGACGACAAACGAGGAATTAAAAATTAAGTTTAAGAATAGCTCCCAAGAGTTTTGGCTGCAAAAATCGATTTCTTAACTATACCCAGGATTATGGTCGATTGTTGAACGATTTCTAATAGCATTCCCATCGTCTTATTTAGATGAACGTGGATTTAGTGCTGTAGCAACGATGGTAACTAAAAAGAGAAATAGACTCCATCTTGCTGAACGCGGCGACTTACATTCGTTTTTAAGTAAAATCGAGCCTAATATAAACAGTTGTTTTTAAGTAAAATCGAGCATAATAAGATGCGTTTTAATTGTTCTCATTGAAACCATATTCTCAGAAATAGGATAAGAGTCACATCATATCTTACGATAACGTAATATTACAGTGTAATTACACAAATAATAACCCCCCCCCCCCCCCCGACAGATGGTATATAAAAGCAGTTGGGGGGGCGCCAGAAAAAAAAAATCTTTTAAAATTTTATTTTTCGTGCATAAACAAAAACATCACTGTTCTTCTTTACAAAGCAATCTATGAACTGTATGTAATAAAATGTCTATGACAATCATCAAATCCGTATCAAATTAAATCTGTGCTTATGATGGCATTATATTTCTGACGTTTTATGTACGTTCTCAAATTTTATAATAAATAAAAATGGAAACAATATTAGAGCAGCAACGTCGTTATCATGAAGAGAGAGAACGGTTGATGGATGCCATGGTAAAAGAAATAATGCATAAGAAGTCTGGGGTTAGTAAAATGTTGTTTTGTTTGTATGTCTTAGGTTATAAAATCAATATTATTATTTCTGAAATAATGTAATTATGTTTTGCAGTTTCGCGAGACGATAAATTCTGATCACAGGTTAAAGATGTTACTGGATGTAAGTATTTTTTTTAGAGTGTTTTAAAAAAATATACATATTAGTATTTGGTGCTATTTAATGTTTTTGAATATAATGGATGAGTTTTTCTGTTTAGCAATACTCTGAAGGCACTATGCATTTAAAAGAGTTTTATGAGGACAAGGATGGATTACGTAAAGAAGAAGTGTCTGCGCTTTCGGGACCTAATGAATTCCAAGAGTTCTACGGGCGGTTAAAACAAATCAAAGAATTTTACCGTAAACATCCTAATGAGGTGACTACCATTACTATATCAAAAAGATTGTATGATAAATAATCCACAAGCTGCCACATGCGCTACACATATGCATAGATTTTGAAAAGTAAACTACTTTTAAACTTAATTACCAAAGAAACATTGGTTTCAGTGGGTAGACATAAAAATATACATTAAAATTCGATTTTCAAAAGTTAAAAATCTCCCATTTAAAATATCTCTATTTCTGCCATTTTTTGGTAAATTTTTGGGATTGGTGGCCACGGCAATTATGAATAATTTTTTAGAAAAAAACTTTAGATTCGCCTTAATCACTATAAAAGGAAACTTATTGCATCACGGCTGGCGGAAAATAATGCATTTTAATTTTTAATATCGTTAAATAAAATTTCACTTCGCGAATCGATCTACGACAGCCCTCCCGTTGCCGGTTGCCGCCCGCCATTTTGACATTGTTGGTATCCCTGACCTCACAACTAAATACGATTGTAGGCAACTTCGCGTGATACATGATGGGCGCGTAATTATGAAAAACAGAATTAATAATATAATGTAAACGAAAAACAGCCTACGTTTTTGAATGGTTTGTTTGGCTACGCAGGGTTTGTGTAGCGGGCTTGTGTATGTTATCTTTACTTTAAAAAACAGCCTACGTTTTTGAATGGTTTGTTTGGCTACGCAAAGTTTGTGTAGCGGGCTTGTGTATGTTATCTTTACTTTAAAAAACAGCCTACCTTTTTAAATGGTTTATTTGGCTACGCAGGGTTTGTGTAGCGGGCTTGTGTATATTATCTTTATTTTAAAAAAACACCCCAGGATTTGAATGGTTTGTCTCCATTCCAGTACCTACGCGCTTCCCATACCTACGCGCTTCCAGTACCTACGCGCCTTATTATTTATCCCGCGAAGTCGACTACAATCGTTTGTGTGAAGTCAAGGATACCAACAACACAACAGTTGACAGAATGGCGAGCGGCAGCGGGCGGGCTGTCGTAGATCGATTCGCGAAGTGAAATTTTATTTAACGATATTGAAAATTAAAATGCATTATTTTCCGCCAGCCGTGATGCAATAAGTTTCCTTTTATAGTGATTAAGGCAAATCTAAAGTTTTTTTCTAAAAATTATTCGTAATAGCCGTGGCCACCAATCCCAAAAAATTACCCATTTTTTTTTATGGATTTGATATTTGCAAAGTTCCGTTTCAAACTAAATATGCATGAATTACTTAATTTACCTAAACTAAGAACCTAATAACCTAGTTTGCATAAGTTTACGTAAGTAGTTGTGTCTTGTAGTAATTGTTGAAATAAAGTGCGATTTCCATAATCTGCGCTTAAAAATGCGCGGCTTGTGGATTATTTAATGATTGTATAATTTTTTTACAATACCAGAGCATGAAATTAAGCATTTTTTTGTTTTTTTTTATTTCCAGATTAGTATTCCAATGTCCGTTGAATTCGAAGAATTAGCCAAAATGAGAGAAAATCCTTCTGAAGATACTAGTGAGTAAAACAAATATTCAATCACATTTAATGTCCAGCAGATCAACGGTTCCTGTTAAACGTTGATTTTTGGCCCATTTTAACTTTGATCGAATTACGATCAGCTAACAACATGACAGTTGTGTTTGACAGTTGATCATAATTCGGTCAAAAGCTGAAATAGGGCGAGGATCAGTATTCAACGGGAATCAATCAAAAATTCAAAATGATGCTGTATGTTGAAAATTTTTTGGTCATCGATTCGTCATTCACAATACTTCAGAAGTTTCTCATTTTTTTGAAGAGTCGAAAAAGACAACAAAACTTTATAAAGAAATAAAAATTTCCAAATGTGAGATACGCCTGCTTTTTTGTGGGATGACGAATTGTAACGTTGGTAGTTTAAAATAACCCAATCTCTAAATTATACTGAAAATTTCATTTGCAAATATTGTATTATTTATTATGTTGTTGTTTTCTCTGATGAATAATAAAACTCGGACGATCGGGAGTTTCAATGATACTTCGGTTGGTCAGATTAAGAGTCGTATTTACAATGAATTTTTAACTGGACTTAATGTCGGTTCTAATGAATGCTCTGTGTTAATCTGCGGTAGGGTAAATGGTCACTGAAGGTCGATCGGAAATCGTCAGCTATCTTCGAAACTGTTCGGGTATTAGACGGGTGACAGTTATCTCTCTCATCTATACAACTTTACTGACCTCTGTTGAGACACATTAAAACTACATATAACTACCTACACTAATAACATTTGTTGAGAATCATTGAAACTACATACATATTGTTATGAAATATAATTTCAGATACTGTGGACTTTACTGATGAAGAAGGATATGGCAAATATCTGGATCTGCATGAATCTTACGAGAAGTATATTAATCTGAAAGGCATTGAGGTAATTCATACCTTTTTCTATTTCTGTGTTCAATAATCACCCCAATATTAACCCCTCAGGCCTCGACCTTATTTTGCCAGAGGGCCTAAATATTTCCGTTTTGCAAAAATATTTAAATAAAGGGAATATTTCTGAATGTATCCGAAAACTAAAAACCGTTTTGGAAAGATGATGAATTATGCTTTCCAATATTATAATTAAAAATAAACATAACTTTTGAAATGTAAAAATTTTTGCTTGAAAACGTAAATTTTTTTTAAAGGCGAGCAACTATATTAAAATACGTTGAAGGCAGATATTTGAGAGCCTTTTGTGGATGCCTAGTTTTTCCAGAATGGACACACTTGTTCATCTGGCTGTCCTTGGAATCCTGAGCATTTTTCTCCAGCACCTCATTTCGAGGGTGTCTATCCACTTTCTTTCCCTGGCTCCAAGTGCCCATGTTTCCACACCGTATAGAAATATGGGGGAAATCAATGCCCGGACAAGTCTCTTCTTGATGGACTTCTTTACGCCTCTTGTCACTCTATATCTTTTGCATTTTACTCACGGTGTCTTTTGTCACGTTAATTCTTCTTTGCCCATCACTAATCGTAACCAAAAACACCTACCTGCAATAGTGGAGGGGTTTCCCTGGTAAAGGTGATCACTTTACAGGATTCGTTGAAGCCGAACCTTTCAGTGAAGTAAGAGGAGATGGGGCCAATGCACTCCTGCGATACCACCGGCTCCCCTAACTTGTCTGCTAAACTCTCATCCCCTATAGCCTGATTAAGTTAGCGTGGGTTGTGCGGTGTACGTAGTACACAACCTACTGTATCAAGTAAATACAATTACACAAGATAATATTAAGGTTATAAGGAAAAAATATTTTCTTCAAACTTAGCAAATTCACTTTGTGGCGTCATTATATTAATAAATGAAAACAAATAATTTTGTGTACACCACTATTTAATTAACAATATTGACATGTTTCGAAAACTATGTTTTCTTTGTCAGGATAATAAGTTAATAAAAAATATCAAAAGACAAACAAGTATAGACAAATAAGAACGTAGACAGAATATTAGAAAGGAGAGGTGATTAATTACTTAAAAATATCATAAAAAACAATTATATAAAATAAAATATAAAAATTATTTTAGGATGGGTAAAAAATTACATTAAAATAATAAAAAATCTTTTGAAATAAAACAGGAAGTCTAAATAACAAAATAAATTATTATAAATAAAGTATTAATACGAAAATAAATTTAAAAGATGGCTATTTTTAAAAAACGTTTGGTTATTTATAATATTTAATTTACTATTAATACTTTTCCTAATTTCTAAAATTTCTAAATTATCTAATTGTATACCCGTTAATAGTGGTGTACACAAAGTTATTTGTTTTCATTTATAAAAAATATTTTATTGATTTTAAGTTTAATTGTTAACATATTGTCTTGATCACATTTTAGAAGGTGGACTACATCACATACCTCAGCCTGGTGGACCATCTCTTTGACGTGCCGAAGGAGCGCAAGAACGGCGACTATCGCGCCTATATCCGCGCCCTTCTGCAGTACCTGAAGAACTTTGTGGCCAGGGTGCGGCCGCTGCAGGACCAGGCCCTGGAGATGGCCTCCGCCCACCAGGACTTCCTCAAGCAGTGGGAGGCGGGCACTTTTCCTGGCTGGCCGGTTAGTGAACTTTTGTCACTAAGTCCTCCATCATGACTCAAGCAACATTTTCCACTTACTGTGGTGGTGGTAGGAGATTTTCAAACATTGTTGGATTATTCGTAACCCGGGAATGTTTGTCTTTAAGAAAAAAAAAAAAAACAGACAATGTGCATTCTTCAATTTCCTGTATTATTTGACTAGTAACTTTAAAAATTATTTTTTTTGGGAATACCGCACAAAAGTCCCAACTGCTCCAGTCTGGAGCCAGTATGACTATGCCATCCCCAATTAGGGTATGTTGTGAGGCTGAAGGTGGTGGAGATGGGAAAATGATGGAGAAGAGGAAGGTTGAGAAGTTTCTGGTTATTCGATCTGGTCGCCAAACATAGCTAAAGCCATTTCGTGCAATGTTTCAATTCTAAATGGTGGTCTTACACCAGGGCGATACTGAGGGTATCTTCCACTCTGGAACATGCCGCAAATAAAATACTATATTTTAATAAATTTTGAAACAACAAAAATTAATCAAATAAAATTTATTTGCACATAATTTAGCCAACAATCTTATCCCTATACCACGGAGGGCAATTCGAGGCTGAGTTGATTCCTTTTTTGTAATAACTTGTCATACTAAATAATGTGTTTGTATATTTATATATGTATCTTCCATAAGTCTCTCTCTCCGATGGCGCTACAGCCCATATCGAGCCTTGGCCTCCCGCAACATTCGCCTCCAAATCCTCCAGTCCTCAGCGGCTGACTTCCAGTTTGTTAACTGGAGAAGCTGTGCTGCATCCCCTCTTACCTCTTCTTCCCACCTCAGTCTGGGTCTTCCCACCTTTCTCTTTCCACCTGGGTGTCCAGTCAAAATTATTTTTGGGACGAGAAAATCTTCCGTAAGTAGTTTCCCCAGAATAGAAATAGCGGCGCACAAGAGGCTAAGATTGTGTATTGTAGTACTCAATTGAAATATTTTGATGATTTTCAGTATTTAAATAAATACTAATCACATATTTTGAATTGCAGAAAGAAACGGGCAGCGCTTTGACCAATGTGGGAGCTCACTTGGACTTATCCGCCTTTTCCTCGTGGGAGGAGCTTGCTTCCCTCGGACTCGATCGGCTGAAGTCTGCCCTCATGGCCCTGGGGCTAAAGTGCGGGGGCACCCTGGAGGAGAGGGCACAGAGGTAAGACACATTACCTCTCGTTATAATTCTTCCGTTCATTTTTTAACCTCCAAGAAATCCAGTCTATAACTCACCCCACTTGCCTCGATTTTATGATATTTCAAACCAAATGCTCCTAGCATACTAAAATATATTTTATTAGTTTTGTCACTTGCAAACATTGATTTTTTATCTTTGGAAAAGTGCATTGCAAATTTCGTGTCAGATGTCATAATTTTTCAAAAGTTGTAGTGCTGCAGGGACCACTATGACGTTTATTTATTCTCACAGGAGCCATGATAAACTGTTAATCGCGTAATTAAATGCATCCTTGCAATTACTGTCATTTTGCAATTCAATGTGCTCTTCTTGGACTTCTTCAGCTAATCCATCATTAATACCAAAAGAGTTACATCTACAAGAATCAGCTTTTGGATATCTTTAGATTCAGTTTTATAGTAAATAGAGAAATGTTTTTGGGGTGTTATGCCTTGTTGCGCTTCCTCCTTTAGCCAACGTTTCAGACAGGTTTTGGAACCAGTTCCTACGCCATAACCAAATATTTCGTGGACCACATTTTAGATCTCTCTGACCACCAATGGTCCACTGACCACCAGTTGGGAATCACTGATTTAAAGGAAAGCCTCGTAAAATGACTTATTTTTATTGTGAAGAATACTTATTTAGCTGAAAATTGACATAAAACTCGAAATGTACTACTGAAGTCGTTCATCGGCAATACATTTTTGTGTTGGATCAAATAATTAAAATACAGTGGAACCCTCTTAAGAAGTTTTTCAAGAGACCGGAAAAAATTAACTTCTTAAGCCACGAAACTTCTTAAGAGAGAACTTCTTAAGAGGGTTTCACTGTATATTATAAGCCCAACAGAAAAGATATTTTTGTCAAAAAATGAGGTAAAAATTAATTTTTACATGTTAATTTTTACCTCATTTTTCGGTTTCATGGTTTCGTACAGTGTGTCACGATGTACGGTTGTTAGCAGTAGTAGGCTGTAATGGATAAACGTTTTACACGTGACCAATGTTATATCCCCGTTTTCAGCCATAATACATAATATTATTCTTACGTCCGCGTGTTCGTTGTACCATCAATCAAATGATCGGTTGCTAATAAATCTAAATTTAAATAGTATGTTTTATAGTTAATTTTGTTCATGTTGACACTCTTGAAACTGTGCATCTCTTACTTGGTATAAACAATCAATAAAACAACAACCATTACATATAAATCTCCCAATACATAGCGAAAGAAGGATCTATATTTCGTCAACACTTCGGGAACCAATGACATAATTTTTTTTCTGTTTATAAACCTTTTCAGGCTATTCAGTACAAAGGGCCAGGCTGCTCTGGATAGGTCCCTGGTGGCCAAGAAGGGAACCGGCAGAGCGAAGGCATCCACACAACACAGGCACAAGGATATTGCAGCCATTGAAGCACAAGTTTACAGGTCGGTCATGTTTCAACATACTCTTAACTCATTGCTTGCTGAGTACGCACCGGCGCGTGCCAAATTGAACTCTAAAAAATATTTTTTGAAATGCGATTTTAAACCTTAATTATAAAGAAAACGTATGAAGGATAAGGTCAGAATCGCTTGGAGAATTCTTGTTCTTAAGGTATAGAATGCTTTGAACACATCTATGGAATGAGAATAATTTCTATGAATTCTTTATGGATTTCTGACCGAGTTTTTTTTGGAACATTTCATCTAACAGTTCGGTTGCATCATTCTCGTAAAAACGATCGTTAACATACGAATTCGTCAAATAAACGCAAGTAATGTTGTTTTTTGGCATAGTTTATTGTTCAGGAATGTGTTTTGGTAAATATTACATAAGATAGCATAAAATAAACCCACAAAATATTACGTCAAAGTCAAAACATCGCGAAATTTACAAGTTTCCTCCAGTGGCACGGGACGAGTTAACAGCCTCTGTTACAGAACAGATATAGTCTGTCAATTGAGATCTTTGATGTGAGATGAGATCAATGATCTTTGAAATTATCTCTGTTTTTTTATCGTATTATATTTGCAGATACGCCTCGCTAGTATCGGAGCAGCGCGCCGCCACCAAGGAGAATGTGCAGCGCAAGCAGGCGCGCACAGCCGGCGAGCGAGGAGACAGCTCCGCCGAGGAGAGCGAGGCAGACAGCGACGGAGACAATGATGAAGACGACATCCCCTTCAACCCGAAGAACCTGCCCCACGGCTGGGACGGAAAGGTAAACAAACAAATTTTAACAATATTAAATATGCAAATTTTGACTTGCCGCCAAAAAGATATTATGTTCTTGAATATGGCACTGTTTGATGTCATGTTGGTCAATATTGGTTCCGGTGATAGCTGTCTTATCACTTACCACCCACTAGTGTTTTATACAACTTGGTGACGTTGAAGCCAGTTCTGACCATTTCAAAAGTTTGGTTGTAGACAATTTTAAAAATCAACAAAATTACACATATTTAGTATGACGATCAGAATTACAAAAATAAACTTTGAACTGTTGTTTTGAATAAATTGTGAAATTATTAACCCCGATACAGGCGAACCCTAGTGGGGTTAATAATTACCTGATTAAAATGAATTGAACTTGTGAACATTAACTACACATTAACTTCATTAACTCCACACGGGAGGCCCAGAGGAAAATAATTTCCCTCGGAGCCTATGTCATCTTTGAAGAATCTTTTTGAAGTGAGGAAAAAGTGAACATGGGTCTTGAAGACACCCGACTTTGTTTCCCGACTATGCATTCGCTACCAAGACCTGGACAAACATTACCCCATGAATCTGGGCATCCCTGCTAAGACACCAAACGTAGTAAACCACTTGAGGTGGTGTGTGGCAAAGATGTTGGTCATCCCATAAATGGTCCCCAGGTCGATGGTGTCCTTACCCTCCTATCAAATTATATGACTTGTCATTTTAGAGTGGGTGAGCATCGTTTTAGAGTACAGCAATCGTTTTAGAGCGAATCAAACTTACATGATAATGTGCTGTAATTCCAGCCCATCCCATACTGGCTGTACAAGCTGCACGGCCTGAACATCTCGTACTCGTGCGAGATCTGCGGCAACTTCACGTACAAGGGTCCCAAGGCGTACCAGCGACACTTTGCCGAGTGGCGGCATGCGCACGGCATGCGCTGTCTGGGCATACCCAACACGGCCCACTTCGCCAACGTTACCAGCATCGAGGACGCACTTGCCCGTAAGTACCTACCTACGTATGTACATTTTAAATATCGATGGTGGAAAGGGAGAACGGCCAATGAGCCATACAGCTGGGGAAAAAAATGGCTTAACTCATCCTGTGCCGCAACCGCGCCGGCACGCGCCAAATAAAATTTAAAAAAATTTTGGAATGCGATTTTAATCCTTATGTATAAAGAAAATGTATGAAGGACAAGGTCAGAATTGCTTGGGGCATTCTTGTTCTTAAGGTATAAAATACCGTGAACACACCTAGGCAAGCGGAATAATTTTGGGATTCTCTTTGCCCTCCGGCTGAGATTTTTCACGGTATTTTAGCTGTCAAATTGGGTAGTGTCGTTCTCGTGAAAAATATTGTAAAACATAAATTCATAAAATAAACGCAAGTAATGTTATTTTTAGGCATAGTTTATTGTTTAAGGAATGTGTTGTGGTAAATATTATATACGATAGCATAAAATAAACCCAAAGAATATTACGTCAAAGTCAAAACTTTACGAAATTTACGAGTTTCCTCCCGTGGCGTTTGACGAGTTTTAAGCCCCGTATAGCTGTATGCCATTTAAGCCATTTTTCTTTTTCAGCTGTGTGGCTCGTTAGCCATTCTTCCTTTCCACCGTCGATATAATAATGTAATATGTATATATATTGTACATAATATAATATAATATGTATATATGTACATGTGTGTAGTGTGTATATATGTTTTGCATGAAGAAAAAATCTACTTTGTATAAAAATACTTTGTATAAAAAAAGTTTTTTATACAAAGTATTTCTATTTACTCAAAACATGAGTCGTAATGCACTTGTTTGGATAACATCTGAAGGGTGATTCTATATCTTTCGTCTTAAGTCAACGTTTTGAGACAATTAAGACAAAAAGGCAAAATTCGTCGGATGTCAGAAGGCATCCGTCGTACGATATCGGCTGTCAAATTTCTATGATTTTCTATGGCTTTCAATGGCTTGTCTGTCGTCGTGTGTTGATGTCAGTTAGTGTGGTTTAATTACCTACTTAGTACGATAGTAATTTATGAAGCCCAATAGGCCTACCTACCTAGGCCTAATTATCTACGATAGTCATTTATCTTATTTATTATTTTGATTTTTGCATACGATGACATTCGACTTGCAAATTTTCCCACGACTTAACTCTTAAAGAGGATTATGCGCCATCATCTCTGGCGTTAGGGTAACTACTGTAAAGAGTTGATGTCTTAACACGAGGGTGTATTTTGCTCGTTAGCACAATATGGAATACCGCAATTAAGAAAGCTGTCAAAACTTGTCATATACGGCCAATTTAACACGCATTAGACTGTCGCAAAAGATACAGAATCACCCTTCTGATCATTTATTATTTATTATTCCAGTTTGGGAGAAACTCAAGTCGCAGAAGGAGGGAGAAAGGTGGGTGGCGGAGAATGAGGAAGAGTACGAGGATTCGCTGGGGAATGTGGTCAACAGAAAGACTTTTGAGGATCTCAAGAGACAAGGATTGCTGTAAATCCACGATTCCTTCCACCATAACAAATTTTACACTGTATTGAATTATGATTTTTGTAATGAGGCAGAAAAATTATTCAAAATAAATATTATTTTCAAAAAATTTATCTGTTATTTTATTTGTCGATCTAGACTTCCAGACTGAGTGATCATTGATCATCTTTATGTATATAAAAATCTCGCATCACAATGTTTGTTCGAGATAAACTCCAAAACTACTTAACCGATTTTGATAAAATTTGGCTTACTTGTTTAATTTGGTCCAATTTAAAATATAGGATAGTTTTTATTGACCTCAATATTTATTATTGCAAATTAAATGTTCAAATGTTTGTTATAGGACAATGCTTTCTAATTATTTGTAAGTTCCATAAGTTTCTAACAGATGGCAGGTTGGTGGCCGAGTCAGCTAGTAGAAACATAGAATTAATTTTTTAGAAATCAGCACTTTGAATAAAGAATATAACTCTAGAAGTGCCTTCCAAACAATTTAAATGGAAACATATGTGGCACTGACTTAGAACCTTTTGGTTCTAGAACATTTAGTATGCTAACTGTTTCTTTTACTCTTGCCTGAAATTGTATATCGCCATCCCATTTGAATTTCGTAATCACATTGAAACACAGTTTTCTTTGGAAGTATGTATAGGCCCAAATTGGGCATGCCCATAAGGCGCTTCTTGTATTTTATGGTTTTATAGCTTGACATGCTTATCTCTGCCTGTAGCCAGAATAAGAACTAACTTACCATCATAATGGCTTGGAATTTGTCAATCCTCTTTGATTGGCCACCAAACAACACAACGTAAAATGTATGTACATAATTGACTGAGTGTAGTGAAGTCCTTTTTTAATTCAACAGTTCTGAATTTCATCTTTCTGTAAATTCATTTGTGTGTTCAGTTTTCAGTTCAAGATGGTGACCGTTTTAATAGTTCATAAAGATTCTTTTTTAGTGTAATAGTACCTACCTGCCTGGAGAAAGTAAAAAAAAAAGAATTATCATTGATAATAATAATATAATTGGATAATTTGTGGAGCACCATTTTTGTGAAAAATCGCCCAGGGGCGCTGTACTATTCATTATGAATTCGTAGGCTCTATCTAATTTTATTATTTACAAATAGATACAGAATACATATTTACCTGGCAAGTCTCTTCCGATAAACACACTTTAATTAGAAAGTTTATGCTTGTAGAAGATATGGCTTTGCATACGGACATTATATTTAAAACACTGGACACTGCATTATTTTACATTTGCCTGTTAAAATTACATTTATGTTAATATTACATTTATGAGAAGATTAGAGGCAGAAGTAGAATTTATATTTATTTTGAAAGACTGGAGAATTTAACACTCTTTAGAGGAGGCCTTCACCTTCGCCTGAGAGAGGGGTTTTTGCATAAGAATGATTTAACATACCATATTACATTTTTCAACAAGATTGTATATATCATTAATTTAACTTTTTTATAACTCTGTAAGATACCTATTTGGCTTTAAAGGCTTATTATTATTATTAGGACTGGAGAATTTTTATGAAATGACCTTTACAAAAGCTTACAAATAAGAATTTTTTAAATTTTTACAAAATTTGCGGGCACTGAAGACGAAGGTGAAAATTTTTTTGCTATATGGATACGACTGTCTGAAAAGGTGAGTATTAAGTTTAGCTGTAAATTCCGCTGAGTCTGATTATTCTCAACTCATGTGGCAGTCCATTCCAGGCTTTAGGTCAGGACCTAAGTGTCAGGACATTCCGAAAGCGCACTCATCGAACTTAGTATCTGGTGTGCTCTTTGATTCCTTCCATAGCTGATAGCGCTGCTGCCCTGAGGTAGTCGGGAATTGGAATTTTCTAGATTACACATTTCCGCTAAGTAAGCTGGAGTCATTCCTGGGACTTGATTCTTTCAGGACATTTGAGCCAGTGAAGAATTTTGAGATGCTCTGAAATATGGGAATACAGTGAAACCCTCTTAAAAAGTTTTCTAAGGGACCGGAAAAAACAGATTTCTTAAGCAGGAAAACCTTATATGTGGGAAATATTGGGCCAATTAAAGCTGAGGGATCAAATAAACCAAACTTCTGAAGCCACAAAACTTCAAGAGGGAACTTCTTAAGAGGGTTTCACTGTACTCAGATATGCCGGTAATAAGTCTAGCCGCAGCAATGAAAACGTATAGTGAAGATAGTGACATTTCTTTGGACAAATTGTGTAATTCCACTTTTATGAAATTAAAAAGATGTTACATGAAATTAATATGTATGTGGTTTATAATTAAGTAGACCAGTTGTCAAGGGCGACGCGGTCAAGCGATCGGCGATCAAGCAGTGTTGATCGCCGCGGCTGTCGCATTTCAGTTGCCGTGTTGATAAGTTGCCATTGTAGCAACTCACCTGTCAAGTTTTCGAGTAATTTGTGATATGTCAGATCAGTAAAATCGATTTTGTTCAGGAGGTTGATAATTGAGTTGTGCCGAGCGAAGGCCCTTATGCCCATTTATTTATACATGGCCAGCAATGGGGCGCAATTAGCAGCAGGAAATAGAGGGGAAGGGTTTCAGGTTACAATGAAAATAGAACATCCTTTGAGGAAGAAAACTCATAACCGAACTGCTAATTACGTCGCTTTGTGTTTGAATCATCAACAAACAGTTATACACAGATTTACAGACTATTATTTGATATTCTGCATTATTACTAACCGTTGTGTAAAAAAATGATGTTATTTTTTATTTTTTTATTTTAATTTTTTTTTAAATTTTATGTATCTGTTATGTTGGTACGAGTAAAAAAGCCAGCTTTCACATGCTGATAGTTGGTAGGTCTGTTGCGCCACTTGATGTGCAACGAGTTTATTTATGTGTGCAACCTTGAACTTGTTAACAGTGTCAACAATGCAAAGAATTTTCTATTTTTTGTGAAGAAAAATCAATTAAATTATTATTTTCTCCACCGTATAATCCCGAGTCAAATGGATTAGCAGAACGAACTGTTCAAACTTTATAAAAGATTTTAATTAAATTTAGGTTTTCAAAATATTCAAAATTTTTGTCACCAGCTCAACTTCAATATATTGTCTCTATGGTTATCGTTCCACTCCTACATCTGTTACGGGTGTATCTCCAATGGCTAAAATATTTTCATATGAGCCACGTAAACCACCACACATTTTGTCAGAAGAAAATCATGTCAATAAAATTAAGCAACTACAAAATTTGAAACAATCAAGTACAGGGTGGCGCAAAATTAATCATCCAATTTTGTTTTTGAATAACTTTTTTACTAAATAAAAAAAAAAAAGATTTTGAGAAATGAAAATCTTTATTTGGACCTTTAAAATTTTTTCTGTTAAGTGGAAAAGATGATATCCGTCAAGTGGCTACCGCCAGTGTTGATACACATTTGTGCCCGTTTTATCGCATTTTCCATGACTTTCCGCAAGATTTCTGGTGATAACTGTTCGCATTCCTGTCGAATATTCTCCTTAAGGGCTGCAATTATCTGAGGCGCGTTGGCATAAACCCGCAACTTCAACCAGCCCCAAAGAAACAAGTCTGGGATGGTTCAATCGGGCGATCTTGCTGGCCATGCCAAATCGCCTAAACGGGAAATTACGCCAAAACGGGAAATTACCAGGAAACGCTTCCTTCATAATATCCATTGTGGCTCGTGCTGTGTGTGTGGTTGCACCGTCTTGTAGAAACCACATGTTCACTAAGCCCCGTTCATCCGATTCCGGCAG
Organism: Glyphotaelius pellucidus; assembly: GCA_936435175.1. Lineage (NCBI taxonomy): Eukaryota > Metazoa > Arthropoda > Insecta > Trichoptera > Limnephilidae > Glyphotaelius > Glyphotaelius pellucidus. The sequence continues at coordinate 22,441,563 of OW386552.1, read as the reverse complement.
TAAGAAGTCGTTTATTATGGCCCTGTAGGGTTCGCCAGTAACAGTGACCGTATTGCCAATGGCGTCCTCAAAAAAATACGGCCCAATCGCTCCTCCCGCGTGAACGCCACACCACACAGTGGCTTTGAGTGGATGTAATGGCTCTTCATGCATCACACGCGGATTTTCAATGCCCCAGAAATGAAGATTTTGCTTATTGACGTAACGGCTTAACGGAAATGCGCCTCGTCGCTCATGATGACTTTCGACACAAAATTGTCCTCTTCTTTGTTGAGATTGAGGATGGCAATTAAACCACAATTATTTCACGCTATTGCGAAGTATAGCGCTCCATTGCTTGTCTGTTTGTATTCTGCAACTGTCTAGTTCACAAATGTCAAATATGATTGACGTACGACACCATTTGCTAAAATTATAACATCTTCCGATAGGGTGATTAATTTTGCGCCATGCATTGAAAGAGTTTAAGGAAAATGATAATGCTTTGGTCTACTGGACATCTGAAAGGCCCTATGAAATGGTTTCAGGGAACTGTTAAGTTGAAATGAAATTCTTGGTTGTAGGTATTTAATTCAATTAATTGGGGGAGAGGTGAAAAGGTTCATGTTAACCAAATAAAAAAAAGTTGTCTTAAGTCAAAATCAAGTTATGAGAATCCCGATGAATGGCATGACTTTGGAAGTCAGGAAAATAAAATTGTTATTGAACCTTTACCTAGCACTTGTGGAAATAATGATGTTATAACTAATGTGAAACCCCTTGTACGATCAAGTCATAGTGATTACTAGGAGGCGGAATGCGGTGGCAAAACAAAAATTCCAGAGCCGCTAATTATTAATGGCAAAACAATTAAACTATCGTTATTTGACCGGTCTAATTGTTTTATGGGGCCAACAGACTTAGCTATAAAAGATCATTTGGTTTTGGCCTATTTCAGCACATCGCTTGTCATACATTCCCAATGTTTTTGCCTCCGCCAGCCACCTACTAGTAATTACGCTTAAGTGTTAGGGAACGGACTCCGGTGTCGATAGAGATGGGTGAGATTAAATGAAAAGGCATCGGATTGAGTTGTGAGTCGATGAGCTATGTAGCTGTGGTCGAAGCGGAGTGAATTGAGAGAAGTGTAGTCGGGTGCGTAGGACGTGATGCTCGGTCGTGATGTGTGATGAGGTCGAGATAGCGGCGGTGAAGATCCCAGATCTTCAGATCGCCAGTGCGTTGCTCGACACCAGTGATTCCCAAAGTGGTCCAGGTGGACCCTTAGGGGTCCATGGGAGATCCGACAGGGGTCCACATAGGCGCGATAAAGAAATGAGGATTCACAAGTTGTAAGTGGGGGTCCACGAACTGGTTTCGATTGAGACCCATCCCGTGACTCATATCCATATCCCCCCCCCCCCCCCCCCCGTCTTATATTCCATCTCCATAATAGAGCGCGTTATTTTACCGGTTATGCATCATGACCTCCTAAAGCGCCCAGCTAGGCAAGGAGCGGGGGGGGGGGCGTAATGGAATATAGGTTTACTGTAATGGTATGGGATCATACCCATACCCCCCCGTCCCATATCCCATTACACCCCCTCCGTCGTGGAAAATATAATCTGGAATACTGGTCCATTTTCCCCCGTTTGAAAGTACAACGCGTGTCGAGTTTTGGGAATATGGTAGAAATGTATCAGCAGGGGGTCCACCGTGACCAGTAAAATTTTGAAAGTGGTTTACGAGAAAAAAAAGTTTGGGAACCTCTGCTCTACACCGTGTGTGGTGGAGGAAGACCTGATCCAGGCGGTCGATCAACGTTGTAAGAACGCAATATGGCGGCTGTGAGTCCGGTGAGTTGGAGTCACACGCAACGCAGGATCCTGGTGAGGCGATGAGGATGAGCTCTGAAGCGGAGCACGATGGGCTTCTGTATTCAGATGTCAGGATGTACCCCGAATAGAAAGCGCTGCGGGCTTTGTAGTTACGGGCGAAAGCATCTCATGTTGTGGCTCGGACAGTAAGATGATGGTGGCCTCGAAGGTGTTACAGAGGGTCCGAAAAAATATACCGTAGTTCCCCTGCCCTGATGTCACACTGAATTTAGCTGAAAGATCACATGTTGATTTTTTCAGCGAGCGAGGAGGCCCGGCGAGGGGTTGTATCACGTGACTGCACTGATCACTTGCATTCACTTGCATGATAGTGTGAGAGTCGACCGGTGTGAGACTGGACTGGACTTGACTTGACTAGTTTTGCGTTGAGCCGCGTCGCTTTATATAGGAGCGACTGGTAGAGTAACTTTCCGTTCGCTGGCAATGTGTGCGCTAGAAGGTACCAGAATGTACTCGGCACCGTAATCGTAGGTGCCCTTGAAAGTCGCAAACTTTCGAGTAGGTGGCAATATTATAATTCATTGGGAGACGGCCTGACGGAGTACATCGTAACTGGTACAACATAAGTAGGAAGGTACCTAGCCGGCGCCGCGCGAAATGTGAATTTTGGAAGGTTATTGATTGATTCGTGTACAGACCATGCTTTTTAGTAAGCACCCAAAATTACAGTCGATTCAGTGCCATAGGGCCTAAATTGTGGCTGACCCCAAGTGTTACAAAGCACCCGAATAACGATGAATTTTCTAAAAATTGTTATTTTGGCAGATTATTTGATTGATTGTTTTTACGGGTGGTTTGTAACACTTGGGGTCGGTCACAACTTGGGCACTATGGCACCGAACCGACGGAAATTTTGGGTTCGTGGTTAAAATCATGGTCTGTACACGAATCTAAACATAAACAAATAGGAACTAAGTTGTGGCCGACCCCAAGTGTTGCAACTTCCCGTAAAACGATGAATTTTCTAAAAATTGTTATTTTGCAGATTATTTGAATGATTCATGTAGAAACCATGCTTTTTAGCACCAACCCAAAATTTCAGTCGGTTTGGTGCCAAAGGGCCAAAGTTGTGGCCGACCCCAAGTGTAACAAAGAACCCGTAAAAGCGAAATTTCCTAGAAAATTTTCTTTTGGAAGATTTTTAGACTGATTCGTTTTCAGGCCATGCTTTTTAGTAGGAATCCAAAATTTCAGTCAGTTTGGTGCCATAGGGCCAAAGTTGTGGCCGACCCCAAGTGTGCAAGTATTGCAAACTTCCCGTACAAACGTAGAATTTTCTAAAAATTGTTCTTTTGGCAGATTATTTGATTGATTCGGATACAAACCATGTTTTTCAGCACGAACCCGAAATTTCAGTCAGTTTGGTGCCATAAGTCCTAAGTTATGGCCGACCCCAAGTGTTACAAAGCGCCCGACAATACGATTAATTTCCTAGAAATTGTGTTTTTGGCAGATTATTGATTGATTCGTTTTAAGGCCATGCTTTTTAGTAAGAATGCAAAATTTCAGTCGGTTTGGTGCCAAAGGGCCAAAGTTGTGCCCGACCCCAAGTGTAACAAAGAACCCGTAAAAGCGAAAATTTCCTAGAAAATTTTCTTTTGGAAAATTTTTAGACTGATTCGTTTTCAGGCCATGCTTTTTAGTAGGAATCCAAAATTTCAGTCAGTTTGGTGCCATAGGGCCAAAGTTGTGGGCGACCCCAAGTGTGCAAGTATTGCAAAAACTTCCCATACAAACGATGAATTTTCTAAAAATTGTTGTTTTGGCAGATTATTTGATTGATTCGGGTACAAACCATGTTTTTCAGCACGAACCCAAAATTTCAGTCGGTTCGGTGCCATAGGGCCTAAGTTGTGACCGACCCCAAGTGTTTCAAACTACCCATAAAAACCATCAATCAAATAATAATTGATTCGGGTACAAACCATGTTTTTCAGCACGAACCCGAAATTTCAGTCAGTTTGGTGCCATAAGTCCTAATTTATGGCCGACCCCAAGTGTTACAAAGCGCCCGAAAATACGGTTAATTTCCGAGAAATTGTGTTTTTGGCAGATTATTGATTGATTCGTTTTCAGGCCATGCTTTTCAGTAAGAATCCAAAATTTCAGTCAGTTTGGTGCAATAGGGCCAAAGTAATGGCCGACCCCAAGTGTTACAAAGGGCCCGAAAATACGGTTAATTTCCTAGAAATTGTTTTTTTATCAGATTAGTTGATTGATTCGTTTACAAACCATGCTTTTTAGCACGAACCAAAATTTCAGTCGGTTTGGTGCCATAGGGCCAAAGTTGTGGCCGACCCCAAGTGTTGCAAACTTCCCGTAAAAACGATGAATTTTCTTTAAATCGTTATTTTGCAGATTATTTGAATGATTCATGTAGAAACCATGCTTTTTAGCACGAACCCAAAATTTCAGTCGGTTTGGTGCGATAGGGCCAAAGTTGTGGCTGACCCCAAGTGTAACAAAGCACCCGTAAAAGCGGAAATTTCCTAGAAATTTTTCTTTTGGAAGATTTTTAGATTGATTCGTTTTCAGCCCATACTTTTTAGTAGGAATCCAAAATTTCCGTCAGTTTGGTGCCATTAAGTCAAAGTTTTGGCCGACCCCAAGTGTTTCAAAGCGCCCGAAAATACGATTGATTTCTTAGAAATTGCTTTTTTGTCAGATAAGTTGAATGATTCGTTAACAACCATGCTTTTTAGCACGAACCAAAATTTCAGTCGGATTGGTGCCATAGGGCCAAAGTTGTGGCCGACCCCAGTTCTGCAAACTTCCGGTAAAAACGATGAATTTTCTAAAAATTGTTTTTTTGCAGATTATTTGAATGATTTGTGTAAAAACCATGCTTTGTAGCACGAATTCAAAATTTCAGTCGGTTTGGTGCGATAGGGCCAAAGTTGTGGCTGACCCCAAGTGTAACAAAGCACCCGTAAAAGCGAAAATTTCCTAGAAATTTTTCTTATGGAAGATTTTTAGATTTATTCGTTTTCAGGCCATGCTTTTCAGTAGGAATCCAAAATTTCCGTCAGTTTGGTGCCATAGAGTCAAATTATGACCAAGTGTTACAAAGCGCCCGAAAATACGATTAATTTACTAGAAATTGTTTTTTTGTCAGATTAGTTGATTGATTCGTTTACAAACCATGCTTTTTAGCACGAACCAAAATTTCAGTCGGTTTGGTGTCATAGGGCCAAAGTTGTGGCCGACCCCAGTTCTGCAAACTTCCGGTAAAAACGATGAATTTTCTTAAAATTGTTTTTTTGCAGATTATTTGAATGATTTATGTAAAAACCATGCTTTGTAGCACGAATTCAAAATTTCAGTGGGCAAACCGACGCACCAAAGTGCGTAGGGCCAAAGTTGTGGCCGACCCCAAGTGTAACAGTCGACCCCAAGTGTGCAAGTGTTGCAAACTTCCCGTAAAAACGATGAATTTTCTAAAAATTGTTATTTTGCAGATTATTTGAATGATTCATGTAGAAACCATGCTTTTTAGCACCAACCCAAAATTTCAGTCGGTTTGGTGCCAAAGGGCTAAAGTTGTGGCCGACCCCAAGTGTTGCAAACTTCCCGTAAAAACGATGAATTTTCTAAAAATTGTTCTTTTGCAGATTATTTGAATGATTCATGTAAAAACCATGCTTTTTAGCACGAACCCAAAATTTCAGTCGGTTTGGTGCCATGGAGTCAAAGTTGTGGCCGATCCCAAGTTTTGCAAAGTGCCCGTAAAAATGATGAATTTTCTGAAAATTGTTCTTTTGCAGATTATTTGAATGGTTCATGTAAAAACCATGCTTTTTAGCACAAACCCAAAATTTCAGTCGGTTTGGTGTCTAGGGCCTAAGTTGTGGCCGACCCCAAGTGTTACAAAACGCCCGAAAATGGCCGACCCCAAGTATTACAAAGCGCTCGTATAAACGATGTATTTTCTAAAAATTGCTCTTTTGGCTGATTATTTGATTGATTCGGTACAGACCATGCTTTTCAGCACGAACCCGAAATTTCAGTCAGTTTGGTGCCATAAGTCCTAAGTTATGGCCGACCCCATGTGTTCCAAAGCTCCCGAAAATACGATTAATTTCCTAGAAATTGTGTTTTTGGCAGATTATTTGATGGATTCATGTACAGACCTTTATTTATAGTACGAATCCAAAATTTCAGTCAATTCGGTGGCTTAGGGCCTTAGTTGTGGCTGACCCCAAGTGTTACAAATCACCCGTATAAACGACGAATTTTCTAAAAATTGTTCTTTTTGAAGATTTTTTGATTGATTGGTGTACTTTTTAGAACGAACCCATAATTTCAGTCGGGTTGTTGCCATAGGGCCTAAGTTGTGGCCGACCACAAGTGTTAAAACCATTCTTTAAAAAAAATCAGTCAGTCAGTGTGTGCAATTTACCCGCGGTTGAGGTGATTCTTCAGAAAACTAAAGTAGACAAGAGTGGGTAGAAGTATTAAATATATGCAAGAATTGAAAGACATGGAATCGAGCGAGGAATTTGGGTAATCTGAAAGTATGTTGCCTATTGTATGCCGATGATGCGGTGCTGATTTCCAACAAGGATGAAAGAAGTTTGCACGAAGAATGAGTTAATGATGAATGTAAGTAAGTCTAAAATCGTGGTGTTTGAAAGATAGATTATGTGCAACATAGTTGTGAATGATGAATACTTGGAGCAGGTGGATTAGTTTGTGTAATTGGGAAGTATATTTACGGGAGATGGGAAGGCTGATAGAGATATTGAAAGAAGAGTATATGTAGGTAACTCCATTAACGAAGGATAGAACTCAATTTGCGCCAACAAAAAACTGTCCAAAGAAGCGAAGCTAGACGTCCATAATAGAGTGCTGGTATCTGCCCTGATGAATGGCAATGAGGCATGGCAACTGGCAGAGGAAGCAAGAGGAAGGAAAGTAGACTGAATGCTGTAGAATTGAGATCCCTGAGGCGTAAGCGAATGAGTGTAAGGAGAATATGTGACGCTAATGTAAATATTAGTCGGTGATGCCCAAGGAAGACGTGTGACATTTAAATTTATGGAGGCGGGTATGGGTACCGCCGCCCCGGAACCATTTATTGGATAACTAACACCTCTGCCATAGGTAATCCTACTTAGGGTTACCTATGGCAGAGTAGCGAACCACTTGGTTCGCTACGTTTAGTGTCTAAGCAGGGGTGAGCGAGCTCATGGGGGTGAATTTTGTCCAGGTCTTGGTGGCAGATGTGCCTGCCCACCTGCTGCGTGGCGGAGAGAAACTGGTTGAGGGAGGCCTTTTGACCTTTCCAGCCAGACTCTATCGACCCATCGCTTTGCACAGCTGTTGGAGAGATGGATTCATATGTTCGGGACTCCTGGATACACTGACTCCCAGATTCCTACCCACCCCTAACACTTTTTTCTTCCCAGAACTTCCTACCCTTCTCTTCCTTAAAAAGACCCTCCACACAGAATCCCCCTAACATGGCATATGGCCCTGAGGGGAACTATTTTCCTTATGGCCTCCAGCTGTGTGGAGCTTATATAAAATAAATTAACAATATCAAATTATACTAATAATGCTTTGTCAGGGATTTCCAAAAGTTTTAAGTATTCAATTAAATCAAATGATTTTTTAATTGTGTATTTAGGATGAAAAATGTGTGAATCTATAATAATTCTATTAATTATTGATGATATTTTATTGCTAGGAGCATCACAATTTGAAACCACCCGTCTTATTATTACTAATTTTGAATTAAAATGGTGCCACAAAATAAGTTTGCCGCGTTTGAAAAGTTTATCAAAACAATCTCAACCAATGCTTGTAAAGTGAGGTCATAATGAAAGCGACTAATGAGCGCAGACATCGTGTAATTTCCGTTTTATATCGCGACCAATAGGAGCCTTAAGAAATGACATCATTTTCGATGCGGCCGATGAGCGCAGTTGGTGCGTCGCAGGTAATTGTCATTTTTGTTTCACCTGATATCCAAATCACAGCCGTGCTATAGAAGTATTCACTTCAAAAGAAATCTCTGAAATTGTTCTTTTGGAAGATTTTATGACTGATTCGTGTTCAGGCAAAGCTTTTTAGAAAGAATCCAAAATTTCACTCAGTTCGGTGACATAGATCTTAAGTTGTGGCCGACCCCAAGTTTAACAAAGCGCCCGTAAAAACAATGAATTTTCTAGAAATTGTTATTTTGGCAGATATTTTGATTGATTCATGTGCAGACCATGCTTTTTAGGACGAACGCAAAATTTCAGTCGGTTCGGTGCCAAAAAGACTAAGTTGTGGCCGACCCCAAGTGCAACACAGGACCTGTTAAAAAGAAAATTTTCTAGAAATTGTTCTTTTGTCAGATTATTTGATTGATTCGTGTTCAAGCCATGCTTTTTAGTACGTATCCAAAATTTCATTCGGTTCATTGCCATAGGGCCTAAGCTGCGGCCGACCCCAAGTGTAACACAGGACCTGTTAAAAAAAATTCTAGATATTGTTCTTTTGTCAGATTATTTGATTGATTCGTGTCCAAGCCATGCTTTTTAGTACGAATCCAAAATTTCAGTCAGTTTGGCGCCTTAGGGCCTGAGTTGTGGCCGACCCCACGTTTTACAAAGCGCCTGTAAAAACGATACATTTTTTAGAAGTTGTTCTTTTGGCAGATTATTTGATTGATTCGTGTACAGACCATGCTTTTAGGGCGAACCCAAAATTTCAGTCGGTTTGGTGCTAAAGGGCCTAAGTTGTGGCCGCCCCAAGTGTTGCAAACCACCCGTTAAAACGATGAATTTTTTAAAAACTGTTCTTTTGGAATTTTTTTTGATTGATTTGTGAGCAGATCTTGCATTTTAGCGGAGTTGTGCTGCTAAATGAACTTGCAAACCATTGGTTTTTGTTTGTTTTATGTATGTGAATACCTCACAAGAGTCCCAACTGCTCCGTCTGGATCCAGTGAAACTATGGTATCCCCAATCGGGGTATGTTGTGGGGCTGAAGGTATAGGAGAGGGGAAGGAGATGGGAAAGAGGAGGGCGGGGAAGTAACTGACTATTCAGATCTGGGGGTATACTGGGCGATACTGGGAGTATCTTCCACTCTGAGATGTAAGTGACTTTTCTCTAAATGCCTTAAAATTATTATTGGAGTCGCCTGCCTTAATGCTTATATGGTTACTAAATTGTACCGTAATTGGAATAAAATTTTGTTGTACAATAATTTAAAAAAACGAGTGTGATTTAGACCACACGACTGAAGTAAAACTTCTTTATGCTTCGTTATACTTCGTATACTCCCCAAGTCAAGCGTGCGTTAAGAAGTTTTACTTCAAAAATTAAATTAAAAAATCAAAATAGTATTAGTACAATGCAAGTTGCTTTTGTTTTGTCGGATTCATTTATTGACAAATCACTATGCCAATGCCAATCACCTCCACGCTCCGCGTAACTTGATTTGTTTGGTTGAGTTAGTCCCGTCGCTTTTATGGGATGGTCTATGTTTCTTTGATCTGTGGGAATATACAATAGTACCCTTTACACACAGAATTCGGAGCGGGATGTGCCCCGCGCCACTTCAGGCCACCGCGCAGAAAAGTCTCACAGTGAACTGCGCTCTAAACCGTTATCTTCCTTTCAGTCTTTACTTTTCTGCGCGGCGGTCTGAAGTGGCGCGGGGCACGTCCCGCTCCGAACTGTGTGTGTAAAGGGTACTAATAAAGTTAATAATCTAGGCCAGAGAGATTACCAAAAAACCCACCAACCCCGTGTTTTTCAAGTAAGTAACTAAAAAAATCGAATCGACATGATGCATATTTTGGAAACGTTGTTTTAGTATCATAATTTGCCGCTAGATTAGCCAATATGTCATGCGTCATTTTGTGAGAGGGTTTGTCGTATGTTTTTCTCATAAAAATAAAAGAATCTTACTCTAATTTTAGTTGAAATGGTCCAATTTTTATACGATTCCCTTTATTAAAACTTGGTTCTATGCCCGGATGCAATTTTATTACGCTCACGGGTGGAAAGTGCGCGCAGTTTCGTGTGAAAGTTCCTTATTAAACTAAAACATTGGCGGATGAACGATGTCAACCGGAATTTACGAGGTGTGACCCTAAATTTAGTGGACAGTCGATCTAACCTAGGATATATTTACCGATTTCGTTTTTAAACAAAGTGCTATAAAGTAATGTGTCAGTTTCTCGTTTCCAGGAATAATGCCGGATGTGTTGTGTGTACATTTTAAGGGCGTAACCTAATGTTTTGGTTGGGGGGTGAAGATGTAGGGGATGTAAATTGAACCAGGAAGTGAAAAATCGGACAAAGTGGGTGCTTTGGGGGAGATCAGCATGGTGGGGGGGCTCGAGGCGGCGCTGGCCGTGGCGGTCTGCATCACCCTGATCGTCGTTCTGGCGGCCTGTGTTTGTGGATGTCCTAGAGACACTCACAAGTAAGCTAAACAAACATAACCTACTCTTTATTCAATCATACCTTCTGGCGGCTTCAATTTTTTTTTTCTTAATTTACGGTGTGTTTAGGCCATTATTTATTTTGTATAATAGCAATTTGTTTTTATTTGTGTGAAATTCTATCTTTGTCAATGTGTTTTATTCGATAGCTGTAGAAAAATACTTTGGTTTGGAAAAAAAATACATCCGAATTTATAAATTTGTGACTTATGCTAAATATCATAGTCAATTTTCTCCAGCAGACTACAAAAGTTGTTCTTTTAAAAGTAAGAACTTTTATTTCTAAAAGGACCAAACTTTTAACATAACGCGGTTCATAGACATAATATTTACAAATAACAGTTTCAATGTTAAAGATTTTAAAACCATATTATATTATTATTAAAATTTTCAATGTTTCAATTAGCAAATCATTTGTTTTTTTAGACTTTTGGTGCTTTTAGAATTAGGCCACAGTAATTATTGTAACCTAATATTTTAGTCAATTATGGTCATTTTCAATAAAAGATTGATTCCGATAAATCATTGGTAAACTTTTAGAATCGCTGGCCATGCTCAATACAAACACGTCAAAAAAAAACATGGCCAAATTGTCGAAATGCATGAAATTTTGAAACTTTGACAAAAGATGGGAATAAAGCAGCATTTTCCATCTCTCTTGATGTAAATAGTTGTCTTTTATAGTAATTAAGTTGAATAAAAGTGTTATAAATATTCATATTGTACATGTCCAGCTATCTTAAAAGATTACCAAATCATTTCCACTTGATGCTTGTCCACACTAAAATATGAAATAGGGTTTTCAGGTCAACATTTTATCTGTTTTGATAATGATAATGAAATCCGATAAATGGGTTATTGAGAAATATATCTTTGGCTTCATCTGGATAAATTCTCGCTACCACTAGCGAATTTCTTTTTCTGATATTTCGAAACGATTATAAACCGATAACCATCAGAATTATGTGTCAATGCATTTGAAATAAGACTGAATTCCAATTGGACGAAATGTTGTGTTATCAAGATCTTTATCATGATTTCCTTTTCGCTATCATCAAAGGCGAAGCGAGTTTAGATCTCCAAATTATATATAAATGCCTTTATCTTTTGCTTTAAAAATCACCGTTTAAACATTAATAAGGATTGAAAAGGTAATTGATGGCCAATCAATGAATCAATCTATATACTTATGCAATTAAAATGTTGCATAAATACGTATTTATGGTATCATCCTTTCCATTGCAAAAAAAATAACAAACACCTCATGAGAGATAAATATTCCAGGGTTAAGAATAATGTGACTATATTCGAAAAACTCTACTACCATCATCATACGCAGATGTCACTTGTGCGTTGATGGAGGACATAGCTAGCGGAGGAATTGAACTGAGTGGGAACCCTATTTGTTGACTCAATTACTAACCTGTTATACCTTGCACTGTAAATATTTATCAGTTCTTACAATTTTGAAAAAAATATTAAATAATATAATAAATAGGTGTCTCGTATAAATAAAATCGGATACGTTTATCCGAGACACTATCTAGGTTACAAACCAATTCTTTAGAATTTTGTGATAATTTAAAAAGTAGCGGCCAAAAATATGTGAAAATTAGTCTAAGATAATATTGTTAATTCTGAATTTGAAATATGAGATCGACAAAAATCTATCGACAATTGCTGTTTGTTTGTCTCGCTAAAAATCGAGAATGGCTGGACCGATTTAGCTGATTTTGGTTTTGAAATGTTTGTCGTAGTCCAGGGAAGGTTTAAACCAGTGATTCCCAAAGTGGTCCAGGTGGACACCCAGGGGTCCACGGGGGTCCACGTAGGCGTGATAAAAAAATGGGGGTCCACAAGTTGTTAGTGGGGGTCCACGAAAATTTATCTGGTTTCGATAGTAAAGAACAAAAATGTTGGCTTTACCCAAAGACGTAATATAAATAGACTCGCCATAGTCTCACATACTCCCAATATAAAGTGGCAAGTAAGCAACACTCTTTTGTTTTCATCGGTTTTCAGTAATTTCTTAATTCAAAAGTTTTAATTATTAATAATTTATATAATTTTTTTATGATTTTTAATTTTTATATTATTTGTTTCATTATATTTGCGTAGTAGGTTTGGCAAGATTGTATTTTGAATAATTACCATTAATTCACAAAAAAGGAGTCGAGAGTTACCTCTAAAATAATGAAAAATTGAATTCTTCAGTGACCTTTATTTTAAAATCCGTACTAGATATTTGTTATATCTTTTGATCTAAAAAAGAATTATTTAGTTTGGTCACAAGTATTTTCAAATCCAAATTCAATTTTTGTGTGAATATTCCTCTTAAAACTCCAATCATATTCTAAAAGGTTTTCAACTACAATTTAAAATATATAAATTGGTTACTGCAGTATCGCTTCTCTGCGACGATTTTTTCAGTGTTTTTCTGTGAGCTTGAAAAAACCTGGTAAAATTATTCCACCTCATTCTTAATTATTACAATATACATAGAATGACACTTTGTTTCAACTTAATTACAATAAGAAACAATTGTTGTGGAGGGGCAAAAATAATGCATTTAAGGGGGTGTTTTAGTCTAGGAATTTTTTTTTCACATTTCAATAGTTAAAATATTCAAGAATAACTCCTTTTTTTTTTTTCGAATTTCGAAAAAAGGATTTTTCGAAATTCGAATTATTTTAAGAGTTATAGCCATTTTGGTGTCATGGCAGTTCGACCGGTTTAGACAGACTCTAACTAGAATCTAAATAGAGCAAAATTTTAAATGCGTTTTTCTTGAAACTACTTTTTTTAGAAAAGTTTGTCACAAAATCTTAAGTTCTAATTGACTGATTTTCTTGAAATTTAGCATGAATTTTCTTTATACATATATCCATCTGTGGTAGGAACCAACAAAAAATCAAAAATTTTAATTTTTACTATTAAAAAATCGGAAAAGTTAAAAAATAATTGAAAATCATTATCTCCTCATCTAACAATAGTCCTAGCTACTTGGACTCATGTGTGGTTTATCACCTTAAAAAGTCTTTGTATATTATGCAATAATGTATTGTGTAACAACCATTTCTTTTGGCTGGTTTTTTCCTGCTGCTGAGAGCTCCGTTTAATCATACATAATAGAAACAAGGGCCGTGAATCATTTTAATATGAAACTCCATGCACAAAAATGTCGCCAACATTGTTCACAAATGATACTGCAAATCGCAACTACGACAGTGCAACTTTCGTTGGCTCTACCGCTTTGATAGTCGTGCAGTTTGGTTTTAGCTCGACGTCAATCAATGCCGTATCTCATTTCAATTCAGTTTATTATTTTAAAGACATTACAAAATTATTCATTTTATTGCATTTTTAAATACAGGAGAATTACATAAATAAAGGAGAATTACATAAATACTAGCTGGGTTACCCGGCTTCGCTCAGGACAACATTCGAGAGTGTTCTGGAATGTTCCACAATTTATTTTATTTATTTATAGCGGACCCGACAGACGTTGTCCTGTACACGACTGTCGGGACAAACTAAAATTAAAATAGAATAATTCATTGAATATTCGATACTGCGATGGTAGCGCAGTCTGCCGGATCCAATGTAAAACATTCCAAAATCAACAACTCCTTAGAAATATAAAATTAATTAAAAGAACATTTTCTAAACCATTCTCGAATCCCCTTGAACACACAAAAAATTTCATCAAAATCGGACCAGCCGTTTAGGAGGAGTTCAGTGACATACACACCGACAGAAATATATATATTAAGATAAACAGTGGGTATGTACTATACTAGTTGAAACAGAGCTTTCCTTTTAAAGGTAGCTTCATTGATGCTAAATATGTCAATATCCGAATTGATTCTCTTCATTAGCAAGATCGCTCTCCTTACCGGCATGACCATTGGCAAGTTCCTGCAGGCTGGGAGATAGAACAGTCCATGCTGTCGGTGACGGAGATAACCATCAGGAACGTAGAATGGATGCTCTCCATGATGGCTGAGTTTTCAAACCTTCCGCAAATTAGTTTTAGGCGGTATCCTGGTCTAGAAAAAAAAAATCAATTTTTTTCTTCTTATTTCCAAAGTTTAAATATTCAAAAATATCTCCTTAAAAAGATTTTTCGAAATTCACATTATTTTATAAGTTAAAACCACTTTAATGTCGCGATTTAGACGGAATCTAACCAGAATCTAAATAGAACAAAATTTTAAATGCATTTTTCTCAAAACTACTTTTTTGAGACGGTTGACACAATATCTCGAGTTCTACTAAACCAATTTACTTGAAATTTGGTGAGCCTTCTCTCTACATTACTTTATCGCTTGAACCAGAACTATTAATTAAAAAATTTATTATTCTAAAAAAAAATTCAGAAAAATCAAAAAACAAACAAAGTCAAACAAAATTAAAATTTTTACTCTTCTAAAAAAATTCGGAAAAGTCGAAAAATAATTGGTAAAAGAATGTCTTTATTTAAGACAGCTGCCATTTTGCGAAAAAAAAATTTATGACTTCTCCGAGGTTCATGCCATTTGTTTGGGTTAAAAATTATTTTTTTTTTAAAATTACTAGTAGAGTTTCAATCCTCTGTCAACCAGGGCGTGCCATATTTTTGAGCCCCCCACTTCAACACCCTGTAACTTTTTAATTTTTAAATTTTTTCATTAGTATTTTTTTTATGTATTCTTTAATGTAATAAATATTTGGTAAAATAATGGCTACAAAAATATAATTGTTTTTTTTTATTGCACCTGAAAAAACACCTGCAATTCATGCTTCTAGACTAGAATACCCCCTTAATAAATTTACGAACATGCCCAAAAGAAAGTCGGTAGGATAGAGAGCCGTAGGTGGTGGCTATTCTCCCTCATGTAGAGAAATCTCAGAAATTTCTTCTGAATTCTTTCCAATATGAGGGAATATTTCGTGGAGTGGACTCCAAATTACCGACCCACTCTCAAGTCTACTACATTTATTTCTATTATGTGTGTTTATAACTTGTAACCTATCATTCTTTGTTACACGAATCAAGATGTAATATGAACAGATTTTACAATGGAGCTAACAGCGGTATGCTTTTTGGCCATCTGAAGAACTATTCTCTATCTTTGTGAGATCGAGATAGATCTCAGGTGAGATCTCCTGTCAGATTTGTGTGATTTTCTACGGCTGTTATTTGCTTTTTCTATGAGCCGATGCCAGAACTTCAGCTGTGAGCTGTCACATATTTTAGTTTAGGTCGTTTTAAACACGGTTATTTATTCATATAATAGCCGTAGAAAATCATACAAATCTGACAGGAGATCTCGCCTGATCTCGCCCAATATCTATCTCGATCTCACAAAAGATAGAGAATAGCTCTTCTGGACAAGTAGTATCGAAAGAGTACACATTAGTTTCGTTCACAATAATGAACTCCAGTCCAATTTTTAAATTTTTTTAAATGAATTCTACCTTCTGACCTTCTAACTTAAATAACTGCATATTTATTTTTATTTTTATAGTTAGTTTTAATAGTTAAAATAAATGTCAAAGTTTTAATTTTTCAAGATCCCCCGAAAACCACCGAATCTAGTGTGACGTCATCATGACCAACCGAAGTATGAATTTTTTAGGGAACTGGAATCAGCTGTTCGACTCCCGCCATTTTGAATTTCAGCATTGGAGCGTTTTACTGGGCATTATGATCGTTTTTTGTACAGTTGGAGTTTTTGAATATTTTAAATAATATAGATAAACTAATAGAGATACTTTATTTTTGATACTGAATTATTTAGGCCTAAATAATGTTTCAATAAAAACAAAAACTATTATATGTCCAAATCTCTATAAACCAATAACACGGAATGTCGAACGGCTTGCGTCTTACATTTCTATTGATTTCTATACAACTTTGACCCAGGTGACGCGGCGCGGTGACGTCACGCCGCCAAAATCCAGCAATACCAACTTGACAGGGTGTTTTAATGACACGTTTTAAAATGAACTTTTTAATAATTTTTTAAAAACTCTAAGTTAAATATTATGTAATAAAACTTATTTATTCAGAATCAGCGTTTATTGGTCTATATGAACATATTTTTTTAAAGCCATAATATTTTTCACTGGAGTTCCTTATTGTTTTGAGATTATCTCTGTGTGTAGTTGTATTGTTATTAGCTGTTGTTGCTTGCTTGAGTTGTTGGGTTGTGTGTCATGTGTCATGTCCTCTTTGTGTTGTGGTGTGCGTAGAAGCGAGCTGGTCGGGACCGCGGGGGTCGTGAAGCTGCGCTCCGAGGAAGAGCCCGCCCCCCCACCAGCCGTCCCCGCTCCCGCCACCCCGCTCTCCACCAAGAGGTAATTCCGATTAATATTGGTTGGTTTGGTGGACAATTTGTTATGATAAAACCTTGATGAATTTTCACAGCTTCAACTAGTACATAGTCCAATGAATAATAGACTTCGCATTTTCTCTTATTTAATTAATCAAAACCAAAATTTCCTCTGAAGTTACAAAATTTGTAAGTAAGTACTTTAACACCTACCTACTTAATTATAATCCATGTATATTTTATGTAACATTTTTTTTATTTCAAATAAGGAATTATGCAATTTGTCCAAAGAAGCATCACTATCCCAATGATAATTCTTTTTTCAAAATTCCTTGCATGTAGGTACCATAATATTGAAGAAAAAATGTTAATAAGAAAGTCCAATTAAACTCAACCATTTCGCATTTGAAAAAAGAATCTTTACTGAACCATTAAAACTGCCACCATCTTGAAACAGAAACGGAACATACAAACAATTTTACAGACATGTCAACTTATGTCCAGTTTTGTAATAATGACACCATTGGATCTGTCAAATGTACACATATATTATTTTTATTCTCTTTTATGAACAAGTAGTGTTAGATAGTCTCAGTATCGCCCTGGTGAAAGGTTGCCATTCAGAATTGAAAAATTGCTTAAAATGGCTTTAGCCGTGTGTGGTGACCAGATCTGAATAGCCAGGTACTTCACCACATTCCTCTTTCTCGTCTTCTTTCCCTCCCCACTACCTTCAGCCACACAATATACCCTGATTGGGGATGCCAAAGTCTCACTGGCTCCAGACAGTTGGTGGCAGTTCAGACTCTTGTTGGGTATTAACATTTAAGAAATAAAATCAATCTCTCTGCGGGGTGTTGAAATATTGGAATATTTGTTGGAGTTTGTCGTTTGTTCGGTGGACAATTTGACCAGATAAGACCTTGATTAATTCAAGCGTAATGCGAACATATCATTAATTTTTAAAATACAGAAAACCCCACTCATAAGGTTCACTCATAAGAAGTTGTAATGCTTAAGAAGATGCAATTTTTTATTCCCTGGATTGTCCTAATTTAAGCCACGTAATAAGGGTTCTTCCTCATAAGAAGTTTATTTTTCCAGTCTTCTGCTATTGCAAATACGAATGTCAATAACAGCAGTTTGTTTATGTAACTAACAATTAAATGGTATCTTATACCCATTCAGGTAAAAGTCACCAATTTCAAAACAAACAGTTTCAAAACAATATCACTTGAAAGTTTTCAGACAAAGTAAAAATCTGATTGTTGAGCTTATCTAGTATTTGTGCATACGTAACTTTACAAACATATGAATGGACGGCTTAAAATGCAAGTTTGTTTGTTCCACCTTTATTTCAAAATGACTCGGTGATGGTACCATTTGATTTCGTAACCCACTTAATTTCACAACTTAAATTAATTTCAGTCGTTGAAAAAATTCCTGATGGCTATCATCTACAAAATCAAATGAATAATTTTTCAATTTTCTTTATAAATCTCTTCAAAGTGATAAAAAATAATTGAGTGCTTTTATTAATATCGTGACGATCCACGTTTACGTACCGTGACGGCAAAAACAGCAATAAACATATGTTCCTTATTGCCATAGTGCCGCAGCTCTTTCTTACGTATTAAATATTGGTGAGACACAAGATGAGACACACAAAATAAGTATGACTGTTTCCTCCAAAGTATTACTTTTTTCCTTTGGAGGAAACAGAAAGATATATCTTATTACGGCTCAGCCACGGCAATGTGAATTGCATTTCATTTTCTTTATGCATGTGAAGGAGATGTACTAATGTAATAAACACTGTGACGGTGGAGAATAACCTGATATTACGGGAGCGGAGTGGTGGTTGTAACTGCTGGTACGATGGAGCTGATGATGATCCTCGAAGGAAGCTGCCCTGGAAGCGTGGAGATGCCATGCTGAAACACTTATACGGTGATCTGTTACATGTCGCTGGCTTGTTGACCGACTGTTGGATTGAGACAGACTAGTACTGCTTTGAATGTTTCCTTTGTGGGGGTATATACGTTCACCGGTTGTCTCATTTTCGACTGTTGTTATTTAGTATGAAAGAAAGAGCCGCAGCATTATATGTTTAAGAACAAAAGAAAAACCATCAGCGCATTGACATTTTTGAATTTTTGGAATTCACTCACGCTTCAATATTATCCTTGTAACTATATTCCGTACTTTCAAAATTCAAAATAGATCTCGTCAGAATTCATCAGGTATTAGATTATAAATCCAACTTGTTGTCTTTTACAACAGTTGAGAGTACACATTCACCCATGTACAATGTTTATATCTATGTTGTCCACCATATCAAAAACATCCACTTTTTCTTCACTTGAATACTGAACTATGTATTCTAATTCATTTAAAATTTTGCAAACAATTCTTTCTAGGATGTGTTGTTAGCAATCGTTTATTAACAAATTCAATGGAAATATGGATTGTTAATGATAAGATTTTACAGATAAATAAAGTCATTATCATAAATGAGACAATAAATTACTGTGCTTATGTTTTTTGTAATTAGGGTAGTTCTGTATTTGTGACCATTAGTTTTTATTGTAGGGTTTATGTATGTGTATATTAAATTTTATTGTTTAATTTTAATACTGTGTATTTTATGTTACGCTTATATCAGAAGGTAGAGCTTCAAGTATTCTGTATACAAATTTAAAAAATAATTATTGTGAACAATAAGTAGAAATATTGTTATCCTTATATTTTGTGATGCAATCTCACAGTTTTGTAAACTCGCAGGAAAAAATACCAACGTAAAAGGTACTCAAAATCTTTTTAATATTAACACACATTCAGGCAGGCGAAAACAAGAAACCCGCTTGAGAAAATGGAATTTGTTTTAACCACTCCAACCCGTAAGCTGTTTACACGACAATATAACAATAGCAGTCAAGTACAATAAGCATGTTTTCATGCTAACGTGTGTGTTCCCACAGAAATCATTATGACTCTGTTATTGTTCTAGCGGCAACCCTAAAACAAAAATTAGAAGGTCCATATTGAATCAAGCCTTACACCTTTATTCAAAGTTGTCCATAGAAGTACATAAAAAAGACTTATTTTGTAGAAACAGTTTTCATCCTCCAAATAGACATTGTTAATTTTTTTATTAAATATTATTTATTATATGTTTATACAATAGAATAAGTGTTTTTTTTTTTTTTACATAATCCGTGATTTTAGTACCGTTTCCACATAAAAACATCACGTCATTTTTACAATTTTTAATTAAAAATGTTAATATTTAGTTGTAATATAACAATTTGAAAGCTTATTTCATAACCTTTCAAAAACAGTTTTTAGTATTCGGCTAAGTTCAGAAATGTTTCATTTATAGAACTTTAATTGCCAAGCGGAAATCATAGTTTTTATAAATCTGACAGTTCGTTTAAGACTAAAAACTTACACAATCGCAAAATACCTGAGTGGTTTTAACTACTTGGTTAAAACCATATTGGTTTACCAATATATCTTTGAAAATAAAACATACATTTGAATTAATTTTTTTTTATATAGTACTCACCACACCCCAACTATAAAAGCATTGTCCAAAAATGGAGCCTACTTTGTAATACGACTCCATAAACAGAAGTTAAAGTCGGTGTTGGGCCATTTAGTAACGTTTTATGTGTAAAAAATGTATGTATTTTCTTACATTACAATGAAGTCAGTTTTCACTTTGGTTCAAATCATTGATTGGATTGCTAACAAACAAAGGTTAATTTATATATGAAACTAAGAGAACATTTAAAATTCCAGGGTCTCGGCTCAGAACAACCAACGCAGCCTTCCAGAGATCCCTCCGCCGGTACCCCCGCCAGGATAGCGGGGACACGGCCTCGGAGCTCTATGCCACCGTAGGAACTAATCAACGTAAGTCACCATGTGTGTTAATATGAAGCCATTTGTCAAGGGCTGGTAATCTACAACAAATTACTTTGCGGGGTCTCCTTTATTGGAGGTCGGTTGTCATTCCCCTTTCTTCCTGCTAGCTCCCAGGTAGAAAATGCGGAAACTCACCTCAAGCGTGTATGCATTGTATTTTTTTTTTTTTTTTTTAATTATAAGAAAAAAATGGAATAAAATAAAATAAAAATTTAATAATAAGAAAAAAAGTAAATATTTACAATAAATAATAATATATTACATTTCATATCAGACTTTTTTTGGTTACCCAATTAGTAGAGAAATATTCTCGGGTCTAACTGTGTCTAATTTTGTATTAGCTCTTAACCTATTTGAGACGAGGGTCATGTATACATGCCAGAGTGCTTAAAAGACGAGTGTCTAGGGGCCATCCATTAATTAGGTCACACGAATTTAGTGTTTTTTTGACCCCCCCCGTCCCTGTCACACATCGTCACATTCGTGAGACCCCCTACCCCCTACCCCCTAGTGTGACTTCACATATTTTGCAATTTTACATCTAAAAATGATCATAACAGTAGAGTTGGTAATATTTTAATGTTTTTCGTCGACATTTAAGCAGCTATTGTAATAATCATATTTACCACAACGGGAGAGGGGGGGGGGGGGGGCGTAATGGGATAGGACGGATGGGGCGGAATGGGATAGGGAAAATATTTATATTTTTGTGACAAATGCACTGCATGTGACGTCACAAAGCTGATGACCCCCCCATATCCGTTGTCACGCAATGTCACGCTTCTCTACCCCACTCCCCCCCTTTTATGTGTGACGTAATTTATGGATGGCCCCCTATATACGACACAATTACGTTATTATAATTATTTATATATGGAAATGTTAACCGATCGCGTGCCTAAAAGACGAGCGCCATATATACACGACGCAATATGTCTTTGTGTGATACTATATTCAATTAAAATGAGATTTATAAATCGCGAAAAATCTGCTCTTCCATGGTTATTACAAATTCTTTAACAGCATTGTCGTAAAAGAATAAAGGTTAAAGTGGATTTGTTAAATAAAGGGCACTGTTTGCTAGGTCAGTTATATATATCGACGCTGGAAAGATTAAATGGCTAAAGCGCCATGCAATTGGAAAGGAAGAGTGTCTGAAGTGCACTATAGCTGTATGGCGCTTGAGCAATTTTTCCTTTCAGGTGGATGGCGCTTTAGCCATTTATCTTTTCCAGCGTCAATATTATCCAATCCTTTCCTTTTATAATATTGAGAACTGTAAGACTCTTCGGTCACACATAGCTAGGATTAAATCCCACATCCCATAGGAAAAAAATACAATGGTACTCTCAGATTACATTTCCGAAAAGCACAATAATTAGGAGTAAAATGAGTAGGGTAATGAACAAAGGAACGAAGAATACATTAGATTTTGCAAAATAAAAATCATGATTGAAAAAAATATCAGCAACCATTTAAAATTTTCAATTCCATATCCATCCATATATCCATTTCAAATGCAAAGTACATTCGCCTTATGTTTTTGAATTATCTGCCAACAATGAATGTAAATTTATATACTTATGTGAAAAAGAATGTTTCTTTGTTTGTTCCTTATTATTTCCTACATCATTCATCCGATTGCGATGAAACTTTGGGATTTGTTGTGCACATGCTCGTAAAGATTTCTAAATCTAATGGTGAGCTCGGCGTTTTGAAATTATTTCCTACACCATTCATCCGATTGCGATGAAACTTTGGTGATTTGTTGTGCTCACGCTTACGAATGTTTATAAATATAATGGTGAGCATTTGAAATTTGTATAAAAAATTTACAATGAGTGGGGCGCTAGGTTTGAAAAATGTCTGTATTTCATATAGTTTAACGATAAGGAGGGAAGGTGGGAGGGGGATCCAGGAGGGGTTGGGGAATGAAGGTGGGGAGGGTTAGCGGCTCGGAGGGATGCGGGAGGGGGGAAGGTGAAAGGGGACGCAGGAGGGCATTGAAACGCATTCTGGTACTCGCTACTAATATTAAATAAATAAATATTGTTACACTTTTAACTTACTTATTGCACAAGAATTTTCTCTGATGTTTATCCCGTCACTCGAGGAAAACTGTAAATTTGATAAAATCTATTGTTCAACTCATTGAATACAAGGGCAATAGAGCATCCATTCCAATACTAATTTAATACAAAGCATATCCCCTTTCAAACATGTGTGATTTATGATATTAACTAACATCTCTCAAAATAGTACATGGCTTACATCTATAGACATCTCTTTGATCAATCACAAGCTATCAAAGCTGATCATTTCCTGGGCCTTGCTTTTAATTATCTTATTGATTTTACGCGGATTATAAGTCTGTGTAAATAATTTGAAATGATTAGAATTTATTTATTCAATTACTGAACAATAAAAAAATACTCCTATGTTATCTTCAATTTAAATTCCTTTCTCTTTAAAGTCTTTAATACCAGTTACAGACAGACCTTAGATTATAATATGGGAGTTCATTCCAAGAACGTTGACTCAAAAGTTTAATGCTCTGACTGTAAATTTTGTAACATATACATATATGAGAAAACTAAACCAGTTTTAACACATTGACTTTGATCTGAACTTAAGTTAGCTTTTGGTAAAATTGTTCTTCATGCTAGTTTTGTGTTGATCAATCATTTTACACGGCCCGGGTCCATCACAAAGTGATCGGATCAAAGCAATTGGATCAAAGTATTTATTTATTTATTTAAGGAACGTAAACAGTCTTAGTAATATAATAAACATGAGAGGATGATAAAAAAACAGACCAATTATTAATGTTCACAGATAGGTATTTAGAAACAAGACTTACTAAATGTAAACTAGAATATTTAACCCGTCAGGCCAGAGCTTAATGGCTTTTATCGCTAATAAAAATGCCGTAAAATGGCGGGGAATTCTTGAAAAGTTCCGCTTTACAATAAAATCAAAATAATTTGAATATTTCTGGACGTATCCAAAAACTAAAACTGTGTTTTGAAAGGCGATTGATTACGCTTTCAAATTGTATTATGAGAAGTAAACATGTTATTTTTGAAATATAAATATTTTTAATGCAAACAGTAAAAAGTTTTAAAAATGGCTCACCTTGCGTTCTTTCCTTTGAAAACTGAACTATAATAACTGATCACGAAAAAAGAAACTCGTTTTTTAATAGTCGAATGTATTTTTAACAGTATAGTCGACTCACTTTTGTTTCATTTTAAACAAAAATAATTAATAAAAAATTCACAAAGTTTCAAAAATTTTTGACGTACGCGAGATTTCAACAAAATTTTCGGAACTTATAAAGATATTATTTTGAATTATTATATTACGTTCATTAAGTGGGAATTGGCATAAATAGATCCATTAGGGTTTTATGCGATAAAAACACTAAATTTATATAACAATTTACAAAAAAAACCACGTTCTTTTCGATTTAAACAGCAAACATAACCAAAAATTACTTTTTACGATGTAACATAAAGCACACACAAATCCACATCAAATCACAATATTATGTAAATAAAACTTGAGTGTACAGGTAAGGCTATAAAAACACGTTCAAAACCCGGCACTTAGGCATAAAGTAACAGTGAAAAATAACTTCAATTACGAGCGTAATTTCACTCGACTCGCGTTGAATTTGGAATTAGAAGACTGAATTACTATGGGAAAGGGACTTTCCCCACATGGCGTTAGTGATGGGAACAAACGCAGAGATATTTCGATTATAAAAAGGAGTTATTACTTCGATATTTCTCGCAAATAATTGAATTCTCATTTCAAATAATTGAAATTTGTATAAACTATTACGTATTTATAATATAAATATATTTCCAATCGTATTTATTTACCTTTTATAATAAATATTCGATATTTTTCGTAAAGTATTCAGAGTTACTTCCATATTTTTCGTAAAAACAAATATAAATAAACGAAATATTATTTATTTCTAATAGCATTGATTTACATATAATAAGTTATCGAATGTGCACAATAATAAAACTCCAAGATATTTATTTATTATAAAAAAAATAGAAGTACCGAAAATAAATAACTAATTAGTAACAATTTATTTTATTATTTTTATTTGCCGGCAACCCGGGCGTTTATTAAAATAACATTATTATACAAAAAAAAGTATGTAACCCGTCTCACTAGACGATGTCTTTTCTGAGATGGGTAAATAAATATGCGTACATGTACACATAAATGCGTGCTTACGCATATGTATATGTACATTTTTATCCATATAAACACATATACACACAAAATACACATACATACACATAATCATTAAAAACATAAGTTTATAAAATTTAAATAAAATTATTTGAACTTGTTAAAAGTTTATCATAAAACCAAAAATCTAAAAAAAATTTTTGGTAATTGCCAAAAGGTTATCTTGGAGTGAACATAGTGTCATAAAATCATAAATCTAAAAACAAATATTGGAAAATGTTGCAGGGTTATATGGAACGTACATTGAACCAAATACATAGAACATAATACCAGATATCTAAAAAGAATTGTAGGAAAATTTTAAGACGTTATCATGGAAAGTATATAGTTTCATAAAATTGGATGCCCGATTTCCACGAAACACAATGAACCATTTACGTATTTAGATATTGTGTTGAAAATATTATTTTAACATTATATATGTCGTTGTAAAAGCCAACAATTGTATAAGAATAAGTCTGAACTAAAATATCATTTGATAATTTCTCAATATAAATGTGACCTTGCTATTGCCTTGATCGTTATAACCAAATTCGACTGTACACACAAAAAAACACATACACAAAAAAAACACGCACACAAAAAATATCCCCCGTGACGTCCTGTGCGGAGGACCACAGAGTATGAGGATAGGTATGATGTTTTCGAGCCATGCGAAAAGATAATGAATAGATTTTACTGTAATAGATCAAAATGTATGCAGGGAGTCTAATTCTGTTTATCACCTAAGCCACGTAAATGGTCACGAAAGTCATAAGACTTCATTTTAGCATTTTGTGATACATACGACATTATGCAGTCGACCAAAGGCATGTCAAAAACCCAATTGTTTTTAAAGACCATGGGCATTAGAGAAAATATTTGACCATTACAAACTTTCCATGAAAAAACTTCGCTACCTTTACCGTAGCTACCGTCGGAATCAGTGCTTTCGTCAACTTGAGGAGTGGAGTCTTTCAAGTTTCGTCCTTGCATAAGATAAATTATTAATAAAAGTCTTACCAAATGTGTACAACTTCATTACATAAAAAAAATCTCGAATTAGTGTGTTTCGATTTTCGGAAGACCCCATCACTAATGTGTTTACAAACTGTCAAGTGGTTTATTTATTACGTGATAAGTGCGAGCTTACAAAACGTTTGATTTATAACTTTTTCTGAATGCAATTGCTGAAATTTTTACAAAATCTGGGGACTAAAATGAATAATAATATGATTTGTAATTATAAGAGGTTGAAATTACACTATGATTCAAAAACGTCTTTGTAAATTGAAAATGGCGCACAGTAGCAGCTTTCTATTTACGAAATCCAATATTTTCGAAAGAAAAATTATATAAACAAAGAAAAAATATCATAAAAGCAGTAGCCAACACATTTAATTAAATAAATATAATAAAAACTTCTGCATTTTCTTTGAAATAATTCACAAAACTATATATTTTTTGGGAGACTGTCTGCACACATTACCGCTTGAAGACTAACAATGGCCGGCGGAAGTTTGATGTCGTAAAGCCGAATAATTATTTTTTTTGCGTAAAACTTTGAAACACAAATCGTAGCGTGGTATTTTTTCTTTCTAACACCGTTTAGATCACATTTCTCTTCATGATATTAAGGGAGATATAACGATTTGTATGAGACCATATGAGCTGACCCCTAAAAGGGTCAAATAGACTCTACCGCTGTTTCGTTGTTTGACCCCTAAAGGGGTCTATTTAACTCAACCGGTTAAGAAAAATTAAGAAAAGAAAACAGAACTAAGCAGCAATTAAAAAAATAATAATAATAGCACAAATCTGAATTCAACAAATGATAAACCAATACACAACAATAAAATAAGTGTGATTATAACTAAAACAATAGGTATTTGGTTTGGAAAGGGTAAGGGGAGGAGAGGGATAAGGGAAAGTTAAGGGAAAGTTGCCACGCAAGTAATATAAAAATATTAGATACAATTAATTAATATTCATGAATATGTGTTATTCGCACCTAGAATGTTATACAGTGAAGTTCTGTAGCGACAGTAACTAGCAGTAAATACGTCAGCACGTGTGTCTATATTTGCAAATTTGTTGTTATAGTAGTTACATGTCCTTTGCATAAATTCATTTTGATTGGAATTGGTGTTGCATCTATCAATATCGAAAAGGGTATTTTGTCTACTATATCAAATCTACGTATTGGATTGGAAGTATTGGATCAAAGTGATCGAATCAAGGTGATCGGATCAAAATGATCGGGTCACATGATTGCATCAAAGTGATTGAATCAAATTGATTGGGTCAAAGTGATCGGGTCAAATTGATCGGGTCAAAGTGATTGGGTCAAAGTAATCGGGAATATGATCTAAACAAAAAGAGAAAATCAATGAAACAACTTAATGAACCCAATGTTTCCAACCACAACTTGAAAAAAATTTATGAAACTGTAATTTATTAATTATTTTTACATGAAATAACAAAAAAGTGGTGTGACGAAATCGTTTATGTTACATTCGTCTAATCAATTTTAGTTAGAAAAAGGTAAGGTGAGCCATTTTTAAAACTTTTTTATGTTTGCCAAAAAATTTTATATTTCAAAAATTCCAAGTTTATTTCTAATAATAAAATTTGAAAGCGTATTCCATTGCCTTCCTAAAACAGTTTTTAGATACATTCAGAAATATTCCGTTTATCTGTATTTTATTGCAAAGTGGAAATACTGTGACCTTCCGACGAAATATGCTCGAGTCCTGAGAGATTAAATATACCAGTATCTAAATAATATTTTTTTCATATTTTCGAATGTGTATAATTATTGTTGATATGTTTTTTTAAATTTAATAGCTATATGTAGTTAATCGTTTAAGTGACATGACGACCCACTACTATTTGATTAGTTAATCTATAAGTTTTATTATGTCGTAGTTTTGTGTAGTTTATCCGTGGATTAATAAAGATAAGTGGTAATACTCTAATCAAATGTCACAATAAATTTCACAAAATCATAATCTGCATTGCTTTTAATCTGAATGATATATTTTGAAACTAAAGACAAAACTTTCCATTAAGCAATATCCGCAATAATTTACTTGATCATGCCCCGAAACGTCCCTGATTCCTTCTGTCTACTTTTGTGTCATATTCGACATGTGCGACCCAAAGATCTGGAGCCCCAAAATACTTGGCTAAAACCCTTGGCTCCATTTGCACCGGTGGTCCATTTGATAGATTCCCCTGTCTTAACAAAGGGAATGCAATCTTTAGAGCACAGGCTTCAGGTGTGAATGCTGTCCTTGTTCTACCGGTATTTCAATGGAAGATTCTCCTAGGAACTAGCGTCATTGATTTCTTCGGCACCGGTGCATAGTTGGGAAACACGCATGCCCGACATTTTTTACACAGCATTTGTCACGTGAGAGCAGGTTGTTTTTACAACTCGTTCTTGAGTTCAACAGCTCGGCTGTTTCTTCAAGACCCATGTTCACTCCTTCTCTGGTCTCCTTCTGCTCAAAAAACCCTCTGCACAGTTTCTCTAAAGATGACACAGGCCCTGACGAAATTTTTCTCTTGGCCTCCTGCGTGGAATTAATGTAAAAAAATTAACCTTTTTCATTTGGTACCGAGTCTCTAGTAAAGTCTTGTTAGACTTAAGCAATAGCGATAACACTATCATCTTTGAAAGATTCTAAACCAACGAATCATCACGGCGTTTCTCCGCAGAGATAGGGCAAAGAGGATGGACCACTAAATAATTCGGTCTTGGCACACATTCCTTTCTACATTGACTGACATTTGTACATGTCTCACACATACTCTTTTATTATTCTTCTTGACATGGCCCGACTCAAGTGTCCGATTCACCTGATTGTGCCATGTCCTCTTCATTGGGTGTCCCCGTTTTTATTCCTTCTACCATTACATTTGCGTCATGTACTCTCCTTTTTTTTTTTTTTTACATGAGCTCCACACAGGCGGCCCTGAGGAAAATAATTTCCCTCAGGGCCTATGTCATCTTTGGAGATGCTGTGTGGAGGGTTTTTTAGGAAAGGAAGGAAAGGGGAGTTCTGGTAAGGAATAAGGATTTGAAGGGTGGGTAGGAATCTGGGGTTCAGTGTGTCCTGGTTATCCACCTCCAAGACCTAGACAAACCTCACCCCATTCATTTGCTCTACATACCCAAACCATTCGAGCATCTCTTTCTTAATCTTACTCATTAAGCATACATCAGCCTTGTATTCTTTGCGGATCTCCGCATTTTTCACAAGATCGTACATGGTTTTGATCTCATTTCTGCAGCATTTAGTCTACTTTCATCCTTCCTCTGCCAGATACATGCCTCACTGACATGTATCAGGGTAGGTGTCAGCACTCCATTGTTGACTTCTAGCTTCATTCTTTTGACAGTTGTTTTTTAGCATCAACGCCGTTCAGTCCTCCATTAAGGCAGTATTCTAGTCTAGAAAAAAAAAAAACAATTTTTTTTTTCTTCAAAGTTTAAATATTCAAAAATATCTCTTAAGATGAAGCCATGCGACGTATTGCAAAATCATACAAAATCGTGTATTTTTGTTTTGAAAATTTAATCGCTTGGAAGTATTATATATGCTTCAATTAAATACTGCGTGTAGAACGTATCTTGGTCCTTAAAAATATCGGTCATTTTTTTTATAAGTCTTTTGATAAGCCTAGAAAAAAATAAAGTATTAGGTCTATAAAAAAACACTTTCAAGTGCAAACTCTCCTACTTATAAACCCTTTTTCGGATTTAGTTTTATTGCATAATGTGGCAAATTTAGTTTCTTTTATGATAATCGCGAAAAAAGTTGATATTTATGCATGAACTTCACGAAATAAAATAAAATGTGCATTTTCGCGTTGTTATTTTTGACGTCAATCAAGACCGCCGGCATTCGACAAAAATGTTATTTCAAAGTGAACCTTATGCCATGGACATAAGGACCACACAATCGTCACCGCCTTTTTGTCGCATTCTCCACCCAACCGTTGTGGTGGACAGACCTGTCTTCGACTCAGTGACTCTCTGCGCCGTAAAATGTTATTCGAGTTTACGTACTATCGATTTTTAAATTTCCTTATTATATATGTAGATGTTTGAATGAACCGGTTAACCACTTTATAATTTACTTATTCCAAAAAATTCTTTTGGAAAAATTTGAATTCATTAATTTAATTCAAAAGTTATTCATGCATAAAAATATATGGCTCTTAAAGTTTCAAAACGCGGACGAATGTGAACATATGGAAGATATTGTATGGCTTTCAGACTTTGCATTTTTTACAGATCTTCTCAGATACGTACAATCGATTTTTAAATTTCCTAATTATATATGTAGATGTTTGAATGAACCGGTTAACCACTTTATAATTTACTTTATTTATATAATACGTCAAAACGTCGAAATATGTCATACTAAACCAGTCATGGGCAAAGTACGGCCCGCGGGCCAAGTCCGGCCCTTCAGGCTTGTCAATCCAGCCCGCGACATTGTTTTGAATAACCCTACCACAATTTACCAATTGACGAGTTTTCGGACGAGTTTGGGATTTAAAAGACGACTCTTTCATGGAAGAAAAAGGAATGGACGAATGTGAACATATGGAAGATATTGTATGGCTTTCAGACTTTGCATTTTTACAGATCTCAGATACATCAATAAATTTAAACTTAAACTCCAAGGAAGAAATCAATTAATCAGTGATATTTGGGATCATATCAGGTATTTCAAAATGCAATTGAATCTATTTTCCAAACAACTAGTCAAGAAAGACTTTACTCATTTTCCAAGACTAAAAACTATTGCAGTTAGGGAGGACCAACTTAAGAACTATGAGAAAAGCGTGAAATGTCTTCAGGAAGAATTTGAACGAAGATTCCAAGACTTCAAAGTTATAGAACAGGACTTGGACATTTTTAGCACGCCATTTAATATAGATTGTGAATCAGTCAAACCAGAATTGCAGCTCGAACTGATTGAGTTGCAATGTAACACTGAATTGAAGCAACTGTTTCTCAACGTATCCAAAATTGAGTTCTACAAGGCCCTGTCAAAATCAAGTTTCCCAAACCTGAAATTTCACGCTCAGAAGATAATTGCGATTTTTGCATCTTCCTACATCTGTGAACAGGTGTTTTTTACTATGAAGCTTCGCAAAAACAGCATTAGAAACCGATTGACTGACCACCACTGCGAATCAGCTCATCCCAGTTTCTACCAGATTATGAAAAACTTTTAGAAGCTCAGTCACAGTTTCATCTGTCACATACGCCTTCATACTCTTCTAAAGAATAATTAATTTTTGTTACTTTTTGCCTTTGTAGCGTATAACATACTTAATATTATGTTTGATGTAAAAATTAAAAAATAAAGTATATCACTTTTAAAAAATTATTTTATTAAATTGTTTTCCGGCCCGCCTAGATAATTTTTTGATTTATCTGGCCATTTCGTTAAAAAGTTTGCCCATCTCTGTACTAAACGTATCTAAAAAACGACTAACCGCGCGCCGCACGGCCACCCGAAGATCTTCGGGATTCTTCGGAAATATTCCGAAACTTTGGTTCTAGCGAAAGTAGGGTTTGAACAAGATAATATTAAGTAATAATATTTCTCTTCTAAAACGCAACCATTAGTCAAAGGGTCAGTTATGCGTTCGCACGATTTTATCTTGTTCGAGCCCTTGGGATATACCTTTTTGAGATTATTATTTGTTTGTTTGACAGTTGAAAATGACCTTTTGTTTGTGTGCGTTTTTTGTCACCTATTGCGAACTTTATAGGTCGTCAGTAACAGACAGTAAATACCTGCGACCGCTGACGATCTACTCCTCTAAGTGAAATGTTTCTTGTGTGTTAATTATTGCGTTTTTAATATTATTGGAAGGTGGAGCCTTTTATTTTTATTTTATTATTTATTTATTTATGTCTATTCTTGAGTACACCATTTTACAATTGATTACAGAGGTTTACAAAGGAGTACAAAAAAACGTTAATTTTCAGTAGCAGTAAGCAAAAAGATTTTTTTTTTTTTAAGTATTATGTTGGGTGTAAGGTAGGTTTGAGAAGGTAAAACTGTGTGTGGGTAATATTGTATGTTTCGTGAACACCTCACTAGGAGAACCTGTGCTGAGGTGTTGACGTGCTTATGATTAAGTGGGACAAGTATTTATGTGTGTTGTAGAAAATTAGTTATTTAATTATTATTTTTTTTTTTTTATACATTTTATTATCGCATACACTGATTATTTAGAATGAAAAAATATGTATAAAATACAAATCCATATATACACATCTATGCACATGTTTATATTTATAGACATACATACATATAAAGTTGCACACACCTACACATATTTATTAATTAAAATAACTGTAAATTGCATTTTAATAACTACCTAAAAAATTATATTTAAAAAAAAAATTTTAAAATTCAAAATTATTAAACATTTTTGATTAATAAACTATACAAATCTTAAGTACGTTCAAATGTTTTATAAACCTAGTCTATTCCGTGCGAAGGAGAGCGGTTCATCTTGGTTCATGGGTTTAAAAAACAGTCTTTTCTGCCTCCTGTAAAATTTGATAAATGAAAGTTACTTGTTCTACAAATTAGGCCCATGATTTGTTAATTTTACCGTGTATTTTGATAATCATAAATAAGTATTCAATATAATTATAATGTTCATATTTTTCACAAATTTTACCACAGTGTATTGGAGGGCGGAACTCGGGATTTATGAGCCTGACGCCCCTTGTCTATTATTGGTTGTCAAGTTTTCTCAAGTATTTTATAATCCCTCGCAAAACAGACGATTTCGAATTTTTCAAGGACTATGGGATCACCTTAAGGATTTTTCGAAATTCGCATTATTTTAAAAGTTATAACCATTTTAACGTCGCGGCTTATACGGAATCTAAACAGAATCTAAATAGAACAAAGTTTTAAACGCATTTTTCTCAAAACTCCTTTTTTCGAGGCGGTTGACACGATATCTCAAGTTCTACTAAACCAACGTACTTGAAATTTTTATACATTACCTTCTCTATACATTACTCTATTGCGCTAACTAAAATCATAACAAAATTTGGAAAAATGTCTTTTTTATTTCAGACAGCTGCCATTTTGCGAAAAAAAAATTTTTTTACTTTTCCTTAGTTCGGGCCATAGCCGCATTTGTTTGGATTAAGAATTAATTTGTTTTTTTTTTTAGATTACTAGGAGGGTTGCAATCGTGTCAACCAGGGCGTGCCATTTTTTTGAAACCCCCCCACTTCAACACTACTATTTTCATTACTAGAATATCCCCTTAATGGAGCTACTGCATTTACCCTTCTTTCAATGTCTCTATCAGCGTTCCCTCTCTCATAAACATATTTCCCAAGAATGGCAATGTTGACACATTATAATTATTTATTACTGGTAAAATACATAATAAAATAAGCACTGTCTTTACGTTTAAAAAATTCTGATAATTACGTCACATTATTAAAATTCCAGTCCAGCTTATTATAAACCACAAGTGTTTGCTAATCATGACAAATCTCCTTAATCCCTATTCAAATAACTATGACCATTTATCATGATTTATATTTAATTGAGTTCATAAACCATATTTATGTCTTAGGTAAATCAATTTCTAAGAGTCAAAGTCTCTGATTTGTTTTGTAGTTTATGACAGATTTCTATATTTATTATTATGTACCGTGATTTGAGACATCTAAAAACATTCCATCATTTTGTTAATCTGTCGCAGAATTTTATCTAGTTATTAATTTAAGTTAAGTATTCGAAACATGATCCATGTTGGATTAACAAATATTTTAAAGATACAATCATCTAAATCATAGGCTCTCAAACATATTTCAACCATCGCCCACTATTTTTATTTTTTAACTTGCCTTTTTAGATTACCATCTGCTGCGTATCTTCAAAACAGTTATTGCAAATATAATTTTTAAATATGCATTGTTATATGTTTAGAGTGTGATGCATATCCTATTTCTGAGATCAAAGAATGTTTCAATGAGAGGAAATAAAACTCATATTCAGAAGTACAGTGGAGCGTCGATTATCCAAACGTCGATCAACCGAACAACCGCTTATCCCAACTACTACGCCCGCCCCGCGCGTGCCTGCCGTAGTTTTGTGTATAGTGGAAAATCCTCAAAAGTGTATGTGTAAATGAGAAACAGGAAGATATGTCTGAAATGATAGATATGTTAAAAAAAACCTCGATTGCCACAAATGTGATGAAGAGGTTCAACAATGGATGCGGAAAAAGATGCTTCCAGAATCCACAGATAAATTATTATTTAATATTTGGAAGGGACTAGACGCACTCTAGGTCCCGGCATTGTGCAGTGCGTGAATAGCGCAAGCGATTCTGACCTTGTCTTTCACACGTTTTCTTTATAATTAAGGGTTAAAATCGCATCTCAAAATTTGATTTTTATTTCGCGTCCTGGGCGCGCCAACGGCAGTCCACGGGTTAAGAACTTATGTTGAATCCTTTCAATGTTGTCGGAATGAATATTGTAAAAGGGAGACCATAACGTAAAGTTATACTCTAGTTGGCATCGTACTAGGGTTTTATATAACATGTTAAATGTGCCTAAATCATTGAAGGCTTTTGCAGTTCTCAAAACAAAACAAAGAGTCTTAAGGGCCTTATTGATAATATTATTAGTATGATACACAAATGTTAGTTTGCTATCGAACATTATACCTAGGTCAATAATCTCACTAACGCAATTCAAATTTTTATTATTTAATGTGTATTGAAAAAATATTGGATTATTTACTCTATAAAAATGAATGAACTGGCTATAAATGGCTACTGTCGCTATAAATTTGTAAGAATTGTCGCCATTTATTTTCACATTAAGACTTCTTTTGGACAAATAACTAATAAACCAATTTAATAAACTACCATTATGCAGGATAGTGCAATTTTAGACCTCATAACTAATAAGGCTGACGCCACCGCTAGCATCTAATCAACTACAAGTTCAGATAATGGAGATGAAAACATAATTGGTGCTTCTGAAGAGTTTACTTGCTTAGATATTGCCTTGCGTTGGTTTGAAACACAGGCTGAAAGCGACCAGTATCAAATAATCAAATAATCGTCCTTAAAAAAGTACCTGACCCATCCGCTTGTATGCGGGTAGGCTTGCTTCGGCAGACGAACATCAAAGATTCTTTTAAGCGTTAATTGTACCTGGTACATGTTTTATTACAAGATTGTCTGCACTTTTTTTTGTTTAATTCCTATTTGTCATTAAATATATAAATGTAAATATGGTTTTCATTCACCTGTATGTAAATATGTATGGCTGAATCAATACAGTTCGATTATCCACGTCACCCAATTAGTTCGGATAATCAATGCTCTACTGTATTTGTATCAAAATTTAAAGGAAGGCTTAGAATTTACAACTTATCTAATGTGAAGGATGAATGTTGCATTTCAATGACTTTGTTAATATCAGGCTCGAATTCACTTAAAAACAGCCATAAGTCACTATGTTCAGTAACTTGCAGCCCATTTCTTAACCTAATTTTTTTTACCCTTCTACTGCCCCCCTGAAAGCCTCTAGGGCCCACAGGGTGGCATTATCGTCCACTTTAAGAAAGACCCATCTAAATTAAACAGTAATTCTTAAATAAATTCTTCAGCGTACCAAGATTTTATTTTAAATTTTGGGCTTTTTTAAATTTTATTATTTGTTTGCGTTTATAAAGGAATGGATATTGCATCAAGGCATTTAATAATAATAATTTTATTCTATGAAGTGGGGAGGATAGTGCCACGTGCTATAGCTATACTTATTGATTGTATGATAAAATGTGAATCCTATAAACAAAGAAAAACAAGTAAAATAAAAAAAATGCTTGAGCCCAGCTCTCACTCAGTGGTGGTGCTGGATGGCTGTGGTCACCATCGTGTTTTTGGAGGCCATTAGCTCCGGTGATCTGTTTCTCTGGTGTACCTTCTGTATCCAAATATAACTCTGCAGGCATTATTATATTAGATCCGGAGTCATTTCATCGAGCTGATTCGATAGAGACACCATGTTTTATGCATTGAACAATGTTTTTTTAAACATTATTCAATGCCGTGTTTGGTGACAAAATGTGAAAAGCCAGATCCCAGGTTAATCAAGCCACTTTCTCACCTTCCTCTTCCTTTTCTACCTCCCATCTCTTTCCTCTCCCATCTCCTTCCTCTCCCATCTCCTTCCCCTCCCCACTGCCTTCATCCTCATAACACTAGCTTCAGATATATGGGAGCAGTTGTGACTCTAGTGCAATTTTCACATTAAAATTGTCATGTCTATTAATAAGTCAGGTACGCCTCATACTTCATACATATGTCTGGTAATGTTATATTATCGCAAAACAAGCTTATGGGTTCGAGTGATTAAAATTGTCATGTCTTATATGTCACATTAAAAACGATTATAGTAGTTGTCTGATAATCGAGCGACGGATTACTGAAAGAATACTGTCGTATTTTATGATAGTTTGTTTATGTTAATTTGAATATTAAAGTGTTATTGTTGTGTTCCAGGAATAATATCAGAGCACAATTCGCCAGTGACCACCAGAAGATCTGATCACCCTTACGAACACGCCTATGCCAGACTGCAAGATGGAAGTCTAAGGTAAAACTATAATCCTTTTCATCTTCATCTCATGGAATCTCATCTATATCGCATACCGGCTCAAGTATCGGGACCCCGTAGAAGCCTGAGTAAATCTGGGTTCCAAGAAACTGGGCGTCTAGCAGATTCTTTAATTGCAACCGGCTGCTAACCTTGTGCAAATTCGAGTATGTCCAACAATTAAATTTTAGATATTTTCTGTCCTTGTTTAGCGCTTCAATTTAACCTCTAGTGTGCCAAGAAATCCACATGGATTTGCTAGTAACACACTGCACTTAACCTCGATTTTACGGTATTTTGAATCTTAAAAATTCTCCTCACTTACTAAAATAAATTTTATTCGCTTGGCAGGGAAATAATATATCTTATTTTTATTCTAGCTTGTCATTTCGTCACTAATACAAATAAATAAATACATTCTGGTCAATTCTACTGGTTTAATATTTAAAAAAATTATTTCAAGGGACGAAACGGCTGTAGCGAATGAAGTACCTTTGGGGAACGCCAGCGGAACCCTTCCACTGCTCGGAGGGTCAACGGAGGAATCTCAATCTAGCCCCGGTATGTATTATTTTTTTTATTATTAATCCTATTAAAAACTTGTGTTATTTCACAAGTTATTCATTTAAAATAATATACAGTATATTTGCGCCACGTTCCAGAGTGGAAGTTAAACTCTCAGTATCGCCCCGCGGTGCCCATTCAGAATAATATGCCATTGCTTTTTTATGTTACATCTTACAAGAGTGTTGTCTGCACAGTGTAAAGACATACTACATACAGAATGAAAAAACATCTAATGGGTTAATTTGTTTGCTTTTGGGAACGACTCATGTAGGTCTCATTGTCTTCCTTTCTCTCACATTGACAAATGTGATCTAAATGGTGCCAGAAAGAGAAAACACCACACTTTATATTCAAATCTAAGAGTTAACCACAAAATAATTAAAAATTAACATTTCTAAGAAATGTTAATATTGTATTTGTCTAATAAAATATGTGTGGGTTTTTCTTGTTTTTCATTATCAGTAATCTTAGTTAGAAAAAACTTTAACTTAAAAATTATGTTTGTGTAATAATAACATTTGAAAGCGTACTTCATCACCTTTCAAAAACAGTTTTCGGTTTTTGTATATATTCAGAAATATTTAATTTATTTGGAATTTATTGTTAAGCAGAAATTTTCTGATCTTCTGACCGAATGTACCCGAGGCCTGGGGGGTTAATGTTTTTAAAATTCTTACCTTTCAGTATTTTTGATCAACAATTTAAATGATCGAATGGAATATGGTCGAAATTCGACCATAATTGTAATGTTTTTTTGTATTGATTAAATGTATTTTTTATGCAAATTTTTTTTTTTTTTTAGCATTCTGCACTCCTTCTCTATATAAACTATAAGTGTGCGAAATTTCATACTCCTCTGTCCGCGCAATTTTCGTAAAAAGGGGTACAAAGTTTTTGCTCCACGTATTAATATATAGAAGAAGAAGATTTGTTTAGCAAAACTGCATGCGTCAAAATATTTCGAAATCGGTTTTACTGTGTTAATTTGTGTTGAATTGTGTAAAAGGGGCAGTGTTCGACATCTAACGAAAGATTTGTGAAGGATATGGCGTGAGACTTTATGATCCGTGTTTGAAGAAAAACAAAGTTTTAAATTTCTTGGCGACGGGTGATGTCGTCATGCGGGAAAAGATTAAGACAATTGATCAATTTAATATGTTTGTATTCCAGAGGTAGTGATCACGGCCAGCGTGGCCATCAGTGGCCAGGTGTCCTCCAGCCGCGACCTGCCTTACATGACACCGCCGGTGGTGGCGCAAGCCCCCGCGCAGCCCCCGCCTCCCGCCTCGGCGCCCACGACGGCGCCCCCTCTGCTGAACCCAGCGCAGCCGCCCCCTTTGCTGAACCCTGCTCAGCCGCAGCAGCAGCATTTCAGCGGGGATTCGGTGGATTCGACCAGTAAGCTTTTTTGAGGTTATGTTAAATATAAGACTGCCCAAGCCAAACGGGATAACTGACAAAAAGCCGCTTTGCGGGAGAGTGAAAATAAATATTGAGAACAACAATTGTTTTTATTTGACAAAAGTAATTTTTTCTTTTTTTAAATAATATGTTGTAGGTAGGTACTTTATCACTTATCTGAATTTGTTTAAACCGTTCCAATTTTGAAAATGACACTTCAACATAATTCAAAGCAAATCCGAGTTCTAGAGTTCATTGCACAAATATACAACAAATTTGTATTTTTATAATTATATGAACAATTCTTTTTACTGTTTAGCTCTACTTATATAGTAGAAATTACAGTCAATATTATTTTTATTTTATTTGGAAAACCAACAGTTTTACAATTATTTATAATAGTATGACAAAATATTTGTTAATTTTTTGACCAATAATAGGTTTTCACTGACGTGTCTGTTATCACAAATATATACAGTTTTTCAAATAAGAGTAGAAGGCATTGGAGGGCTCCCCTGTTGTTCAAATGGCAATACTAAAAATACAACTCATGGCGGTAATGTAAAGCTGTGTAACCTACATTTTTATAAAAATGAAAAAGACATAAAAGTGAAAAAAAAATATTTTCATTGCAATATAGTACCCACTGATCTCAAAATTAGAATTGCATATAGGTATAATATCTTTGCAATTTTGTGTTAACATAATGAAGAATAACGATGTTGTAATAAAATATAAAGTACAGTTTAGAAATTGCTCACATTTATTTAATACTAGCTTAAGTACCTAGTGTTGCCCGGGCTTTAGATCATGTCCCTAATTTTAGATCTGAATATATTTAACTCATTCAGACCTAAAAGTAATGTAACTAAACTCACTGAATCTTAGTGATTCTTCTTTTCTACCTAATGTTAAATTAAATGAAAGCAAATCACTTTTTAAAACACCATTTATTCAGATTTATGTCATAAGTAGGTACCTTAACAACAGTGCTTCTTCGATTTTAATTTCTTTTCTTTAAGAACACAAAAATGTTTTTTAAAAGTTCCGTATTTTCAGTGTCATTGCGCTTTAAAATAATATTTGACAATTAAATTGGTGTCGCCAGCCTATAAAATTCGTAGTTCCATTTTTATGTTTTCTACTCTTTAATTGACAGACTATACACCTTCTTACTCTTTTTATTTAAATATTTACTCCGTGTAAGATCGTGAACTTTTTATTGAAAATTATTGAAAATTGGAACTACTTGTCATATCAGACAATCAAATATCAGCGATAAAATAGTTAACATAATACATTTATTTATAAATATTCTTTATTTGAAATGTCTATTTCTTTTGTTCAAATGCTTGACAGATGCTTAGATAAATTAATGGAGTGAAGATACATTACTGTGACAGTGGCCTGTTTGTATAAATATTTTTAAAAAGGACATCTTTTGTTCAATTAGTAGGAATATAATGTGTCTTGTATTTTTATAATGTCACATTTTTTTAAGCTTACTAAGGACGGGTTGTTTCAAAAAATTTGATGGATTCATCAAATATTTGAAGTTAATTTTCACGTTCTGTGTAAGTTCAATTCAAGTTCTGTGATGATTTCAGTTTTGTGAAGTAGCTGGTCTATGATGATAAAAAAACAGAACTCGAAAAGAACTTACACAGAACCCGAAAATCAACTTCAAATATTTGATGAACTCATCAAATTTTTTGAAACAACCCGTCCTAACATTCAGTATTTGAATATCTTCTTTTGAAATACAATGATTCTGAGGCAAATATTGTTTAAAAACTTTCAGCTTCACAAATCCTACAATTATAATATTAGTCTGGGTTAGTTATGTATAAGAATTAAACCTATAATTTATTGTCTTTCCAGAGGGGTACACAAGCATCAGTGTGCGGGAGCCACTTAGTACAATTAGAGCTAACATCGCCAACAGTCGACAGCCAACTCAACCACATTACGCCACTGTCTCCGATGACTCGGGTAAATTCATTATTTTCAATATAGCGTACTGTGGAAAGTTACTGCAAATAATCTATTTAAATTATTTTCTACGATAGCAATATTTTTACGCTGGGATCCCCTGCACAAATTATGGGATTACGAATACTTACTTTTCATTAACCCATAAACGATAACTAAAAAATCGATCTTCAAACTCACGTTTGAAGGTTGATTATTTTATTTCAAGTTGTCATATAATTACCCAAGACAAATATTATCAGAAGTTTACACGGGGAGTTTTAGTAAAGATACCACAATTAAAGGCCTGGTGGCCGGTCGAAACGAGAACCCAGAACGGAATGATTAAGTTCCACTGTCACATCTGCCTGCACGGTGGTGGCGCTAGTGTGCTGGGGATACCAGCATAAAAATATTGCTGTTGTAGAAAATAATTTAAACAGATTATTTGCAGTACCTTCCTTATTGTGATATCCCAGATATTAGTTTAAAAGCTTATCCATAGATTTAATTTGGCAGCCACTTAGCTTCAAAATACCTGAAAAAAAAAACCTCAACTCTGCAGAAACGGGGGTTGTTTTGATAGATTCTCCTATAGATACATCCTTTATCCTGGATTGAAGATGCTCCGAGGAACCAGCGTCATTGATTCCTTCGGCACCGGTACACAGTCTGGAAACACGCGCCAAGTGCGCGCCCAACTTTTGTATACAATTGACATTTGTCACATGAAAAGGGGTAGTTTTTACAACTCATTCTTGAGTTCAACAGCTGGGCTGTGGAACGATTTGCCGGTCTCTGTGTTTCCTCCCTCCTCTAAACAGGCATATCATAGGTTCAATCCAACCTTTCTTCAGAAAGACCCACCATACAGCATCCCCAAAGAAGACAGGCCCTAGGGAAATTATTTTCTTCAGGGCCTCCTCTGTGGAGTTAAAAAAATGTAAAAAAAAAAATTCAAATAGATGGCAAATAGCTATCCTAGACATTAGTTTGAGAGGTTACTCATAGATGGCACATAGCTGTTGATAATACACCGATTGAGAATTTTATAAATACTTTTGTAACCTCAGAATAATTCCTACCACCTGTTAAATAAGTCATCAGAGCTCTTTGTTATTTGTCATAAATAAAGTCCAAAATGTTTTATTGACCTCGGAGGTTTTATTTAAGAGTTTGCAAAACAAATCCAGAGTTACCAACAATTATTGTTATTCCATTATTGTATGTCTCAATTCTTCTTACTCCCCTTTCAGATGAGATGTATGCCGCAATAGAGGAGCCCTCCAACCAGCTCTACGCCAGCGGCTCCGAGACTTACGCCCAGATCCAGCCCACCCAGCAGGTCCAGGCCACCATGCACCAGCCGCCTCCTTCCCTCACCAGCCCTCCCGCCCCCAGTGGGCCCCCGCCCAACACCAGTAACGGGGGCGCCGGTGGCTCGGCCGGTGGTGGTGGGGTCAGTGGGAGTGGGACTGCAGGTGCCATGTCCCCACTCACTACACAGAATGTAATGCAGCATTCGGCGGCGGAGAGCTTGCACTCTTTGGATTTGGGGGACTCTGGTTCAAGGTAGGATTTATCTAGAATTATTTAAGTCTACATCGTGGGTTCTCAACATGGGCGATAACGCCCCCCTGAGGGGGTTTCAGACCTTCGGGGGGCGTTAGAAGGCCAAGAGAAAATTGTGGGGCGTTT
Organism: Glyphotaelius pellucidus; assembly: GCA_936435175.1. Classification (NCBI taxonomy): domain Eukaryota; kingdom Metazoa; phylum Arthropoda; class Insecta; order Trichoptera; family Limnephilidae; genus Glyphotaelius; species Glyphotaelius pellucidus. The sequence goes on along the minus strand of OW386552.1, from coordinate 22,399,413 downwards.
CAGGCTTTCAGGGGGGCGGTAGGAGACCCAGAGAATCCCGTCCCATCCCGCCCCTATCCTATATCCCCTGCAATGGAGGGGGCGTAATGGGATAGGATGGGGCAGTTGAGGGGCGCTAAAAGAGAAAATACTGTGAAACCCTCTTAAGAAGTTCTTTAGAAGTTTTGCGGCTTAAGAAGTTTGGTTTTTTCGGTCCCTTGGCCCAAAATTGGCCCAATTTTTCCCACTTATAAGGTTTTTCTGCTTAAGAAGTTAGTTGGAAAACTTCTTAAGAAGGTTTCACTGTATTCTCAAAGTGGGCGGTGGGCAAAAAAAGATTGAGAATCTATGGTCTGCATCAGAGGTTCCCAAACTTTTTTTTCTCGTAGACCACTTTCAAAATTTTACTGGTCACAATGGACCCCCTCCAGAAACAGGTACATTTCTGTATCACATTTCTATCATATTCCCAAAACTCAATACGCGTTGTACTGAATATTGAATGGCGATTGTGGTCTGTCACAACGGAGCAGTACCGGATCTACGACTTTTTCAAACTGGGGCAAAATGGACCAGTATTCGAAATTATATTTGCCGCGACGGAGGGGGCGTAGTGGGTTATGGGTATGTTCCCATCCCAGTACAGTACACCCATATCCCATTACGTCCCCCCTTGCCTAGCTGGGCGTTTTAAGATCTCTTGCATAACCGGTACAATGCATAACAACATTGTGTATGCTATGGAGGGGGCGTAATGGGATATGAGACAGGGGGGTGGGATGGGATGGGTCTCAATCGAAACCAGTTCCTGGACCCCCACTTACAACTTGTGAACCCCCATTTCTTTATAGCGCCTACGTGGACCCCCGTCGGGTCTCCCGTGGACCCCTAGGGGTGTGTGGAGGGCCTTTTTAAGGAAAAGAAGGAAAGGAAGTTCTAGGAAGGAAAAAGGTATGAGGGGTGGGTTGGAATCTGGGTTCAATGTGTACAGGAGTGACAGACGTCTGAATCTACTGTGGTGCAAGGTGATGGGTCGAGAGAGTTCGTCTGGAGAGGTCAAGGTTAGGTCTCCCTCAACCAGTCTGGTAGGTGGGTAAACGCCACCAAGACCTAGATAATCCTCTCCCCACTAATCCGGGAACCCTTCCAAGTCACCAAACGATTTACGAAATAATATGATATATTTTTACCCAAATTGAATTTTTTCAAATTAAATAAATTAACAAACTTTTGTGCGTGAACCAAAATGAATTTCGAATATATTTTTTTTTGTCAAAAATACGAATTTGAATTCAAAATTCGTAGTAGTAGTCTGTGAGTGTAATTAGTGTGTAAGTGTAGTAATTCAAAACTGTAGTCTATTGGACAACAACAAAAAAATAAATAAATTAGTGAATTAATTGAAATTTGTGTTTCAGACGACCAACAAGTGAAACTCCTTCGAAGCAGAATCTTCCAAAGCATACGCGTCAAGGTTGGTCATTTTACTACTCAATTTATATGTTTTTAGGGTTATACATTTATGAACTTCAACCTGTGGCGTGTGCATTGAACGATGTTAGTTTTTCAAGTTCTGAAATATTAAATACGTATTAAAAAAAAATTCATGGCCGCCGGCGGCATTCCGGCAAATGATAGGTTAATAAAATTCCTATTTTATTGCCGTTGATGCCTGGAATCTTTTACGAGAGAGTCTGCTTTCTTTTTTCTCATTTATCATTTACCCCTTTTTTCACTACATTTTCCCTTTTTTTTCATGCTTATCACACTTTCTGCCTTATGGCAACACTTTATTTTTATTGAATTAATTTTTTATTTTCCGTACTTACCACACTTTGTCCTATACGGCAACCCTTTTTATACTTGTCATTTTGTTTTCATTCCAGCTTCCAACTCCAGCTGCAGCAGCTCCGTGGGCATCCTGGGCTCCCCCAAGCCGGAGAAGCGGCAGGCCAACTCGCCGCTGCCCCCGCCGCCGGGTCCCTCTGACGCAGTGCCCCCCTCGGCGGTGCCTCCTGCCGCGCCATCACACAAGAAGGGCCGAGACAGCCCGGTGCACCACCACCCCAAGGCCAGCACGGCCAAGCAGAGGATCTCCAGCAGTGGTAGGGTCTTTGTTGCCTTTAGTTTAGTGTTTAAAATCGCTTCCATGACAAAATAGAATATTGAAGAAAAGTTAATAAAATGAACAAACAACACACCTAACCTAACTCAACCAAAATTAACCTAACCTATAATTTTTGTTCTATTATTTAGAATGATGTACCTACAATCTACAAATATCGAACATCCAATTGATTAGTCAGACATCTCCAAATACTAAGTTTTCAGATAATGAGGAAAGTGATATTCGAATGATCATCATAAATAAATACACTGGTAGAAGCTGCTTTTTAGGTTAGAAGGTTATTAATTTTTTTTTAAAGGCTGGAGTTCCTTATTGTGGTGTGTGTTGCCAAGGTTTGAATGCAATTAAAAAATTTTGTGTTTTTTTTTTTCCTTGTAACAAGTTTTTGATTGTGTACATATTTATATTGTTGAAATTGGGGTAAAAAACGTTGGCCATGTTTTTGTATCATTTGAATCTTCTCATTTTTAAGTGAGTTAACTTTTTGTTCCAGGAGACCTGCACAACAATCCCGAAAAACTACGACGAAGCTTAAATGAAAAGCACCAGAGAAACAACAGCTGTGTCAGCTCTTCCGACTTCTACGGCTGCAACTACCCTGTGGACAAGCACCGCTTCAGCTCCGGAGACTTGGCACGCTCCCTGGTGGCCAAGGAGCTGAACTTCACCCTAGACAAACCGGCTGCAGAGAAACAACCAGACGCCATCTACAATACCATCGCCGGAACTGATGATATCTACGCTGCCATCGATCAAGAAACTATACATAAAGCTCCAACAAGTTTACCCCCTCCTCCTCCTAGTAGTCCGCCTAAAAACTTGGACGATATGTACGCTAAAGTAATAAAAAAGTCTAAACACAACCAGGATCGGTCGCAAGCGTCATCTCGGCTGTCAAATTATGATGATCTCGAAGCAGGAAATGCGATAAAGCTGAGGAAAAAAAGCCTACAACATGAAGACGATCGATTGTCTCTTTCAAATGAAACCAAAAGATTTTCTGGTAGTAGCCCTACAAGTATTCCCATCCCTGATTCCAGCTACAGAAACACCCCTTCTCCAAAAAATATTAATTTGAAAGAGGACCCGGGGTATGAAACTATAGACCGTGTCAGAAATCAAAATCACAGCTACGAAACCATTGACAAGAATGTAGCAAAACACAAGATCGAGAAAAATATCGATCCAGGATACGAAACTGTGAAAGAACCCTTCAAAAAGCATGACAGTCAAAAACGGAAAACAATTCATTCCACAACCGGGGCGACACATTCGCATAATTCCATAGATATGATGCAAAGATCTTCGCTGCACGAAGCAAGAAGTATCGGTATAGAACCGGGTTACGAAACTGTCCCCAGCGGACCAGAAAGTATGCTCAGCAATGATCCAGGTTACGAGCATATTCTCCGCTCAGAAAGACGAATTTCCGACTCGGACCCAAACTACGAAGTGTTAAGACCGCACGATTCTAATCCTCCGTACGCTTCCATCCAGAGTAAATCTCAAGTGGCGGGGTATTCCGTGATCAACAAGAAACCTAAAATTCCAGATAGCGACTGGATGGCAAATAACAATGACAATTGCAACTCCGAACCGAATTACGAATCAATGCCCCACGAACCTTTATACAACACCGGAAGTGAATCGGATCCTAACTATGAATCCGTCGGTCCTAAAGATCCCAACTACGAGAGTGTTAAATACTTTGATGTTGCCATGAAAGAACCACCGTACGAAAAGGTTCACAATGATACTGTGCTGAACGACAATGCTTCCGGGGCACAGTTTCAGAGGTTGGGTTCGGCTTCAGGCTATGAGAGGGTCAAATCAATTCTCAAACATGATAAGGAAGACCAGAATGATAATAAGACGAATGGAGGACCTGCTGTCAATGCAGGAGAAATGGCTCCCGTCAGTGACTATTTCCATGTTTAATTCGAATCACACCATGCTTTAACATACATATACATATTAAAGAATTCAAATTGAATTTATGACTTTTCTAACTCCTTTTTACTAAAAAAAATTAAATTGTATCCTAATGACATTTGCGTTTCTAAATTTGAAATTAAATTCTCATGAAATTTTTCATATTTCCACATTTGAAATTGAACTATTATGACATTATTTCTTAATTCCACATTTAAAATTTAATTCTGATGACATTCTTCATAATTCCACATTTGAAATTGAACTATTACGATATTATTTCTTAATTCCACATTTAAAATTGAATTCTGATGACATTTTTCATAATTCCACATTGGAAATTGAACTCTCATGACATTATTTCTTAATTCCACAAATTCAAAATTGAATTCCAAGGACATTTTTCATAATTCCATATTTAAAATTGTCTTATGACATTATTTCTTAATTCCACATTTGAAATTGAATTCTTATGACATTATCTCGTAATTCCACATTTGAAATTTACTTCTGATAACATTATTTCTTAATTGCACATTATTTGAAGTTGAATTCAAATACTATAACAATTCGTACTAACTGATATTGGGAACTGAAATCCCAAAATGTTTGTTAACATAGTATTATTTTGTTTATGTTATTATTATTTATTTTATTTATTACAGATTATTTTATAAATGGTCTTCCATTGAGTTACAAAAATGAAAAAATTTTCCATTACATAAATATGAACATTTTGTAATTTATTTCCTACTTCCATAAAATTTAAGTAAAAAAGTTTTTAGATGTACAAAATTTTTTTGACAAAATTAATTATTTCTAACATTAATTTCTAAGAAACTTCAAACATACATTTTTAATAATGCTACATATTGATAGTTCAGTTAGCATTTCAACAATATCGGTGCATTTGTAAATTTTGTAGTATTTTATTATTAGCGCATATGTATCTGCATAACTAGTGTAGTAATAAGTACTAATGATTTTTGTGTAATAAAGGTACTATTTTCTGTTGCGTTTAATCCACTAATGTGCCAACAAATGTACAAGCTTTTAGAAGAATAATGTTCAAGTTAATGCATATTTTTTACCGTGCTGTTTATTGCTCAGTTACTGAGAGAACTGCCTCAGACCTAACCTCTCACCAAATCTAATGCTGATATGAAATTTTGCACAAGATAAGAATCACTCAATCTCACTGTTAACTTTTAACCCCTCAGGCCTCTGGCATATTAACCGTTAAATATCTTAAAGATTCTGTCTGAAGGTTGGAGAATTTGGGTGTACATATTTCCACATAAAATCCAAAAAATGGAATATTTCCGAGTTCGAGTCTATTTGGCATTAAAAAAACATTATTTTGCCCTAACTACTATGCAAATGTAATGAAATAAAAATTAATAAAAAAGCACTTTGATGTGCTTAAATTTAAATTACAAACGACCAATTTACGTTGGAATACAAATTTGTCCTCTAAAATTTTAAAATTTTTACCCAAATAATGCTTGTTTAGGATGTTTAATTTTTTGCTTCAAATTTCATTGTATTTTCATAGTTGGGTTGTTCAAGATTATTTTTTTAGTAATTACCATTAACTTGTTAACCTTTTAAATGCCAGGGAGGAAACGACATAACATCGCGATGTTTTGACTTTGACGTAATATTTTGTGGGTTTATTTTGTGCTTTCGTATATTATATTTACTGAAACACATTCCTTGAACAATAAACTATGTATAAAAACAACATTACTTACGTTTATTCAATGAATTTATATGTTTTACGATCTTTTTCACGAGTATGACGCTAGCTAATTTGACAGCTCAAATACCAGAAAAAATGACACTTGGAAGCCATAGAGAATTTAATACAAATTATTCAGAGTGGCTAGGTGTGTTCACGGTATTTTGTACCTTAAGAACAAGAATGCCCCAAGCGATTCTGACCTTGTTCTTCATACGTTTTCTTTATATATAAGGGTTAAAATCGCATTCCAAAATAAAATTTTTTGAAAATTTTGGTGTGTGTGCCCGGTGCACACCCGGCACAGTAGGTGTTAAAAGTTGCCTCTAAATTCATGGAAAAATTTAAGTTTTTGGCATTTATTTTATAATTAGAAACATAAATAAATAACGTAGCACATATCCATTCTAGATATTTGCTATACCTTTTGATTAAAAAAAGAATTATTCAGTTTGGTCAAGTATTTTGGCCTCAAATCCAAATTTAAGTTTTCTAAGAAAAAGGCGTTCCTCGGGAACGTTACTTTGAAAAAAAATCATTTTGCAAAAATAAAGTGAAAACTATGAAGCTATCTTTTCCATCTGGTATTATCCTCTTAAATGCCAGGGAAGAAACTCGAAAATTTCGCGATGTTTTGACTTTGACGTAATATTTTGCAGATTTATTTTATGCTATCGTAAATAATATTTACCGAAACACGTTCCCTGAACAATAAACTATGCTTACAAATAATATTACTTGCGTTTATTTGACAAATTGATAGTTTTATCGATCTTTTCATGACATGCGACGCTCAAAGTTTGACAGCGCAAATCGCGGCACAAATGTCATTTCGAAAGTCATAGATGTGCAAAGATGATTATTTGAGAGGCTAGGTGTGTTCCTTATATCTGTTACGTCAAGAACAAGAATGCCCCAAGCGATAAGCATAAGGTTTAAAATCGCATCTCAACATTTTTTTTTTTTTTATGGCGCGTCCTGGGCGCGCAATCGGCAAACCAGAGGTTAAAGGTTCGGTCAGTGTCTAAGCATGTTTATATGGGGAGTTTTGGTTTTTTCCACAACCCGAGTGTAGGTACTGGTAACATTCTTAAAATGTATTTATTGAAACAGCTTCTGTGATTATTTTGTTAATTTAGATAGTATAATATGTAATAATTGTTTATATTATTGTAAGTACTAATTCCTGATGAAAATACATATTGTGTAAAAATAAAAGTTTAATATAATTTATTTATAATTTTTCAAAATCTTCACACTCAGAATGCTAATAATGGGATCATCAGAATTATTCATGAAAATAAAGCATTTATAAATAATTTTACCATGTTTTTTAATAAAGAAAAATTAACGTACCATTGAATTAAGCTCTTATAGCCAAACCATCGGTAGCTCCAAGTCAACCCAATCATTAATTTCAACAATACTCATACTTTTGTTTGTTTTATGATTACAATACAAGAGTCGCAGTTTGACATATTTATGCAGAAAGTGTCCAATCCACAATTTGCTAAAATCTATTTAAATGTTTTATTTTTTATTATCGCAATTGGGTCCCAACTGCTCCCGACCAGTCTGTCTGGAGCCAGTGAGACTATAGCATCCCAAATTAGGGTTGGTTGTGATCTGAATGTAGTGGAGAGGGGAAGAAGATGGGGGAAGAGGAAGGTGGGAAGTACCTAGCTGTTCTGACTTGGTCGCCTAACACGGTTAAGGGGATCTTAAGCAACGTTTCAATTCTGAATGGTCTCACACCAAGGCAATACTGAGAGTAATCTCCACTCTTGAACGTGCCACAAATATGCTATACATACATTATTTTAAATGAATAAATTGTGAAATAACACAAATTAATCAAATAAAATTTACTTGCGCATTCTAGGATTTGAACCTGCAACATCTGGATTGCAAGTCGAGAGTTTGCAATCCAGATCACGGAGGCTGTCAAGGTGCCTTGGATTAACTTGTTGAATGTCGGGCGTATTTCGAAAAACCGTGTGGATTGTTGCTTTCTGGTCAAATATCCATATAAAAACAAAGGAATTGCTTTTTTTGCGATTGTTTTCTGTTTACCGGATAATATATCTTATTATTCATGTATATTACGTGATAATATCGTAAGAGTTTCTTCCAGAATAGCTAACTAACTAAAAAAAAAGATTAAAAAATCTCCCATTTTGGAAATAATGGTCAAAAAATATAATCACAAATTGCACAAATATAAACTGATTTTATTATTTCTACACAAATCTGAATACATACCCAACATGAAAAAACACAATTCAAAGGAGTTCGCAAATAAATAAAGACCTTTATACGCATTTGAAAATGTAAAATTTCGATTTTCGCCTTTGACATTTGCAAAAGATGACCCGCCAAGTCAGAAAATTTATTTAAAAATATTCTAGAATAGCTAGATTGGTGAAACCATCGGTTACGTCAAGAATTATATTGGGGCAAGCGATTCTGACCTTCTCCTTCATATAGTTTCTTTATACATAAGGGTTAAAATCGCATTTTAAAATAAAAGCAAATTTTTGTTCGTGCAAATGACAGGAAGACTAAAAATACCTGGAGACTGACTTTTGCTTAGAACTCCAGAGGAGGTCTGCTATTGACGGAGGCCGCTGAGGTAGCGCATGACAGGAAAGTCTGGAGGTGTCCTGTGGAAGTGATGTGTCGAAAAGATGAGAAATTAGACAATGATTATATTTTTGGAATTCTCAATTGGTTTATAAGCGCTTATGTTTTTTGACTGGCGGGGGTTCATCGACTTTTCTTATCTTTCGTAAACTTCTCTAAACAAAATGCACCAAACGTTAAGACTGAAGATTAAAATACAACTTTAAAACATCAACCTGCTTTATTGCATCTTTGTAAAAATATTTCAATCACCGATAATAATTGAATCCAATATATTATTATAGTTTTAATAAGCCACAAACAATACCACATTGTTTTATATTTTCGAGCCAAAGTCAAACAATGTTATCTACAAAAAACATACAAATGAAGACCAAGTCAAATAATGTTATTGAAACGCTGTTTGACTTTAAAGACCTAGAATTATTTGTATTTCTTTTTGTAGATAATGTTGTTTGACTTTAAGCCCTCGTTTTATAGTAGGGTTATATTCCCCTTTCTGGAGAGTACAACAATGGTCTGTATGATAAAATTTATAGTGAAACCCTCATAAGAAGTTTTCCAAGGGACCGGAAAAAACAAACTTATTAAGCGGGAAAACCTTATATGTATTGGGAAAAATTGGGCCAAATTTGGGCCGAGGGACCGAAAAAACCAAACTTCTTACGAGGGAACTTCTAAATTGGTACGAGGAACTTCACTGTAATTGTCTTCTGTGAAAATTACCGCATTGCAAAAATGGAAGTACATTCATAAATACTTAATGTACTATTATTGAAGTGAAAACTTCTTTAGCACCGCTGTGATTTGAAACTCGGTGATATGGAAATGAGCGACACTAAAAAGAGACAAACATATTCATCTACAGGATTTAGCTTGCAAGAGAATGAGATAGACTAATCAGTGTCCTCTTTGTGCAGTGCTTCGTACCTATCGGCCACCTATTTGTGCGATGCTTCGTAGAATGAAATGTAAAATAATGTTTAACTTAATAACAATATTATTTATAATAAATAAACCCTACAATTATTCTACTCCTGGCGGTCTGCATTCATCTCATTCTCTCGAAGTTTAGTTTTCTGAAGATTTTACTTCTACCGCGTGTGAACTGCCCACATTTTTTTCCTTTAATATTAGTATCACAATCTACCATCCACTCTGCTTTATTTTGATTGAAAAGGCCTATGAATACCCTCGTTTATTTTTGCGGTTTGACACACTGCCGGTGATCAAAAAATGAACTAACAAACTAATGATGATAGCCACGCACTTACAACCTTAATACATTATACGAGGGTCAGTCAAAAAGTATTGCCTTAATTTTTTTTCTCCTTTAATTGTCAAGAAATAAAAATTGCAATTACATAGGTCGAAAACCAAACTATTGATGATTAATTTGTCACTTTTCAATAATTTCCAAAGTTTTGGTCCATCTTTTAAAAAGGGCATGTTTCCCAGAGTGGTAAAAAGCACGGTCCTGCTTCCTAAGGGAAGTGGCCTTGGCTTTTGTTGGGCGAAAGACGTGCTTTAAACTTTTTGAGGGTTGCGACATATTGGACAAATGTATTGTGCATCCCTGCTCCAAAAAATCAACCATAATTTAATCCTCTGCATCCCTGAACACTCTCGCCATAACTTACCCTGCCGAACGCACAGTTTTGAATTTTTTCATCCTTGGTGAGTTTGTGTGATGCCATTCCATTTACTGCCTCTTTGATTCAGGTTCCATGAAACCCATGTTTCGTCTCCGGTCACAATTTTTGTGCAGTTGCATCACCGTACACATTTTTCATTCTTTTATGAATGCGAATAGGCGTTTAACCTTCTGCATTCAAGAATTCAATCATAGAACACTGACTAATATAAACATTGATATCAGACCTTTTGCAAAACGACTGCAGTGCTGCTACCTGTTGATGCAGAAAAGTACTATTGCAGTAGATTGTGGATGAAGGTTTGAGGAAAAGCGCCAAATTCAATTTTTTCATTTAACTAACTTTATTTAATTAGAAAAAAATAGAAGGCATTACTTTTCAACTGACCCTAGCATTTGCCACAGAGAATATAATATGTATTATATAATGTGATGACATAAACAAAAAGAAATGGTTATTCCTTTTCTACCTTTTCATATTATGATGTACTTATGTAAAACCTTTCCAACATGATTAGTTCTTAGTTCTTTGGTCTAACAGAGTGTGCTGACACATGCTGTTGTAAGATAAATTATCTTGTGTTATCCTTTATTATGAGACGAAGCAAGGCAAGGTAAACTACAATAGAGTATTGCAGACACAGGTGTGATTCTCAATGATTGTTTTGTTCATTAGCAGCACTTAGAGCTTTTATTTAACGGCTTGTATGAACAGTGTAAAATATTTCTGGAGTATTGCAAAGTCAGGTGTTTTTTAATTGAAAATTTGATAGCTTAGAAATATTTTATATGCTGTAATTAAATACTGCGAATAGAAGGCATCTTGGCCTTTGAAATAAAGCCAGAAAAAAATAACATGTAAGGCCTTCAAAAGCGGCGTTTTAAAGTTCAAAATCAACTAATTTCTTAATTTTTTTTATTTAAACTCTTTTTAATGTGGCAAATTAAATTATTTAGAAAATGATTGTAAATATTTGAGTCTGGACTTCGCAAAATAAAATAAAACAAGCTCTTTGGCAATGTTTTTTTCTTGCAAAAATCAAAACAGGTGGCTGGTGTGCGGGAATTTCATTCTTATTGCCTTTAACATAAGGAGTGTTATTGCTAACGGCCCGTTTTCCGATGAATGTTACACGACAATCATCGCCTTAACCCTTTACAACAGGCAAAAAATTCAGAATTGTGATGGACCACACCAGTAAAGCTCATAATTACGATCCCGTAGGGCTGAGTGACTTACTGCTTGAAAGAAATACCCTACACAAGCAGCTTCCGGTTCCGTTCCCAAAAACAGATTTATTTTCTGGCAGGATTTTTTTAAAGACAAACTCACGCTCGTATTAAGCCGGTTGTAGAGGGTTAAGTGAGATGATTTTAAAATTTGTCTGTAGGAAATTTAGAGCAATATTGAAGTTTATTTAAAAAAAATGAAATGAATTTTTGTGTTATGTAAATTCAAATTGTAAATCGGTGTGAACATTAAAGACTCGGCTACATATTATAAAATGGAATGGCAAGTGTTTTCAGTGATTTTTTAATTGATTGATATTATGTTTAATTTTTATTAGTACATTACTGCTAAACCTGTACAAATCTAAAGTGCATCTCACGGTTGAATTTGGCAGCCACCTCTGGTCTGGAGCCCCAAAATATCCCTTGAGGTGATTTTTCAGAAAAACGACGCTCTACAAATTATCCAATTATTATTATTATTATCTAAAAAAACAAACTTTGACTGTGCAGAAACGGGCGGTCCGTTTGATAGATTCTCCTAACTTAACAAACGGATTGCAATCTTCAGAGCACAGGCGTCAGGTGGGAATGCTGTCCTTGTTCTACCGATATTACAATGGAAGATGCTCCGAGGAACTAGCGTCATTGATCCCCTCGGCACCGGTGCATAGTCGGGAAACACGCGCCCAACATATTGTTGACATTTGTCACAATATGTTTCTACGACTCGTTCTTGAGTTCAACAGCTCGGCTGTAGAACGATTTGCCGGCCTCTGTGTTTCCTCCCTCTTACAACATTCAAGACCCATGTTCACTCCTTCCTCTCCTCAAAAAGACCCTCTACACAGCATCTTCAAAGATGACATAGGCCCTGAGGGAAATTATTTTCCTCAGGGCTTCCTGTGTGGAGTTAATGTAAAAAAAACGTATTTATTTATGATATTCTAACATTTTGTTTGAAAAATCCTCTTTTAAAAAAATGCCATCAACTTTGTTTAAAAAAATTGCCAAAATTCTGTTTAAAAATCACTATGCACATAATGATGATAAGAGCGTGTTCACACACAGCCATAAAAGATGTAGCTTGGCCTATTTCAGCATATCGCTCGCCATACATTCCGAATGGCACGCTCTAAAACTTTTGAAAGAGGTTAATTTTAATGGGCTGTGGAAAATGGTTCCATGCCAACTCAGAATGAAGTCAACTCGACACCGTTAGGTTACGGGCAATTTAACGTAACCTGTTTAACCAATTTTTATATATTTTTTTCAACACTTTTAATGAGGGAGGGAGGTAAAGGTCAAGGGGGGTAAAGTTGATTTCATTCTAGAGGCCTTCGCACGGAGAAACTGAAATGAAACAAGCTGTCAACGCAATTCGAAATTCGTGAGCGCTACCATGGCAACCTGTTTAACAAGGCAACTGAAAAGCAACTGCCACACAAGCAAAAGTACTGATGCGTTGACAACTGGTTTCATTTCAGTTTCTCCGTGAGCGAAGGCCTTAAGTTGTCCGGTCAGTGTAGAAAATATCAATGAAAATCTATAATATTTTCAAGGATTTCATTAAATATCAAATTAATATCAACAACTAGATCGCATTTCTTTTTTTAATTTCTCAGTTAAACCTTAATCTGTTTTTAAAAGACGCAGAAGTTATTGTTTGGAATTTATTTGGAACTGAAATTATTTTGTCATTACTACAAAGTTGCTTATCTTGCATACAATGTATAATGTACCATACGATTGTAATATATGGAAAAGTCCACCTGAACTAAATTTGCTTATCTGTCTTACATTGTATCAAATAAATTTAACCTATCAGCACAACGTCATCTGGCATGCAATACCGCGAATACCACAAAACATGTTTCCCAAATTTATATTTTATTGCCATTCAATTCGTAATCATTTTCTCAAAATATTTTCATCCTCGGAATGCTGAATATTATTTAAAAATTTAGTTTTACTGGACAATATATTACTCCGCTTCCAAGGAAAATATAATGTGCATCTTGGCTTTTCTGACTTTCTTAACTAGTCAAACGTTTTTCGCTCTCTGGTGAGCGACATTTATTACAATCGCTAATGTTTTGCGACGAAATTTTAACCTTTAGGGCCTTTGCTGGTGGAGAAAACGATAACTGGTTGGCAACGCAATTCACGGCACAACTCAATTTATCAACCTCCTGAACAAAATTGATATTTTTCTGATCTGACATATCGCAAATTACTCGAAAAATTGACAGCTAACCACGGCCACCTGTCAACATGGCAAGTGAAACGCGACGGCCGCGTCGCTAGCACTGCTAGACTCTGCGTCGCCCTTGACAACTGGTCTTTAACAAGTTGCCTGTGTGCGGACCGCCAATGAAATTCATAAGTTCGTCCTGTGGATAGCGATTGCGTCGCCAATAGGTTTTTTTCAGTTTCTCCATGAGCAGACGGCCTTATGTTTCGAAAACCATATAGAGGAAGATCAGAATCGCTTGTGCTAATAACATTGTAGATTGTTTTTTTTCATGAATTTAGCCAACTGAAAACATTTTATCTGTGCATGGGAGGCGGGTATGGTACTGCCGCCCGGGGAACCAATTATTGGATTGCCAACAGTCTTGGGTATTTTGAGGAAGTTCAAGAGGTTAAAGGGACACCTCGGAATGTCGCTAGTAAGCTCCAACACATGGTGTGAAGCAGTCGCCTTGGTTCTCATCAAAATTCGAACATGATCGAAAACAAACTTTTATATTATACTAATTGAATTCGCCGATGTTGCCAGGCTTTTACGCAGAGTTTTTCGAAATCTGACGTAGGCAGCGACCTTCCTCTTGTTTTAAAATTCAAATGTGCAAAATTTCAACAATCAGAATAAAATTGTAGATTTGCATAATATAATATCTCCAGCGTCCTCCCGTAAATAACTGCCACTGCACATTTGCGGTATCGCAAGTTAAACGATAAATTGTTTTTCATTCTAAAAAATTTAGTTCTTGAAATATAGTTTAAATTAAGTTGATTAACCCCTCAGGAATCGGGCTTATTTTATCAATTTCCACATTGCAATAAAATCCAAATAATTGAAATATAAATATGAATGCTGAATGAAGCCGAAAACTATCTGTTTTTGAAAGGATGAAACTCCTGATTTTTCAATTCATACTTTCTCATTTTATTCTGATAAAATTCAAATTTATTGACAATCCTTTTAACATTTCAAGTCTTTAGCTTAGTGCTTACTTTAAAATGTACTTAAGTAGGTCAAAAATAAATAGAAAATAATATTTTTTTGTAATATTAGACTAGCCATATAGTTTAGGTATGAAATATCTGCAACGTAAGTTCCATAGATTACAATGTGTAAGGGACTAAATAAATCATTTATCTTTATTGTCCCTCGGAAGTGCATTTATTACTTATTTTCTTTTTAAACAATAAAATAACATGTTTGTAAAAATTGTAATTTATTATACAGAATAATTCTTGATATTATTTATAAAAGATTATCAAATTCCAACTAGAACTGAATTTTATTTATCAAAACTGTGTTCACAATCCTATTTCCTCACATTGTAACCAGCCTTCACAAGTCTACGATTACCTTTCTACAAAATTAGCTTCGTCTATGGCTTTGTCTGGAATGGAAATCACAAAAACTCAAAATCCAACACAGAAAATAAATCATCAGAGTTGACTTGTGAACAAAATAAAGCTTTTGCATCAATAAGCTATCTAACAATATTACTGGAAAAATTTCAGAATCGCTGGACATGCTTAATATTATGAGGGCGTCAAACAAGAAAAAAAAAAAATGGCAGTTTCAACTGTCAAAACACATGAAATTTTGAAACTATCACAAAAAATGTCTTTGTCTATTACGATAATTAAGTCGAATTGAAGTGTTATTTAAAAAAATATTCATATTACGAGAATCCAGCTACTCTGAAAGATTCCCATATTATTTTTGTAACAAAGCACTTCTAAAACAAAATTATCTAATTGTGACCGTTTGCACTAATACTCTCTTCTCACTCATTAATTCATTTTATGAACAATTTTCTACCGTTAAACAATACAATCAGTTTCAAGACATTCTTAAATAAGACTTGCGAAGTTTGGAAGTAGTGATGACAATACTGTTCAAAATGCTACAGAAAAAAACTTGCACAAATGGTGTTGGTGAGAAAAAAAACACAATGATTGTATCAATTTAAATGCATTAGGAATGTGGTGGGAATCAGCAAATTATCATTTAAAACTACGTTAGTATTTAGTATACAACACTTAACATTCCAGTCTTCACAATACAGTTTATAATATTAAAGTTAACACCCTTCAGGTCTACGAACACATATTCACACTTTTCACTAGTTGAATGATTTCCTTAGCAAAGTTTGTGATTTTTTTTTAGTGTGAAACATTGATAACAATAAATATTAAGAAACAGGTTACAGCTCGTCGTGTGCTGAACGTTGAGAATTGTCCGAGGTGTCATCGACGCAGGCCGCGGGGGTGTGCATCTCAAACACGTATTCACAACGGTTGGGTTCCGATACGGAGTTGATACTTGTTTCCAGTCCGCAGTGGATATTGATCTTGGCAGACCTGTTGGGGCCGTTCCAGCAGGCTGTGCCTTGTGAGTAGAGCATGGCGCTATAGCGGTGGGGAGCTTCTCCAACCCATTCTCCCCAGTTACCCAGACGCGTCTCTGCTCCTCCATTCTTGGGCTGCTGGGAAGCCTTATCGAAGGGGCATAACTTGTACAAGTACTCCCTGTCTGTGTATTCGAGGCACGTTCCCGCTAGCGTAGCAAACTCTTCCTGGGGTCCGTAATCTTTGTCCAAAGATTCTTTGATCTTGTGAATCTCATTTTCAATATTTCTTACGACTCGATCTGCCTCGGCAAACTTTCCTCGAGCTTCTGTGGCCGTGTTGACGAGGTTCTGTGTCTCGTTATCATACTGCGGTGGTTCAGGGTGGTCGTCTTCCGATGCGGCTTCATCCACAATGTCTTTTTCTGGCACTTCATCATCTTCTGCATCCTCCTCTCCCTCCCCATCTGCAAAGCCTTCATGTTGGCCAGAACTATCTTCTTGTTCTTCAATGTCTCTCTCTTCCCTCTCGTGCTCCTGTGAATCTGCATCCACATGTTCCTGAACTGCAGGAGGTTTGAATATACCTCCTTCTACCATCAGATAAGGCTTGACAAGTGGCCAAGCTCTCTCTACGAAGGTTTCCAAAGCAATCTCATCTTGTTCAGCTAAGAAGAAGCGGGCTTCCTCGTCTGAAACTTCACCATTTCTGTCTTTGTCGAAAGTAGAGCGAGTTTGTATTTCAGCGATGGAAAGAATGCCGTTTTTGTCTGAATCAAATTTATTGAACATTTCTTCAGCCTCTTTAGCGTTATCAGTGGCTTCTTCTCCTTCTTTCACCTTCCTCTCGGCTTCTTCTACCTCCCTATACTGTTTAAGAGCTTCGTTTTCCAGCGCCTCCGCCTCATCTTTGATCCTTTGTTTTTCCTCCTTGAGTAACTCGGCCTCCTGTTTGTTTTTCTCCAGCTCTTGTATCTTCTCCTCCATCTCTTGTTTCATGACACTTCCCTTCTGAATGATCTCTGTCCGGAGCTGGCTTCCCGCCTTAAGCAGCTCCGCCTTCCTGAGTGCCTCCAGTCGAGCCTCTCTTCCCATCTCTCCGCAGTTGTTGACGCACTTCTGGGGATTTTTGCCATACTCATCAGAGGCATCGCAGCAATCGCAGATTCCGTCGTTTACTCTAGAACTTGGGATATTAAGGGGCTTGTGGCCCGCGTTCGTACAGTGGAACATGCCATTCAGACAGGCTGACGTACCAGGCTCATCACTACCATCGTTACAATCGCAATAATCATCGTTTACACTGTCGAATGGAATCGTCAAAGAGCCATCGAAACAGGTGAAATCCTTCCCGGGGGCATATAGCGGAGCCCTCGAAATGGAGACTCCACGGGGTCGTGGTACTTCGGAACATTCGCAAACTAATAGAATTGCAAAAGATAGAACAAATAATTCACCTTTGTAAAAATTTGACAAAACCATCGTGTTTCGTTTTATTCGACCGGCCGTCAACCAAACCAATGTGAAGTTGCACCCTTCAGAATGTGTCAAATCTAGAAACGTCACATTCCGGTCATTGTCGGTAGGTCATTATATTTTATACTTTTACGCTAAAATGTTTTTATGTACCTTTAAAATATAAAAACAATAAAACAAAAAATTGTCTTGAATTTTAAAATTCATTTTAGATATGAACGTTTTGCTTCTAGATAAAAAAAATACAATTATTATACAAATTTGAACTTCGCGCATTTCACAGTTCAGTCTATGCTTCCGGCCACGTTCAAGAGATAAACCGCTCAGTTCAGGTTGGTGGTGGTGTATTATGTGTCAAAATTCTGTCTTGTCTTGATAACAGAAATTTATAGAAAATGAAGATCTGGACGGGGTGTTTTCTGTTCATTTCGCTTCTGCAATTAGATTATTCTGGCGGAGTCGAGTTGACATTCGAATTGCCGGATAATGCGAGGGAATGTTTTTACCAAGAAATTCAGAAAAATACATCGGCTACTTTGGAATTTCAGGTAACGTACTTTTCTGCCAAATAATGATTTTATATAATTATAACACTCTAAATCTGTTCTGGTAACTAGTTTGATCGACATAAAAGCCATACGCAGTGATATATTACCCGTTTACATTATTTAATGACAATTGTTTGGTTAGTCGTACACATTTAATTATCACCTCAAATAATTACTATTTTAGGTGTGTACTCAAATTTACATTTGTAAATGTATTTTACTATAAAAAAATTGTTTATTAATTCAAGTCTGGTAGCTTTGTTAAACCCCTGCACAACCTATTACCATTTATATATTTCGAACATTTTATACGTAAAATCAGACGAATAATGTCTTTGAGTGCTTGTATGTCAAATTGTGAACATGAATTGGGTCCTCAGCTCCTCATCTTAAAATCAGTCTCGTATGCAAACGCGTAGCGTTGAAAGATAAAATAACTTAATCTAAGATAGATGCCAACCGTGTACAGTTTTATAGTTATATGACAGGATAATAAATTATGACTATAGATAATGTATCAAATTAATGCAGTCAGGCTGTTATAACAATTATTATACACTTGTAAATTTTTCAAATTTCTATGGATTCGCTTCTTAAATGGACGTTTTACATCAGCTGTTGTACAACGTTGTTTTTTTATCAAATTTTCCCGTCTTGACAGGCGTGAGTTTCAACAATAAAAGATTTGAAATTTATTATAATTTGTGAAAAATCACCTCAAGGGCGCTTTGCAATGAATGATTGCAGTAAAAAGAATCAAAAAACCCGAAAGTACCTTATTTATGCAAATCTAAACTATTAAAAACCTAAAAAAACAACAATAACCGAATTCCGTTATAATGCCTTCAACTTCTCCTGCCATTCATTATGATGACAGTTTTCTACACTAGCGCCACCTAGTGACGCGAGTTGGGCAGCTTGGTATTACCGACGGATTTTTTGTGAAATCTTTTATTTATTTTATGTTAATAAATTATGGATACCTAAAACTATAAAAAATAAATATTAGGTTACACCAACGTACGACTTTACTGCTTTTTTGCTCGTTTGTAAAAAATATTAATGCGGCTATTAGATTTGTATTAACAGTTATAAGCTTACCTCCACTAGTACTATACAAATTCAATTATTTGCCGCCATTGTCTGGAAGGAATGCAACACGCTACACTGTGCCTCTAGCGGCCAGAGTTGCCAGCTAATACAAGTAAATACTGCCAATATTTTACTGGACTTGAGCGTAATATTAATATTATTATTTATTATTTTAACTTTATGAGTAAAACCTCAAACTGTAATATTTAATTAAATGAAGACATTATGAGCGAAACTCAATCGAAAATCTGGAAACAGAAAAATCAGAAAAAGATATTGGCACCTCTGGGACTCGAACCCAGGACCTCCCTACTTTCCGGGTTGGGCGCTCTTATCCACTGAGCTAAGGTGTCGATATCCAATTCGGTCACTTTTAACTGTACCATACTTCGACTAAGAACCACCCATATTATCTTCATTTTTCTTAACGCATATTTTTATTGGCTGCCATCTTTATGAATGATTGCAAGATTCAACTCGAACTAAATGCAATCTAGATGGTGTCTGGATAAATTATTATCCATTTTATTTAATGTGCGACATCTATTGACTCTTCTGCAAGTCTGGGATGAATATTATTATTTATTATTTTAACTTTATGAGTAAAACTTCAAACTGTAATATTTAATTAAATGAAGACATTATCAAAATATGCGTTAAGAAAAATGAAGATAATATGGGTGGTTCATAGTCGAAGTATGGTACAGTTAAAAGTGACCGAATTGGATATCGACACTTAGCTCAGTGGATAAGAGCGCCCAACCCGGAAAGTAGGGAGGTCCTAGGTTCGAGTCCCAGAGGTGCCAATATCTTTTTCTGATTTTTCTGTTTCCAGATTTTCGATTGAGTTTCGCTCATAATGTCTTCATTTAATTAAAAAAAAAAAAAAAAAAAAAAAAAAAAAAAAAGTAATATTAATATTCTATGGTATTTGACATAACTAACAAATTACTTCTTCAATAATTCGACAACCGATAGTTGATTAACAAGTGTGATATTATGTGTAATATATCACAACATTATATTCAGATTGATCAACTACATACTGATAATCTAGTAACTCAAGCACCGCTGTACTTTATTTAATTTTATTTGTCCTGTCATTACAATAGTCAATCAATTCCTAAAATATCATCATTATGATATTCAACTATCATTAGGATATACAACTCAAAGTTATGTGAACAAAATAAAGTTTGTTTTTTTTTTTAGTTTGCAGAGGTCTTAGGGAAAAAAAATTCCCTCAAGGCCTATGTCATTTTTGGAGATACTGTGTGGAAGGTCTTTTTAGGGAAAGGAGAGGGAGTTCTGACAAGGAAAAAGATGTAAGAAGTGTCCATGTGTGGGTCTTTTTAGGGAAAGGGAGGAGAGGAAGTTCTGAGAAGGAAAAGGGTGTGAACCTGGGGGTCAATGTGTTCAGGGGTGACGGACATGCGAATCCATCCCACCCACTGCGGTGTAAGGAGATGGATCAAGAGAGTCTGGCAAGGGAGGTCTAGGTTAGGTCTACCAGTCTCTCGATCCGGCCCGCTGTGCAGTAGGTGAGCAAACGCATTAGCCGCTAAGACCTAGACCTATGGCAGGGCTGTTGGTTTTCAAATAATTGGTTACCGGGTCGGCGGTACCCATACCCACCTCCCAAAAAGTTTATTAAATTATCATGCTGAATTCTCCTCCTTCTGACACTTGCGTGAAAATGAAAAAGGCAGAAAATACGAGAATATTCAATGTATTGTGGAACTTGAAAATTCATAGAGCCAGTGGGGACTATGTCATCCTCAATTGGGGTTGCTTGTTAGACTGAAAGAGAAAGGGATGATTGGAAAGTACCTGGATATTCAGACCTTGTCACTAAGCTTGTCTAAAGCTATGTGATACTTATTACATACTTGACATTTCATCATTGTTCATACAATGTTTTTATCTCTGAATTTATATCATTTCTATTCTGAAAAGCAAACTAATATTTTTAAATTGTTTATTCTGTTGACAGGTAGTGACGGGAGGCCAATATGACGTTGACGTCATCCTGGAATCTCCCACAAAGGAGGTGCTCTACAAGCAAATCAAAATGCAGTTTGATTCACACACTTTTGTGGCACCTGTTGATGGTAAGCCATGCCTTTATTTCACACCACATCAAACAATCACTACTTAGCCGTGAAGCATTTGGCATTGTCACCTTTGATATTATCACCTTTGATATTATCTCCTTTGACATTGTCACAGTTGACATTGTCACAATCAGAAATCATTGCCATAAATATTTTTTTTACATTTGCAACTTTAAATAACGTCCCACTTAAACGTATATTCTCTGTTTCACGGCTGACGTGTGACAGTGTCAAATGTGAAGGGATTTCAAATAAGTATGCTTTAAGGTCTCCCAAGAGGTGATGATGGAAAAAGGGAGTTCATAATTTGATTTCACCCCACTGTTGAAACAAAGACAGCAACCTCCACCAATTTACTCCATTGAACCTCCAGCAATCCGAAGCTACAGAAATCCGAACCTCCAGTAGTCCAAATCTCCATTAATCCGAACCTCCATTAATCCGAACCTCCAGTAATCCAAACCTCCAGTAATCCAAACCTCCAGTAATCCTAACCTCCAAGCTTTCTGAACTTTTCCTCCAAGAATTCTGAACCTCCGGTAGTCTGAACCTCCATTAATCCGAACCTCCATTAGCCTCCAAGAACTCTGAACCTCCAGTAATCCTAGCCTCCAAGAATTCTGAACCTCCAGTAGTCCGAACCTCCATTAATCTGAACCTCCAGTAATCCTAGTCTTCAAGAACTCTGAACCTCCAGTAATCCTAACCTCCAAGAATTCTGAACCTCCGGTAGTCCGAACCTTCATTTATCCTAACCTCCAAGAACTCTGAACCTCTAGTAATCCTAGCCTCCAAGAATTTTGAATGTCTAGTAGTCTGAACTTCCACTAATCCTAACCTCCAAGAACTCTGAATCTCCAGTATTCCTACCCTCCAAGAATTCTGAACCTCCAGTAGTCTGAACCTCCTTTAATCCGAACCTCCAGTAATCCTAACTTCCAAGAATTCTTAACCTCTAGTAATCCGAACCTCAGGTAATCCGAACCACCAGTGATCCAAACCTCCAGTTATCCTTCGTGTGGGATGAAAACACAAAATGTTAACCATTGAAAAAAAAAGAGACTTGAAAAGAAAAGACGATGCTTGAAAGTGGAGAGAGTTAGCGGTGAAATATAACATTGATAAATCCGTGGTATCCGATTTGAAAATTAAAAAGAATAAAATTTTCAATTATGTAGAATTACCAAAATCCCAGAACAAACTCTCAAATTTTACAAAAATCCAGCTGTTAAAGATTCCAGTCTGAAAGTTTATTAAACTTAACAAGCTCAGTTTGGATTATTATGAAGGTTTCTCTGAAATCTGTTGCTTCATTCAAAATAAAAGATGTGAAATCAGGAAAAAAAGCTTAATGTCATTCGAAGGCTATTTATGTAAATCTAATCACTAAACTTAATAATTTTTTTTATTTTTTTTATTGTTTTCACAACTGCGTGATATCTCCAAAGGTCAGGGTGCACCTATTAAAAATTATCAATATACAAGATCTCTGCAGTTACATATTTGCTTATATCATTGCTCTAAAAATATCTTTTACGAGTTCATTTTAGTTGCATTATTGTAAAATAATCTTTCTTTTATTATTTACTAGCAAATCCGGCCACACATTGCTGTGGCTAACGAAACACAACGCCATTACCCAACCTGTATAACCAACGCCATCTGTTAATTTGCATACATATCAAATCCACACCGCCCACTTGCCAGCCCGCTGCCTGAATTGAATTTTTAAATTACTAACTTAATAAACCTTCCTCTTGAATCACTCTATCTATTGGTGAAAACCGCATGAAAATCCGTTGCGTAGTTTAAAAGATCGAAGTGTACAGACAGCAGGAACGACTTCATTTTATACGGAAAGATGTAAAGATTTATTAACACCTTGAAGGTTTTTACATATACGCGTTAATATAGGTAAGTTGTTCAGGGGTATAATAATAACTGAATACTGATTATTATTCCAAAAAATAATAACCTGAATATCCATTGGAGCGATTATGGTAGAAAAATGGACCACTTTTATTTTTCTGCGATTGATAGTGGTCCAAAATTAGACCACATTTTCCTACCAGTCGTAAAACATTTATTGTAATTATTTAAAACATTTCCATGGCCAGACATTTATTTTAAAACTAAACTATTGAAATGCTTTATCTATTATGACCATAGACGTCGCAAATTCGAACTTCGTAGACGAAGAAGAAACGATGTTAAAAATAAATTTTTAAAATATTTTTTCACGCAGAAGTATTTTTTTTTAAATATACCACAGACAACATACAGACATCTAAAATATTCTATGTTGACTCAAATAAGTACCTCTCACGGAGTTTCAAAGTAACAAACACGCAGGATTCGCGCGGTTATAAATTTAATGATTTTTTTATAGTTTTTTTATAAATCCTACAAATATGAATAAATGGTAAAATACAGGTTAATTCATTGGCTATATGGCACTATAATAAGTTTTTATGTCTCCATGTTAAAATTCAAAGGTTTTAATGTTGGCGAAAAATTAAATAAATTATCTTCTAGAAATTTCGAGCAATCGAGGCAAATTTATTTGTTTCGCGTGGTCACTCCAGTGGTTAAGGCTCTTTCTTACATATTAAATAATGGTGAGACATACAGACATTGTGTGTCTCATCTTTTGTCACACCATTATTTAATGTGTAAGAGAGAGCTGCAGCATTATTGTGATAAGGAACGTATGTTTATTCCTTTTTTGTACCGTCGCCGTTCCGTAAACTTGGGAATATTGATAATACCTAATAGAGCGCCTATTAGGTATATTTATTGAGCAAGTAAAATATCAACCATCTCTATCAATGCCTTCAGAATCCAGGGAATATATTTCTTTCTCAGAAATCTTAAAAATCTGTTATCTTTTTCCAGGTATTTACTCAGCGTGCTTTAGCAACGAATTTAGCACATTTTCACATAAAATAGTCTACATGGACTTCCAGGCAGGCCCTGAACCTGCCCTGCCGGGAGTTGGGGAACACGCCACAGTTCTCACGCAGGTAAATATTCATTCTGCTTACGTCACTTCCATGTCTAGGATCTGCACGCTTTCAGCCTTACTAAAAAACTTTGTGATATTTTATACAATTGAAAAACAACCAACCGTGTATGTGAAACCTTACTTATATAGAGAAACTGACAAAAAATAATTCATGGAAAGATATATGTATACGTCGCTTATCCAGCTGAAGACGTTTGTTTATCTGTTGTGTACACAGTTATTAATCCCTTAGGCTACGTCCGCATAGGCAGGCGGCTTGCTTAGCACCTAGAGCCTAGCGAGTCGCCTAGAGAGTAGCTTAGTAAAACGAACTTTCTAAAATGTCTCTTCGCGGCCGGCCGCCTAGCCAGGCGCCTAGCTAGTAGCTAGGTGACTCGCAGTGCGGCTGGTCGCAAACATTTTAGAACGTTCGTTTTACTAAGCTACTCGCTAGGCTCTAGGTGCTAAGCAAGCCGCCTGCCTATGCAGACGTGGCCTTAGGCCTCGACGATATTTTGTCAGAGATTCAAATATTTTCATTTCACAATAAAATCCAAATAAATGGAATATTTCTGAACTTATCGTTAGCTATCAAATGGTTCTATTCATATAAGTCAAACGGTCTCTCTTCACCAACCTCTCCCGATCCGGCCTGCAACGCAGTTGGTGGGCAGACGCATTCGCAGTCGAGACCCGGACAGACCTAATCCCATGAACCCAGGCACCCTTGCTGTCACCAAACGTAGCGAACCACTCGAGGTGACCTCTAGCAGAGGTGTTGGTTATCCAATAAATGGTTCCCGGAGCGGCAGTATCCATACCCGCCTCCCAAATTGAAAGCCATATGTAGTTTCCCCAGAATGGTTAGTATATTCAGAGAAATGATTTTTTAATAGGATCCTTAAGGATACGCTGGCGATCAAGAGGTTATAAGGCATGTAATGTAAAGCACCCTCAAGAAAAGAATAAACTAAATAAATTTGGATAAATTCTTGAATCAAGTGTTGTTTTTCCTTAAATTTTCCTTCCATCGGCCATTGTTCGTTCTCATAGCAATTCGTGGTATTCAAGGCAAGATTAGACAAAAAATATTAAATAGCATGCCGAATCCACATAATGGCAAAAATTGTTATGCGTTTTCAAATTGCATTTCAAGCGCAATAAAACATTTGAATAAATTATTCAGTCAATTAATTTTGCAATCTATCCAATTTCTGTAGTCGTATTTGTTCAAGCAATTAATTAATTAATTAACCCGTACGCAGCAATGGCTGTTGGTGACTTTTTGTTGAAAGGATGCTTGATAATTTGTATACCCCTGGTAATATGCAAATCTGTAGACTAGCCCACCAACAATGACAACTAGCAATTACTGACAAAAATAGTAATATCAAATTTGCTCTATCCTTTACGCTCCGCAACATCTGTTACAGATCCAAAATTAAATTCGTAATCTAAAGATATTCAATGTTTTAATAATTCAGCTTCAAGATAATTATTTACGTTTGAATAGAATAGTAGAACACATTTGTTTACGCAATTCGTAGATATTCGAAGATTGAGAATGCATAAATTAATTTGAAATGAATTTCGGCTTGCTCCATGCGTCGTGTCCCTTCATTGTATGTGTTAAGTCTGTGAGGAAGGGACAGTCATTAAATTGCTGTACTTCATTGTATGCGTTAAGTCTGTGAGGAAGGGACAGTCATTAAATTGCTGTACTTCATTGTATATATTAAGTCTGTGAGGAAGGGACGGTCATTAAATTGCCTTCCTTCATTGTATGTGTTAATCCTGTGAGGAAGGGACGGTCATTAAATTGCTGTACTTCATTGTATGTGTTAAGTCTGTGAGGAAGGGACAGTCATTAAATTGCTGTACTTCATTGTATGCGTTAAGTCTGTGAGGAAGGGACAGTCATTAAATTGCTGTACTTCATTGTATGTGTTAATCCTGTGAGGAAGGGATGGTCATTAAATTGCTGTACTTATTATTATTTTTTTTCTTACGCAACGTGGGTGTAAACTGTACTCCTTTGACTTAAGTTTAAAATTCCCACATTCAATACTCGTACTTCGTTTATGTGAAAGCACTACGAAATAGAAATAATTTACAATTCTTGTCACCTTTATTAATTATTATCTGTAACTTAAACCATGTATCTTGAAAAATTCTAAGAATAGTTATCTAATTGGATTTGAATTATTCATTTAAAAAATGTGTTCTTGAAATTAGCTTTTAACAGGTGCTGTCTGACTTGAGAATTTACATAGACGATACACACACCTTATTATGTTGGCCTTTTAAAAACTCTTGAGTTGTTATTTAGTCAGCTGTTAAAAAATTAATCTAGAATTTAAGTAGAGCCGCAATACAAGTGATTTTCATTCATGTAGGATTACTGTTTGTGCCTTTAAAAATTGACTAAATGATATTATTGTTATTGATAAAAAAAAGTCTGCACTAGTAAGAGAAGTTGAAGATCCTCTCAGCACTGTGAAAAAAGAATTACCATTCAGAATGCAAACCGTGCTTGAAATCGCTTTAACCTTCAATGGCCAATTATTTTCCAAGTGGCCTTTTCTTGTCGTGCCCACTTCCTTCAGCCTCACTAAATTCCCTATAATAGTGCCCATATACATTCTTAGAATGATCTCTTATGCGGTATCATGGTTTGTAATCCCTTATCCTATGGGATCAGCAACCCATCGCTTGGACAAAGTGTGGACTTCAGGGGTCCCTGTCGTGTACTCTTTCAGCAGCCTCCGTCCATTGCAGGCACGACTTCTCCTCATACATTCTGGAGCTATTTCCACAGTTTAGTCAAGGTCTTAAAATGTATAATATTTAAATTCAATTTTTTTTTTGTTTCAGCTGGAGTCATCGTCACAAGAGATCCACTCGGCTCTCAACAAGATACTGGACTACCAGACGCACCACCGTCTGCGCGAGGCTCAGGGCCGCAAGCGCGCCGAGGACATCAACGAGCGGGTGCACTGGTGGTCCATCGGCGAGAGCGTTGCCATCATTGTCATCACCGTCGGTCAAGTTCTCATCCTCAAGAACTTCTTCACCGACCGGCCGTCCACCACATTCAGCCGAATGTAGTACTGGTCCAGACTTACACTCAGTTGGTGGTTATTCATCTCGATTATTTGACTTAAAACGAGATTCGGCGGACACACACACAGAAAGAATGGTTATTGTACGTCACGGACCGCGCCGGGGATCGTTTTTCGATATTTGTGACGATCGTTTCTGTCGGCCACCGTCGCGATTATGTGGATGCCGTCGACTCGAGTTTGAGAAAAAGACTTGTAAATTTATATCAGTTGTAAATTATTATTTTAAGTATTGGATTGTGTTTTTTTCGGGTCTGTGTTCTGTTATACAAACGGAAAATGCAATCGATAATAAAACTATAGACATGTTTACGGATGCATTATGGATTCCCTTATTAACTTAACCTAACCTAACAGCGTTCCTCTTCTTCTTTATTGCCTCTTTTGACCTATTTCCATACTGCTGTCAGAAGGGGTAGACACGCACTCACAACTAAATCATTTGGAAGAGCTGGAGGCAAACCATGTGACAATATTTTTGGCACTAGAAGGGTTATCTTGAATAAATTAAGACGTCATTCATACATTGACTGCTGACGAGTGAACATTGAAATAACCAGACCCTGCACAGAAAAGTAAAGTTTGTTAAAGTAAGGTAATGTTTTACTGCGTAGTCCTTTGTGGGACTTTTTTGCACAAGGTTCAAGAATTTTTTTTATTTCCTTTATATAGTTTGTTTCTAACCACGTTCTAGTTTGTTTCTAAACCGTCACACGTTCTCTCATCATTTACCGCGGAGAGTAAATTATAAAATATTTGTAAAAAAGTCAATTTAAATACTGTAACAAAATGTTCGATTGTGGAAACAAGCTGAACCTTTTTCACCCGATTTGGGATTCAGCAGGAAGCAGATTTTATTTTGGAAGACTAAAATTAGTACAATTCAAGTTGCCTGTAGACTGTCGGATTCATTGCCCTCGCCGCATCCCGCTCTACTCAACTTGGTTTTGTTCCCCTCGCCCTTATGGACAGCCTATCTCCGAGTTACTCTGGATTTTCATAACACGCATGTTGGGTTAGGTTAGGTTAAGATGGATAAAATGCAATCTTGAGTATGTTGATACAGTCACGTAAAAACTAGAGTTTTTGGTTTTAATTGAATTTTGCTTCTGTATAACAGTTATTTTGGTTTTCAAAAATGAATGCTCCCGTCGCATTATGGTTGTTTTCGGCTCTGAATTGTAAGCCTATCAGAATTTGATAAGCTTAAGTGCAAATAATGTTGTTATTCTGGATGTACAAAGAAGTCTTATTGTATCGTACTAAATGTTGCTCAGAACAGATGGTCAGTCATTTATATCATTATATTGAATTCTTTCGTATCATTTCCTCGCATCTAACTATAAAATTGTTTTGTATAATTTCTTAATGCATACAGTGCTACATGTATAAGTTGGCGGTAGCATAAACATGAACTAATATCTTTATTTTATCTGGCAACCACACCTACCAACGTTGCGACGTAGACGACAGCGCCCTCCTTTTTCGCCAATTTATACTGTAGCACAGTATTAAATGCATAATAGATAGAATCCAATAATGTCATAGACAAATTTGTTGAAAGGGTGTGTCATTATCATAGATAAACTGTTATTTAGATGTGTGACTGTCATCGTCATAGATACATTGTTATTAAAGATATGTAATCGAACCACCGCATATTTGAAAGCAGCTTATTTGTTTTGCCATTGGGAGTTTTTGTACGCTTATTCTGCTCCCTCAATGTAATATTATAGTTTATGGCTGCCGCTTTCCGTTTTGGATAAGAGCTGGCCACACATTGTATTTATTTATTTGATCTGATCAGAGTTTAAATATTTCATTTGTTTTATTCATTCCAATAAACAATGAAATCTACTTAATTATGAATTTGTTAATTCAACACATGTTTCTTTTATTTTTATGCCTATTTTAACCTTCAATAAATTCCATATTGTGTTCCTTTGCTGTTTTTTTTAAACATTTTTAAATTTTAATAAAAAGTATACTGTTATTTATTTATGATATGTGTGTATAAAATTTTAATTGTGGGATTAGGTAAGTAAAACCAATGGTGATGTATGCATATAATGTATTACTTTATTTAACAATTTACAGCAAATGTACAAACATTACATTTAAATTTCGTAATAAAAATCATATAACATCATACAACTTAGAAATTTTAATGAAAAGGGGCAGTATTTTAAACTTAATATATAATGGTACCTCGAGATACGAGCGCCCTAACATATGAGGAACGGCCGGCACGACCCACCAGTTTGTGTCTCTGGGAAAATCTATGGGCCTGGTGGTTGATGAGAGAGATGTAAACGAGCTCTTCGAGGAGTTACAAGAGTTACAGTTGCAGCAGCAGCAACAACAAGAAATTGGTTTCCAGGAGGAGCCAGAGGTGGGGGAGGTTATATCTACAAATGAGATGAAGGAGTTCTTGGGAATGCGGGAGAGAGTTTCACAGTTCGTGGAAAAGAAACACCTCGAAAAAGTTGCAACTGGTCGAGCATCGGAGCTATTTAACGACACTTGCCTAACTCATTTCCGCAATTTCTGAAAGGGAGGAAGAAACAAACCTCCTTGGACAGTTTTTTTTTTTAATCCGGCGAAAAAGGCAAAGACCAGTGAAGAGAAAAGCAGTGACTAAAATTAAGCGTACAGTAGCATTTAGCAGTTGTGTGTAAGTTGCACTTAAATGATTAAAATGCAATTACACTATAAAACCAGTTTATTTCTTTACATTCTCTTTTTTTATGCTTTTATACAATATTTGTCATTGATAAATACATTTTTTTTATTCAAAAACACCCAACAAGAAACAACTGGGGTAGCATTTTGGGGGCTGGAACGGATTAATGGCATTTCAATTAATTTCAATGGGGAAAATTGCTTTGAGATACGAGCAAGGTTACAGAACAAACTAAACTCGCATCTCGAGGTACCACGAGGTAATAAGAAAAATTATAGATAAATGTATGGTTGGCGTTTGATATTAGAGGATTTAGCAACTCCACAGAAAACGTATAAAATTATAATTTATTACAAGCAATGGAAAGAAAACATGAAATCCATCATGCATCAGAATATGACAATAAGGGCAAACACGCCATTCACCAGGGCGCAAGGGTAAGCTATTAGGGGGCGTTGCTCTCTATCTCCTGTCATGGTCACAAACAGTCTGCTTGCCGACAACGTAGACCACAGAACAGCCAAACCCGCCAGAGCAAATCCGACCGGCCCCTCTAGGGAAACAGTCACCCCCAGTCCTGCCAATGCGACAACTGGCAACATGCAATACCCCAACACACTGGCAACACTCAACATAGTAAACACTCCATCGGTCCTACTCATCAAAGACAACAGGCAGTACATTAAAACCACAGATATCATAGACAATCCGTAGACGTAGCCGAATTGCGCCTTATTGCCGGAGAGAAATAAGAACACAGCTAGTGTCATGCAAAAAGCAATAGGTCCGGCTATATCTGTATCACGCAGTAAAAAATTTGCATCGTCTGCTAAGGATTGCCCATGGAAAGGGTTGAGTACAGCTAGTGTTTTTTCGAGTATTCTGTCAGGGTAGATTTCAAGTTCATCTAGTAGCGGTGGTTCGTCGAATTCGCTGTCAGTGTGAGCAACCTCGGGGGGTAGGGCGCTGGGCGTGAAGATGTTGGGATAGTAGGGCGGGGGTGCATCGGCAAAAGCCTTTTGGTCATATTGCTGGTTCGGTTGTCCATAGCTCTGTTGCTCCCCTCCGAAACCTCCCTGGTCACTGCCATAACTTTGCTCCGTACCAAATGACTGGAAATCTGCAAATTTTACATTGAAAATTAAAATGCCATTGACTAAGCAGGCTCATGGGATGAGATTTATTTATTAGGAGAGGTCCGTTGAGGGAGACCAGCCTTGCACAGCAGTGGGAGCGATGGTATACGTCATTCCTGGACACACTGTCTCTGACCCTAGTCTCACTTGGATTATAATATTACTACAGTTTGAACAGCGAGCCACTACTCCACCAATGGGATTCCAGAATGCACAAGGATGGTAAAAATGCAATTTGGGAGGCGGGTATGGGTACCGCTGCCCCGGGAACCATTTATTGGATATCTAATAAACCTTTGACCTGTGGGTCACCCCAAGTGGTTCGCTACGTTTGGTGACTTAGCAGGGATGCCCGGGTTCATGGGGTAAGATTTGTCCAGGTTTTGGTGGCGGATGCATCTGCTCACCTTCTGCGTGGCGGGCCGGATCGAGAGACTGGTTAAGGGAGGCCTTTTGACCATTCCAGCCGGACTCTCTCGACCCATTGCCTTGCACCGCAGTTGGAGGGATGAATTCAAATGTTCGTCACTCCTGGACACACTGACCCCCAGATTCCTACCCACCCCCCATACCTTTTTCTTCCCAGAACTTTGAATCCTTCCCTTACTCAAAAAGCATCCCCTTCCCTCCACACTCCCCTCCCCTCAGATGACATAGGCCCTGAGAGAAATTATTTTCCTCAGGGCCTCCCGTGTGGATCTAATGTAAAAAAAAAAAAAAAACTGTTGTAAATTTTTGTACAACATAAAGTCTGTTTCGAACGGTGCTAGCAGATACCTCAGGACCAAAATACGTTATTCGAATGCGCCACGATGGCGTTGTTGGATGCGGAACTGAAGATTACTGAATGCATAAATTAATCTCCTCAAATGAATCGGTGATCTCAAAGGAAATATAATTTATTTATTTTATTTTTTACTTATTGAGTAAAACCTCAAATTGTAATTTTTAATTAAATGAAGACAATATTAGCAAAACTTAATCGAAAATCTGAAATAGAAAAATCAGAAAAAGGTACGGTCACATTTGGGACTCAAACCCAGGACCTTCGGCTTGAGACCAGCCTTGCACAGCAGTGGGAGTGATGGATTCATACGCCACTCCTGGACACACTGACCCTGACCCTATTCTCACTCGGATTATAATTTTTTTTTTTTTTTTTTAATTTTAAGAAAGAAAAACATTCCCGGGTTACGAATAACCCAACAATATTAACAGGACGCCTGGATGGGGCCCAAACGCTATGCCAACTCAACCACCGACCGGTCAAAGCTGAAGGTCCTGGGTTCGAGCCCCAGATGTGACAGTATCTTTTTCTGATTATTCTGTTTCAGATTTTCGATTGAGTTTCGCTAATATTGTCTTCATTTAATTAAGGAAATATAATTAATTCCACACATCCTCAAGCCGATGATATATAATCCTACTAACAAGGTTTCATCACAGCACCCACCGGAGTATCTGGCTCATCTGTAAGTTGTATTGATCATGCATTTTCAAAAAGTAAATTAAAAACCAGCTATCTTGTGCGCTGTCACAGACAGTATACTTCTGTGTTTATAAAAAAGAAAAATGCGTCTGTTAGAATTCCAACATTAATAAATAATCGGAATTTTCTTTTTAATACGAAACATTCAAGAACCGATAAACTACCGCTCTATAGAAGTTTTAATTTATTGGAAGTTGACCTCACTTCAAGAGTTCACGCCACTGTTAGTGTACAACCAAAAATGCATAAAAATAACTAACCTAATTGCTGAGGCGGCATATCAGAAAAACCTCCGCTGGTGTCGAAGCTGTAACTCTGATGAGTATTTTGGTTCTGCCAATAGGGATCATTAGGATTATTAAAATTCGCCATATTGGTAAAGAAAAACTGAAAAATGAAATATATATTATTTGACAGTACGATTTGACAGCTGACGAAGCAACAAGAGACGTCACCATAAATATACCAATCCCGACGTCACCATCACCATGACGTCACTTCATACCACAAATAAACCAATACCATAGACATAGTTTATATCAATAGATATAAATCATGGCGATCGTAGACAATTAAAATTTAATTATTTTAGATATCAGCAGCGTGCTCACTACTCCGTAACGTAACCATATTAACGGATTTAGGTAAATGCACTACTCCGACTCTGGTTCCATGACCGTTGATCCCCCGACAGTTGACCCCCAAGCATACTTATGTACCTACCTACTGGCAATTACCTACCTACCTGGGAAGTACCAGATCTGAATAGCCAGGTACTTTCCCACCTTCCTTTCCCCATCTCCTTCCCCTACCCGCTGCCTTCAGCCTCACAACTCCATTGGGAATGCCATAGTCTCACTGGCTCCAGATGGGACCATTCTTGTGAGGTGCATTCACATAAAAAAAAATCTTTAAACAAATCTATGGTATTTTTGTCCACCTCTTTTCTAAAAATAAATCAGAACATTTTTTACAATTTTTTTAAGTATTATTTTTAGATATAATAAAATTTTTATAAATTACTAGCTGGGTTACCCGGCTTCGTTCAAGACAACATTCGAGTGTTCTGGAATGTCCCACAATTTATTTATAGCGGACCTGACAGACGTTGTCCTGTACACAACTGTCGGGACAAACTAAAATAGAATAATATTGAATATTCGATACTGCGATCGTAGCGCAGTCTGCCGGATCCAATGTAAAACATTCCAAAATCAACAACTCCTTAGAAATAAAAAAAAATAATTAAAAGAACATTTTCCAGTGGACCAAATTGTGAATCATTCTCGAATCCCCTTGAACCCACACAAAAAATTTCATCAAAATCAGTCCAGCCGTTTAAGAGGAGTTCAGTAATATAAACACGGACAGAAGAAATATATATGTATATTAAGATATCCTAAGATTATTATTTCTATTCGGTAGATCGTCAATTTTTACTACTTTGCCAAAAAGAGACGTGTTTAGTTTGGGTTTGGATTACGAACACCCACAAACTTTTTATACTTCTGTACAGATTGTAGTTATAAATTTCTCGAAGTGAAAAAGTTTTGCTCAAACTTACTGGTGCAGTCAGGGGCGTTGCTACTGTAGATATTTTGAATACCCAAACTTTTAATTTTAACCAATTTAAGTTATTTTATCTAAGTTATTTTATGTGTATTTTTATTTATCAATGTTGGCAAATTTTCGTTTTATGTACATTCAAAATATCAATGTTAAAATCAACTCTATGTACTTTATATTCTTACCTTTATTTATCTATATTGTATATCTTTTTTATTCAGGTTCATTATTACTTACCTTTATTTATATATGTATATTGTATATCTAATTTAGTAAATCTTATTTATTCAAGTTCAGTTATCTTGTTATCATGCTATATGTATAAGTTTATTTATTTCTTACTTCAAAAACATCATTTCTACGGCGTTACTCCCAAATTCAAACAGCAGAAATGTTTTCTCTAGTGAGTTGGATAGTTCCGTTAACAAGAAATTACTTCATTGTACGTAGTAGCTACCGTTTAATAAGTAGTATCTTTAAGAATCATTCATTTTTTTTAAAATCTATTATTTTTGGTGTAACTTATTTCAACAATCTCCTGTTAAATCAAAGCAAAAAATCATGAAATTCGAGTGACGTAATTTATGGATGGCCCCTAACTATACTGACACTTATATTTACTACCCTGATTTTCTTATTTTAAAGCCTTTTTCTTCTGTCCTAACACTGGGAAAATATGTTGGCAAAATAGCTGCTGATATAGAAGATTGATATTTCACTTTTGCACGATAAGCCCATAATATATAAAAATAATGCTTAACCGTTAACAGGGGTGCCGCTAATGTAGATATTTTGGTTACCTGTACAAATGATTGTGTTCATTCGTCAAATTTAGTTCTAGTTCAGCCGTCTGCATAATACATAAGTGTGGCAATCAGAATGAATCATAGTTTTGCAAAAATTTACAAAGATGCATTTTGAAATTTATTTTGGAGAAATTAGCAACATAAAAGAATCTACATTGTTTGGATTTCAATTTTCATACATTTATACAACGACATATACAAAATAATAATGAAGAGTTGTTTCACAGATATTTAACAATTCATTAAATTTCAAGTTCTGCGAAACAACTGACCATAATGGAATAATAATAAAATTTGAGTAGAACTTTCACAAACTTCAAATATAACTTTGAAAGTTTATTTATTCAAGTTCTGTGAAACAACCGGACGTAAGTATTTTTTATTTATTTACGGCACAAGGCTATCCACAAAATTTGAAAGGCACAGTAAAATAATGCCGCTACGATGAGAATTTTATTTTTAAATCAACAATGTTATGCCTAGATTCCAACGTGTTTCAACAAATTTTAAAACATTATGACTATGATGCACATTTCTATAAAATTATTATCACGACTCATGAAACAAATAGATTTATCTAAAAATATTAGTACTTGAAAATAAAAATAATGCAGTATGATATTAAATTGTATTTGGTTTATTCTCACAATGTAGATCCCTAACATAATAAAATAAAACAAGTAGTTTTAGGAGAAAGACATTATGCATAATTTGTAAATGAATAAAAAATATTACTTTTCAAGTATTTTTTTTTTTTACACTAACACAGGCCCTGAGGAAAATAATTTCCCTCAGGGCCTGTGTTAGGGAGGGAGAAGAAGAAATGAACATTGGTCTTGAAAAGACCCATGTTGTAGGAAGGGGGAAACACAGAGACCAGCAAATCGTTCCACAGCCGAGCTGTTGAACACAAGAACGAGTCGAAGAAGTTGATAAAAACTACAATATTCTAGAATGATATTTATTTATATTTTATTCCGACCAAAGCAGTAAAGATTGGAAAAATAAAAATATATATAATAGGAGGGCTTATTTTATCTTAGAAGAAAAACATTCCAGTGTTAAGAATAACCTGACATTTGAAAAAACTCCTACTGCCATCGTTGTAAGTGGAAAATAATGCCTGCACAATGATGGAGGACTTTGCTGGCAGAAGAATTGAATCCACCTAGTCTGGGTGGGAACCCGGCGCATTTCTCAACTCAGCTATTAACTTGCGTTATTATTATTGATGTAAACAAAGCAGAAATCCGATAATGTATATTCATGTAGACATTTGGTAGGATCGTTTTTGAATGAATAAATATCAAAACTATAAAAGTTTTGTGATCAGTGCTTAGAATCTAAATCGTTATGTTTGTATCAACATTAGCCAGAGATCAAAGCTTATATGCTCCAATGTACAAAAACAATCGCTCGGGTGATGAAACACTTTTGTTTGTGAATATGTGATTTAAAAGCATGCTCAAAAGTAAATAAGTTGTGTAACTCGGCAACTATGAAGAAGTGCTAATAAGGTTGAGGTATTAAAAGGTCAGCAGTAGTTATTCAATTGGTTTATTTTTGTGTTGGACTTCCGCCATTTGCCTTATTTCTTTGATAACAGTGGCTAATGCTTCTGGATTGATACCCAATTCACAAAGGCGGATACACAAGCCCAGAGATTCAGAATCCAGGCCAGTGGAGAGTAACTTTGATATCTGTAATAGGTTGAAGAAGATGTCTCTTGTCTGTGACACCTGCATGTCTCTTTCGGATGTCATCTTATTATTCACAACTGTAAAGAAAGTTTAATTCGTTGTTTAACATGTGGCAATATAACTTACTCAAACATTCATGTTTATTATTATTATTATGATAATAAGGTTTTATTCTCAAGTTATTTAGAGAGACTAAAAATAAAAACACAAAAAAACTTTGGTAGGTATTGTTAAAAAAAAATATTTAAACTTACAATTGTATAAAACTCAAATGCTTAGAAGGGGATGGAATCAGATTAATAGTGGTTTAATATTATTCAACAGGATCCTAACGTATAATTTTTTATAAAACCAAACTTTGAAGACACAAACTGTTGCGCGTTTTTTATAACAAATTTGACAGCTAATGTGTTGCCTGAAAGATAGAACTTATTTCCAGTGGTTCGTACTTTGGTAAACTTTTTGTTCACTTTCCCCATTTATTTGTACGGAATAGTTATTTTTTATTAATGGCAATACTAATATTACTACTTCCTTGGCGTTTATTATGACAGATGACAGTTCCGTACGTTGTATACAATTTTATAATTTTGACATTTGGGATACGTAAACGTGGTTTATTTATGCGTAAATGTAAACAAACATTGAAGGTGCGTGTTGTATCTGTGCATCAAAACACAATAAAAAAATATCAAGAGCAAGCAAGAAAGGTGCGATCGATCGACATGTCGGAGACTGGATGAATAAATAATATTATCGAGGTAGGTAACTACAATTGATTTTTGCAGAACAATCAATCCCACTGAATCTTTTATTTAGGTATATCTTTTGGTACTTTCCTGGGTAAATTTTTGATATTGGTGGCCACGGCTATTACGAATAATTTTTAGAAAAAAACTTTAGATTTGCCTTAATCACTATAAAAGGAAACTTATTGCATCACGGCTGGCGGAAAATAATGCATTTTAATTTTCAATATCGTTAAATAAAATTTCACTTCGCCAATCGATCTACGACAGCCCGCCCGCTGCCGGTTGCCGCCCGCCATTTTGTCATTGTTGGTATCCCTGACCTCACAACTAAATACGATTGTAGGCAACTTCGCGTGATACATGATGGGCGCGTAATTATGAAAAATGTGTATAATAATAATTGTAATAAATATTGTGTAGCGGGCTTGTGTATGTTATCTTTACTTTAAAAAACAGCCTACGTTTTTGAATGGTTTGTTTGGCTACGCAGGGTTTGTGTAGCGGGCTTGTGTATGTTATCTTTACTTTAAAAAACAGCCTACGTTTTTGAATGGTTTGTTTGGCTATGCAAAGTTTGTGTAGCGGGCTTGTGTATGTTATCTTTACTTTAAAAAACAGCCTACGTTTTTGAATGGTTTGTTTGGCTATGCAAAGTTTGTGTAGCGGGCTTGTGTATGTTATCTTTACTTTAAAAAACAGCCTACGTTTTTAAATGGTTTATTTGGCTACGCAGGGTTTGTGTAGCGGGCTTGTGTATATTATCTTTATTTTAAAAAACATCCCAGGATTTGAATGGTTTGTCTCCATTCCAGTACCTACTCGCCTTATTATTTATCCCGCGAAGTCGACTACAATCGTTTGTGTGAAGTCAAGGATACCAACAACACAACAGTTGACAGAATGGCGAGCGGCAGCGGGCGGGCTGTCGTAGATCGATTCGCGAAGTGAAATTTTATTTAACGATATTGAAAATTAAAATGCATTATTTTCCGCCAGCCGTGATGCAATAAGTTTCCTTTTATAGTGATTAAGGCAAATCTAAAGTTTTTTTCTAAAAATTATTCGTAATAGCCGTGGCCACCAATATCAAAAAATTACCCTTTCCTGTTATCTATCTGCAGCCATTTCTCTGCCAGCTCCAAAATATGCACACAATATTGAAAAAAAAAAATAACACCTCCATTAATTTAATCACACGTCGTCACAATTTTTCTAATCTGAACTATATTTTTATATTTAACTTAATGAGTAATGAGTAAATCCTCAAATTGAAAGACAATATTAGCGAAACTCAATTGAAAATCCTAAAACAGAAAAACATACAGTCACATCTAGGACACGACTCCAGGACCTACGTCTTGCCGGGGCAGAGCTCTACCAACTGAGCTAATTTGTCCCTATCCGATTTGGTCATATTCAACGGTATCATCCTTCGACTAAGAAGTACCAACATTGCTATCTTTATGTATGATTGCAAAATTCAAACTCGAACTAAGTGCTATCTAGATAGTGTACTGGATAAATTTTATCCATTTTTATTTTTAATACGCGACATCTATTGACTTTTCAGCAACTATGAATATTTTATTTTATTTAAAAAAAATTAAAACACATTTTTTTATAAAAATTGGTAGAGCTCCGCTCTAGCAAGGCGTAGGTCCAAGGTTCTTGTCCTAGGGAGGGGAGTTCGCGGGACGGGAGAAGCGGGAGAGGGAAGTAGGGAGAGTGAAGGCAGAGTGGGAACGCGTGAGGGGAAGGGGACGTGGGAGAGGAAGGGGAGGCGGAAGGAGAACGGAGCGAATGGGAAAGGACACGCAGGGAGAAACAATTTCTTTATTAAGTGGCATTGCAACGCATGCCAGGAAATCGCTAGTTGCCATATAAAACAATAACTTTTTCATGTTATGAAGTAAATGCATTATTGACAGGTTTGAACCTGTGTTTATAACAGGAGAACTAGGAAAGAAAGGTATTAGAATAGTTACACACCCGTTAGACAAACTCTGCTTACTATACAAACCATTCAAAACCTTGGATGTATATCTGAATGATGATGATACGCAGCTCCCGCAGCCTGAAACTCAACTCAGTACCAAAAGTTCTGGAAATAATTTGAATTAGGCACTTTTCCGTATTATCCGTGTATCAAACTTCGACAAGGAATATTCCATATTATCTGTGTAATATATAAAAATGATGTTTAACAGTTATGTTGCCAGCTGATCACAACTAGTTTATTTATTAAATATCTTTTTCCTTTTTTGACCCCCGGCGCAAGGAGCGGTGTTATAAGTTTGACGTGTCTGTGTGTCTGTCTGTGGCATTGTAGCTCCTAAACGAATGGACCGATTGTGATGCAGTTTTTTTTGTTTGAAATCTGATGTAATAGAGATGGTTCTTAGCTAAAATTCATGAAAATCTGTTCAGGCGTTTCAAGGTTGTCAGCCTTTTTTGTGTCGGGGGTTTCTTAAAATTTTGTAAATTTTACTTATTTAGTTATTTTACATTACACACGGGAGGCCCTGAGGAAAATAATTTCGCCCAAGGCCCTTGTCATTTTTGGGGATGCTGAGTGTAGGGTATTTTTGAGGAGAGGAAGGAGTGAACATGGGTCTTGAAGGTACCCAATTTTTTGGAGGGAGGAAACATAGAGGCCGGCAAATCGTTCTATAGCCGAGCTGTTGAACTCAAGAACAACTTGTAGAAACGACTTTGTCACCGTGTACAAATGTTGGGTACTTGCTTGGCGTACTTCCCGACTTTGCACCAGTGCCAAAGGAATTAATGACGCTGGTTCCTCGGAGCATCTTCCTTTATTTGGTTACTTCCTTATTTTACTAACCTCCCAAATGTCAGCCGTATTTCGAAAAACTGCGCTGAAATTACCTTTCTGATTTTTGGTCAAATATCCATATAAAACAAAGGAATTGATTGTTTTCTATTTACCAGATAATGTATCTTATTATTCATGTATATTGCATGATAATATTGTAAGAGATTTTTCCAGTATAGCTAACTAAAAAAAAAATATTAAAAATTCTCCCATTTTGATAATAATATGTCAAAAAATATATACACACAAATATAAACTGATTTTATTATTTCTACACTAATCTGAATCATACCCAACATGAAAAAAACATAATTCAAAAGAGTTTGCAAATAAATAAGCATTTCAAAACATAAAACATTGATTTTTTCGCTTTTGACGGTTGTAAAAATCGAGCTGCTAAGTCATAGATAATCCATTTAAAAAAATTCTAGTATTGCTATATGAATGAAACCATTGGCTACGTCAAGAATGGTATTGGCGCAAGCGATTCTGACCTTGTCCTTCATACAGTTTCTTTATACATAAAGGTTAAAATCGCATTTTAAAAAAAGCCTAAATTTTTTCCGGCAAATGAGGTGTTAAAACATCAGATATAAACTAAATCATAATAGGAGAGTTCGTTAAGGATTTACAAACATTTATTTTCATTGTTACAGACTAAGATTTACAGACACATAAATGCTCATTGTTACAGACTATTTATAGTATTTTGGCAATTTTTTTAGACTATCTTAAAACTAACATTAAGTATTATAAATGCTATCACAATAACTTATAATCTATCCTATTATGTGAGACCCTTGTTTTGTAAATATGTATTATAAAATCTAATACATCTTTAAGTATATAATTATTAATGTAAAATTGTAATGTATAATAGATAACTTTAATTATTTATATGTACTAACTTAACTCTAAATTAATCTATATAATACATTAAAGGATATTTGTATAGTTTCTTTGGCCAAATGAATAGGAATTTAAATTAACTATTTGAAGCACACCGCTCCGATTTCTAGTTTGAAGGCTTGCTCCGGTTGGCCGATGTCTTGAATGGCTACATCCACGATAGGCAGTCTCTTGGAGAGGTCTGTATCATAGACAATTACTGTCTTCGCCCATTGTGCTGTCTTGTACTGGAAAATAAAGGGTCAAATTAATGTATGTAACTGGTTAAATAATACAAAGTCAACAATTAATATGCAGTATTATTGTTAGTTGTACGGTGAATCTAAAGGAGGCCTCTCTCACTGAATACTGTGAGCATTGCCTCGATCTCCCCTTTTAATAAATCTTTTTTTAAAGTTCCCCTATACGGTTCCTGATTTTAGCATTTGGTCAATGTGTGAGAGGTATGCTGTATTTTTAGGGTTGCAATATGCATAATATATTAAAAAAAAACTTGAAATGTCGTAATTAGGTAGATACCTGGGATTTTTTAAGTGTTTTTTTTTTTTTTACAATAACTCCACACAGGAGGCCCTGAGGAAAATAATTTCCCTCAGGGCCTATGTTATCTGGGATGCTGTGTGGAGGGTCTTTTTGAGGAGAGGAAGGAATGAACATTGGTCTTGAAGAGACCCATGTTGTAGGAGGGAGGAAACACAGAAGCCGGCAAATTGTTCCGTAGCCGAGCTGTTGAACTCAAGAACGAGTCGAAAAAACGACCCTAGCGAAGCTAGGTACAGAGTCACAAACATAAATTGTCGGTGGGGTAAATATGAACTATCGCTATGTCTTTTTATTTTAATATGGCATCCACACCTACTATTGTAATGTCATAGACCACAGCGCCCTGTTTTTTCGCCATTGCTTGTCGAATTGTACCTCATTATTTTTAAATATTATATCTATTTGATTAGCTATTATTTATTTATTTATTGACGCCCTATTGGGCTTTTAAATTTACAATACAAATTTCATTTATAACAACAGTAAAACCATAAAAAAATATTACTAAATATATAAATAAAGCATAGACTAAATAGAATAAATAAGAATATATCTAATGCAATTTTACTTGGATGACTTTAGAGAACTCGTAGGTATGATCCATATACCTATGAGCAACAAGAACATTAAAAAAAAAATCAAAACACATTAATTTTACAATAACCTACTCTTTGTTTTCATCTAAAATATGAACAATAAAAAAACAAAACAAAATTGAAATAAAATAAAATGATTTCTCATTCATTATTAACATCTAAAAAGTGATGGACTAATTTGGCTTTAAATGTTTCAAAGTTTAAATTAAATATATCAGCGACATCAGTTAATTCATTGCCCAATCTATGTATTCTTTCTAATACAGAGTTCGTGGCGAAGTTATTGTTGTGGAATTATAATATTATCTATTCATTTAGGTAGGCACCTGGTTCTTTTTAATTGCATTTAATCAGATAAGGTACCTTGCACTCGTCCAGTTCTGCCGTGTATCTGAAGCGATGGCTGCCCCTCGCGGTGAGCTCCGCATCGTTCCAAGAGAGCAGTCTTAGTCCGTTCTTGTACGTCTCCTTAGTGTGGTCGTAATAAGCCACCGAGTTCTTGCAGTGATAGGTGATGTTCTGTGTGGCGCGTGTGGACAGGAGTTGCAGGAAGCTGATCTGGTTGCTGTCTGCCTTGTAAGTCAGCTGGATAGTGAAATAATTGGGGTGTTAACATCACTCTCATTTGATAAGAGAGGTTCAGCAAAAAGGGCTTCATTCAAGGATATTTGTAAAGGATCAATAATGTAAGTTCCTCTGAACGTCATCCATTGAAATACCGGTAGAAAAAGAACAGCGTTCCCACCTGATGTCTCTGCTCTAAAGATTGCATTCAGTTTGTTAAGATAGGGGAATCGATCAATTAGACCACCTGTTTCTGCAAGGGTTTTTTCAGGCATTTTGGGGCTCTAGACCAGAAGTGGCTTCCAAATTCACGGAACCAAAGTATTGCTTTAGAATTAAGAATATTGTAAAATGCTGTTCGTTGTTACCTTCATGCCGTTGCTCATTTCGCTGAGCCACAAGCCATCTTCCTCGGCTCTGTGATGTGACAGTACTGGGGTTTCAGCTGGAGCGGGCAGGACACATGTAGACCTGGTCTCCATGTCGCAGTGCACCAGGATGGCGTCGCGGATATCACCAGAGTTGGGGTCCACCCAGTACTTGCCTGGAAAATAGAATAATTATAAAATATTGTAATGGGTAGGCAAAAAAGCGAGGCTAGGAGCTCAAAGTACAGTGCTGATATCAACCCTGATGATGTAGACTGGATGCTGTAGAGATCCCTGAGGTGTGTGTGTGTGTGTGGTAAAACCATGTTACAAATGCGAAGATCCGGAAAGAATGCAAGGTTGCAGAAATAGCAATGTGTAGGTTTGTTCAGGTTCTCTTGAACCCGAGTTCTTCACCAGAAGCGGATCCTATTCCTACTCCTTTTTCAAATCAACTACTCCCAGAGAACCCAGTTCAGGATTCGGACCCAAACCCGGGACTCGGGCCCGGGACCTGCTCCTTGAACTCAAGTACTTTTAAAAGGAAACACACCTCGGAGGCCTCTGGCAAAATCCAGAACTCACCCCTCTTTAGTTTGAACATATGAAGTAGACGAAGACAGGAGTTTCAAGAGAATAGACGATGCAAAAGTGAATGGTAGG
This sequence comes from Glyphotaelius pellucidus, assembly GCA_936435175.1. Classification (NCBI taxonomy): domain Eukaryota; kingdom Metazoa; phylum Arthropoda; class Insecta; order Trichoptera; family Limnephilidae; genus Glyphotaelius; species Glyphotaelius pellucidus. Next base: position 22,355,550 of record OW386552.1, on the reverse strand, counting down.
AGTAATCAGGATGGTTGTGCCATGATTTCCTCTTATGAAGGGAGACATGGCATAACCAAGATAATCAAATATTGAATCTCGTCATGTCAAGAGTCTGAAAAACAGAAGAGTGTGTATGAATGTGCGAAGACAGAATGGTGTAGCAGTCCATCCTCTCTGCCTACTTACGTTGCAAAACTGCGTAATGGTTGGATATATGTCTGGCTGGCTGGAGAGGCCATCTCCCTGCCATCAGCAATATTAATTGTGCATTGTTCTGGAAGAAAATCACCATCACAGGGTTGGTGGCTAAGGATTGTATTACCTGTCGACAGTTCTGGGTGTGCCACATTGAGGTCCCTGCAAGATCTGGCCGGTGAGGACTTCTGTCCATCGGGCTTCTTGAAGCGTTCGAAGGACGCCTTGAGCTGTTCGTAGGCCTTCATGACCACCTCGCGACGCTCCTCGTCGCTGATGTCCTTGCCGAACAGGCGCGGGATGGATGGGTCATCACCCTGGTCATCGGGGCCTTTCTGGTTGTTTTGCCCTGAAATATATATTATGTGTGGAGTTCAATAAATTAGAATAAGTTCAATTATTAGGTGCTTGCAGATTAAATATATGAATTTCTAAGATCATCAGCTGTGGTAAAGGGACAACGATTTTTTGCCATTAAATGTGCTACCTTAGTTTATATAATTCGGTCAATAAATTAACACACTCTGCATTAATTGTGTTTTCATATCTCCAAGCATCAGAAATGCTGGTGCGGTGACCAGCCGGGTACTTACTGTCGTCAGCAGAAACGGAATGTATTCTTCAATGTACTTCGGAGTCACGAATCACAGTCAGACTTCCTATACATGTAAATCTATTATGATGGTTAAAAATGGCTATAGCTAGATCTCAAGCAAAAGAAGATACATAGTAACACATCTCTTGCTAACGTAGGAAGGGCAAGATTTATTAGTAGGTCGCTAACGTTCTGCTCGTTGGTGGCTTGCCACGCTATACTTGTCTCATTCATTAATTTTTTTCTCTCTTGCTTTTAATTCATATTCTTTCAATAAGTGCCGACTAGATTTTTTGAAAAATAAAAGCTTTGGTAGTCAAATCATCTTGCCATAAATACAAAGATGTTCAATTCTGTATATTTTTGTTTTTCTAATTTAAATATAGTGCTACATGTATAAATTGGCGAAAAAGAAGGGCGCTGTTATCTATGAAATTAGGGTAGTAGGTGTGATTGCCAGTTTAAAATATAAAGATATAGCATGTTAGTTCATGTTTATGCCACCGCCAACTTATACAAGTACCTGCAAATGATGTAATTTACATCAATAATTATGTTCATATAATAAGGTTAGTTAGTGAGATCTTTAGATTTTCTGATGTAACTAAGAAAGGTAACATTTTTTAGTATCAAGAAATGCCACTTTGCGCTGTTTTGTGGTAATGTAGTTTTACGTATATATAGTTTTTTTTTTAACAAACCTGAACCAATGAGAGCTGCCAACATGGCGGCATCATATCCCACATTGTCAGATGGGGGTCCAGGTGGCCCAGGGGGTCCTGCAGACCCAGGCTGTCCCGGCCTGCCGTCTGAGCCAGAGGGGCCTCTCGGACCCGGGGGGCCTGAGAGACCGATGGGTCCTGGTGACCCATCGCGTCCTGTGAAACCTGTGGAAAAATGATAAATGTTACTCAAATGCGCATGTATAGAAGTTTTATGTTAAGTTTGTACAAACCTTAGAGTTTGGGAGGAAGGCATGGGTACCACCGCCCCTTTTGTTGGATAACTAACTCCCCTGCCATAGGTAGCCCCAAATGGTTCGTCACATTTGGTGACTTAGCAGGGGTAACCGGGTTCATGGGTCTTGGCGGTGGATGCGTTTGCCAACCTGTTGTGTGGCGGGCTGGATTGGGAGAGACTGGTTGCCTTGTACTGCAGTGGGAGGGATGGATTCCCACATCTGTTATTGGACACTGACTCCCAGATTCCTACCCATCCCTCAAACCTTTTTTCTTCCCAGAACTTCCTCTCCTTATTTTTCAAAAAAAAATCTCCACACAGCATCAAAGATGACACACCAAAGATGACAAAGGCCTTGAGGGATTTTTTTTCCTCATGGCCTTCTGTGGGGAGCTAATATAACAAAAAAAAACCTTTCAATCTACTAGTTGTTACTACTGATACTACTCGATTTCGCCCTAGTTGCAAAATTCTTTATTTTACATCAAACAATGTCCTGAATAGACTGAATGTAGACTTTTCAAAGTTTTTTTTTTATCTCATGATTATAAAAGCATCTAGAAGTGCCAAAAAAAATCATTGCAAATTTTTTTTTCAACTTTAACTCCACATAGGAGGCTCTGAGGAAAATAATTTTGGCCTAATTAATATCTAAATGTCTTTTTAAGGAACAAAAGAGAAATAAAACTGCTGTCACTAATTTACTTACGACCTTTTCGATTCCCATGCAGACCAATGAAATTGACTTTACGTTCAAGAAAAAAATCCGAATCAAGCTTAGATGGTTCAATATATTATGTTTAATGATAAAAAAAGGTATCTACCTCTCGATCCCGTCTCTCCGTCCTTTCCTGGTGGTCCTGCCGGTCCCGTCATGCCCTTCTCTCCCGCCGGTCCCTGAGACCCGGGCAGACCCTGCAGTCCGATGAGCCCCCTGTGGCCCTTTGCCCCCGACGGTCCGGGTTCGCCCCTCTCCCCGCGTGCCCCCGCCACCCCCGCCTCTCCAGGCTTGCCCCTCGATCCAACTTGCCCGTCTTGTCCCTGAGGCCCTGTCTCTCCCCTTGGTCCCCTTTCGCCAGTTGCGCCTGCTGGTCCCACAGACCCTTGCGGCCCCTATAATAAATTTCATTATTGCTTTAATTGCATATTGAATTAGGTACAGAATATAAGCTTTTCTTTGGATGTTTCTGTGTCAATTCTTATAATTTATCTGTTATTATTGGCTATATATGGATCGTCTTAAACCATAGTGAATTAACTCATTTTGCAATTTTTGAATTAAAGCTTGTGTTTGGTTTTGAAATGATAATATGCGTGGTTCCTACCGGGATGTCATTTATCCAGTACCTACCCTCCCTAACCATATCACCTTGCCGAAGAAAGTATTTGAAAAGAGAACAATAATTACAAGACTGAATTAAAGTGCATTTGTTTGTGAAAACAGAAGATTTGGGACATTAGAAGTAAGTTGGTGTCATTCATTTTATATTATAATTTTGTAATTATATAATCTGTTATTCAAATACAAGGGTGTTTGCAACTCTGAACTTGGACGAGCCACATTTCTTCACCTTGTTTGTGTTAAGTCGTGTATTGTTTATCCAATATCTAAATTATACATTTACCTTGATCAATTAGTTAAGTGTAATTTATTATAATACTCACTGGTAATCCGGGTGCTCCACTGGCCCCTTGTTGTCCCGGTGCCCCGGATGGCCCTTTGTCTCCTGGGCGTCCCGATAACCCGGGCTGTCCTGGCTTGCCCGCCTGTCCCTCTGATCCATGTTCTCCGGGTGGGCCTTGCAGACCCGAGGGGCCTGACGGACCCGCCGGCCCTGGTGGACCTGATGATCCGGTCTTACCCACTTGTCCTTGGTCACCCTGTTGAGTAGATAATTTAATGAATTTTATAAAAACTAGCGCACCTGTGAAAAATCGTGAGATATTACAGTTCCAATTTTGAAAATGACCATTAAAATAATTATCTGACAAGATATTATACTATAGGTAGGTACTTTATCGATTGTCTGAATTATTCACACAATCAGTTCCAATCTTGAAAATGACACTTAAATTCAAAGCAAAGTCCGAGTAATTAAATTCCGAGTTCCAGAGTTCATTGAACCACAATTACACAGGACAAACACAGAAATGAGTATTTTTGATGATCATTTCGGGTTGTTAAATATTTGACAATGATTAACTTTAGGTCATTAATTATACATGGTGTCCGGAAACTGATGGTACGGGAAACTGGTGAATTTGCGTCACATTCAGAATCAAGGTTTGGGTTGTTTTTTTTTTTGGGTTTTTTTTTTAAATTTTTTATATCAGTTTTCATTTTCAAAATCCGAATATGTATTTTTTTGTTCAATCTCAAGTAAATCGTCTTCCACTAAGCCATAAACAATTTACCAAGAATAGTTTGTTATCATTTATTCTTACCGGAACTCCTCTAATTCCTCTAACCCCCGCCAACCCTGGAGTGCCTGGTAGACCAGGGAGACCCCTCTCTCCCGCCTGTCCCTGGGGTCCCTGGGGCCCGGACGGGCCTGAAGGACCATCTGCCCCGGCGTCTCCCTTGGGCCCGTCTAGTCCTGAGGGGCCTTGCAGACCCTGTGGGCCTGTGGAACCCACTCTGCCTGGTTCACCCGTTTGTCCCTTGGACCCTGGTGGACCTGCAGGACCTTGTGGGCCCAAGCTGCCTGGTTGACCCTGATGAACAAAAACATGTTATAATAAACTAAAACAATAATAAATATGTAGAGATAGTTGATAAAATAATTGTAGGAAACGTTATTGTACATAGAAATAATGTCAAATATGTAAAAAATTTCGTATCAAGTGTCGTCTTAAGCATTCATGATATTGGCAGCACTGGAAGGATAAAAATAATACATTTTGTGTGAAGGATTTTTATAGACCGGTTGGTGGCGAGTTGATAAATGAGTCGGATTATAATCAAGTTGTTTTAGGTTCAATTCCTCTGAATCATCATGACACAAGCCGTATTTGGTGATAGCATGGATGGTAGATGGCATATAGGGAATTTGTAACTCAGAAATGTTCAAGTATTAATTATGATCAAAAAGCTTTTTTTTTAATTTCACTAATCGTCACCTAGTTCTTAATTATCCAAACGACCATTAGAAAATTTTACAGGAGTAGAAGGTTTTCTTTCATTATTTCAATGAAACATTATGATAGGTGTTTAAGATAAAGCTACTTCCGTAAAAATAAAGGTCTCGTTAATTTAAATAATTCTTAGTTAAGTGATTAACTATCATTTTTTATACTTTATTTTTAATTTTAATTTGGAGATTGAACAAAAACTAAAATGGTCGTTTGGACAATTAAGAACTTAGGCGACGTAATGTAATAAATTATTCTCCAGTTATATTAAAGATTTTCCTAGTACTTACAGGCTGACCAGCATCTCCTGGTTTGCCCGGGAAGCCACTGTGTCCCACCTCTCCCCGCAGTCCTTGCTCTCCCCTACCTCCCTTGGCCCCCGTGAGTCCGATGAGACCCCTGAGTCCAGCCTCTCCCGGTGGTCCTGATGATAAAACACCATTAATCATTATATTATGACCACTAACAACTACTTACATTGTAAGTAGTTGTTAGCGCCCTAAAGCGGAAAACCGTCTCGGACGATAAAAACAATGAACTCTTGGACAGGCCATATCTCATACCATTCTCTTGGGTAGCTAGGGGTTGCTGAGAGAACTGCTCCCAGCTGTCTGGAGCCAGTGGGACTATGGCATCCCTAGTTGGAGAGTAGGTTGGAAGTAGACAGGGAACAGGAAGGTTGACAAGTATCTGGCTATTCAGATCTTTCAACCAAACACGGCTATTGCCATCTTAAGCAACGCATTGCAATGTTCTAATTCTGAATAGTGGTCTTTCACCCGGAATTAAAATAATAAATTGAATGTTTGCGGCATGTTTCAGAGTTGAAGATACTCTCAGTATCGCCCTGGTGAAAAAACCACCATTCAGATTTGAAATGTTACGTGAAATGGCTTTAGCAGTGTTTGGTTAACCACATCTGAATAGCCAGACATTTGTCCACATTCCTCTTCTCCGTCTCCTTCCCCTTCCCATTACCCTAAGCCTCACAACATATCCCAATTGGTGATGCCGTAGTCTCAGGCTCTTGACGGTAAATCTTAAATACCTAATTAATAATCGTAAAAATTAGGTACAGTGTCGTATTGGTTCCATGACAGTTGATCCAGTGACAATTGGCCCCCCCGACAGTTGGCCTGCCGACAGTTGACCCCCCGAGAGTTGATCTCCCGACAATTGATGCCCCGACAGTTGATTCGGTGGACAGTTGGTCCTTCGGATAATTGATACCCTAAAAGATTATTTCTTCAAGTAAATATGAAAAGAGGATATACAGCCGTACAAAATAACTTAAAGTTTTAAGTTTGCTAGTTAATGTTTTAAGTTTGCTAGTGAATTTTCTAGGATGTGTCGAAACCAGTAGCAGAAAATTTAAAGTTACAAATAATTTACATTGAAAATTAAAACTCTTCAAAACAAAATATCTAGAAATTGTTACATAGTTAATACCCAAGAAATACAAAAAATTATATACACTTTTTTTCTTCTGCATTTTTACTTTTTATGTGCATGTATATGTTGTAGGCCGATTGCAAAGTGTATTGCGATTGTATGACAGGCCTGCGACATGTACATAAGCATTATTGGGCATGCTTTATAGAATGTTTGGGATCACACTAACCTCCCCACATTCCGGAATAAATACATTACTATTATTATAGTCGTACCTGCTAATCCAGGGCTGCCCTGATCACCCTTAGCGCCCGAGGATCCTCGTTCTCCCTTTCCTCCAGGAACACCCACCAGCCCGTGTGGGCCAGGGAAGCCCGGCGCTCCTGGTAAGCCAGCGGGGCCCCGCTCTCCTGGGGCTCCTGAGGCTCCCGATTCTCCGGGCTGCCCTGGGGCGCCAGACTCCCCCCTCTCGGCGGGCTCCCCTGGAGGACCGGGTTGCCCCACTCCACCCTGGGGTCCGCGTTCTCCTTGTTGACCTAAGTAATTAACAAAAGAAAGTTGTTATTAAAACAATCCTTTTTATATTAATTATTCGTTTTTGTGTGCGTTTTGTTCACCAAGAGTGGGGTGTTTCACAGACATCCAAATAGCCAGTCGGCGCCATTTTTTTTTTACATTTAAAAGTTAATTGTTAAAGTTAATTTTTGTGACATTAAAAAGCAATCGCCTTTTCCGTTTTTGAATAATAGTAATCATGCAAGCATAAAAAACATAACAAACGCTGAAACAAACCTTAGAATATGCTTTTAGCGGAGACTTTTCGAATGTAAAAAACAAAACAAAATATGCTTCTGATTGATCATTTGATGTCAACATTAATTGATTAATGAAAATATTTGTACTACCCTCTATAATTCGAGTATCTACCTACAAAAAAAAATTAAAAAACATAAATGGTATCAACTGAAATGTGTAAATAAGGTAAAAATATTAAAGGTATAATGCAATATATTAAAAAACATAAAAGCGAATTAGGATAAATTTTCACAAAAATATTTGTACAAGTAGGTACCTGGATTGTCGAATTAAGTATTAAGAGATACATATTTAGTGATTTTACATATTATTACAAATTACAACCCAATTATTACAAACTAGTAAGGAGGATTGCTTTTAATATTAACATGGTTCACATACCGGTTGGTCCTTCTGGTCCAATGGGTCCCAGAGACCCTCTCTCTCCCTTCTCTCCCCCCAGACCTGTGGGACCTCTCAACCCTGGCAGACCGATCATTCCTGTAGTTCCCTGATGGCCCTTGTCTCCCTTGCTGCCCGATTGTCCCTGTTTAAATCAAATAAAAAAAGCCCTTTTAAAAATATCATAAAACACTCTTCTCCAGAAATCCTGAATTCATTATTGCAATCAATAGAAGTGTCTCATGGACACATCTGTGTGCCCGAAGTAAGCACAATTATTTTATCTTACTTCGGGTAAAATTGATCGCAAGGACATTTTCAAATATCGAAGTTCTTGAACATAAATAAACAATAATTTAACTAGCCTTGATTGGACTCAGGTGTGGAAAGGAATTGGCGACAATAGCACCCCGCCATACGGAAACTTCGGAGCTCGCCACGTCAGGTTGCCGCGCAGAAAAGTCTCACAGTAAACCATTATCTTACTTTCGGTCTTTACTTTTCTGCGCGGCGGCCAAAAGGGGCGCGCTCCAAAGTGTGCGTGTGGGGGGTGCTTTTAGGTTTCTTTCGAATCCATATAGATCCCACTTCTTAAACTATTATTTAGATTTTTTATGCGAGTACCGCACAAGAGTCCCAACTGCTCCCAACCATCTGCGAGCCAGTGAGATTATGGCATCCCCAATTGGAGTATGTTGTAAGGCTGAAGATATTGGGTAGGAATGAACACGGGGAACAGGAAGATGGGGAAGTATCTGGCTATTCAGAACTGGTCACCAAACATGGCTAAAATGTTTTCAAGCAACGTTATGATTGTGAATGGTGTATTTCACCAGGGTGATACTGAAAGTATCTACCACTCTGAACGGCTGTACACATTAAATCTTAACCCATTGGGCTGATCCTGATTTTCTACAATATTGAATAACTCACCGGTGCCCCATCGGGTCCCGAGGCACCGGAGTCTCCCTTGACGCCCTGCAGGCCAGGTTGCCCCACGGGCCCCCGTTCTCCGGGATAGCCCCGTTCTCCCCTTGCGCCGGACTGTCCTGGCTGTCCCAGGGGACCCTGTTGTCCCGTCTCGCCGTCCTTCCCGGCTGATCCCGGCAACCCGGCAACACCTGGCAGGCCCTGGAAGAAAATCACAATAATTACACAAAATGTCTTTTATCAAGTTTTTAACCTTCGGTTACTGAAAAAAGTTGAAAATAAATAAATTTGGAAATGCTCAGTTCGATTTTTTTTGTGCTCTATACAAGTAAATTCACCGGTAAATTGTAACGATGTACAAGTAAATTCACCGGTATCTCGCTTGTACTACGAGTTTCCGGACACCGCTTATGCATGGTTGAAATAAAAGCACAAAACCTATAGTGCCTTTGTTTTCTTTAGTCAATTAAATTAAATTATTGGTAGTACTTGAACTACCTACTTAAAATAAAGTTGAGAGGTAAAATAAACACAATTGTTGATCTAGAAAACCCAAACAAAGATATATACGGTTTGAAAATTTTAATGATGCAACAGCTTATCCGATTGAGAGTTTTCCTAGTTCAGATACAATAAAAAAAATGTGCTTTTTCATCAAAATGTTTGCTTCTATCAGCTGTATATGATTTAAAGAAAAAGTTTTGGTTTTTAATTCTTTTGACAAAATTTAACTCTTCATTTAAATAATGAATTTCGTCATGCAGTTGTTATTTTTATTTTACCTGAAATCCAATAGGTCCCGCAGGTCCAGGAGGCCCCCTTTCTCCGTCCTGTCCTACAGGCCCCTGTGGTCCTTGTATACCCGGGGCTCCATCCTTTCCGGCGTCTCCTCGTGGTCCATGGGGTCCTGCAGGCCCCTGTTCACCGTCTTTACCATGGTCACCCTAAAATTTAACACAATTTAAAGCAATATCCAATACTTTGCTGAAATATATATTACAATTATTGTCAATTCTGATTCTTCCGAAAAGATCGAAATTCTCTGAGCAAGTGGATCTATGGCAACCCTGTTTGGAGAATAGGGTATGAACGAAGTATGGGAAAAAAAAAGAAGAAAAAAAAAGAGGAAGGTTGGGCAGTGCGTTTCAATTAATATTATAAACTAATAACTGGCACAGCTATATGAATGGTAATTCCTCATCATGGTAATACCGAGAGTGTATTCCACTTTAGAATGAGGTGCACATTTATAGACTAAAAAAAATATGTAACTGAAAAAATATTACTTATAAAAGATATCAAATTTTATTTTCCAGTGCCGGGTTTCGAACCCGAGAGAAGAAAGAGTCGCTAGAACATTTTTGAAGGAGCCAAAGCTAAAAATTTGATATTTTAAATTAAAAGGCTTTTAACGACTCGTAAATACTATCTCAATACGTTACTAACCGTGATTCCCTTGTCTCCTTGCAGTCCCATAGGTCCTGGAAGCCCTTGCAGGCCCTGCGGTCCTTGTTCCCCTGGCTTTCCATCAGCCCCCTGAATTCCCCTTTCTCCAGGGCTGCCCGCCTTTCCAGGAGACCCTGGTCTCCCCACAGTGCCCCTGAGACCCTGGAGTCCTGCCGGCCCGGGTCTCCCTGCCTCTCCGGAGTTACCCTTGATCCCCTGGCCGCCAACTGCTCCTCTCTCCCCGGTCTGCCCCTTGGGACCTAGCGCCCCGTCCGCCCCTGGGAGACCCCGTATTCCTGGGGTGCCTCGCTCGCCTTGAGGGCCGCTTGGTCCAGTTGGGCCTCTCATGCCCCGCTTTCCTCGTTTGCCTTCGGAACCTGCTACACCCGGGAGGCCCCTGGGACCAGGAGCTCCAGTTTCTCCTTTGCTGCCCGTGTCTCCTTTGTATCCACGTTCACCAGGTGCTCCCTAAATAATTTATTTTATTTTAAAACCATAAAAACAAGGCAATATTTGGAACATAATACGGGAGAAAATAGGACTTACATACGATTGCATATTTAGAAAATTATATAATAGTTTGTATGATTACCATTCGGCTTACCCTGAGTTTAAAATACTCTTTCAAATGGGGTATTTGATTATTTGTTGGCAGGTAATGTTTACACGGAAATTACGTACATAAAAAGCTTGCAAAATTTCATGATGACGAAGTTTAATTGGAGAATTTTTAGCAAGAAACCCGTTTTCATGAAATTATTTATTTGAATTTTATAATATTATATATAAGTATTAGGCTGCAATTAATTTGTTCATGGAATAATGTCCTGAATTATAAAACAGAATTTATTTGAAAGTACCTACGCAGCACACGCGTTTGTGCAAACTTTTTAATGAAAAACACTGAAAAACAAATTCAATCAAAATGCTTGCATTATACGACCTTTTTCAACATATAATAATATTCTCTCTGATGTAGATACATGTCTATTAAAAATATGTTAAAATGTATTCATATTCCAATCAAACTAAACTACTTAATATATCGTATAAATGACGGATTATTATTATTGTAATTATAAAATGTATTTGTAATATCTGTTGACTATTTAATTGTTAACAATTCATTGGGCCTTACTTATAAATTAGTGTTTTAAATTTTACACAACTGATTCACTGTAAACTGTCGATTTCCATAAAATAAAATAAATAAATAATATATATTCACCGGGTTTCCTTTGACTCCGGGTATTCCCGCCGTCCCTGCTTGTCCCGGCGCCCCCCTAGCCCCGGGGAATCCTGGCGGCCCTCCAGATCCTGGGGCCCCAGCCGCCCCTCGCTCACCAGTCTGCCCATCCTTGCCCGCCACGCCCTGAGGGCCCGCCTCGCCTGCCTGCCCTGGGCGGCCTGCCTCGCCCCGGGGCCCCTGAGGGCCCGCTGATCCTTTGGGGCCCTGGCCCCCCAGGTCTCCCTTGTTGCCGGGGCTGCCTGGGAAACCGGGCGATCCTGGTTTTCCGATAGATCCCTGTTGATTTTTTGCAAAACAATGATGTTCAATCAAAATTCAATTTTCGAAACTCTTTAAATTAATGAATTTATTTAAAGTACTCATTCTTGGAATCGAATCAAGAATTATAGATATTTTCAATAGGCGCCTATGTTAGGTACCAAATTTGATTGATCGATATCGCGACTGACACTCCAACTCGGAATCTCTACTCTATCCGAGAGTAAAGATCCGACCACCAGAACATGGGCATGTGCCGAGCATGGTGGTCGAAAAATCCTCAATTCATGTAACAAACAATTCAATGAATAAAGAAAACTTAAAAAAAAGCATCTGCCAGTTGTGCTACCGAAATGTTTTAAATAGGTCAAAAATAAAATAGTAATAATATTGTTTACCGGTTGCCCAGGAGGTCCTGATGGTCCATCTTGTCCTCTAATTCCTGGATTTCCGGGAGGTCCTTCCCTTCCCCTTTCTCCTCTGGGTCCTGATGTGCCCTATTAGTGGAAAATTAAGACAATTTATTTTAAATTTACCAAAAAAACATTATCTTCTCTCAATGAAAGACAATGTTGAGTTTTTTATTTGGAAGGCGGGTATGAGTATCCCAGTACCCCACCCCGGGAACATTTATTTTAAGATTTGTGCGGGTCTTTGTGGCGGATACGTCTGCCCACCAACTGCGTGGCAGGCCAGATCGGGAGAGCCTGTTCGAGAGAGACTTTTTGATCTCTCCAGCAGGACTCTTGGAACATCATTTTGCACCACAGTGGGAGGGTTCTACTCATCCTTCATACTTTTTTCCTTCCCGGAACTTTCATTTTCTAAAAAGACCCTCCACACAGCATCCCCAAAGATGACATAGGCCCACAGGGGAATTATTTTCTTCAGGGCCTCCTGTGTCGAGCTAACGAAAAAAAAACTCAATATCTTTTCAATACATCGTGTTTCATACTATGTACCTACTGGTATTTCAGCGAATGACTTTGAGTGATGTTGATTACTCTAAGAGCCGCAACGCTCATGCGCTCTGGCGGAATAAAAAGGTACTTTCATACATAGCTACCATTTTGACGAAATTGACCGGACACGGAACACAAACAAATTTACAGACAGACGAAATTTGACATTACTAAGTCAAAACAGGCTACGCTCAGTCAATTACCGCCAAACTTTAGAGAATTGCTCACGATTTAAAAAATATACATCTTGTTAACAATAGGGAATAAGATTTTCGCATTAAACCGACGCTAAAAACATATTTTATTGACCCCTTCAGTAATCATTAATCCCATTCAGTAATCATTAAAAAACGGAAAAAACACATTTTTATTACATTAGTACTAAGTTTGCCCGAGTCATCTCGGGTGTGAGAATTTTAGCACATAATAGCCTTCTGAGTATACTCGGGGTAGTTCTTAAGTGGTTAATAACATCAAAACTATATCAGCTGTTTTTCTTAAGTATTTATCATGAACAATCACACTGAGATTTCATGATTCGCGGTATGAGCGAGAACTAAATTGTAACTGGACAATGCAGAAATGATAAAGAAAAAGGATACTTCCGTTTTGTTGTACTTTTGTTATTTTTCTTCATTTTTCTTAAATTGTCATTGTCATGGAACCGAACAAAATGCATTGCATTTTTTCATAACTTACCGCTGGTCCAGTTGGCCCCATAGGTCCAATGTTTCCAAGTCCTCCCTTTTCTCCTGTTGATCCCTGGTCACCCTTGGACCCATCCAGCCCTGGGAAGCCACGGTGCCCCTTAACTCCGGGGAAACCTGGAGAGCCTGGAAGACCTCGAGGTCCTGTGGGCCCCGCAGATCCTGGCTGACCTGCCTCACCGTCTTCACCGCTGTTACCCTAAAACAAGCAAACAAAATTGATCAAGCGATTTGTTAAACACGTTTTATTGCACTGTAACCACTCTTGGCCAAAGAAAAAATACCTAAACCGTCCCAGGCGCTGTTTGCAACTCTCGATTCAGACAAGCTGCATCTCATTACCTTGTTTGCCTACTCGTGTATCGAGTAATATAAGTTTCAATCGTCATCACAAGTGAACAGATTGAGAGTGATTCACTTGATTGATAGACTTGCCCTAGCATGAAATCTGTGTCATTTCGACGAGCTGGAGACAAACCACACAACCATATTTTTGGCACCAGAAGGGTTCGAGAATGCTTTGAATAATACATAAAATCAGTCGTGCGTTGGTTATTGTGGAGCACACATAATGAAATAATCAAAATAAGCTCCACTGGACTTTTCTGTCCAGAATTTTAATGTTCGTAAAAACCGCTAACAAACCTTACCGCCTTCAAATCGGGTTGCGTAGCGAAATCATTGAGTTGGGTAAATTACAAACCATTGTTTTTAAAAGTGCTCTAAATAGTGTAATAAATTATTAAATTTTTGAAACAAGCCCTAACTCTTGTTCACCCTATTTGGGAATTGTAGTTATGTCTTTTACACAGCCAGTAATTTACGCGTCATTGCAAAAAGGACAAGTAATTCGTAAGCAGATATTACATATTTTCAAATCGTGATCTTATAATGCGAGATGCCCTTAGACTGTCAGATTAATTTATTGACAAATCACAGACTTCAAATTAAATCATGATTTTATTGGCAGATCATGCCCTCTCCCCGCTCCTCATACCTTTGCCTTACCTCGTACTGCTGCTCCTCCTTTTCTTTACGTTTATTATTTTATCATAAATGATATATACTGATATAGATTATGTAGTAACCAAATAAAACAGAACAGTAATAAACTAGAACCAAGAATATAATACATTTGGTTTGTTTTTTCATTCACTTTTTTCCAATGTTTGTTTTTTTTTTTGTTTTGTCACTGTTTTGGAACCCTTTTTTAAATACATCTATTTGAATTTCACTTTCATTTTTTGATTAAATGAACGTATGAATGAAGCGGAGTCTTAGAAGTGGAAATTAACCCACTTCCCGACAGCCGTACGAGCTGAAACTCATAAGATAGACTCGTTGTCTTTTAGTAGCAACCACGCACACACACGGACGTAATGTAGTTTTCTGAAATTCTTAGAAATTAAAGTACTTACATAGATACACGTATATACAAAATATATGTTGGCCTACCAACTCAGGATTTGGCCCGGTTTGTAGCGTGGTTGATTCCGATCACTGGATAGGAAGGTTTAAACCTTAGTCAAACCATTTTTTTAATGTTTAAAATACATTTGATAATAGTTGTTTTAGTAAAAAAATTGGTTGATTTTTTAATATCTTACGTCTTTTCCAGCTAATCCCGGGAGTCCCCTTGCTCCAGGGGGGCCTGGGGGGCCATTCATCCCGGGCTCTCCCGTCTCGCCCCTGCCTCCCTGGAAACCTTGCGGCCCTGGAGGACCTGGAGATCCTACAAACACACAATTAAGCAATTATTTTAAAGGTATTAACTTTATGACACCTTATTGAAACAACCCACAGAGATGCACCCTAAAAATCTAAAGATTATCGTAAATGAGCTAGTTTTTATGGCAAGTCGGTCTGTTGGGCTGAATTGCCGTCAAAAATGGTGGGCAATGCAGCCCAACATTTTTGTATATATTATACGTTGAATAAAGACTTTACAGCCACAGATTCGATTTGATACTAATAAAACAATCTTTAGCTCTGTTTTTTAAATCCGGTAACATCGCATTTGGCATCTAGCAACAATCCCGCGCATGCGCATTTGTGATTTGTGAACTATTTATATGTTTTCTTGTAATATTTCATTTATACAACAGACAAACAACCGTCTATGGCTGTGTAAACATGTGTAATCTTCCCATGAAATATTTTGTCAGTTTCCATTTTACGTTTCTATTAGTAAAGTTTTCACTTATACGGTTATCAATTGTATAAAATTTTCACTACGTTTATTAGTAAGGCTGTTAAGCTGATCTCTTGCGGTACGCGGCATATTGACAGGTATGACAATATTGACAGGCATGGCAATATTGATGGCCAACACCTTGCCCGGCAAGATCATTGCCGGGTAAACAAGTAATAAGTTCGCCAATAGGCAATATTTTATAATTTATCTTTCTCGTTTATGTTTAAGGTTCTACGTCATAATCCAAGAAAATTTTAAATACGAACTTGTACTCATTTTTAACGCTTAACGAGATAATTGCTTGGAAATGATTTTTTTTCCGTATTTTAGAAATATACATATCAAAGAAGCCATTATTTGTTAGATTTCAAATCAAAATAAAATATTAATATTAATACATTAGTGAAAATTTAGTTATGCCATTTTTCTTGTCAATTATCAATAAGCATATCAGATTCAAAAACAAAAAGTTATCTACTAAATTTTCTTCTAAAATCGATGTTGCCATATTAATGTATCTAATGTAATTGCCATCTTCTACATTTATACTTGAATTGTATAATTTTAAAAAAGTACTGATTTTATTTTTATCTGCCATTTTCATAATATTATGTAAACAAAAACCTAGCTAACAACCACTCCGTAAATTGCCATCTCAACACCTTGTGAGATGGGCAATTTGTAATTAGGTACTGTAATTAAATTTAATATTAAAATAATTAAATAAAAAAATTAATTAAAGAAAATTGTTCCATTTTATTTAATTTCTGATGTTGGCGTATTGTAGAGTAGATAGGTACTTATCTATTTCCCTAAAATTGGCAATTCTTATTTACGGCAGAGCGTGTCTAAACATGCTAGTTGTCAGTACTTATGTTACGGGTATTTATAACAGTTCTCAATATCTCACCAATAGATCCTCTGGCTCCGACGGGTCCTACTGGGGCCTGGTAGTAATGGAAGGGGTCTATGGGAGCATCGGGCCCTTTATCCCCTCCAGCATTTGCCAACGCTAGTTGTTGGTAGTAGATTGATAGCTGGAAAAAGCGACATGATTATAACTCTAAGGTCATCCGCTCTTGGAGAAACTAAAAAAAACCAGTTGGCGATGCAATCGCAATCAACCTCTGGCGTATCGCAGATTACTCGAAAACTTTATAGGTCGTGAGATATGTAACATGTACGTACCATGGCAACTTGTCAACGAGGCACCCATAAATTTCCTGTCTTTCCGATTTTGTGGGTAGAAATTTAAAAAATATCACCATGGTTAACAAAACACGGTTAAAAACGTGATAGTGGCTTTTGATATAAACAAAATGTACTTACATCAGGCATAGGTCCCGGCGGCCCTGGAATCCCAGGTGTACCGGGTCCCCCTGGTGAACCGACCTCCCCCGCGGGCCCCACGCGCCCCGCATGCCCGGGGCCGCCTGTCTCGCCGCGTCCCCCCGGCCTGGGGGCACCCTGCCCCGTGGAGCCCGCAGCGGGCAGCACGGCGTGCTGGGCTTCCTCGGTGGTGGTAGTTGGAGGGGTTGTAGAGGAGGTTGTCGGTTTCGGGGTGGTGGCTGGAATTAAAAAAATATTATTTCCGCCCAAAGCTTCTACAGTCATTGACATTGCAATCAATTAGACACTGTGTACGTTAGGTGCATGAAAAACATTAACCAGCGATTCCTGAACATATTTGAATTAAAACATGTAGGTAGTTGTCATTTTGGTGCCTGACGACATATTTCTTTCAATTAAAAACAAAAAAAAAATTCCATCACACGTCGCAACTGTGTAGTTCGGTACTGCCCAGCGGGTCACATTATACGCACGCGCTTTGTTTTCATTCCCACAATAATGGATGAGACAGAGCCCGTATCACGTAATTTCAACGCGACGTGTGATAGAAACATATTTTTATTGTTGTTTTTGAAAAAAAAATTATTGGACAGCAAAATGATAGGTACGTTTTTTACTCCAAAAACGCTCAGGATAATATACTCATAAACAGTGTAAATGAGCGAATTCTTCACTCCGGCAAAATCGCAAGAGCCTGCAATTTGCATGGCAGGCCGGATCGGGACAGATTTGTTAAGGGAGACTTTTTGACTTCTCCAGCAGGACTCTCTCGGAACATCAGCTTGCACCGCATTTGGAGGAAATGTTTCATACATACCCACCCCTCATACCCCTTTCCTTCTCAGAACTTCATCTCCTTCCTTTCCTCACAGTATCCCCAAAGATGACCTAGGCTCTGAGGGGAATAATTTTCCTCAGGACCATCTGTGTGGAGCTAACTTTATAAAAAAGGCAGTGTTTCGTGAACACCTTAGTAGAATCTAAGCTGAGGTGTTCACATGTTGTAAGTATATATGTTAATGTGTGCTAATTATTTAAATAGGTTAAACATGTAGTAGGTAATTAAAAAAAAAAAATGTCAAGTTCTGCTGCATTATGTTGGATTTGGTTTAAGTTCTGGAAAAAGTGTGCACTTTTTGTTTTGATCCAGGTTGAAACCTTATGTTTGATTTAATGCATTTGTTAATTCTCTGCAGGTTTTAAATGGGGTTATCATGAATAATGAATTGTATTATGCTTACAAGTGGCGCAGATGTCCTTCAGGCGGCACTTGACTACTCCGTTGTTGCAGCGGCATTCGTTGCACTCGTTCAGGTCCCACTGCTGGCCCTCCCGGTACCACAGATCACCCATGTTGCAAGAAAATGGTGCTAGATGCCACAAAAATAATGTGAAAATATTAACTTCCTTTCCAATACGATGCATATGTAACGACACATTCCATAATAATTTAAACATTGATTTTTTTTTTGCTGGAATGCGCTTTACAAATCAAGAAAATAAATTCGCAAAGATAATCTAACTTCAAACACGATCAAGCTTAAACAAAGCACATACTTTATGCTCGGGGCAAGCATTTTGACCGTTTACAAAGCTGGTGACAAGCATTGGATCATAATCTAGGTGCTGGCCAGATTAGGCTGAGAGATACACATCCCAAAAATACTGCACAGTTGTTTGTTGTATGTGAAGAATAATCTCCCAAAATTACCCTAGGGGTTAATAAGAATAAAAAAGTATATATATACCAATCCTGTTCTCGGGTTCGGGGGGTGTAGCAGTGGGATAAGAAACTGACATGGGAGGGCGCCTTTGTCTTTCTGCGGGGAAAAACACATACATCAACTTCTTTTGAACAGGCATAAATCATTTTTGATATTTTTGTTGACCTTACAGGTTTATTTTTTGAATATTTAAAAAGTCTCTCATTACAAATGTTCCAAAACGAACCGGCTCTAAAATAATCGATTCCTCGGAAAAATATTACCGATCGATCCAGAAAAGTCACCGGATCATGAATATCGACCATCTCTTTTGTGTTGTGAATACCTTTTCATAATCTAGGTAGGTAGCTACTCGATTACCCGTGTAATGTAACTATATATTATGTACAGACCTGTCACAGGGACCTCATCTTCTGGCTGTTGAGTTACGGTCGCGTAACCACGTTGCGCTGGAGGTGGAGTGGATCCCTTTTCTACAAATCACATCACTTATTACTTGCTGATTAATTACGAAAACGCTGTAAAAATACTGGATACATTACAAGTACACTTATTAGTTGGAAAGTTTGTAAAAATTTCTTTAGTATTAGGTCAGTTTTTCACATTCAAAATTAAATACCGATTGATTTATCAACTATTTTTGAGCTGATAAGAACGAGAATGTTTAAATTGTTATAAAGAACAAGTTCAAGTTTCAGTGCGGGCGTTTATTTTATTTTCATTTATGTAAATGGTTTTCTTTTACCCGCCTCACTAGTATACTGTTTGCAGTTCTCGAATGCTTTTGGGACCTGTTCCATGCAATTTAAATAAATAAACAATTTGTCTTTTTACCTTCATAGTCGTCGTAAGTATAATCCGGGGTCTCGTAATCGTCGTAGTTGGGTGTGGGGTCCCCGGCCTGCCTCTGGGCCCTCGCCCGGGCTCCGTGCCCCGCTCGGGTCCCGGCGCCCGATGCGGCCCCTACCACAAGGGCGGCGGCGCAAATCGTCACGAAGAAACGCATCTCTGCGTCCCTGCCAATTAAAATAAATCATTAATAAACACTGATTCTAAATTACTGCTGTGTTTTGAACGTGGATTCAATATATTTTCAGTATAAACATATTTACTTCTTTTGTTGTGAATTTGTCTCCTATATTTATCTCCTGTCACTGCTCTGTTGCAGATCATATGTTTAAAATTCGAGCCCTAGTAAGTTCATTTTGCTGTTCTGTTCTGTTCTGTAAATGACTTCAATATTTGATTTGTCGTGTCCCCCTATAGATTATCCTCAAAATTATAACCCTTTATCTTAACACAGCACAAATCACTCTTTTTAAGGTGAATTACTTACCTAATTCAGACAAACAAGAAAATATATACGCTATACATTATTAATGAATGAATTGTGAATAAAACACAAATCTTCTTATATATAAAAATCAATATTTGTTTGTTTATTCGTATTTTATGCGCTGCCATACCGTTCATCCGATTGTGATAAAACTTTTGTGGTTTGTTGTGCGCACGCCCGCAAAGGTTATAGGCTATATATAATGGTAAGCTCTAGCGTTATGAAATTTGTATAAATGAAAATGCTTGTATTTGATATATTTTAGCAGCAGGGAAGAAAGGAAGGAGGAGGACAGGGGAGGCGGGGTTCGAGGGAGGGGTGACAAAGGAAGGGGAACGCGGGAGGGGAAGGGGAACGGGAACGCACGGGAAAATCAATTTATTTAATTGAATGGCATTGCAAAGCGTGCAGGGTACCAGCTAGTTAATCAAATAAAATTTACTTGTGCATGCCGGGATTTGAATCCGCAATTCCTCCAGATCGTAACCAAGGATCATAACCACCCAACCACGGAGGTCGTCTTATTATCTCGTTAAGAAAGCTAACCGCAAATAATAATATCACTTTAAATAATTATTATGTACGCTTGTTAAAGAGTAACTAACTAATTCTGAGTACCTATGACACCATTCAGAAATTAGAGTCATAAATTAAATATGTCATATTTAGTCGGGGACAACGCTCTATTCCAGGGGTGTCCAAAATTTTATTTTTTTATTATGAATTATTTCATACGTATTTCAACGTAATGTTGATTATTCCAATTTGACAGCTCGTAACGCTCACGCAAACTCTGAAAAAGTATAAAGGAACTATCCAATACGGCTACTATCTTGACAGGATTGACCAGACACGGAACACATAAACAAAATTTCCAGACAGATGAAATGCAAAACGCTTGAGTTAAACTATTATTAATTTTAACACTATAAAATGTATCAAAATCAAGGGATAACGTTAATTTCATGCATATCTACATACCTACACTGCTATCAAAAGTTTAAATATGTTTTATATATACTCAAAATAAAATCAATATCTTCAACTTTGAGGACAGAATTTGAACAATTCATCAAATTTTAAAGTCAATATTTAGTTCTGTGAAAGTCCTATTCAAGTTTTATAACACAAAAGTACTGTGAAATCTCCGGCCCACAGGAAATAATAACAGAACTTGAATAGAACTTTCACAGGACTTGAATTTTTACTTTGAAATTTGATGAATTGTTCAAATTCTGCGCAATAACCCATCTAAGTCTTCTATATTTTAATCTGTTAATTTTGTGGAAGAATTCCTTTGCACATTTACATAACCAAAAACCATTCATTGTTCAGCAATAAATTATTGTAAAATTATCAACGAAGTACTGTCAGAATCGCCCTGTTCAGAATCGTTCCACTGTTCGTTTTCAATCGTCAGCACCGCTCGGAACCGGAACGTAATGGTTTTAGCCGTGTTTAGTGGCTAAGTCTGAATAATCAGATACTTCGAAACCTTCCCCTTTCCTGTCTCCTTCCCCTCCCCGATCCCATCAGCCTCACAACAGGTCCCAAATGGGGATGTGTTAGTCCCAGTCATCCGTCCCAGTAAACTGACTCTCATACAGTGCAAAATGCATGTAACAAAATGCAAAACTAATCATGAATTATGGGAAAGGAAAGCCACTGCTAGTGGCATTTCGCGCCGTTTACTGTTGATTCATTCATGTATACGTTTCATGCGTGTATACGCAGCCTTATGCATTACCAATACACACATTAAAAAAAATCTGGTGTCAAATGAATCACAACATATTTATTTTTTTTAAATTTAATTTATGATTTTTTTAAATAAGTATTATTTATTAATTTTTTTAATGGTTAAAAAAGAATGATATTCCAATCTCCCAGAACTTTAATGATTAAAAATTATAATGTATCTGTCGTATTGGCTCCCCTGATCTATTCGTTCTATATTTAAATTGAAATCGTCGAACAAATTGTAGGCGCCATAAGGAAGGCCCATTTGCAGCAATCGTTGGGCCTATAAATCTGCCAATTCAATTTATTGCTCCAAACAATAATAAAGTACCCACTCATGAAGTCATGGTGCAGACATCTGTCCAAACTATTCATTAATCAAAACGACCATCTCTATGTGGGGCACACTTTATAATATATTGGTTATTGAGTAGGTACCGAGTAATTAACAATAATTGTTCTATTTGAATTTATCGGTTGGTGTTATTTATTTATTTTTCATTAGACTTGGTTTGGTTGGTACTATTTGTATCTAAGTAGGTAACAAATAAATGTTTTTGGTAGGAAGTCAATGCCATTTTTATTAAATACAAATGCTTGTGGTAGGAATGTTTTATTTATTCAAGGATGTATTGTCTTCGACAAACAATTTCAATTAAACAAGTATTGGTCCATCACAGATTTCGTCAGTCATTATGAGAAAGACAAATTTTGTCGATGCAAACATGTTACCAGAGGAAAATGGATTGTTACTAAATTGATTGTTAACATACATATTAATTTTTATTATTACCAGTGCACTTCTTTGATGGTGGGGATTGACTTTTGTTACATGTATCTACTGTAGGTACCATAATCTCACCACCCGGAGAATATACCTAATATAAAATTTCTCAAACAAAAATTTTGGTGGTCAAATCATGCTAATCGGATAACTAAATGCAAAAAAAATATAAAATTTCTGTAGTTATATACCAATTTATAATAAAGTACAATAAAAATTTCACTTTATCTTGCAAGATTATTGTCGAACTTATTTGAACCCGAGCGATTCCCGCCCGAAATCCGCAAACATATGGTTCGGTATTCTCTCATGAGGGGCCATCCATAAATTACGTCACATCTTAAGGGGGGGGGGAGTAGAGAAGTGTGACATTGTGTGACAAGGGGTATGGGGGGGGTCATCAGCTCTGTGATGTCACATGTAAAAATCTAAATTATTTTGGTGAAGACAAAGCATCGACTGTTATTTCCTTTAGTAGGTTTCGTGTGTAACTGGTCGTTGCCTAAGTTCGTATTTGTCCAACAGACCATTAGAAAATTTTACGGGAGGAGAAGGTTTTCTTTCATTATTTCAATTAAACATTATGAGAGGTATTTAAGATAAAGCTATTTTCGTAAAGTTAAAGGTCTCATTAGTTGAAATAATTCTTATATAAGTGATTAACCATACTTTTTTATACTCTATTTTTAATTTTAAAGAGGAGATTGAGCAAAAACTAAAATGGTCTGTTGGACAAATAAGAACTGAGGCGACGTGGTGGAGACTGTCCCCACTGTCCCTCTGCGAAGAACCGCCACTGGTTATTACCTACGTTAACTGCAATAATCAAGGGACGGTCCAACGATCTTTAGGGAACACGTCGGGTGCGAAGTGCACTCCCAAAAGTATTTATTAGATTACATTACATTATACATTATTCATATTATAATACAAAGTTCTCCGGCGCGTCTGTCTGTCTGTCTGTACGCGATAAACTCAAAAACTACTGAACGGATTTTCATGCGGTTTACTCCAATAGGTAGAGTGATTCATGATGAAGGTTTAGCTATATAATTTGTCAAGATTTTGTGTAAATTGGTTGAAATTTATAAGAATGTCTGTGAGTGGACTGCCCCGGCTGGCAAGCGGCCGGTGTGAATTTGATTTGCATGCAAATTAACAGATGGCGTTGTGTTTCGTTAGCCACAGCAACGCGTGGCCAGGTCAGCTAGTTTATTATTATTTTTAAATTAGCTGCACACAGGAAGCCCTGAGAAAAAAATCTTCCAAGGCCTATCACCTTTGGGGATGCTGTGTGGATGGTATTTTTATGGAAAGGAAGGAGAGGAAGTTCTAGTAAGGAAAAGGGTATGAGAGATGGGTAGGAATCTGAAGGTCAATGTGTCTGCAGGAGTGACGTATGAATCTATCCCTCTCACTGCGGTTCAAGGCGACGGGCCGAGAGAGTCTGGCTAGAGGGATCAAAAGGTCTCCCTCAGCCAGTCTGGCTCACTCGACCAGGCAGACCGGCCGGGTCAGGAGAGGCCGCGGCCGCGGTAGGTGGGCAAACGCATTCGCCGTCAAGAGCCAAACAAACCTCGCTCCATGAACTCGGACACCCCTGCCAAGTCACCAAACATAGCGAATCACTTTGGGTGGTAGAGGTGTTGGTTATCCAAGAATTTAGTATGAATTTAGACTTCAATGACTTCGGTTTTCAAGCTTTTTCAAATTCCATGTCAGTTGATCCCCCGACGCATGGGCGTAGCCAGGTTTTGATTTAGGATGGGGTAAAAAATAAAAATCTAGGGTAGGTACTGTTAAAAAGTAGGCTTCTACAACATATTCATGCTCTAGGCTCTATGAATGCAAATATTATGAACGGAAGAAGGAAAAACCATCGTACGAAGTGCTGTAAATTAAAAAACACGACTCGGTCGACAATCCCAGAAGTCGTGCATCGGCCAGCCAGGGTGGGGCAAACGCCTCACCTTGCGTACTTATGCATAATGTGCAATCGGTTTAGGGAAAATACGGTAAACCTAATTTCACAAAATATAAATAATTGACCCTGAAAGGATGTACAGAGAGGATATACCGCCGAATAACAAAAGTATGAAACATATTTTCATTCAAATTCATCAAGGAAAAACTGCTTCTCTATTTAGTGTGCATACCAGCGCATAAGTACAAAAAAATCCACACTGTGTATAAATTCGTTTGAAATTCATACCAACTTATTTATTATTTATTTTTTTAAGTCGATTTTAAAATTATAATTGGTAAATAATGCACAAAAAATTATAATTTTTGAGTAAATACCATTTTCGCATCAACTGTCGGGTTACCCTTTCTAAGTATCTGTTCGAACATTTTTAGCCTTTCTATCAAAGTGGAATGATTGCATACCTAATACTTATCAATTATCTGCTGAGTAGGTACCTAAGTAAAAAAAAAGCATTAGATATCACGTAAATAAGAAATAATCTTTTGACAGTCCAACCAGGAAGATTTTACTGTTTTAGGACAGTTATTTTAGTTCGGATCTACCGAACTTATGAACTGACCTGAGAATGAAAACTGTCTTTGTATTATTACGATTTGATGTTTTTTTTAAGGCCAAAAGGATTATCTTGATTTATTTTTGGATCATTATGTATCAAGAATCTATCAAAAGGACTGCCCGTTTCTGCACAGAGTCGAGGGTTTTTACAGGTATATTGGGGCTTCAAATCGCGGAGGTGGCTGCCAAATTCAACCGTGTGGCGCACTTGCGATTTGTACAGGGTTAGCAGTTGTGTAGGTACTATTAAAGTATCTGCGGGCCCTGAACAGTACCCTCAGTTTCTGAGATGCTAACTTAACTCTGGCTTCGATGGAGCCCCCGTACCGGAGCTGGTCACTCAAAGTTAAT
This sequence comes from Glyphotaelius pellucidus, assembly GCA_936435175.1. NCBI lineage: Eukaryota > Metazoa > Arthropoda > Insecta > Trichoptera > Limnephilidae > Glyphotaelius > Glyphotaelius pellucidus. The sequence continues at coordinate 22,330,524 of OW386552.1, read as the reverse complement.
CCAAGCAAATCAATGGAGGGTCTGTTTGGAAGATTGCTTCCGTTGAAGAGGACTAAACTTTCATTTCGATCTCTTTTAGACGTAATTAGACATGATTGGGTCTTTGAAACATTAAATTCGACGAGGTTATTCTTACCCCAAGAGAAACTCTTGAGGTAACCGTCCATTCTTTGCTTCAAAGCCCTCCGAGCCATTGGGGTTTGTGTGCCCTTTGGGGGCTTGTCAAAAAAAAGCTAACATGGACTGAACTGTCATCCGCATAGCAATGAATGGCACACGAAATGCAAGATCATTGATGTGCAACAAAAACAAAATCGGAGACATAACCGATCCCGTGGGATGCCAGCATTTATCGAATGCGAGGAAAAGGTGAAACCAACAGCAAATGTCTGATCGACCTCTCCCTCAAAAAGTCGGCAATCCACATAGAGTTATACAATTAGAGGCGCTATTGCCTACTAAAATCTCATCAAAACGTGTTCAGCTATTCGAAAGCGATAAGCGGTGCGCGTATACCGGATTCGTTAGAGCGTTGGAAGCGTTGGAAGCGTTGGAGGTATATTGGAGGTAAAAACGTTGAACACATTTTTGCGTTTCATGTCTCATCTAAAATACATCAATGGCAATCCACAAGATTTAATATGTTATAGGTACACAAGGATTTAATGTGTTCATTTCGAATTATAAAATTTGAAATTTAAAATTTTTTGCCTTTTAAAAACAGTTTTTAGTTTTCGGATTCGTTCAGTAATATTCCATTTATTTAGATTTTATTGTAAAGCTGAAATATTTTAACTTCTGTCAGAATATGCCCGAGGCCCATGGTAAATGTATCACAGTCTAATAAAAAATAAAACAAATACCTCGAACCTGTCATAGATGTTCTATTTCTCTAAATGGGTAACCTAAAACCAAGTATCAATAACGAGATGTCATTTAAACAAATGATTTTCTGCAATGGTCATCATTTGGGTCACTTGCAGCAAGTGCAACGAACCGCGACTACTGTGGTGTGTGGTGTGTTTTAGATTGATCTATTTCTGCTATAACACAATGACAAGCACAATTAATTTTTACTATCATCGTAAATTTAATTGGGACATTTGTGGAACCAGGGTAAAGGTTTGGAAGGTCAATCAAACTAACACATTAATACGCAGACCCAACACGAAGCCCCCTTATTGGAATTTTTTGTAAAGTGAAAATCTTTAGCACCGTTGTGATTTGAAACTCGATGAAACGGAAATGAGCGACATTAAAAAAAGACAAACAGATACATCTGTATGATTTAGGTGTGAAAGAATGAGATAGCAATAAAATATTTATTTATTTCACGGCAGGTAGGTACTCGGTTCAAATATAATAAATCCACAGTCCCACGCAAGTCTACTTTAGTGTAGTGGTGTAGTGGTACAGACATTCAGCGGACCAAGCAATCAATATCCAATCTTCGAACCACGCCAAAATGAACAGGCAAAATAAAACACAAAGCGAGAAAGCGACATCTAGCGACTCCGAAGAAGATAACACAAATTCTAGTAAGATGACCACATGTAAAGGAAAAGGTGCACTGGAATTCGAAGACAAAAATATGGAAAAATCGTCCTTCGCATTAATAAAAAAAAGTGCTTCGTAGTCCCGCTCTTGTCTACTTTAGTTTTCTGAAGGTTTCACTTCTACCGCGTGTGAATTGCACATTCTGATTTTATTTAAATTCATCGAACCCTCAGCCTTCGGAGTCATAATCAAACCGGTAGACAATTAGGTGCAGGAGGTCGTTAGTAGGTACATAATATTATGAGAAACATTATTTATTATTATTACTAAGTCTGGCGACATTGGTTTCCAAAATATGGAAGAGATCTCTAGTGTTCTTCTTCACTTTAAAAGGTTAGGTGCACTGTGATGTTAGGAAGGTGCAATTATAGTCAACAAAATATAAGATTTTTTTATTCCGACGTAACAATTAATTAGTAATTCTCAATTTTAAAATTCATTCCCACAACTTTACGCAAGAGAATTAAAAAAAATATTTGTTAGGTATTTTCGTTTAATTTCTTATAATTTTTTCAGTTGACACCGTATTTTGTTAACTAATATTTTATATGACGTAATACCTACGAGATATAAGGTTTTCGTAAAATATGTAGAAATAAATATAGCGTAACATTGCCGGGTGGAATCAAAAAGTTGAGGAACACTATGAAAAATCCAGATCGGCGTTGATGATGTGGATTCAAAATGGGAGACCATCGCACGGCCCCTTTGTGGATGAAAGAAAACAGGAAAGGAAGGAGTTCAAAACAGCCCTCAAACACTGCCAAAGCTCTGTCGAAAAGATTGCTAAAAGATAGCATTATTCAAGCACTTCAATTTGGGAGGCGGGAATGGGTACCGCCGCCCCGGGAACCTTTATTGGATAACCAACACCTTTGCCATAGGTCACCCCAAGTGGTTCGCTACGTTTGGTGATTTAGTAGGGGTGCCCGGGTTCATGGGGTGAGGTTTGTCTAAATCTTGGATGCGGATGACCAGGACACACTGAACCCCAAATTCCTACCCACCCCTTAAAAACCTTTTCCTTCCCAGAACTCTCCTCCCTTTCCTTAAAAACGCACTCCTCCTCCTCCACACAGCATCCTCAAAGATGACATAGGCCCTAAGGGAAATTATTTTCCTCAGGGCCTCCTGTGCGGAGCTCATGTAAAATAAAAAAAAATTAAAAAATTACTCACAAAAATTTAATTACTTACCAAAAATAAGAAAGCACAAGAGTATCAATTACAAAGGAGGAAACCCTAAATTGGGGGATCTTGAACTTTGGAGAAGGTGCAGAAAGAAGAAACAATAAAGAGGAGGAAAATCGATCATAATTTTAAAATTTAGGAATGTGCCTGATTATTTTAAACGTTTACAAAGCCAACTTTAATCTTTTCAAATTCACTTTGGGCGTCATTTTTAATTAAATGAAAACAAATAATTTTAATAATTACACAGGCCAACAGTGAAAAAACTTTTTTGATAATTTTTACTAATTCCTGCGTAAGTAGGTGACCTGATTACGAAAAAAATTATAAAAAAGTCGTATCACCCACCAATTTTTCACATTTCACGATTAAATATGCTTGATGAGCCTTAAAGTCCACTTCTTGCACAGCCATCTTGACTTTTTTCCTGAAAATTTAGGTGATGTGAGTGAAGAGCAAGGGAGACAGTTTCATCAGGACCTAAAAGAGATGGAGAAACGATACCAGGGACGGTGGAATATCAAAATAATGGGTGATTACTGTTATGAACACATAACAGTAATCACATCGGCGTAAACACATCGGCGAAAAAGCTACGCAAGAAACTTAAAATATAACCAATTTTAAAAACTAAGAATTTTTAAATTTTTATATGTCAAAATTTTTCTATTTTTTGAAATAATAAATTGATATCATATTGTGAAAGAATGGTGAGTGATGATATCATATTGTGAAAGAATGGTGGGTGATAAAAAACTGCTATGAAATACGGGTTCAGCATCCAAAATTACATAAAATTTTGGTAAATTTGTTTAAAAAGTTTTCACAAACATTTTTTTTGTTGGCCTGTGTTATTTACTTTCACTAAAAAAATTTTGTCTTTAGTTCTTATTTGTCTGTACTTGAATGTCTTTTGTTACTTTTATTAATATTAACCTTATCCTGACGAAGAAACCTTTGGCTTTGGAACATGTTCATAAATTTGATTAAATAATGGTGCTTTACAGTTATTTGTTTTCATTTAATTTATAAAGCCATTTAAGCAACGTTTTAAGTAGAATGCATAAATGTAGACGTGGGTTAGAATGAATTATTTGGAGAGTTCTTTATAATCGTGGTTTGATATTTACGCTGGCTTCGAGTCTACGGTGTTTTGAGTTTAAAATCGTCTAATGGTGTAACACCCACGGGCTATAAGGCATAGAATGGTTTAATGTCACCAATGGTCATGCCAGTGGGGAGAGCAATCTTGTTGTTAAATAAATTCACAATTTATTTAACACCAACGAAGCAGAATTAGACGGCAAGCCTTGTTGCTGCCAGTATAAAATAAGATTTACCCCCTTGCTGGTAGAATTTTTTTAGATTTTGCACAGATGTTAGGCGATTTGGTTGCTTGGCAGTTAGGAGCGCATTTATAAGTAGGGCAATTATTGTTATCCCTATGTATCTTAATTTTGTAGTGTTCTTAGAATGAAAAAAAATAATTGAAATGAATACATTTCCACCAAGATTGGCTAATCTAAAAACGAGGGACAATCGTACAAGGTTCAGGGGATTTTTTAATGTAAAATAATAAATTTATGTTTGGTGTTTAAATTGTTCAAAACATTTTTTTTTTTATTTAAGATGAATCAAATTTGTTGATGTTATTATTGAGTTCTGCGAGCATTTTAGTTTGTATCATTGCGACATCTGTTTCAATGTTCGAGGCCATTATAAAACAGTATAATCACAAATGTTATATTTCGCAATTCCGTCAGGGACCTTTGACATTTGTATTTACCCTTAGTTATATTTATAATGAATGACCAGGCTGTATGAGAAAAAAAATGGGAATTTTTGAAAGCGTACAAAAAGCAATTGAAAATTTCTTAGATTTTCCCTACATGGATAGGTATTTATATTTCTTTTAGTGTGTTCAGAAGTTTCAATTTTAGTTGATCAACTTTTATTGATCGACAAAAATTGTATGAAAAAACTTGTTTAACTTTGTGCAAAGATAGGTCCGTTCCGTTCCGGTGCGTGAATTGCAATCTTTAGAGCACAGGCGTCGGGTGGGAATGCTATCCTTGTTCTACCGGTATTAGAGTGGAAGATAATCTGGAACTAGCGTCATTGATCCCTTCGGCACCGGGGCATAGTCGGGAAACACGCCAAACGCGTCCCCAACATATGTACACGGTTGACATTTGTCGCATGAGAACGGTTCGCTTTTTCGCTCGGCTGTGGAATGATTTGCCGGCCTCTGTGTTTCCTCCTTCCTTCAACACGGGTCTCTTCAAACCAATGTTCATTCCTTCCTCTCCTCAAAAAGACTCTCTACACAGCATCTTAGATGACATAGGCCCTGTAGGAAATTATTTTCCCCAGGGCCTCCTGTGTGGAGTTAATGTAAAGAAAAATAAGGTTCACACTCGTCGACATACTTTCAACTAACTAGTTGACCAAATAAAATTGAAACGTCTGAACCCTCTATTTGGTGCGAGTTTAGAAAGGGAGGTTTTTGTAATTCTTTACAGAAAAAAAATTGCAAAAAATATTTTAATCAAAGGTCAAAAAATATTTTTCATTACGCTCCGACTAGACAGCGTCTTCGAGGACATTGTCCCGGAGTCCCGGATGATAAATTATTACGTTGGACTGTTTTTTTAAACAATCGGTTAAATGAAAAATAAATAAATACCAGACATTCTTAGGGATATTTTATTAACATGAACATTATTTGTATAGTATTTATCTTTATTTAAAGTAAGTTCTAAATGGTCTAAGTTGATTTCAAAATTAAGGGTATGTTGTGTGCATAATTAATGCTAGAGTGATTGATTGAAAAGTTTTTGACATTTTTTATATAAATTGTCATATTATTTTATTTCTTTATCAATTTTAGATTATTTTCTATCTCTATTTGTTACATTTTTCTGCTAACTCTAAGAATGTAAGTTAATTCATTTCTGAAAACTTTATATCTTTTTCGCTTTATTGCACAACCCTTGCTCTTAAAAAAAGAGTCTGATAAAAGATATATAAAATACTTAATATAAAATCAAAAATTCAAATTCTTCGTATGTTTTGTGTCTTAGGATTAAAAACATGTAAAAAAAAAACCTTAAAATACATCAAAATCTGTTAAAATAGTTATGATCATAAGTGATCAATGCTCGATTTTCCGTATTCATTATTAAGATTCTAAAAATTATAAGATCGTGCAATATTTTTTATACTTACTTTCAGCCGGTGTTCAAAACTCCCCTAAAACTGTCAGACAAATCAACTGGGCACTATTTATATGATTGGACTATAAACAAAATCTACTGTTCCATGGATTGGAACGCGACAAATGAATTTAATTTGAAATTCCCGCCCAATGGCTGTTTTCCCCAACGTCTAGCCGCCGACGGGAGACGGAGAGCTTCTGCCATTTTCCCGGCGAGATAGCTTCCCTTTTAACACGCATACTCAGAAGTGGACCGCAGCTTCTACCAATTACATTGATTGAGAAGCGGGCAGATTTTTTGATCAACACATTACAACATACGCGGCATCTAATGGTTATAAAGAAAACAATACTAAATTTTGTACCGAAGTCCAATGAAACATTATATTGGGGCATTATACAGGATGTTATAGGCATTATACAGGGGGGGGGGGGGGGCGGTGGAAGGGGTGGCCCGTCCCGGGCCTCTGGTCCTGGGGCCTCCAAACGCCTCCATGTTCCCTTGATCAAATCCTAATTTAGGCACCAGGACATCGTAAACAAAGTTTTTTGTATTTTTTATTTCATTTTCTGAAAGGTGCATTTGTTAAAAATTCTCTCACCAGACTTTTTCAAGAAATTCGAAAAATTGACGGAGGTACAGTATTTTATGTGAAACCGTCTGAAACAGTTTGTATGTTGAATTATTCCTCAGCAAAACTTTGAATGCGTTTTTCTCGAAACGTTTTTTTAATACGTTTTGACACTGGTGACAACATATTAAAAAAAAAACTATACATCATTTGCATAGACTAAGTCTTAAACTGTTCGAAAATCCAGTGTCTATGGCACCACGTAGGGGAATTTTGATATCTAAAAAAAAAGATAAAATGGCGGACCAGCGAATTTTATTTTCGAATTTTTATGGAAAATTTTCATCGTTCATTAAAAAAATACAAGGGGGCCCTTTATAAAAAAAACCTATGTGGTGCAATAGTGACTGGATTTTCAAACAGTTTAAGACTTGGTGCATGCAAATCGGATGAATATTTTTTCTAATATGTTGTCAACCAGGTTGAAAAACATAGTTTCGGAAAAAACGCGTCCAAAGTTTTGCTTACGGATAATTCAACATACAAACTGTTTAAAACGGTTTTATATACAAAATGCTGTATCTCCGTCAATTTTACAAATTTCTTTAATGTTTCTTCAAAATTATCAACTATATTATTGACTCACCTACATTATTACATCTCATCTCATTCAATATACCTTCTCGTAGACTCAGAAATAAAGAACTGCTCTTCCACAATCAACGCTCGACTAATTATGGTTATAATTCACCACTATCCAGAATGTGTAGAATGGTCAACTCACGTCAAGACCTTGATTTCTTTGGCATAAGCCTAAATGATTTTTGTCGCTCACTAAACAATTGAAGATATTTTATATTATTCTATTTTTAGCAAAGTCTTGACTTGACTTGACTTGACACTTCTATTTCACTTCTATTTTCTTATGTTATATCTGTTTGTCTTTGCTTTCATATACCATCCTTTATTCTTGTAATGTACATTTACAAAATTTCGTGTTACTTTATTGTAAATTGGACGTTAGTCCGTTAATAAATAAATAAAACATTTGGTGAAAGCGTTATTAACAAATGCATCTTTCATAAAATGAAATTTAAAAAAATCACTAACATTTTTTTACAGTCTCCTGATACCTAAAAGCTTTGTTTGGGATTTGATCAAGGGAACATGTAGGCGTTTGGAGGCTTACAGGACCAGAGGCCCGTGTGAACTGAATAAAAAGCTTGTAAAATTACATCAACTTCTTAAACTAGGGGGGGGGGGGGCTCATTCAGCTTTGCTGCCCGGATCTCTGACGGGCTTAGTCCGCCACTGATCCCCTGAAATCATAAGCTTTGTGAACAGGTACTTAAATACCAACCTACTTAATTATAAACCATATATATTAAGTAACTTTAAAAAATTAAAGTAAGGTATTATACAATTTGTTTAAGGAAACTTCAATATCTCAATGATAATTCTTTTTTAATATTTCTTCAGATACGTAGGTACTTACCATGATATTAAAAAGTGAATAAGAAGTCCAAATAAACACGACGATTTCACATTTAAAAAAAAATAAAAATATACATTTTCTGAACCATAAGAGCGGCCCCATCTAAAAACAGAAACGGAACGTGCAAACAAATCTACAGACAGACGACATGCAAAACGGTCGAATTGAAACAGGACTACGCTACTATCAGTCAATAATTTTCATTCGTAGGTAAACGATAAAATTCCAATTAATTATTTTCAAAATTCTGGTAGATAGAACTTAGAATAATAAAATTTCTAAAACTCCCCTACACCATAATAGTTTTTTTTTATCAAACTTATCAGTTGCGCCTCCCAATATATTGCATGCGTAGCCGGCGATGTGCTGTCATATGAATTACGTACACTTTGTCATATTACATCAACTCTATTTTACAAATACTTAATAGCGGAATGCACAATGGGGTCTCGCTGCCAAATCTAATGAGATACAAATAGCCTTCTTGGGCGATAGCATCTCCGTCTAATAATAATGCATATGCGTGATAATATATTTCAAACATTGACAGTCATAATTTGTCGTGTTTCCTTAGGGACTCTATGATTAATGGCTTTTAATTTATCTTGTTAGCGGTTAGCTGAGAGAGATGTTAGTTTTAATCACTTCGAGTAGGTGCCTAAATGGGTAGGTATTTCTTTTTACTAGGTGGATGCTCACACTTTGATATTTTGTGTTGTTGCATTTGAATGTAATGAAAACATGCTTGAATCGAAATCGTAGCCTGCCGCTCAAAGTGAAAAGCGTGGAGCCAAGGGGACTGCCGTCACTGCCGTCTCAAAGTGAAAAGCGTAGAAGTATGGGGACTGCCGTCTCAAAGTGAAAAGCATAGAAGTATGGGGACTGCCGTCTCAAAGCGAAAGGCATAGAAGTATGGGGACTGCCGTCTCAAAGTGAAAAGCATAGAAGTATGGGGACTGCCGTCTCAAAGTTAAAAGCATAGAAGTATGGGGACTGCCGTCTCAAAGTGAAAAGCTTAGAGCCATAGATTTATATATAACTGGATGAATAACTCGCGTAAATTGGCTGGTCTTCCGGTTTTGACGGCCGCCATCTTTAAAGAGGGCAAAAGATACGAGAACTCAGGGAACTTCTTAGGGGGAACTCGCAAATCTCAAATTTTTGTTACTAAAAAATGTTATTAAATATTTTTCCTTTCTGTTTTCAGTTGTGTTGCTTAATGAATTTTAATAAAGTAAAACTGCGACTTAGTATATTTCGCATAAATAAATCGCAATATATTTTTAAAAAGGATCGTTGGAACAACTTTATGTAAGGAAGATTAATTTCGAAGTAAACTTCAATTCTGAAATTTCATTCAGGACATCACAAGTCATGCGGTTGTACATTGTTTTATAACTTGTGATAAACTTACATTATCTTAGATCAGTAACAATGACGTAGGTGGGGTAGGTGTAGGTATATGCTGAGAAACAGAAGAAAAAAACTGTAGGATTTAATAGGTGAATCATTTTTCATTCTTACAAAATTACAACTTTTATTATCAGAACATCATGTGCCGTTAACATGTTAACACTAAATGTACCGACAAGCAAGAAAAAAATAACAGTCGTACATAATAAATGGCAGAAATATTTTTTTTGAGTATTAAACATCTATATAGCTTATGTGCAAACAAAAAATTTATACATTATTAAATAATATTAGTTTGTGAAATTTCTGCCTAAAGTTTGCTTTATTATTATGTACATTTTCTAGTGAAAATATTCTTGCGTAAGTTTTCAATCTTAATAGCGCAGATTTCTCATTTTAAGGGAAATCTATAATAAGTACATTAAGCATTAGTAAAATTGTGTTATTTGAGGTTATTTATTTACGGACAAATAGTCCATTCAATTTAATAATAACACGAATAAGAAACAGAGATGACGTGAAAGGAGAGCCCATATAAATGGAGAGCAATGACAATACAAATGTAATATAAAAAGTAGGTACATATAGAAGATAGATACAAATCATATCTTGAAGAAGGTTTAAAAGGTTTTAAAAATTACACATTGCGTATCGACTGTCGTAAGTAATTCAGGCTTACACCAAAAAATTCAATGCTTTGACTTGCGTTGACAAGTCTCGTCATTCCGGACAAAATATAATGTATTACCTACCTATTCATAATTAGTAGAATGTTGATTGAGGAACAGCAATTCATTATTTCGGAGTCTACGGGAAGGGATGTTAAACTGGACGAATTGTAACAAAGCAGGAGGGTCAGTAATACTGTCGATAATTTTGAATATGCAAATTAGATCGGAGTATTTTCTACGTTTTTTTTAAAGAAGAAATGTTTAATATTATTTGTGTTGTTATATGAAGTTATTTACTCACCGGTGAAAAGATATCCTTCCTTCCTTTGCAAAAAAACATTTTGTTAATATTAATATAACGCCGAACAGAGTCAAACTTCAAACAGACGGCTGCTGGCGGCTTCTTTTGCCCGATTTAAAGATGGCGGACGTCGATTTCCGGTGGACCGCTCAAAATTCGCTACGGCAAAGAGAGTCATCCATCCAGTTATTATATAAATCTATGCTTAGAGCTATGGGGACTGCCGTCTCAAAGTGAAAAGCATAGAACTGTGGGGACCATGACCGAACGGACTAAAATACCAGGTGTCATTTTTTTTAGAAATTCAAACTTTTCAAGATTGGTTCTTTAAAAATTCTTCTGAGGAAAAATATTTATGTCAGGGAAAACAAAGTAATTTTTAAAAAAATCATCACGTAGAATCACTTCCTGAAGTTGGTGCAATTAACCCTCGGACACCCTGTGTATAATTCAGATAATGGTCTTTCATCGGAGTTGTTTTACAGAACTTGAACAATTCATCAAATTTAAAAGTTGATATTCAAGTTCTGTGAAAGGTATGTTCAAGTTCTGTTATTATTCCATTATGGACCAGATGTTTCCCAGAACTGAAATAAAAACAGAACTTTCACGGAATTTCAACATTACCTTTGAAATATGATAATAATTCATTAATTTTGTAGGTGTTTATGGGTACGGCTGCCCCGGGAACCATTCATTGGATAACCAACACCTCTGCCGTAGGTAACACCAGGTGGTTCGCTACGTTTGGTAACTTAGCAGGGGTGCCCGGATTCATGGGATCAGGTTTGTCTAGGTCTTGGCGGCGGATGCGTTGCGAGCCGGATCGGAGAAGACTGCTTGAGTGAGACCTTCAGCCGGACTCTCTCGACCTGCAGTGGGAGGAATGGATTCCTCACTCCTGGACACACTGACCCCCAGATTCCTACCCACCCCTCATACCTTTTTCCTTCCCAGAACTTCCTGTCCTTCCGTCCCCTAAAAATACCCTCCTCACAGCATCTCCAAAGTTTTACATAATCCCTGGAGGACAATATTTTCCTCAGGGCCTCTTGTGGGAGTTTTTTTCAATTATTTCTGGCTTTCACCCTTCAAGGGTGTTCTAGGCCATCATTTAAAATAACAGAGAAAGGAAAGGTGCACTTAAATATTAATTTTATTTAAATGTGCAAATTTCAGACTTAACTGGAAGATCGGAGTCGAGTTCAGACTTAGAAGAGAGAGATGTAATGGAGGGAGGCAATTTTAGATAAAGCTTGATTGAAGAAGAGAGATTTATTTAGTTTGAGAGATTTGAATCTGAAAAAAGAGAGATTTATTTATTTAGAGAGGGACAACAAAAAAATATGTGATCTATAGTTCCCACTTCTAGACTACAGAATGTACAATCTGGGGAGTGAAGGAAGTGAATTTTAAAAGGTGAGAAGGAACAGAACAATGTCCTATTCTCATTCGAATAAGTGAGAAAATTTCTTTTTTGGAAAATTGGGGGAATTTTTGAAACCACGGTTTTGATAGGATAATCCTTTGTATTGAGGCATAGCAGGCTTCCTTGGATGGACCAGCAATGTTCCAATACTCTGTCCAAACATTGCGGGATCTATCGTTGATGATGGAAAAAATATCAGATAGGGGAATATGGTTTACGAGGGTAACAGTAGGGTTGGACGCTCCTTGTTTTGTCAAGGAATCCGCAATATCGTTACCCACTATGCCAACATGTCCAGGAATCCAAATCAGAGTTACGGTTTTTCCAGAGCTTTGAATGGAGGCTATCAGAACTCGAATAAGACACGCAAAGGTTGAAGAAGAGGACTGGATTTAAGTTTTTGGAAGGAACTGAGAGAGTCAGAAAGAACAAGAGAATGTTCATAATTATTTTTGATTATGTATTTGAGAGTTTCAATTATTGCAATGCACTCTTGTGGGAGTTACTGTAAAAAATCTAATTCGAATCACAGAATTTTTTATTTTATTTTTTTTAAAGAAAGGCAAACATTCCCGGGTTACGAATAACCTAACAATGTTTGACAATCTTCTTTTACCACCACAATAAACGGAAAATGTTGCTTGTGTCGTGATGGGGGACTTAGCCAGCCGAAGAATCGAACACGCGACGCCCGGGTGGGACGCAAACGCGATGCCTACTCAGCCACTGGCCGGACTGTTCAATACATCTTAACCGATACAACTTGACCCAGGATAATCACCAATTTCGCTAGCACTCCTGGTGCTGCAGTTTTATCATTGTTTATCGACACATAGACAACTTTATTTAAGAGCCATTAACCAGCGGCAGAGAATTTAAATTTCGTCGAACGATGATCTTGCGATCGTACCCTTGCAACTGTAAAGGGCGGTTCCGATGAGAAAAATTAATTGTTCTCCATTCCAGCATTTTAACATAATAACTCAATATCGATTTTATTTCATTCAAAATTTCCTTTGATAAATTACCTACAATCAAAAATGCTCAAACTCGTGATGATAAAACTATTAAAATTATGTACTTTTGTAATTATTTTTTGATCATAAGTATTTATAATTTTTCAATAATGTCTAAGCAAAATAAGAATGCTTTTTTTTTAAATATATTAGTTTGTACGACCGTAGATAAATAGACAAACTGAAGTATTTTCGTCACAAAACAATGGCGCGAATATTTTTTTAATGATTTTATTTGAACTAAAATAAAAATTCTGAAATGTAACTTTCCCAAATAATGTATTGATTTATTTTACTGCATGATTATATGATTTGAAATGTATGTTGTATAATACAATTTTTTTTTTGAAAATTTAACAAATCGACCAACGGTAAAACCTAATTGTATTAAAAATTAATATTTTTCTCAAAATTTAAAACAAAGCTTTACTAGATAAAAAGAACTGTCTTTTGAAATCAATTTATAATTTTTTGTGGAAACATTTAAAAATGACATATTTCCGGTTTTGTCTGGTATATCTTATCTGGATTCCCTCTTAAGGTTGAAGGCTTCGATAAAAACAGCTTTTGTCGAATTCAACTATCAAACGCCATTGCCGAGTGTGGCACGATAATTTTGATTAAAAAACCTTTGTCGTTTTAATGTTGACAATTTTGAGGTGGTCACGTCGATGGCTTGGTTCGGCGACCGCTGGTCTAACAAATAACTTCGAACATCTGACATCTGATCTGTTCCACATACATCGTCCTTCTCAATCAGTGCTCGAATTCAACGCGTCCACAGTTCGCTTTTCATCATTCATTCTGAATAAAACGTGATTTATTGGACAACAAGAAATAGGCTAGGCCGCCAGGCTATTAATTTATTAACAATTATTATATCGAAATGTTTTAATATTTTAAGAACAGGAAACTAGCGGAAAAATTGATTTGTAATTATAAACTTTCTACTCAGTATAATTAGATAGGGAGGTACCTCGAAATTTAGATCGTAATATGCATTTTATTTGGTATTTTTCAAAAAAACTAAATTCTGGGTAAATAGTGTTTTTAATGTTCCCTAGTAGTTAGGTTAGGTTAGGATCGCCCGGGTTACTGGGCAATAGCGGATTATAACATATTTTTAAAGATGTTTTTAAGCACCACAGCTTATAATAACACCACAGCAAGTTGAAGAAATTGAAATAAGAAAGAAATTCCTTACAAAAATTCGAAAGTGTTCGCAAATATCACACTGCTAGAGCTCACCCTTCTGCTTAAGGCCACGCTTCCCGGCCTAAAAAGAAGAAGATAGAGAGATATGTAATTACGAATGTTGGACAGAGCGCGCCAATATTTTCAATGACAAAATTGATGCGAAAATTGGGAAAATGCTTAATAAAACACGACTCGTTTAAAATAGAGCAAAAATCTCTTGGAAGGTCTTAAACCCTCCGTTCATGGAGATACTAACAAACTATGTGATTGTGACACAACCACAAGTACCCTGCAGATGTACTACTTTTTAATGCTGGTTTCCGTACACGGCGCTACCCGAAATATACGGAACTTGATCATTTTTCACGTGCAGCCGTGGAGTTAACACGATGTCAAACGTTGTCAAATGGCTTTTTTTCCAACATCAATCTATGCCTTCTCCACTAAATCCTTTCTTACGTATTCTGGTAATGTGTAGTTATATAAACATGCATTTTTTCCACTTCCAGAACAAATCTAACATTACTTTCATGTTCCGACACCATTTCTGTCAAACGTCAAACGAAAGTAGTAGACCCGAATGCTGCAGCGTGTAGCGCGCTACCAGCACCGTCGGTAGCGCGCTACCGACTTCAACCCGACATCCGTCGCGTACCGCCGTGTACGAACATCAGCAAAATTGTATGGCGGGTACCCACGAGCGGTGCGCGTGCTACGCGCATCAGGCTCAAATAGCTTGTAAGTAGCTCCATGTACGGAGGCGCTAAAGTATCATTTAAAGAAACATTGTAAATTTTTTCACAAATATAACTTGTAAAATAATATAAATAGACTTGTTTTTAATAATTTTCGGAGCATACTTGCGATTTTTTTCTATCGAGGGAATTTCATATAATTTGCGTTTCGGCGTGGAACGAATCTAGATATTATCTTCAAAAATAACATTTATTTTTTTAAGAGCTTAAAAACTTCAAATGTAAGAAATCGGTAGGAATTCGGATAGCGGCGGCTTAATTATTCAGCATTGTTCGGACTTTATTCTGGTTTAAAGGTTGGGAAGAGATGGAGGTAATTTTTCGAAATTCATATAAGCAGTCTCTTGTTTTGAAAGGCCAAATGTGCAAAATTTCATTTACCTAATATTATAATTATGTAATATATACAGGTTGTAAAGATGTACCTACTTGACTTATGCGATACCAAATGATTCCTGACATCATTTGGAGTAAAATATTTGAATGTAAATTTTGATCATTTTTAGTGTTTTTTTTTCTTCAAACCAAACAAAAAATAATTCTTCCACATGTCGTCTCGGGTCACTAAGCCGAGTAACCGCCCAACCCCTCACCCCGACTGTCCAATACCTATTGATTTTTTTTATGTTGAAAAAAAAATACATCAAAAATTTCACCGGACACCAAAATTTCATTTCTGTTTTTTACTCCAAATAATGTCAGGAATCACTGGTTAATAAAGTAAGTCAATTACGTCCCCTAATACCATATATGTATAAATGTATTCCTAGAAGCTGTAGGTACCTACATCTTCTAATTTCAATTTTCATAATGATATTATGTTAACATCTACGTCATCTTTCTGTACCATTTTCCATAAATAAAGTATGTGTCATATTCATCTTCGTGCGAATATTTAAATACTACCGGTCATTCTCCTTGCAATGCTACATTGGTATGTAATTCCAGTCTAGTAAATAATTATTGCTGATTTGTTTCCCAGACGCTGTTACTAGAATTACATCATCACGCCGAGATCGTTATCAGTGATCACATGATATTTTTCTATAAGCTTTCAGTATTTATTTATTAGTACATTTTAGAAAATCAGAGTGTGCATTCACATGCGGTAGAAGTGAAACCTTCAAAAGAGCTATTCTCTAAGAGATCGTTCTCCCGCGAGATGTCCTGTCAGGTTTGTGTGATTTTCTACAGCTGTTAAATGAATAAATAATCATGCATACTTGCAGGAATTCGTGTTTAAAACGACCCAAACTAAAATACGTGACAGCTCACAGCTGAAATTTTGACATCGGCCGATAGAAATAGCAAATAACAGCCGTAGAAAATCACACAACTTCTCGCGGGAGAACGATCTCTTATCACACATTTTAGGGAATAGCCTTTCAGAAAAATAAAGTAGACAAGAGTGGGGAGACTACGAAGCACTTTTTTTTATCAACGTGAAGGAAGATTTGTACCATGTTCCAGAGCACCTTTTGCTATACACTTGGTCATCTTATTGGTATTTGTGTTTTCTTCTTCGGAGTAGCTAGATGTCGCTTTCTTTTGTGTTTTCTTTGCCTGTTCATTTGGAGTGGTTTGAAGATTGGATATTGATTTTACAATTTTTTTGTCATGCTAGCATAATATATGATTTGAAATGTATGTTGAATAATACAAAATTTTGTTTGAAAATTAAAAAAATATAGGTAAAAGCTTATTGTACTAAAAATAAACTTATTTTGTCAAAAATTTAAAAAAAACTTCACTAGATAAAATAACAGTCTTTCGAAAATAATTTATATTTTTTTGTGAAAAAGAGTCAATACGTTTAAAAGTTGATTTAAAGAAGACGTATTTTCGGTTTTGTCTGGTTATTCCCTCTTAATACAGTAACACAAGCAAGAATCTGTTTAAAAATAAATGATTTACCTGTATCTACTTTCGGTACAAACTTTCAGAATTTACTATGGATGTCAGGGTTTGATAGGAAGGAACTTTCGGTAGGAACCTACGATTAGTACTTACGAGTAGGTACTTTCGGAACCCACGTTCAGCATGTAGGTACCTACCTTCGAATACTTTCAGTACCTACTTGTTCCAAGCTTTTGCTATCAGCTACCATGGCAACCTGTCAAAAATGCAACTGAAACTCCACTGCCGCGGCGATCAGCATTGCTGGTTTTTCAGTTGCATTGTTTTCAGTAGCATTGTTGACATGTTGCCATGGTAGCGGCTCACGAACTGTCAAGTTTTGACATGTCAGATTAGAAAATTATCGATTTTGTTAAGGAGATTGATTGCAATTGCATTGAGAACTGGTTTCTTCTCAGTTTCTCCATGAGCGGAGGCCCTTACTCTACACCCGGATTTGTTGAAATCCACACTAAATCATTCCCCTGAGAGCCTTTGCCATATTTTGGGATGCTTTTAAGGAAAGGAAGGAAAATAAATTCTGGAAAGGAAAAGGGTATGAGGGGTGGGTAGGAATCCTGGGGTCTGGTCCAGGAGTGACGGAGATATGAAACCATCCATCCTACTGCGGTGCAAGGCGATGTTCTGTCAAAGGGTGTCCATCAACCATTCTCTCCCGATCCGGCCTGCCATGCAGCTGGCTTGGGCAGAAGCATCCGCTATCAAGACCCGGTCAAACCTCACTTATAGAAATCCGGGCACCCCTGCTAATTCACCAAACGTAACTTACGTTGGGGTGACCTATGTTATCCAATGAATGGTTTCCGAGAAAACCTACTAAGTTTCGGAACCCTTTCGGTAGGTAGACATTAGATACCTACCTTCGATCTCTACTTTCGAAAGCCATTTTCAATGGATACCCAATTTCAGGGCATACAATCTTGATCATATATTTTATTGTATTGATGTAACTCAACCCGAAGTAAAAGAAACGTGTTGTAGTTTCAATAGTTATGCTCATAAAATAAATACTAATCTATTTCCCATGTTTCGCAATTATTCGAGTTCAATGAATTTAACTATTATTTCATATTGCAAAACACATAACAATTGCTTTCATGATACTATTATAAAAGCCAGAGCCTTGTTGTAACCAATGTAACGTGCGTATATACAATACGGACAAATAATAATCGGGGACGCCAGAGGAAGACACGGCACAATCAGGTGAACCAAATACTTCAGTCGGAACATGTCAAGAGTCGGAATAACAGAAGGATATGTATGAGACGATGTATGAATGCGAACGAAGCAAGGAGTGTGTGCCAAGACTGAGTTTTTAGATGACCGGACAACTCGGAATGAAACCAACTCGGAACCACCTCAGAAAAGTCATTAAGAGTGGTGAAAAAAATTGTTTAAATAGGTTCTTTCATATTTTTTTCATAGCTTTTAATGACTTTTCAAAGAGGTGTTGATTTGACTTTATTCTCAGTTGGCATGGAACCGCTTTTTGCGGTCCGTCCTGTCTACCTACCCGTGCGGAGATATATATTTTCTTAAACATATAATCATTTTTTCATGTGATAACGAATAAATAACGAGTACCTAAATCAAAAAACATGATATCTTTCACTCGGTTGATGTAAATTAGTACTAAATTTTAACTTTAAATTTTAACTTTTACTTAAACAGTCTCTTCCGATTCGGCCCGCCACGTAAAAAAATCTACTGGCAAGACCTAGACAAACCTCATTCCGTTAACCCGGACTCTTCTGCTGTCACGAAATGTAGCGAACCACTTGAGGTGACCAAGGGCAGAGGTGTTGGTTATCCAATAAATGGTTCCCGGGGCGGCGGTACCCACACCCGCCTCCCAGCGGGAAAAAGAAATGTCAGTATGTATGAAATGTCAGTATGGCAGTATTTCTAAAGAAATGTCACTATCTCAATGACAATCCTTCTTTCAAACTTTCTTCAGGAATGTAGGTACCATAAAATTGAAAAGCTCAGTCAAAGTTAGCTATCTGGTAAAGGTAAAGCTGTTTTCAATAATAAAGTGAATGCAGCTGGTCTTCGAAAACGCAAATTGTCGCAACTATCTCGTTGAAGGTAGCTAGCTAGCCACTAGCCACCTAGTCAAAGTTAGCTATCTAGTCGAAGTAAGGCTTACATCACTTGCGTGAATAATAAAGTGGATCCAACAGATTTTTTAAACCTGAAATGGAATGTGCAAACAAATTTGCTGACAGATGAATTGTAATTAAAACAGCGCGCTCAGTCAATTAAAATTTCCCAACCAATCCAGTGCAAAATCGAATATTTATGAAAATTCTACCAGGAGCACGAGAGGTTGAAGAGATCATTAAATTTTGCACCTGGCATATTTCAAGTTTGCAATCCTCATAACTAGGTAGTTGTGTACATTGCAAATTTATATTCCAAAAGGCGTCTATTTCAAATTATATTTTTGATAATATTGTTCCTCTTCAAGTTTGTGTGGTCTTGGTAGATTTTCTAAACATTCAGCTTTTGAATGGCTGTGGTATTAATAATAAAAAAAATCGAGTGCAGTTTACACGCGGTAGAAGTGAAACTTTACTAAAACAATCTCAACCAATACTTGAAAACTGAGGTCATAATCAAAGCGACCAATGAACGCAGACCTCGCGTAATTTCCGTTTCATATCTCAACCAATAGGAGAGCCTTTAAAAGTGACATCATTATCAAAGCGGCCGATGAGCGCAGTTGATGCGTCGCAGGTGCAGTAATCGTAATTTCCGTTTCATCCGAGATCCACATCACAGCCGTGCAGAAGTTTCACTTCAAAAATAAATTGATTTACTTCCTAACTTAACCCAATCACTCCAAAATCGAATATTTACGAACATTCTACCAGGAGCACAAGAGATTGTAGAGAAAGCGTTATAAAATTTACGCCTGGCATATTTCAAGTTTGCAGTCCTCACAACTCCGTAGTTGTGTACATTGGAAGTTTATATTCCAAAAGGCGTCTATTTCAAATTATATTTTTTATAATAATGTTCCTCTTCAAGTTTATGTGCTCCTAGTAGATTTTCTAAATGGCTTATTAATAATAAAAATTAATAAATTGGTTTTCTCCGCATACCTATCTATTTTTTCTATTATCCTAAACCAATCCAAAATCGAATATTTACGGACATTCTACCAGGAGCACAAGAGATTGTAGAGAAAGCATTCTAAAATTTACCCACAACATAATCCTCATTGTATTGCCAGTTTATTTAAGTTTATCAAAGTTTAGCCATTCCTGTTTGTATTGCCAGTTTATTTAAGTTTATCAAAAGGCGTCTATTTCAAAATATATTTTTAATAAAATTGTTCCTCTTCAAGTTTATATGCTCCTGGTAGATATTCTAAACATTCAGTTTAGAGTAGGATCCTATCCTATCCTTCACGTTTATTATTATTTATATTCTGCGCCTAGGGCAAACAAGTGGAAGATATTGCAATAAAATCTTAGCAATTCATCTCCTTGTTAACTCCTAATAAAATTTTAGATCAAGCTTTCCGAGTTAATAAAAAAATGTTATACTTCTCCGCTTTAAATTTGAAATAAAATAAAATTTGGTAAATTTTGGTAAATGTAAAACCCTAGGATTAATAATAATTTTCGTACTGCGTAAATAATAAGTGAAAGATCTTAAAATTATTTATAATGTTTTTTATTTATCCTTTCATTCCACATTCCACATTCCCTCCCGCCCCACAACCCACAACATTTCCTAATGAGTAATGATGTTACAGTTCCACAGATTTTCGGGTGCCATAGGTAGTATATGGGGGTTCGACTGTATCTTTTGCATTAGCTAACGCGTGAGATTATGGGTAATGTAGATCCAGCTTGGAAAAAGGGGGGACAGATCCATACACATGAACTCCTGGGGGGTGAGTGTAATGTGCGTTACATGCAACTTGTCCGGTCCCTTGCCGATTACGCGCCGGCGCGCGCCAAATGCGGGCCAAATGAAATTCTAAAAAATATTTTTTGAAGTGCGATTTTAAACCTTAATTATAAAGAAAACGTATGAAGGATAAGGTCAGAATCGCTTGGTGCATTCTTGTTTGTAAGGTATAAGATACCGTGTACCCATCTAGCATAGCGGAATAATTTCTGTGGAATTGTTTATGATCTCCGACCAAGTTTCAGTCAGATTGGCTTGCGTCACTCTCGCACCGTTGTTGTGAAAAAGATTGTAAAACGTATAAATTCATCGAATAAACGCAAGTAATGTTGTTTTTAGCCATAGTATATTGTTCAAGGAATGTGTTTCGGTAAATATTACATAAGATAGCATAAAATAAACCCACAAAATATTACATAAAAGTCAAAACATCGCGAAATTTACCCGTTTGCTCCGTCGCATTTAAAAGGTTATCGCGGATTTAACTTGTTTTAGCTAATGCAAAACATACAATCTTAACCCCTGATTATTTTTGAAATATGTAATATCAGTATCGAGAGGAACAGAATTATTAAAATGAAACAAACAAAATAATTATTAAACTTATTTTTATTCTGTAAAAAAAATATATTACACAAAATACTTTTAAAATAGTTATGAGCAGTAATATACAAAACAAATAAATAATTCATGCATTCCTCATTGAACAATTAATTCACATAATATGACCCTTACAAGTCGTCTATCTAATTTCCTTACAAAATATTACATAAACTTTCTTGAAATAATGTACAATTCTTAACTTCTATAAGGCTGACGATTTTTTGCACAATATAAGTAGAACATTTGGCAAATCTGTACAAAACAGTTCTACAAAGGCGGTTTGTGCAAAAAATTACACATGTTAAAATATTTATTAAGTACAAAATAATAATATTTCATTTATTTATTAAATAAGTAACACTTCGCTGTACACTTACAAATATTTCTTAAATTAAAGGGTATGCTTTAATAAAGTTGCATAGTAAGAAAATATAATAAAAGTTTTATTTTCTTAGAATGGTATACAGTAAAACTCGTTACTATGTTTTTTCTGTACCTTAAAAACTGAAATTAAAAAAAAAGAGTGTGCAATTCACACGCGGTAGAAGTGACACCTTCAGAAAACTAAAGTAGACAAGAGTGAGGAGGCTACAAAGCACCGCACAAAGAGGAAACCGATTGTACTATTTCATTCTCTCGCAGGCTAAATCCTATAGATGTATGTGTTTGTCTATTTTTAGTGTCGCTATTTTTCGTTACTTTCTAATCATAAAGGTGATAAAGAAGTTTTCACTTCAAAAATTGGTCTTTTTTGGAACATGTGTATGGACACAAAAAGTTTTTTCCGAACCCTTTGAAAATGCATGCAACACATCTGCCCTGATGATGGACACTGTAACGCTGTCCGAAACGTTGGCTAAAGAAGGAGGTAGCACAACACGGCATAACACCCCAAAAACAAATAACGAAAATACTTTTGGCCGTGAAAATCTAAAAACTTACCCTTTGAAAATGTTTTAAGAGTTTCACTGTATTAAGGTATACACTAACTTAATAAGTAAAAAAAATATATATTCTATGACTTTAAATACATATTACATTTGTTTGTTTTTTTTTTTTACTTTTGTTTCTGTAAAGAAAAAAAAAGTCTAATATAATTTTATTATATTACATTGTTATACTTAATAATAATTCACGTTCATCGTGGTAACCTGATTTCAATTAAATTAATTAATTTAAAACCTCAAAAACAGACTATAAATCTAAAGTTGTTATTTTTTTTGTATTATTACTTATTGAGCTGTAGAAAAAAAAATAACAGTTATTTTTAAATAAACATTACCGTATTATTTATTTACAAATTCTATCAGTTCATACACATAATTTTAT
Organism: Glyphotaelius pellucidus; assembly: GCA_936435175.1. NCBI lineage: Eukaryota > Metazoa > Arthropoda > Insecta > Trichoptera > Limnephilidae > Glyphotaelius > Glyphotaelius pellucidus. The sequence continues at coordinate 22,307,935 of OW386552.1, read as the reverse complement.
ATCTACAAATAAAATTACACAATTTCATATAATTTAATTAGATATAATGTTTTTACTCAGGATATTTTAACATTTGATATTAAAAATTTCAATTTACTTGAAAATGGATATTTTTATATTCCATAGCTCATGACGGAAATGGCCTTCATTCGATATATCGGTCAATAATTTATTTACATTTCTAACACTTTTTAATTATTGGAGATGAAATAATATGTAAATACAATGTTTATTCCTGTAAATATAAATCAGTACATCGTTTGCAAAAAATGCAATATATATAATTAATAATGGGTATAGGCATTTTATTAATAAATTGCCTTCTTAGGACCAGTTCCCACTTCCGTTTAAGAATCGGACATCATTCTGTTTAAAAATCGGACGTCATTCCATTTAAAAATCGGCCGTCATTCCGTTTAAAAATAGGTCATTGTTCCGTTTAAAAATCGGACATCGTTTCTTTTAATAATCGGACGTCGTTCCGTTTAAAAATCGGATGCTGTTTACATATGTCCGACACGATTAAAAAAACGGATCCGGCACATTTTGTCAGATGGATGGCCAGCATCCGTTTAAAAATCGTTTCAGAACTCGCTCGCTTATTTCTCTGTTCGTATAAAGTTGTTCACACTTGCCGGCTTGTTATTCTGGTGTGAGCCCCAATACACTCCGACCCCTCGACCCTCCCACTTTCAGTCGCATGGAAGCGTGCATGCGACGTCTGTGTGATCAACCAATTTTTTGTTGTTAGGGTGTCCGATGTCCGGTTTTTGGTCGTTCAATTTTTAAACGGAAGTGGGAACTGACTCTTACACCGTGAAATTAAATGCAATACATATATGTACTCACTCTCTATTGAGATGCCCAAGTTATCTTAATAATTATATAGATTATTTTTATGGCCATATCTTGAAAAATAATATATGTTAGTTTTAAGTTCAAAAATTTCTCTAGACGTAAACGGAAATCTTCCTCACTGGCCGATTAAAACAACCATTTTGAAAATCACATTTTACATTTTATAAGAGAAGTTTAACAGATAATCGGTGGTTTTCACCAAAGATAACTGAGCGAATGCTAAATTAATTAAACATAGATTTTGTGAAGGATCACTCAATTACATTTCATCATAGTTTTTTGCACTATTCCAATGGACTTGGAAAATGATGCTAGGTTCTTTTAATTAGTTATTTAACACAATTAATCTCTTTCGTTTATTTGTAACATGACATGTTTTGATTTAGAATATTATTTTTATTTACAAAAATAGAAATTCAACCTGCGGAATTCAACCAATACATTTTTTCATCGTCAAGTTATGTGATTTTTTTCTAAATTTTGAATTTTTGGTTGAAAATAAACAAAAAAATGAATCATGGCAATTTTTAAACAAAACGTATTCATTTGTATTTTTAAATTTGTGCAAAAAATTCTTAAAATTGTTCAGAATTATTATAATAAAATGTTTTAATTTGAACACAGTTGATTGGCATACTTAATACATAACATTAGTATTGGAGCAAGTATTAATTTAATATATTGTTTTCTAATTTAATCTTAATTCGTTTTTATTCACAGTTCTGTTGTGGTTTCGACAGGAGATCTGTCATTAATGTATGAAAATCCTAATTGCGCATAATCCCTCTTGCCAAATGTGACATTGTCATTGGAAGGACTGACCATGCCATCGTCATCGGCAGACCTGAAACATAAAAATTAATTAGAAATTAAATATTATATTTTTATGGCATAAAACTTAAAACTCCATTTCAGTTCAATCATAGGTAACTGCTTTTACTTTGAAATGATCAATGGAAACAAATTTTTAATGCTCTCGTTCGATCTATTCTAAATAAAGAATTATGTAACTAGATAATTAAATAAAGTTGAATATGCCGTGCATCTCATAATAATACATTTTTTAATGTTAGATTTTCATTTAGTCAACACCATTTAGGGAATATTGAAACCCTCTTAAGAAGTTTCCAAGGGACCAGAAAAACAAACTTCTTAAGCAGGAAAACCTTATATTTGGAAAAAATTTGGCCAATTTCGGGCTAAGGGATCGAAAAAACCGAACTTCTTAAGGGGGGGTAAGGTTTTAAAGGCGAAAAAAAGGCACATTTTCATGATTTATTTTTGGAGATATGAAAAATGTTGTTTTATTTATTTTATATGCACATTATGGTATAACATCTGAAGTATCTATGCGGTGAACATCACAACTCATTAACAAATCATTTGAAACAAAAAAAAATTGTATTGCGTTTAAAAGTTGATATGTTTTCCCAGGTAGTGACGAGGCGTTTTTTTTTTTATTTTTTTTTTGCAGCATGTTGAAGTCAAAAGTATGATTTTTGCTAAAATTTTCGGTGAATTTGTTATTATAAAATGGAAAAGAATGGTAAAAAAAAAAAAAAACTCTTCGTCACTACCTGTTGATTTATGTGCAAAAATAGTGTAAAAAAATTCAAAAGAATCGGTTGAGTAAATTTTGAGTTATGATGTTCACGAACTTAAAAAATTTATTTGCCAGAAAATCGATTTAAAGTTTTTTTATACTCGAATCGAGCAAGAGGGCCGATCGCTTGAAACGTTTTATCTTCGATAGTTTTGCTCCGATTTACTTGAAATTTTGACACAACACTCTTGAAATGTTGTAACATTTAGAAAAAAAATAATTTAAAAAATGAGTTGAGTTTTAAAACCTTACCCCCCCCCCCTTAAGCCACGAAACTTCTTAAGAGGGTTTCACTATATTTCACAGTCATCTTGATAAATTGTCAAAAGCAATGTTTACAGGATAATGTATTTTTGAATTACGAATTATTGATTTATAAAGTCTGAGTATACTATTCGGTACTCAGACCAATGCTTTTATCAATGTATATACAGGGTGTTAAGGGACGTGCTTGACTTACTTTAACCTTGTTACGGCGATGTCGTTAAAGAATTTGTAATACCCACGGACGGGCAGATTTTTTGCGATTTATAAATCTCTTTTTAATCGAACATAGTTTTTTAAGTAATTTAATTGAATAATACCTACTAACTTTGACCAATTTTATTAAACGTGTGTGCATAGTGCTAGAGTAATTAGAATTAAACATTATTGTAAATCGTCCATCCTCCATCATTGCCTCTCTTCCTCGTAAGGGTTGAAGCTTTTTGGGCTGTAAAAAGACCAGTAGGAAGAAGTAGACCTAGAACAAAATGGTGCTAGAGAAGCCAAATGGATTTGAAAGTGATTTTATTTTATGGTGACGGAGATGTGATCATTGATGATAGCATAACCCTAACTAACTGTGAAGACGGGGATAGTGATACTGTATGATCTTTGCCATTAGAAGTCGATGCTTGAAATGTGTCGGAAAGAGTGCCACATACGACTGCAGTAAAAAGATTAACACCTCAGGGTTATTTTTTTCGTTTTTGGGATCAGCTCATATAAGTCTAATAGAAATTGTTGTATCTCCTTACTGTCACGGTGAGAAATATGATCTAAACGGTGTTAGAAAGAGAAAACACCATGCTTTATATTCAAATCCAAAAGTTAACCACGGAAAAATTAAAATGTACACTTCTATGAAACCAAAGTTTCCGACCGCAAATTAAATTTTTTTTACAAATCTTTGTAAACTTTTTATTATGTAATTATGTTTAGGGGCCATCCATAAATTACGTCACACCTTAAGGGGGGGGGAGTAGAGAAGTGTGATATTGAGTGACAAGGGGGTATGGGGGAGGGTCATCAGCTCTGTGACGTCACATGTAAAAATCTAAATTATTAAAACGCTAAACGCTAAAAAAAATATGTGACATCACACTAGGGGGGAGGGGAACTCACAAATGTGACGATGTGTGACTAAGACGGGGGGGGGGGGGGGGGGGGACAAAAAAATCATAAAATTCGTGTGACGTAATTTATGGATGGCCCCTTCCGTAAAAAGATAAAAAAGTGAGGTGAGATTAATGTTTATAATGCATTTGTGGCAAAATGTGCATGTTTCCATTTTTTTCACTATCTGTAATAAAAAATAAAAAACAAAACAACATATATATTTTTTTTAATTATACATTTATTTATAATAAAATTTTAAAGAATATTTCATTAACTGTCAAAAACAGTTTTTAGTGTTCGGATACAATCAGAAATATTCCATTTATTTGGAATTTATTGCAAAGCTGAAATAATCTGACCATCTGAACTAAGGTGAATTTACAATTTTTTATTTTGAAAAACACATTTAGCACTTTTATGGTTTTGCATGATGAAGATAAGAGGAAGAAATAAACTATTTAAAATTAAACAAAATGGCTAGCGTGCAAGTACATGAACCAGTTACATGCTTAACCCTATGAGGTTTTTGGTCATTATTACTTCACAAGATAAATTCATTTATTTTATTTGGCTTGGTAGCTAAGGGGTATGCAAAAGAAAATCAATAATGGCGGATGTATGGTACCTAAGCATTTTTGTGAGCCACCAAGGAATACGCTAGTCAAAAAATAGGCTGGCAACTCTGCAGCTCTCATATAAAGTAATTTTGAGAATGAGGGTGGCAAACTAAGATGTTTAAACAAATTTTGTTTAAGTTCTAGGGAGCCAAAACAATTCTTAGGCCCTCCGCCCACGGAGAAACTGAAAAAAAACCAGTTTACAACTCAGTCGCTGTCCACAGGAAAGGAACTTGCGAATTTCATTGGCGGTCCGCACACAGGCAACTTGTTAAAGACCCGTTGTCAAGGGCGACTCGCAGTGCTATTCGCCGCGGCCCAAGGTTCGTAGAAAATGGTTTGAACAAGGTTAGCTCATCCAGGGGATAGAGCGGTGATTGGCTAAAAAATCGTGACGTAGCTTGCAGTCCATGTTCCACTGGGAGATTTGAATGAACTGCAATACAAGTAGCAGTGTTTTACTTCAAGCTATGTCACGCATTCGAAATTTCAAAGTTTTTTTTCGAGACTAGTTTTTTTTTAAAAGGCCAGTGTGTAGTAACCTTGACCGCGGCCGGCGCGTTTCAGTTGCCAGATTGACAGGTTGCCATGGTTACGCCTCATGATCTATCAAGTTTTCGAGTAATTTGCGATATGTCAGAGCAAGAAAATATCGATTTTGTTCAGGAGGTTGATAAACTATCATTATATATTAAGGTTGATAATTGATCAATTATATTTTTGTTAAACAAGCTGAAATCGTAAAGTTGAGTTGCGACGTGAATTGAGTTGCCAACCAGTTTTCGGTTTCACCATGAGCGAAGACCCTTACTGTATCATATTGTGACACTTGCAAAAAGTTCCAGAGACATTTCCCCCCCTTCCTGTGTCAATTGCAGATAGATGTGCATAAATGAAGAGATAATTTGTTCTACTTCTTCTAATTCTTACTTTTAAAAAATCATCATAAATAGTAGAATTTAGTATGTAAATAAGCTTACCGTTGGAATCCAGAATTATGTCCCGGAATCTCATCATAGGCCATGATGGCGCCCTCCCTCTTCAGCGCGTTGGTATTCTTGCTCTCATTCTTGTTCTTGTCTTTGCCCTTTGACAGCATATTCAGGTTGCTCTTGTTGCTGCGGTTATAGGTGTTGTTCTGCTGGTTGCGCACATTGTTCCTGCCGAACGTGTCCAAGAAGCTGGAATTATTGTTGTTGTTCTGTTGGTGGTTCTGGTGGTGGTCGGTTCGGGGAAGGGTGGACAGGTGATGGTTGTTGTTGCGATAGAGTGGGTTGGCATTGTTTCGGTTGAGCGTGTGGATGTTGGAATGGAGGTAGTCGGTTGGGGAGGCGACGCTCGAAGCGCGGGCTGTTGTGGCGGCTTCGGAAGAGGTGGGGCTGTTTTGTCCTGTAATTAAATATTTTAAAAACATGTTAATAAAGCAGTAGTTAATAGTTACACATTATTTAATTCTGTCGTATTATTACATGGCAGATTTATGAGAGGATCGCAATGCGTTGAAAGTTACGTTCTGTTAGAAACAATAATCATACATAAGCTACGAAGGGGAAAGTCACGTAATGACTGAAAGCAAAAGTTATATTCACATACATTTCAACTTTAATATCACTGTCATATTCAGTTGCGATTTTCCTGAATCACATTTCAAGCTAGTAAATGTTAAAAATCATCAATTTTGTAGAAGTGAAAACATTTTTAACTTCCCTTATCTCATTTTTTCATAGTAAAAAAATAAATTACAATTAACTAGAATTACAATTTCTTAAATTATTTCTAACTAGGCATACTAAAATGAATGAAAAGCAAAATCTGTGGCCTTAATAACATATTTATCTTAGTATATCATTGAAGAAGAAGAGAACTTATAATCTAAATGAAAATATGAAAGAGAACAAGACACAGAAAGATAGAAAAAGACAATGGTCGCAACTGGGACTCGAACCCAGACCTCTCGTCTAACCGGGACGTGCGCGTTAACCAATTTCGCTATTGCCACCTTCTGTCAAACCGTCATATTTGTCAATCTCATATTTCAAATATTTTAGAATCAACAATATTATCTTCAACTAGTTCTTTTTTCCATATTATGGGCAACTGCTCTATTTATTGGAACAATCATTCTAAGAATTGGTTTGTAACCTGAATAGCTCGGATAAATGTATCTGAATTTATTCATATACGGTTATACGGTTATTATATGGTTTGACAGAAGGTGGCAATAGCGAAATTGGTTAACGCGCACGTCCCGGTTAGACGAGAGGTCTAGGTTCGAGTCCCATTTGCGACCATTGTCGTTTTCTATCTTTCTGTGTCTTGTTCTCTTTCATATTTTCATTTAGATTATAAGTGTTATCTTCTTCTTCAATGATATATTACGTTGATGGGAATAACCTTCAAAAGTTATAAAAAGAGATTTTTTCTTATAAAAAATTTGAATATTTATCTTAGGTTTAAATTTTCACTCGTCCCTGGTTAATCAAAAAAGGAAATGTCTATTCATCGATGCGCCCCAATACATTAACAGGGGAATAATGTTAGTATTTCACTATTTATTTTAGTTATTTCAAATACTAATCCTCTGTTAATATAATAGCAGGGCAACCTGCGAATAGATACTTCCATTGAAAAATCATTTCTTTTGGTGGACTATTGTGTACAAGTTAAAATATTATACTATAGATAGGTAATTTATCACTTTATGAATTCTTCACACAATGAGTTCTAATTTTAAAAATGAAGCTTAGGTTCATTTTTAAAATTAGAATCATCCATCACCATCCTCTCGATAACTCTCAATATAATAAATAAATATTCACAATAGTTGGAAAACTCAGTTAAATAATCCTATATATATATATATAGCCACCATTTCTTGGTTCGAGTACTGAATAGTAAACTCAAACTTTATAAATAAATAAATTGTTAAATCCTCTCAATAAAGTGCTTATCGAGAGGATGGTGAAATACCCCATTAATTTAAATATGTAAGCAAATCCGAGGTCAATGAACCAGAGTTACAATCACGGACTTACAATGGAAATTAGTACCTTTGATAACCATTTTTGCACTTCACTATTTATGGACTTAATGAAATCGAAATTAAACAAGCATAAATATTTACCATTATCCTTAGTGATATAGCTGACATTATCCAAACTGAATGTGTGATTATTCGCACTGAAGTCCAGCTGGAGGTCGTTGCAGCTGTCGCAGTCATCCAGTGGCACGGCCATGTTAAGAACCTGCGTCTCATACTCTTTGAGGCTGGGGGTGTCAACGCTGGGCGCGGTGCCGGTGCCCGTACCGCTGATGACCGGGTCATACCGGCTCGGGGCATTGCTGTAGTGGCTCTGCATGCGGGATTTGTAGTTGCGGTATCTGAAGAAGACAATCCTTGTTAAATGGTAGTAAGACGAATAAAATAAAAAAGTTAATTATATTTGAGTCTGTTTTTACAAGGGGGATATGTTCCACAAAGTACCATATAAGAACAGAATCAACCGTAAGTATTAAAATAATAATAGTATTCAGCTGAAGTTTCAGTTTCGGCCTAAAAATTTCTGAAACTTTGTGATGTGTCGGATAACGTTTGAATTTACTCGGGCATGTGGGCATGCCTCCAGTCTAGAATAACTTGAATATCATTTTAAAAGCTGTTATATCTTGGGTTTAATACTAGAAGAAAGACATTCAAAGAATCTTAGGCATGATGTGAGAGGGAGAGGCATGGAGAATCCGCCACAATAATGAACTCTATGATATCTAACAAGCTCCCAGACTCTCTACCCATTTAAGGCTCCAAAGACTAAGATGGGCCGGACATGTGCACCGAATGCCAAGCACACGAGTCAGGGCCGTAGCTAGGGGGGGGGGCATTACGGGGCAATGCCCTACCTTAAAATACATGTGCCCGACCTTAAGAAATACCATTGACTAAGATAATATACTAGTAAACTGTTTGTTCATAGTTTGATATGATTGAAAAAAAATACTACTTATTAGAGTAGCGTAGCGACATCTAATTAAACAGCTTCGACCAAGGAATCATATCAAACTAATTCTTTATTCTGTCCATAGATGGCATTGAAGTAAGTGGTGGGAGGCTGTGCGCGTATTGCAATCACTGCTTACGGGGAATTCCCAAACAGTTTGAGGATGCTATTAAACGGTTAAGTCATAAATAAACCAATCTCTAGATCGATATCTAGAAGAAATCAATTGTTTTAAGGAAGGACTTTTTATTATTTTTAATTTTGTTTTTATTCTGTAATTTCAAATTATGTTTGGTACCTAATATAAACCTCAATAAGTGTAAAGCCATTGATTTTGCAGTTACTTTTGTGAAGTTCATCGTTAGCAATGATCAAGAATTACCTTGTGTACAAATACTTATTATCTACCTGGTGAACGAACATAAGGTAATCCTTTATCATTGTTAAATAGCTAAATGTTTTGATCATCCAATTAAGTATTGCCTCACACATGTACGATTCACCAGATCAGATCAAATTACATTTTTACTTGCGCCCTACCTGTAATTAACACTGCCCTATCTTAAATTCAACTCTGTCTACGGCCCTGACACGAGTACCGAAGAAGGTTCTAACACCTGGGAGGTAAACGAAAGGCGGGCAGACCTAGTCTGAGATGGGAGGAAGATGTCAGGAAGAAGTTTTCATACTTAAGAAGTTGTTTTTAGTCCCTGAAGACAGAAACCAATATATCCTACTCACCCGTTCTCTTGAAAAACCTTATTTATTTATTTATTTATTTAAACGCCCATAGGGCTTTTACATATAGTGCAGTACATGTTTTTGGAAAAATATAAGAAATAACATAATATAATATAAACATAATATAAATATAAGAAACAAAATAAAGATAACATAAGATATAAGATATGCAAAATACAGATAACAACAAGAGAGATTTACTGTATTTGTGTAAAAAAATATTTATATATAAATGTAGTTTTCTTGCCTGTTCCAAGATACGCAAATATAAATAATCCCCGCGATTCCGAGTACAAAGATCACAATTGCGATTATGATCAGCGCATATGGGAAGGCATCGGGGGCAGCAGGTTGCAGGCGTGGGCGCGGGGGTACCGGGGGCGGCAGGGGGGCTCTCACAGCCCCCGCAGTTGCCCGGGCCACCCCCGACACTGCGAAGGTCAGGTTGGACTGGGCCGAGGGCTCCAGGATGGATCTGGAACAAAAAAATTATCTATTAAAAACAGGGGAAGAAATTATACATGGTTTTACTGTGTGAGAAAGGGATTCTAAGAAGGTCTACGCAAAAACAGTGAAAACACCCTGCTGATTAATTGGATTGAATACAATACTGAAAAAAAAAGAACATGATAAAAGGGTAGGTTAGGTTAGATCAGTGGTTTTCAACCCCTTGGGGTACGCGAAGCAAAAATTGGATATACACAATATCGTGGCACGCAGGTAGAATCAATGGTTAAAAATGCCCAAAGTCTTGTTACACTCAGTATAAAATTGCATTTATTGTATTTGCGTGACTTGATTGTTAAATTCATGTAATAATGAGAATATTAAAAAATTACAAATGAAACACGTCTTTCATTACACGTGTACAAAAGATAGATGGATGGAACGGGTTACAACAAATTTGTAGTAAGAGTCAAGGGGTACGCAGGCTCAAGAAGGTTGACAACCGCTGGGTTAGATAATAGAAAGATAGGTGATACTGAACTCATTAAGTTATGTTAGGTAAAGTTGTTACTTTAGGTTAGGTGAGGTGCTTATTTTTTTCCTAACCTTTTTTTAAATATTCTGTCTTGCCATGGAACCACCATCAATATGACTAATAACATGATCTTACCTTTGAACTCTGGTGGAGTTCCTCTCCAGGATCTTCCCTGTGTCTGGATCGATGACGTAAAACCACAGATCCGTTCCAGTGGGGTCGAGCTCGAGGGTGTCGTTCTCGCTGATGAAGTGGCGTGCGGTGAACTTCTCTATGCCCACCACCAGTTCGCACTTCTCCTCGATGGCGTGCGTTATGTTCCTTGACTGCTGGCGCACCACCTCGGGGCGGGCGTCCTTGAACACCAGCACTAGCTGGTTCTCTTTGGTTAGAAGGTTCACCTGGAATAAAGAAGGCAATTTTATTGATTGCGTTCATATTATATCACGCCCTGTAATTGGTTGGCGGGTTCTGACAGAACTTAAGACTGCTTCTTCATAGGCCCACGTGTATTAAGAATATGGGCAATCTTGAGTGATGTCACTGCGCTGTGAATGATGTCACTGCGAGTGAAGTCGCTTATGAGTCTCCACTGTGGTATACAAATTATTTCAAAAGTATTCAGGTGTTTTTGAATTCCTGTTAATTACTAATTTTAGGATTAATGTTAACCGATAAAAGCGACATTCACAGGCAGGTTCGCACATAATTCATATAAAATTATATACAGTATACTTGCGGCACGTTCCAGAGTGGAAGATGCTATCAATATCGCCCTGGTGTAAAACCACCTTTCAAACCACATTCACCACCAAACTCAAGGCACAAGCAATGTTTGAAATGGCTTTAGCCGTAATTGGTGACCACATTTGAATAGCCATGTACTGCCTTCAGCTTTATAGCATAACCCAATCGGGGATACCATAATCGCACTGGCTCCAGATGGTTGGAAGCAGTTGGAACTCTTGTTAAAAAAAAAAAACAAAACAAAAAAATTTGTCATTGAAGAAGAAGATAATACTTTTAAATCTAAATGAAAATATGAAAGAAAACAAGACACAGAAAAACAGAAAAAGACAATGGTCGCAACTGGGACTCGAACCCAGACCTCTCGTCTAACCGGGACGGCGCGTTTTCCAATTTCGCTATTGCCACCTTCTGTCAAACCGTCATATTTGTCAATGATATATTACGTTGACGGGAATAACCTTCAAAAGTTATAAAAAGAGAGTTTTTCTCGTAAAAAAAAAAAAAAATAAACAAAAAAAAAAAAAAAAAAAAAAAAATCAAAAAAATTTGGTTTGACTATTATTTTTTTTTTCACTTTTTTCCTTTTTTTCAGCAAAAGGTTTAAAATCTTTTGGAGCCTGATCTGAGCTTCGATGCGTTTTAAAAGACGTTAAACAGCTGATAATAAACCCTCAGCGATGGATTTTTTCTAAATTTAACCTAAAAATTCCAACTTTGGACTCAATTTATCAAAAACGAAAGTTCAAATAAAAAAAAAATTATACTTCAAAATCGATTCCCGATTATATTGCGAGTTTCTGAATTACATCACAATGAATAGGAAAAAAAGTTATCTAAATTGATGTTAATTAAAAATCATTAATGGATTAAAATATAATGTTAATTCTGGTTTTAACTTACAATTACAGGAGCAATAGCAGTGGTGTAGTCAACCCTTGAACCTGGATTATCTCTAGCAGCCACGTTCAGAACAAACGGCAACTGGTCCCCGGGAACACTTTCAAACGTCTTCAGATTCTTGATGGTGCCAGATTTAGAGTCGATGTTAAAGAATTCCTGCGCGGACGCACTCCAAGATGACTCCTTGTAATGGATCTTTCCAAAATTTCCACTGTCCAAATCCTTAGCCTGTGATAAGAAAAGTTATATTAATAAATTAATGCACTATCCAAATTAGCCTATAATATAGACAATTTTGTAAATAAATCAGTGGTTGTTTGAATAAATTACGTATCAACACTTGTTTTTGAGTTGGTTGAGTAATTTTGTCCCACGTTCAAGCGAATGTGAATTTGAATAAACTATGCACAAGTGGCGTATTGGATGATAAGCACTGCTCGTAAAAATGTTATATCCGATCATGACAAGCACGCAATAATATTTTAGCAACAGTCAATAAAAACTCTGCAGTAACGATAATAGTTGTAATTTATTACTGCATATTTTATTTTATTTTATTTGGAAAACCAACCATGGTGTAAGTTATTTTCACCAATGTGTGCGAGTTATTTTCACTGACTTAAATTAATTATTTAGTGAATAAAAAGAAAAAGAGTTAAGTTAGCCTATGTGGATGGGATGATGGTGGGGGGAAAAGGAAAGGGATGAAAGGGATTAGGAATTATTAAAATAGATTTTTTTTCACAATTGTTTTTTTTTTAATATGAATACTGCACAAGAGTCCCAACTGCTCCCAACCGCCTGGAGCCAGTGAGATTATAGCATCCCCAATTGAGTTATGTTGTGAGACTGAAGGTAATGGAGAGGGAAATGAGAAGGGGAGGAGGAAGGTGGGGAGGCTGGTTATTCAGATTTAGTCAACGAACATGGCTAAAAACGTTTCAATTCTGAATGCTGGTCTTACATCAGGGCGATACGGGCGCCCCGGGAACCATTTATTGGATAACCAACACCTTTACCGTAGATCACCCCAAGTGGTCGGCTGTGTTTGGTGACTTAGCTTAGGGGTGCCCGGGTTCATGGGGTCAGGTTTGTCCGGGTCTTGGCGGCGGATGCGTCTGCCCACCAACAGCGTGGCAGGCCGGATCGGGAGAGACTGATTGAGGGAGATCTTTTGACCTCTCCAGCAGGACTCTCTTGGAACATTGGATGGATTCATTTGTCCGTCATTCCTGGAAACACTGACCCCCAGATTCCTGCCCACCCCTCATACCTTTTTCCTTCCCAGAACTTCCTCTCTTTCTTTCCCCTAAAAAGACCCTCCACACAGGGTCCTCAAAGATGACATAGGCCCTGAGTGGAATTATTTTCCTTAGGGCCTCCTGTTTTTTGATTAAGGTAAAAAAAAAAAAAATTGTCCCAAAAATGATTGGGTAATTTTTACCTGAAAGATTTAAGAGGGTTAGAAAAACACAACTCTTCAATCTCACCTGCACTTGAATGATGTTACTGTCCAGGTCTATGTCTTTGGTAACCACCGCGTAGTACTTCTTCCTGCCGCCCTTGATTTCGGGCTGCTCCGGAAAGACGAAGTAGGGGGAATTGTCGTTGACGTCCGTTACATGGAGACGGAGGCTGGCGTAGCTGCGGTCGGGGTTCACGAGACCCTGGAGCGAGTCCAGGTGGACTTCGAGGTGGTACTCTGTCTGGTTCTCGTAGTCTAGTCGAGGGGCGATCAGGTATATGGCGCAGTTTTTGTCATCGGTCATCACAGCGTAGAATAGTTCTGGGAATCGGAAATTGTCATGGTTTAGATAGAGATAGGGTAAGTTATTGAAATGAATGTGCAGGAAATGAAAAAAACATAATATTCTCCTAACCTAACCTAACAATAATTGAAATATCATTGTAAGCGGAAAATTTGTTGAATAAATCATTATGCCTACGTATGTGTAAATCGTTTAAGGTGATGCACTACTAAGCAATGCAAAAACATGTGATTTTGGTTTGAAAATTAGATCGCTTAGAAATATTTTAGATGCTTTAATTAAATACTGCGGGTAGAATACATGTTTGCCTTTGAAATAATAGAGTATTTTTTTTGGTCTTTTTATATACCCCAGAAAAAAAATAAAGTATCAGGCCTATAAAAACTGCTTTAAAGTTAAAAATCTCCTACTTGTGAATCCCTTTTCGATTATGGTTTTATTGTATAATGTGGAAAATTAAATTCTTAAGAAAATGGTCATAAAACATTTACATATTTGTACCTGAGCTTTGCAAAATAAAATAAAACATGCTTTTTGGCAAGGTTTTCTTCATGAATAAATCAAAACAGACAGCTGTTAAATGGGAATTTAAACCTTATCGCCATCTACATAAGGAGTGTTATTGTTAGAGGCCTGATCCAAAATTTTACATGACCTGGTGCATCACCTTAACATAGAAAAAATGCTATGATCCGGTTTTGTTGAAGGTGACCAAAATTTTAAAAAAAATGGCATTTTAAAACAAAAAATGTTGACAATGCATAATTAAAAAAAAAAAACTGTTTACTAGAGGATCCGACAATGATTCGCTCTTGCTATTGATCGTGCCATATCTTCCTCGGGTGTCTCTGACTTTTTTACAACTCAAAACAGTCCTGTCACTAATAAGAACAAACTTCAGTGAAATCGATCAAGTGCTTTTTGAGTTTGTACACACATACGAACATTGCCTTTTATTTATATAGAAGAAGAAGATAGACAGAGTACCTACTTCTAAGACTCAAATTTGAACTAACAAGAGAGCCTAGTCTGTATCCTTCAAAACGTCCGCAAGAGAGTACAGAGGATGAAAATTATCGCACATCTTATTGCTCTTAGGCTGGCCTTAATGGGTGATTTTATTGAGGTTTATGGAAATCTAAGTTGGCAAAACAAATATATGAAGAAAAAAATTTGCGTTTGCAAACAATTACGTGACAAAAACTTTTAGCATTTGCAAACAACTACATGACAAAAACTTTTAGCGCTTGCAAAACAATAACATGACAAAAACTAGCGCTTGCTGGTAAATGAATTATTTATTACCTTCTTCATTCCCCTTGGTGATTTCGCACTTGAGGGGGATGTTCTCGCTGTGTGCCCTCTGGTTGATAATGATAATAGTCTTGAGAAGAGTGTGAGCTGTGGCATTCTCCGGTACCTCTTCGGTGTATGAGGTATCGGCAAAACTCAGTCCAATCTAATAACATAATAAAAAACAAAAATAAATTAATATGTAATACTAATTTTTATAAATGTTTGGTTTTATATCATTAATTAAGAAGATAATACTAATAAATCTATCAAAACAGAAGAAGGCACAGAAAAATAAAAGAGTAACCGTCGCAAATGGGAGCCAAACCCGGGGTCTTTGTCTTACCACGACAACGCCTTAACCAACTCGGCTATTGGGTCCTAATTATTTTACATCATTTTTGTCAATCTCACATTTCGACAGTTACTTTTTTATTTTTTGGAAGTGAAAACTTCTTTACCACCGTTGTGATTTGAAACTCGATCAAATGAAAAAGTGACACTAAAAAGAGACAGACATCTATAGGATTTAGCCTGCGAGAGAATGAGATAGAATAATCGGTCTCCTCTTTGTGCGGTGCTTCGTAGCCTCCCCGATCTTGTCTACTTTGGTTTTCTGAAGGTTTCACATTTACCGCTTGTGAACTGAACACTTGCATTTTTTCTGTATCTGCTCCGTTTCATGTTTTTTTTTTTTTTTTTTTCTTTATTCATTAAAATGTTTGTTACATGAATTTTATGATTTTTCGACCACCATGCTAGGCACATGCCCGTGTTGTGGTTGTCGTTTCGTTTAGATGTTGATAGGGTATAAGTTGCCTTCAAAAGTTATTCCAATAAAGAAATATGTATACATATATGGAATATAAAATTCGGAAAACAGAATACCAAAACGTACTGGATGGTATTTTTTATTTGTAAACGATACATTAAATAAACCGGAAATTCATTTAAGATATCGATTAAAACATTATTTAATTGATAATATAGATTCTAGATTCAAATATTGTTTGTCAAAGGGATCATTTTATAAGAGAAATTTTGAACTTGATAGAACACAAATTGAATTTAAATGCATCTTTTACCATCTCTCCTGACTTAAATAGTGGCTTCTGTAATAATTAAGTTGTAACGAATTGTAATTTCCATAATCCATGCCTATTAAAAGTGCTGCTGTTAGATAAATAATTATCTTATATTGTTATAGATGGTTTAAAAATAATAATAATGAAATGTAAAAAAAAAAAAAAAAATTTAAGCTTAAATTTGTTGGAATATTATTTATTTTTTAGTAATTTCCAGTTATTCCAAAAAATTTAAATTTAAGCTTAAATTTGTTGGAATAACTGGAAACTACTAAAAAATAAATAATATACCATTGTACGAAGCTGCGGTTATTTTCATTATAAAAATAAATTAGCATTACATATAACATTACATTACATATATCATACCTTGGTAAAGTTTTATAAGTCCACTTCACTTGACCAAACATGGCATTGAAAGCTTCGCACAAGTGAATTGATCTTAACAAAATTAAAATATAAGATGCATATTTTTCACCATCCTGGCATAAATACTCACTTTTCGTAATAATAAAGCTAAATCCAACTATTTAAATAAGAAATATTCCGTATTAACCGTTGGTAAGACATGTTTATCTTTGTTTATAACCAAAATAATAATAACAATTATGAAAACCAAAATTTCTGATGCTCTAAACCAGCGGTTTTTACCCCTTGGGGTAAAAGCGAAACAAAAATTGGGGGTACGCAATATTGTAGTATGAATGTAGGTTTTAAAACTCAACTTTCTGCATTTAAATAAAATTGCAATGTATTTGTGTAACTTGATTGTTAAATTCATGTAATAATGAGAGTATTAAAAAATTACAAATGAAACGTGTCTTTCATTACACGTGTACACAAGATAGATAGAGGCTACGGAGTACAACAAATTTGTAGTAAGAGTCAAGGGGTACGCTGGCTCAAAAAGGTGGTCAACCGCTGCTCTATACACTAAAAGTAGTTAAGTAGGTACTGAATTTATAGGTAGTAGTATTGAATAGGGGGAAAAGAGTAGTGATAATAAAATGCATTTAAAAAGGTGGTAAAATATGGCTGAGCATAAGGGATTTTTTAGAATAAAAAATTATTTTAAGGTTATTTTTTTTGCTTTATTAATAAGTAAATTAAAAGTAATTACCTCTGGAGGAACAGTAGCAACATGTCTGACATAAACATTGAGTGTGCTCATACTAGACAGCTGCGGCTCTCCCAAATCGTATGCCTGAATATCCACCTGCCAAAACACAAATACACAATGAGTTGAGCAAACACGCACATACATTAATTTAAAAATTCATTCAACCAGATAATATTATTACAGGCCTTAAATACGCACATTCTTAAAATTTTATAAAACTCCGAACATTAAGAATGTACTAGCTAAACATGTGTGTGGTTTGGTTTATTTATGCTAAATATACATAAAAAAAAACTTTTAGTTATGACGGTTGACTGACAAAAATTGTAACAATTTTATTTATGTTACTTGACACAGTGATCACGATTAAATTTTATTTTAATAATAATTTTGTTTTGTTTTATGTGAGATAATTATTTTTAAAAGTTCTGAAAATGTTGACCATTAACCCCTCGGGCTAATTTTTTCGCTTTTGGGAACAGCTCACATAGGTCTCATAGAAATCATTTTTATCTCCATTACTGTTGTGGTAACAAAGATCTAAACGGTGTAAGAAGGAGAAAACACCACACTTTATATTCAAATCCAAAAGTTAACCAAATAAAAGTTAAAATGTATACCTCTATGAAAAACCAAAGTTTCAGTCCGCAATTTGAAAAAAATTTATGAAGCTTTGTGAATATTTTATGAATTATTTTTACATGAAACGATAAAAAAAAGTGCAGTGGTAATAATGTTTATAATACATGTGGCTAATAAAATATGCATGTGTTTTTTTTTTAATTCAGTAATTTTAGTAAGAAAAAAACGTAAGGTGAGCCATTTTTAAATATTCTTATGTTTGCATTAAAAATTTTATATTTAAAAAATTATATGCTTATTTCTTATAATAATAAATTGTAAAGCATATTTCAGCACCTTACAAAAGCAATTTTAAATTTTCAAATACATTCAGAGATATTCCGTGTATTTGGATTTTATTACACAGCTGAAATAATCTGACCATCTGATAGAATACGCATGAGGCCCGAGGGTTAATTAAAAATTATAATATACATTTTATTAAAGTTATCTTTTGGCTTACCTGATATTCACTGCTGATTTCCTTCCTCAAATCATCCCTGATTCTCAAAACACCCGAATCTGGATCTATTTGGAAGTATTTGGAGGCCATGTCCCGTCCCACGAGCTGGTAGCGAACTTTGTTATTCGGGGAAGTCCCGTCACTGTCAGTTGCTACCATCGTTGTTACGGTTGTTCCGATTGCGACCTCGTCATCGAGGGTTATCGGTCGGGGAACGGTTGTGAATGTGGGCGGTAAGTCATTGCGATCCTGGATAAACAAATAAAGAAATTTTTATTAGTGAGTGATAGTAGAAGCAGAGGAATATCACCGATGCGTTGAACTGATCGATTAAATATCGCAAGCTTCTGGAACGTCGGCGTCTGCAGCTCTCCACGCGACACGGGAATGGGAGGAGTGAAGGCGAAACAACCAAAGAAGAATTAAAGATCTAACCTGGCATGTTCATGGGAGAGGGAGTACAGTATAGTTCCGGTTATTCAACCTAAATATTTTGTAGAAATATTAGCAACTTTTAAAACTTTTATACGCCCACCCAAGAGTCTCTGAGCCAATGAGGAGTAAGGGCGGGGAAGGAGAAGAGGAAAGAGGGAGGTTGTAAAGTACCTGGATATTCAGATCTTAAGTCACTTAAACCAACTAAACCCATTTCAAATAAAATTTTGATTCTGAAAGGCAGTCTTTCACCATAACGACACTGCGAGCATCTACCATGATTACACATAATACGCCTTATAAAAAAAATACTTCCCAACTTAAACGGTGTTTTAAAACGGTGTTAAACGGTATTTTAATCACCAGAATAAAGCCAATCAGGTTATTAGAAATCACCACTATACAAGCTCAAATACGATTTGATACTAATGAAAATGTCTTTAACTGTGCTGGTGTTGCATTTAAGCAGACTGATACTTGAAATTCAAATCTTGAAAAGTGAGGTTATTTCGGGCATATTATTTATTAATTGACTGTTAGCACGAGAATTTAATAAGAATTTTATGAAAGTGATGTTTTTTAATAACATAAATGTCTGTTCCAATTTATAAAGTATATTTCAAATACAAAAGTTTAAAAGGTAATTTAACTAGTTTTTAAAATGGTATTTGATTTTGCGCCATCTTCAAAAAGAAGCATATCAATAGCATATTTAAAATACCTCTGAAATATTCCGAAATTCAATGAGAAATTATTAAAATTAATACAAAATTTATACAACAAATAAACAACCCTCTTTGTGTAAACAATGTATATAATTTTCCATGAACTATTTTATGGCAGTTTCTATTCGTAAGGTTTTTTCATACATTGTTGTTTATCAATTATATACAATATTTCCCACGTTTATTAGTATGGCTGGCATATAAGTTTTTATGGCTGTTAAAAATCAGTTTAGATTATTAGTAAGGTTTTCACATAAACAGTTGTATATCAATCGTATGAATTTACACAGCATTTACTAGTAAGGCTGAATGTGTTGTGAAATAACAAATAAATTGAAATATAATACACCGCAGAGGTTGCAATTATTGTAAAAATAGGTTGGCGTGTATTCAATATCCTTAAACTATATATTACATATTTCATTCATGGTTGTAGATTAAAAAATACTTTTTTATTTACCTCAACATCAACAGTAACCTTGGTGATGGACCCCTCCATCATGGAGTCATTTTCCTCGGTGCCAATCACCAAAATGTACATATTCTCTCGTTCATAATCCAAGCCCCTAATTGTCTTGACTACGCCTGTCTTCCTGTCAATTGAAAACATTTCCGTGTTGCCCTGTTTGATAATGTATGTTATTTCTTTGAAGGTGTCGGGATCCTCCGCCTGCAAAACAAAAAGATTAATACAATTCGAGTACATACCTATTTAAAAACACTTGAATTCAAATTATCATAACATATGCAATATTTTAATTTGAATATTTTATTTAAATTTATATATATTCAGATTTTAGCACTGTTAACAAACAATCTGACATTATTATTAAGCCAACGTCAGTACGAATTTAAGAATCTGACTATTAATACAACTCTGACGCCACGCTTTACGCAAAACTGTTTTCTTACGTAGAGTTTGTTACAAATCTACTTCTGTAATAAAACCTAATTAAAGCAATGCCAAAAGATGGCGTCACTTATGTAACAGCTAGAGTGAGGAGCGTCGGCTGGCAGGCATAAGTACTATTGGATTCGTACTTTTTTCGATCTCTCCGGGTACAGAGTGATGGATGGTATGATTATTATTGTATCTGGTAGTCGTGAATAATAATACACATTGTGATTTCTACCACGCGTCTATATATTATATATGACGTCATTGCCTGTTGCAGTTACTCTGTCCCGGTGACTAGCTGTCACTGGATCCGAGGTACCGGCTATTTTTGGAACCAGTTCCTTTCGTATTTATAAAATGTTCACCAGTATTTATACTGGGCGAAGCCGAACCAAAAACCGCCCGCAGGGTCTAGCAACAAAAATGTGCGGAGCGGGTTTTTAACTACTTGTATATTATATATCTTGCTTATTGATGTACTTGGACAGAAAAATCGATTTTTTTCAAAGCCTCAAATTCACAATGTGAATTACTTCGGCAACTGAAAAAGTCACATTGACCCCAGAAGACACAGACATGCTCTAATGCAAAATCTGGATATCATTTCGACGATCCGGAGGCAAATCATAAGACAATCTTTTTGACAACAAGAAGGTTTAACCTTGTCCTTGATGAATAAATCTGGCGAATTGAATGGCAACACCATGTTAAAATATTATCATTACTGCATTAATAGGCCAATTTAGAGATGATAACCTGTTTTCTTTTTGAATTGATTGATGGCTTGAAAAAGGGCGAATTGTAAACATAACAACTTGAAAATACTCATTAATCGCGTAGCGGATCTGCAAAGATTAAAGTGATTTTTACTGCACAAGGAATTCTGTCATATTTCACTTATTCATTCATATGTTTACAATATTCGATTTTGGAAACAAGCCTAACCTTTGTTCGCCCAGTACGGGATTCTCAATTACGTGCATTACGCAGCGAGAAATTATAAAAAGGACTAGTTATTCGTAAGCAGATTAGAATGTTAAACTGTTGGATTCATTTATTGACAAATCACTGAAAGGGATATGCCCAAAACACCTCCCCGCTGCATGGAAGTTGGTTTGTTACTCTCGCCCTTACGGGCATTGAGAGTTGCTGCTAATTCAGAAAAACAGATTTTCTATAGATACCTACGCAATATGAATGTATTAACTATAAATTCTTACCGTTACTTGCGTGACCAAAAGATCGGGTACATTTTCCGGGATAGAAATCCTGT
The DNA here is from genome assembly GCA_936435175.1 of Glyphotaelius pellucidus. Lineage (NCBI taxonomy): Eukaryota > Metazoa > Arthropoda > Insecta > Trichoptera > Limnephilidae > Glyphotaelius > Glyphotaelius pellucidus. Next base: position 22,286,427 of record OW386552.1, on the reverse strand, counting down.
AGGAAGTCTTCTTGAAGAATGGAACTTCGTCGGGAACGTCCTGTACCTGTACAGTTACAGTAGCCGTGCCCAAACGCGGCTCAGGAGCGCCATCTTTGGCCGTCACTACAAATGAATATTCCTGCAAAGAAAAATCATTATTATTCTTTAGCATTATTCTTTTACCTTCGACAATTCTCTTCCACCACACAAAGAAAAAATAAAATTTTCAGATACCTTCTGGGGTTAAATATGAATTATCCAATATTGGAAATATAAGCAAATTGAATTGTAATAACAAGAGATTCATCAACATGGACTAAAAGAAGAAAAGTGCTTACGTTTTTAGTTTCGTAATCCAAAGCGGTCTTCGTTGTGATTTCTCCTGACTGATTGTTGATTCTGAAGGGAATATTTCCTGGGATAAAGTAAGTCACTTGGGCATTGATTCCTTCATCAAGATCCGTCGCGTGTACTTTTCCAATTATGGCATTCGATGCCCCTAGAATAAAATTTAAAAGAAGAGATTATACATGAGCCTAATTAACCTGTGAGGATTTACAAATATTGTTTGCGAAGAATCAGAAAATTCTATTATTCATTGATATATGATCTGATAATCTACCATATTGGAGAAAAATATCAATAAAGTGGGATTTGATAGTGTCCAACAACGGTGGGAAAGGAAGTAGCATAGATAATTCAAGTTGATCCGGAGAGAGTAAAATTCACTTTGATCCAAATTACAATGATTAGGCAGTTTGCTTTTTGTCATGTTGCAATAAATAACATTTCAATAAATTAAATATTGTATCCACAGGGATACTTCAACAACATCTATCATCCAATTGTCGTCATTCCGCAGTTCATGAGCACAATACAATTTAGTATCTCTGAAAGCACGTAAAGACTGCCAAACAACCATTTTGTGATATAAATAGTTTTAATTTATAATCGCATATATTATTAAACGAATTGTCATGAAAGGCATTGTTGTAAAATGCCTTTTGAATTGAGTGATATAATTCCTTTACCTTCTTTGACTTTGAAGACATATGGGACGTCGCTATCAGTAAATTCTGGGTTTTTATCATTAATGTCCGTCACTTTTACGTTCACAGTAGCTGTAGTAGAAAGTTTTCCCGCATCTTCCGCTCGGACCAGCTGCAAATTAAAACAAACATTTTAGAAGCATAATTTTTTTTTAACTTCAATTTATGTTGAATATTTAATTTTTTTATATATACGGATGTAACAGCATGTACCTGAAGGATTTTATCTAGCGATTGCTGAGCATATTTGGAGTCAAAAATATAGATGTCGTTTTACTGCCTGATGATATATTTTTTCCAGTTAAAAATATTAAAAATATTTTTTCATCACATGTCGCAACTGAGTGGTTAGTAGTTTATAGCCTAATGGGTCATGTGATAAGCACTCCATCGCGTTCCAGCAGCATGGTAACACAGAAACAGTACGCGTATCACATGACCATCTTTAGTGTACATGCTAATATATATATATATATATATATGTATATATTATGAGACCAATAAACAAGTATCGGCATACGTGTACTATTGCTATATTTAAGAGCAGCTACAGAATTCGTCAAACTTATAGCAATATGCTGATTTATAGAAATCACTAGGTAAAGACCACTGTTTATCACCTGAATGGAGGAATTTCCCAAGACTGTTGAAGAAGCGTTTGAGTTCAACAGAGGGCAATGGAATTTGACCTAAATTCTATTGAGTACAACTGAGGACAAAACTCATCAGCGGTAGTAAGGGGAAGGGGTATTTTTTAATATATAATTTTGGCTAAAATTCAGTAATCAAATGTGTTGGTGTGTTGTCAATTCTCTACGCCTAGGAAAGACTGACATAGTAGCTAGCCGACCTGACCGACATCAGCAAAGTATGGAGCCATGACCATAGTCCGACTCCTACAAATATAAATGGTTAACATACCAGTTGGTAGCTTGTGAGATCCTCCCTGTCCAGTTTCCTTATAACTGTAATTATTCCATTATTGGATCCTATGGTGAACTGTCTTAAATCATTTCCAGACACTATTGAATATGTTATGGGATCGTTTTCTGGATCGGTTGCCTGAAAAATAACAAATAAAATACATGTTGAATTACAGAAAAATATTTTTTCTTGCAAATGAAGTCACTAATATTTTGAGAAAGAGAAAACCATTTGGACTCCCCTTCACCGAGAAGAGATTGTTTTTGCATAAATTTGTCACAAAGTTAACAGAATATGCACCTGCATATACAAGGTGTCCAGAAACTCATAGTACAAGATGAATCTATATCACACAGAGTACCAAAAAAAAAAATCGATCTGAGCATTTTGATTTTTTTTAAAACTTTTTTTCGTTAACTAAAGGGTTAAACAAAATTTTTGGAGCTGGGTATACTCTTCGACTGATTTTAAAAGATATCAAGCAGTTGATATTAAATTAAACCCAATATGATATAAAATTAATTTAACTCCAAAAATTCCAACTTCAGACTTGATTTACACGAAAACGAAAGCTCAAATCAAAAAAAGTTATTCCACAAAATCGACTCCAAATGCAATGTAGATTCACCATTTTCCCGCTTGTACTACGAGTTTCCGGACACTGTTTACACATAGGACAAGTAAAAACCTGCCTTTCTGCATAAAGTAATGAATTAATTTTTTTAAATGATTCACTCTTGGTGAACATGATCTTTAAAAAACGATTGAAATATATTTTTGATATTCTTACGCTCAAAGTCACAACTGTGGAGTTAATACTGGCTCCCTCCGAGACTTGCACATCGTAGATGTTCTGATCGAAGATTGGCGGCCGGGTGTTTGGTCCGGGGGTAATGCTGACTTCCACTATACCCTGAGTGGCCAGGCCACCAATGTCCTGGGCCTGGACGGTTATGCTGTACTGTTCTCCGGCGTCCAGTTTGCTCACGGTTTCTGCAACAAGAGATGATGTATTATATATCAAACTGGCACAAATCAACCTTCTAAGATACATTGTTTAAAAGAGACATTCCTGGGATATGCAATACCTAACAGGCAATATTTGAATTTCTTCTACTACCATCATTTTAACCATTCAAACGATTTTAGTCATATTATGGCAAGTTTGCAAAACGTCTTGAGCGATTGTTTGCCATAATGTGCCAACATTTATAGAATCTAAAAATATGGGATAAACCAAAGATATTGAAATATAAGGAGTTCGGTTATCGGCAGTTTTTACTGTGTGGGACTGTGCTTCCTGGTGTCGCCGATATTTTTAACCAATACTACTGCACATCTTCAAAAAATTAATGAATTCTTTCCGTATTCAAACTATATTGTTAACCAATACTACTGCACACCTTAAAAAAATCAATTAAATTCCATAATTAAATTAGCGACATCAGATCGTAATCCGCCGACAGTAGGACGGACATCAGAGCATATCTCTTTATATTTTTATATCTTTGGGATAAACGGTGAAATCTAAGGGGATTCATTTTTTTTATATTAACTCCACCCAGAAGGCCTTGAGGAAAACAATTTCCCTCAGGGCATATGTCATCTTTGGGGATGCTGTGTGAAGGGTCTTTTTAGGGAAATGAAGGAGAGGAAGTTCTATGAAGGAAAAAAATATGAGGGGTGGGTAGGTCTGGTAGGAATCTGGAGGTCAATGTGTCCAAGAGTGACAGACATATGAATCCATCCCTCCCACTGGGTTACAAGGCAATGGATAGAGAGAGTCCGGCTGGAGAGATAAAAAGTTCTCCCTCAACCAGTCTCTCCCGATCCGGCCTGCCATGCAGTAAGTGGGCAAACGCGTGTGCCGCCAAGATCTAGAAAAACCTCACCTTGTGAACCCGGACACCCATGCTAAGTCACCAAAACGTAGCAAACCACTTGGGGTGACCTATGGCAGAGTTGGTTATCCAATAAATGGTTTCCGGGGCGGTGGTACCCATACCCGCCTCCCAAATTGTAGAATCAAATTGAATGGCCAAACCATTGCAATTAGGCAAGGCTGGCATTCGACGAAATAAAATTTTGCAGTGCCGTTAGGCAATATCGTCGGTTAAGTGGCAAAAATTGTTTGTGCACAAAATCACATTACATCACCCTGGTTTTCGATCCTGTAAATTCTGCCATAAAGAATGCTTAAAGTTTTATTTTATAAGCTCCCAATTAATTATGTTTAATGGGGTGAGGTTTTACCTATAACTCCAGTTTGTGGATCTATTTTGAATTTGTTGGCTCCATTATTAGAAACGTGATAGATGCTGTATTTCAGTACCGCGTTGTCTCCCGAGTCGTTGTCCGTAGCTTCAACCTGCAAATTAAATAAATGTTTATTATTTTTCTTTCACACATCAAACAGGAAAGCTAAAAAAATATTTTATAACTCTTCTAACTATGTATTGTCTGTCAAAGAGTAGAAAATATAAAAAATGGAACCACAAAATTTGTAGGCTGGCAACACCAATTTACCTGTCAAATATTCTTTTATAGTGCAACGACACTTAAAATACAGAACACTGTAAGTATACACATTTATAAAAACATTTTTTGTTCTTAATTAATTTAAAAAAAATTAAAATCGAAGAAGCACTGTAGTTATGGTACCTAGTTTCAAATTTTTTTTTATGTGAGTACCTATCGCACAAGAGTCCTAACTGCTTCCAACCATCTGGGGCCAGTGAGACTATGGCATCCTCAATTAGGGTATGATGCAAGACTGAAGCTAGTGAGAAAGTACCTGGCTATGCAAATCTGGTCACAAAACACAGCTAAAGCCATTTCAAGCAACGTTTCGATTCTGAATGGTGGTCTTTCACCAGGGCAATAATGAAAGTATCTACCCCTCTGGGATGTGCCGCAAATATACTTTATATCATGAACACAAATCTACACGCAAATCAACACAAATAATTAATGGAATAGAATTACTATGTATTCGTAACTTAATAATGGAGTCCGTCAATTATTATATCAATTGAAATATAATGTTACCTTAACAACATGTCTCCTTCCTTCTCCAGCAGCAACCTTAACGTGAGGCAGTGGCACTAGCACGGGGGCATTGTCATTCACGTCGTTTAAAGACACCTCCAGGGAAAGAGGGGCCGATGCTCCCTGGCCATTGACTTCTCTCGCCACAACCTTCAAAAGATACAACAATCACTTTCTATCCAGCGCTGACTGAAAACATGGCACCAATAATAAATTTGTATAGTCAGTGTAAGTCACGAATGTTAGAAGGGAGCAAAAGTGGTCATGCAAACATTTCCTATCAGACTTTTGTCGCTAACTTCGGCGACGGAAACCTGCAGCTCAGGGAGGGAATTTCAAATTGACACGCTCTTACATCACGCGACACTTGCCAAGAGTTTATTTATTTATTTAAAGAACTTTATACATTGAAAAAGATTTTGTGTTAATTCATCCGCCATGCTAGAGATGTCCCTGTGTTATGGCACATGAAGTTTACAGATTGGGTAGAGTTATTAAATTATGCAATTCAATTTGATAATAAGTTATTAAAAATTATAATTATGCAATACAATTTAATTTAATTGTAATTATTAAATTTCAATTCAATTTAAGTAGCAAGTTTTACGTATCAAAATAGGAGTTAGAATAGGATTTTTTTTGTGTACACCGCACAAGAGACCCAACTGCTCCCGTCTGGAGCCAGTGAGATTGTGGCATCCCCGATTGGGGATTGTTGTGAGGCTGAAGATAATGGAGAGGGGGTGGGAGATAGGGAAGAGGAAGGTGGAGAAGTACCTGGCTATTCATATCTGGTCACCAAACACGGCTAAAGCCTTTTCAAGCAACTTTTCAATTCTGAATGGTGTCTTATACCAGGGCGATACTGAGAGTATCTTCCACTGCCGCAGTGGAGCAATGATACGCAATATCGTACCGCGGGGTACTGCGGAAAATAATTTCCCTCAGGGCCTATGTTATCTTTGAGGATGCTATGTGGAGAAAAGGAAGGAGTGAACCTGGGTCTTGAAGAGACCCATGAGAAGGGAGGAAACACAGATACTGGCAAATCATTTCATAGCCGAGCTGTTGAACTTGCGAACGATTCATAGAAATGACCCATTCTCACGTGACAAATGTCAACAGCATATAAAAATGTTGGGCGCACATTTGACGTGTTTCACGACCGTGGAAGACTTCATAAATAGATGATCTTGTTCTTGTTATGACAAAATTTAAATGAAGATTCTTGGAAAATCATTAGAAATATAAGTTACAGATTGCAACAGTGGTGAGATGTAAGTTATTAGATTATATGTTAAATATTTATATAATATTTTTTGACTTACTTGGAATCGGTAGGTTCCAGGACTAGGTGGATCTCTATCAAGGTTTTCTTCATTCACAACCAGAATGCCTCCTTTCTCAATTTGGAAGTAATTTGTTGTGAGCTCAAAGGCGTACTGCGGTCTTACATCATTGGGGCCCTTGAGAAAAAAAAAAATCATGTAACATCATATTCTACTGCAATCAACTTCATACAATAATTTTACAATATCACAAACATTTGGAAAATTTCTAGGGGTTAATACATTTTATTTGTTTATTTATTTAATGCCCAGAGGGCTTTTACATGACTTGTAGTATAATTTTAATTTGACAGATACTTTGAAAACTTAGGAAATACAGACTTACAAACACAGAAACAAAAACATAAAAATACTGCTATTTTATAGGTTTACAAGATGTGTTTAGTAATACTGTTGAAACAAATGTTTTAGATGATCCACAAAACTTGCCAAGTTGATATTGAATATGTCAACATCACCCAAGTACTGGTTTCCCATGGTGTGAAGTCGTTGTATCGGATAGTGGGCAATGTAGTTACGCTTATGAGTGCTACTGTAGAATATTGTATTTTGTCATGTTGTTACTGTGGGTGTTCGTAAGTTAATGAGTTGCAGAAGTTCACAATAGTCGAATTTAGAGTTAAATTTTAAAATATTTTAGAGTTAAATTTTAAAATATTTTAAATATTTAGAATAAAAATGTTAAATCGTTTATTTTACGTCTGTCTTCTAATGTATGTATTTTTTAGAGTATTTAATTTAAAATTAATAAAACGCAGAAATTTTTTTTGTATTCACTCAAGGTTATTAACACAACAATGTATTCTTCCATTCTTGTAGATATTCATAATTTATTATAGAAGTTCCCGTGAGCATTCAGGTCATGGGCCCATTGCGGTATCTCCAATTCACCTCATTCATTTGAGTTTGTCCATCGGAAGTCTCTCTTTGTTGGGTTCCCTGAAGGCCCCAAAAGGGAAGAGTCCTCCGAGGTGGCTGCAGCTCTCCTCTCCCCTAGGTTCTCCAAAGGACCTAATTTTTTTGTTTGAATGGTCTAGTTATGGTCCCACAGTATCTAGGGTAATAGGTGGACAACCTTAGCAGAGTCCCGAGTGCTGAGGTAAGGTCTAAATACTACCAGATGCAACCCTGTTTCTCGGAGGCACCGCTAGTAACACTGTTCCCCAGTGTCATTCAGCCTGAGTAATGTAGCTCACACTTTGGCTTGGGTTGACTATTGCAGGTCATGTTTCCACCCCTGAGCGATGTGTTCATCACACTCCCTACGCTTAGCTTCACAATTTAGTTTTAAGTTAACTTAATTAAATCAATCAAATAAATCATTATTTTTACCAAGTCATCATCCGTAACAGTTAATTTGATTGGTCTTCCACTTTGATCGAGGACTTTGGTACCGATGGGAACGTTTTCATCCACCAGCCCTTTAGTTGAAGATGAATGCAGAACCGGAGGATTGGCATCCACCGGTTTGATCACAACTGTCAATTTGGCCGTGGTGAATCGTTTGGATTCGGAAATCTCTTCAGCCTGTAAACAAAAACACAACGTTAGTAAAAAAAACATACATACATTCAGGAACCATTGTGATAAAAAGGAAGAAGTTATGCACTTTGACTGCTTACTCCCATTTTTAGTGATTGAATCCTTTTTGATAGAGAATAACATTATTATAAAATTCTGCAAGTATCATAGTTTTATTATTGTTATAGCTGTTTTGTTCACAGAGGGACAAAATCGCACGCCAAATGGCACAGAATTTGAATATTTGAAAGTAAGAAGAGAAGAAAGGCCAAAATCGGATAGAAACAGAGATGCCGTCTCTCACTAAGGAATATTCTGGATAAGGAAGGCAACATAATAAGAGTTTTAATGGTAGGTAAAACTCCAATATTATTGTTACAGCTGTTTCGGCATTTAAAGCCATTATCCAACTGCGGTTATTTCATATTATTTGTATAAAAACCAATTTAGAGTTATAAAATCAATTGTGTGAGTCATTTATTTAGGTCATTAGCATGACTATGAAAATAATGATGATTTTGTTGCAGACTAACCTTTATAATCAAGTCAAACTTCTTTGCGATAGACGTATCTGCTGCTTTGATCTGTCGTACAGATCCCGTGGTTGGGTTTATCTCGAAGTATTCACTATACTGCGCTGGAGTTCCCTGGTGGAAGCTGTATCGAATTGGGGAGTTGATGGTATCCATATCAATGGCTTGGATCTTCTCTGGGAGGATGTTGAGGGTCCCAGCAAGGATGCCACTTGATACCTGTAGAATATTAATTGTATTATGTGATACCACACAAGAAATCCACTGGCTATATTCTATTATAGCCAAGATAACAAAATGATCTCACAATTGGGTGACATTGTGAGGAAGATTAAGGAAAAAGGCGAAGGTGATGCGGCTTTAGTGCCACCTTAATGGGGTCAGAAAGGAGCGTGTTGTCCTGTTGTTCTAACGACTTGAATGCCCCAAACCGACAACAGAGTAATTTCATGATGGTTGTCTTGCTTACAGCTGTCATTGCAGCTGATGTTGATTGCAGCTGTCACTTGGTAGGCAGTTGAATAGTTGAAAGCAGACCAAAAGCTTTGGATAGTTTGTATGATTTGTGTAAGAAACAAATTGTTATTGATTCATACAACTGCGAGTGTTCATTATACTTTATAACTCACGGATTGCTTACAGCGGACGTCACGATTCTCAACATCATAATCAGGGTTGTGACAGGGCGAAAAATGAAGGTACTTATTGACAGCGAAAACGGTGGTATGTTAACACGCGCTAAGCAGCATTACAGCGTAATGGAATGATAGGAACAACTTCAAGATTGACGCGGGCGGCAATCCACCTGAAATCCTGCACCATCATTGGAGGAGAACAAAGTCACTGGTACCAAGGGCGTCACGGAACAATAAAGATTCAATACAGGAAGAAAGGTAAAAATTGTTACTTCATTCTGACAACTTCTTCAGTCTCTTTTTAAAATAGCACCATTGGAAGACATTGACAACCAGTTGTTTCCTAGAAATTAACGTGTAACAAAGTCATCAATTTCAATTGGCATTCAGATCATTTTGTTTTTTCATAGTTGAAGGGCTCCCATCACATGTCTTATAAGTCCGTTTCAGCATTTGAACAAATTGTGATCAGCATAAGAGGACAACCATCATGTTGTTATGCTTGTCAGCCTATTACAATTTGATAGAAAGCTAAAACGCATCCAGAACCGGCGTTTAACGGGAACTTTCAAATGTAAACAAACAAAATGGCGCTGATTGGCCATTTGATGACAATGTTACATTTGATATCTGGGAGAATAGAAGGTATAACTTACGAATGACGAGTATTCTGGGTTGATGCAGGCTCCATCGTGCAGCATGCATCCCTGGTAGATGAAAGAGGGGTCCTGGTCATCATCATCTTTGATGTTCACAGTGAGGGTTGTGGTGCTGGAGTACCTTTCAGAAGCATTCCTTGCCCGATCCTATGAAAAAAAAAATTACAAAATGAATATAAGGTCAATTTATTAAATGACAAATTTTAACTATCTGTACAAAATGAATATATAATAATGATTTGATAGATTTATAAAAAACTAGCGAGTTCCCGGGAGGCATTGCAATGCCACTTAATAAAGAAATTATTTTTCTCTGCGTGTCCTTTCCCATTCGTCCCGTTGCCTTTCCGCCTCTCCTTCTCCCATGTCCCCTTCTCTCCATGCGTTCCCCCTCCACCTTCTCCGCTTTCCTACTCCCCTCTCCTGCTCATCCCGCGAACCCCCATCCCGCGTTCTCCTCCCCTCTCTCGCATTTCATATATTCAGTTTCCAAACAGCTCCCTTACTTACTTATTGCAATTTTTTATACAAATTTCCATTTTTCTTACATTACAATAATTCAATTTTATATATTACTAGCGAGTTCCTGGCATGCGTTGCAATGCTACTAATAAAGAAATTGTTTCTCCCTGCGTGTCTTTTCCCATTCGTCGCGTTCCCTTTCCCCTCCCATGTCCCCTTCCCCTCATGTGTTCTCCCTCCACCTTCCCCGCCTTCCCTCTCCCCTCTCCCACGAGCCCCCCTCCCGCGATCCCCTCCCCTCTCCCGCGTTCAATATATTCAGTCCCGGAACATTCAGATTTTTTAAAAAGCTTGCGTGCCACCTATTGCAATTTTTTTTTTAAATTTTCTATTACAAACATTCATTTTTGTATAGTATAAGAACAATCAAATAGATTTGATACCTATATATAGGTGAGTATTTTAAATAAATTAACTAATTTAAAGAGTTTCGAAAATTGAATTTTGATTTAACAATCGATGGTTTGCAAAATGTCATTCTCAAATTGTGACATTTTTGTCAGTTTTGTAAGAGTTTATGTAATGATTTAAAAACTTTTCAGGTGTATTGTCATGTGGTTGTGAAAATCTGCAAATTATACTCACAGAAGCAACAATAGTCACAAGATATCTCTGCGTTCTTTCGAAGTCCAAGGTTCTGTTAACTGTGACCTGACCCTGGTGTGGCAAGTTGATGGCAAAGTACCCGTAGCCATCAGCCGTGGTGATGCGGTCAGTGCCGATCCCAGAGTCGATCCCCAGCCTCTTGCCATCTCCCTCCACAATGAAGTACTCCGCCAGACCATTGACTCCGGCATCTGCATCCACCGCTTTGATGTTTTGGAAGATTGTGGTGCCGATTGGAGTAAGCTGAAAATTAAAAATATTATTTAATTCATTTAAACATAGAACAGTAGATTCACAAACACTCAAACTGAGAGTAAAGAGACATGAATCTTCATAATCATCAATCTAACGCAACATTAACATCATGAATCTTCCTTATGATGATGAATCTTCATTACTGTGAAATCTCATCATCATGAATCTTTCTTTTGATGACGAATCATCATTATTGTGAAATCTCATCATCATGAATCTTCCTTATGATGATGAATCTTCATTATCGTGAAATCTAATCATCATGAATCTTCATCGTCATGAAACTTCATATTAGGGATTATTCCTATTATTATCCTTCCTCTTCCCATCCGCACCTGTGACATAAAATTATAAGTCACAAGTTCAGTGCCGTGACAAACTTCAAAGTGACAACCGTGTTCTGAGATCATATTCTTTTATTTGATTAACTATAATGATTAAAATATGAGTTTTTATGCTGAATTAAATTGAAAACTAGTTAAATGTACTGAGTCTAAGAGCTCGGTGCAAAGTGGAAGGTGACAACATTATCCTGCTGAGGTTTGACACTGCCAGTCCATTTTCCTCCATTTCCTGAGAATTTCTAACACTTAAATAGATTAAACCATTATTATAGGTACGTATGAGACAATGTATGAATTTTTTTTTATATATTAACTCCACACAGGAGGCCCTGAGAGAAATAATTTCCCTCAGGGCCTATGTCATCTTTGAAGATGCTGTGTGGAGGGTGCTGTTGAGGAGAGGAAGGAGTGAACATGGGTCTTGAAGAGACCCATGTTGTAGGAGGGAGGAAACACAGAAGCCGGCAAATCGTTCCACAGCCGGGCTGTTGAACTCAAGAATGAGTCGTAGAAACGACCCGTTCTCATGTGACTAATGTCAACCGTGTACAAATGTTGAGCGTGTGTTTGGCGTGTTTCCCGACTATGCACCGGTGCCGAGGGGATCAGTGACGCTAGTTCCTCGGAGCATCTCCCATTGTAATACCGGTAGAATAAGGACAGCATTCCCACCTGACGCCTGTGCTCTAAAGATTGCAGTCCGTTTGTTAAGTTAGGAGAAATGAATGTGAATGAGCAAGCAGTGTGTGCCAAGAAAACGGCTCGATGGCTAGTTAGTTATATAGTTAATATAGGATCTTCGTCATTGTGAATCCTTAACTTCATGAACTTTTTTATCATCATGAATCTTCATCACCATGAGTAATATCATTTTCTCTACCATCATGAATCTAAATCTAATCTTCAACTTCATGACCTCTTATCATTATCGTGAATCTTTATCATCATGAACATTTATCCACAAAATTTTCATCATCATGAATCTTCATCATTCTGTTTCTTTATCCCATGTATTTTAATTACCTCAAATGAAAAATTCTGTCATGCACCAATCAAAGACATGAATTTGCATAAAATATGCGGTAAATATAATATGTTGTATTTTAAAATTACGTTAGATTAGGCACTTACCTCTGAGACAGTAGTTTCATAAGGTGTGTTGATAAACACCGGGGCATTATCATTTATGTCAGATACTCTGACTATGACAGGTACTGTCCGTTTTTTCTTGGTCGCTTTCACTACACACGTCAACTGAAAATAAAGATTAAAAACACACATTGATTAAATAAATCAATCAAGTCGATTTAATTAGAGCAGTTAGTTTTACTTTTAAAAAATATAAACAATATTAATTGTAATCATTATTTAAATCAGAAAGCACACTTTAATACCTTGCACAACCAAAAATGACGCCAAGTCATTAGTCTGGTTAATATGAAAACTAGACATCTGATGCATTCTAGCAACTGTTTATGGGGAAATAGGCTTCAAAAAATTCTTTTTTTTTTTTTCATAAATCGATAGTACTATTCAAAAATATATTCGGAAAATTTCAAACCAAAATTCCACACCATTTAAAAGTTATAAGTGTTTGAGTGAGTGTCCCTCGGTCAAACTACTATTACTTTACTGCCACTCTTATTTTCAAATGCGTTTTTCTTAAAACTACTTTTTTGAATTTGTGTAACCTCTAGCTCTTACAGTTTTTAATCAATCGTTATCAAACTCAGCACATAGTTTCTTTATATAAATATGCTCTCTCTTTATTTTAACTATTTTTTTGCAATAAAAAAATATACAAAAGAATGGTAAAAAATCATATTAAATTTTCACATTCCTCAAAAAAATATTAATTTTCGATTTTTTAATGAGGAGTGAGGTTCAAATAAAAGAAACACTTCTAAAAAAAGTTAATTTTCTTGAAAAAATTATTTCAAGTGTATATTGTGACCTGCAGGAGTTACATAAACTGCCCAGCCAGAAGGCGACTTGCAATGCGCGGCAGGTGATATCTCTGTTATTTTTTGAGGAAAATATTTGAAAATTTTAGAATATTCTCTTGAATAAATATATAAAATGAAGCCCAAGTATAAATAAAATATATTCCTTACATGCTAAAAAAATTCTTGAAAATAACTAAAAATACGCCGTCCTACACCTATTTCCCCCCCTTAAATAATAAATCGATTTCATAAACATGTAGCTAACAACAAAATGACAATTAAATGGATTTTGTGAAAGTGCATCAATATTGTTTAAATTTATAATTTAAATGAATACCTGAAATACAATGTGTGATAAATTCTCAGCATCCCTGTCCAATGGCTGCAATAATTGTAACTTCTTTCCATTTAAAACAAATAGTGGGTTTCCTTTCGGAAATACTAAATCTAAAACTATATCTGAGGAAGGATCCCCTTCTATTGGTAACTCTGCCGGTATTGTATTTTGGCCAATAACTGAAAGAAAAAACACAATTAAAATTTCCATTAAAAAATGATTTTACCAGCAAACAAACACAAAGCAGATTAGCACAGCATTACAAATGGTAATGCTGCTAAATAACATCTCTCTTGACACCTAACATAAACCTTTTTTTAATATGAATACTGCACAAGATGCTCTTGTCCGGAGCCAGTGAGACTATGGCATCCCCAATTGGGATATGTTGTGAGATTGAAGGTAGTAGGGGGAGGAAGGACATGGGGAAGAGGAAGGTGGGGAAGTACCTGGCTATTCAGATCTGGTCACCAAACATGGCTAAAGCCATTTCAAGCAATGTTTCAATTCTGAATGGCAGTCTTACACCAAGACTTACAGGCAAGATGAGAGTATCTTCCACTCTGGAACATGCCGCAAATATACTACACTATAAATCATTTATATTTATTAAAAACCTTTAAGGTTTTAAGAGACATACATCTTAATTCATCTCATTCTGGCTAACTTTTGTGTAGTAAATGGACGCAGTCTGTTGTACATAATAAAAATGAATAAAAAACAGTATTCCACTAGCAAAAAAATAGATTTCCTTCCTCCCTTTTATTTTCATGGAGTAAAATCATTAAATAAGTAAATAAAATCTACTTACAAGTGCCTCTACTTTCTTCAATATCAACTATAATACTTGACTGTCCCGTTTCCACCTCGCATAAACCTGAAATTCAAGAAAAATTTGTGAGAACTTTATAATCAGTATTATCTACGTAGGAAATTAATCTCTGTCAAACAATAATTAATCAACAGCCATTTTCTTATTTTTGCAATTCAAATTCAATATGGTGTTGCCATTTAAATTATAAACATAAAAAAAACATCACAATTTAAATATAACTGTTTTTCTCATTTATTTATCAACAAGGTCTATTTACATACTGTATTATATTACGGTTCTACAGCTGAAGTTAATAATTATTATTAAATTAAAAATCATAATATCAATAAAACTATATAACCTGAAAAATTGTCAGAATCATTAATTTAGAGTGAAAGAAATTCGTTTATTGGATATTATTGATGTCTCATTCCACTTTTATTAATATCCCATTAAACGTGTTTTATCTTTTGCAACATTTTTTCTATTAATATGCACATACATTATTGAAACATGATTTAAATTTTAAATAAACAGAAAATGAAAGTTGTCACAGTTCAGATCAGATTGAGATAAAACTGTAAAAAGTATCACAACTTGACTGAGGAGAAATATTGATACAAGTGGAAAATTAAAGACTATCAAACTAACTTGTCAGAAGCATTGAGATATAATCACAATGGTCAGAAGTCACAAAAAAATAAACAATTAACCTTTTACGGATTGAGAAATTATATGTACTGATATATCCCACCTTAGTGGGAGTTTTCATTTTTTTATTAGAAAGGTGAAAGTTATTTATCTCAATTTAACAACTGACTATTATAATACGTTATTTTGTTATTGAAATAACAATCTTCGACATACTTTAGTTTTTCGACATTTCTGTTTGATAACATTTTGACAGTTGTTTGTAAAATACGCGGGAAAATAATATGAGAAGTTTTACTCGTTCCATAGGAAACAAATGAACTATTGCTTACCCGCTCTGGCATCCGTGATGTGAAGAGACGAGAGCAGGAGGCCCACAGCTACCAACCGCATCGCGGAAGTCGCCGCCCTCGCCGACATTCCGGTGTTGCCTTCCTGGAAACAAAAAAAATACAATGTCAAATATCATTTATATTTTGATTTCTGGCTGATAAAAACATGTTAACTAAGTAAGAATCGACGATCGAAGAATCGAAGCAACGCTGGAAATCATAGAAATGTAAAACTTAGTTGAAGGAGATTTTGTTAGGTAAGTGTGACATTGGTATTTTCACACACATTCAGGAGTTAAATGTTTTATCACATCTGTCAAAAATGAACAGATTCTAATATTAGCAATGATATTCTACGCTAAGGCTACATGGCGGTCTCCGCGTTCGAGGAATAAGACTCTCGACTAGCATTCCGAAGGTCGCGGGTTCAAATCCTGGCGTCTGCAAATAAATGTTAATTGATACATTTGAGTTATTTCACAATTAATTAATAAAAAATAATATATGTTATATTTGCTGCACACAAGATACCCTCAGTATCGCCCTGGTGTAAGACCACTATTTCCCCTCCCCACTACCTTAAGCCTCACAACATACTCCAATCGGGGATGCCATTGGCTCACTGGCTTCAGACGGGAGCAGTTGGAACTCCTGTGTTGTATTCACATTTAAAACAATATAAATGCGAGCCTGGCTTGCGATGCGTACCACGAATAATGGGAAAGGAACGAAGCAACCGGAAAAGGCGAAAACGCCGCTGTTGATTGCCTTTTTGTGGCGGGCAGTCGGCGTGGAGTTGATTTGTATACAAATCTATAGTTTTATTCCGAGGTTTATGGAATTTTACACATTAAATTTGACTTTGTTCACATTCATTGTTCACATCAGATTTCAAAAAACTACCCCCATTCTCCTTTCCCAACGAAGTTCAAAGCTCGAAACCCAAGGTTCAAGCTTTAAACTCAAAGCTCAAAGCGGAAATCTTAAATCTCGAATCTCAAAGCTCGAAGTCCAAAGCTCTCTAGTAGTTTAAAAAAAGAACGTGGTCGATGAAACTTATTCTAGTCTCTCTCCAGCGAGGGATGCGCTATTGCAAGAAAGAGTAGAGTGCAACAGTGCGATGTTAACAAGTCATTTATTTGTTTTCTCTCTGTGTATTAAGGTACTTCCTCTTTCTGTATTCAATGGTAAATATTTAATTAGTTGTACACATTATTTTGTAGTTTCATTTAATTATTTTATCAGCTGCTTTGGTCAAGTAGGTACCAGTAGACAGGTAGGAACATTTTGCGCGCAGCATGTTTCTAACGGTATCCGATGTTTTGGAATAAATTATATTGATGGAATAAAATGAACGAATGGTTTGTGAGATTGTGTGCGTGATCACGATCCAGTCATACCAACTCATTCATTTCAGTATGGAAAAGGCGGTACCTATGCTAGAATGTGTGTTGTAAATAAATTGGTGGGCGCGTGTGTGCTGAAGAAATAATGGAAATAGTAGAACATAATCAAACATCTTCTGTCCCACGGGGCGACAGACCGATGATAAATCATTCAAATGAAGTTATGCATTTTCATGAACTAATTGTTTAAAAATCAATAGACATGTCTGTAGAAAAAACTTCTGCCGATTCATAATAGAAAAAAATGCAGGCACCTACTTACCTATACTAGTATAATATTATATTATTCTGTGCGAGTTGTACGTCAGTAGGTAAGTACTTAATTTTTAGATCTATTGACACAGAATTAGAAAAAGGAATGTGAAAAGCCATGAAAAAAAGGAATAAAAGTTTTGATTAAAATTAGTATAATAGTTTATTCTAGAATGTATGCAGGGGTAGTGTAATGCGATACATTCCATATTCGAAATAACAACATAAATTAGACAAATAAAAAGAAAAAGTAAATAACAATACATAGGTACACAAAATGCACGAATAATGAAACTGAAAAACATATTAAGCACAGAAATGAAATGAAATTACTCTTGTGTTTTGTATTCATTGATGATATTCAACCTCCGACAGGAGAGGAATCATCAGAAGAAGCACGTTTTAATAACCTAAAATAAGCACTAGTTTTTTAGTTTAAGAAAGGGTTGGTAAAAATCGTAAAAAATGTTGGGTAAAAATCGAATCATATTTGAAAATAAGCAGGTTTTTCGATCTTATAATAAATAATAATAACGATTTATTTTTCCAAAGCCGGTGTAGTGTGAATTCAAACGTCGTGATTCATAGAAACTTTGAATTAACAAATATAACTACAACATATCTCCTACCCTATACGAAAAAGGCGACAAAATATAATTATTTCAGGTACCAATTCAAATTTATAAAGGTATATTTAATTCGGTTCCACGCCAACTCAGAATCAAGTCAACTCAACACCTCTTTGAAAAGTCATTAAAAGCTATGAAAAAATAATTTTAAAATAGCCCTAACTTAACGTAACTCATTTAACCATTTCATCCTGAGCTTTCCGATCACCATTTAATTCAAACATTTGAGAGATTTCAAAGGAAACACTCATTTTATTTTATTTCTAATAAAGCTATATAAAATATTATTTAGTGCCTGTATCTAAATAATATGTCAATGAAAATAAGCATTTTATTAATACCATAAAATCATTCGCCTACAATATGTAATTTAATGTGACACCATTGAGAATAATGGATTTGAAATTGGCGGGTCACGATCTAAGGCGTTTCAGGAATCTCTACAAAAAGTTAACAATCCATTTATCACATGACATCACCTGATGGAAATCTTCATGAAATATGATTGCCATAAAAAATATTTCTGAGGTAGGCAGGTAGGTACTGACTTACCAACGCACGTTAGGAAGTTAGCGGAACGAAACAGATAAAAAAAGTTCTAAAATCAAATTAAAATTTTGTCCTGAAACTTTTTTCTGTTCTTTGGAAACTTTTAGGGGCAGCTCACAGCCTTCTGTATACTAGCCGTGCTGTTGGAAATCTTGCAACGTTGCAGGTAGTCTTACAATTCTCAGTCATTTGTTCACATTCCTATACAACATTCACTTTGCTTTGGTGGTTTTTATTGAAAATATTGCGATTCTGTTCTCTGTTTGTAATCATTGCTGAATGAAACATCAAGGTAATCTTGATACACATTTTTTGCAGTAAATATAACATTTAATATGATGTACAATGTCCTTTTACACGTTTCAAGTGTCAACGCATAACCTATAATGTTGTTTTTTCAGATTCCTTCCTTACAAAATACACATGTATCTTGATCAAAACATGGTGTGATTATGTTCAGACTTGACTCGAAAATATAATCGTGACTTATTTTTATATTCAACTTCTATTTTGTTTATTTTAATTAATTTAAATTGTATTTAATTGTTAGTTTTTCTTTTGTCCTGAGGGGAAGGTTCTTCTGAAACTGGTCGATGATTAAATTAAATATAGTGAATAAAAACAGTGTACCTATTGTTTTACAATACTTATTTTTTTTATTAATACGTAATACATGCATCATACCTTTAAAATCACCATTGTTTTCTTACCAAGCTGATTCTTTACTTTTTACTGTAAAGCACCCTTATTGTAAAACTGTAAAGTTCTGTTTTTTTTAATGAATGTGGAACTAACTTTATATTAGCGAACTTTATTTTTAAATTTTAACAAATCTTTTCGGTATTTATTTAAATGAAATGGTGCTGAAATCTAGCATCATGATATGAAGGTAAAAGATTCTAAACTATTACCTGATCCATTTGATAACTTTGCTTTTTTAAAAAAACAACTGTTTCTGATTACAATGAATAAATATTTATGTTCAATGTGTAAAATATATGTGGGGCCTAATGCTAGAAATGTCTACGCTGCTAGAAATGCCTCTGAATCGCCCCGAATCCCTAGGACCGGGATTGTTTATCCATTTTGTGGCTCAAAAAATACTGAGTCAATATTTTGACCCCTAAATTAGATAGGCCACAATTTCATTAATCTAGATCTAGAGCACCTACTATGGGTATTTAGAGCATTCAAAAGAGGTAGGTTTTAGAGTACCTAAATCAAAATACCAAAACTGCCATTACATGCACTTCTAGCATTAACCCCATGTTTCCTTTTCAAAAATCCTAGTACAAATGTATGAAATACAATAATAGTCCTTCATCTGTCAAATATAACATTGGTTCACACCATAAACAAAATGCAATGTTGCCAAGTCTAACACCACGGCTTGAGTATACAGAAGGCTGTGGGCAGCTCCATTGCAGTCTCTGTTTCTGTTAAATTGTGCTGTTTATGAGGAAGTGTTTAATTCATCAACGGTATGCCTTTAAAGTTTGTTGGTCGACCGACTACTTTCATCGTTGTTCTTCATCTTTTTCTTTGAATGAAGGTGGAATTGGGTAGGATATAATATTCATCGCTCCCCATTAAAAATGATAGCTAAACTATTGAAGTTGCTTGCGTTTTGTGCACATTATAATGATTTCCTATACTTTTTTCGTTATTTTATAACATAGTATCTCTATAAGTGTCTGTTTTTCTAAATACCAGGGCGCGGAAATATGTTTTTAATTGTTATTACCGGGCATTGCCCAAAATATACTCGGATGAATTTCAGCAATTTTTTTTTACATTCACACAGAAGGTCCCGAGGAAAATAATTTCCCTCACGGCATACGTCATTTTAAGGGATGCTGTGGGGAGGGTTTTTAAGGAAAGGAAGGAGAGAAGTTCTGGGAAGGAAAAAGGTATGAGGGGTGGCTAGGATAGTATGGGGGTCAGTGTGTCCAGGAGTGACGGACGTAATCCATCCCTCTAACTGCGGTGCAAGGCGATGGGTTGAAGGATTCTGGCTGCGGGTCAAATGACCTCCATCAGCCAGTCTCTCTCGATCCGGCCCGCCAGGCGGGCAGACGCATTGGCCGCCAAGACCTGAACAAACTTCACCCCGTGAACACGGGCACCTCTTCTAAGTCACCAAACATAGCGAACCACTTGGTGTGATCTATGGAAGAGGTGTCGGTTATCCAATAAATGGTTCCCGGGGCGGTGGTACTCATACCCGCCTTCTGAAAATGAAAAATCCCAATTACTATTCGTTAGAATAAATTCATTTTGATCACTCGAAAAAACGCTATTGTAGCTACCATCGCTGTAATAATTTATTTCGAAATGGATTCTCTCGGCTCGGTACTCACCCGCATCAAATAACGAAATAAACGCCCTTTGTCTTTTACATTACTAAGAAACCTCTAAAGGGCGTCAAAGTACAGAGAGATGCGGCACCAGAATGCAATGGCAGTCATAACTGTTCTACTTGCTCAGTTGTTGTTCCCCGGTCGTGTCTCACGCTCCGAGACGAAGCCCGCTGATGAAATAACTATGTCCCTGCCTCTGCCCCTCAGTTTGAAATATTATACAGACGCACTATTTCCATGTTCAATAAATACTCGGTATTATTATCGTGTTGAAATAACTTGTGGTGATTTGTTACACATTGATCATTGCTAGAAGACAACGAGCAAAATACGCTCCACCCTTTCTCTATCCTAACTCATTCCTACAATCCTACATCACCTCGTCTCTATTGAGGTTACAAATGAAATGAAATGGTACCGGAGAAAATGTATTTGTAAAAAACTGACTGTAAAAAAGTTTATCTGTCGGGAAACTGTGGTAGTAGGTACATACTACCCGATGCATCACGGCTTGCGCAAATAAATTGCAATTGATTAAATTGAGTTTTTTAACAATTAATTAATTACGAGTTGAATCTTGCAATCATTCATAAAGATGGCAGCCAATAAAAATATGCATTAAGAAAAATGAAGATAATATGGGTGGTTCTTAGTCGAAGTATGGTACAGTTAAAAGTGACCGAATTGGATATCGACACCTTAGCTCAGTGGATAAGAGCGCCCAACCCGGAAAGTAGGGAGGTCCTGGGTTCGAGTCCCAGAGGTGCCAATATCTTTTTCTGATTTTTCTGTTTCCAGATTTTCGATTGAGTTTCGCTCATAATGTCTTCATTTAATTAAATTTTAATTAAATATTACAGTTTGAGGTTTTACTCATAAAGTTAAAATAATAAATAATAATAAAAATAATATAATATAGTATATTTGCGGCACGTCCAGAGTGGAAAATACTCTCCGAATCGCCCTTTTTTACATTAACTCCACACAGGAAAATAATTTCCCTCGGGGCCTATGCCATCTGGGATGCTGTGTGGAGGATCTTTTTGAGGAGAGGAAGGAATGAACATTGGTCTTGAAGAGACCCATGTTGTAGGAGGGAGGAAACACAGAGGCCGGCAAATCATTCCATAGACGAGCTGTTGAACTCAAGAACGAGTCGAAAAAACGACCCGTTCTCATGAATGTCAACCGTGTACATATGTTGGGCGCGTGTTTGGCGTGTCTCCCGAATATGCACCGGTGCCGAAGGGATCAATGACGCTAGTTCCTCAGAGCATCTTCCATTGAAATACCGGTAGAACAGGGATAGCATTCTCACCCGACGCCTGTGCTCTAAAGATTGACCGCCCGTTTCTGCACGGAATCGAGGGTATTTTTCAAGTATTTTAGAACTCCAGACCAGAAGTGGCTGCCAAATTCAACCGTGGGGCCGACTTGCGATTTGTAAGACCACTATTCAGAATTGAAAAGTTTTGCTTGAAACGGCTTTAGCCGTGTTTGGTGACCAGATCCGAAAAGCCAGACACCTTCCATCCTTCCTCTTCCTCATCTCCTTCCCCTCTCCACTACCTTCAGCCTACCAATATATGCCATACTGACTGGCTCCAAACGGGGCAGTTCGAACTTGTGTGCGGTTTTCACATAAAAAAAGTGCTATCATGCAATTTTTTCGGCATTTTTGTGTTCTATGTTTAATGTGACAAGTAGAGGAGCTATTTTGGCGTATCGATTGTTGGAGGGAAAACAATTTGAAATAAACACAAAACATAATCGATTAGGTAATTTTTCCTTAATGTGCTCGTAATGAATCTGTTTATTTTTATTTTTGTCATAGCTTTCAACGAAAGTGTTTTATGCAAACCTCTACTATTTTGAATGTTTGTAAAAAGTCCTGTCCGCCAAGAATATAGTGGCAGATCTGCAGATCAGACTGCTCTGTAGAACATAACACGCATTGTTTCATGTACGAAGCAATCTGTATTATTTCTCTTGACCCGACCTGAAGAATCGACCCTGACTATAGCCGACAAACTTCAAACGTATGCATTTAACATTGAACAACGCCAATACTAAACTTTACACAAGTCCCAGACCAGCTCGTGACTAAATCAGTGTGATGCATTGTTTATATTTGATTTATGAATAAAAGAAAGGAGAAATTGTACCTTTATGAAAAAGAAAACGAGTTTTGATACATGTATTCAATACATCTAACAATGTGGCTCGATACCAATTTCGGAGTATCGATTTCAGAAAATATCGATTTAGTTTTTTTTACCATCATTAGTTTTGTCCCGTTCCAAGGTTGGTAATAACTAATAACAATAACAAATACCTAGAAAATAATGATTGGTTCCAAGTTCCAAAACAAGAAAAATCGAAACCGTTATTTATACCACATCATGATCTATATGAGAGTTTATTGAATTAATGATGGTAATCGAATACAATACTTACAACATAAGACAGACGGAGAAAATATCATAAAAAATATTTGTCTTCATTTAAGAGCAAAAACAGTTTCTTTATACTAAAACTTTTTAGATATTTTTGCAAGTACTCACCTACAACTTGCCAGCCGCTATTATTTTCGTTGAATATTGAATATTTCTAAAATGTAAAAAGAACAGATTTGAAAATGCTTTCCCATTGATCATTATTTGTCTATGGTTATGATGGATATGAATATACGGAACTATGATAACTATTAGAAGTAATTTTGGTTTTTTAAACAATATTGGTATCCTAACTTTTTTAAAACTACCGTTAAAATAAGTTTGAATGTTTTAATTTTCCCAAGCCCGCCAAAACGCACCAAAACTATGGCGTGTCGGGTGTGACATCATAGCGAATAAATTTTGTTGTTTTATCCATACTCAGTACAGAATTTTGTATGCCAAATTCGAGACGTTTTATAATCTTAACTTTAACCGCTTTTAATTGAAGAGCACATTGTAAAATGTCAGCTCAGCGTCACTATTGTTTTTGCAAGATAACATTAGGTATTTTGTGTTACCTACTAATTATTGTTTTTTTTAAACGAAACCTTAAAAATAATATTTCAATAAACACCGATTAATTGGCACTGAACTGAAAACGGAACTTAACAAGAATTATCTGATTACGTATATTAAAACTTATATATTAAGAATCGTCGTTCGTTGATCTGTACGAATATATTAGGCTATATACTTTGCCATAATACTTTTCACTGAAGTTACTTATTATTAGAACACGGGTACCTACCTGAAAATCATATTTTTCAATGCAAAATGACAAACATAACGGTATGCGTCCATTTTCAAGTAAGTAAGGTAGGTAGGTACTGTAAGTAGGTCCCCCATTCTTTATAAAGATTTTACACTTAAGTAGATATTAGTGGTAACCCATGGTCGTATAACAATAAGGAACTCCAGTCCAATTTTTTTTTTTTTTTAAATGAATAATGACCTTCTAACTTAAATAACTGCATATTTATTTTTATTTGTGTAGTTAGTTTTAATAGTTAAAATAAATGTCAATGTTTTAATTTTTCAAGATCCCCCGAAAACCACCGAATCTAGTGTGACGTCATCATGACCAACCGAAGTATGAATTTTGTAGGGAACTGGAATCAGCTGTTCGACGTCCGCCATTTTGAATTTCAGCATTGGAGCGTTTTATGGAAGCGGTGACGTCACGCCTCACAAACTCCATAATACCAACTTGACAGGGTGTTTTAATGAACTGTTTTAAAATGGACTTTTTAATATATTTTTTAAAACTCTACGTTAAATATTATTTAATAAAACTTATATATTCAGAATCAGCGTTTATTGTATCTGTATGAACATATTGGTCTGTATGAACATATTTTTTTAAAGTCATAATATTTTTCACTGGAGTTCCTTATTCTTTATAAAGATTTTACAAGTAAGTAGATATTAGTGGTAACCCATGGTCGTATAACAATAATTTCAGTAAGCGTGTAGGAAATGTGCCTGTAAAATACAAACGCACTGCGAATTCGCCAGGCTGAAGAGAAATCTGCTGTCCTCATTTTGCTGTGGCTTGAGACTTGAGACTAATCGGGTCCAGTGAACGACTTGCAGCATCTTCGATTATTCCGTTATAAGTCAGCGAATGTATGAGCCGCGTTGGTTAATTTTACACTACCTATATAAACGTAAGTATTTTATGTGTAAACGGTCGGTAGGGTCTGTAATACTAACCACACGACCTACTTCAATGTTCAACTGTCAACGAATCAATGATAACGTGTATGATAGATTGATTGTAATGCAGAAAATGATTATTCTAGTAAATATTTGCAAATTGTTGACCACTGGAAAACATTAGAATTACCAGCAGAGCCGAGATAATTTTTGGCATTTGACAAAATTGCACCCAAAAATACACCACAATGCACATGTGGATTTTTTCAATAAAAATCTTCTTTCTTCTTTAAAACCTCAAATTGTAATATTTAATTAAATAAAGGCAATGTTAGCGAAACTCAATCGAAAATCTGGAAACAGAAAAATCAGAAAAAGATATTTTCACCTCTGGTATTCGAACCCAGGACCTTTCGCTTTCCGGCAAATGCGCAGTGGTAGCGCATTAGTCCGGAAAGCGAAAGGTCCTGGGTTCGAGTCCCAGAGGTGAAAATACCTTTTTCTGATTTTTCTGTTTCCATTGATTTTCGATTGAGTTTCGCTAATATTGTATTCATTTAATTAAATATTACAATAATTGTTATTCTTATTTAGATAAAAAGTAAATCTCTTCTTGTAAGTGTTGGAAAATTCATCACAAACTGTTTTTATTTAAAAACAAGTATTTTTGTATGTTACAAGACAAAATAATCACAGAATCATTGCCTTTTAATTGTTTTCCGATACCCGTTTAACATGTCTCCAATTCTCCAATATGATCGTTGTGTATTTAAAAATACATAAAATAATATGTAATACACCAAATTAGCGAAAGTATTTCCTGCTATTTGATAGCTGTTAAGTTTTGAATTATTCAACAGGTCGACTAGTTAGAAATTAAATTAAATTCAAGGTTTTCCTCGATGAATATGGATTATTGGAAATGAGAGAAATCCCGTTATTTAGATGGTGTCATCTAATTGAATAAAATTTATAACTATTACTCGACGCCTTGAATGAAGAAATCAAATCAAATTTTATTGATTTTTAACAATTTTCACCGTCTATCTTAAAAGCCAATTTTATTTTAAAGTTTCTTTTCATAAAATACATATTTTTAAAGTTCTCTTTGAAACCAGGCGACGTCACAATATTTGTAAATCTGACGACCGGCGTGGTCTAGGGGTAAGGCTCTCGAATCCTGGCGTGGGAAAATAAATTTTATTTGATTAATTTGTGTTGTTTTGCAATTAATTCATTAAAAATAATATATGGTGTATTTGCGGCATGTTCCAGGGTGGAAGATACTCTCAATATCGCCCCGGTGTAAGACCACCATTCAGAATTGAAACGTTGCTTGAAATGGCCTTAGCCGTGTTTAGTGACCAGATCTGAATATCCAGGTACTTCCCCGCCTTCCTCTTTCCCATCTCCTTCCCCTCCCCGCTACCTTCAGCCTAACAACACATCCCAATTGGGGATGCCGTAGTCTCACTGGCTCCAGACGGGAGCAGCTGAGACTCTTGTGAGATATTTACATTTAAAAAAAATTATGCGATCGGGGTTGTACGACGTGAGGACCCGCAGCACGGTCGATCGATAAGGATTGATCGATAACTTTCGGTAACTTCTGTCGTTCTCTAGGACAACTGCAATCGCTAACGAACAAACAACAGTTGAGACGAATACATTAAGAACACTTAGTTATTTTGAACTGATATTTATTCATTGGCGATCTGCAGTCATGCTAGGGAACGATGAGAAGTTACCGAAATTTATCCTATCAATCCTTATCGATCGGCCATGCTAGGACCCCAGGAACTCTTTAAAAATCATTTTTCAGAATCGATTTATTATCTGTGAGAATAAGAATATAAGTAGAAACAATATACCTACCTATTCAGAATCTGAACAGGTAGGTACCCATTGGTTTAATTTATTTTCTGAAATTTGTAATAAGATTGCTAAAGGTTATAATATAAATTCAAATACTGATTTCGTAATATTACGCGTGTCTATAAAATAGACTTGTTTTCATTTTGCGCATAGCTACGCCCGATTATCCGACCTAAACGGGATTACGGGATGGTCGAATAATCGAGATTGGCGGACAAGCCGGAACTGCCGGAAACCTGTTACGAAGTGCCGTAAAACAATATAAAGTAGCCTTATTTTAATGTAAGAACTTACATTTGCGTTTTATACCCGTTAATGTGATATAAACATCGCGATAATTTAAACTTTAGTGTTCACTCCTTCAATGAAATATTTTCTGAAAATAAAAATTACATGAAACAATTTGATTTTAATCGGATAATCCGGAATTACAAACATTAAAACGTCGGATAATCGAGAATGTGATAAGCAAGGCGTATTTTTTATTACTTCTTTGCAAAACGAGAATAATTCCCCACCGAAACGGTGTCTACATTATTTATGATAACCCCCAAGGTTCGTAGAAAAAGCGTTCAACAAGGTTAGCTGATGCGGGCCTTTTTCGGAAAAAATGCTCATCGGGCCGAAATTTCGAACGCGTTATGTAGCTTGACGTTGTATTGCAGTTAATTCAAATCTCCCAGCGGAATACGGACTTCAAGCTATGTCACGAATTTTTAGCCTATCACCACTCTACCCCCTCGATGAGCTAGCCTTGTTAAACGCATTTTCTACGAACCTTGGATAACCCTAACAACTCTCTAGGCAAGTCCCATCTTGATAAAAGTGCCTACTTATTTCTAAACATTATTAAACATTCTAGTACCTACCTAATAATTCAATAATTCCCGAGCACGTAACCACCTAATTCACTAATTTCAAAATACGAGCAATTTAGGCCTTCTGTTAATGGAATTATCGTTGATATGCATAATCCGATTCACTGATATTACACGATTTCATAATTTGACATTCATCCGTGAATGAGATTATTTCCCATTTATTGAATTCGTCGAGCACACATTTGACGGCCGTTAAAACTACCTTCTCGTGCTTTTTATATCACCAATAATGTTTTATGGACTTATCGCTTTATTTATTATTTGGTTTCATAATATTTCAAGAGATTAATAAAGTCGAAAGTGGGCGGATTGCATTATATTACTTGGGAACCTGTTTCTAGGTGCCTTTAGTCAGGCTTTCGGAAAATACACAACAGTCGTAGCGTGTACGCAGGCCCGACCCGGGGCGGGGCCTGAAAAATAAGCCTTAATTAATGTCCTACCTTTTTTCAATTTAAATTATTGTCCTACCTTTTTTCAATTTAAGGAGGAAACCTGAAAAATACTTGAAACATCTTTAAATAATAATAATAATAATAATAATAGCCTTTATTCAGACTGTAAATTACATTACATTATTTATAATTTTTTCGCATTTATTCTTATCGTGCATCGACTCCCTGTCTGTATGTCACTAGTTGACAAAGGCCTCCTCCAACTGTCGCCATTTCTCTATATCATTAGCTACCCTTGTCCATGTACCACCTGCTACGGCTTTGATGTCATCAACCCACCGTCTAAATGGTCTTTCTCGTTTTCTCTTCTTGTCACTTGTGAACCAATTCATGACTAATTTTGACAATTTTTCACTTCCTCTGATTGTGTGGCCTGACCACTTCCACTTTCGCTTTTTTTATTGTTTTTATTGCATCTTTTGTTCTTGTTTGTTTCTTAATGGTTGCAATTTTTATTCAATCGGACAGTTTTTTCCCCATCATACTTCTTTTCATGGAGTTTTGACATGTTTCGAGCTTCTTATTGTGAGTTTTCGTGAGTGTCCAAGTTACATCTGTACGGAGTTTTAAAAATCACACAAAAAAATATGCTGCGATCGGGAGAATGTTAAATTATCTAACCAAATTATCTATCGAGGCAACCTACATACCTAATATACACAGGGACCGGACAACTCAGAATGAAACGAACTCAACACCTTATTTGAAAAGTCATTAAATGTAATGAAAAATTTGTTAAATAGATTACATTAGGTTAGGTTATCGGCTATTTTAATTTATTTTTTTTTCATAGCTTTTAACGACTTTTCAAAGAGGCGTTGAGTTGACTTGATTCTGAGTTGGCATGGAACCAATACACATATTATTTGCTATTTGCTAGAGTTCTTCAACATTATTTTTATTGCAAAACTAAATTACCCCTCATGGTCATGGGATTGATGTAAAAATTAGCCAGGGGTTTCAAATTATTGATAGGGGTTCAAAATCACGCCCTCAAATGTCTTGAGGTGGCCCTGCTCCATAGGAACAATAATTTTAATAAGTTCACAAAACAGTTTCACAAATTTCTTTATGGTGTAATTATGGAAATGTGATCGCCCTGACCTGATCTTTACTAAATAATGGAGTTATCAAAAGGAAAAAATGGCGTTATTGAAATCCGACGCTTGTTTTAATATTATCATTTAATATCTCCAAAAGATGTTCGTAGCATAAATCAAATTCTTTTTGGTGTTGGTGTAGTAATTATTAAAGATTATGCCAACAATGTAGTTATTAAGTTATCATTGAAATATTATTTATTAGGTGTCTAAAGATTAAATCAGATATCCCTTGAAAACACGTTGGGTTACACACAAGTCGTAGGATAACGGTAATATTAAATTAAATACTTTTCCATTTAATTTCTTCAACAAGGTTGTGAGTCAAAAAATATAACAATATAAAAATATGTTACCATCAAATAAATAATTTGTAGATATATATATATAAATCAAAATATGTTTGGGGATTAGTGAGATTGCTATGTTAAGCATGGAAAATGTTTGAAACTTTCAAAATACCTTCTTTTAAACCCCACGAGGGTTTCTGGATTTTTACAACCACATGACAAATCATCTGAAAAGTTTTTTAATCATCACAAAAATTCTTGCGAAACTGTCAAAAATTTGAGAATGACATTTTGCAAAACAATGTTTGTTAAATCGACATTCAATTTTCAAAACTCTTTAAATTAATTTGAAGTACTTAGTTAGTAATTTGAACGAATCAAGAATTAAAAATATTAGGTGCCAAATTTGATTGATTGTTCTTATAATATTTTATTGTTCTTACACGTACACAAAAATGAATATTTGTAATATATGAAAAATTAAAATTTTAGTTTCAAAAAATTTACTTAATACGTGGCACGCGAGCTTTTTGAAAACTGAATGTACTGGGACTGAATATATGTAACGTGGGAGAGGAAGGGGACGCGCGAGGGGAAGGGGACGTGGGAGGGGAACGGGGACGCACGGAAAGGACATGCAATTTATTTCTTTGAATATGGCATCGCAACGCCTGCAGGAACCAGCTAGGCTTAAATTAATATTAAACGGAAAATATGTTTGTGGGTCTTACTAAAAAACTCCCGAACTACGAGCTCTGGAGCATTGAAATTTGTACGTCTCTAGCTGTTTTTTTCTTCAATACAATTTTTAGACAACACATCGCATTTTCAATCATGAACCGTGGGGTTTTAAAATGCAAGTTTATTTGCAAACATAAAAAAGACTCAAATAATAATTGTATATTATATTATATGGGGAGTGTTGAATGACGTGCCCTAAGTATTTTACGTTCTAAGATTTATTTACGTTTTTCTCATTGTGTTGTACGGGGAGCATCTTCTCGGGAGTTTTTCTATGGTGGAATGCGATTAGTTCCGTCTTCTTGGGGTTGTAAATCATATTGTGGTCATTTGCAAATTCTTCACATATTTTTAATAATATTCTCAGAGCTAAGAGAATCATGTCGTCCGCTATGCTAAAATTATTGATATGAAAGACCGCCCTGGCATCCAGGCGATTCGATAACTCGTCCATGGATTTGATCCATTTAACAGGATTGCGGACATACACCATTCACCCTCCTTGCCTTACTCCTGATGGCAAATATATCGGCTGGGAGTACATTCTTGCCCGCCGTACAACGTTTTCTTGCTCGGTGTCACAATGACTATTTGTTCGTTCCTTGCTTTCAGTGCTTACCCAGAAAACACTGAGTAAAAATTTACGAATCGTATTGACGTTTGTATTGGAACTCAACCATAACAACAAAGAAGAATATAGAGTAAATTCATTTAGATATATTTTATGTGAAAATTCCAACACGTGCTAACTCCATTACAACTTCCGCGATAAACGATGTCTAGTTGAAAACATTTAAAAAACGTAGAATTGTAAGTTTTTTTTGTATTTCATACGATCACGTGCGTTAGGGAAATGGAAATGCGTTTTAAATACTTCTATATTTTCTGTTCTGAACGCAGCCAAATATGTTTAGAATAATTTTCATTCTGTTCCATATTCTATAGTCATTTCAAATTTGATTATGGAACCATTGTTGGACATTTTCACGGAGGGATCGACGAAGTTTATTTTTATAATTCTGATCACTCAATAAAAATGTGAAATGTTAACATTTTCATAAAAATAAGTGTTAATTTTTAAAAAAAGATCGCAATGGCGTGGTGGTATTATGACGTAGGTGCCGCGCGGTTTACTGTAGGCTAGTAACAACTATCGTTGGGACCTGGGACCGTCTAAAAAGCTTAGCGGGCGTGACGTCACAGCGGTCTTTCTACTATAATATAGTTTTGGCGACTTAATTTGAATACGCATATTATTTTTAATCATTGTAGGAAATTAAAATTTCAACATAAAAAACGTTATTATCGTAAATTTTTTCAAGAAAAAATATGGTTGATAACAAACACCCTAAACTGGAAAGCGAGAGTTTAGAGGAAACCAGGCGGCGCGCATTTTGTCTATAAACAACGTATTCCGCAATTTCGCCTCTGGATTTTAACACTACTGCAAATGTTTTAATATAAAATAGATATCGACCACTAGCGTGTCAGTACGTTTTGCTTTTTTTGATAAGTTACTTCTTATAGAAGTTAGGGCACTCCAAAAATCGTGAAAATTGCCTGGTTTGAACGCCAACAACAGACGTTCAGTATACAAACTAGACAATGTATTTTCAAAAAAGGAAAAGCACAGACATAAAGTATTTTCTTCTAATACAGAGAGTCGTAGTCCGGCGTAGTCCAGCGGTAAGGCTCTTGACTCGCATTCCGAAGGTCGTGGGATCGAATCCCGGCGTGATTTGATTAATTTGTTTTACTTCACAATTTATTCAATTAAAATAATAAATAGTATATTTGCGGCACGTTCCAGAGTGGAAGATACTCTTAGTATCGCCCTGGTGTAAGGCCACCGTTCAGAATTGAAAAGTTGCTTGAAATGGCTTTAGCCGTGTTTGGTGATCAGATCTGAATAGCCAGGTACTTCCCACCTTCCTCTTCCCCATCTCCTTCCCCTCCCCACTACCTTCAGCCTCACAACATACCCCAATCGGGGATGCCATAGTCTCACTGGCTCCAGTCGGGAGCAGTTGGGACTCTTGTGCGATATTCATATAAAAATTAAAAAAAGTAAAAATAATCTTAAATATCGGTCCAGTTTTGGAGGAGAGAAATGGGGAATACTAAAAGGTCAATTTTGATGATTTTAATTAAGTATTATCAGCCTGAGGCGCAGTTGTCACTTACGATCAGTATTCGGGGAAGTAAGAGTGACAGTGTCAACAGCATTTTGATAAAAAAAAACCTATTGTTCAAATTTCTCGGCGACCGGATTTCCTCTTAAGGGATTGAGTAAATTATAAGGAGACACATAGGAATTCTAATATATCTATCTAATATATCTGTATGTATGTAGCTAAACTACATGTAATACATTCTGCAATAAGAAAGTGACAGTGGTTGTTGGTGAAAATAAATTAGCATGTCATTTAAAACAAAGTCGATAAAAATGTTAAACGATCGAAATAGAACTGAAGAAATCTCGTAAAGATCAAAGTTATTTATTAGTTTGTGTAACTATTAACTGATATTGTGTGATATGTCAAACGACAGATGTTGAGGATTGCTTTTATTTACCATAATAAAATAACTTGACCACCCAAAATAAAATGCTAATTCTGCTTTCATCAGATCATCTTTTCCCATCAAAAACTGGAAAACTGTTATCTGTCGTAAAAATTACGACATGAGAATTCGAAATTCAGAAATCAGAAATTTAAATAATTCTAAAAATTGCCTGTGCGTGGGTACCTTCCTCATTTTATTGTAAGTTTCCTTAGATGACCTAGCCTTACCTAGCCGATAAATTTATATTTCCGAGAAAAATTTATATATTTATATAAATATTTTTTTAATTAGCTCCACACAGGCGGCCTTGAGGAAACAATCCCTCAGGGCCTCCTTTGTGGTCCAGTCATCTTGGGGGATGCTATATGGAGGGTCTTTTTATGGAAGGAAGGAGAGGAATTTCTGGAAGGAAAAAAGTTATTAGGGGTGGGTAGGAATCTGGGGGTAAATGTGTCCAGAATTGACGGACGTATGAATCCATCCCCACTGCGGCGCAAGGCGATGGGTCGAGAGTTCGGCTAGAGAGGTCTAAGTTAGGTCTTCCTCAACCAGTCTCTCCCGATCCGGCCCGCTACGCAGTAAGGTGGGCCAATGCATTCGCGGCCAAGACAAATTGTGTGTTTGTTTTCCCCAGTTTCCATAACTGTATTATATGGTTTGCTATTATTAGGTACCTATATTTTTGTTGGCACAGTAATTTACTCCATTCGCTCCGTCTTATTTTCCATAATATAAAGTGCCTATCTGTTCGCATTTTTTGAAATTTAATTTAAGAACACCATATTTTTGTGATTTAATTTAAGAACACCATATTTTTGTGATTTAATTTAAGAACACCATATTTTTGTGATTTAATTTAAGAACACCACATTTTTTGTGATTTAATTTAAGAACACCATATTTTTGTGATTTAATTTAAGAACACGTTTGCATAAATTTACACTAATTTGTTCTTCTCCCTTCCGTGCAACCCAGAGTGGAAGATACGAATCGAAACGTTGCTTGAAATAAGTTTAGCCGTGTTTGGTGACCAGAGCTGAATAGCTATGAATCTCCCAACCTTTCTCGTCTTCATCTCCTTCACGTCCCCACTATTATTCAACTTTTGAGAAAAAAGCTTTTTATACTAAGCTACTCTTAACAATAAAATCATTCCTTCATTTGAAAATCACAATAGCATTATAACATTTAAATCTCAAATAAAAAGTTGAATATAAAATATAGAGAATCAGAATAGAAAATATAGACACCAAATACATACTAAAACGGAAACCTCTCAACTGCACTAAAAACACAAAGTAGTACATTTTATGATTATTTCGAAGAAAAAAATAGGCACTCAACGTATTTTTAATTACTTCATATTATTCATAATAATAAATTTTAATATGTAATGAAATCCCATGAACGGGAGATCACAGTGAGGATATCACTGCCTTTATTTTTTACAAAAAAAGAAAGATAACAAAACATTTATTATTATATACTAGCTCACTTACTAAGCTCCAGACGGTTGGGAGCAATTGGGACTCTTCTGTAATATTCACATAAAACAAAAAAAAGGAACAAAATTTTCGTATTTTTCAAATGCTTTTTTTTTTAAAGAAAGACAAACAGTCCCGGGTAACGAATAACCCAAAAATGTTTAAAAATCTCCTACTATCACCACAGTAAGCGAAAATGTTGCCTGTGTTGTGATAAAAGACAGTCAGCCGAGGAATCGAACACGCGACGCCGGGTGGGACCCAAGCGCGATGCCCACTCAGCCACTGATTTATTTACCAATTTTTTATACATCCCTAAAAAGACCCCGGATTTATGTGAAATTCCATAAAAATTACTTTTCTTTCGTGGAGGTCTAAAAAATTATATGAAGACGGAAAGAAATAAATTCTTTGTAGTAAGTAGATAACCATTTTCTAAATGTCTGTCTTCCGCAAATATTTCATATAGCAACACTTCTAGGTACCTACCTTCCTGTAATTTTTTATGCCTCACCAGAAATGGGAAGCTTTTTTCATCACCATTGTCTTGTCTAAAACTTAATAAAAAAGAGAGCTGTCATGGAGCTGGTATTTCGTGTATGCAAATAATTAAATATGCATCATTATAAATCTTAATATTAAACAAATAGTGAAAGTCGTTCTCAAAATCACACGGATGATCGGCACGAGATAAAGTAACCGAGATGGGAAGTGGGGACAGCCTCTCGGGTCTCATGTCACGATGTCACCGTGAAGAAATAAAAATTATAATTTATCTCGATAAATAATTGCTTACTTAGTGACCTACTTGAAGCGTCACGATGTGTATGTATTTATATAAAGTAATTGTATACCGGTGCAGGTAAGTACTAGACGTGTAAGTACTTTTACGAGGGAAAAATTACCTGATTTGACAAAAAAATTAAATATTTAAATAAATTAAAAAAAAATTGTAACTATAAATATTGTTGTGCTTAACAGTACTCGTATATCATCATTATTCTTTTATTTTTTTATTAACACCTTTGTCACATCACTATTGTTATGTGTGACACATCACTAGCGATGATTATGGTATTATTTATGGTCTATTTCTAAGCAAAGTCAAAGTCTGAAAAAAGGAAAGTCGTATTATAAAACAGTTATCAGTGTGTCATCCACGATAGAGAATATACGAAAACAGTCTTGAAGGCTTTTACATGTATACATTATTATAGGTAAGTTGTTCGGGAGTATAATATTATGTTTATAGTACATAACATGATAAACTGAATACGAAAGATACAAGCAGATAGGTACAATACAGGGTAGATATGTAGTTTTACTATCTTGTAAATTGTACAAAGGAGTTCAGTGAGTTTATGGGGGTATTTCACCATCCTCCTCATAGATTATTCATACGGTAGCGTAAATTTAAGATTAATTATACAGGATTTATTTATTTAAAAAATCTGATTTTACTATTGTGCACTTAAGCCTATGAATAATGGCTACATATAGGATAAGTTAGCCGAGTTTTTTTACCAGTTGTTAGTATTTATTTGTTTATTTATTAATATTCGTTATGTGTATGGATAAGCTATGAGGAGGACGGTGAAATACCCCCTAAGTATGGTAAGAGTAAAAAATAAGTACTTAAGGTACTATGAAAGTAGTTACTGAACAATGTTTAGGAACTTTCAATAGTTTACTTCCACAGGCGAAAATAATTATTTTAAATTCAATTATCATATTTTTACTGTACATCGGCTAAAGTCCCCGACGCTGCCCGGGATTTAGACATAGTTTTTGGAAATCCGATTTAGACAGTAAATTTTTATTTAGTTACTATAT
Source organism: Glyphotaelius pellucidus (assembly GCA_936435175.1). Classification (NCBI taxonomy): domain Eukaryota; kingdom Metazoa; phylum Arthropoda; class Insecta; order Trichoptera; family Limnephilidae; genus Glyphotaelius; species Glyphotaelius pellucidus. The sequence goes on along the minus strand of OW386552.1, from coordinate 22,250,346 downwards.
TATAATTTTTACATTTATAGTAGATACATGTTACATAAAAGACGTAGATTATATTCGTAGTCCTTCTCACTCACAAGAGCAATCCAATTGTAAAAACTCAGTTAATACACAAATTAATTACAAACAATTACATAAATCTAATCAGACAAATTATACATTTGCGCACACCTAAATAAAGATTAAAAAACAAAACAAATAAAAATATAAAATTATGAAAATACATAAAAGTTCACTCAAATGGGAAATAATACAAAGAGAGGCAAGAGACACGAGAGACGACTAGAGAAACAAATGATATGTAAGATAATTACCATAACATATTTTTTAGCAATCGCAGAACGTTTTTACTGAACCCATGGGAATCCAATGTGACTATGTTTTGGATAAGTTTTCAGCGATACTATGGTACAACTTCAGATTTGGGTAAGATTTTTCAGAAACTTCTACGACGATGTTTTTAATATACTAGTAAGTTCTTTTACCGAAAGTTCCTTTGACCGTCAAGTATCAATAGTCTAATTTAGAGGAGAGGAAAAGGGGATGGGAGAGTTTTTTTGGAAATCACACGTAGACAGTGACGTTTCTCTTATTTTGAAGTTTAAGTTTGCAAAATTTCATAAATATCAGAATAATACTTTTTTTAAAATTTTTTATATGAATACCACACAAGAGTCCCAGAGATGAGGAAGAGGAAGGTGGGGACCTAGCTATTCAGATCTGGTCACCAAACACGACTAGCCATTTCAAGCAACCTTTCAATTCTGAATGGTGGTCTTACACCAGGGCGATATTGAGAGTATCTTCCACTCTGGAACGTGCCGCAAATATACTATATATTATTTTAATTGAATTAATTGTGAAATAATACAAATTAATTGAATAAATTTTATTTGCCACGCCGGGATTCGATCCCGCGACCTTCGGATTGCGAGTCAAGAACCTAGACCACGCCGGCCGTCAATGTTTTGTAGATTTCTATAAATAACAAAGCCAGGCATAGAAAGATAGACAGATAGAAGATAGAGATAATAATATTCATAAACGTCGCTGCGCACCCAATATCTATGGGAATTTTCATGGTAAGTTTTCATCACCGAGCGGGTGTTTCAAACTAGTCCGAAAACCTTTTTAGAAACTTTATCGATGTGTACCAATATATTCAAACGTGCCCTCTTTAAGATGACTTGTCTGTACTACTGCATAGATCTTAAATTTCATAGATACGTTATAAATAATAAATCTAACGCGACTCGTACACGATTAAACGTTACATCATATTATCATGTCGTGTCGGAAGTTTTGTAGCTCCATTTGCATTGAATAGAAGACACGCCACATTGCTAAATATCCACCTATGTCCACCGAACACCTGCAGTTGCCTGGTCCATGGCCCATTGAGTAAACCCTCACGATTATGCGCACCAATCTCCTTCCAGAGATTTATCAACACGGATTGATTATTTGTCGGAGTTACGAGCAGTCATCTATGAATAGGAAACGATAGGTGGTCTTATTGTTGAGGAATGTTCGAATAATTATTAAGGTCTTTTAGCGTTCGTATGCAAACATTTATTCACTGAATGTTGCAGGTAAGTTGAAAATATATTTGTACAGTAACTATGTAGACATGAAATTTGCACAGATTTTGTTTTCTTCATTAAGAGTTTTTAGCCTAAACCGTTTTATGTTATTTACATGAGTAATTTACATTGAAATATACATTATCTTGTTAAAAAAGACTGCCATTTTGTTTGCTTCATTTCTTTAAATTGTTCAATAGGATTGGTTACTAGATCTGAATAGTCTAGTACATTTTCCACAACCCCTTCCCTTCCCACTACCTTCAGCTTCACCAAAATTGGGGATGCCATAGACTCACTAGCCTCACTAGAAGTTGAGCCTCTTGTGTTGTATTCGGATAAAAAAAGTTATATTGCATGCAAGTAGGAACCTTTGGCGGTTTATTGCTAAGCCAACTGCATGTATAAGTATGTCGTATTTTTTTATTACCGCATGCTCCTCCGGAGAGTGAAAATTATTGTTAGCAAAAATATTTTACGCGGATTATTGTTCGTAAAAATATTTTTACAGCGGATTTTCAGTCAAGATGCCTGCAGATATAAGTATATCGACTCTGATTGTAGGGCCGTATAGCTTCTTTGCATGCTTACTTGAAGAAATAATCATTTAGGGCATGGGTCGGCAACCTGCGGCCCGCGAGGCGTCTTGGTGCGGCCCGCAAGGTTCTCGCCACGACGCACGTGACGGATGATATCAACGCATGTGACAATTTCAACAGAGTGAAAGGGAGCGAGAAAGGGAGCGAAAAAGGGAGCGAAGGGATAGCGATACAACTTCAAACTGAGTTTGAAAACCGGTTTGTTGATTTCAAAAAGATCTCACGCAAGATGGAGATTTTCGGAAACGCCTTCGCAGTGGATATCGATAATATACCAAGCGATTTGTAAATCAACATTTGTGATAGATTGGCCTTCTGAAAACTACAAGGAATTAAAAAGGTTTGCTCTGCAAATAATTAATATGTTTGGTAGTACTATTTGTGAAAAAACTTTTTAAATTCTGAATTTTCGCAAAAACAAACCCTGTTCTCGGTTATCGGATTCACGTTTAGACGCAATATTACGCGGCCCTACATCAAAAATGCAAACTAAGATAAAAACAACTTGCAACCCAAATGCAACCACAAAAATCTCTTTGATTTTATTAACTACAATAAACGTAGTAAAAATATACAATAAGAGTTTATGTTTAAAACTAAAATATTTGTACATAAATATTGTAGGTATTTTTTTTCACATTAGCTCCACTTAGGAGGCCCTGAAGAAAATAATTCCCCTCAAGACCGATGTCATCTTTGGGGATGGGATATGAAAGGTCTCTTTAGGAAAGGAATCAGAAGAAGTTTTGGGAAGGAAAAGGGTATTAGGGGTTGGTAGGATTCTGGAGGTCAGTGTGTTCAGGAGTGATGGACGTACGAATCCACCCCTCTCACTGCGGTGCAAGGCGATGTTCCGAGAGAGTACGGTTGGAGAAGTCAAAGCGACTCCCTCAACCATTCTCTCGGCCTGCCATGCAGCTGGTGGGCAGACGCATCCACCGCCAAGACCCGGACAAAACTCACCCCAAGAACCCGGGAACCCCTGTTAAGTCACCAAACGTAGCGAACCACTCGGGGTGACCTATGGCAGAGGTGTTAGTTATCCAATAAATGGTTCCCGGGGCGGCGGTACCCATACTCGCCTCCCAAATTGGAATAGGTATACTGTGATGGCATGTGATCCAAGTGCGGCCCGCAGTAATCTCCATGTAAAATATTTGGCCCTTTTACAACAAAAGGTTGCCGACCCATGATTTAGGGCATCGGTTTTCAACCATTTTGAGCCTGCGTACCCCTTGACTCTTATGTTATTACAAATTTGTTGTTTCCCGTACCCTCTGTCTATCTTTTGTACGCGTGTAATGAAAGACGTGTTTCATTTGTAATTTTTAATACTCTCATTACTACATGAATTAAATTAGTCACACAGATACAATTAATGCAATTTTATACAGAGGCTTTGGGTATTTTTAACCAGTACTTCTACATGCGTGCCATGATGTTTTGTACCCCCAAGTTAGCTTCGCGTACCCCAAGGGGTAACAATCAACGTGTAGCATGCTTCAAGGATGCTTGCTTATTGTCGCTATAGTGAGTTCCTTCGATTGTAAGACATCCACCACGGTTGCAACCACAGAGAGAGACTTTGACTCGAGAACGATGCTGTGTCTTACTTGACGACAAAATAATACTTTATCTAAAACACGCTTAGTACAGGTTGTCCTGGTGAGTTACACAAAATACTTCTATTAACCCATTTATATACAGATACTGATTATTAACATTGAAGATTGTGTGTAGCATGCGTCATTGCCGCATGCTTAATGTTACCTCAGTGGAATTGCGTCAATTCAATAAAGGAATCCTAGAGAGGAGTCAAGCTGAGTTTAGTTCCTCCAACTAATATATTATATATGACCACATCAACACGATACCATTCCCTGCCCACGAAGAGAGCCTGACAAGCTAGATCTCGGCACGCAATGATACAACAGTCACCCAACGACTCCTGAGTTCATTCACTATAACGACAGCTTTTTCAGAGGCGGCTCGCGACGCTTTTAACTCCTGAAAGCAATTTTTTGAGCAACGTGTCCGGATGTGATATTTTTCACGATCAACCAAAAACCAAGGATTAGGGTACACATGCTAGGAATAAGTATATTTCCTGGAAAATTTTAAGTGGTAGGTATTGCTAAATCTTGGATCTTGACAATGCAGATTTAAGATCCTCAACGTAAAGTAATGATTCCAAACCTGATTGATGACAATGATGAATGAAAATTGGCTGTTTGCAGTTAAAACGAAATCCCTTAGGCGTATGTGTGTTACGAATGAGACGATCAGAGAGTAAGAATCGATTTATTCTCAAACTGTCGGATAATGTCTGATATTTGCTAATACATTTATCTCAGACACTTCCGAGCTCTTCAGACACTTGAGCGAGACTATTGATGACCTCTTTCCCCGCTACCCTTCGGCCGAGTTTGTTGTTCTGGGGGACTTCAATGTTCATAACGAACCATGGTTGAAGTTCTCTGGATCAACAGACTCGGCTGGCCGACAGGCGGAATCCTTTACCCTTTGCCACGGATCGGAGCAAATGGTTCAGGAGCTTACAAGGGTTCCTGATGTCCAGACTCACCGCTCCAATCTTTTAGACCTATTTTTAACCACTGCTACACGGTTACAACATTGAGGTCAGGTGTAATTTTCGACCCGTTCTTGAGTTCAACAGCTCGGCTATGGAACGATTTGCCGGCTTCTGCGTTTCCTCCCTCCTACCAATGTTCATTCCTTCCTCTCCTCAAAAAGACCCTCCACACAGCATCCCAGATGACGTAGACCCCGAGGGAAATTATTTTCCAGGGCCTCCCGTGTGGAGTAAATGTAAAAAAAAAAAATTATATATTTTTTCTATAGATTCCAGAATAATTATTCCTCGGGCCGCCATATTTTTTTCTCTTTTGTATTATATTAATGTAAGTACTTGCATATTGCTTACTAACCCCGTATGCATGGACATTGGAGGGTCTAGAGTAGTCCAAATAAATGTAGCTTCGTTCAATAAAAAAATAGAGTCTTGACGTGTGCGGTGAAGGAGGAAACCGTATGTTTCCTTACAACGCCGTCGGGAAAGTGGGGTCCCCTCCAGTCTGATAATGAATTCAGATGGCGAAATGAATAATAATTACACAGCAGAAGTGCTACGGTAATAAATATTGGCTCCATCTTGGCCGCCATTTTTGTTTAACCGTTTGAACAGAAAGTTTTTTTTGGTGTGTTAAGGCTCTCTTAGGCTCTTTTATTTGGACATTGGCGTGTCTGAATTTACACAATCGGTTCCAATTTTGAAAATTTCAAAGCAAATTTGAGTTCATTGAACGTGAATAATTTTAGGCAAGAATATTTCACTTCACGCACCGACAACCGAAAATAGTATTTTTGGTGATGTAAAAGCCTAATACATATGCATTAACCAAATATATCATTGCTAATTCAATAAATTCGAGGTCTGCCACTGTCTCTCATGAAGTAAGAGGTAAGGAATAAGAGGCAAGAAGTACCTAAGAAGAATGGCAAAAGGATATCAGATATCACGCAGTGCGCAGTGCTCCATATCTGGAGTGTGACAAGCCTTGTTCTGAAGCTGTCAGACTGGGTACCTGCGTACTGCATTCACACTCTTCTCACAATACACTCTGTTGCAGCTGTACTTTGTACATTTACATTTGCGTATGCATCTCACCTTTCGTGAATGCATCTCAGTACCGGTCTGTCTATTGAATACTTTTTTGTCTTTTTTTTACATTACCCTGAGGAAAATTATTCTCTTCAGGGCCTATCTTTCTGGAGGGTCTTTTGAGAAGAAGTTCTGGGAAGGAAAAAGGTATGAGGGATAGGTAGGATCTGGGGTCAGTGTCTCCAGGAGTGACGGAAGTATGAATCCACCTCTTCCACTGAGGTGCAGGGCGATGTTCTTAGAGAGTCCTGCTGAAGAGGTCAAGTCTCTCTCAACCAGTCTCTCTAGATCCGGCTGTTGGGCAGATTCACCAAGAACTGGACCAACCTCACCCCTGAACCCGGGCCCCTCTGAAGAGTCACCAAATGTGGTGAACCACTTGGGGTGACTTTCTGCAGAGTTGTTGGCTATCCAATAAATTAGAGGCAGCCGTACTCTAGGTGTCCATTAAATACTTTCCTAAATATTTTTGAAGGCTGTACTTTTGTCTGACTAACGGAAAACTGGCAATATGTTAATTTTACAAGTTCTGCAACTAATTTTTAGATCGGCTCAGCTATCTGTTTACATTTTTTCTATAATATTTTCTTGACGGTTGTTCTCTCACTAAAAATTCGTGAACAGACAGTCCAGAGTTTAGACATTTTTACAATTTGTTCTACCGTGAATTTTTAGATGATATTTCAGCTCGTAATGTCGCTTCCACCCGAATTATGATAATACGAAGTCTCCATTGAAACAATCAATCAAAATTCACTAAAAACATAAGACAAAAAATTTTTTTTGGTCCAGAACAAATCGTCAAATATGAATACAAATGATGTATTTACACAAGAATACTAAAAAGATTTTTATTAATTTTTCTATTTCGTATTGTTTGTATTGGCTAATATCGGTCTTTTTAGGTTTTCGGATGACGCCAAAAATTTTCAACAAATTAGCTAAATAGATACTTTTTGATTCTTTGATACTGAATAGATACTCAGATTAACCCTCGGCATAGTTTCGCAAAATGATGATTGAAAACACTTCTACTGGCACTTTGTGGAGGAATCAGGATTTCACCTTTTAGCCCTTACTTCAGAATTCCCTCTGAACACACCTGAATTTTCTTCTCAATGTTTCTTCTAATTCCTGTCTGCCTTTGAATGTTTGAATCTACACATCGCGTGTGTGACGTGAGTTTATAACGTGATTGTTTTCTCACACTTTCCATTCTCCTGTCAGATGTTGAATCACATATTCAGAATACTCGTATTTGGTTGTTTGAATTAATGTAAACGAGGTAGCGGGCAGGTTCTGAATTTGACACGGCCCCAAGACAAATCGATGGTCAAATTAAAACGGGAAGTTACCAAATTACGCGTGCAACCAAATCTAAATAAATGCTTTCGTTATTTGTCGAGGTGTTCGGGATTACGTAATAAGTGATCATACAAAATATTTACACATAATGAAAATAAAATCAGATATATTTATCCGAGACACTATCTAGGTTACAAACCAGTTCTTACAGCCGTTTTACACCACCTTTTTTTTCAGCCCGATTCCCGTACAGAGACCAAAGACAAAATTTTTGGCTTTACACGATCACAATCATAGATTTATATTATTATATATTATTATATAAATCTATGATCACAATCCTAATTTTCATCTCTATTTTCATACCTACGATTTCAGTTGGCATCACTGCAAACAACATGATCCCTATTTTCATCTCGATTTTCATACCTACGATTTCAGTGGAATCACCGTAAACAACACTGCAAATACATAGTTTAGGTGCTGTTTGCAGTGATGCCAACTGAAATTGTAGATATAAAAATAGAGATGAAAAAAGCGATCACGTCAAGCGAAAAATTTTGTCTTTGGTCTCTATGCGGGAATCGAGCTGAAAAAAGAGATGGTGTAAAACGGCTGTTAGGACTTAGGACGACTGTTTCCAATAAAAAAGGTAGTTGCCTTTGATATGGGAAAATTAGTCGAAGTTAATATTGTTAATTCGAAAGTTTCGAAAATATGATATTGACAATTATGACGGTTTGATGGAAGGTGGCAATGGCTAAATCGGTAAAAGCGCACGTCCCGGTTAGACGAGAGGTTCTGGGTTCGTGTCCCAGTTGCGACTATTATATTTTTCTATTTTTCTGTGCCTTGTTCTCTTTCATATTTTTGTTTAAATTATTAGTGTTATCTTCTTCTTCAAAAATATATATTTTTACATAGCCTACACAACTTCATTTGATATCAAAGCTAAAACTAGTTTCAGACAACCGTGCCTTCTTTAGAGCAGATATGACGATAGCGGCAGTTTTCGTCAATAAATTAAATTATCGCTAGGTAAAAAATATGCTTAATTTATGGTTACCAAAAGATGATGAATTCTAGCGTGTAAAAGTACACACAAAGCTCAATGCTTATAGTTCCAACTCCAACCATCCTCCGAGCACGTGTTCCAAGTCCTAACAAAATCAGTGCCCCCTGGTATATCGATCGCACCGGGACAGGAGTGCTCCTGGCTGGGGTGGTACTATCGTATCGTATCGTAATCCAGATTTATCCGGATATCCGGATTTATAGTTCCAAGAAATCCAAAAAACTGGATTTTTAAAAATTGGAATTCTCATTCCTTGGCGATGTCGTAATTTCTGGTTTATTTTGAGTCATACATTATTATAAATCAAGAGATCTCTCCATCCTAGTGCTGCGTGCTCGAAGGCAATAAAAACAAGTTTAATTTGTACGCAATTACTTTTTACGTGCATAAACTTTGGTTGGTTTAATATGCCAGGGGCTATTATGCACAGTAATGCAAATAAATTATCAGGTCGGTATGTTTGGACTTATTATTTTTTTAACCTGTCGAAGTGATGCAATTTAATTTTATATATATATATATATATATATACCTTGTAATGCATTTTAATGCCCAAGTTTAATGTGTGGCCTAGACTTGAGAAAGGAAAATGATTTTACAAATAAATCTTACATTAAATAATAAGCTTTATTACAAGACTTAGTCCGAAATTTGGGTAGAAAATACGAAACACATGTCATGTTATATTGTGTGAATATGTCAAAAAATAGATGACACTGTTCGAATCTTCCAAGAATCTTCTAATACCATCAGGAATCTTGGAATCTTTCCTCATTAGAAAGATTGCACACAGATTCTAAGTTGATTCTTCTGATTTCTTGCGCGCATAAATCAAGTCATAGAGGTGTACTTTCAATCCTGAAATGAAACGGCCGCTTCTCTCAATCCGCTTTCTGAATTGAAAATGAAATAACATACCGGTTTCAATACCGCGAAGGAACACCTCCAATATACGAGATAGTTAATAAATTGAAGTTGCTTGAAATCATTTATGTAACACGTTGAACCTAGATCTTACAAATCTATGATTTTCTTCGAGATTCTAAGATGTTAGACGATCCATCATTCTTACAGCCAGCTCACCTGTAATTTCGGAATGCACATATCTCAAAATAGAGATGATGGCTATTGGCAAGTCGGCTTACAATAAATTTACAATGTAAGTAGTAACACAGAGAAATAATGACTGTTCTATTCAGTTCTGGATAAAAAGCTTCTGATCAAGAATGGTATGATTGCTTTTATAAAATCTTTTGTGTCTTTACAGAAATGTTTGTAGATACGAGTTTATATAGTAATGAAACCAAAAATACTGCTTTGAAAAAAGTAGGTATCAAAAAGAAATTGCATTATCCTTCAATGACGAACGATCGGAAGAAGCATCACATTTTTCCTTGGTCTGCACGGAGAAAATTCGTCCCAACGCTCAAAAGGAGAAGATCATTTTTCAAACACGAAATTGAGGCAGTTAGAGATATTTAAAGTAGAGGCTCTCGCTGACTTTATCATAAGGGGTCGTCGAAAAAATCATGAAATATCACAAGTAGGGAGGGGGGGATGTAATGAGATATCACGAGTATTTATTTTTCGTTGAACGCACGATTTCTAAATCAAACAGCGGCGCGTAGCCTTGACTCACCGTTGCCGGGCAACATTTCCCCGCACGTTGCGACAACCGCTCGGCTGACCAGTCGCCAGTAAGTCTGTGATTTTGACGCCGAATACATGCGTAAATCGTTGTCGCGTATGTTTTGCCTTAAGACAATGGAACAATGTCTAAACTAGGAGATCTGTAAAAAGACCTACTTGCAGAGTATATCACGATGCTTAATTTTCCAAAATTTAATCAGATTATACCTGTATTTAAAGATAATTTTCTGCAAATTTCAATATACTTTGTACTCAAAAAAATATACGTGATTTTGGGTATGAGGGAGGGGGGCGGTGATCTAAAACCTCACCACATATCACCAGGGGAGGGAGAGGGTTAAAAAGTTGCTAAAAAACATCACGTGATTAATGGACGACCCCTAAACAAATAAATCAGCTGTATGAATATTGAAAAGTATATAAACATGATGCGGCAAATCGATTTAGCAATTGAAAAAACTTATTTCTAGCAAAACAACTAGATCAAGTTTCTAGTAAAACAATTATGACAACACTTTCGTCAAAAAATGAACGATCTTCGCTGGTTTCGTGTACATTTTTAGAAGCTTGTATAACAAGTTTACATCAAGTTGGGGAGTTGTATTATGAAATTACGCCTAGGTTGTGTTATTTTTAGATTTAAGTTAGATATGAGAGGGATGATCTATTTTTTATTAAATATAGATGGCTTATACGGATTTTTTGTCCGATTTCGCCTTCGGAAGGTGAAACAGCTCAGAACTTGTGTAGAAATAAACTGTGTTATTAAATACAAAAAAATTATAATTAGGTAATTCTATGATATTCGAGCGACGAATAATTATGTTCTCTTTGTGTGAGTATAATATTCGTCAAAACCGAATTGTTACACACTATTTAAACAATTGTTTTATCTCTTCATTTCTTCAAAATTCGCAAATTCACTTTGTGGCATAGTTTTTTTTTCATAGTTTTCGAAACATGTTGATATTGTTAATTAAATAGTGGTGTACACAAAGTTATTTGTTTTCATTAAATTGTTTTATCAATTATACAAATGATAGGTAATTTGTCAACGATTGCTATCCTAAAATCTCGATATTTCATACCCGCTTCCAACTTATTCGAAACTGCAGTAACACTAAATTGAGTAGATACTGCAGTTCCGCCCATGGGAACACAGTTAGTCCGCACTTCTGGCCGGTAAGTACTCTACCCCCCCTGTATCCGGAATCTGCAGTCTCAGAGAGGTATGCGAGACGATATCCCGTTAGCATTACCTTTACCTGTAATATAAATACCATTGGCGCACACAAAGCACAACCCACCCCTCCCACTCACTTTGTATTACAGAGAAATGATGTATCTACAAATTTATGTCCGTCACGATTGTTCCCTAAAGAGGATCCAATGTGAGATAATAAAATAAACACAAATATTTTGACTTCTGAAGTAACGAGGTAGAACTAACATTCATGGGGATTGATTTTTATCCGGATTTCACGGGTTGAACTTAAGATCGTGTATCCTGTTTTTTTAACAGTCATTGTTAAAATATTTGATTGGTGCCAACTGTTGATTTTTTCTAGGTCTCTTTGTGCATTTTCTAGTGAGATGCTTAAATCTTTACCCCAGCAGAAAATTGCGGTATCATCTGCATATAAAAAGATTTTAACATTTAAAATTAATTGCGAAATATCATTGACGTAAATTTGGAACAGTAGTGGACCTAATATGGGTCCCTGCGGAACTCCATAGTTTATTGGAACATAGTTGTTTTTTTGATAGTTAATGCTAACGAATTGTTTTCTATTGCTAAGATATGATTTGAATAGATTAAGAGCAGGACCAACTACGTGTAAACGTGTTGTTTATTGTATCGCGTGTATTGTTTATTTTGTTTTTCCATTACCCGATGTTATTTATATAAGTCACTTTCAAACTTTATTGTTTGGATATCGTCACAATAGGCCACTTTTGCTAGTTGCTTAAAGTTTTTAGGGTTTCATAATTAACGCAAAGCAAACGTCTGGGAGTATATCCCATTAAAGCTCTCGAGCGGTGACCTTTGGCATCATAAAATTTTAATTTCTAGGTCAACATAACGTTTTAAGGTGGCAAAATTATTTCCATCAAGACCTAAATAGCTTTAAATATACATGCAACAAAAAAGCAAGATATTCTGCATTTAAAATACATTTTTTAACTGTTTCACAAGATTTAGAAAAAACGAATGTTGGTTTTTCAAGAGAAACCAAATAGTAAAACTATCTATACAAAAATATAAGGCTAAAAATTATTAAATGATTTCTAGTAGGTACATTGTATTGGGCCCAATAAAAAAATTTCAACAAGTTTCAAAAAAATGTGAAGATTTAATTGAGTTAAGTTAGGTAAGGTTAGGTTAGGTTGTGAACTTTTTAAATACCTTGGATTATTTTACATGACTACAATGTTGTGTTAAGTATGAACAAACCATTTATAATGACTCTGCAGTTGTCGTAATTTTTTTTTCATGAGCTCCACACAGGAGGTCCTGAGGAAAATAATTTCCCTCAGGGCCTATGTCATCTTTGGGGATGCTGTGTGGAAGGTTTTTTAAGAAAAGGAAGGTAGAGGAGAGTTCTGGGAAGGAAAATGGTTTAAGGGGTGGGTCGGAATCTGGGGTTCAGTGTGTCCTGGTCATCCGCCTCCAAGACCTAGACAAACCTTACCTTGATAAATAAATAAAATTAAATGAAGAAAGCTGTGTAAATTATTGTGACCGGACAATTCACCAAAGTGGCCCTTCGTCACTCCTTTGAAAAATCACTAAAAGTGATGACAAAAACTGGGATCAATAGGTATAAGTTAGATTTAGACTTTTTTCATCCCTTTTAATGACTTTTCAAAAGGTTGTTGAAATGACACTTGTTGAATTGTAATGAAACCGTAAATTATCTACCCTTTTGAAATTTACTACAGGTAATTTGTTCAATTTGTCTGTTTTGGGTGGTTTGTAATTTCGCCACTTTGGATTGGGCACGTTTTAAATATCGATGATTCTTTTACATGACTACCACCGTTTTGGGTACTTTGAAATTCCACAAGAAACGCCACTGAAACAAGTCAACCAATCCTCCATTCCAGCGCTTGTGGGTTGGCAGATCAAACCTGGCCAGCAAGTGATAGTACTTATTCTAGTCACACCAACACTTGCCTGGTTCATGCGCATTCCACGGACTGGTACAATCTCACTTCTCTTCTCTCCTCCAGCCGGATTCAAAGAGGAGGCGGGTAATAAGTGCACATGGTTAAATCACATTAGAAAACCAGTACTTTATAGAGATGCGGTATGCCTTCTTGGTGATGAGTCGGTAATTGTGGGTCAGTGTTGTCAACTGAAAATGCCTGGGAAAGTGGTGGATTTTTCAGATTTTTATTTTTTCATCATAAACAGCAATCCCGATGGGTTATTAAACCCACTTTTGGGACGGGAGGAATTTACGAAACATCCCGCAAACAATCGCAATGTTTGGGCAGAGCATTGGATCATTGTTGGTATATCCAAGGGAGTCTGCTAAGCACCAATACAAATTACTATCCCATCAAAATCGTGGTTTCAACAATTCCGAATTGCACATTGTTCCGTTCCTTCACACCTTTTTTAAAATTCAAGTGCCTGACTCTCAGATTGTAATTTCCGCGAATCAAATATTTTTTGATTATATCTGTCTAAACAAATATCCTCTCTTCTACCAAGCATTATCTAAAATTGTCTCCCCTCCTTACAACATCTCATCTCTTCTAAGTCTGAACTCGACTCGGATCTTCCATCTAATGATGAAATTTATCCACTCATATGTAATTAACATTTAAATTCACTTTCCCTCTCTTTATAATTTGCAGTTTTACACACCAATTAGATCTGTCTTTTACTTAGGTACACAATTCTCGTATAGACATCTTTACAACTTGAAATATACTTTTCTTATTATATACAAACCCTTAAGCAATTACTGTGTACCCCATATCCGTCTAAAGTAACTTTTTATCTAAAGTAATTTCTTATTTTTATACATTATATATTTTAGGCATTACAATATAGCATTACTTAAACAGGATCTTATTTTGATTTGTTATTTACAAATGTTCTATTTGCTATCCTTTGCTGTTTTACACAAGGCTCAAGGACTCTTCAGGGGCCATCCATAAATTACGTCACACGAATTTCATGATTTTTTTACTCCCCCCCCCGTCCCTGTCACAGATCACCACATTTGTGAGACCCCTCCCCCTAGATTGGCGTCATGTATTTTGCAATTTTACATCTAAATATAATTAAGACAGTAATTCAATGCTCCTTACACTATAAGCTGTACTGTGTAAAAGCCGAAAAGCGTTACTGATACAAATAATTTTAAATGATGGCCTAGAAAAATGACACTTAAAGTGTGAAAGCCAGAAAATTTTGAAAAGAAGTGGAAAGTATTACAATTTTACATATAATTTTAAGGAAAATCAAAATTATAAATAATTAATAATGGATCAAAATTATAATTTATTATTAATTATAATTAATAATAAATAATAATTATATAATCATAATATTAGCGAGCTAAAACTAATTGCGTTAACCTAGAACCTTCATACATAAACTGACTAGAAAACTCGAAAGAGTTTTTTGGAAGTTTCAAAAATAAACATTAAGTTTTGTTTCATGGTTAAGATGCTGTACGATTAGTATGTAACAGAAAAAATATGCGGTTACATACGAAGTCGTGTTAGAATGTAATCCGAAGCACATTGCCAAATTGATAGCATAAAAGGTATGAATTAATAACGGTGTCTGAAACGTAAAATAATAACAACTTTAAATTATTTAAAAATAATAAGTCCAATTTTGGGAGTGATAAATGGGATTGCTAAATGGGCGTACCAGAACATATTTATTACCAGCAATGTATTCGTATAGATAAAACGTTATTTCTTGCGAAATTATCTTTATTTTAATAATGCACGTTTTAAGATACAATCGTTAACATAAATATTAATCAGTCATTTAATCACTTTTCTACATGAGGTTATCGAAGAGAATCAATAAAATTTATATCCGAAATTTACTTCCGACATTTATCATTTAGTTGTGTCATTCGGTTGAGCCGCTAAAGAAACAAATTGAAGAGTTGTTTTTCATTCAGACTTAGTTCAAATCTTAATATATATATTTGTTCTGTCCGTGTGTATGTCACTGGACTCCTCCTAAACGGCTGGACCGATTTTGATGAAATTTTTTGTGTGGGTTCAAGGGGGTTCGAGAATGGTTTAGATTCACAATTTGATCCACTGGAAAATGTTCTTTTAATTATTTTTTTTTTTTATTTCAAACGAGTTGTTGATTTTGGAATGTTTTACATTGGATCCAGCAGACTGCGCTACCATCGCAGTATCGAATATTCAATATTATTCTATTTTAATTTTAGTTTGTCCCGACAGTTGCGTACAGGACAACGTCTGTCGGGTCCGCTATAAATAAATAAAATAAATTGTGGAACATTCCAGAACACTCTCGAATGTTGTCCTGAGCGAAGCCGGGTAACCCAGCTGGTTAACGTATATATTTTCTTTTTCATAATTTATTTTTTTTTTATTTAAGGAACATAAACAGTCTTAGTTATATAATATACATAAGAGGATGATAAAAAAAAACAGACCAATTATTAATGTTCATAGATAGGTATTTAGAAACAAGACTAACTGAATGTAAACCAGAATAGGGTTTAAGAACAAAGAAGAAAAAAACGGAACTAAGCAGCGATTTAAAAATAATACCTACTAATGCAAATCTAAATTCAACAAATGATAAACCAATACACAACAATAAAATAAGCGTGATTATGACTGTAACAGACCGCAAAATATGTATTTGGGTTGGGACGGGTAAGGGGAGGAGAGGGATAAGGGAAAGTTAAGGGAAAGTTGCCAAGCAAGTAATATAAAAATATTAGATACAATTAATTTAATCATCATGAATATGTGTTATTCGCACCTAGAATGTTATACAATGAAGTTATGTAGCGACAGTAACTAGCGGTGAATATGTCAGCACGTGTGTCTATATTTGCAAATTTATTGTTATAGTAGTTAAATGTCCTTTGCGTAAATTCATTTTGATTGGAATTGGTGTTGCATCTATCAATACCAAAGTTTTGAAATATAAGAGATGTGCTATCCGCAGTTTTTACTGGGCGGGACTGTGTTTCCTGGTGTCGCCGATGTCGTTAACCAATACTACTGCACACCCTAAAAATCAACTAAATTCACTTATTCTTTCCGTATTCAAACTATATTGTAAACCAATACTACGGCACACCTTAAAAAAATCAACTAAATTAACGAATTCTTTCCGTTTTCAAACTACGACCATTAGGTAGTAGTCCGCTGACGGTCGGGCGGCCATCATAGCATATCTCTTGTTATTCAATATCGTTGGTCTAAACTGAAATATTATATTTTAATATGTATCTACTCGTACAACCTGCATAGACATATTATTCTAGTTTTACAACCGATTTCTTTGCCTATAGGTTTGATTTTTTTTAAATAGGCAGCCAGGGTTGTCATTGCCTCGTCCTCGTCATATGGTAATATTGCTCCCGTAGCCGTCGTGCCCACATGATGCATAGATGGGGCCTCGCGATGTGTGAATGTGGTTGGTGCAGACCACCGAACATGTGATCAACGAATGCCCGCTCCATTCATTCCCTGGCGGGATTGACGAGGTTTACAGCGCGACGCCTGAGGCCCTAGACTAGCTCGCAGACCTAGTGACACCCCACCATACGAAGGAAGAAAATTAAAATGGAACAAATAATACGGAATGTTTTTTGATTTTTGACGGTTAAACGGATATTTCAGCGCTCCATAACTCATGCTGGAAATCAAGATAGACGCGTTTGTCTAATGATTCCTGACGAAAACGTTGTGCAAATTCCACATTTCTAGATACAATGAAAAATTGTTTCCATGCCAACTGAGAATAAAGTCAACTCAACACCTCCTTGAAAAGTCATTAAAAGCTATGAAAAAAATTATTTTAAATTAGCCGATAATCCTAACCATACGCAACCCATTTAACCATTTTTGTGTATGTTTTTTTATCGCTCTAAATGACTTATCTGAGGTGGTTCTGAGTTGGTTTCATTCCGAGTTTTACCGAAAATTTAGTCGTAACTCTTCGATTTTATATTTTGTGAAATAGGGAAGATTTTTAGGATTAGGCTATTTTAGAAAAAGCTCTTCAATTATCTCGCAAAACAGTAATATAAATCAGAAGATGGTAATTGATTGGTCGCTCTTAGCGCTGTAGAGACTACGGAGCCACATTTTTAATGGCCGTTTTGACACAACTTGTGAAAGTTAATTTATTTCACAATTATTTTACCGAAGCATTCTGTGTATATTATATTATTATTATTTTATATTATTCCAATACCGATAATACTTAAGAACACAAATATTCATTAGGGTGGGCGGTCAATTTTTTCTTACGATTTTGGATAGGTACCTGCCTACGTCAGGAGTCTTTCTTAAAAGTTACAAATGTTAAACATTTGAATATTGACACGTATTAAAAAACATACTATTAATGTTATGTGGCATATGTACTAGGCACGATGATTAGCACCATTTTTAATTTTTGACAAATGAAAGGTCCTCCTCGTCTTTTCTTCGACATCTCGGGGTCCATTTCAATTTTTGCTATTAATGTTATGTGGCATATGTACTAGGCATGACGATTAGCACCATTTTTAATTTTTGATAAATGAAAGGTCCTCCTCGTCTTTTCTTCGACATCTCGGGGTCCATTTCAATTTTTGCTATTAATGTTATGTGGCATATGTACTAGGCATGACGATTAGTACCATTTTTAATTTTTGACAAATGAAAGGTCCTCCTCGTCTTTTCTTCGACATCTCGGGGTCCATTTCAATTTTTGCTATTAATGTTATGTGGCATATGTACTAGGCATGTCGATTAGCACCATTTTTAATTTTTGACAAATGAAAGGTCCTCCTCGTCTTTTCTACGACATCTCGGGGTCCATTTCAATTTTTGCTCAAATTTTGATCAGCTTGACTGTTGTGTTTAATAGTTTGTTTGATTTGATCAAAAGCTGAAACGGACCAAGAATCGGGGTTTAACGGGAAGTGACAACAAAATCAAAATGGCGCTGATCGTCGATTTAATCTAATGTGGTCGAACTTGTAACACCCCTGACTGAGCGTAGCGAAGTCATGTTTTAACTTTTTTTTTACATTACCTCACACAAGAAACACTGAGGAAAATAATTTCCCTTAGGGCCTATGTCATCTTTGGGGATGCTGTGTGGAGTGCCATTTTAAGTTAAGGAAGGAAATGAAGTTCTGGGAAGGAAAAAGGATGAGGGGTGGGTAGGAATTTTGGGTTCAGTGTGTCAAGATAGTCCGTCGCCAAGACCTAGACAAACCTCACCCTACGAATTCTGCTAAGTCATCAAACATCCCTCGAAGTGACCTATGGCAGAGGTGTTGGTTATCCAATAAACAGTTCCCCTATACCCGTTCTCACCTCCTAAATTGCACAACCCATTTGGGATTTCAACTGTCTATAAAATTGTTTGTTACGTTCCGGCTCCGGTTCAAGATGGTGACATTTTTAAACGGATCAACAAAGATTATTGTTTCAGACGTGAAATCGTCGTGTTTATTATTTATTAATTAAGTAAGATAGTTAAGGTATGTATTTGAGTACCTACTTACAAAACTTATGGTTTCAGACGAAATTTTGATTTTCATTTAAAATAAGTTAAAATTAGAAACACGATGATATTTGGTGCGAGGTCTACGCTGTTCAAAGAACTATTATTTAGCAACTTATCTAAATAACCGTACGCGACTTTCAAGAGCCCCGCTACAATATTCAAGGCCCACCCTACTGTATACATAAAATATTTTCGGAGTTGTAATAGGCAATTTCTGTGAGAAGATCTTCAACCGACATTAAAATGTAGGTTATGTTGTTACCCGGTTCGTGACGCAATGTGAAGATGCACTAAATGCTTTTAATAGCGCGTGCAACTATCCAATTATCCACGGAACCAATTTGCATTCGATCGCCCCGGGACGATGAGACGAATCGGTTAGTATACGTAATGAGTGCTGTTTATCTCGTTGGAACAAAGTCACGAAGACAACTGTTGCTGAAGGGCGAAGTCGATTACTACATCATATTTTGCAAGTCACCTAGTTTAGATGACATTGGTCATTGAAATACAAGAATGCCTTAATATAGGTTAACCATCGATCAAGTAAGTCTACGACGAGGTTCCAAATCAGGATTTTATCATCAATTTTAATAAATCAGGAAGCCAAGAAGGAAATAATACGTAGATGCACTCAAATGACTCTTTGAGGGTGAAAAGGTCATGTCAGAAATTCGCGAAAACCAACCATCAAGAATTCACTGCGTTAAAACTCACTAATGTTGTATTCATTAAAACCTATTTGGATAAAATTCACAATAACGCCAGAGCTCACCGTTCAAAGGTTTTTATATTCAGCTTCAGCACACAGATTTTTAACTTTATGATTAAAACTTCAAAATGCTTATTTTCATTGAATAGAGTAATCTTTTTTTCTTTGTCACAATGTTTTCCATACCTCCTACTATATTCTGAATGTATTCTCTTCTGCATATCTCCTACTACATTCTGAATGTGTTCTCTTCTACATACCTCCTACTATATTCTAAATGTATTCTCTTCTGTATACCTCCTACTATATTCTGAATGTGTTCTCTTCTACAAACCTCCTACTATGACCAGTCAGTGGTTGAGTGGGCATCGCGCTTGGGTCCCACCCGGGCGTCCCGTGTTCGATTCCTCGGCTGGCTAAGTCCTCCATCAAAACACAAACAACATTTTCAGCTTTCTGTGGTGGCAGTAGGAGATTTTCAAACATTGATGGGTTATTCGTAACCCGGGAACGTTTGTCTTTCTTTTAAAAAAAAAAATATATATATATATTCTGAATGTGTTCTCTTCTACATACCTCCTACTATATTCTGAATGTGTTCTCTTCTGCATACCTCCTACTATATTCTGAATGTGTTCTCTTCTACAAACCTCCTACTATATTCTGAATGTGTTCTCTTCTACATATCTCTTACTATATTTTGAAAGTGTTCTCTTCTACATATCTCTTACTATATATTGAAAGTGTTCCCTTCCACATACTTCCTACTATATTCTGTATGTGTTCTCTTCAAAATAAAAAATAATAGACACGCCTTTTAATTACATTTAGTAGTATCTTACACAAACTTTCTTTCTTGGTTCCTTCGATAACTCTGCACCAAAAAATGTCACAACGATCATGTAACTACAAGACTACAACTTCATTTATATAAGGTAACGCGATAATCGACTTGAAATTCAAATTTCTCTCAATGTGTGAAGTCACATGTCGAAATGGTTTTATTCGGTCGATAACAATTTTATACGAATGTCTTCTGTTCTGTGGGAACGTGGATAAGAAATGTTCTAACGTAGATTAATCGATAATGTCCATTAATTACGCTAATCAAGTGGACCTAACTATCTGTCTACATTCAAATACAAGGTGTTTTTAAATAGTCGTTAAATTACTAAAAAGTAGTTACTGACTTTGTGGGTTTACGTGGGAAAAGTTGAATTAACATTAAGGGCCTCCGCTCATGGAGAAACTGAAAAGAAACCAGATCTCAACGCAATTGCAATCAACCTCCTTAACAAAATCGATATTTTTCTGATCTGACATGTCAAAACTTGACAGTTCGTGAGCCGCTACCATGGTAACCTGTCAAAAATGCAACTGAAACTCCACTGCCGCGGCGACGAGCAGTGCTGGTTTTTGACTCCTCCTGTCCATCTCCTGACTTATCCTATATTCCACTTCCTGTCCAATGAAGTGGAATATAGGATAAGGACAGGAGATGCTCCTGATTCTTTTATCAATTTACAATCATACGCTTTACTTCTGGTATGTTTTTAGGTTTTCACGGCCAAAAAGTATTTTTGTTATTGTTTTTGGGGTGTTATGCCGTGTTTCGCTACCTCCTTCTTTAGCCAACGTTTCGGACAGCGTTACAGTGTCCATCATCAGGGCAGATGAGTAGACTCTACTCATCTGCCCTGATGATGGACACTGTAACGCTGTCCGAAACGTTGGCTAAAGAAGGAGGTAGCGAAACACGGCATAACACCCCAAAAACAATAACAAAAACGCTTTACTTCTGTTCGATATTTCTGAAGGTTATATTGCAGGTTGTACCTACGTATTCTATCAAACACCGTGTTGTAAAACAGATTACTTAGACATTGATTTACTAATCACATGAAATTGACCATTGGTATAATTCTCTACTGGTCCAATGTGGGTCATACGTGGACCATTGGGATGGCACAGTTTGCCGCCTGTGAAAAAACGAAGAATTATTGGTCAGGTCTTTGGAACCAGTTTTTTGTACTGGGCCTTATTAACTGGCCGGGCCTTGCTATAGCTAGCGGGGAAGCGTATTTGCGGTCAATCAGTTACAAGTTTTATCGGCACTATTTTACGATATGTAATTAGGCGAAATCTGTTACAAGCGAACGAGTCGTTTGGTGAAAAAAGTGTGATTGATGAACTAGAAACAAGCGAGTAAAGTTGTGTCTGCAGGTGAAACAGCCTGGAAATTGAACAAGTTGAGATGATATTGAGCTCAAATCACCGGATAAACAAAATAATTAATGAATATAATAATATTATTATTGAATTTATTATTTTAACCAACTTTTAGTGTTAATACCGAAGAGTCTCAATAAATTGCTCCCAACAGTCCGAAGCCAGTGACACTAAAGCCTCGATGACATAGAGCGAGTTTACAAGCTACTATATGGGAAATTCACTATCTGTTGGTAAACTCGCTCAGTGTCATCGTGTTACTTGCTAACTAGCAGATTGTGGACAATCTACGAAAAAGTTGAAAGGTGGTCAACTTTACTCGCTAGTGTTTGGCGGCCCACCAACAGCTGATTTCGTCCGTCAGAATTAGTTCGGGCGGAAGCCGTTATTGGTTAGCGTGTGGCGCTAGCTACGAGCTGTCAGTTTCCTATAAAATGTCGACAGAGTTGCGTGGCGCGGGAGTCGTTATTTCAGCTGCTACTGTTGCTACTGAGCGAGTGGACAGTTTTGTGTGTCATCATGACAATCTCACTCGCCGATTCACCCGCTTTTAAACTTACCAGCTAGCAGCTAGTAAACTAGCTTAATGTAATTGAGGCTTAAGTCATTCCCGATTAGGGAATGTTGTGGGGCTGAGTAGTAAGTAGTGAGGAGAAAGAGATGGGGAAGAAAAGGTTGGGAAGTAGTTGTCCCTTTAAATCGGGTGGTCTACAAGGATTTTAATGGAATATATTGATTTAATTTGTTGCTAAGTCGTCTTTGACTGTCGAATTTCTATTTATTTTGGTTATTCCAGTAGGCTAATTACCTCGGGTTTGTAGCTCACTTCAATATTGTTCGGGGAAAACCTTACAAGAAAGATGAATTATTAATCTCCTCCCTCCCTTCCCCCATATGTTATGTAAATAAACCGTAGGCTAAGAATAATTTGTACCAGTCTGAAGATGGCTTTAACCAGCTGAAACCGGTTTTGATCAATAAATTAAAGTGGAAATAAGTTTATTTATTATATTATGATATATCTTTTGCTGAGAATGAATTTTAATCATGTATAAAGTCATGATATCCAGGAATGAAGATAAAAACATGTTCCAAGTGAACTAAACACTGTATAAACTTTGATCACATTACTTAACAAAAAAGCCATTGCTAAGAACTTTACCGAAAATGGAGTGGAATAATCTGAACAACTCTGAATTACCTCTCGTTATTCTGCGGGTATTTAGGAACAAATATTTAATGAGGCTAAATTAGCTTTGAAAAGCTTTTTTATTTTGAAAGCAAGCTGTTATTATTCTTAATTAGTGTTGTATTGTACTTAGTGTTAATGAATGTTCATTTTTTCAACACTTAAGATCCACGTATTAATTCTCCATTTTGTTAAATGATGTGGGGTTTAAAGGGAGTGGCAGAGTAAGAGAAGAGGAAGATGAAGGATTACTAAACATCGTTAAGCGAAATCACTTTAATTTTAAAATTGTTCACTGTAACCACAACACCAACTTGAGTGCCCTATTTAATCTTTCGAACGGTGAGCTCAAGAATTTTCAATTTCTCAAATTCGGGAGGCGGATGTGGGTACCGCCGCCCCGGGAACTATTTATTGGATAACCAATACATCTGCCATAAGTATTATGTCTGTGGTTCACTACGTTTATTGACTTAACAGGGGCTTATTGACTTAAGAGGGGTTTATTGACTTAACAGGGGTGCCCTGGTTCATGGGGTGAGGTTTGCCCGCATCTGGGTGGTATGAGAGACTAGTTGAGGGAGACCTTTTCACCTCTCCAGCAGGACTCTCTCGGGAGGGATAGTTTCATACGTCCGTCACTACTGGACACACTGCCCCCAGATTCTTACCTTTACAACTCATACCAATTTCTTTCCCAGAACTTCCTGCACCTTCCTTTCTTAAAAAGACCCTCCACACAGCATCCCCAAAGATGACATAGGTCCTGAGGGGAATTATTTTCCCCAGGGCCTCCTGCGCGGAGCTAATGTAAAAAATATATATATATTTCACGTGAGCCTTGATATTTTCTTTTATGAATCTTTAATGTCGACGTTTTAAATTAATATCTTTAATTAAGTCAGTATTGTAGTTACAAAATATTTAATATAAAAGGTAGGTTATATAAATTTAAATATCAGCGAACTATATTTTGTTGATATCCTGACTAAAAAACTATTAGTAGCAACAACTATATTCTATTTAAATTTGTTTGTATCTTTCATTCATACTGTCTAATTATATGTACATAATGGAAATTGACTTACGTAACAATGTACATTATCGACTGCGAATACGCTCGGTCTATTATGATGTTAGATAAATAAAGCCTAATGGACTGAGTGGTCGACCAATAATATTTAAGACATAATGCATACAGGCATTAGGCATAACATTTATGGCTCGGACGCGCGTCGCAATTATCGATAAATAAACCTGGGTTGTACAAAACAAACGGTGTTTTTGATAGTTTTACGTTGTTTAAATAATAGCAATTATGTAAGTGCTTTACAAAGTCATTAGTTATACTAACTACCTTATTTTTCTCCAGGTTCAAACATTCATCGTCTTTGATAGTCAATAGGATTTCCCTTATGAATCTGTTCTCACTTTTTATGTGAATATTGCACCAGAGCCCTAACTAACGTTCCAGAACATTTGAGAATGTTCTGAAATGTTCCACAATGATCTGGGATTTTCCCAAACATTCCAGACTATTCTCGAACATTCCACAACATTCCAGAATGTTCCGGGATGTTCTGGAATGTTGTGGAATACTCTCGAATGTTCTGGACTGTTCTAGAAATTTCTAGAGGGCGAAACTTCCAGCCCTTATATCTTTAAAAGCACGCCCTTCAGGTAAAACCGGGAACCTTCATCATGGATGGGAGTAGAGGGCTACCATACCGTATAACCCTTGAACGTACCGGGACTCGTTTCCTAGTTTTAGCGGCACGCACATTGTATTACACTTTCTTGAATAATATATATTTACTAGCTGGGTTACCCGGCTTCGCTCAGGACAACATTCGAGAGTGTTCTGGAATGTTCCACAATTTATTTTATTTATTTATAGCGGACCCGACAGATGTTGTCCTGTACACAACTGTCACAACAAAGACAGTTGTGTACAGGTAGAGTCCTGACGTGTGCGGCTAAGGAGGTTAAACAATCAGTTTCCTCACACAGCCGTTGGGAAAGTGGTGGGGTCCCCTCCAATGTACACAACTGTCGGGACAAACTAAAATTAAAATAGAATAATATTGAATATTCGATACTGCGATGGTAGCGCAGTCTGCCGGATCCAATGTAAAACATTCTAAAATCAACAACTCCTGAGAAATAAAAAAAAATTATTAAAAGAACATTTTCCAGTGGACCAAATTGTGAATCTAAACCATTCTCGAATCCCTTTGAACCCACACAAAAAATTTCATCAAAATCGGTCCAGCCGTTTAGGAGGAGTTCAGTGACATACACACGGACAGAAGAAATATATGTATATATATTAAGATTAATATATACTGGGTTGCACCAATCTGGCTGACTGGCACAACCCTTCGATATGAACAGGAATTTGAGCTTATAATCGTTATTACCTGTTAAATCACCAAATGTTTAGCATTTTCGGTTCGAGCCCTGTTAATGTATAATAAGCAATGAGTGTCGGACACAATGCTCTTTCAGACTATGCAATAGGTGTCCGCGCTCCAGGCTAAAAGCACATTGTACCATATTATGTACCTTCGGCATTACCTGACCCACGTTAATGACAATCCTCGTATCACGACTTAGAATGTGAATTCATAACTACAAATGTACAGGGTCTAACAAGTGGTAAGAACAAAGGATTATAACTCATTCGTAGAAACTAGAATGGCATGCAATCTCAGTGTCACCCTGGTAAAGAATACATTTTGAAAATAATATTAATAAATCTCCGGTCTTACCGGGACCAACACTATCAATTGAGCTACTATTCTTCTTCTTCGTGTGCCCTATTAGGTCCCCCCGACTTAGGCGATCACTCTGGTAAATGTATCTCTATCTTGCGCTGCCCGGAATAGCTCCTCCACACTTCTAATTCCCGTCCACTCTCATACATTTTGCAGCCACTCAAAGCTACTGTAATAAGACCTACTTAAATTCGGTCGTATTTCATTTTAAGAATTACTAAAATTTCATGTTTAAATCTTTACTAACCTATACAAAAACTTGTAATTGGATGTTTTCAATTCTCATGTGGAAAATGTCGATTTTAGGGGCAAGGTCATTTTCAATACCTAGTACCCACGTATTTACAAATGTTTTTCAGAGATTCGTTACGAATAGTAAATTTGTTCCACATATCGGAACTAGGGATTGCAATCCGGAAAACCGGATCCGGTATTCCGGCGGATCCGGCATCGTATGTTTTTGAAATAAATAATAAATAAATAAATAAATAAATCACTAGACGTTTACCGGATACTGTGATGCCAATTTTTGGCAAAATAATTGCGCTGTTGCATGAGTATGCATTTTAAAAGCGTGCGAGTCATTCGACACTAATGTATGTTTTACATCATCTCTTTTTTCAGCCCGATTCCCGTGTAGAGACCAAAGACAAAATTTTTCGCTTTACGCGATCACTATTTTCATCTCTATTTTCATATCTACGATTTCAATTGGCATCACTGCAAACAACACATGAACCATGTTGTTTGCTGTGATGCCAGATGGAATCGTAAAGCGAACAATTTTGTTTTTGGTCTCTATATGGGAATCGGGCTGAAAAAGGAGATGGTGTAAAGAGATGAGTCTACATAAGCCGCCCCCCGAATATTCATCATTTTTCCAAAACCAAAATTGATTTTTTGATAATGTATATTTAAAATATTTAGTTATTGTAAGTTGATTAAACAAAGAAGTTATAAACTCATAATTTAGATAATTGTGCCAATCAGTAGACAGATTCATCATGTCTGTCATAAATATAAGAATGGGACTTGTTAGCATGCTCAGATACCTATTATTGTGAAGTAAGTAGATTAAGTAAGGTTGATTATGTTAGATTTAGGATGGGTTGTTTAAAAAAATTTGATGATTTGGTCAAATATTTGACGTTAATTTTCACGTCCTGTGTAAGTTCTATTCAAGTTCTGTGATGATTTCAGTTTTATGAAGCAGCTGGCCTATGATGATAAAATAACAGAACTCGAAAAGAACTTACACAGAACGTGAAAATTAACTTCAAATATTTGATGAACTCATCACATTTTTTGAAACAACCCGTCCTTAATAAAGTTCAATACTAAAATTGATCTATCTGTAAAATCTGGGTAGACTGAACCACACGTTAAGTTAAAATTTAACTAGTTACCCACACCGTGCTAGATTTTTTTATTGTTTGCTCGTTGTCTAATTATTATAACATCGGAAATAAAGTTCATTTCATACATATATATAGATATATTTTATATTTTTATAAATTATTTATATAATACACTCACTCGATTATTTTAAAAACAGTCCATTTTGGAACGAAAAGGGAAAATTATCCTGATTTGATCAATCCGGCCGGATCCGGTCGGTTTGAAAATGACACCGGATTGCAACCCCTAATCGGAATAATGAATGATCGGTGACTTCGCGCTCTGATAAAATTATCAGAAAAAACATTGTAGGCATTTTTTTCTAAAAGTTCTCTACATGTGTAATTCCGTTCGTGTGTAATCTGGCAGTGGTACCTACATGAAATTCACGCATGTATAATTTCATCATGTAACCGGTTTAAGTGCACGAATGCTAAATATACAATAATATTTGTCAACTTTACAAGAAGAAAAACGTGTTACGAAACACCTACCGCCGAAATTCATTTATTTTATTTATTTTTTCACGCTTTGAAGGCTTTTACATGACATGTATACGTTATTACAGATACAAAAGTTGTTCTGGAGTACAGTAAACGTATAGTATAACACGATAAACTGAACATTAAGGATATATTCTAGGACCTTTATTATTTATCCTATTTATCAATGATGTCACAAGCATTTTTCATAGTGTTGAAGTCTTACTCTTTGCTGATGACATGAAGCTGTTTAAAGTCATAAATGATGTGCACGATAGCATAATCTTGCAAGAAAACCTTAATAACTTTTTCAAATGGTGTTCAGATAATAAACTTCAGCTAAATATTAACAAATGCCAAGTTATGAGGTTCCACAAAATTAAACATCCAATAATATATAATTATGCACTCTGTAATGTTGACTTAATCTCTGTAGTCGAAATACTTGACCTGGGCATCATTTTTGATCAGAAACTCTGCTTTGTATCTCATGTAACTTCTATAGCTAACAGGGCTATGAAAAAGGTTTTATATTAAGGATTTCCAAGGATTTTAAAAATATTTACACATTAAAAATTCTGTTCACATCTCTCATTAGAAGCATTCTTGAATATAATTCAACAATTTGGTCACCTGTCTTCAACAATCACATCAATACCATTGAAAGAGTCCAACACAAATTTTTGAAGTGTATTAATTTTAGACTTGGAATTCCCTTAGCATCAATAAATTATGATTTTTTGTTGCACTCATTAAAATTGTTGAAATTAAGTGACAGAAGAAAAAATTTTGATCTGATATTTTTGTATAAAATCGTTAACTATCAGTTGGATAGCCCTGATATATTAAAGTTGATTCACTTTCATATACCTACAATAAGATCAAGGTTCCCTAGTTTGTTTTATTGTGACAACTATATGTCGGTATCAGGCTCCAATTCAGTTGTAAATAGATTACACGCCATTGGAAATTTTTATGCCAATGTGGCTGATATTTTTAATATTTCCATGCTGAAATATAAGGTTGTTCTGATCGAACATTTCAGCCAATTATATGTTAACGAGGTCTCTACATAATGAGTTTTTGATATTATTGTTTATTTTTAATGCCTGTATAATGTACTACGACTGTAATTAAATATACACAAGCTTGTAAATGGCACTTTGTGCCGTAAATTTTAAATAAATAAATATAAGCAGGTACAATACAGGGTAGGTATGTAGTTTCATTATCATGAAAAATTGAACAAAGTAGTTCATTAAGTTTAAGTATAATAAGAGTAAAACCGCAGTGCTTAAGGTACTATGAAAGTAGTTATAAAGGAATATGTATTTATTATGTTGATATTATTATATATAACATAAATAGTTTGTTCTAAAGCAAGTTAAAGAACATAGCTAAATTAACAGAGTTTGATAAATTATAATGTGATAATTTAATAACGAGAGTACAAAAAAGTAAGTACTTAGGTAATCTATACGTTCAAGTATTTAAAGTTTTTTTTCTTCAAAATAGGCATATTTACTTTGGGGTGTCATCATTAATTTTATGAAAAACAAATACCTTTGTATTACACCACTATTTTATTACCCTAGAAATTGGAAAAAATTGCAGTTTAAATTTTTTGGATTTAAGTATTTCTATTGTCAAAAATAAATTTGAATTTAACATTTTTCGTAAAGACACATATACAGATATCATTATACATGAAACTTCTAATCATCCATTTTCACAAAAATTAGCAGCGTTTCATACCTTACTAAGTAGACTAATTAATGTTCCCCTATCTTTAAGAAATTTTAAAACAGAATTAAATACAATTAAACAAATTGCAATAAATAACGGTTATTCTACACAATTAATAGATAATATGTTAAACAAAAAATATAAGAAAAAGTTTTTTAGATCTTTTGTTTATCCACACGTAGTTGACAAGAATAATAATTGGAGAAAAATTGTATTTTTAAATAATAACACTTCAAATTTGATAATTAAAAACATGCCAGATAATATCCAACCAGCTTTTTACGCCAATAACAAATTAAAAAATTATATATTAAATAACAAGGACAAAGGTGTGTTTTTGAACAAATCTGGGGTTTATAAATTAATTTGTAATGATTGTAACTTTTTTTATATTGGGAAGACTTCTAGAAATTTTAACATTAGAGTTAAGGAACATCTAAGATGTTTAAATAATAATAATTATTCAGAATTTGCAAACCACATTTTGGAAACAGGTCATTCTTTTGATATTAATCTTTTCGCTGCCATTAGCACCGATCGATGTACGAACGAACCGTGCCTCAACTGCCATTTACACCGTAGGATGTAAATCGCCAGTATGAATGTTTCGAAGGTGATATTTCGAAGATCTAACTGTAGATGGGGCTAAATATTATTTTGTTAAATATTATGATCTGTTTCTTAGCGACATCTCTCAAAAAAGTTGATAATTTTTATTATTTACATTACACAAAGAAGCATCCAAAAAAGGTCTGCAGATTTCTTGGCCCAGTTGTTTAGATTTCCCGCCGTTGTAAGATCGTGTGTGTGGATGTCACGTGGTTCTTATCTCATTCAAATCTGTGGTTCTAAAAGTTTTTTAATGTTAAGCAGAAATGTAGATTTGTGTTTTTATATCTGAATTGGAAATTTACATGTTTATTTTTACATTCAGTTTTGTCATTTCGTTTTGCATAAACAAAGGATTTTTGAAATGGAAAGTAACATTAATTTTTTTATTCCTAAAAATGTAAAGACGCGATCTCAGTGAAGAAAATATTCGAGAATTCGTTCTTGATCTTTACAATTGACTCTGAAATAGAGGAAAGTGAGGAAGACGCGGATTTCATTACACAACTTAATGACAACGAAGATAGTTACCCAAACCAGGAAATCTGACTATGAATTTTGGAAATTTTGTATCAATTGTCCACCAATTTAATGATTTTCCATCTGGGATAACTGCGAATCCATTATTATCAGAAAATTTACCGGAAATTATTTTTTCAAAACATTTTCTGAAT
This sequence comes from Glyphotaelius pellucidus, assembly GCA_936435175.1. Classification (NCBI taxonomy): domain Eukaryota; kingdom Metazoa; phylum Arthropoda; class Insecta; order Trichoptera; family Limnephilidae; genus Glyphotaelius; species Glyphotaelius pellucidus. The sequence goes on along the minus strand of OW386552.1, from coordinate 22,219,878 downwards.
ACAAATATAATGTCGGAAATTGTCAATGAGACAAACAAATAATATCAAGCCACTATTTAAAATAAAGTTATTTCTGAACACTCAAGGCTTCGCAGATGGAAAGATCCATCGGATAATGAACTCTAAGTATTTATTGCAGTGACGAAGCTAGTTAAAAACCTATACCAGCCACGAATAAAAAACAAAAACCTTACAAAGACTGTTATGTTTGCCCAAACACAAAACTTAGACCAAAAGCAAGAAAAGTGACAAAAAGTGTGGTGATAAAATGTGCCGTTATGTGTTTGGACATGCTCAATAATATTTCATGAAAAAAAAAATCTTTAAAACATTATGTAAATATAATTCAGTAGAATATAGTACAATATCACATCTAAATGTGAAAACAGTTAGAGAATCGTTGCCGAAATCCATTGACATGATTATGAGATGAAGTGGCTATAATATATCCCTTTGTTTATTTGTGTTAGTGAGTCAGTGCTATTGCCGGCTCGGCGGACCAGATTATTCTGTATGTTTATTATTTACGTTAAAAATACAATTATGGGACACATTTGAGGATAAATATTGTATCAAGTATGTACTATAGATATCAGTAATGAGTGTCTAATATAATTAAAGCCCTCAAGGGCAAGGGTAATGCTATAAAGATTAATTTAAATGACGAGTTAAAAAACACTGAAATAGCTTGGCGTATGGTAGTGGGATAATGTTTTTGTTTGGGCAGTTATTGGGTTAATAAAGGTTTAAAAATTTTACACACTAACACAACGGGTATACAATTAGATAATTTAGAAATTTTAGAAATTAGAAAAAGTGTTAATAGTAAATTAAATATTATAAATAACCAAACGTTTTTTAAAAATAGCCATCTTTTAAATTTATTTTCGTATTAATACTTATACTTATAATAATTTATTTTGTTATTTAGACTTCTTGTTTTCCTTTTAAAAGATTTTTTATTATGTTAATGTAATTTTTTACCCATTCTAAAATAATTTTTATATTTTATTTTATATAATTGTTTTTTATGATATATTTTAGGTAATTAATCACCTCTCCTTTCTAATATTTTGTCTATGTTCTAATTAGTCTATACTTGTTTGTCTTTTGTTATTTATTATTGACTTATTATCCTGACGAAGAAAAAATAGTTTTCGAAACATGTTGATATTGTTAATAAAATAGTGGTGTAATACAAAGGTATTTGTTTTTCATAAAATTATTTAAAGTTTGTTATTATTGTATCGATCTATGAAGAGACCATCGATATTATATATTATAATAGCATGGGTAACAAAATAAAAGTAGAAATACAAGTCATTAATGTGAGTCAGTTATTATAATTATATAAATAAATACGAAGAGATTGTTGTTAATTTGTGTGTGTGTGTTGCGTTGTAATTTTAAATGGTGGAGACAAATATATTGAAATATAGGGAGATATGCTATGATGTCGATCTAATGGTGCTAGTTTGAATTTAGTTGATTTTTCGAAGGTGTGCTGTATTGGTTAACAATATAGTTTGAATACGGAAAGAATTCGTTCATTTAGTTGATTTTTGAAGGTGTGCAGTAGTTAAAAATATGGGCGACACCAGAAGCACAGTCCCACGCAGTAAAAACTGCCGATAGTCTATCTCCTTATATTTCAATATATTTCGCAGTTTATTTTTAATACTTATTTCCAAGCAAGTATTAAAATACTTCAAAGTTTGCCATATGTAATATTCCGGGTTCATGGGGTGAGGTATGTCTGGGTCTTGGAGGCGGATGACCAGGACACATTGAACCCCAGATTCCTACCCACCCCTTAAACCCTTTTCCTTCCCAGAACTCTCCTCTCCTTCCTTTCCTTAAAAAACACTCCACACAGCAACCCCAAAGATGGCACAGGCCCTGAGGGAAATTATGTTCCTCAGGGCCTCCTGTGTGGAGCTCATGTAAAAAAAAATGTAAATAATTCAATGTTAGCCACACTCGTAACTTCTTCCACTTAAATTTACAGGTACATAATATATCATACGTGATGCCATAGTGGTACTTGCTTCGGGCAGTTGAAGCACCTGTGTGATCATCACATAAAAAAAAAAACAAAAAGATTTTTGACAGTACGAATTGATAAATTAATATTTATTGAAAATTATATACTGAAGAATCGCTCAAATTAAAACAATGGAATACAGAAATAATAACGGCACACATTCAATTCACCAGATTTAATCTACAAAATGAAATATGTTAGATTCTTTCTACTACATCATATACATCTTTAAAAACACCGCTTGCTGCACGTGCTATAAATTAATATCTTTTGTATCTGTACACCTACCTACATAATAATATTATTTTTTTTTTTTTTAAATTATGTTATACTAATATATTGATCGAGTATCTTTTGTTATTAAGGCATTTGCAAGTAGCCATTGGTAGTCAGAACGAATGCTTATTATTTACATTTTTGATTGATCTGGCACTAACCTCACAATGAAATGTATTTCAATTTGAAACTTGACCATGGCGAATAATTTAAGCTACTTTACACTTAACCCCTCAGGCTACGTTATTTGCTTTTCGGAACAATTTATACAGGTCTCATAGAAATCGTTGAGTTTCTCATACTGTCATGGTTAGAAATATGATCTAAATCATAGGTTCTCAACCTTATTGTGCCTACCACCCATTTGAATAAAAAAAATGTAATAGGTGGCACGCGAGCGGTTTGAAAACTGAACGCACTGGGACTGAAAATATGGAACGCGGAGGGAAAAGGGGGAAAAAGGGGGGGGGAACAGGGAGATGGGTTTGCGGACGGGAGAGTAAGAGAGGGGAGTGGGAAGGCGGGGAAGGGAAAGGCACTCTGAGAATATTTTTTTTAGAGCCCCACATTTTTGTTTACTGTCTGTCGCGAATCTGAAACAGCTATTGCCACGACAACTTGTTTTTTGGGGGGGGGGGGAATTTTCATATCATCCAATTTAATGTAGATCTGAATGTAACCGAATCACCTGAATTTTCGCACACGTAATAAAAATGATAACAATGCGTATAACCAGAAAATGAATCAAAATTAATGTTTATTTTGCTTTATTAGTAAGTGATTAGCCCGTTTTTTGTCTTTTTTAGACCATATTTTTATTAACCTGCCCCCTACCCCTTCCCCCCCCCCCGTGCCTCCTCAACGCCCTCTAATTTTCTCTAGGTCTTCTTCTGCCCCATTGAAAGTCTCAAGGGGCGTTATCGTCCACGTTGAGAACCTATGATCTAAACGATGTTAGAAAGAGAAAACACCTCGTTTTATGTTCAAATCTGTACTTTGGGAGTCTGGTTTGGGTACAAAAAATGAGTTGACGATAACGTTTGTAAATACATTTGCCGAATAAAATATGTGTGTTTTTTTTTCGTTATCAGTAATTGTAAAAAAAAACTCAAGGTGAGCCATTTAAAAATGTATTTTAAAAATTATGTTTTTTTCGAATAATTAAATTTGAAAGCGTATTTCATCACCTTTCAAAAACAGTTATTAGTTTTTCGTCGCGTTCAGAAATATTGCATTTATTTGGATTTTATTACGAAGCGGAAATATTTTATCCTTCCGACAAAATAAACTCGGGGCCTGAGGGGTTAGCAATAATATCGAAGTAAGTTGATATATATAATATAGTTGGTAGGTACTATGATGGTCATTCCTCGTAGGCAGACAGGAAAGAGCGCTACACTTTTCAATCATGACTTGATGCTTTTGCTTCCTACACACTATTGAATCCCAAATCATGACTCACGCCCGATAATGCCAAAGCCAGGAGTCGTTGAGCCTTGGATGAAATGTTTAAAAATGTACACCTTGGTGTACAGCAGTTTATTTGAGCTGTAATGCCAATTCAATGACCTCCGTGGTTAAGTAATTACGATCTTTTGCTACAAAGCAGGTTCAAATCCCGGCGTTCGAAAAATGTGTGTTGTTTCACAATATATACATTTATTTAACGCCTGTAGAACTTTTACAAACATATACATGTCGAAATTTTACATAATGCAGAAATATAAACCAGGATATATAACAAAAAATATATCAGTAGATACCTACAATAAATACTTTTCACCTAACTTTGCAATTACATTATCGTAGAAATTTACACAAAGGAGTTCAATGACTGCTATTTTATTAGTTTATTTTTTTCTCCCGGTAAATGGACTTTAACATGAGCATTTACATATTTTATACTTTTACTATATATTCATAAAAATAAAGGAAAAAGAAAGATTTAAAAAAGAATTTCAGCCATCAACCAACGTTCTGTTGCTTATCCGGAGATAATTTCAGCTCTTTTTGAGATATATATCCCAGGAAAGATGATTGAAATGGCTTTACCCGTCTTTGGTGACTGTATAATAGCCAAGTTCTTCTCAACCTTCCTCTTCTATCTAATTCCATTTCCCACTACTTTCAACCTCACAACATACCCGGGTTGTTCTTCTTTTTAACCTACAAAAAGTTGTCTCCACCAGTTAGTGGAGGAAAATTCAACAGAATAACCAATATTATTATTTTATAATTACTTTAAAATCATACTAAAGACGTAACGACAGTGTGCGTTTTAAAAAATATATGTGTTTATATTTTTGTAGTAAAAATTACGTTAGAGTTGTAAATCCTCGTACTAGAAGTGTATTTCTTACAAATCACAGTTGTCTCCCGCCACCTCGACTTGCGTATATTCTATGTTACAAAAATGACATGACGACATAAAATATAAAATTATTTTTAAACTCCAAAAGGTTTACAAGTAACAGCGATTATTATTTTTTTATTATGTTTAATAAAATATTTTTTAAAATCTCAAAAACTGATGTTTTAGTACGTGAAATCTGTCACGTGGGTTGTCATTCGAAATAGGTATACGCTCAGCTCGTGTTTACCTATTTCGAATGATAACCCCTATACGCGTTTTAGGCCTCCTTCCCCCCTTGTGACAATTTCCCCTCTGAGATCCAGAGAGAATTCATTTATACTAAAAAAAAAATCCTCACTTTAGTTTTAATCCTCACAAATGTGATAATATTTTTAAACGCAAAGGTATCATACTTATATTGCTTCTTTCTTGATTTTCCTTCTCACACGCCTTGTATGAAAAAATCTGAATGTTCTAGAGAATAGAACGATGACGTCACGTACGACCTCTCACTGCGACTAGTTTATCAACTTTTATCCTGTGTAACAAAAAATACTTAAGACGATTCCAGCGTGAAATTCGCAATTATTATGGTGTCGATTTCTTAAATAAAACACCTTTATCAAACGACTTCACACCCGGAATAATTTTTAAAGGAAGCAACTCGGTGCTTATAATAGGTGTGGTGTGTAGTACCTATGTATAGGTAGGTATTTGACCTGGCGTCTTCAGATTGTCCAAAACGAGTTTAGATTTTCCAAGAATTAGTCGCGGTCAATTCATTCTCTTTTAAAGTTTTTTGTCTGTTCATTAAAGAACTAAGCGGTAAAGACGTCCACTGAACGATGACCGCCAATATTGTCAATGGCCGTGTAATGTGCATAAAGTCGACTCTTTTTTAAGTAAATAAATCTGTCTAAATGGCCGCCTACACTCTTCTGCAGTCCTACACAGAGTTGAACAGACGACGAAACAAAGCCAGTTTAATGAACTGCGAAAACAACAGGTGTTTAAGAATTTTTTACTGAAAATATAACCACTTGTGTGCCTTTTATGGATACGAACTGTCTGCTGAACTTCTTAACGCAGGGTTTAAAAAAGTTAATTATGCTGCACAATTTACTAATTGACTAAATTGGTTTTGCTTGACATTTTGGAAAGGTGGTGAATTATGTATTTTACTCTGACTTGGATTTGCAGCTTACAGCCTTTCCGAGCACTGTAAACTGAGATGCGTGTGTAGGGAGAATTTGCCAATAAGAACTCTTGATTATGCGGTCAAATTTGTTTACAAGTAACGTTATATTTTATAATATAACTTGGTACAAAATCAAATTTGTTACGACAAGAGTGACACGGGAGGGAATGTAAAGCAGCCGAACCAGGCGAACGCGGAGACCGGAATAATTTTGCAATATCATGCACTGGACCGGAGAGCGACTCTTGAGGATACCAGTCGGTAAAATTTAGCTTTAGTAATTTTTAAGGTTGTTCAGCCATAATTTAAACAAAATCATGGTTTTATATTCCCAATTTTTTTTCAGCCATAACATGACCACCTGTTCACAAAATACAAGGTTTTCACGATGAATGTCGATAGGTTAGCTGTTTATTCACACAGGATAGTAGAAACCTAGAAACGTCATTTATTGTCAGCGTTTTCCCTGTGGGATACTTTTGCATTCAACTTTATGCAAAAATTCATCTTTATGCACAAATTTACATACAACTAGTAAGGCTTACATGTACGAGAAATTTGGCACAAATTATTCCTCTGCTAATTTTCATAGGTCTATTTTTGATAGTAACAATTCTTGATGGAATTCCGTTCCGTTTCAGCCTAATTGTATAGATCTGAAGATAGGTTGAATCCGGTAACAGTACAAAATTGAAAAAAGTGGAAAAAAGTTTTAAATTGTTCAATACATCATGAAGTTTTCCTTAGGATTACCTGTTCACCCATTTGCTGACGAAAATTAGACGCAATACGATTTAAAGAAAATTAAAATCAAGACCTTTCTCTGAAAAGATCTGAATTGTGTTTAAAAAAAAAACAAACATATACATATTATGTAAAACGTAAGGGTTTTGAAAGCGTTCTCCTAGGACTAAAATTAAAAATAAATTTTGAATTGATGTAACATCGTCTTTTTGCTAGCTTTTGAAGACGATGCAGAATATCAAAGAATCATTGCATCGTAAATAAATGTGATAATCTGGCATTTAGAAAGACACCACAATCTGAAACATCGCTTGAACCCGAGAACACAGTCCGAGGGCCACCACTAAACAAACTTAACTATCCTAATCGGTAACTCATCTGACAAGACGTACAGCCATGCTCGCTAAGAAATCAAGCGTCCTATCCTCTCCAGCGATTTGATACCCTGATCTTAGTTCTCATAGTTCATAGGCTAAAACGGACTGTAACACGAGGAACTTGAGACTCTGATCTTTCTTGGTGGTTATTATTATGTAAATTGTGCATCAGACAAGATTTTGTAATGCCGAGCACCCTGATGATACAATTTAAACTATTTGTGTACAAAATAAATAAAAAATAACATTAGAATAAAGGTTATTTATTGCTGCTACCGGGATTAAGCTTTGGGTTATTTTGCTAACATGACGATTGCTACCATTGAACTACTCCGGCAACACGGACTCGTAATGTTCTGCCAAGAGACTTTTTCGCGTTCACAGGAGTCTCTATTGGTAGGAGCCAATGGAACTATGGAATCCCCAATATGGGGAAGGTAAGAACTAATTAAACAAAGATATTAGATTAGAGAACTTCGAAAAGAGTCTGGTATTCAGAATTGGACACTAAACAATCAACAAAAGCCAAATTCAATCAACGTTTTAACCCTAAATGGCCGTCTCTTAGCAAGGCGACGCTGAGAGTATTTTTCACTCTGTTATTTGGAAAAAATGAAAGATTTTTTGTAGGGGATTAATTTGAGCAATCAATTCTAATTGAATTCTGCAAATGAAGACGTCTAAATCATTTTTAAAATAAATCAATGTAAAACAAAGGATATTTGCCGTAAAAACAGATCGTCATTCTCCGCTGTTTGGTTTTTGTTATATAATTTAATGAACAATGTTTCCACTTCTTTGGTTTTATTATATCCATTACGATTATTACGATTAAGAGGTAACTTAACTGTACGTGTCTCTGAAATTAAAATGCGGACTGAACCATAACACCGAACAAGAATTTCGTAGCAGTCAAGAGCAATGCTATAATATTTCCTTACTATGAAGATGATAATGATCTTAATTTTTTTCCAGAAGCAGTAAATGAACTTGTGTTATGTTACGAGTTGATGTATTTTTTAATGGCAGACCATAAATCTCTCAGCGGCTAGACAACGACCAGAATTAAAGAACCAGATCCACGACAAAGCGCAGATTTTATCTTTCTTCTTTATGAAGTTGTAATAGCTTGTATCATTGTGTGATTTGACCGACCAGTAAGGCACATTACCATGACAGAACCATAGCGATTAATTTGGAGGAAACAAAAAAGCTACAAGTAAAAAACACAACTAACAAAAAAGGAACAAACGTTTTACGCTACCAACAATACCGAGGCTAATCGGTCAATTTCGACTTAAGATTTTAGCTATTCTTAGGCAAAAAGCCTGAAATCTTTGTTCTCTTTCTTCTTGTTGAAATGGAAATAAGTTTAATTGGATAAAATGGTAATTATTATTGAAAATGGAACACGAGGGTCATAGGTTCAAGTCCCACTACGCTCATATTCATTTGAAGTGTTTGCGCCTTTGTCTCAATGAATGTGTTTTTTGCTTTGGATTCAAAAGGTTGGTAATACCGCGCACCGTGTGAAGTTGTGCCTGAAACACGCTGTTTTCAAGTTCTTATTTATTTATAGAACAACGTTTTTAATTGTGTACATAATCGTGTCGACATGTGATCAACGTTTAAATTTAAAATTTGTTATCACAATGTTCTGGAACATGTCTACAAACACCGCAATTCTGAGGCCTTACCAGAGACCAAATGTTGCAAATTGATCTGAATTTTTACATTTTTTCTTAGCTCGTGGCACTAAAAATATCTACGTATTGAACAAAAGATTTTCAACCAAATTTCCGATAAATCTTCGAAAGACCGATAGAAACTCAACACACATCCTAAAACTGCTAGTTTTTAATTGAGAGATTAGGTACATTAATGATTGAGTTATGTTAGGTGCTACTTACGTCTTGTACCAGCACTAATAACTTGTGATTTACAACTAATGACTAAGACATATACAAAAAATTTAAACCTATTCACAATCAACTTGAGCTAACAATAAGAAACATTTTCTAAATTTCTTTTAGGCCACTCTTCATTGTCAAAATAACATCTCCATAATATATTAACACTGTTGCCTATGGGGCTATGGAATATGGATTATGGAATAGTAAGCCACCGCGCATAGCCAATTTAGAGGAACAAGCATACAAGATAATGGGTAGGTACCTACTTCATCATCTTCGGAATGCAATGGAAAGAAAAAGAAAGTGGACAACAGACTCTTACTGGAGAATAAATTGATCTCGGTTTTACAATCCGTGTTCGTGTTCAATGTTCATGTATATTCAGTGTTCATAATGTTCATCTCTCCGGAAGATAATTAGCTGTTCATGAGGTGATGAAACATTCATTTACATGTTGTTTCTTGCTATAACTGTTGGTGCTACCTATTAGCGGTTGGATGAAAGAGCCGTTGAAGAGGTGCCGTATTGGTCAATCTGATAAATGTTTCATGTAGGGAGCTTTTGCTATCAACAATGCTCGATCTACTGCTGGGTGAAGGCTTCCCCAGGCATACCTACTTCACCTTATTGCCATTAATGATTTTAGAGTCATTATAAATTACATCATATTGATAAAAATACGTTTTTACTGATTGTTAAAGTGTGTTACTGTTCTTGTGGATTAGTGTGATTTGGTGACTATTTGTGGATTTCGCGTTCATTTTTGATGATTTTTTTAAAGGGTTGTCATTTTTCTATGATTTAGTACAGTACAAAACTATTATTTCTTATTTAATGGTAACTATTCATATGAAATCGTGAGTTTGAAAATAATTATTGTTTAAAGAAAAATATATAGTTTCATTAAGGAAATCGATATAAAAAAAAACGAGTAAAACACCCATTTTATAACCTTTCAAAGAGACTTGCTTTGGTTAAAATCTTGATTTTCAAATGTCGTTAAAATTGTATGTACGAGCAGGTCAGGACGTAGAAATAAATAAATATTATCCAAAAACTTTTAAATGTAGAGTGGGTATTGGGTAATGTTGTATAGGTATACATATGATACTTTGATACTGTGTATCAGGAAAAATTATTCGATGGATTGCACTATCAAGAAAAACATTTGGGTAAGATACGTGTTCAGTTTTAAAATGAGAATATGCTTAGTTCCTACAAGGATGTCATTTATCCAGTTCCTACCTCTCACTAACTTCTACATTGCTGGAAAAGTATTTGAAAATTGGAACAATGGCAAGAAAACATAGTGAAAATTCGAGTGAATTTGTTTTGAAAACAGAAGAAGATTTGGAACTGCCTTAGTTGTTGGTGTTTTTCGTAAGCACAATTTCGATTTTAAGTCAAGGGAAGGAATTTTACCACCTTATAACATCGTTTTGTACTCAATCATTTTGTTGTGGTGATAATTACCCCGAAGTATCGCGGTGGAACTATATTGTGGTTATGTCGTGTGCTCCTTCGCAGAGATACGGGTATGTGATAGGTTATCCCTTTTCCTTGCTTACCTTGTTTTTCTACACATAATAATCACCCAATATCAGAAAACATTTCGTCTCGTTTCATTTTTAATATTTACAGTCCATTTTCAAGGGCATCTTAGGCTGTAATTAGAGAATACAATCCCGAGCATGTTTTTAAATCCCGGGATTACTGGATTTTTGATGTGTATTCGGGATAGTACCGGGATCCCGGGATTAAGGAATGTGGTTAATAATAAATAAAATTAAAGCATAGATAGTAAGTTCTTAAACATTATTTATTAATATTGTTTGTTACACAAGACAACTTATCTACATATCTATCTATACTAATATTATAAATGCTTGTGTTTATTTGTTTGTTACGCTTCCACGCCTAAACTACCTAATCGATTTTAATAATTCTTTCACCAATAGAAAGCTTACATTATATGCGAGTAATATAGGCTGTATAGTAATATAAGCTTATATTTATTATACGTTTATTGTCCCTCACAAAAGCAAGTTATTGATAACGTCAGACGAAAATCAAAACAGATCGTTGTCTTGGTAACTATGTTGATATATTTGCGGGAAATTTTATTTCAGGCGTCGTAGTTAATATCTATCTATATGAATAAAAACGAATCTCCGAAATGTTTGTACGCGCATAACTTCCGAATAAGTCAAAGCGCAACGGATTATGGAATGCAAACTAGACCTGATTGTTGCAATCCCGAAAATCCTGAGATTAGCCAAAGTGCAGTCCCGGCATTTTCGGGCCGGGCCGGGCTTCCGGGACCGGGGCCGGGATGATGGGCCGGGATCCCGGGACCCCGGGATTCGGGATCCCGGGATTGTATTCTCTAGCTGTAATTCGTTAGGCAGTTTTGGATAGTCAATGCAAATCGCTATTAAAGTGAGACTAATAAAGATCATTTTCATCGACGTTATCTAATATTACATTTCAATAATCCAAGTAGGTACTTGAGCGAGAGAACAGAGATGTCCGATATTAGCACTGCTATTAGTACAATTGTATATTTGAATGAGACGTCACGAGGAAGTCAGGTATCAATATTGTACACGTAATATGAAAAACCTATTCACTCACTTTCTCACACGGAAACATGTGTTGGTCTCGTGTTCTCACAAATTCATAGGTTATAATTCTTCGGATTAACAAACACAAGTATTATAACAATAACATTAGTGACAAATTACGGGATGTTATAATTGTACCTACGTTTTGTGAAGTTGGAAGTTTTTATAAAATTCATTAATGATATTTATAAAAAAATTGTCTCAGGATCTTTGCCTATCAAAAGGACATACTTGTAACATAAGTAATTTTGTAACATATTGTAATTTTATTAAATACAAAATATTATTTTATTTTGTTTGTTGACACATAATGGGAAGGAGGTGAGAAAGGGAAAGATTTGAAAGTATCTGACTATTCAAATCTGGTCACCGAACACGGCCAAAATCCATTTCAAACACCATTTCATTTCTGAATTATGGTCTTTCATCTTGTTAAAAACGGTGTCGATTAAAGGTGTCGCAAATCACTGTAGGTGTATTATTTTAAATGAATTAATTGTGAAATAACACTAATGAATCAATTAAAATGTACTCCGGATTTTGAGCCCGCGACCTCCGAATTCGTAACCAAGGACCGTTACAACCCAACCACAAAGGCCGTCTTAAAAATCACCCCATCTTGTAATGCACAATATGTGAACTTACTTGTAGGTTTGGAACAACTTCCGCTCACAGAGACTCGTAGGTAATAGATAAATCCATAACCAGCTGTCCTTCCTTAAGGCGCGGTATACCCGCTCAAAAAGAATAAGATGGACAGATATGCAAAAAAGAATGTTAGAGAGAGTGTCTTATTATTAAAAACGATAATATTTAAGTGAAAATTGTGAAAATGTTTAATAAAACATGACTCGTTTAAAATATAGCAAAAATCTCCTGAGGAATGTCTAAAATAGCATTTAAGGAAATACTATGAACTTTTTTCATATATGTAACTTGTAAGTTAACTGAAAAACACGTCAGAAAAGTTTTTATACATTTTACACATCTGCCCTGATGATGGATACTGTAACGCTGTCCAACACCCCAAAAACAAATAACGAAAATTAAAAACACGTGTTTATAATTATTAAATGATTTTCTTAAAATTGCAGTTTCGGCGTGGGGAATGTATAGATATTATCTTCAAGAATAATATATGTTAGAGCTTTAAAACTTAATGTATTTTAGGAAAATATGTAATGAATCGGTAGAAACGCGGGAAGCCGGGCCTTAACCCGCCCCACAACGTAGCTCAACCGGAGGACGAAGCAGTAACTCTGATTTTACACATCACCGGGAAGCATTTCTTGTGAGATGTCACAAAAACATTATACCTGAGATGCGTTAATTCCTCGGTATTGAGGTCGGTGCATAAATAAATTAAATTAATACATTTTTATAATTAATGGCAACACCATGGGTGGGCAAAGATGTTTAAAACACCACAAGAGCTTAATTACGAGAAGCAAGAAGAAAAGAAATCATCATGGCAATTAGAAAGAAATTATTCTTTCATTACACAAAAACGCAAAATAAACACTATCAATAGGACCAATGAATGAATACACATTGATTTATTAATTATTCTCAGTAATTAAGCTGAACAATTGTGCTATAACGTTGGCAGATTTTTGATTAATGATGTGAATTATAATTAATGTTATTCCGACCTTTGGCAGTCATTAAGAAACGCTTCTGTTAAACATTAAAACAGTGTGATATTGTGTCATGCGTTTTATGTGAATTTCTATGGAAAGAGAAAACCACCTGGCTGAATGTCACAATCTATGGAAAACTTGTAAATGGGCATTTTGAAATGTTATTCGAAGAAGCTAAAAAAATTAAGATGTTTTTTTATCAACGTGTCTAAACACGGATGATGTATTATTTTTTCTGCTATCTCCGAAATTTTACAAGAATCTCTTCTTTATCCCAAGGATTTTTGACAAATGTAAGATTTTATAAATGTGTAAGAATTGTTTTTTTTGGTAGATGTATAATGCAGACACATTAAAAAATATTATAACACAACGCTAGAATGCTTTTGAATTTGCCCCAATGATGGATACTATAACGCCGTCCGAAACATTAGCTAAATTAGGAGGATGCGCAACATGGCATAACACCCCAAAAATAAATTACGATAATATCGGACAGCATTGCAATGTTTCTGTACATAGATGTCAGTGCATCTGCCTTGATGATGGTCACTAACGCCGTCCAAAACACTGGTTAAATTAGGAGGAAGCGCAAGATGGCATAACACCCCAAAAATCAATCACGGTAATACCTTTGTTCATGAGAATCTCAAATCATATCTAATAATATGTTTCGTTGAGGGATTCGATTGCGGAGCGTCCATCTCAAACGGTCGCACTGAAGCAGCTACCAAACCGGATCATCGCTCGTTTTGTAGGGAAAAGTCTAAGGTATATATTAATGCCATCTTATTTTGAAAAATAACGTCCGCGTCGCCGATAATGAGTAAAGATCTTTATTTATAGTATATATGCTTTGAGGTTTTATATTTTATATGCTTGATTTTTAATTTAGTTTCAAGAATATTCGGCACTGTGAAAGTAGTATTATCGAGATGGGCAAATCTAAATAAAACTACAAAGTCAACAACCCTCGGCACTTAATAAACAATGCATAATATAACATATTTGGATTTCAAACCAATTGCTATCCACTAATTATCAGAACTAAATTTTGACTGACAAATTAATGGATAAAACGTATTGTTTAAAATACCTACAAACTTTCCCCACGTGTTCGGGCGTGTCACTCTTTATTGAACAAAAACGTTCATATTTACATTCACTCATACTGTCATTAGGTTCGACGTTGGATATGTTGTTGCGGCGAGGGACAGAAGGCAGACAATACGCATTATGTCTGGTTCTGCCTTTTGTTCGATCCGGATACAGCAGTTGTTCCTAGTTCACTGCACAAGGGCTTGGCCTTTCAAACGATTGGATCATTAATATTTTACAATGTTTTTATTTTTCCTGCAGGTATTTTCCTGTGCCATAAATTGAGAACTGAGAATTTCGGGTAAGCGGACAAATGGTGATATTTTGATATCGGGAACCATTTATTGGACGGCCAACGCCCCTGACATAGGTCACCGCAAGCGGTTCGCTACGTTTGATGACTTAGCGAGGGTGCCCTGGTTCATGAGGTGTGGATCGGGAGAGAATGGTTGGGGGAAAGCTTTCGACATCTCCAGCCGGACTATCTTGACCCATTGGCTTGCACCGCAGTGCGAGGGATGGATTCATACGACCATCGCTTCTGGACAGAATCCCCAGATTCCTACCCACCCTCATACCTTTTTCCTTCCCAGAACTTCCTACCTTTCCTTTCCCTAAAAATACCCTCTACACATCCCCAAAGATGAGGGATTTTTTCCTCAGGGTCCCTTGTGTGCACCATATATTATGTACTAAAATAAACGATAAAATTGCATGATAATAACCGAAGAATTTTTAGAGCCCGTTTTATATATATATATTTTTTTTGCTTTTCATTATTTATTTCTAAGCATTGCAATATAATTTGGCCACTGGAGCGACAGCCCAATTTAAAACTTTTTTCTCCGATTGCTCGACATTTTTTGGTGATCATTTTTAATATTTTCCGCCCAAATTAAAAAAAAATCATACCTCCGAATTTTAAAACGGAGACATACAAACTGATTATAGTTCTATATAGCCAACGAATTCACCTATTTATTGTCGTTTATCACATATGCGTAGGATTTATAAAAAAAATATTATAAAATCGTAAACTTCTACTTAATTACTTACAAATAAGGGAAAATTTGCCGAAATTGGCAGCAAAGCAATCCGAGGTATTTTAAATGGTGCCATATTGTGGCAAAAAGCGCTACAGTGGTTAGGCTAATACGCTTTCTGCCCGCATCAATTAAAAACAATTATATTTATTTCGTGTCGATCATGATTTTGAAAATCTTCAAAACATAAGTCTTTTTATAAAAGAAAAACTTACCCGCTGACCATAAGGCAGCCAAAAGCAGAAAACCCGAAGAAAATGAAGAAGCTCTTACCTGTAAAGAAAGAAAAAATCTTAAAGATATTTCACAAATTTAAAACAATAATATTTTATCAAAATTGTAAAGCTCCTGAGGACTTTTATTTATTTATTTATTTATTAAAAGAAGTTTATACAATGAACAAAAAATTGTGTTAATTCATCCGCCATGCTAGGGATGTCCCTGTGTTATGGCGGATGAAGTTTACAGATTGTGTAGGTACAGTGTACAGCTATTAACTTATGCAATTCATTTAAGTAGTTTAAGTAACATATTTAGTAACAAATTAAGTTAGTAATTTAATTAACACATTAAATTAATTTATGTTACAAGTTGTATCAATTATATTACAATTCAATTAAAATAGCAAATTTTTACTCATCACTTTACTTGACCCTAGCTCTTTGCATTTTGAATATTCACCACCAACATCACAACTCAAGAGCAGCTATTTTTTTTTTAATATTTGTCATGTGTTCATACCGCTAAAATTTGGGAGCTTATATATGATAAACCAAGAAAAAAACCTTAATTTTTATTTTAAAAAACAATTATAAATATTTAAAAAAATGTTTTAAAAATTGTCTAGTGTAATCTTTGCTTTGCTTGCGTGAGTAATGCACGTATTCGGATAACAAACCTTAAATAGAACAGCTGACCGAATGGGAAGAAATAATAATTATTATAAAGGTGTTTATACGAACGCTTTGTAAAATATATGAAAACAAGAAATTTTTCGTTACTTTATATTTGGGCACTTATAAAAAAAAATCCATCATATTATTAATGCTGTCCGAAACTTTGGCTAAAGAAGGAGGTAGTGCAACACGGTATAATAACCGTAAAATAAATCATGATAACTTTTTCATAAATCTCCACTCAAAGTTTCGCGGTAGGAGCGTGCAACACGCCTCTCTCTATAATATACATAAATACCCGACAAAAATTGACACAACCAAAAAAATATATGCCATGTGAAAGACAAAAAAATCATCGTTTCCAATACATTGACATTTGATGTATTACTCATTTCTATGTAAACACCAATAACTGCACTGGAGATCTCGTCATAAAAATTATATTCATTTTTTATCGATGCCGCACCACGCTAAAAATAGTTAGGTACAAACCGCCAGATACCAAACATATATTAAAAATATTTCCATGAATGCTCACGCTTTTAATTTTTTGTCATCATCTCTTCGGGAGGTAGACGAAAACAAGTTATAAAGATCCGTGTGCTTTTTTACCGATCACACGTCGCGAATAATTTTAATTAGATACCTTTGTGATCAATAAATTTAATTGGCTTTACCCATTGCCCATCGAGTATCGGCAAAATGTGGGCAGCACAAAACATAAGACACCGCCAGACCCCACACGCACGAAGAGAGGAAATTGTTTATCATCGAATGGATATAGTTGAAGGAAGTCGTGATAAGAAACCACGATGACAATTACCTACTGACTACTGACTCTAACAAAACATTAAATGAGAACTGGTAATTAATACAAAACTTAAAGACATCAGCATTTCGTGAGGTGCTTTAATAGCTCTCCCCAACCTAATCATGTATGGATAGCGGTAGTTCGGTAACCCGACAGTTGTTGATTCACCGACAAGCCCCGGAATTAGTGATTATTATAAAATTATAACTTTTTATGCATTATTTACCAATTTGAAACCCAAAATCAACTTAAAACATACCTTTGATAATAAGTTGGTATGGATATCAAACAAATTTATTTACAGTGTCGATCTTTTGTGCTTATACCCTGGTACATGTATGTAGTATATAGACAAGTAGTTTTATCATTGATGCATTTGAATGAAAATATGTTTTAGACTTCTGTTATTCGGCGGTACATCCTCTCGGCAAACCCCTTCGGGGACACTTAGTTTTATTTTGTGTAAAGCCGGCGCCAGACATGTGTTCAAAGATGTGATCAAATAAGTGTTCACATGTGTGGCACGGGCATTTGATACTATTGTCACATATTTGATCACTTAAGTGCGCTTTGCCTTTCCGTGTCGGTTTTTAGAGCACATCAAAAGGATCAAAGTCCAAAAGTTTGTGTGCCTGCCACACTGCGCGAAGCCCAGTTGAAGTCTATTTGAAAACTGTGAGCTCAAAGGTGTGATCAAATCTTTGAACACATATCTGGCAGATACAACAATATGTGACCAAATGTGTGAGGAAAGTCTTCAAAGAAGTGATCACTTATTTGAACTCATGTCTGGCGCCGGCGTAAGAAGTTGTACCGTATTTTCCCTAAACCGAATGCATATTGTATAAGTATTTCGTGGGGAGGGGGAGGGGGAGGGGGAGGGGGGGGGGGGCAACTGTCTGGGGATCCGATAGTTGATATCTTTTGAGAGAATAACCAGTCAAAATCGGAAATACGTCATTATTAAATCAAATTTTAGACGTATTGACTCTTTTCAGAAAAAAATATAAATTGATTTCGAAAGACTGTTCTTTTATCTAGTAAAGCTTTTTTTAAATTTTATAATTCAATAAGGTTTTACCGTAGGACGTTGGCAGATTTGTTAAATTTTGTTTTATTCAAATCGTATAATCAGTAAAATAAATCAATAAATTATTTGGGAAAGCTACTTTTCCGAATTTTAATTTAAGTTCAAATAAAATCATTAAAAAAATGATCCGCGCCCTTGTTTGGTGACGAAAATACTTCAGTTTTTCTATTTATTCATGGTCTTAAATATATTAATTAACAAAAAAAATTACATTCTTATTTTGCTCAGACATTACTGAAAAATTATAAATAATTATGATAAAAAATTAATTACATAAAGTAAATAATTTTAATAGTTTTATCATCACGAGTTTGAGCATTTTTGAATGTAGGTTTTGCAAAACAAATTTTGAATGAAATAAAATCGTTATTGAGTTATTATGTTAAAATGCTGGTATGGAGAATAATTAATCTTTCTCTCCGGAACCGCCCTGTACAGTTGCAAGATCATCGTTCGACGAAATTCAAATTCTCAGTTAATGGCTCTTCGAAAAATCAGATTACAGACTTCAAGTTTAGCAGATTGGCGAGAGTAGCATATAGAATAACATTTTGCATGAATTACCGAAAGCACGTAATGAAAGATACAGGAGCTAATAAATAAATAACATGAAATTATCAAACAAGAAATTTTCCAAAAGGTTTATCAAATCTGACAACACTGTTATGCCTCTACATGGAAATTCCACCTACTTGTTGTTGCTTGGATTAATATTGGTTTTGTAGTGGCTGTGTTTGTTCATTACCATAAAAATGATATCATCTCAGCCTATTTGTTCACTGCTGGATGAAAGCCGCTTTTACCCTTCTTGGTTTCACTGTTTATCCTGTAGTGTTTTTGAGTCTTCCCGTAAACAACTGAATAATGAGATTTGTCTATCGGCTGTCCATCCATCCGAGTAACTGGAAGGATCTCTTCGTCTTATAAGATTACACAGATATAAGCAGATACTGTAGACGTGCATCGAACGGTAGATAGAAAAGCCCATACTATGTTTCGTTCTTCCAATATCCGCATTAAACCGGATACCCTTCGCCGATTCCCTAATTAAGTACAGATCATGTACATTGTAGACCCATTACTTATTGTAACCTGTATGCTATAAGCTTGTAAAACACAGCCCCCTTCATGTACATTATTCTAGGCTATTTTTACCATCGTAAAATGCATCTTGACTTCTTGTAACTTGGAAGGTAGTACTTTGTAAGCCTGCTGAGTTATATTTTGCGGAAATGTTACGTAATTTTTGCAACGTATCCCTACAGAGTCGATAACATTACCAGATTATGATACGAACTATGCAAGAGTAGACTTTCACCGGTTTCTTCGGTCTGTATTCTGTACAACTTCGGCGTTCGCCGCTAACTCTCGCGATGGGAGAGGCTGTGCTGATATTATTTATGTGATTTATTTAAGTGTCAAAATATTTTATTTAAGCGATTAAAAATGTGGAAACTGCGCGATGAATGATTCTCACTGGTTGTGCAGTATCAAAAGAAAGGCATTCTAAGAAAGAAAAAAACAATTTTAAATTAGAAGAGTTTGATTCGCTTTTGGATAAAACACTGCGGAAAAAAATATTCCAATTAATTATTGCAAAGCTGGTGAGATTTTCAGTGTAGTTAATTGTGGTCCCTATTCTAAAACATAATATTCTATTCATTAATATTAGCCCACAATCGGATAGACATAATTAATGGATATTACGTAATTTATTACAGATCCACTAAGTTTAATAGCTAAAGTCAAATCAATCCCATGGGAAAATTAGCAAACAAAAACAAATTGTTGAATGCTTGTTTATTCTTAGCAGAAAAAATGAAGTCTGCAGGGTTTCTAAGAATTTTATAAATTTGGTCAATTTTCCTTTCGAGAACTGATAAGTTTAATCCATTTAACACTTGACAAAAAAATTAACGTAGGTAAGTAATATATCATTGTATTTTTGCTTTGCAGGTGGATTCAACTCGTTATAAATTACACGTTCGCCTGAAAGAAATTGCTGAAATACTCAGGCGATTAAATATTTTTTGTATTTTCCTGCATTTTTCTTGGTCTTTATTTTCAACGAGTAAAAAATAAACATACTTTGGACTTATTTCTTTTATATATGCAATAATAATATCATTCAATTTATGCTTTTTTTGATAAATGAACAAACAAATATAATTCGCTCGCCGCTCTTGGACATGTTTAAGCCAATTTCAAATACTTAAGTGTGCTGGATAATAAAAAAATGAGTAATCATTCGGATAACTAGAATAATCATTGGGGAAACTTTAAAAGGATAATAACCATTAATAATTTCAGTAATTTTACTCTTACTTACTTACTGGCATTAGTAAGGGTATTAGTAATAAAAATTAAAGAAATAATTTTTTTCATCGTAAATACCTATCTAGAAATAATATAAATACATCGTCTGTTAGTGGTGTAACAACAGTTTGTTTAATAATAATTACACAGCAGAACTGCTTATAAATAAACTGTTTTAATAAATTGAATAATAGTATTATTGAATACATAAAAGAAATAAAAATTAAAATGGAGTTCTACAAATTAAACGTGATAACAATAAATACTTTGGCTGCTATTGATGAAAATAAACTTTGCTTTAATTTACACTTTAACGAACATAGTTATTTATGACTCCGTTGTATGCATTCTCTAAACTAGTTGGCGTAATATAAAGTGGTTTTAACTAAAGATTGTTAATCTAATTAAATAAATAAATTACGCCAAGTAAACCGCGCACCAACATGGATTGCAAATAAGGATAGTATAATTTAATGTGTTTTTTACGACATTATAAAATATATATATATAATATATACTTAGTTTTCTGAAATATCCCTTCACCGGCTTTCAGCAGTATGTACATGATGCAACACCGGTTCTTACAATATAGGGATATTGTACATTATGAGGAAATGTTAATTGCAGTTATTTCATCTATGAGACCAACTACCAACAGGGCGTAGATTTTAAACATCTTCTATCGTCTGTGTACTGATTATCTCTCTACTGTCTTTCTGTGTAAGTATCTACTTCGTTTCTTTCTTTGTAGTTAGTGTTTTTGTGTAAGTGCTGTGTTTCTGTGAAGTAATGTGTTTAAATATAGGTACCGTATTTCCGTATAGATTAGGTAATAATAATAATAATATTTATATGACGTGTATAGTGCCGTTTTTTGTGAAAAATCATTTCAAGTAATGTGTTTATACCAATGGTATATTATATATTAGATATTGTGTATATTATTGTATATTATATACTATATATTACATATTTTATATTATATATTGTATAATGTGTATATTATTGTGAGTTATGTGTTTCTGTTTAGTTACTATATTTCTGTATAGGTCAGTACTATGTTTCTGTGTTAGGTACTGTCTCTCTGTATAGATACTGTGTTTCTGTTACTGTCTTCCTGCGTAGATACCTAGTGCGTTTCTTTCTTTGTAGTTAGAGTTTTTGTATATGTGCTTAGATAATGCGTTTGTATACAGGGACTGTATTTCTGTGTAGATATCTACTTTATTTTAGTGTAGTTACTGTGTTTCTGTGTAGTTACTGTGGTTCTATGTAATTCTATGTTTCTGTGTAGGTAGATAATGTATTTCTGTGTAAGTACTGTCTCTCTGTACAGATACTGTTTTTTGGTAGTTACTGTATTTTTGTGTACGAACTGTATTTCTGCGTAGGTACCGAGGTCCTGTGTACAGGATATAAATACAATAAACAGTACTTGTACACCTGTATAGGCTGCCTAAAGATAAAATATCCACACCATATAATCAAGCATCACTTTGCGCATTTTCTTTGCAACCAGTTAGGTAATTATTATCCCAAGATGGGAAGTCCGTGCTGTTAATTATTATTGCAGGAACATAGCCCATATATCGTCGGTTTATATTGGAAGGGAATATATTGAAGATGCTTTGTAATTAATAAGTATTTTTAAAGTTTATGTTGGAAGAGCGCATCGTCGGAGTATGTGGTAATGAAACGCGAAATGACATAAGGGAGGGATCGCATTACACTAAAGCAGTTACATTTACATCGTCGGAGTATGTGGTAATGAAACGCGAAATGACATAAGGGAGGGATCGCATTACACTAAAGCAGTTACATTTAAAAGATTAAACAAATAATAACATCTAAAATATTTGAAAGAAGCATTAACTTTGTGGCTCGCCAAAATTTACAATAAAAACATTTAAATTTGTTACAGACGACTTTAATTTTATTTTATTCGTGTTCTACCGATTTCAGAACAACCCTTACTTTATAATATTAATATTAGAACTAACCTATGATACAGAATATTGACAGAAGTATACACAAATTTGAGATGTCTGAGTGAGAGGTGAACAAAGAGAGAGGAGTAATTACGGGATTTCCGGCAAAAACAGAACGGTTTATTGGAAATATGTCTAGAATTGGACTAAAAGATCAATTAATTAATTAAATTCCAGCGTAGTAAAAAAATAAATGGCGTAGGATCTTATGTATATCTAAATTTTACCTCATTTAGTACAAAAAAAAATGCCTGCCCACATTAAACCTGCGTTCTAGACCGATAACAACTTCGGTAAATTAATAAAAAAACACTAAATGTAGAGATCATAACAGGCATTTACCAACTATGTTGCATCGTTCTACGTAGGTAAGACAATTATCTATATATTAATACGTAAAGCAAAAACTTTGTACCCCTTTTTAGGAAAATTGCGTGGACGGAGGAGTATGAAATTTCGCACACTTATAGTTTATATAGAGGAGTGCAGAATGCTAATATTTTTTTAAAATTATGCGTAAAAATATATTAAATCAATAAAAAAAATAATTACACATTAAATTACTTATGGTCGAATTTCGACCATTGGGCGACCACTAGTAAATAAATATAATATTAGAATAACAGAATATTTAAGATGCTTAAATAACAATAATTTTTCAGAGTTCGCCAAGTATCTCATTTTCAAAGATCATAATTTTAATAAGGACACAGGGATTAAAATTCTTCACCAATAAAACTTAAACAATAAAAGCAAAAAAATAGTTAATTTAGAAGCACCTTACATTAGAAAATCTCTAAATAATGACTAGTATTTTGAATAAACATATTATTTTTTTTTAGTCCTGTTCTAGTCATATTTCCAATATACCACTATGTTCTTACCGGAAATTCCACAATTACTCCTTCCCCTTTGATTACCCCACACTCAAACACTTTACGTGTGTGCGTATGTCTGTCAATATTCTATATCGTAGGTTAGTTCTAATACTCTCCTGACGAAGGAAGGGTTCTCCCGAAACCGGCAGAGTGTGAATAAAATAGAATTAAAGTGGTCTGTAATAAATTTATCTGTTTTTATTGCAATTATATATAACTTTCCTAAAATATTAATTCTGATAAGCTGTGTTGAATTCGTGACCTCTGGATTCCACTTTTAGTTTATTTTATTGGAAATAGTAAGGAGATACACGTTAAGTTTGCTTAACGGGTAAGGTAGGTGGAAGCCAGGAATTCAGATCGCTTCACCGGATCTGATTCCTTGAAAGTATTAATGTAGGAATGAAGAAACAGAGGTCTCCAGCTGTCGTGGGTGGTGTCTGATTCATCACCCCTGCTTATCCCGCCGATCCTTAGTAGGTATTTACCAGGTCCATAGTGTAAACCGTTTTGATATACCTGCTCACTCATATAATAATTCCGATGCTTTCTACACACTAAATGATACTTCCCTGTTTGGAAGTTTAAATTTTAAGGCTGTTGAATACATAATCACCTCGATTCGCGTCATCAGTACAAATTCATCTACCAATGAAATGAATAAAAAATAAAAGGTTCCATAACAACTCAACAAAGTGGCATTTCAATCCCCTTTGAAAAGTCACTAAAAGTTATGAAAAAAAAGAGGAAAATTGTCCATACCAAACTCAACGTAATTTTTCATTATTTTTAACGACAGTGTAAAGGTAGAATGTTCCCATATACTATTCTGATTCTCAAGCCAATTTAATAAATAAACGTATCTTGATATAACTAAAACAAGCTGCACGTGAAATCCTATTTAGATTCATCTTATCGACGAATCGGTTTACATTATGAATATCAAAAAATATGCTACGGATAAATTGAAGCAGCTTTTACTAGCTTTTCTATGTATTGGAATTACAATAGAATTATTATTTACATAACAAAAAATATAAGCGTAGACCACAAAAAAAAAATGTTTTTTCATCACTTAACTATGAATAAGAAACAATTTTTAAAAAATACCCCTTTTTGGCTAAGACTATTTTTGAGGTTTTGTATGTTCTAACTTTTTTCCATTCTTATAAAATTATGCACAAAATAAATAAAAACCACTTTTCGCTTACTTGCCTCGTGCAAATACGACGCGCGATTTAAAATATTGTAGGCATGAGAATCGAAATATTTCTTGCGTTTATATTCCTCTTAACTAGTGCTCCCTTCTCCCGCTGTGTGTTATGGAACCTGTTTCCCCTTCATTTCCTTTTTTCTCACCATCATCCATGTATTTATTATGCTAATCAATAATAATTGCACGGGGATTATTATTTTGCTTATTTATTGATGATAGTTGCCCTTTTTTTAAAAAAATTGTAGGTTTTTTAAAAATCATTAATTCCTCCACATAATATCTCATGGCAGGATTAAGGGACAGTATACAGAACTCCGGAAATTTCCTTTTAGAGTACCGCTAGTCCAGATTCCAGCATCGAAGAAGCATCTCTGGTGAAATTTATTGGGCCCATCATTCTCGAATAATGCTACAGACCATTAACGTCTTTTTAAAAATCCAAATTATATAAATGTATTTTCGTTGTTTTGTTCGTTATATTTTTCACCAATATGTGTATACTTTATACTTAGGGGCCATCCATAAATTACGTCACACGAATTTCATGATTTTTTGACCCCTCCCCCATCCCTGTCACACATCGTCACATTTCTGAGACCCCCTCCCCCCGAGTGTGACGTTACATATTTTGCAATTTTACATCTAAAAAAAAAATCAGATTTTTACATGTGACGTCACAGAGCTGATGACCCTCCCATACCCCTTGTCACACTTATCTACACCCCTCCCCCCCTTTAGGTGTGACGTAATATGGCCCCTTATGGGTTTCATGGGATCGCACTAAATTCCCCACATTACGAAATAAAATAAAAATTATTATATCTTATCTTTTTCAATGCAATACTACTAGTATTTTCACACAATTTTAAGCACAAATTCTGAACTACTCGTCGGAAGCCACAAAAATCTTTAACGGTTAGTTCTGGCATTATGAAATTTGCACAGCTTGTATACCTATATATTTAAGACAATGTAATTATTTTCAGCTCAAACTTCATTCATATCATTGACTGTAAACATTTGCAACAAGCATTTAATCATCAAAAATAAGAGAACACCTCTGTTTGTTATAAGTTTTTAAGTTCAAATCTCTAGCAAAGCCGGGTAGTAACTTAAGTATTATAAAAGTAAAAAACTGGAACTCTACTGGCTAATCCAATTTTTGGAATATTATAAACCCAATTCCCTTTTATTTGCTATTTTTTGCTGTATTTATTAACAGAAGATTGTTGTGGACTAAGAAAAAACTATCGTCTTTATAAATGCTGTGACGGAAAATAAAAGCAATGCTTTTTATTAGGACATGGAGTGTAATCTCGTGTTTCATATTCCCACGGGCCTGACATAATGAAATCCATTATCTTTACAACTTGTAATTTGATCTATTATGTAATAAGGTTATAAATAAAGTGATTAGGAGGGAACGCAAGGCGGAAGAAAGATCTTCAAGCAAGGACCGGTAAGAAAACACTCGGTCGTTTCCTCGTGGCATGTGGAACTAATGTGTGAAGGAATAGTGGTTCCAGCGCTGTTGTAATGATGCAGACATGCGAGGGTTCAGAAGTCGAGGTCCAAAAGACAAGCGAACCGTGAACACTTTCTCAAGGTTGGAAATTGTAAGTGTCGTGAAGAAACTATTAAAAGCAATAATGGACGTACCGGATATCTTCTTTGTCGATTCTTCTGTGATCAAAAGAAAAAAGTGTAAATTTATGGCAAGCAAATAGGTCTTGATCACAAATCAGAAACTCTTTGACGATAAAATGATGTGGTGTGAAATTAGTAAGGTTATCTTTTAAAGTAAGAGCAATCAGAGGACGTACAAATAATAATTAGCTTCACGAGAACTGGGATCCTGAAGGCGATAAGAGAAATGTTACAGAAGCTTTTACAAAGATGTCCTCCTCGTAGTGTGACAGTGCACTGAACTTGTTCTCAGGTGTGAACGACCCGGTTAGTGACAATTTTCCTGTTCGCTTTTGATACTTGGACATTTTAGCAAGCTCAATTAACAAGATCAAATCTTTTCAAGAGTTATTTTTTTATATATTTAAACAGAATATTTCTGAAGATATAATTAACCAAACGGATTGCATTCGATCAGGTAATAATAAAAATCAACCAGGACAGAGGGTTTCTGAAAAATGTTAAAACATTAAAGCCGGCATACCTCGGACAGATCTCACTAAGCAATAAGAAAACAATCAAATTTATTACGCACACAAATTGGTCATAAAAAGATGAGAGGAAGGCAAATGGGGTATTGGATGTTGAATAAATACTTCAGTGGCTGAAAAACTGCCATCACTAGATAGGAGTTTAATTTATGGAAGAGCTGTCCCTGTTGCTTGGAAGGACATAGGCAGAAGATTGGCGAATAGTTACCAATATTATCTGAAGAACAGGGCAGTACGTGGAAAAGGATTGCCTTGTTGAACTCAAATATATATATGGTCGAAGGGTATGTTCGCTGACGGTTGGATTTTTTTTTTTGCATGTGCACACGAGTGCACACATGCACAATATGCACAAGAGTCTCTACTGCTACCTTGACCGGTCAAATGCCAAGGGAGGAAACCCGTAAATTTCGCAAAGTTTTGACTTTGACGTAATATTTTGTGGGTTTATTTTGTGTTGTCGTATATTATATTTACCGAAACACATTCCTTGAACAATAAACTATGCATACAAACAACATTACTTGCGTTTATTTGACAATTGATAGGATTTTCAATCTTTTTCGTAATCTACGACGCTCGCAGTTTGATAGCTCAAATAGGGAAAAATGAAGGGTCGAAATCATGGATAAATTTAATAAAATTTATTCCGAGTGGCTAGGTGTATTAAGTATACCTCTTACGCCAAGAACAAGAATGCCTCAAGCGATTCTGACCTTGTCCTTCGTAGATTTTCTTTATACATAAGGATTACAATCGCATTCTAAAAAAAAAATTGAAAAATTTGTTATGCGCGTACCGGCGCGGTCGCGGCACGTTAGGCGACTTAGCCAGTGAAACTACGGCTACCACCACGTGGGTTTATTGAGAAGCTGGAGGTAGTGGGGAGAGGAAGGAGATGCGAACGGCTAAAACCATTTCAAGAAACGTTTCAATTCAAAATGGTTGTCGTAATCCAGGACAATACTGAGATACTGATATACTATACACTATTTTAAATTCATAAATTGTGGAGTAACAAAACTTTATCAAATAAAATCGATCAATTTAAATATTATAGAAAAAAGAGCTTTAGATAACAAATTAATGCTTTTAGACTGAATCTATTTTGGCAAACATTGTGGGCACGGAGTCACGCCTCGAGAGTGCTTTTGAATGATGACATTTAGTTTGATGTGGGAGTACTGGTCGCCGCCCACCTCTCTCTCTTCTCCCTTTGATCCCCCCTCCCTCCTCACTGCCCGCCTTCCCCCGTCATGTCAATAGTAAGTACCCCGCTGAGACCGGTAGATATTTTATTTCACTGCTACCAAGCGATGTGTATTTGAAATAATAATTACCTACGTACTTAAAAAAGATACTTTTAATATTATTGGTTACGGAACCAATAACATGAATGAAAACTCATTGAAGTCGTTACTAACATGCAAACATTTCATGATTATTAATTAAATAGATTATAATATTTTGCAAGCACGTTCTGATAATAGATGTAGGTACTATGTTAAAAATAAGAAACTTTATTAAAAAGAAAAAAAACTGAAAAACATTATTTTGAATAAAAAAAAACAGAGTGTGCAGTTCACACGCGGTAGAAGTGAAACCTTCAGAAAACTAAAGTAGACAAAAGCGGAGAGGCTACGTAGCACCGCACAAATAATTTCAAAGTTCACACGCGGTAGAAGCCCACACAATCTCAACCAATAGGAGCCTTAAAAAGTGACCTCATAATCAAAGCGGCCAATGCGGTAAGGTTTCATTCTATCTCATTCTCTCGCAGGCTAAATCCTATAGATGTATGTGTTTATCTATTTTTAGCGTCATTTCTGTTTCATTGAGTTTCAAATCACAACGGTGCTAAAGAAGTTTCACTTCAAAAATTGTCAAATGTTTTGGATTCGAATCTCTTCGTAACAAATACGGCCAAAAGTTTTAATGTTTTAGATCGTCAGTTGCCCCTGTTAACTGCTGATTCTCGACCCGTTTCAGAGTTTGATCAAATTTCGATGGCAAATGATAAAAATGAAGTGAAGTGGTCTAATAAGATATTCGAACCCTAATAATAATACGAACCATAATACGGGCATTTGCCTAGCTTGGTAGTCGAAATACCATGTAAAACAATCCCGTAATAAACAAAATGAATAAAGAAAATTAAAAAAAAAAAAAAAAAAATGTAGTCACATTTTGCAAATAATTTTAAACGAAAATCTTAATGATACAATTTATTTCCAACAATCAATTTAATATTTATATTAACTTATAGACCTCAGAAAAGGTACAATACCTAGTGAGGTCTGTACAAAATAAACAATTTGTAACTCTTAAATTATATCTCATTACTACTACAATGATTTATTACGAAAGAGAAAGGGGCCTTTTTGGCCCGGAGCTCTGTTTGGCATAAATACAAAAAAAGGATTTATACGACTTAGTTAGAAGTTCGTAGGGTTCTTCCCACTCTTCACACCATCGTTATTCATTTTTGGTTATTATGCCGTGTTGTGCTCCCTTCTTTTTTAGAAGAAGAAAAGAAAACTACAGAAGGAGGACACGCAACGCGGCATAATAAACCAAAAATGAATAACTGTAATACTTGGCCGTGAAAATCTCAAATCATATTATTATTTCCACTGCTTTGTACAGAACTAGGATCTGGATTCAAGCTCGCCGCGTTTTGCTGCATCCTCTGCTGTTTGTCATCTAATCAACCAGCAATCAATGCTGTGTATTTATGAAGGTATCGCATATTTAATTGAATCTTCACGATAAAATGATAATTGAATTAACTCTCTGACCATATCTGAACAAATATCAGTGGCGAGATGTTAAAACTATAGTGTAATTACTGCAGATTATAAAGGAAGCCGCTAGAGGGAGCAATCGGAATACTAATATCACTGATCGCTTTCAGAACGACTTGTCGGATCTTTTGCAAAACTACGAGACCCAGCGAATTGCTTTTAATAGCACCTTGTTTAGGATATAATAATAATAATTTTTGATGATTTCTATAGCGCCATTTTTGTGAGAAAATCACCTCAAGGGCGCTTATATATATCAATTATCCTGAAGCATTTAGATTTTAAGAAATTTTATTGATTGTTTTTTATGTTTAATTTGTAGAACTCCATTTATAAAAATATATATTTTTTAATAAAATTTCATAATTTTACTAGCTAGGGTACCCGGCTTCGCTCAGGGAGTTGATATGAAATTGAACTGACGTTCGAACTCACGACGGACCTAGATTTATATACCCGTATCAATGGGTAGCCCCACCCATACTAAAAAGGCTTCGAATGTTCCAGAGCATCCCACAACATTCGAGAGTGCTCTGGAATGTTCCACAATGATCTGGGATGTTCCGGGATGTTCCCAAACGTTCCAGACTATTCTCGAACTTTCCACAACATTCCTGAATGATCCGGGATGTTCTGGAATGTTTTAGAATGCTCTCGAATACTCTCAAATGTTCTGGACTATTCTAGAAATTTCCAGCCCTTACATCTTCAAAAGCACGCCATTAGGGTAAAAACGGAATCTTCTTCATGGATCGGGGATAGGGGGCTACCATATAACTTCCTTGATCGTAACCGGAACTTGTTTCTGAGCTTTAGCGGGACGCACACTTTCATACACTATATTTTATAACAAAATGTATTGATTATAATTTCTGCAAGTACCTACCTATTTTAGTTTTTTATTTATTTATTTTAGTTTGTTTTTGTGACAGCTGTTTCGGCTTAGACCACTTTCAACTGATAGTTTGAAAATAGCTTTGTAAGCCGAAGCAGCCGTCACAATATTAAAAAAAAACTTAAAATCCTTGTAGTTTGGGAATTGGTACCGG
The DNA here is from genome assembly GCA_936435175.1 of Glyphotaelius pellucidus. Classification (NCBI taxonomy): domain Eukaryota; kingdom Metazoa; phylum Arthropoda; class Insecta; order Trichoptera; family Limnephilidae; genus Glyphotaelius; species Glyphotaelius pellucidus. Next base: position 22,189,343 of record OW386552.1, on the reverse strand, counting down.
GAATGGGTACCGCCGCCCCGGGAACCTTTATTGGATAAAGGATTTAAGTGCCCTGTGATTTTTCACAAAAACGGCGCTCTACAAATTGTCCAATTATTATTATTATAACCAACACCTCTGCCATAGGTCACCCCACGTGGTTCGCTACGTTTGGTGATTTAGCAGGAGTGCCCGGGTTCATGGGGTGAGGTATGTCTGGGTCTTGGAGGCGGATGACCAGGACATATTGAACCCCAGATTCCTACCCATCCCTTAAACCCTTTTCCTTCCCAGAACTCTCCTCCCCTTCCTTCCTTTTCTTAAAAAACCCTCCTCACAGCATCCTCGAAGATGACATAGGCCTTGAGGGGAATTATGTTCCTCAGGGCCTTCTGTGTGGAGCTCATGTAAAAAAAAAGTTAGAACTTAATAATAACAAATTTTTAAAAAGCAGGAAATTTTAGAGTAGAACACATTTTTCATCAATCAGTCTAATATAAAGTCTTCTCCAAAAGAACTGTTCAATGATTTTAATCTCTGCGAAATGACAAAAAATATCAAAAGTTTTTAAAGTAGGTTTGAGCAATATTAATTAATTTTAATAATATTTACCTTTTTTTATTGTTGAATAGATTTATTAATTCCCCGTTTACACTGTGCCCTTACATTCATTGGATCTTTTGAACTTGTCCAACATCGAACCTGTGACCGCCCACGTGCTTAGCAGCTGCAGGTGTACGGATAGGGCTCTATATATGCACTCACCTGAGAGCTAATAGCATTTACAGATAGAGGTATGTGGATGAATTTTCTGCGGGAATGTCGTCGACGTCTGAAAGTCTGATTTATTTCTATCCACCGATAAACTATAAACTTCATAGAATGTTAAAGATCATTAAACTTTGTAGAAACAGATCTAATACCTCTATATTTGAATAATAATTATCATTAAAAATCTTTTATTCTTCTCTAGTTCTAAGTCTAGACGAATATAATTCTGTTATTTGGTCCCCTAACTTTAAAATCCACTCCGATTCCAATGAAAAAATTCAGCATAAATTCTTAAGATATTCTTAATTCGATGAAAGAATTTAAATTGTTAGGAAAATCTAAAGTCTTCTAAATAAAATACTTATTTCTGACTTACCCTTTATTTTAAAATTGTTAATAGTGTTATAGAAGGCTCTGATTTAATTATTATTGTCTTACATTTACCAATAATAACTACTCGATCTAACATTTTTTTAAATTGCAACAACAATATCAGGGGTCATTTACACATTCACTTGTATCTAGATTTCATGCAGTTGGCAATACTTTCACGAAGTAGTAGATGTGTTCAAATGCACGGAATATAGTTATAAGAAAGCTGTAATGACATACCTCAATAATAATAATCAATGTAGGCACGCACGAGTTATATATTATTAAAATAGCATATTTTACTTCTATAACTTAAATTTATATTTAAACACTTCGTGAGTTCAACAGAGAGCTTTTATTTAAGTAGAAAGTATAACAAAATAATAAAACCAAAATAATAAGTACACGGGTATAAATATACTTTGTAATACACGCGACGCGCAACCTCCTACTGGGGTCTTCAGGCTTACTATCTCTAAAGGTTCCTCTACCGATCAAAATGGACACACATTACCTCACAGTTGATCCTGGGTATTGAGCCTTTAGGACTGTTTGCTGGATCTCTGCTCGTTCAAGGCAGTGCAGACGTTTAAAAGGCGGCTGGAGTTACATCTTTTGGTAATTAGGTGGCCGGGAGCGGGGAGCTGCACGCTGATTAGCCGTTAGTTTGAATTGTGCAACCAATGCAAGTCCTCCGGCACGCTGAGATGGCAGACAAGGATGCCGTATTATGTATGAGCGAGAAAGTATTCGGATTCGCGCGGCGCCTCTCGTTACACTTCATGATTAACTGTTCGACAAAATTATTATGTTTAAACTCGTAACATGTTTGTAAAAGTTTGTGTAGACGTATAGTAATATAAATAGAAAATAATATGTACCTACTTTTGGTTATTCTTCTACAAATTTCCAAAATAATTACCCGTGACGAAAGAGTGACGGTTTCTACGGAAAACTACACATTTATACGAGTATATTTCACCACATAAGGCAAGGATAACATTTATTAAAAATTTGATTATAAAAATAAATAGTTTGCATTTATATTGTAAAATTATTGGGAAAAAATAAAGGAAAAAAAATCATAAAATAGACATCACACATTGTTTTCCCCTTTTAGTTCGTACTTGTAACACATCCTTCATAGCTTTACCATCAGATAATGCACAAATGCAGTAAATATGTTATAGGTGCATTAGTTATATGTGCGCAGTGCATTAGCGGCATGTTGCATTGGGCAATGTGACATTTGGAGAATGATCTCGGCGGCAGACAACCTGGCACGGCCTGCCCCATGTCCCATGTCCCATGTCCCATGTCCCATGTCCCGTGTCGTGTTTGCAGCTATCGCAGTATGCACTTCTTGTACGACATATTATTATTATTACTATTGCACCGGGGCCGGGGATTAGGTAAACTGCAATCTTATGTTTGTCCGGTGGTAAGTGCATTATTTATGTGTTTTAGTGAAATTTAATGGTATAACGTCTTATCCAATTTAATAAAGATACCCTGGGCACATTATATTTTTAAAACACTTTATATCAGTTAGCTATCAATGGAAACAATTATTTTAGTAACAGGAAATGGAATATAATGCATTTTAATAGTTGCGTATTTCGTTAAACATTTTGGTAAAGAATAAAAATTTGCCAGAACTTCCCCTCCTTTTTTTCTTGAGAAAAGTGGACTGGGTCGTACGCACGTTCGTCACAAGATCATCAATACAGCGGGAAAACCTATTAACCCTTTGAGGAGTATCGCCGCACCTATGCGGCGGCACTTGGACTATCCAGATAGAGAATCGCCGCATACGTGCGGCCGTACGACTTTATTAAAAAAATATATTTGTAAAATGTTGTTAACTATAATTTATAATGCAATAAAAAAAGGTTAAAGTAATAAAAAAGCTCCGAAATTAACTTGTGTAGTAAAAAAAATATTTGAAAATACTTAATTAAATCATTTATTCATTAGTATTATTTTATTCTTCAATGATATATTACATTGATGGTTATCATATTCGAAAAATTATTATTTATTTATTTATTTATAAATAAACGCCCTTTTTCGGGGCTTTTACATATATAGCATAGAAAAAACATTTTATTGTACATAACTGAACTGCCTCAATAACAATATTTTAAATTTATTCAAAGATAAATTGAAGATGTCCACTGACTTGGTATAATTGTTTCCCTCCATTAGTATTCTGGGCAAAGAGGAATACATATGATAGTTAGTCCCAGAATTTCTGCACTGAAATAAATCCTGACTTCTAGTATTACGAAGTGGAATTCGGAAGCTTATCAATTCAAGTAATACCGGACTATCAACTAAATCATTTAGAATTTTATATAAAAATACCAAGTCAGTGAAAATTCTTCTGTCTGACAATTTAAGCATATTCATATCGTTTAAAAGTGTGTTGTAGTTTAACATATTTGCTGAAATACCCATTTTAAAATTTAGAAAACGTAAGAATTTGTTTTGTATTCTTTCAACAGCTTGTACGTGCATATTATAATGAGGATTCCAGACAGGAGAATTGTACTCAAGTTGGCTTCTAACATAAGCAAAATATAACATTTTAATACACTTTATATTGTTAAAGTTTCTAGTTAGCCTAGTTATAAACCCCAACATTTTTAAGCCCTTATTACAGATTTCTGTTATGTGGTTAACAAATGAAAGATTTGATTGAAAAGTTGATAACAAAGTTATTCCAACCAAAATTGATAAGATATTTATTATGCGCATTAAAACGCCAACAAATTAAACACTTGACAAAACATTTTCAACAAACAAATAATGAGATTTATTTTATAACCAACATTGTTTTATTATTGATTTTATTGATCAACGAGTTCGTGATCTTTTCACTTCCTCCCACACAAGTGAAGAATTTCGCGTGGGCAAGGAAATATGAAATAACAAACCTCGCAAGCAAAGAGCCACGTCATAAAAAACAGCGTTTAATTATTTCGAAGCAAATGCACCATTAACATTTTTGTAACTCGGAATCATAACAGAATCAACTCGCGGTTTACTGGGAAGTACGTAGTTACTGTGCAGACGTACTTAGATAAACTTACCGAGTGAGTACTTCCATCTCGAAATACCGTTAATCGATATTATGAAATTGTGACGACGTGTTGATGAATACGCCTGAAGAAGGGGCCTGCACGTTTATTCGAGTAAAAATCTGCACATCTGTAGTTATTACCAACTTCGTTTACACAGTCCATATTTATGTACGTTGATTCCAAGTCATTCACCTCAATTTTATTCCAATACTAGCTTTTCCCCGCGGCTTCGCTCGCATGGTATTACGGGAAATTACTATAGCGGTTGAACTTATCAATTATCCCCCTCCTCCCCACCCCCATCCCCTCCCGCATTCCATACATTCATTCCCTTACATTCAGTTGTCAAACATCTCGCCTGCCACCTAAATTTCATGAAGCTATAACTCAAAGAAAAAAAATTATCCAATTTTGTTCATTCGTTCGGAATTTATGCGCTTGCAAACATTTCGGATGTTTATTTTTAATTAAATATTTGGAAGTTTGTTAATATAATAAAAAATTACACTATTTATTATTCAGTCTTTATACCTACCAGCTTAGAGCCCACAAATATAATGTCAACATCGTTTCCATGGAAACGATTTTTTTCTGACGTTAGCAAAAATTTGCCTTTGTTAGCGACAGAAAACGTATAAAAAATATAATATATTAATATTTATAATTTCATAACGCCAGAGCTTGCCATCATATACAAAATATAGTCTTCGCATATAATTTAGCTTTCTGTCTTTTTATTGGTTAATGCGTGAAAGCGTCATAAACAAACTCGAGCAGTTTCGCATTTATAATATTAGTATGGATTATAATCAATTGAAATTTAAGAAAGACTTAACGTTTTTGTCAGGTAGTATTTTTTGCTTGCGAACCTTGTTAATATTGTCATTAGGTATATACACATTTATTATATATATAGAGCGCTTATTTATTTATCAATGTTATGCTAGTTACAGTCGAGGAGTAACAACTAATTTTTGTCTTCCTGCAGCATTTTCAAACAGTTTTGAAATGTTTCCAGAAAGCCAAAAATCTGTTAAAATTGCTTAGAACCTGTACCTCCAATTACAAAATATATACATACTACCTGGTTTCCGGAATGCGTTGCAATGGCACATTCAAATAAATAAATTGTTTCTCCCTGCATGTCCTTTACCCGCGTCTCCTTCCCCTTTCGCGTTCCCCTTCCATCTTCCCCGCCTTCCCACTCCCTCTTCCGCTCTCTCGTCCCGTCAACCCCCTCATGCATTCCATATATTCAGTCCCAGTACATTCAGTTTTCAAACAGCTCGCGTGCCACCTATTACAATTTTTTTATTAAAATTTAAATTATTCATAGGATATATTCATTTTTGTACATTATAAGAAAATCGATCAAATTTGGTACCTAATATAGATACGTATTTAAAACATCTGTATTTCTTGATTCGATTCAAAGTATGAGGCGAGTAGGTACTTAAATAAATTCATTGATTTAAAGTGTTTAGAAAATTGAATTATGATTTAACAATCATTGTTTTGCAAAATGTCATTCTCAAATTTTGACAGTTTTGCAAGAGTTTTTGTAATGATTAAAAAACTTTTCAGATGTATTGTGGTTGTAATAATCCAGAAACCAGCGGGTATTTAAAGAAGGTGTTTTGAACGTTTCAAGCATTTCCTAAGATAACGAAAACCCCTGCCATAAGTCACCCTAAAAGGTTCGCTACGTTTGTTGACTTAACAGAGGTGCACGGGTTCATGGGGGGAGGTTTGTCTAGGACTTGGCAGCCGATGCGTTTGCCCATCAACTGCGTGGCAGGTCGGATCGGGAGAGACTGGTTGAGGGAGACATTTTGACCTTTCTAGCCAGACTTTATCGATCCATCGCTTTGCACCGCAGTGGGAGAGATGGATCCAAACGGCCATCACTCCTGGACACATTGACCTCCAGATTCCGCCCACCTCTCATACTCTTTTCCTTTACAGGACTTCCTCCCCTTCTTTTACCTTAAAGACACTTCACACAGCTTCCCCAAAGATGGCAAAAGCCCTGAGGAATTATGGCCTCGTGTGTTAGAGCTAACATAAAAAAAATATGGCTGCCTACTTTTCCACGCCGCGTCTACGATAACTGTCAATAGATTTTTAATTAGCTGTAACAGCTGGAAACAGAATTCGTAACCTTCGAAGTAAAAGTACAATCCATAGACAAAGTTCATGTGCGAATACTTTGCATTCAATTGATGATAATGTGATAACATCACATTGCAAAAAGATGAGACAAATGTACAACAAGTCACCAGTATCTCACGATAAATTACTCACAATAAAAGTTTCGTGTTGCCGTGTAAAATGATCAGAGAAATGGACCTTTTATGTTGGAAACGCGATACTTTTATTCGCGATTGCCCTTGCGAGATGTTTAAATCTTCCAGAGTTCAACATTAACACGTTGCGCGATCGTACGCAGGTAAGTACGGCAAAATAGTAATAACAGCGAGAACGGTTTGTCAAGAAAATGTAGATCTTTATTAAAGATAACTAATTTTTTTCTATGGCCACACCGAGCAATCTCGATTTTAGAACAAAATTATAGTAGATTCAAATGGGAGGTTATGATTTTTGATTGACTTCCGAATTCAACAGTTTGGTCGGGAAACATTTAAAACTCAATTCCGTTAACGTTTTTAATTGATAAAAATGTTCCACACAGTTTTTATTTTGAAAAATGGCTTCTTTGATAATATATGTATATATAATTCAAATATACAATAAAAAAGTTTTCGTGTAATTATCTCGCTAAGTTTAGACACCTATTATTTAGAATATAATATAGATTATAATGAGTGCAGATGCAGTGCCACCTCCCCAGGCTTTGATACCATACTCAATAATTGAATGACACACTGCTAAATTAATCATTTTCAAGAGTTGTAAGTCAATACCTATTATTTAGAATATAATGAAGAGTCGTTTCCTTTCAGGGATTGACGATTCACGGTAACGGTACCGTAACGGCATAAAAACGGCATTAAACATAAGTTCCTTAACACAACAATGCTGCAGATCTTTCAAAATATGAGATACGCAATGTCCGTAGGTCTGTTTCCTCCAAAGGAAAAAAGTCATAATTTTCTTGCATCTCTCTCACACACCGCATCGTGACACCCCCGTCTTCTACTATACTACTTGCAGTGACGATAATTTTGAAAGTATGGAATATAGTTACAATAATTACATTGAATTCAGACAGTGAATTCTAAAAATTCAAAAACGTCAAACGTCAATGTGCTGATGGTTTCGCTTTTACTCCATACATCTCCCTCACACGTATAAAGAAAATGAAACGCAATTCTCGTCACCGTGGCCGAGCCGTAATAAGATATATAATATGTTTCCTCCAAAGGAAAAAAAAGTAGTACTTTGGAAGAAACAGACACACTTATTTAGTGTATCTTTTCTTTTATCTCACCATTATTTAATGTGTAAGAAAGAGCTGCAGCATTATAACGATAAGGAACGTTTTATTGCCTTTTTTGCCGTTACGATACGGTAACAGAAATCTTCATGGTAATTATAAAATATTATTCATTATCACTAATTTCTGAAACACCATTATTAGGGGCCATCCATAAATTACGTCACACCTTAAGGAGGGGGGGGGGGGGAGGCAGTAGAGAAGTGTGACATTGTGCGACAAGGGGTATGGGGGGGGTCATCAGCTCTGTGACGTCACATGTAAAAATCTGAATTATTAAAACGCAAAAAAAAAATTTGATGTAAAATTGAAAAATATGTGACGTCACACTAGGGGAGAGGGGTCTCACAAATGTGACGATGTGTGACAGGGACGGGGGGTCGAAAAATCATGAAATTCGTGTGACGTAATTTATGGATGGCCCCTTACGTGAAAACGTTCACTTGGACCGTAGTGCATTTTGCAAGTTGCTTTTTTCGGTGTTGCCATAACGATATGCGATCGCAGCGCCCTCTATTTCTTTCAACAATTTCTTGACATACTGCAATGTTCACTGTGCACTCGGTACCTGCTTGGATATATTTCTAATGAATGCCAAAAGGGAGCGTGCGAACGAACCGCGGCGGATAAAGTCGCATACGCGAGCCGAGATCGAATTCATGACGTTACGCAAGCTTTGTGTGAATGAGCCTTTATAAGAACGTGATATTAACGGAAAACGAAATTACTTATTTTGTTGGAATGCACGGGGCTTTATAATCACTTCATTGAACGCCAATTTCTGAAATATTACCTACCCTTTTTGTAATGATGATGTTCGGAAAAGTTCTTACCTGTAACAAAAGAAAAATAATAATTAACATTGGTGTTTTAACAGAATATAATATTGTATAAATTAATTGGGTTTTTTTTATGTTTTCTTGTGGGACTCCATTACACATTTGACATTTTAACTGGGGCTCAGAAATGGAAAAAGATTTATTTTTTTACATTAGTTCAGACAGGAGGTAATGAGGAAAATAAATCCCCTCAGGGCCTTTGTCATCTTTGGGGATGTTGTGTGGAGGGGTATTTTTAGGAAAGGAAGGAGAGGAATTTCTGGGAAGGAAAAGGGTATTGGGGTGGGTAGGAATCTAGCGGTCAGTGTGTCCAGGAGTGACGGACGTATAAATCCATCCCTCCCACTTCGGCGCAAGACGGTTCCGAGAGAGTGCGGCTGGAGAAATCAAAGGGACTCGACCACTCTCTTCCGATCCGGCCTGCCATGCAGCTGATGGGCAGACGCATCCGCCGCCAAGACCCGGACAAACCTCACCCTATGAACCCGGGCACCCCTGCTAAGTCACCAAACGTGGCGAACCTGGTGTGACCTATGGCAGTGGTGTTGTTTATCCAACAAATGGTTCCCGGGGTGGCGGTACCCACATTACGCCGTTTTTCCGCAGCGTTAGGCAGAGAGGACGGACCGCCAAACAATTCTGTCTTGGCACACACTCTTTGCCTCACTCACATTTATACATCATCTCATACATACTTTTCTATTATTCTGACTCTTGACATGGCCCGAATCAAGTATCTAATTCACTTGATCGTACAATGTTTTCATCGGGCGTTCAGACTTATTCTACCATTCATATTTGCGACATATTTTCTCCTTAAACTCACTCCTTCGTTCGTTCATTCGCCGTACGTGCCCAAACCACCTGAGCTCCCTTTCTTAACCTTACTCATTATGCCTTGTTTTACCTTGTTTTATTGTTTTACCACACATGCGCCTCGGGGAACTCATTTCTAGAGCATTCCTGTGCAAATGCCTCACTGCCAGAGTAGATACCAGCACTCTATAATATAATAGTGATAAAAATTTAAATTCGAGTAGGTTATAATTAACGTGTGTAAAAAAAACAAATAGGGACTCAACTAATTGAGTCAGAATTCAGAATACGTGTTCCCAAAAGAAAAAAAAGAAAACGTTTTAACTACTTTCCATTATTTAAGTAATGCTAATGAATAATGACTATTACTAACATGTAAAAACGAAAATCCTAATAGGTAAGTGTGAGAAGTTCATTTCTCACGTACGTAGTGTAGGTAAGTACGTAATGTTTATAAATTCACCGCCTGAATAACCCAATATGGGACCTGATGCAGGCAAGTACCTACCGACTCGATGCAAATTTTTCCACCGTTCGCGCTTTTTTTCAATTCAGATTTCAGGTAAGTACTGGTTAATACATTCATAAATACGTACATTAATTTGAGTTCCTACCCAGTCAGGCTATTTATACCACTGAACAGAGATATTTTTTATGAAGAAAGACAAATATTACCGGGTTGCGAATAACCTGACAATATTTGAAAATCTACTACCACCACTTTTAACTCGACCGTTTTTCATTTGTTCTATATGCAAATATGTATACGTTACTTTTCCGGATCAAGATGGTGGCCGTTTTAATGATTCAGTAGAGAAACATGTGAAATCGTCGTGTTCGTTTAATCTTTCTCATTTGCATTTTTTTTTCAACGTATTGTGTGTGGTACCTTCCTGAAGAAAGTTTAAACAAAGAATTTTCATAAAGATAGAGTCGTTTCTTTGTTAAAATTGTATAATTCCGTATTTGAAAATTTAAAGAATATTACGTAAAATATATTTTTATATTTAAGTAGGTAGGGTGGCGTTCAAGTAATACGTAAGGCAATTTTGAAGATTTTTGACCCTGCCTCCCCCCACGTAATGCGCCGTAACGTTTTTCTGTACTCCCGCCCCCCTTCCCCTCCCTAAACCTGATGTAACACCCAAGTGACTATTTTTACCTAAAAGTCACAACTTGGGAAAACCAAATAAAAATTACGTACAATACAATCGAGGGATTCCCCGTAAAACACAAACGAAAAGGGTTGCCAACTTGGGAGACCTTAATAAAAAATGACGTCGTACAGTACAATCGAGGGATTCCCCGTAAAACATAAACGAAAAGGGTTGCCAACTTGCCAAAATTTAATTACCTAATGTTTCATTAAAATAAAAAAAAGACATGTTACGTAACGCGTTGTTCGAACCCCCCTCCCGCCCCGGTAACGCACAGTAACGTTTTACAAGACCCTCCCCCTCCCCTCAAATTGCGTTACGTAATACGTGAACGACCCTTGGTAATTAAGTTGCTACTTACAAATCTTATAATTTCAGAGGAAATTTTGGTTTAAATATTATATATAAAATGAGATTATATTAGAAACATACTTTTTACGTTCACAGTTATAATACCTTCAACTTCTGATATATTTCCCTTACATTATGATGGCAGCATGCTACACTAGCGCCTCCTAGCGGCACGAGTTGTGAAGCTGCATTTACATTCATACATTTTAATGTATTTTAGGCATGACTATGCCATACCACACTAACACCTCTAGCGGCCAGAGTTGCCAGCCAATTCAAGTAAATACTGTCAATATTTTGCTGGAGTTGAACGTAGGGTATTTGCTACTGTTCAATAAAGAATCTCGATATTTGCATAAATTTAATCAATTTCAGCACAAGTAAGGAAAATCGAGCTTTCTTCAGGTACACGGACATGTCCAAAACGTACTTGTATCGGTGTATCTCTCTTCAGTGGGCTATAAAATTGCTTAGAGACTGCAAGAATACCAACAAGCTTGCCGGTTACCGGTAAGCAGGAAAGTGGGCACCGGCTAGTCGGTGACGTAATCTACATGCTCTGTTATTACGTGACATGTCATCTTGATACATTTAAATTCTGAAAATGTCCCATGAAGACCATTTTGCATTTATAAACAATGGAATGTGGAATGGCGAATTGCGAGTGGATGCCAAGAATTTGTGTTTTTACACTATCAAGAATTTGTGCGATTTGCGTAATTATACAATGGCATCATTTAAAACGTTGAAAAAATATAAAATAGCTTTTTGATTAAAAAAATATATTACCTACGTCTAAAGAATCCTGGTAGGTATTGACCCAATTGGCGCCCAGAGAAAATACTAAAACTAAATGGTTGTAATAACTGAATAAAACTGTATACTGCATGCATGCGTATACGTTTGTGTATGTATGTGTGTATGTATGTTATGTTTGTGTGTATGTGTTTATACGATTAATATGTATTTATATGCTTATGTGCGTATTTATTTGTTCATGCACGCATATTGTACCCGTCTCAGAACAGACATCGTCTAGTGAGACGGGTTACATACTTTTTTTTGTATAATATTGTTACTTTAATAAACGCCCGGGTTGCCGGCAATTGAAAAAAAAATCTCTGTTATTTCTAAACACCTTTGTAAAGGCAAATTATTTTTAAGAAGTTCTTGCTTGCCCAACGTAGTGGTGTACTGAATCGATTCCATGACAAAAAATCCTCCGACAGTTCCCCTCCTCCCCAGCATACTTATATGCAAATATTGTGCAGTTAGTTGGTTACTAAAAACAAATATATAACTAAGTGTCCCCAAAGGGGTGTGCGGAGAGGATGTACCGCCAAATAACAAAAGAATAAAATATATTTTCATTCAAATGCATCAAGGGTATTGTCTATAAACTGCATATGCCAAGCACAAAAATCGACACTGTAAATAAATTCGTGTGATGGCCACACCAAAAAAAAATATATAAGTTATTTTTAAAGTCGATTTTAGACTTGAAATTCATGAAAAATGCAAAAAAAAATATAATTTTATAAGAAGTATAACTGGATATACGGATTTTGGCGCACACGTTACAGCAATGAGCTCTATACTCTGTTTAAGGAGCTAAACGTCACAAAATTTATAAAACTGGAAAGACTTAGGTGGCTGGGTAATGTGGAGAGAATGACCGAGCATTGCACCAAAGTCCCTGAAGAACTCAAGACCTCTAGGGCGAAGGAGCCTGGGAAGGCCATTTATTAAGATGGAACGACAACGTCCTCAAAGAATATCTACCTTGGAGGTTCTAAACTGGTGAGAGCTGGCACAAATCGAGACGAGTGGAGGAAGATTCTTAAGGAGGCCAAGACCCACCAGGGGTTGTAGAGCTAAGAGTGATGATGATAACTTCGGGAGCCAGTGTTGGGGGATCAACTGTCGGGTCATAGTATCTTAGCGCCTCCGTACATGGAGCTACTTACAAGCTATTCGAGCCTGATGTGCGTAGCACGCGCACCGCTCGTTGGTACCCGCCGTACAATTTTGCTGGTGTTCGTACACGATGTCGGGTTGAAGACGGTGCTGGTAGCGCGCTACGCGTTGCAGCATTCGTGTCTACTACTTTCGTTTGATGTCTGAACATGAAAGTAATGTTAGATTTGTTCTGGAAGTGGAAAATGCGTGTTTATATAAGTTTACATTACCAGAATACGCAAGAAAGGAATTAGTGGAGAAGGCATAGATTAATGTTGGGGAAAAAGTCATTTGACTTCGTTTGACATCGTGTTAACTCCACGGCTGCACGTGAAAAATGGTCAAGTTCAGTATAATTCGGGTAGCGCCGTGTCGCGTTCACAACCATGCGTAGGTACCTACGCATGGTTGTGAACGCGATATCAAAAGTGGTTTTAACGAATTAATTAGGTTACCAATACAATTATTTTGTACTACAATGTTTGAAAATACACACCGACATATCGCATGAAAACATTAAGAAGTCCAAAAGGCAGGTAGCTAGTGATTGCGGTCATTTTAAGCTATTTAATTTACCAGCGGATTAAGTGGTTATGTTACTAATTCATTTAAATTTATTCGCATTTGTAATAAGGCATTGATAAAATGTCGCCGTAGATACAATTATACATTTTTTCTGATCATTAGCGTTTCCACTGAGTTATGCCTATGTGCGTTTAATTGATCCAATTAATTAATAACAGTCCATTATAATAAAATATTGGAAAGTTGTCAATCTCCATGACATATAAATTCATACACAAGCCGCATTACAATGATTCCGATTCAGAAGAAAATAAAAGCCTTCGGTAGGTATCTACTTGCTAACAAAATATACCAACCTTTCCGAAAACTTTCACAAAACATTATTTATAACATAACAATATTTTTTATACTAATATAATAATGTGATATTTTTAAAAAATACCTTTAAAAAAGTTTGAAATATTTAAAGATAATTTTTTTCTGATTCTGATCATTGTACTAAAAATATGTAACTAAATTTAATATATTCAAATGTTAATCACCTGATTACAACCTTATTACAGGGTTAGGATGAATAGGGAAATTTCTATCGTTTGGTGACTTGGCAGGGGTGCTCGGGTTCATGGGATGAGGTTTGTTCATTTTGGGAGGCGGGTATGGGTACCGTCACCCCAGGAACCATTTATTGGATAACCAACCACCTAACCTAACCAACACCTCTGCCATAAGTCACCCCAAGTGGTTCGCTACGTTTGGTGACTTAGCAGGGGTGCCCGGGTTTACGGGATGAGGGTTGACACGGTCTCTTGACCGCCGATGTATCTGCCCACCTGCTGCGTGGCGGGCCGGATCGAGGTCTTCTGACCTCTCCAGCCAGAATCCCTCGACTCTGCACCGCAGTCGACGGATGGATTTATACATCCGTCACTCCTGGACACACTGACCCCCAGATTCCTACCTACCCCTCATACCCGTTTCCTTCCCAGAACTCCTCTTCTTCCTTTCTTTAAAAAACCCACCACACAGGGTGGCAGGGGTGCCCGGGTTCATGGGGTGAGGTTTGTCCGGGTCTTGGCGGCGGATGCGTCTGCCCACCGGCTGCGTGGCAGGCCGGATCGGGAAAGAATGGATGAGGGAGTCCCTTTGACTTCAGCCGTACTCTCTCGGAACATAACCTTGCACCGCAGTTGGTGGGATGGATTCATACGTCCGTCACTCCTGGACGCACTGACCCCCAGATTCCTACTTACCCCTTATACTATTTTCCTTCGCAGAACTTCCTTTCCTAAAAAGACCCTTCACACAGCATCCCCAAAGTTGACATAGGCCCTGAAGGGAATTATTTTCTTAAGAGCCTCTTGTGCACAGCTAACGAAAAAAAAAGCAAGCCATAAAAGCGCGCGAGTATTATTTCATTTATGTTATTTTGAAAATTTACAACGATCGGTTAGTCAATAATGTTGGTGAAATGGACTTCAAAGTAAGTAATACTCTGCACTGTGCCTTCGAAAACAGGTATGAGGTAGTGAAATATTTGATCTTCTCATTTTTGTTTGGCGGACATGGAAAACACATCTTCCATCTGGTCGCAAAACATTAGTACTTGTAATACGAATTGCACACGTTAATAAATTCATGCCAATGTATTTTATTACCAGTCGGCAGGCCCCTCAGACTGTATACCCTTCTAATAATGTTGTCAGGGAAGAAGGAAGGACGACTTGCAGTACTTTATGTGCGTGCCTAATTAAGAGAGACGTCTTTGGTACATACAGCGAACTGCGAGCCTCATTATGAGAGGCATATTTAATATGTATAATTGCAAGGCTCTTTTTGCTATAGAAGACTATCTTGCTGCTCTGCCGCGGAGTGACCGCCGCAATTACAAAGAGGTTGTAAACATTTTCTCAAACTAATTTATTTAATTCAATTTAATAATGGTCAATTTAATAATTCAACTCAAGACGGTTATATACATAAATGTGATATCCATATCCAATTATAAATGCGAAACTGCTCGAGTTTGTTTATGACGATTTCACGCATTAACCAATAAAAAGACTTTAAAAATTCATTCACCAATAAAAAGCTAAATTATATGCGAAGACTATAGTCTGTATATGATGGCAAGCTCTGGCGTTATGAAATTATATTAATATATTATATTTGTTATACGTTTTCTGTCGCTAACAAAAGCGAGTTTTTGCTCGTAAGAAAAAAATCGTTTCCATGGAAACGATGTTGATATATTTGTGGGCTCTAAGCTGGTCAGCTACTGCTCCAGAAAATTCAAATATAAGAATATGTTTTGATTTTTTTTGGACAAGTTTCTGTTTTGGAATAAATGTAAGATAAAAGTTCTTACATTAAAAATATAATTCGTAACGATTATAAAGACTGAATAATAAATAATGTAATTTTTTATTATATTAACAAACTTCCAAATATTTTATTAAAAATAAACATCCGAAATGATTGTAAGCGCATAAATTCTAAATGAAGCAAAAAAATATAACAAAAATGCAGAAAACAGTGCTGACAGACTCAACACTAGTAAAATAGGCTTCTCGGGACCGAAAATGCCAATATTTATTAATGAGCTCCTAACCACCCACGCAAAAAGAATGCTATTTCTCTCAAAGCAATTAGCAAAAAAGTACAACTTTGCCTACGTATGGGTTAAAGCAGGGCGAGTCTACATTCGACAACAGACAGACTCGCGAGCGATCTTTATTCGCACAGAAAATACCATCCTCGAAATAGAAAATTTACTAGCAAAAACTAACCATGGAAGCGAAACAAGTGCAACTTCGAATGACTCAGCCGACGTAGTAGATGCATGACTGCAGCCTTATTCTCCGTACTCTCATGGCATTGACTTTATATTAATCGCTTTCTGCATTTTATTTTATGTACCTATGAATTGTATGGTAGCATCATTTTTATTTATATATTCTTTATTATTATTGTTTTCAACAATAAGCACTAAACAACAAGCTCACTTTCAGATCATCCCATTTATTGCCATATTATGTACAAAGTATTCAAAGTTATTATTAATGCCGTGCAAAATGAACCAAATACTAGCATTATCTCCATCAACTAACATCAAACTTCATAAATTAAAATATTTTTATTGTCAAATCTACCTCTTTGCAATTGTAAATACAGGCCTAGTACGCAGCGATACTAAGTTAGCATTTCATAATATATCTAAAATAAAATGGTTTTAAACGCTTATATGGAAATAGATAATATTGGAGAGCCAAACAATGAATTTATCATAGAAGAAACTGATGAACTCAAAGAATTTAACTGGAGTTTAAACAAAGTTAACATTATACATCAAAATATCCGTACAATGGAAAATCTTGATGACTTTCTTATATTTTTGGACAGTGTTAAGTTGACTGTGAGATTTCATATAATAATCCTTACAGAATGCAGACTAAATGACTCATATCTCTCAAAACAAATTGCAGGATATCATGAATATCATACAACACAGCAATTAAATCAAAACAGTGGAGTGGTAGCTTACATTCGCGATGACATCCACTCTCAAGTTCAAGAAATTTGTATCAGTCAATCAAATTGTCTGAAACTAGTAATTAATAGATATCTATGTATTTTAGCCATTTACAGATCGCCATCATTCCACGACATTCAACCATTTCTGGAAAATCTCATATCTGAACTCAAAAAATGTAGCGACTTCAAACAACAAATAGTGATGGGGGACATAAATATTAACACGTATGGAAATATACACAGACAATGTCATGATTACATGTGCGCCATGGCAGAAAACAACTTTGCAATAAATATTAAAGTTCCTACCAGGGTTCAAAATAATAGCATGTCATGTTTAGATCACATAAATACCAGAAATATTATGGCTTCCAATACATTTATTATTCACAATACAATAACTGATCACTATACAACCGCAATAAGCATCCCAGACACTTCTCTTAAAAAACTAGTAAAAACTAGCCAATTTACAACATCCATCTGCTATGAGGGTTTAATTAAGGATCTAAATGATGAAACATGGCAGGATGTATGTGGAGAGACTGATGTTAATAACGCACTCAACTTATTTATTAACAAAATTAACACGCATATAACAAAAAATTCAAACGTTAAACCCATTGCACATAAAAAATTACAACTTACTCCTTGGATTAGCAGTGGAATTGTAAAAGCTATACACAAAAGAAATCATTTACACAAAGTGGCGACAAAAGACCCACAAAACACTCTTAAACAACAGAATTACCGTAGGTATCGTAACATTTGCAAAACTGTTATGCGTAATGCAAAAGAACGGTACTATAAGCATCAACTCGACAAAGATCCATCTAGTAAAAACATATGGAATATCGTTAAACAAATTACCAATACTAAACATACAACTGACTCCAATATTAACGAACTTCTGATTGGAAACACTGCCACGACCGATTTGGGCATAATTGCAAGCCACACTAACCAATACTTTACAACAGTTGGGTCTAACCTTGCAGAAAACATCCTAAGTATCACCAAGGAAACTGAAGATTCATTGGCATCTGCAATAGAACCAAAACATAATTCTTTTTCTTTTAAATTCTCACCTACGACAAATGAAGAGGTTTCAAAAATTATTGACAATCTTAACAATACACATTCAAAAGGTCCTGATGGTCTTAACACTCATATACTAAAAATCATTAAACATAATATTGCATCACCTTTATCGAACATTTTCAATAAAAGTTTTTCTTCAGGGGTTTTCCCCGACCATCTTAAAAAGTCTTTAGTAGTACCAATCTACAAAAGTGGACCCAAAAACCAAGTAGGCAATTATAGGCCAATATCCCTGTTGAGTGCTATCTCAAAAATTATAGAAAAAATCTTTAAAAATAGATTGAGTAACTATATAGAGAGCCGAAAACTTTTGAGCAAAAATCAGTTCGGCTTTCGGCCGGGGAGAGGAACAGACGACGCTATAGCCCAACTTACAGAACATATTTCTAGAAATTTAGATCGCGGAAAGAAAAGCATTGCACTGTTCTTAGACTTAGCCAAGGCTTTTGATACAATTTCTCATAAATTACTCCTCAAAAGATTAAAAAATATTGGTATTGTGGGTATGCCCTATGAATGGTTAAAAAGTTATTTAACGGGTAGAAGCCAGCAACTCAAAATGGGCAAAACAGTGAGTAACTCACTAAATACTAACTTCGGCGTACCACAAGGAAGCACATTGGGACCTCTTCTATTCATAATTTATATAAACGAGTTATGCGAACTAACAGTAGGCGGAAAAATTATTACTTTCGCAGACGATACAGTAGCTTTATTTGAAGGAGATGATTGGACACAAACTCACAAACACGCTGAAAGTGGAATCAACGCGATAAAACAGTGGCTTGACAAAAATCTATTAACTCTAAATATAGCAAAAACTAAATACATAAGATTCAGCTCAACTATGAAAGGACAACCTAGTATGTCATACACAATAAAAACACATAAGCCTAACTGTGATTTCGATAATACAGATTCTGACTGCAACTGTGAAGCTTTGGAATGTGTGAAAAACATCAAATATCTGGGCGTTATTATAGACAATCATCTTAAGTGGAAATATCACATTGACAACCTTGCAATAAGGGTAAGAAAATTAATTCACATATTCTTTGTATTACGAAATGTAATTAATCAACAAGACCTAAGAAAAATATATTTCGGATTATGCAACTCCATCTTAACGTATGGTTGTATTGGTTGGGGAGCATCAGGTAAAACTATTTTAGATCCGCTTGTGAAGGCCCAGAAATCAATAATTAGAGTCATATTGCGTAAACCCTATAGGTTTTCTAGCGATCAGCTCTACAAACAATTTAATGTACTTGATGTTCGTCAAAACTACATAAAAAGGGTTATTATCCATGTACACAAAAATCTAGAAAATCTTCATAAAATTGAGCATAAATATATCACAAGAAGTCACACTAGAAAGGATCTCGTGGTCCCAGAGAGCAATACGGCAAAGTATCAAAAGACATATACATATCTGGGACCGAAATTGTATAATAAAATCCCCCCAGAATTAAATATTAAGACATGCAAAATGTCCTGCATCGGTTCATTAATAACTAAATGGTTGATTGACTTGGGTAGGATGGAGTCTGAAAAACTATTAAATAATGTCACTTAAAGTTTTACATGGTTACCTAAAAATGGCACATTAAATATAAACTGAGTACATATTTTATTAGAAAAAATAAATAAAAACAACATTTTTTTACAAAATACATGTCTGACTTTTTCATCAGCAATTGGTTCCTTAGAACAGGCAATCTGCCTAGCTAGGAACTATGTTGACCTACAAGACATAATAACACTTGTACACATTTTTAATATTTACAGTTATCTTTAAATATATTATCATGTTATTATGTTATTTTGCTATTTAATTGTATATAATGTAATATAATAAATAAATAATAAAAAAAAAAAAAAAAAAAAAAAAAAAAAAAAAAAAAAAAAAAAAAAAAAAAAAAAATTCCGAACGAAAGATCAAAATTGGATAATTCTTTTTTTCTTTGAGCTATAGCTTTATGAAATTTAGGTGGCAGGCGAGATGTTTGAAAACTGAATGTAAGGAAATGAATGTTTGGAATGCGGGAGGGGGTAGGGGTGGGGAGGAGGGGGGATAATTGATAAGTTCAACCGCTACAGTAATTTCCCGTAATACCACGCGAGCGAAGCCGCGGGGAAAAGCTAGTTTAATTGTAAAAGAAGAAGATAATATTAGTAAATCTAAAGGGAACACGCAACAATACAAGATACAGAATTATTTTTTTTAAAGTGGTTATAGCGATTTCCATAGTTGTCGCGATAAGGCAGAGCTTTTGTTTGCTGTGTCTTGTCCTGATTCATGTTTCGTAGTCTTTTCTTCTTCAATTATTAATTTATTGAATATTGTTTATAATAGATGATGGTTTAAAGTTACGAAATCATTTTATATTCGAACAGTTTGTTTTTTTAGCTTTATTTTAACGATGTATTTTTTATAAAAAATCTCATGACCAGACAAGTTAATAGAGGAACGTTTGCGCGGCCTATTCCTGCCCGTTTCATACAAATCTTAATTTTGGATTTGAGATCAAAATACCCAACCAAACTGAAAAATTATTTACGTAATCAAAAGGTTTATTAAATATCTAGTACGTATGTGAGCTACTTTATTTATTTTTGCTTTAAATTATAAGACACAAGCCATTATTTTTTTTAATGTTTTAAGATTTTAGAGGCAATTTGGGCAATTATTTGTGAGTAAATGAAAAACAATAAAAAAAATACTGTATTTTTCATAAAAATATAATGAAATATAAAATAAAAATTATAAAATGAGATCATTTGATAGGTGCACATTTAAAATAAAAAAATTACCTAAATGTCGTAAATACGGTGGAACAAAAGTTTGTCGTTTGTGTGTTAAAATTACTACCTAAAAAATGTATTTTTAACGATTTTTATTTTTTGTTTAAATTTCCATCGTATTTTTAAAATAAACAAAGTAAAATATATTTTTTAATGTTTTTCATTTAATCACAACTAATTAAAATGGAAAGGGAATCGCTCTGGTGTAACACCACCATTCAGAATTGAAACGTTGCTTGAAATGGCTTTCGCCCTGTTTAGTTAGTGACCAGATCTGAATAGCCAGGTACTTCCCACCTTCCTCTTCCCCATCTCTTTCCTCTCCCCACTACCTTCACCCTCACAACATACCCCAATTGGGGATGCCATAGTCTCACTGGCTCCAGACGGAAGCAGTTGGGACTCTTTTGGGGTATTCATATAAAAAAAAAAAAGTAACTGAACAATTTGATATTTTCCGGCTATCTCGGAGAAGCACCTTTCTTTCGTAGGTTATGGAAAACCTGACATTATTTTATAATCTTCAATATCGATTCAATTATCTTAATTTTTTATTTAAAAACATTGCAAAATGTTATTTCAAACCGTTGTGAAATAAAATATTAAACAGAATTACATAAATATAAAAAAGTATAGGTTTGTGAAGGTAAAACCTATACTTTTTATGTATCAACTATAAAGCTGCATTGATGCTGGATCCATATAATGTCAGTATCGGAATTGATTCTGTTCAACACCCAGACTACCCTCCACACCGGCAAGACCATTGGCAAGTTAGTCCTGCAGGTTAGGAGATAAAACAGTCTGTGCTGTCGGCCTGTCGGTGACAGAGATAACTATCAGGAACATAGAAATTTAATGCTCTCCATGATAGCCGAGTTTTCAATCAATTCAAGAATCAGTCTGAAGAAATCTTTACATCCCTTCTGATCCGTAGATGGTTATGCCAAGCATACCCAAAAGAAATATACTCCCTCTAGTAGAGAACTCTTAGAAAATTCTTCCAAACTCTCTTCAATAAGAGGGAATAAGTGGGCTCCAGATTATGGAGCTACTTTCAAGTCTACTCCTTACTAAGCAATTGAATACTATTATGAAAACCCGGGTATCTCTAAAATTTCTTGCAATGCGTAGAACAAAGCCCAGCATTCTCAGAATTCCTTTTACCATCCATCGTTATTGCGGAAAATGTTTGATCTGTTATTCTGTTTGATCTGTTAATCTGATTCGTAGATGGTAGATGGCTACGTCGAGCAAACCCGAAAGAAATATACTCCCTCTGGTAGAGAACTCTCAGAAAATTCTTCCAAACTCTCTCCAACAAGAGGGAATATTTTACCTGTTGTGGGCTCCAAATTATCGAGCTACTTTCAAGTCTACTCCTTACTAAGGGATTGAATAAAATTATGAAAATCCGGGTATCTCTAAATTCTTTGCAATGCATAGAACAAAGCTCAGCATTCTCAGAATTCCTTTTACGTCCATCATTATTGCAGAAAATGTTTCGTATGAAATGACAAACGACTTGGGATGGGTATCCTAAGCTTTGGACCAATCAGGTAATAAGTATAGAAGTTTTTCCCGACTTTGCGTTGGAAGTATCAAACAAAATAAAATAGAAATCTCGTAAACAATACTAATGCTAGGTTCTCTTTCTTACCGCCATCACGTATCTAGCCGCAGCTTCGCCGTGTTGCATTTAACGCTACTATTTATTACGTAATTATTTCACTGGATGTTAGAGATACGTACGTAATTGCATCGCACGCGGATAACGGTGCGTGTAGTCCATTTTAATCTGAAGACATTATTCAAGGCATCTTTAACTATCTACGGAAGGTCGGGTAATGATACACTCTTGTGTATTTATGGCATAGGTGCCGTTTTGTAATAGATACTAATTTCAATTTAAACGCCTATATGAAGTTTGAAATGTTAAGACCTGAAAACAAGTAGTTTACGTGGAATATAGTAAAGATATGAGAGTCGTAACATGAATGATCCAAATTTCTACATCTCCCATTTTAAAAGTAAAAATATTTTTTTATTAAAAGTATCGAAATTTAATAATGTTATTATTGAATAACTTTAATTTTATGTTTGAAGCATTTACAGGTGTATATCGTACAACTAATTATTAATTAATTAATGAAATTTGTGAAATTGAATTATTAATGAAATTGCAATTAGGATGTGCATAGATATTAATATCCTAATTAAAAATGTTTACAGCATGCCTAAATCAAGGTTTAGTTATTACCAGGCGTAGATGCCACTATTGATATAACAAATAATTATAAGCAAAATAAAACACATAACAAGTAAGTATACAGTACAAAGAAAGAGAAGAAATAAGAGACGTAATAAAATAGCTTAATAAAGCAATTAGGTACATTATTTTTAGTTAAAATACTTATTTTGCCAAGACGTCACATTAGCTAACAATTAATAAAAATAGCACATGTTTTTTCAAATTTACGAGGCTATTTACAAATATGTGAATATCGTCACATTTTATGGCATTGTACATTTGTACAATCATTTATGCATTCGAAACAGGCAATTCGTTATTAAATTTAATAAAAATTAAATGGAGTTCTACGAATTAAATACAATAACAATAAATAAATTAACTACTGACTAACCCTCACCTTCGTAGGAATAGGTGGAGAGGATAGATCTCCAAACACTCCTTACATTCCACCAGTACCAATTCGAAATTATTCACCCTCCGTCCTCCAACGAATTCTAACTTCGAACTCAATTTACTCGAAAACGAGAGTACAAATAAAAAAATTTATACCCCAAAATCTACGCAAAATGTGATGTAGATTCACCAGCTTTCCGCTTGAACTACAGACCGTGCACCGTAAAACAGAGTTAAATATAATAATATACATTATAATATACAAGCCGTTGAAAGAATACAAAACAAATTCTTACGTTTTCTAAATTTCAAAATAGGGATTCCAACAATTATGTTGAACTACAACACTCTGTTAAATAATATGAATATGCTCAAATTGTCAGTCAGAAGAATTTTCACTGACTTGGTATTTCTATATAAAATTCTACATGATTTAGTTGATAGTCCGGTATTGCTTGAATTGATAAGCTTCCGGATTCCACATCGTAATACAAGAAGTCAGGATTTATTTCAGTGCAGAAATTCTGGGACTAACTACCATATGTATTCCTCTTTACCCAGAATACTAATGGAAGGAAACAATTACACCAAGTCCGTGGACATCTTCAGTTTATCTTTAAACAAATAAAAAACTATTGTTACTGAGGCAGTTCAGTTATGTACAATAAATATTGTATTTATTACCATTCATATGTAAAAGTCCTGAAAAAGGGCGTTGATCAATAAATAAATTACTCCATTTTTTCTGTTGTTTTGAACATATAACAATAAAAGGGAACCTCAGATGGTTTGGGCATGCAGAGCGAACGAACGAAGAAAGTGGTGTTAGAAGAATATACGACGCAAATGTAAATGGTAGAAAAAATCGGGGACGCCCGATGAAGAATTGGCACGATCAAGTGAATCAGATGCTTGAGTCGGGCCATGTCAAAAGTCAGAATAATAGGAGTATGTATGAGACGATGTATGAAAGTCAAGACCTCGATCTTGACACACATTCTTTTCCTCAATAAATGTATATATTAATTCATTACATTATTAAATATATTGTTGGCGGTTCGTCCTCTCTGCCTACCCCTGCGGGGAAACGGCGTGATGGTTTGTTAGTTAGTTATATTCCGTCATTTACACGGGTCGGCTAGTGATATATTCTAATGAAATAAATTCGTTCAGAAAATGTTCATAACGAACCCTGGAATTTTCTCAGGTATTATTTCTTCCAGGAATTCTCCACGCCTTTTCCAATCATGTCACGGCGATATTTGCTTGTACATTATCTTAAATCTACTGCAGGGAACAAATAGAGGAGTTGTATTCACAGTTAGAATGTTAATCTTCTCGTACACCAGGCAACTATTACTGTTAGTACCTACATAGATTCTCTACCAGTCCAGACTTAAGACATGTAATTAAAAAATAATTATAATCTTTCACGGGTTAATTACCTACACGTTTTTTCTACGAATACCCTAATGGGAACATCGAGGTCATAGTTACTTTACGTATATCGACTTTGCTAAGAAATTAGAAACAAATAAAGCAAACTTATGGAGGCTAAAAGGTAAACTCTGCACAAAAAACATTTGATCTTCTTTTGTGAGAAGAAATAAAACAAAAGGTTTTAGAATTCAATTCAAGAACATATCCGTCTAGGAATTTTTTTGAACAGACGCAGACGGGGTCATCCGATTTTTAAAGAATTTGATGAGTCGTCCTATCAATTAGATGATCTATACATTGTGTGTAATGCAAATATGTACCTACTAAAATTACAAACATTGATTAAATTCAAGGTCAATTTCTCGTAATTTCATCAAATTAATATTAAACGGCAGATAAAAACCCGCTTGCTCGCGGGTTAGGTCGTGCAGGTGGCGTTTTGAAGGGATTCACCCAATTTAATAATGTTACTTGATAGTAAGTAGACTTTTGCCCCTTTGTATGTAGCAATTATTAGAATGTGTGCAAAAAATTACTTACGGACCTATTCTTTTTCTGGCCTAATTTTTTTTTTTACATTAGCTTCACACAGGAGGCCCTGAGGAAAAAAATCCCCTCGATGTCATCTAGTGACGTAAAAACTTGCCTATGTGTGGAGGGTTTTTTTAGGAGAGGAAGTTTTGGGAAGGAAAAGGGTATTGGGGTGGGTAGGAATCTGGGGTCAGTGTGTCCAAAAGTGACGGACGAATGAATCCATCTCTCCCACTGCGGTGCAAGACGATGTTCCGAGAGAGTACGGCTGGAGAATTCAAATTCATCCATTCTCTCCCGGTCCGGCCTGTCATGCAGCTGGTGGGCAAATGCATCCACCGCTAACACCGGACAAACTTCACCCCAAGATCCCGGGCACCCCTGCTAAATCACCAAACGTAGCGAACCGCCTGGGATGATTTATTGTAAAGGTGTTAAGGCTGGTGGCAATAAATGATCCCAGGGCGACGGTACCCATTCCTACCTCCCAGTGACGTAGCTAGCACGGGTGGTACCCGGGGCGGATAGCACAACGGGGGGGTGTAATGGGATAGGGTGGCACGGGTTCTAACAGAATATTTACTACAACGGAGGGGGCGGAATGGGATAGGGTGTGACAGCATATTTACTACAACGGAGGGGGTGAAATGGGATATGGGGTAGGATGGGGTAGTACAAAATGGCGGTCGAGTGTCTTCCCCCTTCGGTTAGCACCCGCTACTGCCGCCTCCCAAATTGACAAAATAAACGCCCCGGTTGCCGGCATCGAAATTGAAAAATTTACCACGTTACACAATGGATACCGCCTATGCGTCTATCTTCTTTCCCCTTTGTCCTTCGAGAAAACGAACGTTAATATTCTACTAAAACACGATTGGCAACAATCACAGGATAGGTGACAGAAAAACCGCGATTTATTGCAAATTGGTCCTGCGGTAATGACTGCAATAGAGTGCAACCAATTTGGATTGAATTTCGTATTCAGACGTCGTCGACCCGCTTTGACACGACGCGCTACGCAACTTCTATCAGTTTTAATGCCCCTAAATAAATAACTCGCACAATGGCAGTCACGAACCATTTAGTAAGTAGAAGTAGAAGTATTTGCTAAGTGACGTAACTGTTTCTCAGATTGATCTACGGGTTAGGCACACGCACTGAGAATCAGATGTCGACCTACTGCTGACATCAATACATAAGTACAAAAATATTATTTTGATGATTCATTATGAAGTATCACATAAAAAAATTAATAATTATGAGTGGTAAATCTTTGATTTCAGTGTATTCTAATCCAAATCCAAATGATTGATGTTCTTTGACAATCTTTCAGAAACGTAACGTTTCGTAAAACGGCATTAGTAGTATTTGGTGATCAGACTGTATAGCCAGATACTTCCCGCCCATCATCTTTCCCATCTCCCCCCCCCCCCCCCCCCCCCACAAATTACAAATTAACATTATATACAAAATAATTATTAAAAAAACAATTTGTCGGTTTATGCATTCGTAAAGTGACACGTTTCTGCGTATTCCTTTTTTCAAAACAAGGAATCCCTCGAGGCCTATGCCATCTTTGGGGGTGCTGTGTGGAGGGTCTTTTTAGGGAGGAGAGAAAGTTCTGGGAAAGAAAAAGGTATGAAGGGTTGGTAGGAAACTGGGAATATACGTTTCTTTAAAGTTAAAGTGGGTAAGGAAAGGAGACGCGGGGGGGGGGGGGGGAAGAGGCGGTAAATCCCATCCCTTTTTCCATTCCTTGAAGAAGAATTTTGATGCTTTCTGGGAAATTTTGCTTTATGTTCAAAATAAGTGAAAAATTGCTGAATATATCTGATTTCGTAAAACTCTGTGTAAAGCCCGGGCGACGCCGGGGACTGCAGCTAAATAAATAGTTTTAAAAATAGCTTTATTGCGGAGGTCAGGAAAACAAGCCATTCCCAAAGTTACTATTTGAATTTGTACTTAAATTACCTCTGAGAAAGAGACTTGTTAGATACTAATTCGTTGTAATTAATAAAATAATTTCTTGAATATTTTAAATAATTATTCATTTTCTTATTGATAATGGATATTTCCCACCAATACAATAAAAATATATAACCAACACTAAGACATAAATAGGACAGACAATATCTCACAAAGATCAAACCACTAAAGAAATCGAGCGAAGAATAGCAAATGGATGAATGAAATACTGGTCTTTGAAAGAAGTCTTGAAATCCAAGGAGCTAAGTATGCAAATAAAAATGAAAGTCTTCAACACATGTATACTTCCAGTCATTACCTATGGATGAGAAACTTGGGCACTCACCAAACGCTACAGAGAAAATATGGAACGCTGCCAGAGAGCCTAGGAGAAAAGTTTGACAGGAATAAGGAAACAGGACAGAGTGAGATGTAGCATAATAAGGGAGAAAACTAAAGTTTCCGATATAGTTACCCGAATAGACCAACAAAAGTGGAGACGGATAGGTCATATGATCCACGATTCACAAGAGAAATGGTGCAAAAATGTCACTGACTGGTATTCCAGAGATGGCAAGAGAAGTAGAGGACGTCAACAAAGATGGGAATACGACCTAAAACTCATAGCTGGACATCGTTGGAGTAGCGCGTGACAGGTCTCAGTGGAAAATGTTAGAGGAGGCCTACGCCAAGAGGCAAACTGAGCTTCGGGATATATTTTAACAAATAAGAACATGTCAAGATTCATAACTAACAGAAGTCCAGAGTAAAAAGGCTTATTATTATTATATAAGAAATGAATAAAATTAAAATAAAAACTATCAACAAATTATTAACACGCTAACATAATTCTGTCAAACAAAATATGCACCGGACCATAATACCAGCATAACATTGCAAAGGCGTTGTTCAGTATTTCTATGCACAACTATTTCTGTGGTATAACCCCGAGGAGTGCATGTATTGTGTGTGTGTACACAGAACACGCGGAGTATTAGAATGGCAGTTGAGGTGGTGGTGGTGGCCGATCTCATGAGAAAATGCTCCCAACAACAAACAAAGAGAATATACCGTTGGAATTAGCATAGTGAATGTTCACCGAAATGCGTGGTGCAGTCGAGGACACTAAGCCAAGTGGACATTTTTAACTTTGTAGAAACAGCATTGAATTCAGTCAGTACGCTAAATGACTGTGTGAGAGCCGTAAACATTTTTAATACGTGGTCTCTTCGCGAGGTTGTCGTGATTATTTGTTGGGTTATTATGCCGTATTGTGCTATCTCCTTCTATAGTTATCAACTATCGGCCAACATTACAGTGTCCATCGTCGAGGCTGATGTGTAATTGAAGATTGTGGTGTAATGTGGAAGTATTTATTTAGATGCAATACATGCCAGATCCAATCCTCCAAGAGCTGGTATTACAGTAAAATTCAAAATGATTTTCTGGGTTGAGATGTGGTGTAGCCGTCAATTACCAGATACCACGAACAATTGAGCTTAGTTTATATTTTAAGATGGGATCATAATTTTTTAAATATTATTTTAGTTTTTTTATTATTGTGACAGCTGTTTCGGCTTACAAGGCCATTTTAAAACTTTCGGTTTGAAAATGGCCTTTAAAAATTTAAATGGAGTTCTACGAATTAAACACAAAAACAATTAATAATGGGATCGTAAATGTGCTTTATTTACTTCCAAACGTTGATTTTTATTTACCACTAGCTGAAGTCCTCGGCGGTGCCTGGGCTTTACACAGAGTTTTCGAAATCAAATGTAGGCAGTGACCTTCCTTTGCATATAAATCAAATCCACACCGCCCGTTTGTCAGCTCGCTCATCCGCCACATACAGACATTATCATTTATATATTTTATATTTCAACCAATTTACACAAAACCTTGACAAATTATATACCTAAACCTTCCTCGTAAATCACTCTATCTATTGGTGAAAACCACATGAAAATCCGTTCAGTAGTTTTTGAGTTTATCGCGAACAGACAGACAGACGCGGCGGAGGACTTTAATTTACAATGTGTAGAGATTAATAATTAGTACCCGTTTTCGCCGATATTTCAGCACATTTCGTCCATATTTAAAAGAACTATATTGATTGATTAGAAAACATGAATTTCTTAATGTGGTGGTGCCTGGTATTATTTATTGGCTATTAAAAGCTATTTAAAAACCAAGTAGCTGCTGGTGGAAATTACATTGTGTGCAAATTTCATAAAACATTTTCTTTCATCATTTAACTCGCCAAATTTTCAATTATTATTTCGTTCGTACTAATGAAGTTATGTTACTTATGTTTACACTGTTTGTAGATATGTTACTTCATGATGTATAAGTAACTATTGTTATGTAAAATCACCACGGGCGTATATATATATATATATATATATATATATACAAATAAATAAGTAAATGAAGCCAGAGCTCACCGTCGACAACTCTTGTAGTTTTACTACACAGTACACAATCAGACAGATCTGCTTTTAAATTTAGTTAGAAGTTTAATTGATGTTAACGTCTTGAATATGCTGCTTATCTGACAGATTACAAAGATCTCCTATAGGACCAACTTATCAGAAATATAATGTTGTCTGCTTGTTGTAGTGATACAGTTTTAATTATCTCTCGCCAACCACATCAGGCTATCAAAAAGCTCCGGATCTCCACTGGGTTCCAATCTAAGCCACAGGTATGTTGCAAGATAGTAAGGTAGACTTATCCAGCGACAGGTGGGGCTTACTCCATTGCTGCACCGGCAACAGGTTATACCAATATTATTATTATACTGTCCCAATCTTAACACTAATGCAGCATTAAACATTCCGTCGTAATTAATATGCATGTCAGCCGTTTATATTGGGCGACAATCTAGTTCAGATGCGTATCTGAGGCAGCTTTCACAATATATTGTATTTTGTTGCTGTTTCATAATAATGCAAACAGTTTAAAGCACCATTTCATGATCAACTTTCTGTGTTTGTTTCTGTTTAGTTTCCGTATGTTCAGATAGTAGACAGAATAAAAACGATAAAGCATATCGATGATCTTTTAGTCATTCAATGGTCAATAGACATGTTTTCTTCCAGGTACCTAGGCAAGAGTTTCAACGGACCGAAATAAATATTAAGTTCCTATGTATTATTGTTAATTTATGTTTGCAAAAGGAAATTGAGAATTGATGTTTGGCGAAGGAAAATATATTTATCTAAATCTGTTTCACAAGAACTCTATTTTTGTATAGTTACCAATATTCATACCTACACGTTACCAAGTTTCACAGTTTCAAATAAAATACATAACAAAAAATCAGAGCGTGCAATTCACACAATTGCACACTCTGATTTTTTGCAATTCGCAGTAAAAGTGAAACCTTCAGAAAACTAAAGTAGACAAGAGTGGGGAGGGTACGAAGCACCGCTCCAAGAGGTGACCGATTATACTGTCTCGTTCTTTCGCAGACTAAATCCTATAGATGTATGTGTTTGTCTTTTTTTAATATCGATATTTTTTGTTTCATCGAGTTTCAAATCCCAACGGTGCTAAGGAAGTTTTCACTTCAAAAATTTGTATTTATTTATTTTATTATACGCCTATACCGACTTTTACAAAAATGCTTTTACATGTACAAAAAAATTTTGTGTAATGATGTAGTACATGCTATATGCTACTTAAATTATATAGAACCAATGCAGAAGACTTGCATTATGCTAACATTGATTATTATTATTGAGGTATGTTATTATAGCATTCTTTTAACTATATTCAGTGCAGTTGATAACACCTACTACTTCCTAGAAGTTATTGCCAAACTGCAAAAATATGACGGTTTGTATAATTATTAATCTTTTAAATAGACACTGCAAAGGTTTTTTAAATTTTCACGGCCAAAAGTATTTTCGTTATTTGTTTTTTGCCGTGTTGCGCTGTTGTGTGACAACACAATTACACATCTGCCCTGATGATGGACACTGTAACGCTGTCCGAAACGTTGGCTAAAGAAGGAGGTAGCGCAACACGGCATAACACCCCAAAAACAAATAACGAAAAAAAAAGACACTTCAAATTTTAATAAATAGTGATAGAAATTACGTTGTCAATGAGAAATAGTTAACCCAGGAATTCAATGAAGAAAAGTTTTGCAAATTTCATGACGTCAGAGCTTACCGTAGTTAACGTAGCGAACAACTTAGGGTAACTTATGCAGAAGTGTAGGTGTATATTTTTATAGAACGAATTATCACCCATTAGTCCATCTACTGTCATCTTTAATAAGTAAGTCGAAAGCGGCCAATAAAATTACACAATCTTTTTTTCATTCTGTGACTAATTATCATAATTCAAGCCAAATTTCATCTCGTTAACGCTATCCAAAGACAAAAAGCTGAAGCAACTTGTTAAAACGTCAAATTAATAATGCCAATTATCAAAATAAATAATGGACGCCATGCAAATTCGATATATCATTCCGAGAAGCCAAACTCAAGATGAATTATAATTGGAAGATGCACGCACTTTGGTCCCACGGTGTTCTCATAATCACAGGTAATTATCCTAGAAAGAGTTTTGAGTTCTCTGCTACATAATGATTGGTAAGTACCTATTAATTATCATGATGGTTCAGTGAAGATATTCCGCAACATTGATAAATGGTGTAAAGAAAAAATGCTTAACATCATCACGTAGATGTGTGCAGTACAACTTAAACAGGCTTATTCAGACTTAAGAAAGTGACTTGAAATGTGATAATATGGCTTTGTAGCGCCCGGTATTTTGTCCAACGCACGGATCCGAGTACTTTCTCCCTCACACGCATAGCGCCGTTTCACTCAGTAACTATCGCCACGCTGCCCGACCGAAAGAACACCCCATCGGCCCAAGCTACCCCCACCCTCCGTCGCCACGGCCACTGCAGGCCCCACCCAGCGATAAGGGGTATATAAGGGCGTGCTGAGCAACAGCATCCTAGTGGTCAGTGCTAAGTCACCAAACCAATGCCAAGTCGAGAGAATCTGGGTCCAATCTAGGTCCTCTTTCTCCTCCTCTGGGTTCTCCTTGGGAATTAAATTAACCGTGCCCTAGTGGACATTACTTGCCATGCATCTTTTGCCCAGCTAAGAGATCGCGGGTCCTGTGTTGGAGTGTTTAACTAAATAGAGTGTTAGTAAGGACAATAGTAGCCTGGTTATCACGGATATAAAAAGTAGCTGGAGGAAAAGTTGAGATGGTATGAGCACAGAGACCACCAGACCAAACAGTGAAGTCATGTCAATGGAGCTTCATCGACAGTCATCCAGAGGAAGACCGAAGAACTCCTGGATGACTCAATGCTCCAAAATATTGCAGAGAAACGAATGAAAGCGATACCCAGAACCGAAGAAGATACAGCCTGAGAATGAGAGGAGCCGACCCCAACAGCCTACCTAGGCAATGAGTTGGGACAGTGCGAGGAAGAAGAAGATGTATCTCGTTGTGAGTTGTGATACTATGACATCATCAGGAGGAGGTGGAGAAAATAATGTTTTAGCTGTTCAAAACCTGTCACTTAACACGGCTGAAGCCTTTTCAAGCAAAATTTCGATTGCGAAAGGTGGTCTTTCACCGAGTAAATTGAAATTATCTGTCACTCAGCAACAAAGTACAAATGTACATATTTTGACGGCCTCCATCTTAGGTATATTTGCAGCACGTTCCAGAGTGGAAGACACTTTCGCCGTGGTGTACGACCAATATTCAGAATTGAAACGTCGCTTGAACTGGCTTTAGCCGTGATTTTTGACCAGATCTCAATAGCCAGGCACTACTTTCCTATTCCCCATCTCCTTCCCCTTCCTTTTACCTCCAGCCTTACAACATACTCTCACTTGCTCCAAACGGGAGCAGTTGGGATTCTTTGGCGGTATTCACATGAAATGAGAAGTATTACCTATGTACAACGCTGTAGATACGTCCCTACTACTTTTATATAATTATTTGCGAATTAAACATATCAATAATTAAAAGTAGACGTTGGTATATTCACAAGCAATAAAAGTAGGTACCTAAGTACGAAAATCGCTAAACGCAAATATTTTTAAAAAATATCCTCGAATTTACCTGAAGAAAAAATGTGGCCAGGGGTTAGTCAATTACAATAAACATGTTCATTTAATTGCCAAATATGCTGCAAAGAGTGACAGTGTTCAATAAACTATTTAGTTCGTTGACTTGACCACTTTTTTGTATGTTCTTCGAGTCAACCAACATCAGTTACACCAGCGGATGTAGTCTCCTGTGAATTCACTTCATTAAAATGATGCTAGAGCACTTAATGAAGGAAGACGTGCTGAAGGTGTTAAATCTTCCAGTCCATAACGAAACAAGAGTGCTAAATGAACGTTATTTATTATAGCAATTTGATATAAATAGTCGACACAATCCTATTCAGGGTTAGTTCGAAAGCAGTTGTGAAAATTCTACACCTAATGGAGAATATGTACCTAATGCAAAAACAATACCTAATGATTAATGTAACGGTATATTATAATAAGTGCTCCGTATGAACTAAACATGGTGTCTTTAATCTAGATTCTAAAAGAATAATCATGAATGGTGAATCTGGATTACATTTAGAGTCAATTTTGTGGTATAACTGTTTTAAAATTGAGCTTTCGTTTTCGAGTAAATAGAGTCAGAATTTTGGATTTTTTTGGACAAATTTTAAAAAATCGGTCGTTACGGGGGTTACTCTCAGCTGTGTATTGTCCTTTAATTGCATGACCTGGCTCCAACAGTTTACTAACCTTAAAGTTTGCGGAAAGAAAGGAAAAAAATATTGTTTTTTTTTTTTGGATTCTATGATCTATCTGTTGTAGATTTCCCAGTTTGCCGATGATTTTGTAAATGAAAGGATAGTTAATATGCAGGGTGTAAGAGTGTGACAGCACGTACCCGAAGGATTTTAACCGGCGAATCCGAAGCGAAAGCAATTAAAAACTAAAAATATTATTTTCCGTCACACGTCGCAACTGAGTATGCGGTCGTGTGCAGCCAGCACGGGTCACGTGATATGCACTCCATCTCTTTCCAGAAGCATGGTAAGAGAGGAGGGACAGCGCGTATCAGCGCGTAGCAGTGTGATCAGTGGCGACGTGTAAAAACATATATTTATATGTTTTTAATTAAAAAAAATATTATCGGACAAATCAAATCTACTCGTTTTTTTTTACTCCGATGTGCTCAGGAATAGCTGGTTATGAATTTTCATATCGCCAGGCCGTAAAATTTTCAAATTACCCTTGCAAAAACAAGCTTAATTTTTATGCATAATAAAGAAGATAAGGAAAACCGAAACTCTATTTGCCTTACAAACAATACAAACACTTAAGCGATTGGTAAACAAATTTAAGTGCGGTCTGCCTTTTAAACGGGCCCGTTTGTAATCAAACATTTTCAAATATCTAAATTCTTTTTCTTTTTTTTTTTACAATGAACACCTTTAAAATTACTGTAATGATTCACGATTACGGTACGGTGACGGCATAAAAAAGGTAATAAACATACGTTCCTTATCACAAAAATGCTGCAGCTCTTTCAAAAGATGAGATACACAATGATGTACGTAGGTCTGTTTTCTCCAAAGGATAAAGTCATAATTTTCTTACATCTCTCTCACACACGGCTCCGTGACGTCGCCGTAAACCCCTACAATAATGTGACGTGACGATAATACTTGTGAAATTGTGACGATAATTTTGAAAGTTTGGAATATAGTTACTTAGGGATAATATTGAAGTTTGAGTGAATTCCAAAAATTCAAAAATGTCAAATTTTAATGCGATGATAATTTTTTTTGTTCTTAAACATATAATGCTGCAGCTTTATCTTACACACTAAAAAACAACATTCGTAAATGAGGCAAACGGTGAACTGTCTGCACCCAGCAAAGGAAACATACAATTATTATCATACATCTCCCTCAAAATTTAAAGAAAATGAAGCGAAAAAAGACCCGTCACCATGGCTGAGCCGTAATAAGATGTATCTGCTTCATCGAAAGGAAAAGCAGTACTTTGGAAGGTATTTTGTGTGTCTCATCTTATGTCTCACCATTATTTAATATGTAAGAAAGAGCTGCAGCATAACAACGATAAGGAACGTATGTTTATTGCCTTTTTTGTCGTCACGGTACCGTAATCGTAAATCGTCACGTTAATTATAAAAGCGTCTATTAGCTGAACCCGGGCAACTTTGCTAAGTCACCAAACATAGCGAACTACTTGGAGTGACTTATAGCAGAGGTGTTGGTTATCCAATAAATGGTACCCGGGGCGGCAAAACCCATTCCCGTCTCCTAAAATGTAAAGCAAGCAAATTGAGCAGATAATTAATTTCTTTGGTCTGTCTGGAGCATATGAGTCAAAAGTGTAAAGAATATTCCACCTCAAAGTTATCTATTTCTATAACATTATATTTCACGCTTACTTTTTCTAAAGAATGTACTTAACAATACTGAACCGCATAAAATATGGCTTTTAAATGAGGTCTTGACCAATAGGCAATAATTTGATCACGAAACAGCAATAACATCGTGAATAATAACACTTCTGCCTTCTAAATTGCATTTGCCTCGCATTATCGCCGATACGATCACAGATCACATATCTCCAACTATCGGAAAAGTAGAATAGATTATAATAAGCGAACGGTTCGGTGATTATTCCGATCACG
This sequence comes from Glyphotaelius pellucidus, assembly GCA_936435175.1. Lineage (NCBI taxonomy): Eukaryota > Metazoa > Arthropoda > Insecta > Trichoptera > Limnephilidae > Glyphotaelius > Glyphotaelius pellucidus. Next base: position 22,153,290 of record OW386552.1, on the reverse strand, counting down.
ATGATTCCGCACATGGAAAATTCTCGAAACGGATTTTTCTGCACAACACTGATTATTGTACACAGTGAAAATCGGGACACAGGTAATCCGGCATATTTTTTTATAGATTTTAAAATATTGGTGTTTTGAAAATGTGAAATTTTCAAAGTCCGTTGGCGGAATAGTTTGAATAATCAATATAAAAACTCCATAAAATAATGAATTTGTGAGTGAAATTTTTTATGTTGTTTTATATTTTTCTGTTATGAATTTAATTTGGTTCCGCGACTTTTCATCCCGTGACAAAACATCCCCAACAAAATATCCTACGGACAATGCACCCTCAACAAAATATCTATTAAAACCTAACCTAACCTAACAAAAAATTGGGACCAAAATAATACAGATATCCTAAAAATAATAAATTATTGTTATCCGTTTTATTTTTGTCCCATTTTACTATTTTTGAATAATAATTTTTTGTCTTTACGGGATGTCTGTATTATTTTGGTCCCATTTTTTGTTAGGTTAGGTTAGGTTAAGTTTTAATAGATATTTTGTCGGGGGATGTTTTGTCGCGGGTCGCGGGATTTAATTTATTTAATATCTTCAAAATAAAAATAAAAAATTCTTCCACATGTCGTCACTAGTCACTCAGTCAAGTAACCATACAACCCCTCACCCCACCCCTAACTGTCAAATACCTACTGATTTAAAAAAAAAATGTTGAAAAAAAAAAAAAAAAAAAAACGTTACCGAAGACCTAAATTTCACTTTGAATCCATATAATGTCAGAAATCACTAATTAAAGTCAGTCAAGTATGTCCCTTAACACCCTGTATATAGTGTTTTAACTGGATATCTTAAATTACCACCGAAACAAGAAGAATAAATTTTATCTCCCTTGCACGTACGTAATTTTGTTATAAATATAATTTATTTTAATATGTTGTTTTCTTAGGGGTTAAGTCACAAAAAGGAAAGCCATAATTGATTTTATACAACATACAACGAACGCAAACAAATTGACAAAATGTGGACTTCCTGAAAATTAATAAATAAATAACCTGTGCGGAATCATCGGGTGCGGAAAAATCTGTGCGCAATATTCATGTTTCGAAAAGTCATGGTCTGAACAAACGGAGCACCTCAGTATAACGAATATGTTACTGTAACGCTGTACCATTGAATTGTCTACTTCGTGGGGCAAACTCACTTTCGTTTTCTATCGAATTTCAGCCTCATTAAAACCGACGCGGGCCGATGGCTGACTGGATTAAACATAAATCAGGGTATAGTCAGTTGATAGCGTAGGTAAAGCTGATATGGCGGGTCCTATTTCGGTACAAGTGTCTCGAATTGCTCTTGTTCGACCCAATACACGATGGTGAAATAATATTTAGATGTGTTAGTTACTAAATTTAATGCATAACAGAATCATATACCTACATTTTTATTATTTATTTAACACTGGCATTGTTTTCTTATTTATGAAGAAGTTTTCTAAGTGCCAAAAAGAGTTAATTATTAATGATTCTAAATCCCAAAAGACTTGATGTTGGAAATGCGAAACATATATCACCTCTGATAATGAACATCAGAAAGTTATCACTATATATTTTTTAAGTCTTACCTTCACCTAAAAGTAGATATATTCAGCTTAAAGAAGTCGTTCAAAGGGGGCTTATAATTGAACATTTCTATCTCTCATTTCTATCATATCTCTTTTCGCTTTAGTGATAAAAACCTTTAAATTCGCTTGCCACTCTAGATAACAAAACCTGGCGAGTTGAGTGGTCATTGCTAACATGAAAAATGCCACACATTTTAGCCCCCACTGGAAATTTAGCTTGGTTGTAAAAAATACTAAATTTGCCCACGTATCGAAAGCATTTTTTAATGTTTTTTTATGTGATTACCGCACAAGAGTCCCAACTGCTTCCGTCTGGAGCCAGTGTGACTATGGCATCCCTGGAATGTCGTGAGGCTGAAGGTAGTGGGGAGGGGAAGAAGATGGGGAGGAGGAAGGCGGGGAAATACCTGGATATTCAGATCTGGTTACTAAACACGGCTAAAGCCATCTTGTAGCATATTTTGATATTTAAGGAGCATCACATAGGGGCTATTGCATATATTTGTGTATTTTTGAATTTATCTACAATATAAAAAGTTGTTCCCGTTTTCTTTTTACACAACATCATGCATTTTGTCACTGCAATTGCAACTTAAAAACCTTCTCTTTTATTGTAATGCATTATTTTTACTTTAATTTATCTTTATACCTACCATTCATATGATGTTTATTTCTTCAGGTTAATATTTTTTTATTTAAAAACTGTGTCTCTGTATTATAAACTTATCATGTAAAAGCCCATCAGGGCGTTGAAAATTAATAAATAAAATTAAATAAATTTCGAGCAACGTTTCAATTCTGAGTGGTGGTCTTACACCAGGACACTGAGAGTATCCTCCACTATGAAAAACGGTTTAAAAAAAATAATTAAAGATTTGAAAGAAAAAAAGAGCTGTCTACACATTGGCAAAACTCAACTGTAAAATGAAACCTATTTGCATGACTAATTTCGATATAAAACTGCTTTCATCGCGTTTCTGCTACCGCAGTTAGATTGTAATTCAAGCTTATTTTATGCCAGGGCAGTGGTTCGAATTACAAGACTAGCTTCAGCCTTTTTTGCTGATAGTCGTGGTATTTGATTCAACATAACGAACCAAATGCTAAACATTTGAACCAATTCCCACGGCTCGGCGTTTTAGACAATTATCACACATTATTATCAGGCGGAATTTCATAAGTTTTTGTATCAGTTTACGGAGTATAATAAGAGAGCCAGACACAATAAGGCATTCATGATAAGGCGGGGTGATTAAATAATGATATTTTATCGTTAATTGAAATTCCTGGTTGAAAGTAACGGAAATTAATGATCCTTGGCGCTTTGGAGTTGATTACTTGGTTAGATTAATGGACAATTCTATTGTAATGAAATATGAAGGAACTTTCCTGGTACATTTTCAAACATATTTGAAAGTGTTCCAAATAAAAGCGGAAGGAATTGTATTGACTTTAACAGGTGGATTTGTTCGTGGGAAAATACAATTTGGGTTGTAAAAATTTGAGTAAAAGAATGCATTCAGAAGAAAAAGGCTTTAGGCAGAAGTATCGAAATGAAAATCTAGTCTCCTTCAACGGAAGCAATCTTCCGAATAAACCCTCCATTGATATGCTTGGTGTAACTATGAGCTCAGATATGGGGGCTCCATCGAAGTCAGAGTAAAGTTAGCCTCTCAAAAACTGGGCGTACTGTACAGGGCCCGCAGATATTTTAACAGTATACAACTGCTAACCCTGTACAAATCACAAGTGCGCCCCATGGTTGAATTTGGCAGCCACCTCTGGTCTGGAGCTCTAAAATACTTGAAAAATACCCTCGACTCTGTGCAAAAACGGGCGGTCCGTTTGATAGATTCTCCTACCTTAACGAACGAATTGCAATCTTTAGAGTACAGGCGTCGGGTGGGAATGCTATCCATGTTCTACCGGTATTTCAATGGAAGATGCTCTGAGGAAATAGCGTCATTGATCCCTTCGGCACCGGTGCATAGTCGGGAGACACGCCAAACGCGCGCCATATGTACACGGTTGACATTTGTCACATGAGAACGGGTCGTTTTTTCGACTCGTTCTTGAGTTCAACAGCTCGGCTGTGGAACGATTTGCCGGCTTCTGTGTTTCCTCCCTCCTACAACATGGGTCTCTTCAAGACCAATGTTCATTCCTTCCTCTCCTCAAAAAGACCCTCCACACAGCATCCCAGATGACATAGGCCCTGAGGGAAATTATTTTTCTCAGGGCCAATTTTTTATTTTCAAAAAAAAAATCACTAAAAAGAGGATTAAAGGTTCACGCATTCGTGGTAGCCTGGGTGTCGCGGACATAATAGTAAGCTGGAGGAACGACAGTTGAGATGGTATGGACACAAAAGACGAAGACCACCAGATTACACAGTGAAGCAGGCAATGTCTGTGGAGCTTCATCGACAGTCATCCAGAGGGAGACCAAAGAACTCCTGGATGACTCAATGCTCCAAAATATTGCAGAGAAACGGCCTGGATGAAATTGATAATCAGAATCGAAGACAATATAGCCTGAGAACGAGAAAAGCCGACCCCAACAGCCTACCTAGACAATGAATTGGGACAGTGGAAGGAAGAAGAAAAAAATAAGATATCATGTTACATATATAAAAGAAAGTGTATAATGTGCGTGCAGCTAAAACTCAGGAACGATTTCCGGTACGATCAAGGGAGTTATAGGGTGTGGTAGCCTTCTATTCCCCATCCGTGAAAAAGATTCCCGTTTTTACCTGAATGGCGTGCTTCTGAAGATATAAGGGCTATAAGGCTACACATTTCTAGAACAGTCCAGAAAATTCGAGAGCATTTCACGACATACCGAACAGCCCGAAACATCCTGGAATGTTTGGGAATAGTCTGGAACGTTTGGGAACATCTTAAATCGTTGTGGAACATTCCAGAACACTCTAGGATGTTGTGGAATGTTTTGGAACATTGTTGACTCCTCCAAGCCTTTTTTGTATGGGTGGGTGGATCCATCGAGGGTTCAAACGTCAGTTCAATCAATTGACATCAACTCTCTGAGCGAAATCGGAAACCTACCCCATCTAGTATTAAAAAAAGCTATAAGTAGGCGGGTGGAAGAGAAACGTTTAAAGTTAGACACGTGGTCAAACCTTTTTATATTAATAATTAACTATTAAGAGCTTTAATTACTACATAAATCAAGGAATTTAGTTTATTTTACATAAAATCTCACATCATACACTTTAAAAATACTTGGAAGGATCAATTTACCTGGACAAAAAAGGTTTCAAAATATAATAATCATTTTAATACAATTTAGTGCTCCCGCCAACAACATAACCTTTTGTAATTTGATATGAGCGATTTAGAAATTCAACTCAAGTTACAAAAATAAAACGTTGTGTATTTTATGAGTCCCTATTGATTTCCATTAACTTCTTTAAAAAACATAATCAAAAGGTACCTATCCCAATTTATTTTATTTATTTATTTATAGCTTCTTCACAAGTTTATTCATTTAAGCATGTAATTATTAACCCCACTAGGGTTCGCCTGTATCGGGGTTAATAATTTTACAAGTTATTCAAAATTGGTTTGGTCATAAACAAACAGTTGAAAAAGCAAAATACTAAAATTAAAATTTTTAACCTCACTTGGATGTAGGTTAACAATTTTATAAAAATACACAAAATAATACAAGTATTGAAAGATAATATTGTTACAATAATATTTCTCGCAGAATATAGGCCTCTACTAAGCTGTAGGAACTAATATTTTAAATGTGAAAAAGTAGGGTGACCATGTTTTGAAATCAGCTTTGAAATAATATTTTTTTTTGTAAGCTATTTACAACCTTTAATATTTAAATTGTTACTAAAAAAAAAATATTTTTGCAGGGCATTAAATTAATATTTAAATCCGGTTCTGTAATTTTATCCAAAACAAAGCTTTTTATGTTTTGCTAAACGGTTAATTAATTAATATGTAATAGTAAGTTAAGTCATAATTCATCCCTTCCACTGCGGTGCAAGGAAGGTGTTCGATGTTCCGAAAGAGCACGGCTGGAAAAGTCAAAGGGACTCCCTCAACCATTCTCTCCCGATCCGGCCTGCCATGCAGCTGGTGGGCCGATGCATCCGCCCCAAAACCTCACTCCATGAGCCCGACCCGGCCCGGCACCCCTGCTAAGAATCACTTGGGGTGATCTACGGCAGAGGTGTTGTCCAATAAATGGTTCCCGGGGCGGCGGTACCCATACCCGCCTTCCAAATTGGAGGCGGATATGGGTACCTAATGGCGGGTACTCTGACAAATCTACCTATTACGAATGCCAAACGAAAAGTGAATGCTCTCATTCCTTACCATGATAAACGTAAAAGAACACATTCCTCTTGATCTTTTGAGAATTTGAGAAAACACGTCTAAAGTTTTTTTTTAATTTCAGCATTCATACGAAAATAGTCACTGAACGTAGGTAACAGCTACCTACATAATACATGCACTCGTGTAGTATTTGTTCAATGTGTAACTAAAACACCGCTTATCGGTTGAGAAGTGTTTTTTTTTTATTTATTTAATAAATTTAAAAAATTCATATTTTACAAAACGATAATCTGTATTCTATAATTTGAATTGCGTTAAATTTCTCAGTTTTCACCTTAGTAAGACAAGTTATGTACATTCCATGAATTCACGGGTAACAAACTCTAGTGAAGAAATAATTTGTTTATAATATAAAAGCGAGAATGCTCGTATAATATTCTTGTAATGAAGGTATCACTTCCAGCGTGAATGTTGTACCTGTTTCCTGATAAGTGCATAATTTTACATAAAATTAAACGGCGAATTAATTTCATAATTCTGCTCGAGATGCTCTAACCAAGAGCTTGGTCTCAGCTCACAGCATCATATTATTATATAATTTACCGCATTCCTGTTGACGTATTCTATAAACGTTGAGTGACTATCGCTAGGAAAATGCTAAGAAAGAAAGCAAAAGCTTTACTTAAATCTATTAATGATATTTAAGAGAGCCCTGATTTACTACGCCTAATGAATTCAATATATTTACAAGAACTGATCGATCAACACCTATCAACAATATCAGGACTGATTTCTTAAAATACTCAGATTGCATGCGATTGGCAATACTTTCTCAACGTGTTCCACTGCACGGAATACAGTTATAAGAAGGCTGTAATAACATATCTCAATAATAATAATCAATGTTACCATAATACCATTCTTCTGCACGGATTCTATGTAATGTAAAAAGCATATTTTACTTAATTACATGAAGACACTATGAGCGAAACTCAATCGAAAATCTGGAAACAGAAAAATCAGAAAAAGATATTGGCACCTCTGGGACTCGAACCCAGGACCTCTTTACTTTCCGGGCGAGTGCTCTTGACCACTGAGCTAAGATGTCGATATCCAATTCGGTCACTTTTAACTGTACCATACTTCGACTAAGAACCACCCATATTATCTTCATTTTCTTAACGCGGGTTTGAATCTTGCAATCATACATAAAGATGGCAGCCAATAAAAATATGCGATATATAAGAAACATGTCATAGGTACCCATCATGAAATGTACTTAATAATTGTAAACTGTTTTCACCATTGTAACTAATGTACTGTTTGTTTCTGTTTATAAATAAAATAAAAATAAAAAATAAGTGAACAGCGGCTTCCTTGGCGAAGAGACCCCAGAAAAGAGCTGAGAGTCTGAGTCTCAGTTCCTTCACAATCTTTTTTTATAAGCATATCAGGCAATTTAATGTATTATTAATTTTTTTATTGTACGCAGCGAACGTTAGTGTTTTTAACGCGCAAACATACTCAATAAAGTGATGTACAAACAAATTTATTTCATTTAAATTGTAAAACTTTTAAGATCGACGACCCTTTTCGCATAATTTAAATATGTTTACAACAAGAAATAACAAATAAACAAGTTATGGGTACCAAATGTAAAAATAGTGATGAAAAACATAACATCTTTATGGTTTTCGGCTTGCTTATTTTCGCACGGGGACCCGGACCGGTTTCATCTCGCTGCAGTCAATATTTAACACACTTTATTTGCGTACATTTTTTAATATGTGGGCATAAAGGTGGATGAAATTTTTCTTCTAACCGAGAAAACCAAACTTGAAAATCCACTACTTTTAAAAATCAAAATTATTTTGACTTCAAACTATCAACAGCCGTATATGTATCATAGCTTATTAAGAGGAACGCATGCGCGGCACATTTTGGCCCGTTTCATACAAATCTTAATTCTGGATTTGAGATTAAAATACCCAACCAATCTGAAAAATTATTTTTGTAATCAAAAGGTATATCAAATATCTAGAACGGATGTTTGCTATTTTATTTTTGCTTTAAATTATAAGATATAGGTCATTAAAGATTTTAATGTTCCACGATTTTAGGGGCAATTTGGGCAATTATTTGTGGGTAAATGAAAAACAATAAAAAAATCATTTACTCACAAATAATCGTCTAATAATCCAAGTTTGCTCTAACATCTTGAAATACTAAAATCTTTAACGGCCTATATCTTGTAATTTAAAGCAAAAATAAATAAAGTAGCTCACATCCGTACTAGGTATTTAATACACCTTTTGATTACAAAAATAATTTTTCTTTTTGGTAGGGTATTTTGATCTCAAATCCAGAATTAAGATTTGTATGAAACGGGCCAAAATGGACCGCGCATACGTTCCTTTTAACCTAACTAATATAGGTTTTAATCATTGATGTTTTTTTTTCTTTAAGCAACGAAGTTAACGCAACGGGTCCATTTTTCCATATGTTTTCTAGGTACCAATATATTACACATTATTTCTCCATAGAAATAGATCATGAAAAGAAACATAATTTGGCTTCGGATTTGTGGAACCCGATCACTTGAACCTTTCGTTTTTATTCCTAACCTGGGTAGTCAAGGGCTATTATAATTCCGGTCGCAACCATTCCAAATGGCTCAATCTCGTAATGGAGCGAGTGACGTACGGTTGGAATGTGACAAGAATTATCCAACAGAGCTTTTCAAACTGCACCAATATTTGAAATGAAATAATAATAATAATAATAATAGTGTTTATTTCAGCCGAACTAGATTGACAGCCGAAATAGATTGCACTTTTAAACAATTTCGCTACTCGCAACAGGACATAAGCACCCCAAAAATAAATAACGAAATTGGACGTGAAAATCTAAAATCGTTTCCAAAGAAAACTCCTTCGTTTCTCGTGTTTTTCTTTATTCTATGCTTCTAAATGGCTTCTAACAGTTTGCTGATGATGTTTTTTTTTTGTTGGCGGGTTGTTCTTTTTAACCTATAAAAAGTTGTCTCCATCAGTTAATGGAGAAAAATTCAACAGAATTAATTACCAATATATTATTTTTTATTATTACTTTAAAATCTACCGTACTAAAGACGGTATGTGTAGTAAAAATTACGTTATGGAGTTGTAAATCCTCGTGATGGAAGTGTATTTCATAGAAATCATAGTTGTCTCCCGTCACCTCGACTTACGTATATTCTATATGTTACAAAAAAATCATATGACGGCATAAAATATAAAACTATTTTTTAACTCCAAAAGGTACAATCTATCAAGTAACAGCGATTATTATTTTTTATGATGTTTAATAAAATATTTTTAAAAATCTCAAAAACTTGTCTCTTACAACTGATGTTTAAGTACGTTAATTCTGTCACGCGGGTTGTCATTCGAAATAGGTATACACGCAGCTCGTGTTTGTCACCCCTGACAGGCGTTTTAGGCCTCCTTCCCCCCTTGCTACAATTTCCCCTCTGAGATCCAGAGAGAATTCATTCATAGTAAAAAAAACTCCTCACTTTAGGTGGAAATGTGACAGAGTGGTATAAGTTATGTAGGTTAAAAAGAAGATCAACCCCGGCGCGTTTTAATGAAATAAAAGGTTTAGTTTAATCGTCTTTTATCAACAAATTTTAATGCTATTCTCTTGAAAATTTGGTTCTCAGGCAGATCACAGCTGCTTCCCGGTTGGGACAGAAGGTTTGAGAAAGGGTGATAATTTTGTTAATAAGGGGACAATCTGAACTGGTGTTGCTTATTCCTTTTTTAACGTTATTATTCCTGGCGGTACGTAATAGTGAAACATTAGCCACGGAATTCAATGGCCTTTCTTCCGCTCGGTCCCATACAGGTACAGTCATTAACGTCGGCGTTAAACCGAGGAATAAGTTGTAGCTCGCCGCTAATGGACGATCTCAAAAACCCCAATGTGACCCTTTTTGACAAAACGTGTCGCTTTTTGCTCTTGAAAGGTTAAAATAGTCATGGTATTTTGCTGCTATAAAAAGAAGATGAAAAGATTTGGGCTGATCCCAAATATTCCAATTAAATTTTGGAAAATAGCATTTTAAAAACCTCAACTGATTTAAAATATTGCGTGATGTTTCGTATTTATCCATGTTTTTTTCCTTAGTTTTTAACCTGTTTACAGATAACCTTTTTTGAGATTTATGTATTCGCTCACAAAATTGCAAAATTCTTGGAATTTTGCATTTTTGTGATTGGACTTATAATTAGGCAAACTTTGAAAAAGCACTCTAACATCACTTCATTTATGTATATGTAAATGTGTACGCTAATCGGTGTTGTCAAAATCTTTCCTCCGACAGGGCATATAATATAATTAAAAAATTGGTTGTCTGTAAAGTCGGTTTACGGACGATAATTTTACGCGATAACGACGCTAGCCGAATGCTTAGGCCGATCGTGCCTCTCTATCGCTTGTTCCGCGCTCTCCCTGAACGCTTAGGCCGAACGCTTGTTCCGCGCCCTCGCTTGTACGCCCGGCTCAGGCGGAACGTGACATCGTGACAAGGAGTCATGCTTTTGACGTGATAAAATAAATCGATGAACGCCGGCCGCATTCACGTAAAAGTATGACTCATTGTCACGCTGTCACGATGTCACGTTCCACCTGAGCCGGGCGTATAAGCGAGGGCGCGGAACAAGCATTCGGCTTAAGCGTTCAGCGAGAGGCACGATCGGCCTAAGCGTTCGGCTTAAGCGTTCGGCTCGTGACGTTGTCACGTAAAATTATCGTCCGTAAAACGACTTTACAGACAAACAATTTTTTTCGTGAATGCGGCCGGCGTTCATCGATTTATAAGACGTTATCACGTCAAAATTAGAACAGTTTTAGTGATTAGTTACGAGGGGCGGCTGAAAAGTTTTAGGCCTAAGGTATTAAAAATGCTGATAGAAATGCATAAATAATTTATTTTTCAATATTATCTCCCTCTAATTCAATACACTTCCTACATTTATTAAAAAAAGCTTTTAACCCGGTAAAAAAATATTCACCGTCTTTGCCTTCAAAATGTTCATTTACGGCCGCCTTCATTTCCTCGTCACTTGAAAATCTCCGTCCTCGGAGGTCCTTTTTCAAAATGGAAAAAAGGAAATATTTGCTAGGGGCCAGGACTATAGGGTGGGTGGTTTATTTCTTCAAATCCTGTTTCGGCGAGGGCACGGCTTGCAACTCTGGCAGTGTGGACGGGCGCATTGTCTTGCAAAAACAGGACTCCTTTTGCCAGTTTGCCCCTCCTTTTCTCGACAATCACTTGACGAACCTTTGTCAACAATGCGGCATAATAGTTGCCGTTCATTGTAGTATTTTTGAGAAGGTAGTCGATGAACAAAATTCCTTCACAATCCCAAAAACAGTGGCCATGAGCTTGGATGCCGATCTTTCCACTTTGAATTTCCGTGGCGGCTTTTCTCCCTTTTCTATCCACTGCATTGATTCTTGTTTTGGGCGAGAGGCCGAACAAGGCGAGAAAAACATCGTCAGGATTATCGCCACAGATGTCCAAAAACTCCTCCGAAGTTGTGACGCGACGCTGCTTGTCAAGCGGCGTGAGCATTTTCGGCACTCATCGCGCACACACCTTTTCATGTGCAAATGATTATGCAAAATGTCACCGATTCATTCTTTGCTAATGCCTATGGCTTCAGCTAACTGCCACAACTTGATTCCAGAAAAACTTTTTTCACTTTTTTAATGTTTTCTTCGGTAACGGCGGTGTTTGGGCGTCCCGACCTGGGATCATCTTCAAGCGACTCCGTGCCGTGTTTGAATGCACGGCTCCAACGTTTTATGATGGCAAATGAAGGTGCTGACTCCCCATAAACTGCAGACATCTCTTCAAATATTTCCTTTGGCGTTTTGTTTTTCTTTGTGAGGAATTTTATGACAGCTCTGTACTCCAATTTCGTAGAAAGCACTGATGAGTCAGACATGGTGATGTTTAAGGTTCAATTACTAAAAATATAATGATGCTAATGACATGAAACTTGGTATTTATATTATTTAGAATACCCTAAATTAGTGGTGTGCAGCGCTACTCATTAGTGATGATCATAGGTACTTAGGCTCGAAACTTTTCAGCCGCCCCTCGTAGATTCCGAGTTCTGAGATTAGAAAAACAAAACCACAAAATTTTATATTTTGCTTTAAAAGAAGCAAACCATGTCGGACACTATTTAAACATATAAAATATTAATAATTCATGACACGTAACAAATCTCGATAGTACGATTACTGTTGTTTTTCAATTTTAACAAAGGGTTCACCTTTGATCCTTGGGGGATGCCGCATTGTTCACAGCAATCGTGTAACGTTATTAAGCCGTCAAAGCAAGATTGCTATTGACTGATGTCCGTGTAAAAAAAAAACATTGAAGGAATGCACATTACGTGATCATAATATCCAGTTTGAGTTCTCTCAATCTGAACGCACGATATTAGTTATAAACTTGTTCAAATCGTGAATCGACGTTCGCGGCGGGTTTCGCAAAATTCCTAAAGTGCTTAGTACCAAATGATTGTTTATCAGATTTATATGATAGACCAGTCAATCATACATAACGGCCACATTAAACTAAACGATCTATAGTTTTCTTTTCTATTGCCCAGGTATTTGCGAGATGAATAAACTGTGTGGGTTTCGTAATGGCAAGAATCACTTATTGGTAAGTATTCAAACTGGACTGGATAAATAATATATCACTCTTTTTAACCCTTCGAATAATGAGAAAATAATATCTATGAACCTTTGCCTGTTAAGATTTGAGCACAAAATTCCTGGTTCTTCCCACGCATTTTTAATGTTACTTTTTATTGGCTATTTTTTAACCTTTTTGCAAAAACAAATTTTTTTCTAAAGTCTAGATAAAATAAACTTTTCGATGTATTTATTAGAAATCAACATTTTTGTTTTAAAATATTAAAATTTTGATATTGAAAATGTAAATTAGCTCAAAAATACTTACCTGGGGATTCCTCAAAAAAGTACATCAAATAAAATAAAACGAAAAATTTTAAATACAGATTCGTTTTTTTAATAAAATTTGTGATAAAACTGTCACCTCACTTTTTATGACATTCATACAATTTTATTTTTAAATTAAGTGTTTGTTACGTCACAAATTTGCGCAAAATAAAATCGTCACTTATGATCGGATTTGTAAAATATCTGACCAATATAGCTCGTATATTCCTAAGGCAATAAGAAGCATTATTTCATTCGCTTTCTAATACAAAAGAAATCACAAATGTTTGCCTGACAGTAAAAGAGATATCTAACTTTTAATAATGCCCGGTCGCTCTGGGACAATCTGGGTCTCCTGTTATTATAACGGCATATGATGTTTTGGGACAACTTGGGTCTCCTGTGATTAGACGGGTTAAGCCGTATTGGAATGCGGATTATATGTCATACGAAAAAATTCAAAAAATCAAACGAAGCAATTCTATCGAAATTTTTAAACAATGTAAACCATTTGCTTTATTTACATTCTTGGATGCGTGTTCAACGTCTATATTCTATACTTACTTAATATTATAAATGCGAAACTTCGTGTGTTTGTTTGTTATGCCTTCACGCATAAACCAATAAACCGATTTTAAAAATTCTTTCAAAAATAGAAAGCTAAATTATGTGCAATTAATATAGGCTGTATATAATGGTAAGTTCTGGCGTTATGAAATTATAAATATGAATATATTATATTTATTATACGTTTTCTGTCACTAACAAAAGCGAGTTATTGCTAACGTCAGAAGAAAATCAAAACAAATCGTTGCCGTAGAAACGATTTTGATGATATATTTGAATAAGGCGTCGTAGTTAATATTTATCTCTAAAAATGAATCGCTGAAATGTATGTTCGAGCATAATTTCCGAACCACTGCACCAAATTGGATAATTCTTTTTTGTTGTGTTTTTTTTATTTTGTATAAAACTAATGGTGAGCTCTGGAATTATGAAATTTGCAAAAGGTGGCAAACGAGCTGTTTGAAAACTGAATGTACCGGAACTGAATGTATGGAATGCGGGAGGGGAGAAGGGAACGAGACGAATGGGAAAGGACACGCAGGGAGAAACAATTTCTTTATTAAATGGCATAGCAACGCATGCCGGGTACCAGCTAGTAGTATTTTAAAACCGTGTTATATACATTTATTTAAAATCGTATCCTAACACAACGGTAAAGCTGTTTTTGTATGGATCATTAAACTTCGCAATAAATATCACAACGGTCAGTCTAGCAGTACCCTTAGAATCAATTTACTAACCATCACTTCATTTCTTCGCAGAGATATGTAAAAGGATTATGGAACTCTACACTAATCTGTTTTGCCACTTGCTACACATTTGCTTTCGTCCACATGATTGTTGCCGTGAGTCATGATCCGTTCAAAGAATATTTTTTTAACTTTTCATGTTTAAATTATTTCAACTATTTGCTGATCGTAATATTCTACGAATCATAAAACTGTCAGAGATTTGTTGCGCTAGAATACTTTAAACGCCTGTAAAAGAATGTTAATGCTTAGTTCACACTGAGCTATATATCTGCGAGCAGATATCTGTTGATTCGCGAGCGCTTATCTTTTGTCCTTTCACACGAGGCTATCAAATATTTCTTCCTGTGGTAGGAGAGGGGGTCAGTCGAATTAGGGAGCGGCAACGGAACGCATATTTTTTGTACTGAAATCTGTCAACTTGACATTTGTCATCCACGGGTCTAGGCAGCTCCGTAATTACAATGACCCCCTCACCTGTTTTAGTCGGAGAAGGGGAGAGTTATCTTCTGGGATATCGCGTCTGAAGTGGTTACATCTGAGATGTGTATTGTCTATGATTGATCTGCGCTTCAAAAAGGTTAGGTGTGAAGGGATTGTATGGAGAGCGTTATTTGGCGTGCTATGATCTTTTATATTTGATAGCGAAGTGTGAACCAGCTTTAAAGCCTAACATGAAAATACTCATCTCTTAAATTGATGCTACTTTACATGCTACACTCTGCAAATGATGATACTTTTTCAAATAGTCAGACAAATCAACGGATAGACTCTAATCTTGCATTAAAGATCTTATCACAAATCATCATCAGGTTCACAGAAATTTCCGGTTAGTGATAATTTCATTGCCCCATCAGTATCATTTCGCCTAATTTGTAATACCAACATCACATAAATAGAGAGTAAAAGTATCATTAAATTAGTGGAATGGCTGTTGAATTGTTTACCAAACGGCACGGCCGTTATGCTAATGTAGTGAAATCAAAACCGTTTTTAGGCTTAACAAAGTCTGCGTCCGAATAAATCATAATTAGCATTCAGTGTGCGCTCTTCCCGATGAAATAACTGATGGGTATGCATCACAAAAGTGTCTGATAAGACCAAATGGCTGAGGATCTTTTAATGTTCTGTAAAATGAGAAAGACGGAAAAAAGGATACCCTCAGTGAAATAATTAGATCTATCCAATAATGTTGTGAACTATTTACTTTGGGAGGCGTGTATAGTTACCGCCGCATCGTGAAGCATTTATTGGATAATCAACACCTCTACCTATATAAGTCCAAGAGAGTTCCCTTGGTGACCGGGTTCATCGGTTGAGGAAGACCCTTTGGCCTCCCCAACCGGACTCTCTCGACCCGTCGCCTTGCACCACACTGGGAGGGATGACTTCACTGACCTCCAGAGTCCTACCACCCCTCATACTGCCATAGGTCACCCCAAGTGGTTCGCTACGTTTGGTGATTTAGCAGGGGTGTCCGGGTTTGTGGGGTGAGGTTTGTCTAGGTCTTGGAGGTAGATGACCAGGACACACTGAACCCCAGATTCCTACCCACCCCTTGAACCCTTTTCCTTCCCAGAACTCTTCTTCCTTTTCTTAAAAAAAACCCTCCACTCAGCATCCCCAAAGATGACATAGGCTCTGAGGGAAATTATTTTCCTCAAGGCCTCCTATGTGGAGCTCATGTAAAAAAAAATACGCTTTTCCTTCCCAGAACTTCCTCTTCATCTTTCATTTAAAACACCCTACACACACTATCTTCAAAGATGACATAGGTCCTGAGGTAAAGTATTTTACTCCTGTGCCTTATACAGGGGAATTATTCCCGTGGGGAATTAATGTTAGAACAAAATGCTCAATCACTTCAAAAATACAAAAAAATTAGCATTAAAAAAATGTACCACCGGATTCTAAGTTTGCGGACTCAAAACCCAGATTGGGCAAATACTGAGGTCTTTCAAACACATAATAGAATTTTGATCGTTACATGCCCTGGCGAGAGACTACAATTCAGCACTCTCTACCTCCCTCTTTCCCTTCTCCATCAAATCACCTCTTCATTCGGTCAATCAAAACACCTCATTTTGGAGGAGCCACCATTCCAATAGATTGGACTATTGAGTTCAAATGTTTTACAAAATTTTGTAAAAAGATCATCGAACATAGAAATAATTGTTGAAAAAAATCTCATCGTACGTTTCATGTCCAGTAAAATTAGCATCTTTCTAATATGATTTAAAATTTGAAAGTTTTTATACATGCAACTGATCCTCCATAACAATGACTCTTCCACCTCGGAGGCTGCCCCAGTGACTGACCTGTCAATCGCGATTACTCGCTCATTGTTTTATTTTCCGCTTACAAAACAATATTATTATTACAACGTTCACAGTTAATCGCCGGCTCTTCTCATTAAGAGCCCAGCAGAGCAATCGATTTTGTCGAAATTTGCCAAAATAGTTAAAAAATTAGTCGCTTGTGTCGCCCTCGTCGCATTTTTAAGTGGATTCCGCAAAATGTTATTGTACTTTGTTACTTGACACGGATTTGACCCCAGTATATCTGCTCGTAAAATCCCGAGTTACAACGATCATTCCCGAACAAAAATTAAAAAACGACAAATACATCTTTGCCGATTTCGTGATCACTAGATTTCGATTTTTCCCTATAAAGTGGGGAAATTTCCCCTGAGATTCCCTATTACTATGAAAAATAATTTAAAAATAAAATAAAAAAACTGTTTTTTTAATCGGCGGATATTCACGATTCAAATAGTATGATTTTAAAAATAAATTGCAAAATGTTTATGGGGTTTCAACACCACAATCTACGTTTATTTTTAATTTTAAAAATATAAACGACAACTTCTTTAAAAATCTGCATCTTCTCATTATAAAATTAATATTGGAGGTGTATTAATTAATTTTACATGTTTACTAATATTCCCACATTTTACAATATTTACACAATTTCCCATAAATTCTGGGAATTTTTCTGAAGGCTTCCAACCCAGAACACCTGCATGCGCTGAGCGTGTCACTTACTTCTGGACTGTTAGGGCTGTCACAACATGGAAATATAAACACCGCAGAAAAATAAACTTATTTATTTGAAATTTTAGGTTTTTACAGTAAGTAGCCATAGAAAAAAAAAACAGTTTTTATAACACGAAGAAGAAAAAACATAAAACTCACTTCAATACTAATCAGCGATTATTATATTTTAGTATGGTTATGTATTATTATTACTACTTACTATGAAATATAGAAATTTTGCTATGCGCTGTATATAATGATTAATTATATCACTTTTATGTAAAACGCCTTTTAGGCTTATAAATAAATAAATATTTCAGATTCCAGTCTAGAGTATCATCGACATAGCATAGTAACTATCTTGTACTGGTACTGCATGTAACTGTCTAGTAACAATCTGATTACACGAAGACAATCGCTGAAAAAGTCGGGGACGCCCGAGGAAGAGATGAATCAAATAATTATTTGTTTGTGAAACAAATGTAAAAAAGAACTTCTTCAATTATTAGCAATAATATTATTTCCACCTTAAAACTACACCCAGTTTTCAGGTATACTAGAATTCTCAACCTCAAAACTTTGTACCAAAACATTTACAACCCCGAACCACTCCGGGTATTTTTACACGTGTACTGAAAAAGATGATGAACTTATTTAAATTTGTTTAAAACCAAGGGCGCATTTAATAGCTTAGTTAAATAATTTATGAATAATAATAATATATTACGAATAATTATTAAGAAATAAGAATAATAATAATCAACCATTTATTTGCACAGCCCTTGTGAACAAGTTTGAAGTTTGAAACCTGACACTCACTTTTTAATAAAATAATATATTAGGACCCTTGAAATACTTACATACTTCGAAATATTAGGACGACACGGATATTTATTCATTATAAACACCCTGATGAGCTTTTACAAAGTGTTTATTTTTAAATGATTTACTGTCTGAAATGACGACATCGAAAAATATTATAAAGTTAGGTACAGATCTGACTCTCAACTATTTAATAATAATAATAATTGTATGATTCGTATAGCGCCGTTTTAGTGAAAAATCACAACGGTGTTTGCTCGATCGTTCCATGTCTTCTCCGGACTTCTTTTACCATTCACAATCGCGTCATATCCTCTCTTTACACTCTTTTCTTCGTTTTTCGGCTCTACGATACATTAATATTGATTAAATTAACTATATAACATATCAAGAAAAAAATAAAGCAATATTGTTTTGGCCATCGCTTATAACAGCTGTTTTGCCTACCCAAGTCATCGCCAAAACAATAACTGTTGTTTTACGCATATAATTAAAAATAACTTCTTTAACAGTAATGTATTTTTTTAATTGGCAAAGTTTTTTTGATACATATTAAGTAGGTACATACATAATAATATAAAATACAAGAGAGTAACAAAAAATCCCACAAAGGCGAAGCCTGTGCGTGAGTATTATAGTAAGTAGATATTAAACAGTAGTGGTTAAAAAAAAAATTGAACAAATCGGCATTTAGCAAAAAATTGGGTTTATTTTAGTTTTTATTACATCTGGGCTCTGTTTTTAGAAAATATTTTTTGTAGAAATTGACATTTTTACGTTGAGTTTCACATATTTCACACTTTACAGTTTTTGAAGAAGCAAAATTTCGAATTGTTTGCTGTTTGATGTTTAGGAATCCTTTATGAATATGAAAATTTTAAAGATAATATTAAAAATATTTTTAAAAAGCGCGATAAACAAACACAAATAAATAAATACAATAATTAAAAATCATTTCGTAAAACCGAGAGATGACTGTACTCCGTGCTTTTACCAAATATTCGAACATTTTTAGAAGGGAGAACGTGAAAAGGACTAATTTGTTCCGGGCGCGGCAGTTGATATGATTGTCTCTTTTCACATATTACCTTCAAATCGGCCACATTTGGGTCCCTGTGCGAAGCTACCAAGCCAAGATGTAAAAAGGTACAAGTTGCTGGATAATGTCACGTATTCGCCACTTTCGTTACCTAATTCCTTTTGATATAACTCCTTCTAAATTATATTCTTCATACAAATACGCTAATAGTAGTGAACACGTAAAAAAATATAAGCATATAATCGTCCGTGTCCTTGCCGCGCACGTTTTCGACTAACTTTTTGACATGCTTCCTTCAAATTACGCGAACAATTTCTATCGCTTGATTTGATTCCTCTAATGTATATGTATTCTATCTTAGCACAAACACACAAAAATATTTTCAACACTACCTTACAGAACATAGCGCCGCAGACGACCGCTCGTGGCGAAAGATTTTCGCGTAATGAAAGTAAATCGAAGATGTCATCGTTTTTATGTCTTTTGGGTGCATAGAAAAATTATGTATTACCCAATACATCACCGTTTTTTTTTAATTTAGTTTATTAATTTTATAGGTAAAGTACTGTTTTATTAGGAAATATTTTTAATTTGCAAAATTATTTGTTTTTTAGTACAAATAAATGGTATTAAACACCGTTGATTTACGTAGTTTAAAAAAATTAAAATACGTCATTATTAAGCTACATTTTAAAAATATATAAATGGGGTGGTATAGGCCAAGATGTTTTCTATTACAATTAATTTTTTATAATTTTTTTTCATATTGTATATGATTGTAGATGGAAAAAATCTGAAGGTCGATTGACGATTTATTGAAAACTGACATTTTATAAACTGTTTTAAAAGTAAGACAGTATTTTTTATAAATATTTAATTTAAGCTGGTGGTATAAAACACACTTGTATCTAAAAAAAGAAGTGTGTAATTTTTTTTTATTTTGTCTCTGTTATGTGCACGGGTGATTTTAAAGACACGCAAACAACATAAAATATTGAAAATCCCTCGTGCTCTCTTAAGAGTCTAGGAGGACAATCGATTTTATCAAAATTTGCCAAAATAGTTAAACTTTGTGTCGCTTGTGTCGCCCTCATCGAATTTTTAAATCAATTCCACCAAAAGCTAATGTACTTTTTACTTCAAATAAGTTAGATCCCAGTATCCGCTCGTAAAAACCCGAAGATTCAGCGATCATTCCCGAACACAGACTAAAAACGGCATATTACATGTTGGCCGTATTCGAGGATTGCCGAATTTCGATTTTTCCCTAGAACGTGGGGAAATCTCCCATGAGATTCCCTATTTAGTTGAAAAAATAATTGTAATATATCTAATAATAATCTAAGACTAACGGATATCCAAGATTCAAATAGTATGATTTTAGAATTAAATAGGGAGTTGTTTACTGGTTAATAAATAACACTACATTATTTAATGTTGTTTTTAAACGTTAAAAATATAAATGTCAAAAAGTTTTATAAAATCTACTTCTTCTCAATATGAAGTTAAAATAAGAGGGGTATTGATATATTTTTTGTGTTAATAATATTCCCATGTAAAGTATTTTTCCATAAATATTGGGAATTTTTCTATCAACTTTTATCCCTGAACACCTGCAGTTACGAGCGTCTGGCACTGTCTACGACTGGTGCCTATGCCAATTTTGAGGGCTGTCAAAACATGGAAATATAAAACACATTTGAAAAATACATTTATTTATTTAAAAGTTTATGTTTTTTGCAGAATAGAATAAAATAGTTTTATTACTTTAAAAAAAACACAAGCTTCAATACATAACCATGATTTTAGTATGTTTTTTGTTATGTATAATTTTTAACATTTCCTACAAAATAAAGGTATCTTCCTATGTTCGCAATATACTAATGATTTATTATATCACTTTTTAGGCATATGAATAAAAACATAATATTAAAAATTCTTCCAAAATTTGATAGGTAAGAATTATTCAACAAAAAAAAGGAGAATAATGTGTATCCCTGGTTGGAAATTATTTATTAATTTAGTTCTATTAATGTCCTAGCGGTATTTAACAAACATTAAAATTTTACAATAAATTATATAGTAAATTATATACTGGTTCACTACTATTATGGATAATTTGGGGGAAAGCCCTTACAAACACCTACTTGTACACAAACATACCACAAGATTTAGAAAAGGAAAGGGCCTAAAAACTCCTCGAATATTAAATAAATATGGAAGCCGTACTCTTGAATATCTAATACCAGTGATTTTCAATAAAATCAATAAAAACATAAAATTTGAAAAAAATGAGAGACTAAGTCCTAAAATGATAAAACTATGGTTAATCTTTGAATATCTTAATATAGCTGCCTACATATCTTTTATTAGATAGGTATATTGAAATATCTTATATGTTTATAGTTGTAAGTTAAATTATCTAATAATACTATGTGATCTATTCTAATGTTTCCTTAAAACTATAAATGTATTTACAAATATTTTCTTAGATATTATATTAAGAATGTTTAAATTGTTAGAACCTGCAGACAAGCTGCCATATGACAGCTTTGTGGGTCTACTCAAATTCTTGTACAAAATGTTCTCTGTAATTTTAATAAAAAAAAGAAAAAAATAAAAAAAAAGTACCAATGAAAAAATAGTTTTTTCTCATTAGGAACATAATACAGGGTAATAGACCGAATGTAAATTGCCGGTATTAGGTAGATAATGCACTTGTTTTGCACAGTGTTACAAAATGGTACATAGTTTAGGTACAGTACGCGCCAAACTTAGATGTCGACCTGAAATTGATACGATCTATTATTGCGCAGATACAGTGACAGCAAAAGAAAAAGAAAAAACATACGAGTACGTGCGACAGAGAAGGACGTGGGCAGGGAGGCTTGCCGGGTTTCGTTACTTAAATCCGCTTATTGCGACGTTTTCTGTATCAACGTCAGGTAGGCATTAAGTTTGGCGCTTACCACACAAGAAATTCACATCTAAACAAAATAAAAATCTATACAATAAAAACGTTTTGGTAGTACAAGCATAAGAAACATAGAATCAGAAAACCAATAATGTCACAGACGCCGTTCATGCGATTTTATTAAGGGTAATTTTTTTGGAAAGAATTGCTTCCTCTATATAAGGAGGATTTCTTATTTCCATGCATCTCTCATACCTCTGGTCAATTATTTCTGGCAGGTAGCAATCAAAGTAGAAATTTTGAAGGCGTTTTAACATTTTGAAGTTAAAGAAATAATCGTCTCTTCTTATAGTTTCAACCTTCAATGGAATCTTATTTGAGGTCCAAACACCAAACACATATAGGTATCGAACTTGGTAACATGGAGTTTCCCATATTTAAATTTTTATCCTGAAAAAAAAATACAAAAAACTTATTAAGCAAAGTGAATTGGTGATTATAGAATAAGTTAATATTTTTTTCTTTGAATCGCCACGATAATAGCTAGATTAAATACTTAAATGATTATAATAATTAATCATTTATTTGCATAGCCCTTAAACTTTTGTAGAACGAAATATGATATCTACCCGATATATTTTATGGTTTCAATAATATATGAGGTATATACTGACGTCTCGCTCTCACAAGCCCATAGCGACGCGCTAGGGAAAGAGACCACAATACAATTAAAACTTGCTTTGTTGTTTCGACTGATGACAATATTAAAATCAAGGTACCCTGTGCGAAGCTACACGTTTGAAGACATTATGTGAGAAGGTACAATCATTTCAACGCCCGCGTCTTGGATATCTTGTCCCTTTTTACGTGTTCTGTTTGAGAATTTTTAAGGGACCCTGTTTAAAGAAAGCGCGCATAAATAGCCAACATATCAGAAGGTACAATGTGTAAGGACCGTATCGTACCCTCGCAACTTGCGTTATCCATTCCCTTTTGAAATATTTTTTTTTAGATGATAAACGGGCTATATGTGAAAAAGTTTAAGCACATGATCGTCCGTCCCCTTTCTACACACGTTTTCGAAGTCCTTTTTGACATGTTTTCTTCAAATTACACGAAAAGATTATACGTTTTGATTTGATTTAGTTAGTCTATATGTATTATATCTTAATAACTAATACTCTCATGTTTTTCAATACATCTTCACGGAACAGAGCGTCACGGACAACCGTTCGAGCGGACAGACTTCCGCGTAATGACCAGAAGATCTAAGAAACCATAGTTTAAATGTATTTTGGTTGCACAAGAAAATTGAATATAATCAAATAAATCAATAAATTTGTTGATATTAGTGTATACATTTTATAGTTAAAGCACTGTTTTACTGGGAAATATTTTTATTTTACAGAAAAACTTGTTTTTTAGTACAAAAAAATGATTTTAAAGTACGCTGATTTACGTAGTGTAAAAAATTTAAATACGCCATAATTAAGCTTCATTATAAAAATATGCAAAACAGGTGGTATAAGTACAGATATTTTCTATTAAAAAATATTTTTTATATATCTTTTTAATATTGTATACGATTACAAATGGAAAAAAATCAGGGGGTCGATTGACGATTTATCGAAAACTGCTATTTTATAAACAGTTTTAAAGTACAAATTACTTTTTTAGTTAATATTTTAATGAAACAGGTGGAATACATCATACATGCATCTAATAAAAAATGATGACAAATATTTTTTTTAATGTGCTGTTACGTGCACAGGTGACTTTGAAAACACGCAAAATATTGAAAAAAATTTAAAAATCCCTCTCGGGCTCTTAATATTGCTGGTCAAACGCTCACAGCGAACAGGTAACGAGGTATGCGGGTTTGGCGAACGGTTGATTTGATTACAATTATGGACAATCTGGTTCTTGCTGCTATGCTAAGTACCAAACTACTTTATGTCCAAGTCCTATGCTAAATTGTAATATTACTGTAGATCAAGTTATTTTCATTTTATACACAATCTAATAGGGATATTATTATTAATTTTCAATATAACTATTACAGTTATACCAGAATTATCTGATCGAAAATATTGGTAGAGTCATTTGAGATCCTTGCGGGACGCCGTCGCTTTTTTTATCGGTTGCGCTATATACAGATTCAAGGGAATCTAAGAAATGTCCTAGTCTATATAAATAAATAGTGTTTTTCTACTAACCATTTCGTAATCCCTAAAAATAATTGCCAATGTTGGAAGTGATTGGCTTGTTTTTGGTTGTTGCCATTGGCTAGAAAAAGACTTCGGGGGTTTTCTTCACTCACAATGTAAGCAGAAAGTTAGTTTAAATTGATTGAACGATGAACCAACGTATTACGATGACAATGAAATAAAATAAATGAGAAATTACTAGATTTTTGTACAAAACAATATAAAATAAAGAATTTTCGAAGAGAGCCCCTCAAAAACGTTCCAGAGAAAAATAGACACTTAAAAATTTCCACGAAGGTGCTAGTACAACCGTACCTATATAAAAACACAAGTTTCTAACTGTCCTATGAAATACCGCCGTGTCATCAAAGTTCATAAAATATATCTCGGTAGGTACTAGAAACCTGAGAGAACATTAAAATGTCCAAATGCCTACGGCACATCAAACAAGTTGAATCCGCCATGATAGAGGTATGATGTGGTATGTCATTCTCGCTAATAGGCGGACATGCCGATGTCGGGCACAAGTAGGAGTGGCTATGGACCAAGAATAAGCATTACTCTACGGTTTGAGGTGGTAGAACTACAGAGATGACGTTTTGTGGTTCTCGTAGAATACGAGAAATAGACAAGATGTTTGATTTTTTGAGGATTAAGCCATGATTTGCTTAATTTTTCTTACAGAACTAACATTTCAGATAGCCTTGCGGATGTCCATCTTCAGAACCGGTCATCCCTTCTTCATAATTTCTAATAAACTAAATATTTGAGCTATATCCGAAGTATCTATTTTTTTAAAGGTACATCTTGAAATCCTTGCGGAAAACCAGTTGGTTCAAAAAGACGAAGGAAGAGTTTTGAGATTCCTTAATTATATCCGAAACAGATACTTTTCATGGAGCAGGTGTGATTTAAGGCTATGTGATGTTTTTAAAAAGTGTATCAACGCAGTCCTAGTGGCACTTGGTCGATGCCTAGTGGATATTTAATAAATAATTTCTTCCAGATATTTAATTAATTAGTAAGTGGAGCAGGTATAATAAAGTGGATATGTATCAATATAAATGTTGTTAATAAAAATAATTGAAAAAAAATGGTTTAATTTGGACATTTCACCGATAAAACTATATATAGACTAGCTGACCAGGCCATGCGTTGCTGTGGCTAATGAAACACAACGCCATCTACTTGATGGTTACCCAACCTAGGTTAAAAGTGTTGTGTCGATAAATTAACTCACACCGCCATTGGTTAGAAACTTATTGAACTTACATATAATTACAAAGCACTGTCCTATAACAAACATTTAATGAACATTTTATTCGCAATAATTATAATCGAGATAAAAACACTCCTTTTAAGTTACACCAAATTACACACAGTAAGCCAAATTTCATCAAAATCGGTTAAGTAGTTTCGGAGTTTATCTCGAACAAACATCGTGACGCGAGATTTTTATCCATAAAGATGTGCCGCAGTTGGCGTTGTCTTGAGATGGGCAACACTAGGAGTAACTTCCGCTTCACTTTCTTTACTGGAAACCGTGCGGTGAAACACGATTTGCAGACGACATTGTCTGTTTTTAATTATTAAATCTTAATTTGATTTCGTTTAACGTAGAAACTGACTGAATCCAAGTTGGAGAGTTATCTGAGGCGTTGTTTTTGTGAAAATACGAGGGAAATACCTAAAATGAAATGGTTCTGTTGAGGATTCCAAAAATAGCGATGTTCCGCATGGCACAATGTTATAAAATCTTTTGACATCGGCGTCACTTGCCGATCGTCATTAGCCGCTCGTGCGCCGGCGCACACGCCAAAATGTTCAAAAAAATATTTTGGAATACGATTTTAACCCTTATGCATAAAGAAAACGTATAAAGAACATGGTCAGAATCGCTTGGCGCATTCTTGTTCTTAAGGTATAAAATACCGTGAACACACCTAGGGAATCGGAATAATTTATATTAAATTCTCTACGTCCTCCGGCTGAGATTTTTCCCGGTATTTGGGCTGTCAAATTGGGTAGCGTCGTTTTCGTGAAAAAGATCGTAAAACATATAAATTCATCAAATAAACGCAAGTAATGTTGTTTTTATGCATAGTTCATTGTTCAAGGAATGTGTTTCAGTAATATAATATACAATAGCACAAAATAAACCCACAAAATATTACGTCAAAGTCAAAACATCGCGATTTTACGTCGTTTCCTCCCTGGCATTTAACGAGTTTTAAGTAATTGGGGGAAGGGGCATTTCTCAAATGTTTTCACAATCTTAATGAACCTATTATTTACACAAATCGGTGTTGGATCGGTATTCTACGAAAACGGGTTCAATGACGGACGTAGTCAAAGACATGGCAAACGCCGTCGAGTTTCCGCGCTGTTGAAAAGGCGACCCTCCACAAGCACATGTTGATTCCAGGATCTGATGAGTCCGGGCACAAGCATCGTGGTCCAGGTGAAGCTTCTTTTAGATCGGGCCGACCTCAGGAAGCAGGATTCCGCCATCGAAATTGGAATTGTGTTTAACCAGGGTTTGGTATCAGAGGTCAACAGTCGCGGGAGTAAATTTTGATGTCATTATTGCTGAACAACCTCAAAATTATTAAAGCAAAATTTTACCGACTGGTATCCCCGTGAATCGCTCTCCGGTCCAGTGCATGATATTGCAAAATTATTCCGGTTCCCGCGTTCGCCTGCTTCCCATCCCCGGCTGCTTTACGTTTCCTCCCGTGTCACTCTAGTCGTAACGAATTTAATTTTATGCCAAGTTTTATCATAAATTATAACGTTACTTTTAAATAAATTTTACCGCATAATCAAGAGTTCTTATTGGCAAATTCTCCCTACACGCGCATCTCAGTTTACAGTGCTAGGAAATGCTGTAAGCTGCAAATCCGAGTCAGAATAAAATACATAATTCACCACCTTTCCAAATCATCTTTGAATATACTTAAATCATAGCCAAAGCCTTTGTTTTTTTTTTGTGTAACCATAAAAAACTACACTATAGACATGGAACTGGTGCCCATGACCCTGAAAGAACTCTCAGCCCAACGGAAGGTCTTTGATCCTACCTAAATAATAAAAAGCCTTTAGCTCTGTGCATTACTTTGGGGCCTTTAAATACCTATCACAACCTACTATACCTGTAACTAACTTTTACATTTTGTTTCCCCGCTCTGTTTCAGGTAGAACACGTTACCATTGCAATCCTGCATCTTCCACTGTTACGAATATTTACACATAAACGAGTACTCCATTAATTTCTTGTGATTTATTTCACCAGATTAACAATCTCTATACCAAGATACATTTCTTGACGTTTCTGTTACTTCGGCTTCAAGATTCAGATTTTAGATTACCGAGTGCAAGGCAGCTGTTAGCATCTCAAAAATGATCGAGAATTGATCGCTTAGATTTAAAATGTAGAACGAATGTATGGTGAAATAAAAAAAGCTGTCTCTGGCTTTGAGACTAAGGTTAAAAAGACCATTTAGAAATGTTGCTGAAACTTTTAATATTGCATCGGAGATCTATGAAAAATAACGAAATTGTTATCAAAAAATTGAATCAAAGAAAATGATCCATAATGAATAATCAGCATGAATTGCTTGAAGTGATTTATCAGATTTTAATCATCTTCCGATATTAGAAAGTAGTCTAAAATTTCCCGTATTTCGTTGTCAACCAGATGAATGAATTTGTGGCCTATTCTGAAAGCCATAATAAATTAGTACATATACGTTTGTATTTCTTTGAAATTAGTGAAACAAGCAAAGAGAAATTAAACGGATTGAAAACAATAAAACACAGTTAAATGAAGAAAGTGTAAATACACAAGTAGATACAGATTATGTGAGCAGTAAAGGCAAATTTCCAGTTTTATTGCTGACTGTAAGTTTGCTTACGTAGTCAACATAATGTTTCCATTAATTTACTTCCTTTATAGCTCACCTTTAAAATGTAAGATTTATTTTCTTCTCTTTTGAAATAGGTAAGAAGGAACAAGCAATCAGAAATGTGAGGATAAACTATGGTTTCTTCGAATAGGTTGTAATAAAATAAACAAAAGCCGTTTTTGAATCATCAACTGGAAAGGACAATGTCGAAGAAACCAGCCGGATACTGAAACATGGAAAATTTGCCTATTCATTCTTCAAATTGCTTCATCAATCTAGGGAAAAGACTGCACTAACAAAAGCGATGTATTTTGAAAAATGGACAAAGTTAGGTTAGTAGGCTCTTAAGCCATAAAAAAACTGTGAACGTATTTGGGATCAAATGTGAAAATTTATGTTTATACTAGCTGGGTTACCCGGCTTCGCTCAGGACAACATTCGAGAGTGTTCTGGAATGTTCCATTATTTATTTATAGCGGACCCGACAGACGTTGTCCTATACACAACTGTCGGGACAAACTAAAATTAAAATAGAATAATATTGAATATTCGATACTGCGATGGTAGCGCAGTCTGCCGGATCCAATGTAAAACATTCCAAAATCAACAACTCCTTAGAAATAAAAAATAATTAAAAGAACATTTTCCAGTGGACCAAATTGTGAATCTAAACCATTCTCGAATCCCCTTGAACCCACACAAAAAATTTCATCAAAATCGGTCCAGTCGATTAGGAGGAATTCAGTGACTATACACACGGACGGAAGAAATATATATATTAAGATTAACATATATTTTAAAAACATTTTTTATCCTTGCATGTAAAGGCACATTGATTCCACTTTAATAAAAATTAGCATTATAAAAACAATCGTACTTATTTTTATTTATTTTATTTTTATTTATTTTGGAAAATCAACAGATATATTACACTTATAATAATAACCTTAATAATATACATAAAATCCAATGATAGATTTTCACATAATTAAAATTATAATTAAAAAGTAAAACAAAAAAGTAAGGGTCCTGTACCCGTAAGAACTTAAAAATATAAAAATTATTCAAAAAAAAGATATAAAAACACAATATAAACTATAATAACCTGCTTACTAAATTTCAACATGGAGTATTCTCACTCCACAACAGCAATAATAATAATAATAATATGTACATACATGTACTTCATAATATAAATGATATGTAAGACGCCTTCTACGAGATTTTTGCTCTATTTTAAACGAGTCATGTTTTATTAAACATTTTCACATTTTTCGCTTCAATTTTATCATTTAAAATTTTAGCGCGCTCTGTCCAACATTCGTAATAACATATTTCTCCATTTTCTTATTTTTAGCGGGGAAGCGACGCCTTAATGAAATAAATAAAAAAAATGTCTAGAACCAAAAGGTACCTACCAAGACAGTGACACATTTGTTTCCATTCAAATTTGTATGGAAGACACTTCGAGTGTTATATTCTTTATTATATGCCCGAAGCAGTGAACACTTTTTTCAAATTAAGTCACCGTTCCTTTCCCCAGCATCCTGGGAGTGGCTCCGTACAGAATTCCTCGTTGGATGGTGGAGAGCGCGGTGACCTTGCGTCGCTCAGAGTACGGTATCGGGAAGGCTAGGCCGCTGCAGGCAAGGCGCGTGCGCGGGCGGCATAACCTGTGTGCTATATATACACATAACATGGACATACTTAGAGGCGGTGGCCAAACTGTGGTAAATTTATGGGTAAATTGGCAGCGAATTAAGTTAATTAGATACCCATACATACGTTGAAAATTGTTCGGTAAAAGCACTTGGGTACTTTCTGGGAAGCCAACTAGCTAGAAGGTTGACACCATCACCTGATATGTATTCCACCATGCTGACCCAGCATAGCATGAAAGGAGGTATCTCTCTCTCTCTCTCTCTCTCTCTCTCTCTCTCTCTCTCTCTCTCTCTCTCCGGTGGC
The DNA here is from genome assembly GCA_936435175.1 of Glyphotaelius pellucidus. Classification (NCBI taxonomy): domain Eukaryota; kingdom Metazoa; phylum Arthropoda; class Insecta; order Trichoptera; family Limnephilidae; genus Glyphotaelius; species Glyphotaelius pellucidus. The sequence continues at coordinate 22,123,136 of OW386552.1, read as the reverse complement.
GCTACAGCCCATATCGAGCCTTGACCTCCCGCAACATTCGCCAGCTAAATGATGTCTCTCAGTTTCTTGATGTTTTCAACCATGGCCTTGAAGGTTTCAAAAGTCATATTAGGCAATAACTGCAACATGTAATATTATTTCAAATATCTTTTTTTAATTACGTGCATTGTTTCATGTGTGTTGTAATAGGATTGATAATTCTGTTATACAAATGAAAAATAAGTTTGTAAAAACTATTTAAGACTGTAGACTAGATACAGAAAATTATATCAATGTCTAAGGTGGAGCTCCGTAGCAGACCGAAAAGATCTAGTCCTGGATCTAGAAGTATATAAAGATTGTAGATTTAAAATAAAGTGAGTAATCAAAACCAGAATTTCCTCAGACAAACAAGATTTGTAAGAACTTAGGTTACGTCAAAAAATACGTATTTCAAATAAGGAATTATACAACTTTTCCAAAGAAATCAGACTATTTTTATTTTTTCATTGATACAATAACATTGTTTGTATTTCGAACATTATTTGATAATGTATATTATAAACTATCTCGTTGATAATCCTTTTCTCAAACTTTCTTCAGGCACTTAACTTTTTTTTACAATAACTCCAGGTGGCCCTGAGGAAAATATTTTCCTTCAGGGCCTATTCCATCTTTGAGGATGCTGTTTGGAGTCTTTAAAAGGAAAGGAAGAAGATAAAGTTCTGGGAAAGATAAGGTATGAAGGGTGGGTAGGAATCTGGGGGTCAGTAGTGGACAGACACATCCGCCGCCAAGACCCAGATAGACCTCACCCCATGAACCCGGGCACCCCTACTAAGTCACAAAACGTAGCGAACCACCTACAGCAGAGGTGCTGGTTATCCGACGGTACCCATACCCGCTTTCCAAATTGTACCTACCTAGGTTCCATAATATTGATGACGAGAAAGTCCAAATAAACACGAACATCTTTACTGAACCATTAAAATAGCTACCATCTTGAAACGGAACGTACAAACAAATTTAGAGATAGACGAATGCAAAACGTTTAAGTTAAAACAAATCGCGTGTTATTTATAAGATGCTCTTCTCTCATAATATCAAATATATATGTATTCGGTGACCTACAACGCTTGGTCACCCCAGTCTATTATTACATCTCTGAGGATGTTTGGTATGTTCTTATTATGCGACGTTTGTTTCTTGAACTTGACTATTTGTTCTTAGAATTCCCTCCCCCTTAAACGGGTGAACAATACGAAGCTGGTACTTGGTACTAGTATTAAATTCTTTTATCCATATACGTGAAAATACGTAACATCAAATCTCAACATTGTAGTAATGTAATTTGGAAAATAAGACTATAATTTGTATAGGTACAATGACAATCAATGAAAAAGGTAAAATAGGTATGATATTTCTTTGTTATCTTGGAACCTTTTTTAATGCATTGGGTAGGATAGTAACAAATTCATATCCGTAATATGTCTTTGTAAAGTTTAAAGACTTTCCGACTCTCGCGATTAAAATCAGCACAATGATTAATAAACTTTTTACCAAGTTGGTTGCTGATATATAATGTGGTTTTTGGACAATTTAAGTAATTTTCAACTTAATAATATTGGTTCCAACATTGTCTTTCTTCGAGATTTTTCGTTAATGATTAGTTGCTTTATATGTTCACCATGTAACTGAAATATCGTATTTTCCACCTTGATCAAAAAGTTAAAGGACCGGTTACTGAGTGGCGCTGTCAAGTCACGTAATTGAAATTCTTTTTTTAAGTTAGGTTACTTTACCACGTCTGTCATTGACACTTTCAATATCATAGCTTGACATTTGTAAAAGTTACGCTGAACTGAGTACATCTACCTATGTGGGTGTTTCGATTTTTACGACTCACGAATTTTGCACCACGATAACGCACCGATGCACAATGCGATTCTTAACAAATAAAAGGAATACTATCCATCAGCCTTCGAATTCACCTGTTCTGGCTTCCTGCGACTTTTTCCTGTTCAACCGACTTAAAAAACCTCCCAGCAGAGCACCCGAGAGGATATCATGACGGCTCTGATGGACATACCGAAAATTGAGTAGGAGTGGTGTTTCTAGGATTGGATCAATCTCTGGCGTAAGTGCGTTGCAGTCCATGGGGACTACTTTAAAGAGGACCATATCGATTTTGATGAATGAACTTGTATTTTCGATTTTATGAATAAAGTCCTAAGTTTAATCTTTTTGTTCAAAGTAATAAATTCTTTCATTACCATTGATGCAAAAAATTACAACCTGACCTTTAATATTTTATTTAATTCTGGGTTCGGATTTTTGGCACTCTCTTATCACATTAATGGTTAATGAGCTCCCTCCCCACCACTAATATATTTTTATAGAAGCATTATTTCAACCATCGACCAAGGCAGTTCATAAATCGACGATTTCAACAGATCTGGTCTAGAGCCTCAAAATACCTAAAAAAAACCCTCGGCTCTGTGTAGAAACGGGGGGTCCGTTTGATAGATTCTCTTAACTTAACAAACAGATTGCAATCTTTGGAGCAAAGGCGTCAGGTGGGAATGCTGTCCTTGTTCTACCGGTATTACAATGGAAGATACTCCGAGGAACTAGCGTCATTGATCCCCTCAGCACTGCTGCATGGTCGGGAAACACGCCAAACACGCGCTTAACATTTGTACACGGTTGACATTAGTCACGTGAGAACGGGTCGTTTCTACGAACAGCTCGGCTGTGGAACGATTTGCCGGCCTCTGTGTTTCCTCCCTCCTACAACATGGGTCTCTTCAAGACCCATGTTCACTCCTTCCTCTCCTCAAAAACACCCTCCACATAGGCCCTGAGGGAAATCATTTCCCTCAGGGCCTCCTGTAATTTTAATCCTGAGTTAGTGTAAAAAAAAAATCAGATCAGAGTTAGCCGAAAAGTAACGCTAATAGGTACGGACATGCCGTGACCTTTACTGAAATTTGACAATTTTCCGACACACCGATAAAACAAAATATATTATTTAAAAGAAGAACATTCTGTCCAACGTCACTCCATTGAAAACAAGGCTGATGATTCCTGTATTATGTTAAAGCCTGAGCGTACGTCCGCCTTCCCTGTTTAAAAAAGTCTAATTAATCTGTTTATTTAATTTTCTTGCAGTAAAATACCACATAAATCAGCAGTATCAACAACAATCGCCATTCGTTGCTCGATGGCACCGTCTTGATCATGTGACTCTTCAAAATCCGTCACTCGCTAGAGCCTGATTGAATAACAGAGGGTCCACCTTATGCGCTTTGTGGAAATGCGTACTGCCTGTAGGATACCACACACTACACACTGCACAGTGCACACACCATAATACTATCATGTATTCATTCCAAAGTTAGTGTCCAATCCTCGCATTAACTACAATATGATGTTTTGTGGGAAGATTTTAACCTAGACAAAGGGAACGTCATTATCATCATTAGATCGTCCATCAACCTGCGGTGGGACTTGGCTGGAATTTATTATAATGTCGTCGGTGATATTTTTGGGCACGAGGAAAGTCCAAACTTAAAATTTGTAATGTTTTATAAAACAATTGAGAGCCTTGAACCGATGTGCGATGGCTGAATCGAACAACTACGCATTATCAAATATTATTATAATAACATCACATACTTTGGAAAATATTCTTTGTATGTTTTTGTATTATTGTATCAACACCTTTGTTAACATTCTTGGCACTCTAAAATAAGCTTGGCTAGTGGGATGGTGAGTAACCAATGTATTATATATTGGTTTTATAATACATGTATGAAAAACTTTTAGTAAAATACAATGGGATTGGATTTATAATGTCAGGTATTATAATAAATAGTGTACAGTAAAATATATGAACAAAGAGGAGACAACGGAGATCACGTGATCTTGTCGCTACGCGTAGCAGTGGAGTTGGAAACACATATATTTTGAAAAAATCATCGGACGAAAAAATTACATCCACGTTTTTTACTTCAAATATGCTCAGGAATCGCTGGTTAAAATCCCTCGGGTACGTGCTTTTACTGCCTATATTAACCAATCATGTATCCATTTCTAGATTCAAGAAGTCTGTAATGCTGTTAAAACTCGTGACGTGCCACTGGAGGAAACTTGTAAATTTCGCGATGTTTTGACTTTGACGTAATATTTGTGGGTTTATTTTATGCTATCGCATGTAATATTTACCGAAACACATTCCTTGAACAATAAACTATGCCTAAAAATAATATTACTTGCGTTTATTTGGTGAATTCATATGTTTTACGATCTTTTTCACGAGAATGACGCAACCGAACCTGACAGCTCAAATGCTCCGAAAAAACTCGGCCAGAGATCATAGATAATTCCAGAAGAAATTATTCCGCTTCCATAAATGTGTTCAAGGTATTCTATACCTTTAGAACAAGAATGCCCCTTGCGATTCTGACCTTATCCTTCATACGTTTTCTTTATAATTAAACCAGAAGTAATTAAGTAACGTTATCTCTACTTACAAGAACTTTGAAAATATACCTAACAATAAGGTTGTCTCCTACAACGAAAGATCAAGTTATTTACAAATTGTATCTTATTTATTACAGCATGCAGAGGACAGATCGAAGATATAAGCCTTCAAAACGTTGATATTTTCGGCTGACACAAAAAACCTTTCACGTCAAAGTACACTACTGCTGCACTGCCATTCGAATTAAGAAATTGTATTGCATATGACGTCACGAGACACAGTTGCATACATTTTACCAATCGTCGCCTTAGTTCATAGTGCCCCCGTACATGATGCTGCTGCTCGTGAGTGCCCCCGGTCGGTTTCAAGTCAATTTCACGCTACTGACGGTGCTGATCGCACGCTACGCGGTGCATCATTTGTGTCTGCTACTCTTTTGACATTTGACAGAAATGGCGTCAAAACATGAAAGTAATGTTAGATTTGTTCTGAAAGTGGAAAAAATGCGTGTTTACCAGAATTACTTTACCAGAATATGTAAGAAAGGATTTAATGGAGAAGGCATGGATTGATGTTGGATAAAAAGCCATTTGACATCGCTTGACATCGTGTTAACTCCACGTTCAGTATATTTCGGGTAGCGCCGTGTACGGAAACCAGCATTAAAGAGTAGTATATCTGCAGGGTACTCGTGGTTGCGTCACAATCACGCAGCTTTTAAGTATCTCCGTGAACGGAGGCCCTTAATTGTCCAAACGGCCATTTAAGTTTTTGTTCAATCTCCAAATTAAAATTAAAAATAAAGTATAAAAAATAATAGTTAATCACTTAACTAAGAATTATTTAACTAATGATACATTTAACTTTACGGAAATAGCTTTATCTTAAACACCTATCTTAATGCTTCATTGAAATAATGAAAGAAAACCATCTCATGTAAAATTTTCTAATGGTCGTTTGGACAATTTAGAACTAAGCTCGTAACTTCGCCAATATTGAAGATATCAAAAAACTAACTTGACTGTCGAATAAAAAAAATAGTAGATTCCGTAATATCAAAATATATTCCGCAATAAATAAATAATTAAAGTAAAAACAAGCATTTATATGAATCAGCATGGAAAATTTTGACGATTTCAGTAAAATTACCTTATTAGTAGTGCAACAAAACTGAAGGTTGAAAATAAACATGCTTTAGACCTGCCAGTCACAACTTAGAACTATTAAAAATGAATTCTTTCTAAAATTTATCATTACCATTTATCAAAGATCACGAAATGAAACACACCAATTAGAAGCTAACCATACGTGAGATGTGGATGATTGAATGCATCATTTAACCTACAAAATTACTTATCTTTTTCTACATGTTTTTTTGTAAAATTAAAGCAACTTGAAACACCTAAGGTCATCTTTAAAATGGCACATTAATAATTCGTTAGTCAGTATTCAATGACGCTATTTCTTATAATACATTAATTACGTAGGTGCCTACTTATCTACCTTTATTATGAGCAGTAAAAACCAATTATTATGTGTGCTATAAAAATAAGCACCTAAACGATGAACATAAATCACCGACCAAAAATATGCGTGGATAATTTCAAAATTATATTTCGTGTCTGCTGGAGATTTATGAATTGCTGGCAGTTAAAAACCCGCTCCGCAGGTTTTTCTGCTAGGCCCTGCGGTCGGCTTTTGTTTCAGCTTCGCCCAGTTAGTGTTGATGACCATTTTATAAATCCAATAGGAACTGGTTCCAAAAATAGCCCGTCCCTCGGATCCACTGTCATTCAGGATAGCTAGTCACCGGGATAAAGTAACCGGGACGGGCAATGATGTCATATGTAATATATTAAGTCGCTTGATACTATTATTCACAACTGAATATTAGCGGCAATCTTTCCATATCTGGAGAGATTCTACAAATTCACAAATTCGTAGTACTTATACCTGCTTGGGGCCCGTCCCGTGCGGCCTGCTAACGAAAGTGGCGACATCTTTTGACGAATTCTTGAATTCGAAACCGAATAACAATGGTAGCTTTGAAGTTTCACGTACACAGATGTTGTTTGTGGCGCGGCGCTTACGGCGTGGCGTGAGACTTGCACTCGAAGCTCCAAGCAAATTCAAACACGCAGTCGCAAGGCTTATAACGTTCGAAAGCTGATATAATAGTATTATATTTTGAAACATGACAATAATATTTATGACATGTAATATCTTTACTCAAACAAATCAGTGTTTTTGAATCAGAAAAAACTTCTAAACGTGCAATCGTGAAATTTCAACACCTTTTCCTTCTCTCATTTCAACTTTTTTCAGTACTCAATGTCAATTTCACCATGATCTATAGAGCTCTGAAATGTCCATTTAACTATCCAAAAAGATTAATGGCAAGTATTATTTTTTTACATAGCTTCACACAGGTGTCCCGAGGAAAACAATTTCCCTCTTGGCCTATGACATCTTTGGGGATGCTGTGTGGGGAGTCTTTTTACAGAAATGAAGGGGAAGGAGATCTAGGAAGAAAAAAGGTCTGAGGGGTGGATAGGAATCTGGGGGTCAGTGTGTTCAGGAGTTACGGGCGTATGAATATATTCCTTTCACTGCGGTGCAAGGCAATGGGTCGAGAGTCCAGCTAGAGAGGTCAAAAGGTCTCTCTCAACCAGTCTCTCCCGATCCGGCCCACCAAGAAGTATGAGGGCAAACACATCTGCCACCAAGCACTAGACAAACCTCACCCATAAACCCGGGCACCCCTGCTAAGTCACCAAAAGTATCGAAACACTTGGGTTGACCTATGTTAGGGGTGTTGTTTATACCCATACCCGTTCTCTCAAATTATTATGGCCAAGTTTAAATTTTTACTGTATTTTGATGTCTATAATTCAGAGGTAAACGCTATTACCTTTTTGCTGTTACTGATGAGTTTGAAAATATCTATTGAACTGTCAAAAATAAACAATTATAATGTGACAATATTTTTGTTTCTTATTTTCCATTGATTTATAGGGAAAAAAACATGTGCAGTTCACACGCGGTAAAAGTGAAACCTTCAGAAAATTACATTAGACTAGAGTGGGGAGGCTACGAAGCACCGCACAAAGAGGAGACTGATTATTCTATCTCATTCTTTCGCAGGCTAAATCTTACAGATGTATGTGTTTTTTGTCTCTTTTTACTGTCGCCTTTTCTTTTCATCGAATTTTAAATCACAACGGTGCAAAAGATGTTTTCACTTTAAAAATAGGAAAAAAAGTGTTGCAAGTATGGCGACATCTAACGATAATAAAATGATTCATAATATACAGAGACAATAAACGAAAGGTTAATAGTTTCCGGGGGCCTTTTCTTTCTGTTGCAATTTGTCATACACAATATTCTTCGATATAACCTTGGACGATATTGGATCATTGTTCATGAACCAAATTGGAAAGGTGTTCCTACCAGGGGTAACTAGTAACAACGGACTGCCTGCCTGATAAATTGTGGTTTTATTTGCCAACGTTAAACAATAGAAATTATTGCCGATTCGGCGACCATATTAACGGAAACATTAAATAAAACCTCGTGAAACATATTGCTGATTCTTGATGACACCTTTTACCTTGAACAATAAAGTCGAATTTCGAAACCTGTTTTTCATGACTGATACCGCGAAATATGCAACCCGAGAATGGAAACTGCTGTCTTTGCTAATTTTTTTTTTTGGCATACATTCTTATTACTTATGTTTGTTTACACTCATACTTAAGAAATTTATAAACAGTTTTATCGAATAGTATGGTTTTTCAGAGAAATGCGTCATAATTTAATACCTACATACTACTTTATTCCGACATTCCGAAGACAGATATACATAATTTCTTTGTAAAAATCATCATTTGTACATTATTTTACTGTACAGGTTACTAACATCGATTTGCGCTTCGTACCATGAGTACTCAAAGTCCGATCTCCTGCAATCTCCGATATGAACATTTGCTTACACATTTGGGAGGTGGGAGTGGGTACCGCCGCCCCGGGAACCATTTATTGGATACTACACCTCTGCTATAAGTCACTCCAAGTGGTTCGCTACATTTGGTGACATATAAAACATTTAAGAAAACCTTAACACTTAATGGGGGAAACAGATTCCGAACCCCACATAATACACGCTCAATTAGTGTATCAGCAAATTGGTTTAGCCGGTAATAAATCAATACAGACACCTTCAAAAACGGATATTTAAAATCGTATAAATAAGTCGTCTAATAGTGGATTAACCACAGTTTGAAAATGGTCTTGTAAACCGAAACAGCTGTAACAAAAATACATACTAAAATACTTGAAGAAATTGATAATAAAACCATCAAATTTAATTTTAATTAAAATTTAAAAAGTTAAATGGAATTCAACGAATTAAACACAAAAATTAATACTCTTTATTCTTCTTTAATAATACTCCTCAATCATATTCCGCTTCTTGACAATTCCCTTTCAAGTAAAAATTTGATGACCTTGTTCGAACATATTTTCCTGGAACGTCCATAATTAAAACATCGAGGAAAATCTATTTAAAAAGTACCTACCTACTTACTACTTTTCTATACGTTAAAATTGTAAATGAATTACATCAATATCATGATAAACACACAACACAGCAAAATGTAAATTAAAAGTTATAAAAGATACAAACTCTTCGAAGTATAAAAAGGCTAAATACTAATGCTAACTTGCAAACTCATGTAACATCAAAACTACATTTTTTTGATTGGTTTCTCACGATTAGGAAGTTAAATCTAACTATTACAACGTCGTGGAACTTTATATATTGCTTCTTAGTGTTGAATAATTTGAATGGAAGATACCTTCAGACCGTGGTAATGTTCACACACTAATTAAAATCAGGTAATACTTTTTCAAAACGTTCTTCCTGATTATAACGCTCTTGGCTCGCTTTTGTTACTTGTATTCCACGATTAGCTACTTGTTAGGTAACTATCATTGCTTATCAAGGGCTTTTGACGGTAACTAAACTATTCACGTTAAAATACAATGGTCATAAGTCGCTACATGGGAGAGATTGAGGAAGTTAAAATGGCACAACAACTGATGTGCCTGAATACTAGGAAATATGTTTAATGTTGGAAAAAAACAAATAGTTTCAGATCTTGCAAAATACAAAATAAAAGAGCTGACCTTGGCTGTTGAACTTGACCTGACTGAAAACAAGACACCTAAAATGGCAAATCTATCTGATAGATGAATATTGTAACCTGTTGTAGCAGACTGAAAGCGTCCAAATCAATAGTCGAATAAACCAACTGTTGGTAAATAAAAACGCATATTCACACAACTATCTACGACTCCAATATTGCTCCACATTTTAATTGCTGCTTAACGATTCTTTTCAGAACAAAATAAGTTGCAAAATTCTCGAAATTAGAGCAATGAGAATAATATGTAGGCAAAATAGACATTCAAAACTAACTAAAAGCTAAAGGACCTAAATTGGCTAACATCGAAACAGATGCAGACCTTGAACGCTATGATATTTATTTAAACAATAAACAACCTGGTACCAAAATGAACAAAATTATATACGAAAAAGCGCATGAACAGAAATAACACAAAGACGTGCAATGAAATCAGACTGCCAAAAAAGAACAAAGCCAATACTCCAGACAGACAGTTTACTCTTCAAAATGATGAACTATTATAATGCGCTGTCGGAAACTACACCAAGTCTGCACCAATTGGTAGATTCAAGATCGATTATGGGAGCAACATTAAGCAAGAGAAAATATATTAGTACGTACGTTATAATAAATTAGTAATCGCTAAACTTAAATGTACAAATAACTAAAAAAATCAAAAATTTAAAAATGCCCAAAAAATCGAAGAAATGTTTTTGAAGAACGAAACGTGAAACCCGAAATAAGTGTAAAACTCTACTTTATAAGTTCCAGAAACTGCCACAAGCTGGTTGTTGAACCTGTTCAAAGAATTCCAGATGACAGGACACCCAAGATGATAAGAAAATGAGGAGGTATCAAAATAAACGACTAAAACGCAAACCAAGGACGGGATTGACTTATTGTTTGGATTGGAATAGCTAAAACAAAGTGCCTCCTCTTTGAGATTGGTGTTAAATTGGATTTCCATTTTCAATCAGAACCTTCCTCAATATTAAAATTCTTACCTTGAACAGACCTCACACGAGAAAGGCTCACAAACCACAGAAAATTTGCGGTCAGGAGTTGTCTAGATTTGAGCTAACCTACGCATAAATAATTTTTACTTTTAACCCTATGTCAGCTAAAATTGCCGAGCGACACTGGGCTGACACTATTTTTGTAATGACTTACTTGTTTTTTGCAAAATGATGTTGATGTAAATTGTACCCTCTTTTCAGATAATGTGTTCATACATTTATAACTTGTTTAGTTTCCCCAGGATAGCTCTTTACGTATATTCAGAGAAATGTTTTTTTTTCTCTCTAATGTTATTAAAAATATAGGTAAAGTAATTTATTTATGTATGTATTTATCAACGCCTTTTTTGGGGGCTTTTACACATGAATAATAAGAAATATACAGTAATTATTGTACATAATTGATTTGCCTCAGTAACAATATTTTATATTTGTTTAAAGATAAATTGAAGATGTCCACTCACTTGGTATAATTATTTCCCTCCATTAGTATTCTGGGCAAAGAGGAATACATATGGTAGTTAGTCCCAGAATTTCTGCACTATAATAAATCCTGACTTCTGGTATTACGTCGTGGTATTCGGAAGCTTATCAGTTCAAGCAATACCGGACTATCAACTAAATCATTTAGAATTTTATATAAAAATACCAAGTCAGTTAAAATTCTTCTTTCTGACAATTTGAGCATATTTATATCATTTGACAGAATGTTATAGTTCAACATAATTGCTTGAATACCCATTTTAAAATTCATTTGTAGCTTTCCAATTCAAAATTCATTTATAGCTTTCCAAAAAATGCAGTACTACGACTTTTGAAAATGAAAAATTATAACAAATGGCACGCGCTTGCTCACAGATAAAAAAAAATCAATGCTTGCAAGTGACGAAACCACAAGCTAGAATAATATTAAGACAATATTCCTGGCAAAGCGAATAATTTAATGTTAGTATGCAAGGAGAATTTTCAAGGGTTAAAAATACGAACAAGGGTTTAAATCCGGTACGGGTTTGCTGGCGTTCAAATGGTTAAAAATACCGCAAACTTTGATAATACAATGTAAAAATCTATGAATATATTTTCCCACCTGTAAGTCCTGTAAGGAAATATATTTTTTGTGTAACCACGAACAGTCATGCCTTAGTTATTGCTTTTAAAGCTGGCTTCAGTTTATTATTCATGCCTGTGGCAAAGAGATATCTTCCAACTCCACCCGTATCGTATCCCGTAGCATAATGGTATAAGTTGTTGTATTGTGAACAGGAAGGTAGGAGGCCGAGTAGGTACAATGTATATTGTAATATCTCCCGCAGTATAACAGAGCAGATAGGCGAACGAAGCCGCCTCTTCTTGTTCCTATGGAGGAGAAGAGAGTAAAAGAACGAACAACGGCGGTTTGATACGGACCTGCCCTCCGTAACGCGATGAGATGTATTCCGCTTCAGATGTCCACAACATGTTATGTGCTAATAGGCGGAATCACTATTTTCGATTAATCTTTACTACAAACACGTTTATATTACGAATACCAAAAAATATAATTTGGATAAATTGATGTTTTTCTTATCGTTTCGCTTGAGTAGAACTAAAATTAAAAATTTTCTTTACTTTATAAAAAATATAAACATAAACTACTAAATAATGTATTTTTTTAATTATAACATAATGAACGCATATAAGAATCGATCGGTCGCTCCTTTGCGACGCGCGACGTAAAGGAAGGACAAACATACAAAGTTTAACACACTGTCACATTTAAAATATTAGTACCGCCGCCCCGGGAAACTTTATTGGATAACCAACACCTCTGCCATAGGTCACCCCAAGTGGTTCGCTACGTTTGGTGATTTAGCTGGGGTGCCCGGGTTCATGGGGTGAGGTTTGTCTAGATGTTGGAGGCGGAAGACCAGGACACACTGAAACCCCAGATTCCTACCCACCCCTTGAACCCTTGAACCCTTTTCCTTCCCAGAATTCTCCTCCATTTCCTTTCCTTAAAAAAACCCTCCACACAGCACCCCCAAAGATGACATAGGCTCTGATGGAGATTATTTTCCTCAGGGCCTCCTGTGTGAAGCTCATGTAAAAAAAAAGTTTTTACCTGTAAACTGTATGTAGGTACGAGTATAGAAATAAATAAATAATGTAATTAAAGTAATGGAAGAAGAAGATAAAAATAATAATCTAAACGAAAATATGAAAGAGAACAAGAAACAGAAAAACTGAAAAGAGCTTTTGAACAAATTGTACAAAAACAGAAGAGGACAACTATCATGTTGTTAAGATTGTCAGCTATCCTATATGATAGAAAGGTAAAACACTTCTCGAATATATGTTTAACATTAAAAAACATAAAAACTTTGAACATTAAAAAAATGGCGCTGAATGCCCATTTGATGACAATGTCATATTTGAATTTTTGCGAAACAACCGGGACATAAACACGGGATGTTTATTTTTCATATTTCTTTGCTTTTCGGCATCCTTCTGTTATTAATTGACCTGCATCTGCATTTAAATCCATTAAAATAGCATTAACATGCCTATATTTACATTATGCAGTCGTAAAAGCCCCAGAGCAAATTCTTTACGATAAAACTATGAATATTCATTTTCTAATATTTTTGGTCACGTTTATCAAAGGTTCTCCGCCCCTCTGCGGGTCCTCCGGGCCGACCGGGACCACACGCGAGACGAATAATAATTATTAGGGAAGTTATAGGGAGTTACTAGTCCGATTCCACTGCAGCCAGCGGGGAGGGGGAGGAGGAAGGTTTAATGGGAAGGAAGGTCCTCTGGAAGATACGCTCCAGCGCGCTCGGTGACGCCTCAAGTATTTAACGTTTTAACTTGTCAACTTGCAGGGGTTGGGTTGGTTTTTAAAAACATATCAACAATTAAATATTTAATTAATTAATTTAATTGTTAAATAATTAAATAGCGTCATTATTAAAGTATTTAGTAACTAATTAATTAATTAAAAAATTTAATTCCATTAGTTTTTAATTAATTTATTTGTGAATGTTCTTAATAAATAAATTAAATATTTACCTAATTAATAAATTGAATCATTATCTCATTAATTAATTAAGTTATTATGTAATTAATTTTATTATTTTTGAATAATTTTTTTACTTATTTATTGCATCCTTTATGATATGCGATAATAAGGAACTCCAGTGAAAAATATTATGGCTTTAAAAAGATATGTTCGTATAGACTAATATACGCTGATTCTGAATATAATAAGTTTTATTACATAATATTTAAAAAAGAGTTTTTAAAAAATATTAAAAAGTCCGTTTTAAAACGTGTCATTAAAACACCCTATTGCTGGATTTTGGCGGCGTGACGTCACCGCGCCGCGTCACCTGGGTCTAAGTTGTATAGAAATCAATAGAAATGTAAGACGCAAGCCGTTCGACATTCCGTGTTATTGCGTTATTGGTTTATAGAGAATTGGACATATAAAAGTTTTTGTTTTATTGAAACATTATTTAGGCCTAAATAATTCAGTATCAAAAATAAAGTATCTCTATTAGTTTATATTATTTAAAATATTCAAAAACTTTAACTGTACAAAAAACGATCGTATTGCCCAGTAATGTCTATTAAAACGCTCTAATGCTGAAATTCAAAATGGCGGGAGTCGAACAGCTGATTCCAGTTCCCTACAAAATTCATACTTCGGTTAGTCATGATGACGTCACACTAGATTCGGTGGTTTTCGGGGGATCTTGAAAAATTAAAACTTTGACATTTATTTTAACTATTAAAACTAACTATAAAAATAAATATGCAGTTATTTAAGTTAGAAGGTAAAAAAAATAAAAAAATTGGACTGGAATTCTCTATTATAATAAGAAGTATTTCAATGTGTGACCATTGCAAATTCCCAGCTGTCTTTTTTTTACTTATGACGACAGAATACTAAAGAGGTGTTGGATGAATGAGCTTTCCGAAGCTTGGGAATGGGAGAAGAAGCTGTTCTTTAAATAACACGACAAACCATAGAAGATGTATCAAAAATTGATTTTTACTTTCCCAGATCATTTATTTTAAATTAAAGAGTTAATAAGCAAAACTTATTTTATTGGTCCTTAATACCATATCTTTATAGATATACTTACCCTACTCAGCATTCATCTGATATTTGTTTTGAATCAGGTAATAAGTAATGTTAGAGAGATTTTAATTATGTTTCCAATAAACATACCTAAAATGGATATGAACATATTAAACATAATAACCATAAATAAATACTGCTTTTAGTCACATAGGTAAACTACCCACGCTGCTGATTAAATCATCGAAATCAAACGATTGACCAACGATTAAATTGAATCATAAAAATGTATAGTTTCTTTTAATGTGTTCATAAATTTCTTCTAACACCTTCACGGCAATGCTTTATTGCAAAGGCGATGTTTATTATTGTACAATTTGAATGGCAATGAGGCGATCCAGAAAGAATTATGTAACATTTAAAGCCGATGCTATGTTTATTGAATTATATTCTGGAACACCTGAGTTCTATAAGTTTTTCTTCTCTCCAAAATGACCTTGAAAGCATCTCATCCTTGCGATCTCTTGAAAGAAACCATTCTTTTGTCCAAATGCAACCATTAATGTTCTCCAAAATGACCTTGTAAGAATCACATCCTTGCGATACTTTCAAGGACATAAAGAAACCATTCCTTTATTAAGAATATTATGAATTAATTGTGCAAATTGGCTGTCATGAAACGGGAAACTTTTCCAGTTGGACAGACAAAGCATCATTTTGTAAGGTATATTACTGTAATATATATATATAAATAAATAAATAAATAAATAAATTATCTATCGGAGGTTGGCTATCATCAAATCGTATCTGCACTCCAGGTTTGTTTCGAAGCCACAAAGTGTAGGGTTTTTTAACTGTCGTTATTCCCAATTTTTTGATAGGTCAATCTGAGTCTCCGATCAGCTAAGTGATTTTGTTTAGTAGCGCTCGATTCGCCTTGTTGATGGTGTTGATGTTGGTGGGTTGTATGTGTGCATTTGAGGTGTATAGAGACAAAATTTCGGCTCAACACTTGATCAGTAGGATTGGAAATAACGGCCGTAGTAAGTCTTCTATCAATCCTTACTCTGATTATTGTTGGGTTATCTGATATATACGATTAGGTCTTATTAGGTATTGATATTCCATTTTTTATGGGAATAGCGCACAAGAATCCCAACTGCTCAGTTACTCTTTATCTTTATTTTTATTGATTTTTATGACGAGCTTATCATTTATCCGTGTTTAGTAGCAACTTTTCGATTCTGAATACCTAGTGATCTTTCTCCGTGACGATACTGAGAGTATCTTCCACGTCATATTAAATATATCAAGTTCCTAATAGACGTAATTTAAGGACTCATAAAATATTCCATCTTGAATTATTTTATAACAATATTGCATACTTCAATCCACTGTCTCGAATGTGTCGTTTGCATAATACCATTGAATGTGACCATATAGATATCTACGCAAACAATCTCACATATTTCAAAAACCAAATTAACAAACCCTTACCATGTCACTTCGTGGAGAACAGTTATGTAGCTGCTTTATTGTCATACCCTTTCTTTCTTTATTTATTTTTTCTCTTTCTCTGCAGGTTATGTATTATATTTGACACTACTATGTTTTATATTTCATTTTTATTATCATTATTTCTGTTATCACTACAATAATTTCCATCTAGTAACATCTAAACATTGATTGCTCATGCTGTGAACATTTCTAATTGGAGTGTTAAAATCTATGTACATCCCAACGGCAATTCTATTATTCTAATAATAATAATTGTTAACGCTCTGTAAATGCTTCAAACAATAAATAAATAAATTTCGTACGTCCAAACCATTCTAAGAAGAATTTTGACATTGGTAAGTTGGTTGTCTTTGTGAAGATTCCACGACAGTTGGTTCCCCGATAGTTGGCCCGCCGATAGTTGATCCTTCGGATGCTTAACCCTCGGAAGAGTTTATACTAGTACAGATGATCCCTCTGCCAGTTAATCCCTCAGACACTTGAAGGATAATATTCACAGTTTCAATTGAAAAACCAAACCAATCAATGATCTTACTTTATTCTAATTATATGATACCCGATTTGGAGCTACTCGACCGGGTAAAACTTAACCGTTTTTTATACAAATTTAGTGTTGCCACCCTGTAGCTAATGTGACGTTTATCGGGCAATCTACAATGCAGACATCTTCTTTACCGACAGTTCGTCGGATATTCAATGTCACGCCACGTAGACATCCTAAAGGGACCGGCCATATTATTATTTAGGACATTATTATGTGGGCAATGAAGTATGTGAATAAGTTTTCTTTTTAATAGGATAATTTAATTGGTAAGGATTTTAAGACTTTGCTACGTGTTGGGCTCATTCGGTTACCTATTTTATGATACCTACGAGTATTAAAAATGTATTTCTTATTAGTTTTTAAATACCTTTTTTAAATGTTAAAATCACATGAGAGTCTTAACGGTTCCCAACCGTTTGGAGCCAATGAGACTATTGCATCCCCAATTGTGGTGAATTGTGAGGTTGGAGGAAATGGGGAGGGGAGGGAGAAGGGAAAGAGGAAGGTGAGATAGGATGTACCTGCCTGCGCAGATCTGGTCACCAAACACAGAGAAGCCATTTCAAATAATAATACAGTTCTGAATTACGGTCTTTCGCCAGGGTGACACTTAGACTAGATATATATACATATATGTTAATTTTAATTAATTAATTTTGAAACAATACAAATTAATTTTATGAAATTTATTACAATTTATCCTTTACTACGATTCGTATGCATTTTTAACGATAGAACTAATAGTGATGATTATTTTTATTGCTAAATTAATGTGTGTTACTTTTATGAAGCATTTAGCTGGTACCCGGCATGCGTTGCAATGCCATTCAAATATATAAATAATGTCTCCCTGCATCCATTCCAATGCGTCCCCGTTCTCCGTCCCCTTCCCCTCCTGCGTTCCCCTTCCACCTTCCCCGCATTCTCTCTCCTTCGTCACCCTTTCCGCGAACCCCTTCTCCTTCGTTACCCTCCCCCTCCTGCCTTTCCTCCCTGCCGCTAAAATATATGAAATACACACATTTTCAAACCACTCGCGCGCCACCTATAGTAATTTTTTAATACAAATTTCATAACGCCAGAGCTTGCCATAAAAATACATAGAAACACTCTTCTGCTAAAATGCAATGTTCTGTAAAAATTTTGAGTCAATCCGATAACTTTCCGAGATTTACGGATACAAACAATACAGAAACCCATTTCAAATATCAATGTTTTTATACCAACTCTGTGTACTTACCACCTACCTAATAATCAAATGCAATAATAATATTTTTATTTCTGCTACATACCTATACCTGTTTTATCTATATTGTATGTCGTGTATAAAAGTTCATTTATTTTTCTTTCTAATTTAATTACTTCTAATAACATAATTTCTGTACCTATTTTTTTACAATGGCACTACTCCAAAATTCAAACACGAGAAATTCTTTCTCTATTGAGTTGGGTAGCTTGTTAACAAGAAATTAATATATTGTAATTAGTTTTAAGAACCATATTGTTTTCCTTTAAATCTGTTATATGTATGTATTTTTAAATAATAAAAAAAAGAACCTAAATTTTTTATATACATACCTAGATAAAAAAATTAATGTAATTTTTGGAGTAAATAAAACCAAAAATTAGTAATTAAGTTGATTATATGAATTTTTCAGCGAGACCTACTCGTAGACGAATTTAACAGGAAATAATTTAAAATCTATATTTTTGTAGAATCACATTATTATTGGTTAGTGATAATGTAATTAATAAGAACATTTTCAGAAAAAACATACTGAGGAGAATTCAAATTAATCACCATAGCACAAGGTTTATAGTAAGCGGCTATGGAAAGAAACGCATTATAAAGCAAAAAAAGCTTCAAAGTAAGGTTGCGGCAGAACGTGACGTAAAGGAGGGTGGATATGGAGGAATGCAGGAGTCGCAGTCAACCTTACCAACATTACAGTTTAAAGCAGGTACCCGAAACAATACAGCCGATAACACAACAGCTTCATTGCACCGATGGAATGCCATTGACGTAACGCAGGATATTTCTATCTACACAATAACAAAAAAGCTCGTAAAATAAACTCATTGACGGGAAAACATACCTCTTTTATCCTGGACCCGTAGCCCAAATGGCGGCCTTTCAAACTTTAAACATCAGATCTGCAAACAAAGAAATAAAACATATTGTATTACTGTTTTTCAAAACATCAAAGTTATTCGGGTGCGCCTTTGTCATATTGTTCAAATATTTATTGAACGCGATGGGAACAAAAGGATTTTGGTTTCAAACTCTTCCTTTTTCAAAAATAAATGAATGTAACAAACATACGAACACTGGGTGTCAAATGTCTTGATTTAATATTTATCATGGATTATAAAATGAAGGTTTTTATTTTGACCAACTTCTCGCACACTGTATAAAAATGCAAGTTAAAGAAATTTATATATGGATGTTTTTTGTTTTGCTTTTTTGTATTTTTAGAGCAACGTTAACCTGGTTAGACCACTAGAGACCTCTTCTAATGTGAACAATGACACACACAACTGATAATTCATAACTTGGGCAAAAGTACATAAATTCATAGGAAATGGGTAAAAATATTTGCAAAGAACCAAAAGGTTACATAATTGTAAAAGATCAGAAGTATATACATACATACATATATAATCTCAATTTGGGAGGCGGGAATGGGTACCGCCGCCCCGGGAACCTTTATTGGATAACCAACACCTCTGCCATAGGTCACCCCAAGTGGTTCGCTACGTTTGGTGATTTAGCAGGGGTGCCCGGGTTCATGGGGTGAAGTTTGTCTAGGTCTCGAAGGTGGATGACCAGGACACACTGAACCCCAGATTCCTACCCACCCCTTAAACCCCTTTCCTTCCTACCCACCCCTTAAACCCCTTTCCTTCCTACCCACCCCTTAAACTCCTTTCCTTAAACCTTAAAACCCTTAAACTTCCTTAAAAAAACCCTCCACACAGCATCCCCAAAGATGACATAGGCCCTGTGGGAAATTATTTTCCTCAGGGCCTCCTGTGTGGAGCTCATGTAAAAAAAAAAAAAAAAAAATATACAAAATTTTTCATAAAAAAATAATAACTGTAAACGTTTTATAATTGCTTTGAATACGTCTGAAGATTAGCTCTTTTACAATTAGGCATGTTTTGTGTTAGTATTAGTGTTTTCAATAGTACATACATTTAGATCGCAGGTTCTCAACCTTATTTTGCCCACCGCCCACTTTGAAAATATTTTTTTTTCTAGAGCCCCCCAATTTGTTTTACTGTGGAGGGTGCTCAACTGTCACGGAATCAATAATTCGGTTAAAAATATATTAACTTATAAAAATATATTATTGTTTGTTATACCTTTTTGTTTAGCAAGTTAAAAAAGCAATTCTATTGTATTTTAAGTACCAGCTTGCTATCTCCTTCCTTCTTGTATTCATGATAGTAATTTCTTAATAATTATAATTGAATAAGGCAGGCGCGCTGATGGCACCACCTTATTAGGGTTAGAGTGAAGCTGATGTTCACTCTACGCAAGAGCTATACCTGTAGATCTCGATATGGTTTATCTTCTGAATCAAATAGCAAAGGTAGGATCACAAGGGTACTCACGATAAGTTGGCGATCTTGCCCGAATTGAGGTTCCTCGTGGTCGATTCTGCTATTCTGCGTCTGGATGAACCACAGGTAATTACGATGGTCAGTTTTGTAGCGATTAAGGGAAATACGGCGGTATTTTCACCTTGTCAGTCTCAATTTATGTCACGATAAAACGTTACGATGTTGACATTAGCGATACGATATGAAGACTGTCAAAACAACACTTTTTGGCTCCATGACGACGGCTGTCCGCCGGCACTTACCAGCCTGTGTTAGTACCCCGTGCGAATTCACCAATAGGTTTAAATTCTGGCCTTTTCTAAGTGAAACAGAACAAATCCATCGAGATTCAAAGTAGCGTTATGAAACAATAATACACGTAAGATGATAATATTATATAATAAAAAAATAAATTTTCCATCATCCAATTTAATGCAGATCTTAATGAAATGGAAGTTTTCAGATCAATTTTCATCCACTTCCCGAACTACCGAAATATGTGAATTTTTGCACACGTGATAAAAATGATTACAATACATACAATAACAAAAATTTACCAATATTTAAGTTTATTTGCTTCATTATTACGTGGTTAACGTGTTTTTTTTTTGTCCTTTTTAGACCACATTTTTTTACCTGCCCACGCCCTCACTGTGCCATCCCAACGCCCCTAATTTTCTCTGGGTCTTCTACTGCCCCCCTGAACTCTCTCAAACGCCCACAAGGGCTTCAGGGGCGCTGTGTGTTAAATGCAAGTGACTACTCCGATCGAAATTATTTAATGTTATCATAATATTAAGGGATTTGGTAGGTATCTAAGAAAAGTATTAATAATATGTTTTACAGATTTTTGAAAACCCTGGCATGACCCTTAGAAACCAGGCGGTCGTAACACCACTATCAATATGAAAAGAGAGAGATTCTTTGAACATTCTTTAACAAACTAAAATTAATCTTATACAATAGAATTGTGTCAAATCTTTCGCTTTTCTCTAACAGCTCGCCTGTAGTTACTACTTATTCACGTGGAAACTCCAAAGATGTTGTGTGCAAGAATTAATTGTTTGGGTCATGTTTGATTGAACAATGAAGAAAAAGCCCGCGGCTATTGGCAAACTAACGGCTGCTGTGTCGCCACCTGTAGTAATCCCAGCCACGAAGTTGTGATGTAAAGTTGATGGAAAATAAACAATTGGATTGTTTTGGGGTCGACTAGTCAAGCAGCTTTGGTCGTGATGAGTTTTTAAACAAGGTTCTTCTTCAGTTGCCTATCGGTAGATCATTCATTATATTAAATTAATTGAAGTAGAGGAATGATTACTAAAAATCATAATTTCAACTGACGAGCTCTTTGGTTTAGCAGGGTTTTTGGTTATTGTCCTAGACTTAAGACCAGAATGCAAGATATTGAACTGACAAAGGAAAGATGAAATTTCACTTTTGTGCTGTAGAAATCGTCTAAAATATGTTAAATCCATGTATGACCGTGTTACAAATGTAGGAATTCGTAAATAATTCGCGTAAATAATAATAGTGGAGGACGAAGCATTTTAATGAACTTATGTAACAAATAAGGTAAACATTTCATATAGTTTAACATAGGTGTCTGTGTTAGGAACTTTCTTAGAAGGTGGGAAATTAGGAAGGCGTAAAACTCACTGAATTGTTGTAGCAGACTGGTTGATTTGATAATGTCCATATAAGATTCACATTTCACAATAATGTTCAAAACTGTACACAGATTGTAATAGGTATTAAACCAACGGTATAATTTTGATATTAGTAAACTGGTAATTATTACTTTCATTCGAGAATACAACGTAGTAACTTAAACTTTCAACTGCTCGCTTGTTGAAAGTTATTACTGCACTGGTTTGCAATTTCACCAAGTAAGTAGAAGGAAGTATATAGGTGTGTAGGTGGATATGTAAGAAGTTATAGAAAAAAGGACAAGATATATTCCAAATAGTCTGAATGTCTCTTTTTTTAAAATTCCAGCTTTAGCACTCGGCCTTGTCTGATCTTCAAAGTGATTGTATCCAACGATTGAAACATAAATGTAAAATAATACAGGCTATGAATATTTCTTGGGTCTAGAGCTCACCATTCGAAAGTTTTTGCTGCTTTATGAACTAACTTGGGGGGCGGGTGTGGGTTCTGCCAACCCGAAAACCGTTTTTTGAATAACCAACACCCCACCCGTACGACTATTTATTTGGTAACCAACATCCCAAGTGGTTCGCTACATCGGGTGGGTGGGTTAATGAGGTGAGGTTGATCTAGGTCTTGATGGCAAATGCACACTTACTACATGGCGGGCTGAATCGGGAAAGACTACTTGAGGGAGACCTAACCTAGACTCCTCCAGCCGGACTCCCTCGACCCATCGCCTTGCACCCTTGCAGTGGGAAGGACGTCCGTCATTCCTGGACACATTGACCCCCAGGTACCCACCCCTCATATTTTTTTCCTTCCCAGAACTTCATCTCCTTCCTTTCTCTACAAAGACCCTCTTCACAGCATTCTCAAAGATGACGCACAGGCCCTGAGAGATTTTTTTTCCTCCGGACCTCCTGTGTGAAGCCATTTAAAAAAAAACAATAATCATTTTTTTTCAATCAAATTTAACATATTCATAATGTGTTCTTAAAAACTTGAATTTTATTTTACATTTGAGTCATTTTTGTCAGGTTCATTCTTCTAAAAGAGTATCATTCAACACCCAAGCTACTAAAGTACAGGTTTTTGCGATAACCTCCATAAAACGTGTAGATGTTTACGTTTCAAAAGTAGACAAGGAAAATCGTTTATGATCGAATGCTTGATGCTTTTTGTAATATCAAGTAATCTTTAACCGGAGTATTTTTTTATTGTTTTGTAAGCAGCATTTCTCTACAATTCTTTAACCATTAACTGCTCTGCATTATATTTGTGTGTAATATTAAGCAGTCTTTTCAGCGAGTGACTTGCATCTTAAAAGCAGACGAGATGCACCTTACAACACAACGTGCAACAGACTGCATACAACAGGCCAACAGACAGATCTGACACAAGCGAGCCCCGCAGGCTGTTGCGCGATGAACAATGTGATGTAAAAAGGAAATTGAAAGGTAAGCTCCGAGTGCAGCGGGCACTCTGACTGCATACAAATGGACATACTAATGTCTGTATTTTGTATGCAGAAGAAGGTTTATGCACTGTGCAGGTAGAGAAATCATCAGCTTATTATTTTATTTATTTATTTACGGACAAATAGTCCATTAATAACATAACAATAAAACGAATAAAAAAAAGAGATGACGATGAAAGAAAAGTACATATAAATGAAGAGCATTGACGAATTATAATACATAGAGCATATAGAAGACTACAAGTCAAAGCTTGAAGATGGATTTAAAAGACTTTAAAAATTACACATTTCGTATCGACTGCCGAAAGTCATTTAGGCTAACACCAAAAAATTCAATGCTTAGACTCGCGTTAACAAGTCTCGACTTTCTGGATAAATGAGAATGATATCCATAATTAGTAGAATGTTGATTGAGGAACGGCAATTCATTATTTCGGAGTCTACGGGAAGGGATGTTAAACTGGATGAGTTGTAACAAAGCAGGTGTGTCAGTAAAACTGTTGGTAATTTTAAATATGCAAATTAGATCAGTGTCCTTTCTACCTTTTTCTAAAGAAGAAATTGTTTAAAGTTTGTTCAGTGATAAAGAGTATTTAAACTTACAAATTATATTAATTTAGTCATTTTTTCCTTTAGTCATTAAACCAATCTCTGATGAAAGTGGGCACCAGAAGAAACGGAAAAATATACATCATCTATCTATATATATGTAATGAATGTCGATCCAAGTTTAAATAGGAACAAAATAATAATATTTGGGATCCTTTGTTTGAACACGAATTAAGGTATAAAAATGCATGTCTTGTATGGGAGCCCAATCACCATTGACCATCACGCGATAAATGTTACTTAAATATATTCTATAATTATGCCAGTAATATCATTTTATTTAACAGTCCCGAACACAGTAAAGGCACGACATCTTAATAAATATATACATAAATCATTGTATATTTGCTTGCCTGCTTGCATATACGTATGTATGTAAGTACCTATGTATGTTCCTTATTAGCTAAACCGATTCATCCGATTGCAATGAAACTTCGGGGATTTGATGTGCGCATGCCCGCCATGGTTTCTATATTTAATAGTGAGCTCTGGCGTCATGAAATTATGCGTTGTTAAACCATTCATCTGATCGCGATGAGGATTTGATGTGCGCATACTCGCGATGATTTCTATCTATAATAGTGAGCTCTGGCGTCATGAAATTATTTACTACACCATTCATCCGATTGGGATAAAACTTTATGGGTTGTTGTGCGCACGCCTGCTATGGTTTGTATATATAGTGGTGAGCTCTGGCGTTATGAAATTATTTTCTAAACTATTCATCCGATTGCGATGAATCTTTGGTAAGTTGTTGTGGGCACGCCCGCGAATGTTCGTCCGAGCATCGCAATCAATACATACTGGTGAGCTCTAGCATTATGAAATTTGTATGAAAAAATTGCAAAAAGTGCAATTGCAAAGCGAGCTATTTGAAAACTGAGTGTACCGGGACTGTATGTGTGGGAGGGGGGGAAGGAACGGGACGAATGGGAAGCGACACGTAAGGAGAAACAATTTCTTTATTAAGTGGCATTGCAACGCATGCCGGGAAATCGCTAGTGAGACTGTAAATGTGATGACCAATGCCTTTAAGAGGAACATATTTATAATAGAGGGTGGATGGACTACGTCAAGTAGTGAAGCAACTTGCCAATGGGGTGAATGAAACATGCTCCATTTCAAAGGAAAGTGTTAGTTTGCTGTAGACCTAACTTCATTACAAAACACTAGCACTACCTAATGATGTTGCTATTTTTATTTTTGTATTACGTTAAAAAAATATTGCGAATTTGCTGAATTTGTGTCAAATTCTAGACCATTATTCAGTAAAATACCGATCTTGCAAATTTACAAAAATTATCAGAAAACTACATTAACATTTTTTCGTCGCAATTTTACACGCGTGAGCAAAATCGACAGGGGCTTTTTTATGCGTGGAAGAGTGCTTTGTATTCAGCGTCATTTTAACGAACGTTATTGTTAACGTTAAGGTAATACAGATAAGTTATGAATTCAATGCACAAAGAATCACTTCTATTCCACATTTAGAAATATAAATTATTAAAATGAAGTAACCCACCAACAATAGGAATGATTTTTGTTAATATTTACATCGATTACAATCAGGTAAGAACTTTCTTTATGACATTAAGCCAAAAGGTCAACCAGATACACATCATGGTGCCAATCATTACTGAAGCGTGAAAGATGTGAAATTCAATGACTGCGAATATAAGACCAATCGAGTTTTTTACTTGATTCATAAGTATGTCATTTTGGAAGAAACTGCTGATGTAAATGGCAATAAATTATGGAACGCTACTATGTACTAGTAACGATTCTAGTTAGTATTAGTCGACGAACAAACTTTCAATTTTCTTTCTCTCAAAACTTCTTAAATTTGTATTTCTTCAATCTTTGTAAATTCACTTTGTGGAGTTATTTTTAATTAAATATTCTTATGTTAATGTTATTATCCTGATGAAGAAACCTTTGGTTTTGAAACATGATGATAATTTTAATTAAATAGTGGTGTTTTAAAAGTTATTTATTTTTATTTAATTAAATTATTATGTTTAAATAATAATTATTATTCTGAATTTGCACATTTTGATGTAAATAAAGGGTTTAAACTTTACATACAAACACGATGGGTATATAATTAGATAACTAAGAAATTTTAGAAATTAAAAAGTGTTAAAAGCCAATTAAGTATTACTAATAAAAAAATTTAAAATTTAAAATAACCATTCCTTAAAATTTATTTTCATATGAATACTTATATTCAAAATAATTCATTTTTGTTAGACAGCTGGTTACTCCTTGATTATTTTGTGTTGATTTATAACATAACAGTTTTTAATATATAAATACAATTATTACATATTCTAAAATCCTTTTTTATATTTTATTTTATGTAATTGTTTTTTATACCTTTAAGTAATTCATCTCCACTTTTTGTAATGTTTTTGTCGAGAGGTTCCAATTATCTATACTTATTTGACTTTTGTCATTTTTGTTAATTTTAATATTTTCTTGACGAGGGAACTGTTGGTTTCGAAACAAGATAATAATTTTGATTAAATAAGTGATGTACAAAGTTATTTGCTTTCATTTCATTGAAATTTTTACTTTGGTTGAAATTAAGAGTTGTACCTATTCATATTCTTGTCGCTTTTTCTGATGTCGTTTAATAATAGTGGTTGATTAATTATACTCATAAATCGACATTTAAGTTTGATGTTAGAGACAACATACGATAATTGCTGGCAAGAAACTAATATCATATTAATACCAGCGTATCATGGACATTATATCCAATCGGAAAAATAGCCATCATAGCACGTTCCTGCGCGCTACTCTAGTCATGATAGACGGTAATGTTTAATTATTGCAAATAACTTTGTATTAATGAGAGTTGCAATTTCGTGATACAAGCCATTGTTTCTAGTTTTCTGTCATTAGCTGTATAAAGTCCAATACAAATTAATATGCATAACACGATTTTCAAGCAAATTATGGTTATTTACATAATTAGGTACCATTTATATAAGCTTACCTTAATGTTCAACAAGTTGCTTATAAAGATATCGATTGAAATCAACACAAACTAACATAGTCTGCAAACAAATTAAGAGTCTGTATATCGAAAATCTTATCACACTGACCTGGATAAGGTAATACAAAAACACTAATATTTAACGATTGTGTCAGATTATCATCTCGGAGACTCTTAACAATCGGGAACTTATAGGTCGTGGATATAAAATTAACGCTTAAAATGTTGCGTTACAATCATAACAATGGCTTTATCGACGTCTGACATTTGAGAAATAATTTACAACCAACTTGGTTGTATGGTTAAGCCGTTGGTGGGGCCTTTCTGTGACATTTGTAATCAGTGGAACACGAGTAGGTTCACCATGCTACTTTGTGTTTTTTATCTGCAGTACAATTCAATTACCGATACCAGGCGAAATGCCACATTATCTGTTATTATGGAGGTTTATGGGTGATTCGAAAATATTGCATTTCTAAAGGGCAAATAATACATAAGTATAAGGAAGCAACGAAGGATATTATTAGTGTTTTCCTAGTAGGAAAATATTATATTTTAACAAAGATGGGCTTGTGCTAGATGTCGAAACTTAAAGAATCGAAACTTTTTTTTAAACCTGTTTCCCAAGATTCCCAACATTTTATTGTAACGCTGCCCCGGGAACCATTTATTGTATAAATCAACACCTTTTCCATGGACCATCCTAAGAGGTTCGCTGCATTTAGGTGACTTAGTTCAGGTTTCATGAGGTTTGTCTAGTTTTTGGCGGTGGATGCGTCAGCCCATCTTCCGTGTGGCAGGCCGGATCGAGAGAGACTGGTTGAGGGAGGCCTTTTGACTTCTCCAGCGGGATTCTCTCACTCATCTCGACTCATCGCCTTGCACCGAAGTTGAAAGGATGGATTCGTACGTTCGTCACTCCTAGACATACTGACCCCCTAGATTCTTACCCAACTCTCATAATTTTTTCCTTTCTAGAAACTCTCCTTTCTTTCCTTAAAATGACCTTCCACACAGATACATAGGTCCTAAGGGAAAATTATTTTCCTCAGAGCCTCCTGGGTGGAGCTAATGTAAAAAAAAAAACTGCCCCCAATCGTTTGGAGCCAGCGAGACCGTGGCATCCCCAATTGGAGTATATTGTGAAATTAGTCGGGAGGGGAAGGAGAAGAGGAAGAAGAAGGTTGGGAAGCACCTGCCTATTCATATCTGCTCACCAAACATGGCTATAGCCATTTCAAGTACCATTTCAATTCAACCGAATGGTGGATTACACTAGGGCAGTTATTTTCATATTTAAAATTTTATGGATAATTTCAAAATGTGTAGCATACCACAGCTAATACATCAAGATAATATGAATTTTTATTGTACTATATTGTCAAAGTTATTTAAATCGAAGCAGGAATCTACCTCTGCGTTAACATTAAATACAAACATTCATTTATTTGAACATAACAAGTTTTCTCACGCAACTAACTTGCATTTCTATTACTTTGTTTATTTTTACCAGAGGTCTGAAATTCTCACGAGTGTTTGTAAACGATTTTTAACACGATTTTCGCAATTTTAATAAGAATGGCTGCTTTTAAAATTCTCGCGGCAACGACGCGGCGACCTTAATGGTACGGCAACGGTACGCGGCATCTCATTTCTTTAAGTGAGGGAGATGTATGATAATGTTTGCAATTCCTCTTTGGGGGAAGCAGAAATGCGTGTATCGTTTATTCCACTCTTATTTCGTGTGTAAGAAAGAGCTACAGCATTATTGTGATAAAGAACGTACGTTTTATACTTTTTTGCCGTTACCGTGCCGTCGCCGTGGAAACATTAAAAGCGCCTAATGAAGCAAAATTACTATACAAAAAATTTCCAAAGAAACCGTGAAAAATACATAATTGTAGGATTCGTGAAGCTAAAAATATTTTTAATTATAGATACCTTTCGAAGGACCACCGTCAGCAAACTTTAAAAATCATCAGGGATTTAGAATTGTTAATTTAAACAAAAGAAAAACACATTTCAAATATAGAATTATTATTACAATAAAATAAGTTTCGTATTATGGTACTTTATAGCTGGGTTTCCACAATCAGTTCCAATATTGAAAATAAAAATCTTGCATATGAAAATCAATATTTGTTTGTTTGTTTGTTCGTATTTTATGCGCTACTATACCGTTCATCCGATTTCGATGAAACTTTGGTGATTTGTTGTGCGCACGCCTGCAAAGGTTATAGACTATATATAATGATTAGTTCTAGCGTTATAAAATTTGCATTTATGAAAATGTGTGTATTTCATATATTTTAGCGGCAGGGAGGAAAGGCAGGAGGGAGAGGGTAACGGGGGAGGCAGGGTACGCGGGAGAGCTGATGAGGGAACGGGAAGGCGGGGAGGGTGGAAGGGGAACGCGGGAGGGGTAGGGGAATCGGGAGGTGAACGGGGATGCACGAGAAAAACATGCAGGGAGAATAAATTTATTTCTTTGAATGGCATTGCAACGCATGCCGGGTAGTTTAAAATAAAAATAAAAATGTATGTTTAAAGACCATTGCGTAACTTAGCAATTAATAGAAATCGACATTTCGTATTGTAGAGTATTGCATTTTTGATATTTTGTCACTTAATTAAACTTATTTAATTCCAACTCCAATATAATCTATAGTTTTGTAAAGAAAATATAACAGTAGGAAGTAACTTCAAATAAAAAAAATAACATCGACAATTCAAAGCCTCTAATTACAACGAATAAAGCTGCTAAGACAGCCTCGGTGGTCTAGGGTTTTCAATTACTTACATCTAAGATATATACGACATGCGTTGTAATCTCAGAGGCACGAACTTGATCCCCATCGTGTGCAAACATAACGCAATGTAAAGGCAAAGTCATACCACTGATACCTTCACTCCAACCTCTCCCTCAACCTTATAAACGAAGCACGCAACAGTAAGGCCCGGTATATCAGTCAGTCCATATCCTTGATATGTACGACATTCTTGGCTCCAATTTAAGCGGGCTAAATCTACCGCTCAAGCTTTGCTGAGCTCCTTGCTGTGTACGACATTCTTTGCTCCAATTTAAGATGAAGCTCTAAGTGAAATCCTATTTAGATTAATCTTTAGGACGAATGGTTTACATTATGAATATCAAAAAATATGCTACGGATAAATTGAAGCTTTTACTAGCTTTTCTATGTATTGGAATTTAAATAAAATTATTATTTACAAAACAAAAAATGTAAACCACTAAAAAAATGTTTTTGCACGACTTAACTGTGAAGTAATGTAAGAAACTTTTTTTTTTTAAATATTCCTTTATGGCTAAGATTATTTTTGAGTTTTTCTACGTTCTTACTTTTTTCATTCTTATAAAATTATGCAAAAAATAAATAAAAAACGCTTTTTCACTTACCTGCCTCGTGTAAATAAGACGCTCGATTTTGAATTTTGAAGACATAAGAATCGAAATATTTCTGGCGTTTATATTCCTCTAAATCTTTAGCTCAACCTTTGCTAAGCCGCAGAATAGTTCCTATCTTAGACGCCGAGGCGCTAGTAGTCATATATCAAATTTGACATTTACTTAAATAATATAACTTCACACCGAAATTACGTAAATTGCTTAATTTTAGTATTTGAGACTATTACAATCATTTAGCGAGTCAAAGTAATCTGATAAGGGATTTTAAAAGAGTCAACGTCAGGATAGTTTGTTGTCAGCTGTTAATTTCATTAATAGTGCGCTGACTCTAGCAAAAACAAATATTAATTAATATCAGAGAAAACGCATATAGCACCATGCTGATTGAAGTGGGGAACTTTATCAAAAATTAACTAGTAAATGAAAACCGACTAAAAGTAAACTGTTTTTGAAGTTTTTGAAATTTTGAAAAGTTTTTGATTTCCCGGCGCGTAGAGATGTCTCGATGAAGATGACAGTAAAGAGCATAGATTAACCACTCATGTAGACAGTAGATTTGTTTTTCAAAGAAAAAAGAAACATTTATTAGATTTTAGATTCATCCGCTGGAGCGATTGTGGTAAAAAGAATGAACCACTTTAATTTTTTTGCGATTGATAGCGGTCCAAATTCGGACTTTTCCTACCACTCGTAAAACATTTATTGTAATTATTTAAAACATTTCCATGGCTAGCCATTTATTTTAAAACGAAGCTATTGAAATGCTTTATCTATTATGACCATAGATGTCGCAAATCCGAACTTCGTAGACTATTTTAGAACGATGTTAAAAATAAATTCATAAAAAAAAATTTCACGCAGAATTTCTGATCAGCTGTTTACGGTTAAAATTAAGTCCTTATACATAGAAATGCACCTTTCATTATCAAGTATACCACATACAACATTCATAAATCGAAAATATTCTATGTTGACTCGAATAAGTACCTCTCACGGAGTTTCTAAATAGCAACATGCAGGACTCGCGCGGTTATAAACTTAAACGATTTTTTTATAAATTCTACAAAGATAAATGGTAAAATTTAGGTTAATTCATTGGCTATATAGAATTATAATATATATTTTATGTCTCCATGTTAAAATTCGAAGGTAATGTTGGCAAAAATTCAAAAAAACGATCTTCCGGAAATCTCAAGCAATCTAGATGTCTAGGCTTTCGACCTAAATACGGATTATGTTCCAAGCTGTGCTAAGCTCGACATTCCAACCAAGCCGAGCTTATAACCATCTGATATATCGAGCCTGAGAGAGCTTTCAACGGAGTTTTCATAGTTGTAATATGCGTGCTTTCTGAATAAAGCTTGGTCGATACAAAATATACGCAGAAACAAGAAACCCGCTGATACGAGTTAATGAACCACTCCAGTCTTGAGGCTCTGATTTCTCAACGCCTTCAAACAAACAATTTCTCATTATTATGATAGGTACACAACCTACCTGTATCCGTCTACATACATTCTTGATTATACTACGTCACCACGAGAGCTGAGAAAGCATCTACCTCTCAAATTTTACACCTGCCTCTTATACTAAACTCATAAACAAGTATTCATAGCTAAAGCGTTTTGACCACATCCGGTCGAATCTTTGTTGTTTATGGTGTTTAAATAAATTGCCATCTGCCAAGCAAATATTATGGTTATTTTTACGTCCTTAGAATTTGACTTTAGTCGATTGTGGGTTCGTTTCCTGCGCAGAGTGAATATATTCGTTTCCATGACAGTTAGATCCTTTTGTTGAGTTGATACTTTTATACATGTAGTATCAATATGTAGTCAGTTTAGGGAAAATACAGCATACCTACTAAAACAAAATATAACTAAATGTCCCTGAAGGGATGTGCAGGAAGGATGTACCGCCGAATAACAAAAATATACATATTGTATAGCATATTTTCATCCAAATGCATCAATGGAAATCTACTTGTCTTTTTACTGTATATGCCAGCGTGTAGGTACAAAAAAATCGATACTGAAATTCGTTTGATATCCATACTAACTTGTTAAAGGTATTTTTTAAGTTGATTTTAGGTTTGACCTTGTTAAATAATGCACAAAAATGTAATTTTATGATAATAATAAATTCGGGGGGTCAACTGCAGAGGGATGAACCGTCAGGTCACCGTTTTAATCACACTCTGGAAAAGCTCTCAACTAGCGATCCGGAGGTCGCGGGTTCAAATTTTGGTGTGCGCAATTCCGGCGTGCGCGTTTTCACAATTTAGGCATTTAAAATAATATATGGTATATTTGCGGCACGTTCCAGAGTGGAAGATACTCTCAGTATCGTCCTGGTATAAAACCACCATTCAGAATTGAAACGTTGCTTGTAATGGCTCTAGCTATCTACGGTGACTAGATCTGAAAAGCCAGGTACTTCCGTACCTTTTTATTTCTCATATCCCGCCCCCCCACTTACCTTCAGTTTAACAACATACTCTAATTGGGAATGCGATAGTCTCATTGGCTCCAGGTGGTTGAGAGCAGTTGGGACTCTTGTGCGGTATTCACATAAAAAAACAGAGTGCAATTCACACGCGGTAGAAGTTAAACCTTCAGAAAACTAAAGTAGACAAGAGTGGAAAGGTTAAGAAGCACCGCACAGAGAGAAGACCGATTATACCATCTCATTCTCTCGCAGACTAAATCCTATAATTTTATGTGTTTGTGTCTTTTTAGTGTTGCTATTTTTGGTTTCATAACATCACAATCACAACGGTGGTAAAGAAGTTTTCACT
Source organism: Glyphotaelius pellucidus (assembly GCA_936435175.1). Taxonomy (NCBI): domain Eukaryota; kingdom Metazoa; phylum Arthropoda; class Insecta; order Trichoptera; family Limnephilidae; genus Glyphotaelius; species Glyphotaelius pellucidus. The sequence goes on along the minus strand of OW386552.1, from coordinate 22,089,774 downwards.
TCAAAAATTCTAGTGCATTTAATCGTCCCTTCATTCCTTTACACTTCCCCCCATTCTTACATCCTTCCATCTTACAAACATTTCATAATATTGCTACTGACGTAGTCCGATTGGCTCTGTCGAAACCTAATTGCAGTGCTGCAAAATAAACAAACAAAAAATCTATTTGATTTTATCTCTACTTCACTGTTTTACTAGTTCGTCCGTGTTTTAATAGTTTAACCGTACGTCTAAATGAGTCCTTTAAATATTTACAATAGTGTAAAATTCCTCGTTGGTCGATTGGCGATAAGAAACTAGAGCAACCGGCAATAACTAATAACACAGGTGACTTGAAACTTAAATCACGTTTATCTACACTCCGTACCTCGGTACACACTACTACTGTGGTTCTACAGGTTTAACGACTTGTAATTGGATCGGGCCATGGCAACTTAACGATAGCGATAAAGTGTAACAATGGGGGTTACCTTAAAAAGTATGCGATAATTTCATGAAATATTTTTTAATGTTTTTGCTATATTTTACTAAAAATTATAGAGAATGTTCCAGGTTGCAGTATTCAGTGTGATTTTTACTGTAGAGGAGTCCCAACTGGAATGTATTACATTGCACTTCCCCTGTATACATTCTGGAATAAACTATTATTGTTATTATTTTTAAAACAGGACTTCGCCACTCTCATTAAAAAAAAATACTAATTACATTTGAAAGTGTATTGTAATGTTGACTGATATTTCTTTCATAAAATTATTTGGACAGACACACAAACCTACCAGGCACCAGATGTTGAAAATTTATTTTCTTTTAAGAGTAAAATAGCAGCAATTTAAATAAAATGAATCAAAGATTTTGCTCCATAATATTATAGAAAATTATAATAACATAGTTTTTGGTTTGCTTGATTGATGCCTAGACGATATAATACAATAGATATACGTAATCATCGTCTAGAAATAATGATTTATTGATAAAATTACATCATTGAATTTAACTTCCATCATGTTATTACTTACAAAAGCGGGAATGCAGTTAAATACATACTGTGTTAGCGTCGGCGGGCGTGCTGATGCTATCGGCAGGGTTGGAGAAAGCTCCCACATATTTAATACAAATTAGTTGCTGTATCTGCCCCAAATAAAAACTAGCTCAGGTTCGGTGCAAGCAGGGTTTCTCTTAACCTCAAGGCTAGTGCTTGTGGTTCGGAACTTCACGCTTCTCCGTCCCCCCAGGGCCTCTCTCGACAAGCAAAACACGGTAGGTTATCACATAAATAGTTTATTCAATTCTAGGAGACACAATAATACATAAGAGGAACGATCCTAGCTGAAAGTTAGTTTGAACGTCAGTCTCTGCTCTCTACACGCGTGGTTAGGGCTTCAAAACATTTAATTGCACACAAAGGGTAACATGGTAATTGACTCACGTTTGGTTTATGGGCCAGCAGCGGCTTTACGCGCTTGTTCTCCCGGTCTCAGCAGCGTCCAAGCGCGGACACCGGAAGTGCGCAACCGGCGAAACTGAACTCGTGTCGCACATGTTCACGCGGGACGTGGGCTCGGGAAGCTCGCTCGCTGAAGACTGGCGAGCTTGCCGCTCGAGATGGTCTAGCGACAGCTCGGTTTGTCGCTCGCGGGAGGGGGTAGTGCGCGCGCCTCTATATTGGCGGTCTATTTGTAACGTAACACTTCCCCCCTCGCCGCAATAAAAGCGACGTGGCAATGGAGCTGTAGGACTAATAAATCCTCTTACCTTTTCAGCACTTGTGCCAAAAACATTTAAGAGAAACGAGGAGAGAGAGAGAGAGAGAGAGATCCCTAGCTGGAGAATAGTTATGAACAGAACACAAAAGAGATGATACATGGTGTAACAAGGAATTGTCAATAAATGTATATAAAGGCAGTGGCATACATAAATACAGTTGCAAAGAACAAGGATCTGTTGAAGAAAGGTACAAGGGTTATGCAGTGATAAAAAAAAAAAACTCTACAATTGTATCATTGGTCTGTGAGCTAATGTTTGCGAACGTGGTTTGCGTAGGATGTCTGGGGTGGTTGAACGTTTCACTGAAGTTACAAGGTTACTTTGTCACAGTAACCTGGCCCATTTGAGATTACACTCAAGGGACACTAGGGCCTTTAAGAAAATACGAGGAAGAGAACACATGATGAGGCTTCTAGGTGGTGTGGAGAGTTCTACCTGTCACAGAGGTCGAAAGGGTAACTGCTTCCGGATCCTGTGGGTGAGCCAGTACGAAACCATTGAAGTATTGGAGAGTGGAATCGTAATTGGTGGTTGGTACACTGGTTTTTGTATGTAGTGGGATTGTTTTGTGAACAATCGTTGGTATTGTTATTTGCGCAAGGGCACAGGAGCATCAGCACAATGGCAGTAGGGCATTTGCATTATGCAGCAGGAACATTTGCATAATGGCAGCAGAAACATTTGCACAAGGGCAACAGGAACATTTGTATTATGCAGCAGGAATATTTGCATAATGGCAGCAGAGCATTTGCATTATGCAGCAGGAACATTTGCATAATGGCAGCAGGAACATTTGCACAAGGGCAACAGGAACATTTGTATTATGCAGCAGGAATATTTGCATAATGGCAGCAGAGCATTTGCATTATGCAGCAGGAACATTTGTATTATGCAGCAGGAACATTTGCATAATGGCAGCAGAGCATTTGCATTATGCAGCAGGAACATTTGTATTATGCAGCAGGAACATTTGCATAATGGCAGCAGGAACATTTGCACAAGGGCAACAGGAACATTTGTATTATGCAGCAGGAATATTTGCACAATGGCAGCAGAGCATTTGCATTATGCAGCAGGAACATTTGCATAATGGCAGCAGGAACATTTGCACAAGGGCAACAGGAACATTTGTATTATGCAGCAGGAATATTTGCATAATGGCAGCAGAGCATTTGCACAATGGCAACAGGAACAGGAACCAACCTAGAGCTGGCGTGCTCGGGTTTGTTTTGAGTGTCGGTTCTTTGTGGTGATACAATTCGCAACTACACGCACGACTCACACTAGGTTATGTTAGATGCGGTCGGGTGCTTTTGGTACGCAGGGATTGAAGGCAAGGGACCTCCGTGACGGTAGCGAGGGCAGCATGAAGAGGCGCAGATGTAGATAGGGTGCAGAGCTGCTGGTTTTTTTTTTTTTAATCCGGCAAAAATTATTATTAGAACAAAATTCTTGAAGTTTACCTGCCTAGTAGACCAATGATGAAAAAAGTTTGGAGAGAAACAAGTGTGCATGTTGAGAAAAGTTGGATTTGTTTGGCGTGTAGAGAGAGAGACAGAGAGAGAGCTAACTAAATGTGGCTAATGCCTAATACATGTTACAAAGGTACGTATTCAAGGACAGGTTCTGTGTAACCCCTTTTGGTTTTTTTTTTTTTACCAAATACATTTCCAAGAATACGTGGTTGAGGGATTGTACGTATAACAAAATTCCCCATTCGAAAGAAGTTGGTCTTCCATGACCTATGCTCACGTCTATACGGTAGCATTTTTTCTACTTTCGAAAAACAAAACATTGCGTACAAGATAGTTATAACAAAGTGGGAAAGGAGTAGGAAGTTGAAAGGATCCGCGTATGAAGATTGTCCCATTTGACAAACGAAACGCCAAGTGCGTAACGCATATATCCCCATTCACGGATAATTTCGAGGAAGGGGGAGGGTGATAATTGGGAACATTTGAACGAAGAAAACTGCTGGGGACTCGGCTATTTCCGAAATTCGACCTCTGGGTGGAGGTGAAACAAGGTCTACAGCAGTCATCCTGGCACATTACAATAATATTTGGTAGTGTTGGACAAAAGAATACACTGACATAAAAGTCTAATCCTCTACGTGTATTGGGCAGAAGATTAGGGGTCGTTTTATTCTCCTACTTGTTTGCGAGAAATGACAGACCCTTGCTCAAATCTCACAAACCTGGGGATTTTCTTTGTTCGTCTCCCAGACAACGAGTTAGGTGTTTTTGTGTCCATCAACTTAACTCCCACGACACGATGCCCCATAATCATGAGTGAAGCGTATGATTAGTCCTTTTGAGATAGTAGATAGTTCCTGGGTTCTTGTGACAGGAAGTCCACGGGCATATTAATGATTACAAAAAAGGGGTGTGGACTACATTGAGTAGTTCACACATAAAGGTTTGATATTATTTCGTTCGCACGATTCATGGTGAGTATTATAACGTCTTCACGTATAGCGTACAAGATTGCAAAATCAAAGGATTTGCAAGTAAGTTTTATAACGTCTTCACGGATAACAATGAACGAATTACAACTGGGTTGCCCAGTATTGAAGGGAGGTGCAAAAGACTAGGTATTTATGACATTTCTGACAAAAACCCACAGAGTAATTATAACGGGCTCCCCGTATCGCATTTAGTAGATATTCTGAGATTCCCATCTATGACGGCAGATTTTATAAGGTTCCCACCTATGATGGCAACAAAGGTTAACGTTCATATAAAGGTACCTATTCAATACAGACGGCGAGACATACTGATGTACTTAGTACAACAATACCGTAGCATAATAAATCCATATTAGCGTACGTTAAAGACTTGCACAAAGGCAAAAACATATTTGAAGATCTGGCCAAGATTTTATACTTCAACAATTAAGGGACAAAAAAAATTCTGGCGTGCTGATGGAATGTGAATTTCATCTAAGCTTACCGCAAAAGAGATCCTTTGTGGTACAACCCTTTTGGTTACGCACAGAGTATCGTATCGTGATGGTACAACTTTTGTTGTACTTACACGTACGATGGTAGCAACAATACAAGACATGCGCTTATCGTTGTTTGACAAGGAAAATTATTTACATTGATCCGATTTGAGTGTTTAAGACCTTCTAGGTTTTACTTACTTAAACAGACTGCGATGGACACACCTTGGTGTTATGAAAATTATAATAATGGGATGGGTCGTTCACAGGGTGGTTCACTTGGAGACCTGGCTTCTTGTTGTGACCTCGTACTTTGCACGTGATAAGTCACAACAAGGCAACCCCAAAATTTCAGTTTGAGCAGTTGAGACCCAGGGTGACTCAATGTTGCTGAAATGTTGTAAAAAAAATTTATCGTTAATGAAGAGGCACGTTGAAAGTTGTCCCTTTTATAACGATACTTTCCAGACTCCACATCCAGTTCTGGGGAGAGCTAGAGCAATTTGGGTTATTTATTGAGCGCCATTCTATTTTCTTAAAAAACAGAAAAAAACTTAGAACGGGTAGCAAACATCTGATACCGCCGTGGGTTTACACAGGTTTGCTTACCTAATTTAACTACATATGACATAAGGGTTAGATGCACTTTGGCGAGGACCCGATATTTAATGTACAAAAAAGATTTTCTAACATTTAGAAAGGGGTGACGAGGTATGACATGATGATGTGAAAATATGATGCTGCTAGTTGTGACGATGCACAAAACCTTGGGCACGTACTTGCAGTAAGCCACAGGGAATTCCTTTCTCCGAAGTGATCAATTTCAGGTAGAGGTGTGCATGCTTAGAAAAAACGATGTTTCCAAGGTTTGACACCTGGGGCAGCAATTAGAGGCGAATGACTGATGATGACGAGATATTTATACAAACAAAAATAAAATAAAATAAAATGAAACGAAACCACAAGGGAGAATTATAATTTCTTCCATGACTTTGGCTACAGTTGACACCACTGTGCCAGAGCTAGAAAGGTTTCGTTTGAGTGTCCTAATGAGTGACAATCGTTTACGAGAGGCCGCTCATTAGTGACGAAACAAAAGGGTTGACTTCCATAGTGATCCATGTCACGGTGTAGACGAATGGTTGCTAGGAGTCAAGGAATAACCGTTGGGGTTATACGGGCGTGGCAATGGAGTTTGTTTCCATGTTACCACTTTTTACAATGTCCTTTATATGGTAGTTACCTATGTGTTTACCAGAGATGTCGGACAATCGGTAAACCAGGTCTGAGATTTTCTTTAGGACTTTCGTCTTTACAAAACGGGGTGCCAATTTGGCAGAGAAGTACAGCGCACCTTGTGACAGAGTGTTGTTTCTCCTCCAGACGATGTCTTCTTCCTTGAATGTGACGTGCTTCCTGCGAAGGTTATACCTGTCGGCGCTCTTTTGGTGGGCCAATAGTAGAGCGTCTGTTACTTCACTATAGATAGCGGAGAGTTCCTCCAAGCGGTGGGCGTAATTTGCTGCGGGGTCTGCTGTGGAGGAAGGGACGGGTGGAAGGCAATTGTCAGGGTGTAGTGAACCGTGAACTACTTGTTCCATGCCGTGTTTGAGAAAAAATGGTGTATAGCCTGTAGCGAGGTTCACCGTGTTGTTCATGGCTGCTTGTATTCTGTCTAATTTTTTGCACCATGTGCGTTGATCTTTGCCAACCAAAATTGCCAGGGCCGTGTTTATGGTTTGGTTGTATCGTTCAACGGTGTTGTTCTGTGGGGTGTAAAGGGTGTTATAGAATACATCCTTTATACCATATTTAGACAAAAACTCTTTAAATTCCAGAGCTATAAATTGTTTACCATTGTCGCATATTATAGTACGAGGGGTACCGTAGGGTATGAAAATATGTTTTTCCAATAGATTGGTTATTGCTGCTGCAGTTGCCCTTTTCAGAGGAAACAACCAGCAGTATTTGGAAAAGATGTCCACTACGCTGAGTATATGCATGTAACCGGCGTAGCTTCTAGGGAAGGGTCCAATGAGGTCCATAGAAAAGGATTGAAGTGGTCTATTGGCACGCTTGGGGTTGCCCATTAGACCAGACGGTGGTGCCGTACTGTGCTTGTATGCCTTACAGATGTCGCACTTGGAGATGTATAAACGTACTTGTTTGAATAGACCCGGCCAATAATATCTTAAGGATATTTTTTTGAATGTTTTGAAAGTTCCAGGGTGTATGGAGTCTACGGCACTGTGGTTATCAATAATAACTTGTTCTCTATTTTCGAGAGGGACTACCATTTTCCAGGCATAGTCCTCTAAGATTGACAGTGGAGGCTTGCAGTTGCGATATAGTTGTCCGTTCTTAATTATAAAATTCGGGAACTTTTGTGGGTTGTCACTGCATCCTCTAAAGATTTTTTGATACCATACGTCTTTTGTGGGGAGACTAGAATTGGGTAATTCGGCATTTAATGTTGCTATCTCGATCCTAGAAAGGGCATCCGGGACGATATTATCCGCGCCTTTACGGTGGATGACATCGAAAGTATATTGAGATAGGCGGGACGACCAGCGAGCCAATCTCCCGGAGGGGTTGTCTAGCGAGATCAGCCATTTTAGGCTGCTATGGTCTGTGACGACGGTAAACTTACTGCCCTCAATGTATCCGCGGAAATGTTGAATGGATTCCATGACTGCTAACAATTCTCTCTCGGTAATCCCGTAGTTTTTTTCGTGTTTATTTAGGGTACGAGAGAAGTATGCCACGGGGTGTTCGCCGTCCGTAAAATTTTGAGTGAGGACTCCTCCGATTCCGACGTTTGATGCGTCCGAATGGATCGTAAAGGGAAGATTGAAGTCGGGGCAATTCAGTACTGGGGCTGATTGAAGAGCCTCTTTCAGGGAGTTGAATGCTGACTCAGTCTCTGCAGACCAGGAAAAGTTACTGGTACCTTTACGGATTCCCGTGATTTTGTTGAGCGGCGCCGCGAGAGTTGAGAAGTTTTTTATGAATCTTCTGTAGTAACCGGTGAGTCCGAGGAAGGCTTTTACCTCTTTTGCATTTGTAGGTCGGGGAAAATTTGTCATAGCCGCTACTTTTGTGGGGTCTGTTCTTAGGCCTTCTTCGTCTACTATGAAACCCAAGTATCGTAGGCGGTGCCTGCAGAATTCCGATTTCTTCAGGTTGATAGTCAAACCGGCCTGTTTGAGTTGTTGAAAAACCTTCTCTAGAATAAGTATATGTTTTTCAAAGGTATCGCTAATGATGATCAGGTCATCCAGGTAGCAAAATAAATTGTTATCAAACTCTGGGCCAAACAATTTATCCATGAGTCTTTGTAGTTCTGCTGGGCTGTTTTTTAAACCGAAGGGTAGTCTTTTGAAATGGAACATACCCCTGCCAGGCACCACGAAGGCAGTCTTTTCGCAGGAGCTGGGATCCAAAGGTATCTGCCAGAATGCTTTGCTTAAGTCTATGGATGAGATGTATTTAGCGTTTCGAAGTCTGTCCAGGATGGAGTTGACCAAGGGGAGCGGGTAGGCGTCTGATATTGTACATGCGTTGAGGCGTCTGCTGTCGAGGCAGAAACGGGCTGAGCCGTCTTTCTTTGAAACTAATAAGGTGGGGTTGGTCCATGCACTGCGGCTGGGTACCACCACTCCCAGTCTTAACATATCGTCCAATTCTTTTTCCAGCGTTTTCAATTTTTGTGGAGCTAGGTTGTAATACCTTTGTTTGATTGGGGGGCCTGTTGTTTTTATATGGTGTTGTACTAGGTTGGTTAAGCCTAAACCGCACCTTTCGAAGGAGATGGATTCATACTTGTTGATCATTTGATTTAATTGTATTGTTTGTAAGGGGTTCAAGTTTTCGTAGGGTATTACCGTACGGATTTCGTTTACTTGGGGAGTGACGGAGGGGTTGTTAAACAGTTGCGGGGCAATTTTGAAAGCCATCCAAAAATCCACTCCCAAGATGAATTTCTGTGTGATTGTAGGTACAACTAGAAACTTGATCCAAACTGTTTTTTGGTCACAATTGATCGGTAGGGTTAGAGAACCGATGACGAGTTGTGAAGTGTTGTCTGCCGTGGTAACATGTGAAGAATGTTTTCCCATTTTAAAACCACAGTTTGTGAATAAGGTGTGGGCGTTGTCGCCCAGGCAGCTGACAGAGGCGCCGCTGTCTAGGAGACCTGAAAAAACCACGTTGTTTATGGAAAAATGCGCGAAGGGTCTACCGTCTATTGCCTGTTTGCAGCAAACTGTAGAGAGGGGTAAGGCCTGTTTAAAAAATTTGACGTGTTCCAACCACTCCGACCATTCCTTTGGCCTATGGGAGGGATGGCCCGGGGGGTTGGGGTCTAGTTTTTTGTCTTCCTGGCTGTCCAATTGGGAGGGGGTCTGGAGAAATCCATAGGGGGTTTGATGAATCTGAGATCCGGGATGGACGTTTCGGTACTGTCTTGGCGTGGTCTTTTGCCAAACTTCCTCCCTTCATCTCTTCTTGGAGAACGATCGACGGATCGCCTTTTGTTAGAATGGGTGTCTTTGGAGGATAAAAGTTTTGCTTGTTTAAAGCAGGCGGCTTGGGAGTGACCAATCTTGTGGCAAAAAGAGCAGGATTTCTTCTCGTTGTGCTCCGGTTTTATGCCGGACGAAGTGCTTGGGCGAAAGTTTTCTTTGGGGAATCTTTCGTCTTTCTTCCGATCCTGGTATGCCTCTAGTAGCTGGCAGACATCTTTCAGTTGCTCCAGCGCGGCAATTTTCTGAGAAGTAATGATGTTTTCGTATCTGGGGAGAAGACCGTCGATTAAAACCGGGAGAAGTTCTGCTTCAGGGACAGGTTGGGTGAGCTTTATATTGATGGCCTCTGCCCTCTGTGTGAATCTAGCAACAGGCTCTCCAGAGTGCTGCTTGATAGCGAGTAGGGATAGCCTGACTCTGTGTTGGGCCTTTTTTTCTCCGAAACTGGATAAAAGTGCCACCTTGAGTTCCCTCCATGAGTTTGTTTTTCTCTTATGTATCCTGTGCCAGGTAAGCATTTCAGGAGCGATGAGGTCTATGAAGTTCCTGTGTAGAATACTTTCGGGGATTCCTCTGACTTGGGCTGTTTCTTCTATTCTGTTGATGAAATCCTCCACATCCGTGAGTCCGTTGTATTTCGTCTTCCAGGTTGTCAAATCATATATTTTCGTCTGTTCCTGGGCTTGTACCACCAAGGGTTTTGCTTCGGAGACTGTGAGGGAGGTAGAGATGATTTCTGAGGTGTCTTCCTGTTGAAACTGCAACTTCCTGATGTACTTTTTGTTGTAGAAAGAAGCATATTGAATAAGGCATTTTTTGGATTTATTCCTGGGAGAAATCTTTCTACTTCTCAGGGCCTGTAGTAGTTCTTCCTTTTTTGACGTAGAAATGTGGGGGATTATACCCAGCGTGACTTGAGGGACTTCCATAGTGTATAGGGTCGTGTCAGGGTGACCTTACGTTGGGAGAAAAACGAGAACTCGACTCTTTATCCGTAATTGGAAAGAAATTTTTGCCAGGGATTGACCACTGGGGACGTATATATATTTTTTTTTTTTACAAAATGCTTCTGCGAAAAAACGCGTATTTGTAAGTGTTTGGGTTATTTGAAAATTTGGGCAGAGGTTTGCCTCTGGCCACGTGCTTTTTAGGAAAAAATCCAAGCGTTTTGGAAAAAAAATTTCGAAAATTAAAAAAATCGAAAAAAGGAAAAAATCGAAAAAATTTTCAGTCCGAAACTGGAGAAAATTTGGGCAGCGATTTTCCTCTGTCCAAGCGTTTTTAAGAAAAACTCCAAGCGTTTTGGAAAAAAAAATTTCGAAAATTAAAAAAATCGAAAAAAAGGAAAAATCGAAAAAATTTTCAGAGTCTGAAACTGGAGAAAATTTGAGCAGCGATTTTCCTCTGGCCATGCGTTTTTAAGAAAAACTCCAAGCGTTTTGGAAAAAAAAATTTCGAAAATTAAAAAAATCGAAAAAAAGGAAAAATCGAAAAAATTTTCAGAGTCTGAAACTGGAGAAAATTTGGGCAGCGATTTTCCTCTGGCCATGCGTTTTTAAGAAAAACTCCAAGCGTTTTGGAAAAAAAATTTCGAAAATTAAAAAAATCGAAAAAAGGAAAAAATCGAAAAAATTTTCAGAGTCTGAAACTGGAGAAAATTTGGGCAGCGATTTTCCTCTGGCCATGCGTTTTTAAGAAAAACTCCAAGCGTTTTGGAAAAAAAATTTCGGAAATTAAAAAAAATCGAAAAAAGGAAAAAATCGAAAAAAGGAAAAAATCGAAAAAATTTTCAGTCCGAAACTGGAGAAAATTTGGGCAGCGATTTTCCTCTGGCCATGCGTTTTTAAGAAAAAATCCAAGCGTTTTGGAAAAAAAAAAAATTTCGAAAATTAAAAAAAATCGAAAAAAAGGAAAAAATCGGAAAAATTTTCACAAGTTTTCGTGGAAGTAATTTGTTTGAGAATTCAACAATATCTTGGGGGCATGGTTTCATTACGCGGCTTCCTATAGCCTGATTTTATACAGCACCAATTTTTCTGGTATTTACACGCGAATTCCCTTCGTCTTTTCGACAAGATATTACCTTCTTTGTCAATTGACAAGGTATTATAGTGTCAGATGTCAAGGAATCCACGTCAACGCGAATTTAGTATTTTTTGCATTATTCGAATGTGATTCGGCATGACCCGGTTTCAGCAGACGACAGAGTCAAAAATACTTAATTGTCAAATGACAGAAAGAATTTAAATCCACTTGTTCCCTAGGTGTCAGCAAGTGTCCGTTTAAGAGACGTACCAGCGTGCTGCAGTATAGTATATTATTAAAAATATTTAGCACTTTCGAGACCAAGCGGATGATTTGTTTATCATGTACATGATTTTAATTGTTGAATAAATTCTTCTTTAATTTGTGTTTATTTCCACTATTCACTTGTATTGAAAATAGCAATTTTAATCGGCCGACACTTTGTAATCACTGTATTATTCGCAGCGACAACTTCCTAGGTTGGGCACCTTGCGTTGGAATACCGGTAATATTTTGTCGAGTGACGAGTCACAAATGATAAAATCGCGCCCGTAATAATTTAAATTGTGATTCGAAATTACGTTCGCGCCGAGATTCCTGTTGGAAGTGCTAGACAATTGGGAATAAACAATACATCATAATAACATTTCAGAGTTTACAATTGTTGCTTGGGAACGAGGCCGTGGTGGAACAGAAAAAAATTTAAATGGCCCCACGTTTAGCGCCAGTGTTAGCGTCGGCGGGCGTGCTGATGCTATCGGCAGGGTTGGAGAAAGCTCCCACATATTTAATACAAATTAGTTGCTGTATCTGCCCCAAATAAAAACTAGCTCAGGTTCGGTGCAAGCAGGGTTTCTCTTAACCTCAAGGCTAGTGCTTGTGGTTCGGAACTTCACGCTTCTCCGTCCCCCCAGGGCCTCTCTCGACAAGCAAAACACGGTAGGTTATCACATAAATAGTTTATTCAATTCTAGGAGACACAATAATACATAAGAGGAACGATCCTAGCTGAAAGTTAGTTTGAACGTCAGTCTCTGCTCTCTACACGCGTGGTTAGGGCTTCAAAACATTTAATTGCACACAAAGGGTAACATGGTAATTGACTCACGTTTGGTTTATGGGCCAGCAGCGGCTTTACGCGCTTGTTCTCCCGGTCTCAGCAGCGTCCAAGCGCGGACACCGGAAGTGCGCAACCGGCGAAACTGAACTCGTGTCGCACATGTTCACGCGGGACGTGGGCTCGGGAAGCTCGCTCGCTGAAGACTGGCGAGCTTGCCGCTCGAGATGGTCTAGCGACAGCTCGGTTTGTCGCTCGCGGGAGGGGGTAGTGCGCGCGCCTCTATATTGGCGGTCTATTTGTAACGTAACAACTGAGGAAGCGAAACCGTGTGTTAGTCCATATATTATATAATATTGGTAAACATTCTCTCCGCCTGCCCCTGCGGCGACAGGGCTCGATGTTGTGTTTATTTATTGAACTGTTATTAAGAACAATTGAATCTCGAAGTTTTGTAGTGTAAATATAACTTAAAGATAAGTACGACCATCAGTTGAACCATTAAACAAAGATTTAAACATTCATTCATAAGATAGACGTTTATTTAAGGTCGTTGATGTGGTGAGGCGATTTTTTATTAATGGCCAATATAATACCCCCGTGGACCCGACCACTTTGGGAACCACTGGTCTAACTAATATAAAGTATTTTTAAAATAAAATATCCATATTAGGCTTTTCTCAATTTTCTGTATATTTACCGCATGCTATATTGATATAAAAATTGACATGTAAAATTCAAAACTAGATTTATTTTCTAGATAGATTTATTTTCTTAGTTTATTTCACGTTTAAAAGCTTTTAAAACAGCGCTTTTTTAATGCGGGCAATAAAATAGAACTAATTTTCTTTGCGAGATTTGTAAAGAAATAAATTGAAATAACAAAGATTTCCACTGCCTCTTCCCAGAACCATGACAAATAATAGATAAGGTATTATTATAAAATATATACATGTACATAAAAAAAACCTATTTGTAATTGAATCCAATTAAATTATCGTCAATTGATATTTCAGTTCCGTTACTGAAAAGTGCCGCTACCTTTTTGCGTCAATTGTTTTTTTTTATTTATTTTGTTTCTGTCAAGTCAAAATAAGGAATAACTGTGGTCCGGATCATTTCGGTTTCATTTTCACCAACAGACTCCCGTTAGAGGCTTTTCGATACAATCTTAAAAACTCCAGCAAAAACAAATCAGCTCGGATTTCTGGGAATAAGTCTAAAATACCGGTCCAAAATCATTGCGTTGTGAAAACCATGGAACACTTTGATTACAATAGAGAAAAACAGATAAAAACCAATTAAAAATATCTACAATTATTTTGAAACAATATTCATCGAAAGGAAAGAAAAAATTAAATGAATCTGTAAAAAATGTGTCGTTTTTTTTTTCACAGGAAGCCCTGACGAATATAATTTCCATCAGGCCCTATGTCATCTTAAAGGATGCTGTGTGGAGGATCTTTTTAAGTAAGGGAAGGAGAGGAAGTTCTGGGAAGGAAAAGGGTATGATGGGTGGGTAGGAATCTAGGGGTCAGTGTGTCCAAAAGTGACGTACGTATGAATCCATCCTTCGAAGTGCGGTGCAGGTCGAGAGAATTCGACTAGAGAGATCTAAAGGCCTCCGTCAACCAGTCTCTCTCGATCCGGCCCGCCACGCAGCAGGTGGGCAGACGCATCCGCCGCCAATCCCCGGACAAACCTCACCCTATGAACCCGGTCATCCATACCAAAGCACCAAACCTAGCGAAACACTAAGGGTTACCTAACTATGGCAGAAGTGTTAGTAATCCAATAAATGGTTCCCGGGGCGTCGGTACCCATACCCGCCTCCTAAAGTGTTCCGTTAAGCAGCGATAACTCCAACTCAAACTGTGAGCTCTGGCGTCATGAAATTGGCAAAGATATTAATGTCTTAAATTTTAAATTCACAGCAGTTGTTTTCAGTTCGCTCCATCATTTTCATTATGAGCTATGTAGCTTTAAAAACTACTTGATTCATATTTTTCAGTAACATCGATAAATTTAAAAAAAGACAAAAAAAAATCTCAAAAGATATTTCATAAGATATCTTATGCTGTATTTCCCCACTAACACATTTTTTCAATCCAACTTTATATGCACTATTTTATAAATAGTGTTTTTTTTTTTTTTAATTTAGATCGAAAATTCGTCGAAGCACGACATGTTGGGCTGACTAGATCGACACAATAAACCATGAGATCAATGATTGACATTACACGACATGATCAATCTCTTTATTCGTAGCGTGATAAGAATATTAATTAAATGTGCAAGCAGCAATCTGAATTTCATATATCAACCATTAGGGAGTTAACATATCAGATTCTAGAAATATAATATGATCATTCATGTATACAACGCACGAATTTCATTTCAGTATAGGTAGTTACTTGTCGCGGAAATAAAAATAGATCTATTTATTTCTATTCACTGTTGTTTATTTTAAATTTTATTGCCTGGGCGGAAGTTTGAATGGCTGACCCTGAATATATTGGTCGTGATGTCTGAGGTAAGACTGGGTGATTCAAGTGGTATAATATATGCATATGTAATAGTAATACGAGGACAACAAATACATATGACCTAATACATACAGGTATATAGCTGCCTTTGTTATTAACTTGTTTATATATTGTATTCTTATGCTGCGTACACATTTACCAACATAAGCGCGAGCCGAGCTACAGAAAGGAATGAAGCAACCGGGAAACGCCGCTTGCGATTGCTTTGTGGACAGAACTATGTCCTTAAGACTTTGAACTGAATTGTCATAAAGTTAGCATTTCTTTGGCCGTTAGTTTTACAATTTTTGAAAAGATTGAAGATTGTGAAAAAATAAAACAGATAACTTAAAATACAAATTACTAAGGTGAAAATTGATATGATCATTTTAGGTATAGCGTCTAAGCTGGTGAAAATGATCTTGTAAACCGAAACAGCTGTAACCATAGATATTGAAATATAAGGAGATGGGCTTTCGGCAGTTTTTACTGGGTGGGACTATGCTTCCTGGTGTGCCGATATTTTTAATCAAAACTATTGCACACGTTAAAAAAATCAACTAAATGAACGAATTCTTTTTGTATTCAAACTACCTATATTGTTAACCAATACTACTGCACAACTGCAAAATCAACTAAATTCCGTATTCAAACCATTCCCATTAGGTAGTAGTTCCGGCGACGGTTCCATGCCAACTGAGAATAGTCATTAAAAGCTATATGCTAGTCATAAAAAATAAGTTCAAATTAGCCGATAACTCTAATCTAACGTAACCTATTAAACCAATTTTTTTTTTTATCACTCTAAATGACTTATCTGAGATGGTCCTGACACCTCCGGGCCCTGAACCAAGGATCTCACTGCTCCGCACGTAGGCCGTCGTGACATTTCCGATGATGATGAATGTATTTACCAACTGTCTAACAATGGGAATCCTGCGTCGTCCAAAGCGCCTAGAGCGATCATTAATGTCCATTAAGGTAATAAGAATTGTATAAATTATAATCAAATCACGTCATTTTCCTTCACAATCGCGTCAAATTCACGACAAAAAATCGATAAACCGTAATATTATTCAGACGTAATGGTGTCACGGAAAAAAATTAAAACGTGTATTTTTTAATAAATGAGTAGGTACGAAGTGGATACGCCTATAAACTTCATATGTGGGTACCTTCTTACTTGAAAGTTATGGATTTTATATCTTTAATGATGAATTCCTATAAAGACCATAGTTTTTAGTAAGAATCCAAAATTTCAGAGTAAACGGATTTTAAAGTTCGTCCTGGCACAATGCACCTGGGTTGTTCTTCTTTTTAACCTACAAAACTTTTACCACTCTGTTACATTTCCACCACTCTGTCACGTTTTGTTTTTACTATAAATGAATTCTCTCTGGATCTCAGAGGGGAAATTGTAGCAAGGGGGGAAGGAGTCCTAAAATGCCTTTTGGGGGTGACAAACACGAGCTGCGTTTATACCTATTTTGAATGACAACCCACGTGACAGAATTAACGAACGACATAAAAGTTGTAGGAGACAATTTTTTGAGATTTTTCAAAATATTTTATTAATCTTGATTAAAAATAATAATCGCTGTTACTTGATAAGTTTTTTTCCTTTTGGAGTTTAAAAATAGTTTTATATTTTATGTCGTCATATCATTTTTTGTAACATTATAGAATATACGCAAGTCGAGGTGGCAGAAGACAACTGTGATTTGTATGAAATACACTTCTATCACGAGAGTTACAACTCTGTAACGTAATTTTTACTTCAAAAATATAAACACATATTTTTTTAAAACGCACACAGTCGTTTCGTCTTTAGTACAGTAAATTTGAAAGTAATTATAAAAAAATAATTGTTATTACTAATAACATTTGTAATTCTGTTAAATTTTTCTCCACTAACTGGTGGAGACACTTTGTGTAGATTAAAAAGAAGAACGACCCACCAATCAATGATGATTTTTCCGCAAATGCTACTTTGTGCAGATTTGTCGATTGATTCCTTTAAAGATCATAGTGTTTAGTAATACTCCAAAATTTCAGGCTGTTTGGTTCCATAGAGCCTGAGAAAACGGCTTTTAAAAATTTTCCTAGTGTTAGGCCGTAACAATGATGATTTTTCCAAAATTTTTAATTGAATCCTGTAAAGACCATAGTTTTTAGTAAGAATCCAAAATTTCAGGCGTTTCAGTGCCATAGAGCCTGAGAAAACAGCTTTTAAAGCAAGTTCTAATCAATCATTACCCACACTATTATTGGTTCTTCCACTAGGCAAGTAGGTAGTTGTCAACTTTTTTTAATGTAAGTTATGTTAATGTAAATAAACGATTAAAGTATGGTATTTATAATTAATTATCTATAAGAATATTAAAACCTGGTATGCAAATAAGAAATAAATACCCATGTATGTTTAAAACACGAAAATATAATTATTGTGTTTGGATAATATAACGATTAAGAAAAGGCATATTAATGCACGGATTAAGTTATTGTCAAATAAATGTAAACAATAGTTATAATTCACACATCGATTCAATTTGTTTTAATATAAGCAGATTAGTTAATTTTAAATGCGTATGTAATAGCACCCCAACTACTTGAAGCTTCTGAGGCTATGACATCCACGGTGACCGGCCAACTCGGAATGAAACCAACTCAGAACCCTCTCAGATAAGTCATTTAGAGTGATAAAAAAATATAAATAAAAAATTGGTTAAATAGGTTAAGTTAGGTTAGGGTTATCGGCTAATTTAAAATTATTTTTTTATCACTCTAAATGACTTATCTGAGATGGTTCTGAGTTGGTTTCATTCCGAGTTGGCATGGAACCGACATCCACAATTTGGAGTACGTTGTGAGACTGAAGACAGAAGGTGAAAGGAGACAAGGAAGATGAGAATTGAGTTACCAAACACAACACAGCCTTTTCAAACCACGTTTCGTTTGATTAGTGATCATTTAAGGCGATACTGAATTTATCAAGTTCTGAAACGTACGCACGTATAATAATTTTATATTCTTTGATATTATTTTACAATCTTTTAATATTATTGCTTTTTTAAAGTGTTAGCCCACTGTATGTAAAATCGACCACCATAACACTGGCATGGGCCTAGCATGGTGGTCGAAAAATCCACAAATTATGTATCCATCAAAGCAATGAATAAAGAAAAATAAATAAAAAAAATGTGATGTATTATTAATACGTGATATAACATGGGAAGATAATTCTCTCAGGACCTTTGTCATCTTTGGGGATGAAATATTGAGGGTATTTTAAAGGAAAGGAAGGAGAGGATGTTTTGGGAAGGTTAAAAGGAATCTGGGGGTCAGATCAATCCCTCTGCGGTGGAAGGCGATGGGTCGAGAGAGTTCCGCAGGAGAAGCCAAAAGGTTCCCTTAACTAGTCCCTCCCGATCCGGCCTTCCACGCAATAAGTAAACAGACGCATCCGCCACCAAGACCTAGATCCTAAATCTCACCTCAAGAACCAGGGGAGCCCTGCTAAGTCACCAAACGTAGTGAACCACTTGGGATGACCTACGGCGGAGGTGTTATTTGCCCAACAAATGGATCCCGGGGAAGCGGTACCCATACCCGCCTCCCAAATTCATCTTTCATAATAATGTCAATGTTTACTGTCGTACGCACATTTTACGTTGTAAAGAATTCGCAGAAATAAACCCTGAAAAAATTGAATACGTGAAAAAATGTAAAGATTCAATTCAAATTCATCTTCAATGGAGATATGAGATACCCGTGCAAAAGTAGATTCCAAAATCGATTTGTACAGCTCCATAACACTGATGTGATAAATGTCAAAATAGAGCTTTGTCCCATTCAGAAAATAGAATAAGTCTTGAAGTATTCAGAGTTCTGCAGGCTTATTTACATGTAGGTAGGTAAATACATCAGAAACAGCTTCCATATATCTTTTGATTGTATTGGAAGCTCTCAAGGGTAAAAACTAGGCCACTTGGGAATATAAACTGGAAAGATTTATTTGCATAAACCATAAACCATAAACCATAAGCGAAAGGTCAAACAGAGATAGAAATGCCATTCTGTTATTCAGATCAGTGCGGTTAAACTGAGATAATTTTCTCGTGTTTTACTGAAACCATTGCCGAAGGAAAAACGGTATTTTCTTGAAACAAGAGAAGTCTTTTGTTTGTTGTTATGTTTGGAGATGGAATTATCAACTGTATTTTTGTATGAGCTACCTACGGATCGTAATTTCTCATGTTGGGTACAAAGGAGTTTGAAGTCGCAGAAAATTTTGCTTCTTCAAGAAGCAAAATGCTCCTGCATTCAATGCAGAGTTATCGTGGGCTTGTAATTAATAGCAGGTAAATATGTGTCATAGGAGCTCGACTTTTCTACTGTGATCCACATTACGTCAACTTAGTTCTTAAGTGTCCAACAGACCATTAGAAAATTTTACAGGAGGAGAAGGTTTTCTTTCATTATTTCAATGAAACATTATTTATTTATTGATCAACGCCCTTTTTCAGGGCTTTTACATATTAATGGTAATAAATACAATATTTATTGTACATAACTGAACTGCTTCAGTAACAATATTTTATATTTGTTTAAAGATAAACTGAAGATGTCCACGGACTTGGTGTAATTGTTTCCTTCCATTAGCATTCAGGGTAAAGAGGAATACATATGGTAGTTAGTCACAGAATTTCTGCACTGAAATAAATCCTGACTTCTTGTATTATTACGTTGTGGAATCCGGAAGTTTATCAATTCAAGCAATACCGGACTATCAACTAAATTATGTAGAATTATAATAGAAATACCAAGTCAGTGAAAATTCTTCTGTCTGACAATTTGAGCATATTCATATTATTTAACAGAGTGTTGTAGTTCAACATTATTTTTGGAATCCTCACTTTGAAATTTAGAAAACGTAAGAATTTGTTTTGTATTCTTTCAACAGCTTGTACATGTATGTTATAATGTGGATTCCAGACGGGCGAATTGTACTCAAGTTGACATCTAACATACGCAAAATATAACAGTTTAATACAATTTATATTGTTAAAATTTCTAGTTAGTCTAGTTATAAATCCCAACATTTTTAAGCCCTTATTACAGATTTCTGTTATGTGGTTAACAAATGAAAGATTTGATTGGAAAGTGATGCCTAAGTCTTTAATTTGTGTTAGTGTTTCAAGAGCATTGTCATCAATGTAGTAATTAAATATAGGTGATATTATGATAGGTGTTTAAGATAAAGCTATTTCCTCAAAGGAAAGGGTCTCATTAATTATTATTAGTGATTAACTACAATTTTTTATACTTTATTTTTAATTTGAAAGTGGAGATTGAGCAAATTCTAAAATGGTCGTTTGGACAATTAAGAACTAAGGCAACGATTATGTATGAATAATGTATTTGCATGAGAGGGCCTCCGTGGTTGAAGGGGAAGGCTCTCGACTTCCGCAATTTAATTTGATAGATTTGTGCTATTTCACTCTTTGATCATTTAAAATAATATAAGGCACGTTCCAGAGTAGACTATATTCTCAGTTGCTCTGGTTTAAGACTACTAATCAGAATTGAGACTCTGCTTAAAAAAAGGCTTTAGCTGTATTCGGTGACCAGATCTAAATAACTTTGGTAATTTGTTGTGCGCAAGCCCGCGAAGGTTTCTAAATACAAAGGTGAGCTCTGGCGTTATAAAATTATTTCCGATACTCTTAAGATTTCTGTATATAATGGTGAGCTCTGGCGTTTTGAAATCTGTATAAAAAATTACAGTTCAACACGAGCTGTTTGAAAATACGTGTGTATTTTATATTGTTTATGGCAAATAAATTTTATATGATTAATTTGTTTTATTTCACAATTTATTCATTTAAAATAGTATATAGTATTTTTGCGGCACGTTTCAGGATGGAAGATATTCTCAGTGTCATCCTAGTGTATGACCACCATTCAGAATTGAAACGTTGCTTGAAATGGCTTTAGCCGTGTTTGGTGACCAGATATGAATAGCCAGATACTTCCCACCTTCCTCTTCCCCATCTCCTTCACCTCCCCACTACCTTCAGCCTCACAACATACCCCAATTGGGGATGCCTTAGTCTCACTGGCTGCAGACGGGAGCAGTTGCGACTCTTGTGCGGTATTCATATAAAAATAAAAATAATAGTTTAGCGGCTGGGAGGGTAGGCGGGAGGGAGGGGGCAATTGGGGGAAGGCGGACGAGGGACGGGGGAAGGCGACGAAGGTGGAATGAGAACGCGGAAGAGGTGGGGGTCTGCGGTACGAGGGACGCATACATTTATTACAAAGTGCGTTTTAGAGCTGCAAAATTACGTTCTTGCAATCACTCTGTTCATTTCGATAATAAATTCCTTATTTGTAACTGTTCCGTTTCATTGCAGCTTGCTCTCGCCTCGGCTGCTGCAATTTAGCTCTGGACCAATAAAATCTCAGTCTAAATAAATTAATGGAGATAACAGCAGAGTGATGGAGAGCGTTCACCTCAGAGCCGTTACCACAATTACCCATTACGCGATAAATTTCATTTCCTTCATGGCACACTTTAATTTAACAATGTAAAACGATAAAATAAAAACGACGTGTAATAAGGCCTTTATTAACATTGTTATTTTTTTAAACCTATTCCACTAAATAGATCAATGGTAATTGATTGTACTTTTGTTGAAGTGATAAGAACGGACTGTTTCACGAAAATTCAAATGTGACGTTGTCATCAAATTGCCATTAGGCGCCATTTTGTTTTTTTGGCATTTGGAATGTGCCCGTTAAATTGCCGATTCTAAGTCTGTTTCTGCATTTGAACAAATTGTGATTAGCATAAGAGGACAACTATCTTGTTGCATTAAGGTTGTCAGCTTATTACAATTTGAAAGAAAGCTGAAACGCACGATGAGTGGCCATTTGATGACAATGTTACATTTGAACTACTGTGAAACAATTGGCCCTAAGTATTCACTTTTAAAAAATCAGAGTTTGCAATTCACTTGCGGTAGAAGTGAAACCTTCAGAAAACTTAAGTAGACAGGAGTGGGGAGACTACGAAGCACTTTTTTTATCAATGTGAAGGTTGATTTTTTTTCATATTTTTGTCGTCAAATCTCAGTGTACCTTTTCCTATACATTTGGTCATCTTATTAGTATTTGTAGTTTCTTCTTTGGAATCCCTAGATCTCGCTTTCTTTTCTTTTTTCGTTTGCCTGTTCGTTTTGGAGTGGTTTGAAGATTGAATATTGATCTTACAAAAATATATATTTTTTATTTTATTTCGTAGGACTCAATCCCTGGTCGCCTGAATGTCTGCAAAAGTTTGTCGGGCGCTTTACACCACTACACTAAAGGGGACTTGCGTGGGACCGTGAATTAATCGTATTATATTGGAACCTAGTACCCGTGAATGAAATAAATCTTTTATTGCTATCTCATTCTCTCGCAGGCTAAATCCTACAGATGTATGTGTTTAGCTTTTTTTAGTGTCGTTCGCTTCCTTCGCTTCGTTCGTTTCATCGAGTTTCAAATCACAACGGTGCTAAAAAGCTTTCACTTCGAAAAATTTCACTGATTTACATTTTACATGAACATTTTTCACCAAAATAAGTTTGCTAACTTTTTTTTAAATGAGGCACGTTTTGGTAGATTTCGCGTCACCGGAATAAGAAGCATCGCACTGGTTTCGTCAGTGTACCCTCAAAACTTGATAATTATATTTGTAGAATGCGTGATGGTACTCATGACAAGTTTATGCCTTTTAACAACGGTACGGTTTTGACGAAACCGGTCGACATATTGCAACAAAATTAAGTGATCTATACAAAGTTACTTTTATTAATATAATATTACAAAGTTACTGTCGATTTGTTACTCTTGAATAAGATGATATGTTTAAAATATTTTTTACACAACGTGGCGGTTTTTTTTATTTAGATCTTTATTATAAAAGAAAGCAGTTTTTCCCGTTTTAGGGCAGTCAACTAAGCAATTTACTTTGAAATCTATATATAAATCAAAATATACTTGCTTGGGGATATATACATAGGTACCTTTATGAGTTATGAGTTGTCTTTGTGTTGCTGTATTAAGCATAGGAAATGTTTGAAACTTTCAAAATACCTTCTTTCCACCCCCGCGAAGGTTTCTAGATTATTACGACCCGTGACAATATATCTGAAAAGTTTTTTAATCATTACAAAAACTCTTGCGAAACTGTCAAAAATATCAAAATTTCAGAATGGCATTCTGCAAAACAATGATTAATGAATTTATTTGAAGCACTCGCCTAATACTTTGAATTGAATCAAGAATAATAGATATTTTAAATAGGTACCTACTTTAGGTAACAAAATTTTACTAATTGTTCTTATAATATACAAAATGAATATTTTTAATATACGAAAAATTAAAATTTGAATAAAAAATTTGTAATAGGTGGAACGCGAGCTCTTTGAAAACTGAATGTACTGGGATTGAATATATGGAAAGCGGGAGAGGGGTTGGGGGGGGGGGGGGTGGAGAGGGGAGAGGGAAGGCGGGGAAGATGGAATGAAGAAGGGGATGCGGGAGGGGAACGGCATGCAAGGAAAAGGACATGCAGGAAGAAACAATTTATTTCTTTGAATATAGTATTGCAACGTATGCCAGCAATCAGCCAGTATAAATATGAAAACAACAACTTTATTAAAACATCACTTAAGATGGATAGTTTACGCTTAATAATAAAACACATTACTCGATCCCACCGGATTTTTTAATCGGCTGACCTTTTAGCTTCTTTACAAAAAAATCACACCTTCTTCAGTACCTACTCATTTCACTGTTAACACCTTCAGATTTCTTTCGCAGATTCGTCCATTAGGCCAAAATTCTTTATTACAAATTTCTACATAATTTTAAGCAATTCGTGAAATCAAACCATTAAAAAAATTATAAAGCAGCGGCCATAATCAACATAAAAATATTTATATTCAACGTCGTGCTTCGAATAAAATGTGTGAATAAGGAAATTTGTTTCTACAATGCAAAAAATAACTTACACAATTTTAACTGCCTACTTCCTGTAGGACTCTGGATTATTTGTAAGTTATTAGTTATTGGCTTAATTAAAACCGAATGGCACAATAACGTAAAATGGCATAAGGAATTATTGCACCTGCTATAAACTGAACTGTGAAATGCTCTCAAGCGATGGATTGTAAAATGGTGGAGAACTTTTTGCTCTCAAGTAAATTATCTCTTATAATAATTAATTAAACTCAATAACATTATATTCATGCAATAAGTTATACAGAAAATAATTAAATTACACACTATTAACTCTTCAAGCCAATTTGTTCACTTTTGGGAACAGTTCTTGTAGAACTCGTCGAAATCGTTGTGTCTCCCTTACTGACATGGTGAGAAATATGATCTAAAGGCTGTTAGAAAGAGAAGGAACCAAAGGTTCCGACCGCAATTTGAATGAATATTTGAAACTTTGTGAATTTTTGATTAATTATTGTTATTTAAAACGACAAAAATGAGGGACAATTTTGTCTAATGAAATGTTTGTGTGTTTTTATTGGTTTTTAGTAATTTTAAAAAGACAAAACGTTAGGTTAGCCCTTTTTTAAAACTTTTTTATATTTACATTAAAAAAAATTAAAGTGTGTAATTCACACGCGGTAAAAGTAAAACTAGAAAGTCGCTAGATGTCGCTGTATCTTATTTTACCTGTTTATTTTATAAAGTGGTTTGAAGATTGAATGTTGATTTACAAAAATAAAAATGTTCATTGTTTTTGGATTATGTAGGATTCGAACCTCCTTTCGATGGATTTCTCTGGCCACAGAGATTTGCGACGCACTATACCGCTGCGCTATGGGACGCTTGCGACGAGGCGCGAATTTACCGCATTATATTAGAGCCGACGACCCGTCATATAATATATTTTAGTGACGCATTTCCGTTTCATCCAAATTTCAAATCACTAACGGGGCTAAAGAAGTTTCACTTAAAAAATCAGAGTGTGCAGTTCACATGCGGTAGAAAGGGAAACATTCAGAAAACTAAAGTAGACAAGAATAGGGAGGCTACGAAGCACCGCACAAAGAGGAGACCGATAGTCTATCTCATTCTCTCTCAAACTAAATCCTATGATGTTTATGTTTGTCTTTTTTTAAACAATTTTCAAAAACAATTTTTAGTTATCGGATAAGTTCAGAAATATTCCACTTATTTTGATTTTATTGCAAAGCTGAAATACTGACCTTCTGACAAAATATGCCCGAGGCCTGATCGGTTAATAATTAAAGTCACATAATATTGCAACAATTTTGGTTTTTAGCATGGTTTAGATGTTTTCTACTAAACTGCGTGTGTACAAAATTAGAATGGCATAACTTTGTAAAAGCTGACCCGCTGGGCAAATTCGTGACTTGGTATTAAGTTATAAGGATATGTTGATACGTAAGGTTGATGTTCAGATGTAGAGATGTGTAGTTTTGATCTTGGAATTATAAACTAAGGGGGTTTCTTGATTGTTATTTTCAATCCAAAGGCCCCGGTTGGTGTCATTACGGAGTTAAATATCTGTTTTAATGCCGGGTTGATTTATACCGTGTTATACAGGTCAAACCGAAAGTTCTGTTAAAATAATTAATTACTTATATTTTACGGCTTGACCTAGAGATCGAGGGACTACATATACATGAACAGAAAACGCGTTATCGTAAATACAACAGAAATTATTAATTGACAGCCTACCCTCGATTTATAAACGAGAAAAACTTAATAAAATTAAAATAATATAAATTAGGTACCAATGAGTACTTTGGGGTATTAAGTCAAAAATTATAGTTTTAAGATAAAAGCGCTTACAGTTTTGAATATATTTTTATTTTGGGGAGCGAACACGGTTAACGCCTCCCCGGGAACGATTTGTTGGATAACCAACACCTCTGCCACATGTCATCCAAGTTGTACGCTACGTTTCGTGACTTAGCAGGGGTGCCCGAGTTCATGCCTTCTAAATTGAAAATTATTGCTGTTACTTAAGGCGCGGTTTACCGGCTCAAAAATAAAAAGATGGAGCGATTTGTAAATATGAACGAAAGAGCGCGTTAATATTAAAAACGATAATATTTAAGCGAAAATCATAAAAATGTTTAATAAAAGGCGACTTGTTTAAAATAGAGCAAAAATCGAGATCAAGATTGTCTAATTTAGATTTTTTTTAAAAACGCGTGTATTTTTTCATACTTGTAAAATAACTGAAAAAAAGTGTTAAGAAAAATTTTCGGAGCATACTTTGCGATATTTTTCTATCGAGGGAATTTCATATAATTGTCGTTTCGGCGTGGGGAATGTATAGATATTATCTTCAAGAATAACATTTATTTTTAAGAGCTTTAAAACTAAGAAAAATAAGTAATAAATCGGTAGAAATGCGGGCCTTAATGCACGATTATTCCTATCCTAACCACAGGCGAATTTTTTGCTGTGATAAAAACGATACACCTAGCATCTGCCAAATAAATGTCTAAATAAAAAAGTCAGATTCACATTCCATTAAAAATACGTATTATTATAAAACTTTAAGACATTGTTAACATTTCGATACAAAAGTTTGCTGTTTCTGGAATGCCTGTAGTCTAAAGCACATTGTATATCACAAGGCTCTAGTCACAAGGACACAAGACATTCCAAATTACAATATTTGTATGATTGCTTGCCCGAATAATTCCGTTGTATCGGTTTATTTGAGATGAAAATACAATTGCATCAGCGCCAATTTTAAACCTGCTACGTAACCCTATATTTTTTATTCGTTTATTGCAGGTTGAACAGTCTAATTACAGTTTTTATAACATTCAAGAGGTGTAAAATCCATTTCATTTTAGATTATTTGCTCAATGTGTGAAATATAATCACACAAAGAATCGATATGTTGCTTAAATTGGCCTAAATTAGAGCTCAGTGAACAGATCAGAAGAGCCAGATAAATTAGAGCTCAGTGACCAGATCAGAAGATACAGATAAATTAGAGCTCAATGACCAGATCAGAAAATACAGATAAATTAATTATAGCTCAGTGACCGGATCAGAAGATTCAGATAAATTAGAGCTCAGCAACCTGATCCAGATAAATTAGAGCTCAGTGACCAGATCAGAAGATTCAGATAAATTAGAGCACAGTGACCAGATCAGAAGATACAGATAAATAAGAGCTCAGAGATCAGAAAATACAGATAAATTAATCAGAGCTCAGTGACCGGATCAGAAGATTCAGATAAATTAGAGCTCAGCGACCTGATCCAGATAAATTAGAGCTCAGTGACCAGATCAGAAGATCCAGATAAATTAGAGCACAGTGACCAGATCAGAAGATACAGATAAATAAGAGCTCAGTGACCAGATTAGAAGATCCAGATAAATTAGAGCTCAGTGATCAGATCAGAAGATACAGAAAAATTAATTAGAGCTCAGTGACCAGATTAGAAGATCCAGATAAATTACAGACCAGTGACCAGATCAAAAGATGCAGATAAATTGATTATAACTCAGTGACCAGATCAGAAGATATAGATAAATTAAGAAAAGCTCCGTGACCAGATTAGATGATTCAGATAAATTAGAGATCAGTGACCAGATCAGAAGAACCCGATAAATTAGAACTCAGTGACCAGATCCAAATAATTCACGACCTTCCTCTTATCTACCTCTTTCCACCCTTAGTCTCACAACATACTGATCACATATTGTGATTCCGATGACAAGATTTCTCTGATCCGAATTGGGCAATGTTCTGAGACATTAGGCATAGGGTAAAGGGAATGAAATGGAGATTGGTTATTACCTTCCTGGACATTTGTATCTGATCACCAAACGCGGCTGAAGCCATTTTAAACAACGTTTATATTCTTAATGGTGGTTTTTCAGCAGGTCAATATTGAGAGTTTCTACCATTCTTATCCGCCTAAAGGAAAAGTTTTCTAAAGTGAATTGTGCTGGTCTCTGCTGTCTCCCTCTAGTTTATTATGCTTAAGAATGCAAAATCCACCATCACATCACCGATCCATCAATGTTTATGTTTGCTAACACTTCTTCGTCAATCTTTCAAGAAAGTACCTACTCTAGTACCTACCCAAGTACTTACTCTAGGACCTTCCTTAGTACCTACCTCAGTACCACCTCCTCTAATTCAATATGCTTAAGAATGCAAAATCCACAATCACATCACCCATCCATCTATGTTTCAGTTAGTTTGTTTAATGTCAAGAAAGTATCTAACCTAGTACCTGCTCTAGTTTAATTTGCTTAAGAATGCAAAATCCCATCACCCATCCATCTATGTTTAAGTTTGCTAACACTTCTTCGTCAATCTTTCAAGAAAGTACCTAACCCCGATTTCATAATATTGTAATAAGGTAGTGAGTATTGAACTAGATAAAGCAAGAGAAAATAATTGCAATAGGTAAGTCAATAAAACACCTGACCAAACGCAAACGTCGATATGAACCAACTCTAAATGTTTTGCAATCGTTTTTAACAATCGTTTTGAATTGGCACAATTATTTAAAGCTGACTTGAGATTTAATAGTGTTTATATACCTGTAATCAAAATGTTTTATTTCGTGAAAATTAAAATACACTCACAAGCAAAACACGAAACACTGAAACTGGACTTTCGATTGTTTACTTCATGTTCGTTGTAGGTCGGAGTGTGGAAATTTGTTGAGCGTTTATTAATTATTATTGGAAATGTAATGAACAAAAAAAAAACTCGTGTGTACTGAAAATTTTTGAATGATTGAATCCGGAAACGTAAGAACAAGTGTTGTAGCGTAGAACAATAACCCCTGGGCATTTTTAAGCTAGTCACTAAACACAATTGATAAAAATTGATTTAATTTGTAATCAGAAGTGTTCGTTTTTAATTTTATATCCTTTCCTTCTGAATAATACGAGAACCTAATATTTATTTATTTATTTTATCAGGTTCTCCATAAAACAGTTATACACCAGAATATTATGGAAAAGATTACAAAATTTAAAGAAAAAAGTGTATGGGGGCAGTTTCACTATCTTGTGACGTATGTCAGAAGATAGTTATTGTACTCTCTGTAGGTGACATTGAAGATGTCGATGCTCAGTACAGATTCATTTAGCAGTTGAATTGCTCTGTTTAATGGCGCATTCTGATATGAAGTTCTCGCTTTCGGAGCATAAAAAAAGTGCGTGGGATCTCCCACGAGTGTACGCGTTAGGGACATATAAGTTAAACTCCTTCAACATGGGCGGATTCAGTATAATGCCGGAGATCAGCTTAAAAAAGTGTTTACCCAGAAATATTTTTCGGCGGGCTTCTAATGTATTATTAATAATCTTAGCATTAACACGGAAGATTGAAGATATTGCATTTTGTATGTATTTAGTATATAAGTGCTTTCTCAGAATGACTTAACAGTGGAGAAAACTAATTTCTAAAGATAAGACTCTATCGAATAGCAAAAAAGTGAAAATTATTTTAATTCATGGCAGAGGCAGATACCGCATCTCATGGCATTGACGTGAGGAAGATATATAATGTCCAGGCGTCCCGAGCGCATGTTCGTAAATACCCGACGTGTTATCCATTAAGGATATTTGGGTAGAGCTCGTGCGCTCAGGAAACTTACAATATTTACAGTTATTTACGATACTACAAATGCTACGTGCTAAGTGACCTACCAGAAAACTACAAAAATAAACCAATAGTTGACAACGATATACCTCTACATTGTATTTTGACAAAATTTAAGCCAAAACAAAAATTTCCAAAATGTTTTCAAAATTTTTAACCGTTTTTTTATTGTACGTATGCGAAAATATAATCACATTGTATTCCTATCCTAACCTAATCTAACTGAACCTAGCCTAAACTAACCTAACATAATCTCATTTAACAATTCGATATTATTCTAAAGAGTCAGAAACTTAAAATTTGCTAGCACGCACATATACGCAAATACGTTATCACGAGACACGCGGTCTCATAAATAACTGACGTGTTAGCGTCTGACACGTCAGGTATTTACGGAGCTATTTATAAGCGAAGATATTAACGCGTCGGGTATTTACGAATATTAAGGGCGTCTGCTCAAGCAAGAACCACGCCACTGGCAAGAGCAATGTGAGCCGATAAGAATACTTTTAAATATAATCAATCGATTATTCCAAACGTTTTTTTTATAATTTTACTTTGGAGTACAATTGAACTTTTTGTCAGCGAATTGCTCTAGTTAAAGCCGTGAAATTGTAAAAGTTGCTAAGACCCTGAGCGCGTTACGGGTGAATTTCAGAGTAACTGCTCTTAGCCGTGCAATTATTCTCAACTATAACCTTCCAATCAATAAAATGATTATATCAGTACGTGAGTAACAGAACTCAGCATTCTCCTCACTAATTATCTAATATTAATAAAATACTTGCTACGTTGCTCTTTCATGCCCGTTTAGAAGCTCGACTTAGTACAGACCGAATTAAAATTGCACACCTTCAGCGTGTTAATTATCATTTATTTAACGTTATTTAAAATGTACACCACAGACAGAGAGCTAACATAATAATATAGCAAATAATAAATACTAACCGCTGAATAACGGTTTACAAAAGTATGTAAGTAAATCTAAAACGATTTGTGCTGATTGTTTCAGAGAATATGAACAATTCATTAATTTTCAAAGATCATTTCCAAGTTCTGTCAAAGTTCTATTCAAGTTCTGTTATCGTTTCAGTTATGTTAAACAACTAGCCAATAGTGACACAATAACAGATCTTGAATATAACCTTTACAGAACTAGAAAATTAACTTTGAAAAATGGTGAAATTCAAATTCTGTGAAACAATCTGTAAAACAAAAAAAAAATACTTTGAGTCAAGTGAAGTCAAATTATAACAAAGGATTCGAGAAATTTTGTGATGTATTGGGGGCCATCTCTAAAAACTTGTATGCCGGCGTAGTCCAGCGGTAAGGTCTTGACTCGCATTCCGAAGGTTGCGGGATCGAATCCCGGCGTGGCAAACAAATTTTATTTGATTAATTTGTGTTATTTCACAATTAATTTA
Source organism: Glyphotaelius pellucidus (assembly GCA_936435175.1). Classification (NCBI taxonomy): domain Eukaryota; kingdom Metazoa; phylum Arthropoda; class Insecta; order Trichoptera; family Limnephilidae; genus Glyphotaelius; species Glyphotaelius pellucidus. The sequence continues at coordinate 22,058,821 of OW386552.1, read as the reverse complement.
TTTAAAATAATATATAGTATATTTGTGGCACGTTCCAGAGTAGAAGATACTTTCGGTATCACCCTGGTGTAAGACCACCGTTCAGAATTGAAACGTTGCTTGAAATGGCTTTAGCCGTGTTTGGTGACCAGAGTGAATAGCCAGGTACTTCCCACCTTCCTCTTCCCCATCTCCTTCCCCTCCCCACTACCTTCAGCCTCACAACATACCCCAATTGGGAATGCCGTAGTCTCAATGGCTCCAGACGGGAGCAGTTGGGATTCCTGTGCGGTATTCATATATATAAAAAATATATATATTTTAAAAATGCATGGAATTTTGCCATACAGTGGATGTTACGAGTATATAATATATAGTCAACACAATCGCACAAGAGGTTGGGAGAAGGTTAAGTCGGTCCTCTTTGTAAAGGAATATTGAAAGTTTGGTTGTTTTTCTTCATTTTTATACTTCTTGTATCCTCACATATCGGAGATTGGCTGTCATCAGAATAAACTTCACCCTGAAGGATGCAGCCAGAAACAATAATTGCACTCGTACCAGTCACGAATGCTTCGAAGAATGCGTCTTCCTCTTCACAGTTTTCATCAATCTTATTATTGTCTTGTATTGGCCGCTCGATAAAGACTTCTAAATTGGTTAAAATTATCACAAATCAGCGAAAAGTAACTTGCAATAAACATACATTTAATTAAAAGTATCATTTGATTGTGTTTTTGCCAAAGCACCTGATATCTGACGTAAGGCAATGAAAATGGTTCGGCAATATTGTTTTGTGGTCAGCGACTAATTAGAAGATTACACTCCATTTCTCTCTGCAGTGAACCGGTGTAGATGATGATAGAAATGTTAAGTAATTTCTAAGCTACAGTCTTTTTTAGGATTTCCAGTTTATAAAGCATTTTTTATTACCAGAAACGATCATCATGAGATATAATCATAGTAGCTGTTGATTATTTCTCTTTCACCTGACTAACTCAACTCAATAAAAAAATAAAAATTATGATATTAAAATCCTAATTTATTTAATCTTAAAACCAATGTGCAAATATCCATTCGAAACTATGTACCTATTAGGCTTTATACTCAAAGTAAAATATTTGTTTTGTTTTGAAGATTAGTTGTTTTGTTTCACGTGTACATTTGTTACCTAAAAAAAACTACCGGTTTCAACAATTCGTGTCATTCACTAGCAATCTTAAAACTAAATTAATAATTATACAAGTACAGAAATGATTAGATTTTGTAGGGTGAGGGTTAGGGTAGTGAGAGGTGTGATTTTGGGGGATGGGAAGAACAGCGTTTCTGTTTCTGTAGAATTTGCAATAATGTATCTATAGAACATATTGCTTAAATTGAGAATGTGCCAATGAACGGAAAAGGCCAAACCCACCAATTTTATTTCGTCAAGCTTTCGTAGAACTGGCAAATTTAGAAAAATAGATTACGTTAGTTTCATACTCTAAGGGGGAGATTCCAATTCTACTTAACGATAAGGAATTATCCTTAATTTTAAAATGATTAACTACTTTTATGTTAACTGCGATTCTCCCTCGGATGACGGCGAAAAAGTTGTTAATTATAAGGTTAAGGACAAATCCTTATCTGATTATATATGTGATTCAATGATCACGGCCACAGAAGTATTTTGTGTATTGAACCATTTTGCGCTTTCTCTTCCTACTTGAGTCAACCCTTCGAATAGCCTTGCAGTGTTCATCATCTACGAAGGTAGTCCAAAACATTGGTACAAGCAGAAGAAGAGCAATTATACACATTCTATCAGATTATTTTTGATGAATGAATCTCGTTGCTTTTTCTTCAGTTATGATTTAATTTGTAACAGTTACAGATACAGAAAGAAAAAGTGTGGGTCCTCTGTAACGGCGCGTAATAGAGTCGCTATAATCTGTAGACATTAATTTAATAAAGTCAGCGCCATAACTTTCGTTTTGCGGTCAGTCGGGTGTAACGACCAGAAACGCCTTTGATATCATTCGATTAGAAGAACGTTATATTACTTTGCTGAACTACAAATTCAATGTGGCGCCTTTTGATCACGGTCAAGGGGGTATTCATTATTTGTGAATGTTGACCATTTTCGTACGTCCGGACCCAGGAAGGTCAACCTGTTGTTTTCATCACATGCCGTTTGTAATGTGTCTATTGTGTTAATTTAAGTTCGACTAATGATGATCCACAAGAAATATAAACAAGGATATATAAAAAGAATTGCGGAAGAGAACAATGCATACTAATGTGAATAGAATGCAATTTTAAAATAATGTTGTTAACTCTACAAAAGTTTCGTGGAACTTTCCGGGAACAGAACCTTTTGATCAATTAGTTTCTTGGAATTTTCCGGCAATGGAATCTTTTGATCAATTAGTTTCTTGGAACTTTCCGGGAACGGAAGCTTTTTTATATGAAAGCCGCACATGAGTCCCAACTGCTCCCGTTTGGAGCTAGTGAGACTATGGCATCCCCAATTGGGGTATGTTGTGACGCTGAAGGTAGTGGGGAGGGGAAGGAGACGGGGAAGAGGAAGGTGGGAAGTACCTGGCTACTCAGATCTGGTCACCAAACACGGCTAAAGCCATTTCAAGAAACTTTTGATCGATTAGTTTCTTGGAGCTTTCCGGGGAACGGAACCTTTTGATCAATTAGTTTCTTGGAACTTTCCGGAAACGAAACCTTTTGATTAATTAGTTTCTTGTTACTTTCCGGGAACGGAACCTTTTGATCAATTAGTTTCTTGGAACTTTCCGGGAACGGAACCTTTTGATTAATTAGTTTCTTGGTACTTTCCGGGAACGGAACCTTTTGATCAATTAGTTTCTTGGAACTTTCTGGGAACGGAACCTTTTGATTAATTAGTTTCTTGGTACTTTCCGGGAACGGAACCTTTTGATCAATTAGTTTCTTGGAACTTTCCGGGAACGGAACCTTTTGATTAATTAGTTTCTTGGTACTTTCCGGGAACGGAACCTTTTGATCAATTAGTTTCTTGAAACTTTCCGGGAACGGAACCTTTTTATTAATTAGTTTCTTGGAACTTTCCGGGAACGGAACCTTTTCATTAATTAGTTTCTTGGTACTTTCCGGGAACGGAACCTTTTGATCAATTAGTTTCTTGGAGTACGTGTGATAATCCCTTCAGTCAAGGCAACAAAGCTGGCGCGGGTAAAATTCTCGTAATTAACCATAACTTGCAGAACTTTTAAAATTGGAAATCGATTTAAATGAGGTTTATATTTTTTGCAATGTTTTTTTTTTCAATTGTTAGATTATTCTCAAAGGTCAAGTTTTGTTCTCACTATAATTACGTAAAAAATCCAATGCCATTATTAATGCATTTTGCTTCCAGTTTTCACAAATTTTTAATTTCATTGATTTAATTTGCATCACTTAATCGTCAATTCACACTGAGGTCAGATCTCTTCTCTGTATATTCTGACTCATAAATTATTTTTTAACAGAAGATATAATATTTATTCAGTCAAAATAATTGAAAGTTTGAAGTGACCCGATGTTACAACGCATTGAATCCAATAAAAGCTATTTCGCAATGGGGTTATCGGCGGCAGGTAGAAAAGGCAGACAACAATAAGAATCACTTCGGTGTTTCCTCGAATTCAACATGACAAGGCGTCAGAAACAGCAAAAGAAGAAAATCCATACAAGTGATTGATTTACTCAATATGAGAAAGTAATTAACTTCAAAAGCATTTCAAGTTTTTTAATAAAATTTTGTTTCAAATTATTATAGTAGATTGCGTGATTATGAACCAATGTACCTACAAAATACAAACCAGAAAGCAGATTATAATACTGTGCACACTTAGTTACAAACTGTATTACTTATATTTATAAGTTATAAGCAACTATTTGTGACTTGAAGTATATTTCCGATTTTTGGCCACACACAAATTGATTGATTATTATTATTATTTTTTTTTTTAAAGAAAGACAAACATTTCCGGGTTACGAATAACCCAACAATGTTTGAAAATCTCCTACTACCACCACAGAAAGCCGAAAATGTTCCTTGTGTTGTGATGGAGGACTTAGCCAGCCGAGGAATCGAACACGGGACGCCCGGGTGGGACCCAAACGCGATGCCCACTCAACCACTGTCCGGTCAATTATTGCCATTTTTAATCTTCTTTAAGAGCTTACCTTTTTTTGACTTTATGTCCGGTTTAAATCTTCCCCACAGGAAAAACTAAACCCTTCCACACACTTTACCACAAATGATCATCTATGCAAGTGTATTATATAAGTATAAAAAATACAAAACAATACAAGAACAACATGTCAACCTACACAGAGACCAAATGGGAAAATAATTCACCGACTCCAGATATTTTCACATCAGAGGGTTCGGCTCGGTAGAACTCCTAACTGGACCGATAAATCCTACTGATCCCTCAATATGAATATTAAAAAAATCTAAAGTAAATATGCCTATGTTGAAGAAAAAATTAAAAAAATCTTTCATAATCCTACATGTATTTAATGTGACTGATTTTTACATTTTTATATATAGATTCTTTGACAAATCTAATAAATTTTGAATGAGAGAGCTGTATAATGCCAGTAGCCGAAATAACAAATGGTAATATTTTTATTCTGAGAATGCCAAATTCTTTTAATCTCATTTCCTAAATCTGTATATTTTCTAATTTTTTCAGAAACAGATTTTTGAATATTACAAGAATTTGGAATAGCGACATCAATGATATAAGTTACTTTTTTTAAATTTTGTCATGTAAAACTATATGGGTCTGTTATGACAAATTGAAATTATTATAATTTAATTCTTAATTGTCATTCACTTTGTTTTTAAGATTGCTTAAGGTATTTTAGGCAGCCCTGATTTATTAAGCGTAATTGACCGGTCAACGATAATGAGTGAGTTGGCATCGCGTTTCGGTCCCACCCAGGCCTCCAGTCTTCGATTCCTCGGCTGACTAAACCTCCATCACAACACAAGCAACATTTTCCGCTAACCTTGGTGGTAGTAGGAGATTTTCAAATATCAGATGTTTCTAATTACTCTCTGAAGTGCTCAATATTTTAGTATGTTACCGAATCCTATATATGTACACCTGCACATATAGATGATCCGGAAGTTTCAATTGTTCCTATTATATTTAACATACTTACCTATTGCATAATGTTATTCTATTTTCCTAATAATTAGTTTAACTCGCTCACCAAGCCCAAGAACTAGTTTCTTCTTTGGTGAGATTGCGATTATAAATTTATTTTGTACCGATATGTAATTTATATAACACCACTGAGCCTAATTATATCTATATTACCTAAATAAGTTTAAAAATTTAAAATTATCAGGTTATTCGTAACCAGGGAATGTTGGTTTTTCTTTAAAAAAATAGCAGCAAGAACTACTCAATATAAAATTATTTTTATTGCAACAACAATATCAAGACGGAGTCATTTAGATACTCGCTTGTACATAGATTGCATGCAGTTAGAAATACTTTCTCAGAAGTAGTAGATGTGTTCAACTGCACGGAATGTATGCTTACAAGCAAACTATTATAATGTTAGCAAATATCTACTATTCCTCTGCACGGGTTCTATGTAAATTAATTAGCACATTTTAGCTCATGATTACTGCTCCACAAAATTATTAAGTGTATCACATGTTTGTAAAAGCCCGTATAGTAAATAAATTAAAAACAATACAGTTTATTAAAAAACTGCCCTGATGAAACTGTGTTTTAAACTAAGCCGATAAGTAAAATAAATTATTTTATACTAATACAACATGTGGCTGAAATATAGGGCGTTAAAATTAGGCGTAAAATCATTATCCATGCAAAGTTTGTCCATCCATCTTCACAACTGTAAATTCTTTAAATTTAAGATGTTTTAAAGAAGTTAAGATTTCACTGGTATTATCTTATATTATAACTAGAAATTAGATTACATTTGTCTTTATTTCAGTTAAAATCTAAAGAGACTTGCGTTGACTTTCATAATTGCTTAAAAACTGTTTTGTACTGAACTGTCTCGGCTATAAGAAGCTTAACACTTTACAATGTTCACCATTTCAATAGGTATCTATTTTCAGATGCCTATTATTTTACGTATAAACGAGAAAAAACTTTGGAAAAAACCTACAACACCGCAAGGGTTCTTATAACCTGAGCCAAATAACCCAGCAAACCGTGAAATAACGTGAAAGTAAAAATAATAGAAAATCGAGGTGACAATGGACAGAGAAATAATCATATAATAAGCTTTAGTTTTTATATTGCTGGCGTTAGAAATGATAGGTATTTTTTTGTTGCTTGAAATGCTTTTTTTATCCGAGACAGCAGCACAGCTGTTAGGGCGATATTTCAGAATACGGGACAAAAGTTAATTAAAATATATAATGATATTATGGAGGTAACGTACATAAACTAGCTAAGCTTTTTGACGTGATAACGTCTTATAAATCGATGAACGCCGGCAGCACTCACGAAAAAGTATGACTCATTGTCACGTTCCGCCTGAGCCGACCGTGCAAGCGAGATTGCGGAACAAGCGATAGAGAGGCACGATCGGCCTAAGCGTTCGGCTTGTGACTGTAAAATTCTATGTAAAAGTTTTCTTATGACGTTATCACGTAAAATTATCGTCGACAACCAAATTTTTTATCGTTTTGAATACTTAAGATAAGACAATTTAAATCTCACTAGAGGAAAATCAATATTCGATGAATTCACAAATTTATTACTGCAGATACAAAAAAAATCAAAGTGTGCAATTCACACTCGGTGGTAGCGACAATTAAAGAAAACAAGAGTGGGGAGACTACGAAGCACTGTTTTTTATCAATGTGAAGGATGATTTTTTCCATATCTTCGAATTCCAGTGCACCTTTTCCTATATATTTGATCATCTTATTAGTATTTGTGTTTTCTTCTCCGGAGTCGCTTTCTTTCGTGTTTTATTTGCCTGTTTATTTAGGAGTGGTTTGAAAGATTGGATATTGATTTTACAAAAACAAAAAAAGGAAACTTGCTTGGGACCTTGAATTTATCGTATTATGTTAGAACCGAGTACCCGTGAAATAACTCATTCTCTCGCAGGCTAAATCCTATAGATGTATGTTTTTGTCTCTTTTTAGTGTCACTCGTTTCCGTTTCATCGAGTTTCAAAATCACAACGGTGTGTAAGACGTTTTCACTTTAAAAAATAACACAAACAGACAGAAACGTGAAACGATTTTAATGTTTTTAACTTTATTGATATTAAATCATCTTTAATGGGTGGTTCCACCGCCCACCAAATGTTTTAATTCAATTTCCAGCATTGCCATATTATGAAAAGCATTGGTGTACCTATTATAATATGTTTATACCTCATTACAATTCTGCATTCAAAACCAGTATAAAAAGTCAAACCTTCAAGCAAAATGGGGGGTTTCTGTGTCCCATGGATAATTATGGCTTCGCACAAGTTTTCAGGTCGAAACCTACATCCTTCATCGACCACATCCGCTCACTTTGTCTCTTTAAATAGGTTCCCACATATCCTTTTATGTAGTAAGTAAATATATATGTTGAAATCGACGGCCATCGAATTAGCAACATTTGCATCGAAAATCATCACCATTAATCATTTAATGTTGTTCAAATTAGGTTTAAAGCAATTATAATTACACATCATAACGATTAGCATTCGAAGATTTGCGATGGCGGAGCAAAACAACGTCTGTAGAAGTCTGGTTAGCATAGGTCACAATTAAATTAAATTTGCATTTAAAATCATCATTATTACCTACTAGTAATCAATTACTTCGAATTATCGTTGCACAGATTAGAAGGTACTGTCAGCATCGCCTTGGTAAATGCTATTCATAAGCGAAACTTTAATTGAATTCGCTTAACCCGTCAGGCTATGTTCGCTTTTGGGAACAACTCGTATAGGTATCGAAATCGTTATGTTTAACTTACTATCATGGTGATGAATATGATCTAAACCACAGGTTCTCAACGTGGGCGATAACGCCCCCTTGTGAGCGTTTGAGACTTTCATGGGGGCGGTAGAAGACCCAGAGAAAACTAGGGGGCGTTGAGATGGCATAGTGAGGGCGTGGGCAAGTAAAAAATATGGTCTAAAAAAGAGACGCTTATCACGTACTAATAATCTTACGTGTTTTATTATTATTAAGAATTGTGACACTATATCATGAACACAAGAAGGAAGGAGGTAGCAACCCGGTACCTCCCCCCCCCCTCTTTTTCTATTGTGATAATGGCAATGGTAAATGTAAATCGTGACAATAATTTCGTTTCAGATTCACGATAGATGGTAAATAAAAATAATTGGGGGGCGCTAGAAAAAATATATTCTCAAAGTGGGCGGTGGGCCAAATAAGGTTGAGAACCTATGATCTAAACGGTGTTAGATATCACGCTTTATAATCAAATCTAAAAATTAACCACAGAATAATCGAAATGTAGACTTTGGGTATTTTCACACTTTCACAACGGAACCAAAGTTTCAAATCACAATTTGTGAAACTTTGGGAAATTTTAATGAATTATTTTTACATGGAACGACAAAAAAGTGAGGTGATAATAATGTTTATAATACATTTGTCTAATAAACTAGTAATTTTAATTAGAAAAACGTAAGGTAAGCCTTTTTTAATAATTATATGTTTATTTTGAATTATAAAATTGGCAAAGTGTGTTTTATCATTTTTCAAAAAGTTTTTAGTTTTTGGATAAGTTCAGAAATATTGCAATTATTTGGATTTTCTTGCAAAGCAGAAATATTTTGACGTTTAACAAAAAATAGCCGGGCTCTTACAACGATCTTCCACCATTTCTCCTGCCACTTTTCTTCGAACAACTTTCTCGATAACTTAAGGGGTGCCGTTATTCCAATGACACCCTGCATTTTTTTTAAAATGTGAACACAGTCCCAACTGTACGCCGCCAGTGAAACTGTAGAATCCTCAATTGAGGTATTTTTTGAGGCTGAACAGAGTGGAAAAGAGAAGGATACACGGAAGAAGAAGGGGGGAAATATCTGAATATTCTAATCTGATCATTAAATGCGGCTAAAGTCATTGCAATTTGGGAGGCGGGTACGGGTACCGCCGCTCCAGGAACCATTTTTTTTGGATAATCAACACCTCTGCATAGCCTCCCCAAATGTTTCGCTATGGTTTGTTTGATTACTTAGCAGGGGTGCCGGGTTCATGGGGTAAGGTTTGTCCGGGTCTTGACGGCGGATGCGTCTGCACACCAACTGCTTGGCAGACCGAATCGAGAGAAAATGGTTGAGGGAGTCTCTTTGACTTCTCCAGCCGGACTCTCTCGAAACATCGTAGATTCATACGTCCGTCACTCCTGGACACACTGGCCCCCAGATTCCTACTCACCCCTCATACCCTTTTCCTTCCCACTACTTCTTCTCCTTCCTTTCACTAAAAAAATACCCCCCACACAGCATCCCCAAAGATGAAAGGCCCTGGGGGGTATTATTTTCCTCAGGGCCTGGTAGTCTTTCAACAGGGTAATACTGAGTATCTGCCACTCTTTTCACTATTCCATGCCAACACAGAATCAAGTCAACTCAACACCTCTTTGACAAGTCATTAAAAGCTATGAAAAAAATAATTTTAAAATATCCCATAACCCTAACCTAATGTAACCTATTTAAACAATTTTGTATATTTTCGTTATTTGTTTTTGTGGTGTTATGCCGTGTTGCGCTACCTCCTTCTTTAGCCAACATTTTGGACAGCGTTACAGTGTCAATCATCAGGGCAGATGATGGACACTGTAACGCTGTCCGAAACGTTGGCTAAAGAAGGAGGTAGCGCAACATGGCATAACACCCCAAAAACAAATAACGAAAATACTTTTGACCGTAAAAATCTAAAATCGTATCCAATTTTGTATATATTTTTTTCATCACTTTTAATGACTTTCAAAGGAAGCTCTGAGTTGATTTCATTCTGAGTTGTCCGGTCACCCTTTTCACAAAGGAATCATTTTACTGAGCTCAACAATTAAATGCTTAATTGTTTTATTTACATCAAGGCAGAATCATCACAACATAAATAAATGCCAGCCATAATAACAATAAAAAATATTGACATTGTAAAATCATAATTATTTTCCTCAGAGAATAAAGATATCTTGGTTCGATCTCGTTTACGATTTCAATCAGGCAACGCAGCATGAAACACCTTTTCCAAACAAGGTATGTATGGAGGCATCTCGGCCATCGATATCTCGGCAAATTGATTCTTTGCACAAATCCTAATTACCTACGAGACTTAACCTTCGAGGAGAGTCGTACCCAGCAACCATCTTAGGGCGCCCGTCTCACCTTTTATGGACACTTGGAGGCTTTATAGGTTATGAATTGATGCGTGCAAACGGTTATCGGAAGGTAAAATTTTCTTTTGTATCTCCAACACCTTATAATAATATGTTTCCAAAGTGGTACAAAGACATACTAGTGCACGAGTGATGGAAAATTAGTTGGACAAAGGAGTTCATTTTAAAAGGGAATAACCATACAAAACCGAAAATATGTCATTTTTAAATCAAATTTTAGACGTATTGACTCTTTTCCAAAAAAAATTATAAATTTATTTTGAAAGACTGTTCTTTTATCTAGTTATTTTTAAATTTTGAGAAAATATGTTTATTTTAGTACAATAAGGTTTTACCGTAGGTCATTGGCAGATATATTAAATTTTCAATTCAAATCATATAATCAGTCATGCAGTAAAATAAATCAATAAATTATTTGGGAAAGCTACTCTTCAGAATTTTAATTTTAGTTCAAATAAAGTCACTTAAAAAAGATCCGCGCCTTTGTTTTGTGACGAAAATACTTCAATTTGTCTATTTATTTACGGTCTTACAAACTAACATATTTTAAAAAAATTACATTCTTATTTTGCTTAGACATTATTGAAAAAATTATAAACACTTATGATTAAAAAATAATCACAAAAGTAGGTACATAACTTTAATTGTTTTATCATCACGAGTTTGAGCATTTTTGAATGTGGGTATTTATCAAAGCAAATTTAGAATGAAATAAAATCGATATTGAGTTATTGTGTTAAAATGCTGGTATGGAGATTAATTAATCTCTCTCATCGGAACCGCCCTGCATCGTTGCAAGGGTACGATCGCAAGATCGTCGTTCGAAGAAATTTAAATTCTCGGCCGCTGGTTAATGGCTCTTAAGTATTATTTTATTTTATTTAAATGCTATTATTTAATTAGTTGAAAATCGAAAATAATAACTACGTGCCTAACTTTAAACATTATTTATTGTGGTATATATAATTTTAATGTCCATCAACAAATGTCGTTGGTACATGCAGTTTTGAGATGTCTCAACAGATGTCAGTAAAGTGGTACTTTAGGAGCGTCTCAACTGTCGCCATTCGTGTCTAATACCCGAACGGTTACGGATTTAGCCGATGATATCTCATCGGCAGCTGGGCGCCTTCAGCGTCGAATTACACAGAATTGCTCCAGAATTACACAGGTCATCAATTAGAACGGACGTTTGGTACAGTTAAAAATTAACTGTAAACCACTCTATGACGTGAATTAACTAGACTCGTAATATCTCTTTCTTGAAGATTCCCGAAAATATTTCAAATAATTCCAATCATTGAGACTGAAGAATATTACATTTATTAAAACTAAGAAACGTATAATATTTTATCCTGGGGTGGCTGCACCGTGATTGAAGCATTAAGAATAATGGTAGTTTAGAAAATATTATTTTTTCTCTAATAAACAAAAACAATAAACAAATCGTGACACCGTTTTTGCAAGAACGAAAATGAAGAAGAATTGAGCATAATATTAAAAATATAAGAATGCATTTTTAACATAATTATTGTAAAAAGTTTCAAGGTCTAATAATCTATTACAAAATTCATGTTTGCTACAATGTCTGAAACCACTTAACTGCATTATAAAGGTTACTTTACAATTTAGCAAGTTTGCACAATACTGCATTCACCGCATTCTCGCAATATTTATATGATCTGTTGGCTAGGTTCCATACGCTAGAGAGGTGCAAGCAAGATTACAGCCATAAAGTAAATTAGGTAAATTCCCAACGTCGATTGTAATAAACTATCGATTGCCTTTCAGTTTAATAATAAGCAGAATTCAATGGAATATGCAAATTCATTCGAACTGTGCTAACACATTCCGTTCAAATATTTCATATTGTTTCGGTTTTACACCGGCAAGTCGCGGCAACGTGGAATAAAGGTACATTGTTGTAAGTACAAAAGGTAACACAAAGCTGTCCGGTAAAGTAATAACATGCAAAATACAATCCACCTGCGAAACGTGTTATTTCCGTACGAAGTCATGAAACTTATCTTGAGAAAATATCCCCACAAGATATCCAGTTTCAATATCTGTTGAATTTTTGTATCTAATACCATAAGAGCTCATTCACACACAGCTATAAAATATAAAAGATCATCACGATAAATAACGCTCTCCTTACAATCCCTTCAGATCGTTAACACCTAAGGTAGCCGCCGCTACCCGAATTTTTACCGATTTTTAACATATCTCCCTTAAACATTTGAAATTAAGATCTTAAAAAATATATATCTTATTTTTCACGATAATATCTAGACACGTCCCACGCCGAAACGCAAATTATATGAAATTCCCTCGATAGAAAAAAATCGCAGAGTATGCTCCGAAAATTATTTGAAACAAGTCTATTTCTATTATTTTACAAGTTATAGTTGTGAAAAAATTCACAAAGTGTTATTTAAATGATACTTAAGACGCCTTCCACGAGATTTTTGCTCCATTTTAAACAAGTCGTGTTTTATTATACATTTTCACAATTTTCGCTTCAATTTTATCGTTTAAAATATTAGCGCGCTCTGTCCAATATTCATAATTACATATCTCTCCATCTTCTTCTTTTTGGGATGCGTCGCCTTAAGCGCAGATCAACCATGGACAATACACATCTTACGACGGTACCGCTCCAGAGGCGATATGCCAAAAGATAAGTGCCCTTCTCTCCGACGAAAACAGGAGAGGGGGTCATTGTAATTACGAAGCAGCCTAGACCGGTGAATGACAGATGTCAAGTTGACAGATTTAGTACAAAAAATGTGCATTCCGTTGCCGATCTCTAATTCATCTGACCCCTTCTCTCACCACAGGAAAAAATATTTGATAGCGTCGTGTGAAAGTACAAAAGATAAGCACTCGACAGACGCGGTTCAACAGATATCTGCTCGCAGTTTTAGCTGTGTGTGAACAAGCTTTAATCCTGCGTATTATGCAAATTTAATGCTTCGGCTCTGTGGGTGAAGTTTGATTTTCGCTAAGCAAATCCACATAATGCAAAGTCCGCTTTTCACTGTAGAAATAAATGCTTCTTTGCAACATTTCTTTTGTGTCTTCTTTTGCAAAAGTGAAAAAGTTGAGTTTCTGCAGTACTTTATTTAGTAAACATATATATCCAGTTTTATGACTACACTTAAAACGGTGTTTTTAAAAAAAACAGTGACAATAAACTACTGAGATCCAGTTTCACCCCATTCTAACATGTGTAATTAATTAATATTTTATGTTTCACCTTAGCGGGAATCCGTGATTGGCTTATGTTTTTTATGTTCGACGGACCTTTTATTAAATAATTTATCCGCAAATCTATCACTTTATGATCTCAGATCTTTCGTAATAAAACAATGAGGAAAAAATATTTTAAGTGTAAGCATTTCGTATTATTTTATGGTATAATCCCATAATTTTAAATAAACTACAGTAAGGTTAAATATAGTCAGTATCTAAGCATGTTTATTTTATTTTTATAATTGTAGAAACACGTAAAATAAGTGGTTAAGAGTTTACAAGGTTTTAGAAATAATTACAAGGATCGGTACTAATGACGTATACCAAAGGAGTGATTACATACATTTTACCCGGCGGGGTTATAAACGATATATAAAAGCTATGTGGTGTTTACGTGTATGCGTGTGTGTATGTGCATGTGTAATGTGTATATATGTGTCTTAATTGTGTTAATTAATGGAGCATTGTGAGTGCGCATTGATTAAGATACCAGTATTTTTTTCTTAAATGACGTCAGATGGTCAAAAAATACGTTGAGAGTTGAGTTGATGCTAAGATTATTGAATGTTTGGGATTGCGAGAAATTGCTGAGTTTGCTGCGCAACGAATAAAATTTATTCACATTTTACACAACTGCTATTAACGTATGGTTAATTGTGTTTTATCAGTTGTGTAAAATTTAAAAATGGTTTATAAGTAAGGGGGGGTTGAATTAAATAATGGACTGCCCACGTTTGAAGGAGGTAGTAAACATTTTATCAAATACATTATTTCTCTTAAAAGCACGAAGAAGCCATTGATGCTATTTACGAGTTGTGGCTCAGGAAGGTACTTAATTATTTTATGATTTTATATGTGCAGGCAGGAAGGGTTAGGCGGTTAGGTGAGTATCTCGTTCAGGTCTGGAGGGTGATTGCACTCGGGTGAAACCGCAAGGAAGCAGGTGGGACAAACAGTTGAGACAAGTTGCGAATGTGGGAAAGGCTTCATACTCGGTGTTTCAAAAAATAAAGCAAAATATATACCTAACGGAGATCGGTCAAATGAAACTTAAGAGGAACGTATGCGCGGCCCATTTCGGCCTGTTTCTTACAAATCTTAAATTTGGATTTAAGATTTGTATGAAACAGGCCGAATTGGGTTACAGTTTTTGAAGTGAAAACTTCTTTAGCACCGTTGTGATTTGAAACTCTATGAAACGAAAAAGCGATACTAAAAAGAGACAAACACATACATCTATAGGATTTAACCTACGATAAAATGAGATAGACTAATCGGTATCCTCTTTGTGCGGTGCTTCGTAGAATAAAATAATTTTTTATACTTGAACAATATTATAATAAATAAACCCTACAATTATTCTACTCCTGATACTCTGCATTATCTTATTCTCTCGAAGTTTAGTTTTCTGTAGGTTTCACTTCTACCGCGTGTGAACGGCACACATGTTTTAAAAAATGTAACTATATTCAAGAAACTTCATAAGACCCAGATCACCCATAATGGGTGATGTGGGTCAATAAAGCTAATAATGAAAAAAAAAATTATATGTAGTTGAAAATTGTATTTTGAATTATTATGAATGTTGGAGTATCTTAAATTTCTTTTAATTTGGTTTATTAAAATCAAATAAATAAATCTTTAAATAAATGTCTGGTGTGTTACGCCAAGCACATTTTCCGCACACTTTTAAATAAATATTATCTGATGAAAGAATTATTTAAATTATAACAATAACAAAAATATCATAAATTCACAGACATTTTGTGTTATCACCACAGGAATCGACAAATTCGGGTCTCCAGAGTTATAACAAACCTCTAGATTTTTACAGGAACTGTGAGATTTTTTCTGTTACTGAGGGCACTAACCGACACATTTTAATCCACTAATCCAATGACTTAAGACATTAAACTAAAAGCTAAAAGCATTTCACACCGATTAAGTCTGTTTTAAGAGCACACCGGTGTTGTGACGTACACACCGCGTGATCATTGATTGTAAAAGGTATTAGCATAAAAACTTCATCTGGTAAAAATCAGTTAAAGTATTAACTGTTTTTTTTTTTAAATCGTAGAAACGAAATTAATAATAAATTGCATTTTACAGCATTAGCATTTGTTCCCTTCAGAAATTTGGCGTATTTTTCAGATGATCAAAATATTTCCACTTTACAATAAAATGCAAATAAATGGAAAATTTCTAAACATATTCCAAAATTAAAAACTGTTTTTGAAAGGTGATAAAATACGCTTTCAAATTTTATAATTATAAATAAACATATAATTTTTAAAATATAAAGATTTTGCATGCAAACATAAAAAGTTTTCAAAATGGCTCACCTCACGTTTTTTCAAACTAAAGATAACAAAAAATAAATAAAACACATACATACGTTATTAACCAAATGTATTATAAATATTACTGTTACCTTTTTTGTCTTTTCATATAAAAATGATTAATAAAAAATTCTGAAAGTTTAATTTTTTTTTTTCAAAATTACGATTTAAAACTTTGGTTTCATAAAAGTGTACATTTTACTATTTTGTGGTAATTTTTTGATTTGACTATAAAGCGTGGTATTTTGTCTTTTTAATACCGTTTAGAACATATTTTTCACTCTGGTAGTTACAGCGATTTATATGAGACGTATATCCCATTAGCTGGGACAAATATGGTCTCCTGCCTTTCGAGGGGTTAATGTAAATTCAGAGTCACCATATTTTTTTCGTTACCCACAAAATTGTTTATTTTTCATAGCGTAATCTTCGCTATAGGTCACCTCAAGTAGTTCGCTACGCTTGATGACTTAACAAGGATGCTCAGGTTTATAGGGTGAGATTTTTCGCTCCGACCCTGCTGTCCAATGCTGTGTGAACTACGTGGTATATATAGTACACGCCAAACTTAAGGCGGCGCTTCCCCGCTCAAAAAGAAGAAGATAGAGAGATATGTAATAACGAATGTTGGACAGAGCGCGCTAATATTTGAAATGATAAAATTGAAGCGAAAATTGTGAAAATGCTTAATAAATAAAACATTACTCGTTTAAAATAGAGCAAAAATCTCGTGGAAGGTATCTTAATTATCATTTAAAAAAACATTGTGAATTTTTTCACTTATATAACTTGTAAAATATTAGAAAAAGACTTGTTTTTAATAATTTTCGGAGCATACTTTGCAATTTTTTTCTATCGAGGGAATTTCGTATAATTTGAGTTTCGGCGTGGAACGTATCTAGACATTATCTTCAAAAATAACATATATTTTTTTAAGAGCTTAAAAACTTCAAATGTTTAAGGGAGATATGTAAGAAATCGGTAGAAATTCGGGTAGCGGCGATTTAAATGCCAAACTTGGTACGATCGCGCAAGTACAGTCCACTTTCTTGATTTTACAATGACCGTAAGCGAAAGAAAAGCAGTTGATAGTTGTTCACATGGTTTGTTTATGCAGCTTTCCGAAACATTTAAAACACACTTAAATAAAAGCAGCATCGAGATAAAACCTTCATTAATTAATTCACGTAATTAAAATACAATTTATAACATTATTCCAGCAATCTCCATAAAATCGTCATTATGAGAAAATTTTGAGTTACCTCTCGAACAGGTTATGATGCATAATATTCATGTTTATTATTTAGTATTGGAACCCGGCGCAGGCGCAGACGCAGTAGGACCAGCGCTATCTCAAATGCATCTACTATACATAATAATATTATAGAAATAATTGCATTATTCAAACTGCATCTGGAATGCGGAACGAATAATTAATAATTATGCATCGTGAAACTGCAAGAGTACAGCCGGCTTCATAAACGATCTTGCATCAACGTAGACATATCTCAAAAGTTATATTGTGTTTTTCGCTATATATTTGATTTTCGTTATGAATGATTTTTGGAATCTTCAAAAGAGAATGAAAATGTATATTTTTTAAGTGAAACTTCTTTAGTGCCGTTGTGATTCGAAACACGACGAAACGGAATTGACACTAAAAAGAGATAAACACATAAATCTATAGGATTTAGCCTGCGAGAGAATGAGATAGAATGAAAGCTTAACGCATTGGTCGCTTTGATTATGAGCTCACTTTTAAAGGGCTCATATTGGTTGGGTTCCTTTTTAACCTACATAACTTATAACACTCTGTCACATTTCCACCTAAAGTGAGGAACTTTTTTTTACTATAAATGAATTCTCTCTGGATCTCAGAGGGGAAATTGTAGCAAGGGGGGAAGGAGGCCTAAAACGCCTATCGGAGGTGACAAACACACACTGCGTGTATACCTATTTTGAATGACAACCCACGTGACAGAATTAACGTGCTAAAACATCATTTGTTATAGACAAGTTTTTTAGATTTTTTTTTAATTATATGAGATTTTTTTAAATTACTAAAAATCATAAAAAATAATAATCGCTGTTACTTGATAGGTAATAAATACCTTTAGGAGTTTAAAAATAGTTTTATATTTTATGTCGTCATTTCATTTTTTGTTACATAGAGTATACGCAAGTTGAGGTGGCAGAAGACAACTGTGATTTGTATGAAATACACTTCTATCACGAGGATTTACAACTCTGTAACGTAATTTTTATTAAAAAAATATAAACACATATTTTTTTAAACGCACCCAGTCGTTATTCCTTTAGTACAGTAGATTTTAAAGTAATTATAAAATAATGATATTGGTTATTGTGTTGAATTTTTCTCCAGTAACTGGTGGAGACAACTTTTTGTAGGTTAAAAAGAAGATTGAGGTTTTGTTTATCATTATCTGTGCCACCCACCTGTGCCAAAACAACCTTTTTTTATTCAATATATGAAAATGGAACTCCACCGTGATTAATTATCAGTTTCAATACATGAAAAAAATACATGGGGCCTTGTAATTAAATGCGTATTAAATTTTACATATCTGCTTGATTAACAATCATTACTTATCGTAAATCGTTGTTTATCAGTAGTGTAAATTTTAAAACGTATTAGTAAGAGGGCTAATGTATATCATATATAAAATTAAAATTTAATACGTATTTAAAACTAAAATATAAAATTTTAAACGTTTTAATAAGAGGGCTAATATATATCTTGTTTCAGAGTACCATCAATCCAAATGTCATCAAACGCCATTAAGCGCCATTTTGCTTTTTTGACACTCCAACCCAGTTAAACGCCGATTCTAGGTGGTTTCAACTTTTAATCACATTATAGTAAGCTGACAAGCTTACCGACGTGATAGTTGTCCTCTTTTGTTAATCACAGTTAGTTCAAAAGTCGAAATGGATTTAGAAAAGGCATTTAACGGGAACTTTTCAACTGTCAAAAAAACTAATCGGCGCTTAGTGGCCGTTTGATGACTTTGTCGCACGTGAATTTCTGCGAAACAATTGGGTCTTGACTTCTACCACCTAATAAACCAACGCGACTTGGCAATGCAGTGTTTAAGGTATTTTACACATTTTGAATGAGAAAAAAATTTCCACGCTAGTGCCAATGCGAGTAGTACATAAAAAAAGATGCCTATGTAAGAACTTATTCGTTTAAATATGTACTCTCAATGCACGTTCTTTGCATTTTTCCTGTAATTTCCGGGCAATTATAATATTTGAATGTTGTTTTATAGACGTTTAGAACATTTAATTAATACTGAGACTTTCTTATGCACCTGACACATTGAATATCGTAGTGAACAATGAAGAAAAATATAATTTTTGGTATCCGTCAATAGACGAAGCTGACTGTCCCTACGTATAAACTGGTGTCCAACAAAGCATTAATGGCTGTAAAACGTTCATTATTTTGGAGTGTAAAGTAAGCTAGTGTTTTAGAAAACCGGGGACCTCACTAAATTTAAACCCACGACCTTTGTGTGCCGTAGCCACTCGGTCCTACTCGCATATCTTCAACCTACGCCTTCATTCTAAGATTGCTTTCTTGATTTGTAACTTTATTATATGTATTTGCCAGTGTTTTAACAAAAGCAATTATTTATTCGGTGACGAAAATATACTACATATTTCAAACGCCATAAATTTATCTAGCTTGCGTAAAACTTGTAACCAAAATTAAACATTTTAAATTTACTTGAATACTAGTATTTACAATCCGATTTTAGTAAAAAATGCAACAAACATTATGTGCGACATCTTCTCTTATTTAATTAAATGAAGACACTATGAGCGAAACTCAATCGAAAATCTGGAAACAGAAAAAGATAATGGCACCTCAGAGCACTCGCCCGGAAAGAGAGAGGTCCTGGGTTCGGGTCCCAGAGGTGCCAATATCTTTTTCTGATTTTTTCTGTTTCCAGATTTTCGATTGAGTTTCGCTCATAGTGTCTTCATTTAATTAAATATTACAATTTGAGGCTTGACTCATAAAATTTAAATAAAAAATAATAATCTTCTCTAATTTTTTGTTACATTTATAATAAGGAACTCCAGTGAAAAATATTATGGCTTTAAAAAAATATGTTCATATAGACCAATAAACGCTGATTCTGAATATATAAGTTTTATTAAATAATATTTAACGTAGAGTTTTAAAAAAAATATTAAAAAGTCCATTTTAAAACAGTTCATTAAAACACCCTGTCAAGTTGGTATTATTGAATTTGTGAGGCGTGACGTCACCGCTTCTATAAAACGCTCCAATGCTGAAATTCAAAATGGCGGCGGTCGAACAGCTGATTCCAGTTCCATACGAAATTCATTTTTCGGTTTCCTTAATATTGATTTCGATTCGTAAAGCTAAAAAAATAATAATTTCAAACAATTTTTATACCAATCTCCCGTAATAATATTGAAAAATATAATAATATAATAAATATAATATAATAAATAAATAATTACACCTAAATAACGTTTTACTTATTGAATAGTTTCATCACTTCTTCCATACAAAATGACAACATCTGTTGAAAATAACTAAAACTTTTGACCGGATGACGTCATAGGGCCAGATGACGTCACGGTGGTTTTCGGGGAATCTTGAAAAATTTGACATTTATTTTAACTATTAAAACTAACTTTAAAAATAAAAATAAATATGCAGTTATTTAAGTAAGAAGGTCATTATTCACAAAAAATTTTTAAAAAATGGACTGGAGTTCTCTATTCAAAGCTTCATAGATCATAATGCAAATGACGTTGCGAACCGAACTGCGTAAATTTCAAAACGTCAGACCCTTAGAGAATTTACACCGCTTCTTACGATTAGATATTTCCTACTTTTAACGATAATTGAGTTCAAATTTAAGTTTATTGCACACTTGGAGATAAACTTCTTAGAATAAAAGCTACTTAAAAGTCGATTAAAGATTGGTACTTATCCCTACAACATTCTTAAAAGCCTCGAGTTGAGTCATATTCTAGGAGTAGATTTTCTTGGAAAGGTGAAATAAAACTCAAGTATATCTACTCGGTTACAAAAAAGACACGATAGAATGTATGGAAGCAAAATCGTAGAGTGTAGAGCGAGAATCCGATGAAATATTGTGACGAACCCTTTCTTTAAACAACCCTTTCTTTAAACAACCCTTTCTTTAAACAACCTTTTCTTTAAACAACCCTTTCTTTAAACAACCCTTTCTTTAAACAACCCTATCTTTAACATTAAAATAATATGGCAACACAGGCATGTGCTTAGTATGGTGGTCGAAAAATCCCCAATTCATGTAACAAACAATTCAAAGAATAAAGAAACTTAAAAAAAAAAAATATTTGATATTTCTAAAAACTTCTCTGATATTAACAAATACAGAATAGGAAGATGTGTCCAATACTTTGCACTCAAAGAATGATCGTGCAAATAACCTACACATTTGTCATTTCTTAATAATAATCAGATAAGTATATGTACGTACTTATCATATTATTATTAAGGGGGGGGGGGTAAGGTTTTAAAACTCATTTTTGAAATTATTATTTTTCTAAATGTACAACATGTCGAGAGTGTTGTGTCAAAATTTCAAGTAAATCGGAGCAAAACTAACGAAGATACAGCGTTTCAAGCGACCGGCCCCCTTGCTCGATTCAAGTATACTTGGAGTATAAAAAAACTTAAAGCCGATTTTCTGACAAATAAATTTTTTAAGTTCGTGAACATCATAACTCAAAATTTGCTTGACCGATTCTTTTGAAATTTTTTACACTATTTTAACACATAAATCAACAGGTAGTGACGAAGAGTTTTTTTTACCATTTTTTTCCATTTTATAAAAACAAATTCAACGAAAATTTTAGCAAAAATCGTACTTTTGACTTCAACATGCTGCAAAAAAAAATAAAAAAACGCTTCGTCACGACCTGCGAAAACTAGTCACTTTTAAACGCATTTCAATTTTTTTATTTCAAATGATTCGTTAATGAGTTATGATGTTCACCGCATAACAACCTTTTTTCGAAGCGCCTCCGGAGATTGGCTCTCACGGATTTATTTATTGATATTTTTAATAAAAAAATTTTCAAAGATTCTTCAGATATTATACTATATTGTGTTTATAAAATAAAAAAGTAACATTATTCATATCTCCAAAAATAAATCATGAAAATATGTCTTTTTTTCGCCTTTAAAACCTTACCTCCCCCTTAACGGCCGGCATGGTAGAGAGGTAATGCTCTTGACTCGCAATCCGAAGGTCGCGGGATCAAATCCTGGCGTGGGCAAATAAATTTTATTCGATTAATTTGATTTATTTCACAAGTAATTCATTTAATAAATAATATATAGTTTGTTTCCGGCACGTTCCAGAATGGAAGATACTCTCAGTATCGCCTTGGTGTAAGACCACCATTCAGAATTGAAACATTCCTTTTTCCCATCTTCTCTCTCTACTCCTTCCTAAGTCGCTTCTCTCAAAATATACCCCAATTATGGATTCCATAGTCCCACCGCCTCCGAAATCTGGAAGCATTTGGGACTCCTGTGCGGTATTGACAAATACAAATTTGAAGTGTTTAAAATAATTGTTACTGGAGCTCTCAATGACAGGATTTGAAAATTCTTTGGATATTGATAATAATTGATTTGTGCCCTGACGTAGACACGGTTACAAATACATAAAATATTTAATTTAATTGCATTCTGCAACAAAGCTACTAATTTCCGCAACACAATATCAATTCATTTATAATACCCAATCATTTTCTCCGCCTTCTGACACTTTTTTCTAAGATTGAGATACTGAAACTACCGAAAGACCTAAATCGTTCGCCAGAAGGCGTTAAGATTAATTCACAAATCCACTTTATATTTCAAAATTTGCCTGTCAAATTAAATTACTAATAGATTAACTTCTGTTTGAACAACGTGGGTTTGTGCAACGGCCCCGCCAAGACTTTTTTCTCCAGAGGATGAATTTCATAAAATGAATAATTATTTTCTGAACTCATTCAACAGTCTTATAATCTCAATTTGGTTAGAAATCCCAAGCTTTCGTGAATTCACGAAAATCACAGAATCTTTTGGTACCTTTTCTTTACACAGTTTTCATTCATAGATTCTTCTAGAATCTTTGCTTTTCAAAGTTTTTATTTCTTCTAGAATCTTTTCTTTACACAGTTTTCATTCACATTCAAAACTGATTTCATCTATGAATGAAATCGGTTTTCATTCACAGATTCTTCTAAAATCTTTTCTTTACACAATTTTCATTCACAAATTCTTCTAGAACCTTTTCTTTACACAATTTTCATTCACATTCAAAAATTCTAAGATCATTCAGACGAACACAATATTTCAGACCAACAGTTTTCTGATGTCACAAAAAGTTGCGCAAAAGTTTCATAATAACTTAATCTCCTGGGGGTATATCGAAACCAAATATTTAAAAATTCAATTCAATTTACTCACTTAAAAAAAAAGAGAAAATATTAAGATAAGCAATACAAACATCAATGAATCACAATCAGACTAACAGCAACAAAACTTGCCGTCTAAATTGTGCTTCATTGATGCTAAACATATCGATATTCGAAGTCACTCTATTTTACAACAAGACAGCTCTCCCGACTGGCATGACCATTGGCAAGTTATTTCTGCAAGTCGGGAGATAAAACAGTCTATGCCGTCGGCGACGGAGATAACCATCGGGAAACTAAAGCTCTCCATGATAGTCGAGTATTCGAACCATCCACGAATCAGTCTGAAGAAATGTGTTACAATGAGCACATCGCTTCTGACCGGTTCACAATCAATCACTTAAAAATAGAAGGCAATTGACTGATCTAATATGTTTACATAAAATTATTCATCATCTTGATACTAAATTATGTCTTAGCAGTATTGAAATAAATGTCCCCAATTCCCATTGTTAAAGACGCCATAACATTTTTCACATGGATGAATTTAAAAATAATATCGCCTACTTTAGCTCTCAGACCCAGATGTGTCGACTATATAACAAGATAGAGTGTGCTGAAGTAGATATTTTCGTCGATAATTTGTACGGATTCAAAAGTTCTGACGCTGTTAAAAAATACTAACTAATTATATTGTGTCAATTGTCTCTCATGCCTCGCGTATTTCTTATTTCTCTTGCCACTCATTGTAATGTGTTACTTGAGTTAGCTTGTATTCAATTCTGTATTTTTATTTGTGATGTTTTTATTGTATGTAATTGTAGATTTTTGTAATTGTGTAATAACTGAGTTTTTATAACTGGATTGTTCTCACGTCTGTAAAACCCAGTATAAATAAATAAATCAGACTAATCGTCGGTACTTATTTCATCATGTGCAAGTTTCGCTGTATTAGAGGAATCGAACACACCCGATGCGAGGGTAATTTCACAATAAAGTTTATTACATGGATTACCATTAATAGGCGTGACTAAGTCATACTAGTACCTGCAGCGGACCAGACACAGACGTGATATACCTCTCCCGTGCCTGTAATTACTATGTTCCAATTTATGAAGGGTTTGGGAAATCTCAGATTATAAAATATAATTAGTTTCAAAATAGTACATAACTTCCAACAATGTAATATATAATGCCCATTAAAGTTCGTGTCGAAAACTATGTTGTGCTTTAACATGTTTTCGACTTAAGCTTTACAATGAAATGCAAATAAAAGGAATATTTCTGAACATATCCGAAAACTAAAAACTGTTTTTGAAAGGTTATGGAAAGAAGCTTTCAAATTTAATAATTCGAAATAAATAAGTACATCATTTTCTAATTATAAAAATGTTGGATGTAAACATAAAAAAGTTTTTAAATTTCTTACGTTTTGACGTGATAACGTCTTGTAAATCGATGAACGCCGGCCGCATTCACGAAAAAGCATGACTCATTGTCACGCTGTCACGTTCCGCCTTAGCCGGGCGTACAAGCGAGGGCGCGGAACAAGCGTTCGGCCTAAGCGTTCAGCGAGAGCGCGGAACAAGCGATAGGGAGGCACGATCGGCCTAAGCGTTCGGCTTGAGCGTTCGGCTCGTGCCGTTATCGCGTAAAATTATCGTCCGTAAACCGACTTTACAGACAACCAAAAATTTTTTAAATAAAATTACTGATAACGAAAAAATATAAAAACACATAAATAAATTTATTAGACAAATGCATTATAAACGTTACTGTGACCTCACTTTTTTGTAATTCCACGAGAAAATAATTAATAAAAAATTCTCAAAGTTAAAAAAAATATTTCAAATAGCGGTTCAAGACTTTGATAAAGATGTACATTTTACTTTTTGGTTATTATTTTTTTAGATTTTAATATAAAGTGTGCTGTTTTTCCTTTCTAACACTGTTTAGAACATATTTTTCGCTATGATAATAACGGAGTTACAGCGATAAATTTGGTCTCCTGTGAAAATGGGTAATATAGGTATAATATTTATGTATTTACAACATATATAAGGAATTTGTGTCAAAGATGTGGAACCATCGCGGATTCGTACAAAGTGTGTGCGGTAAAAGTGGTGAAATATGGAAGAAAGCAATACAATAAATGCCCGTTGATTTGTCCAAATCTTATATTATGAAGTCAAAAAGCTCCAGACGAATTTACTCTTTTTTTATTTGGTCATCATTTCCATGCATTTTGAGTACACCTATATACTTTTAAACAGTGTACTAGACTTACTTTAACCAGAGATTCTAGACAGTATTTGAAATATTCCGATGTAATTTTTTTCTTCAAAGTCAAACAAAAATAATTTCTTCCACATGTGTCACTGGTCATTCAGACAGTCATTGAAATCTTCAACAACCCTTCACTCTGTCCCTAACTGTACATTACTACCTACTGATTTTTAAATGTTTTTATTTGACAAAAACATCAAAAATGTCACCGGAGACCAAATTTTCATTTAAATTTTGAACTACAAATAATGTCAGATACGTCCCTTAACACCCTGTATATCCACAATTAAAATACTTATTTCCATATGTACATCAATATGAAGGTTTCATAATACACGCAGAAGAATACAGAATAACAACAAACGCTTAAAACAAATTTTTCTGGTTTTCACCGACCAATTCAGTTTTGCCAATTCGAAGTATTACAAACATTTAAAATCAATCAATTTAGCCACAATCGAATAGACGTCAATGAAATGGAATGTCCAAATTATACTTAATTTGAATGGCTATACTTATCATTAAACGCATCGAGACACTTAAAAGCGCAAAAAGCTACACAGGATCTTAGAGTTGTAAAAACCCAAAAGATGCAAGCATCATCGTCAATGATTGATTGCATAAAATTCGGCAGATATTTTACAAAAACAGATGCAATTATTTATACAACATCTGCGTGGGGTAATTCAAACATTCTCACCAACAACGCAACATGTTATTTTGTCTTAAAACAAACAAATAAACAACGGTTATGTAAAAATTATGAATGCGAAATTTTCATCATTGACGATGAATGAAAATTCACCCAAGATAATATGCAAATGATGCCTCGTAAACTATACTTAAGTATTTTTTGCTCTCACGGGAGGTATTCCCATTTGGATCTGCTTCATCTGAAAGAGGTTGCGTGGGAGATGGCAACGGGGAATAGAACAAGAAAGGAGTGCTTATCTAAAAGAATTCTTACTTAGGATTATAAGTGGTACTGCCTTTGAGATCTGACGTCTTTTGCTGACGTTTTGTACTATAAAACAGAGCCCCATCATTAAATTCAACATGTTAATTCACAGAGGGTGTTTCGTGAATGACAGGATAAGTAGGTAGGTGAAGCAAAAGCTGACAGATGTAGGTAGCCAATTTGGAAAAAAACGTAGCTGAAACGTCTAATTAACGTTTTTGAAGTAGACTACAATATGTTGAATTAGTTTTTCTAAGAAAACCACAGTTTATATTTCAAAAGCAGTTTAAATTGTTAAATTATTTTTTTACATCAGCTCTACACAGGTCTTTTTAAGGAATGAGCGAATTCTGGGAAGGAAAAGATATGAGGGGTGGGTAGGAATCTGGGGATCAACGTGTACAGGAGTGACGGACCTATAAATCCATCCCTCCCGGGGCAACGGGTCGAGGGAGTCCGACTGAAGAGGTCTAGGTTAGGTCTCCCTCAAGCATGGTTCATGGGGTGAGGTTTGTCTAGGTCTTAGAGGCGGATTACCAGGACAAACTGAACCCCAGATTCCTACCCATCCCTTAAACCCTTTTCCTTCCCAGAACTCTCCTCTCATTCCTTTCCTTAAAAAAACCCTCCACACAGCATCCTCAAAGATCACATAGGCCCTGAGGTAAATTATTTTCCTCAGGGCCTCCTGTGTGGAGTTCAAGTAAAAAAAAAAAAAAAAGAAAACCTCGACTAGACAAACCTCGTCCTATGAACCCGGGCACCCCTGCAAAGTTACCAATTGTGGCGAACCACTTGGAGTGACCTTGGAGTGATATTTTGCATACCCATATCTCCTCCCAAATTGTTACTACTAAGCAAACAGATAACCATTATTCTTGGATGATTTGAATGCCAAAATTATTTAGAACAACGCAACTTCAGAGAAAACGTAATTTTCATGATAAGCAATGAAGCTTTGAAATACGGAGAGTCAAACAACAGCACTTTATGCCATAATATAGTTGTTCCAGATTTGGATAGCCAGGTACAGCTACTTCCCACTATAAACTACTTCTCCACGTTTCATTCAAATAAGTTAAATAGGGTTTTAACCTTTAACGAAATAGTTATGTGTGAATCAACTATTTGAGTCACGATTCTTGATTCTTACAAAAGGGAAAATGTCAATACTTCGGTACAAATTGAATGATATGATACATTTGTCAATAATTAAATTTCAGTCTCCAGATATTCAAACGGAGATGTTTATCGTCGTCGGCTTATATGGAAGCTGGAATACGTACGTATAAAATTTAAATAATCGGCAGAAATCATCTGACCTTCAAACAAACCGTATTATAAATAAGGCATGCTAACGGATTTATACTGCTGAGAGTTCAGTTGATATCTCTCCCTCTGACTCATAAACGACGCATGTAACTATAGAGACGGTTACAAGAGACCTTACAATAGCTGGACCATGTGAATTTCATTGTGATTAAGATGTGTCTAATGTCAAGTCCTCATCTAACAAATAAACACAATGTAAAATTGAGATTGGTAAAAAGAGTTTAATTATTTGTCTGAACTTATCTACTAGTATAATTAGGGAAACAATGAAAAGCTTCACTTCTACGTATTTGGCTTTACACTGTACTTGTCTGAAACCTATGAAGTCTACTATGCGTTATGTCAATCTCGAATTGAATATGGAATCATAGGATGGGGATCTGCTACACAACCTGAATTCGATTCGAAAAGGAATCATAAAGACCATATTGAAAGTACCCATTAGAACGCCTTTTTTAGAACGAAATTTTCAATAGCTTTTTCAAATGCCAAAAATATATCATTGAAACTATTCAAAAATACTGAATCCTCTACGAGACGGTATTACATAACACTAGGGGGGTATTTCACCATCCTCCTCATAGTTTATCCATACACATAACGAATATTAATAAATAAACAAATAAATACTTGCAACTGGTAAAAAACTTGGCTAACTTATCGTACTTGTAGCCATTGTTCATAGGTTCAAGTGCCGAATAGTAGACTCACACTTTTTAGAAAAATAAATCCTGTATAATTAATCTAAAATGTACGTTGCCGTACGAATAATCTATGAGGAGGATGGTGAAATACCCCCTAGATCGAATAAAAATGATATAAAAAATATTCCAAGTTATAAAACCACATTCGGACAAAGAAACTACACATACTTTGCAAAAAAACTCCATAACATCAAACTCCATAACCCCAAGACATAAAACGGCTGAAAAACATAAAATGGCTGAAAGAGGTCAATGAACAAACCCTAATGAAGACACTAAAAATGACATAGAAGACTATTAAACTATATTTTAATAACTTTAGTCGGCTTCGGCACAGGACCCCCTGGTGAGGAGTACTAAGAAATACAATAACACCCCAAAAACAATAACAAAACTACTTTTTGGCCGTGAAAACCTAAAAACATACCTGACGAACCTCTATGGGGAGGAAGTTCATACAAAGGTACGACGGTTGGAGAATCTGAGGAAGCGAAGGAACCATTTATTGGGCAACCTGGCTTTCCTCGAGAGATGTAAGGAGGAATCGATCGTACCAGTACACATCCGCATAAAAAGACACATTACATCCCGGAAAGCCGACCGGGTATTCCAAAGAGCGGAAGCAGCGCTACTAAGGGAAAGAATCCACAATGTGCGTGGCGAGCTGGATGGAATATCTCGTTGCCTTTTTGATTTACACTTACACCTGAGTGCGACCCTTAAAGATGAAGATTGGAAGAAGGTTGACAGCATGACTTACCATCAAGCACTAAGATGCAAGCAGTCAACAGATGCTAGACAAAAGCAAAAGTTTGAGAGACTCAACCGAGACAAAAAAGGTGATCGAAAACAACTCGATCAGAATAAAGTTGTTATTAATATTTCGAACCTTGAGTTGAGCCCAAACGCGACTTCTGTGCTTGCAAAGGGGATGAATTATGCAGTTGCCCCTAAAAAGATACCTATAGAATCTATCGTATGTGGTGTAGAGACGGCATTACATACAATGATAAAGTCCACAAAATGACAGAGACGCAAGTAGAGGACATACGTCAAGAGGCTTGCCATATTTTGAAAAGGGCAGAAATACCCCGCCCAAACATCACAAAAGGAGAGTTTGCGGCCCTAAAAGAATTGCGCACCAATGAGGAAATCTTGGTTCTGCCAGCCGACAAAGGCAATGCCACTGTCGTGATTAATACGGTAGACTACATCAAAAAGATGGAAGACCTCCTGTGCGATGCCGGCACCTATAAGAAAATAAAAAACAACCCCACCAACAAGATTGACCTGAAGACAAGGGAAATAGTTAAAGCTTCCAGTATTAGGAAAGAGGATCGATCTGGGCTTTTCGTAAAAGCCTCCAGAACTCCTGCCCTATACGGTCTTCCGAAAATCCACAAAAAGGATATCCCAATGCGACCGATTGTCAGTGCTATTGGTGCACCGACGTACAAACTTTCCCAATACCTATCGAGATTGTTGCAGATGCAAACTGGGAAAACTGAATCTTGGATTAAGGATTCCACAGATCTAATCAGTAAGCTCAAGAAGGTAAAGACTGATGAAAGAGATGTCCTTGTCAGTTTTGATGTAGTGTCTCTTTTTACAAATGTTCCTCTAGAAGACTCCATGACTTTGCTCAGGGAGATTTATGAGGATGACATTTGCAAACTTTTTGAACACTGCCTCAAAACAGGTTATTTTGCTTTTCAGGGTGAACTTTTCGAGCAAGTGGGGGGAGTTGCGATGGGCAGTCCATTGTCGCCAGTTCTAGCCAACTTTTTTATGGAGAAGTTTGAAGAAGTGGCACTCGACACAGCTTCGGCTGTTCCTAAAGTATGGTGGCGCTATGTCGATGATGTCTTCGCCATCTGGCCTCACGGAACAGAGAAACTGAACGAATTCCTGGACCATCTCAACTCACTACACAGCAAAATTAAATTCACGATGGAGCTGGAAAATAACCAAAAAGTCCTGCCTTTTCTGGATGTGGAGGTGATGCGAAAAGAAGATGGTAGCCTAGGACACACAGTTTATAGGAAACCAACACATACAAATAGGTATCTCCACGCTGATTCGCATCATCACCCGCTCAGAAGAGAGATCTCATCCATACTTTGGTAACCCGAGCGACCAGAATATGTGAGGAGCCAAAACTCGGATTAGAACTGACCAAACTCACCGATGCACTGGAGCGTAACGGCTATCCAGCAAGGCAGACAAGGCAAATCATAAGAGCCAAATCAGCACGAAATGAAGACAGGGGTGAACAAGAGTCAAAAGGCTGCGCTTTCCTGCCTTACGTCCATAATGTAACAGACAGAATTGCCAGGCTGTTGAGAAAAGAGAACATCAAGACGGTCTTCGGAACCACGACAAAAATCCAAGACCTACTGAGGTCGGCAAAGACTAAGTTTCCTCTGGAAACAGATGGAGTATATAAACTCAGCTGTTCCGGATGTGACAAGGTCTATGTAGGCCAGACAGAGAGGACGATCTCCAAAAGGATTTCGGAACACTTTCGTGCTTGTAAACTTGGCCACCCTGACAAATCGGCAATCGCCGAGCACTTTTTCGAAACCGGCCATTACTTTGGATTTGTTCCTGAAGTCCTGGGAAGACCCAAAACTTACAGAGCACGCCTAATTACGGAGGCAATTGAAATCCATAAAAACCCCATCAATATTAACAGAGACGACGGAGCTAAGCTCAATAGTTCTTGGTATCCAGTAATTAACGGCTACACCAAAGCTAAACGCAAAAAACCATGCTGAATATTTTCTAACACCAGCTCGTAAGAGAAATGGAGCTGGCAGCACGGTATCGCTTCGACACACATAAGTAAACACTCTCACCAATCATTTACTCATCTGCCCTGATGATGGACACTGTAACGCTGTCCGAAACGTTGGCTAAAGAAGGGGGTAGCGAAACACGGCATAACACCCCAAAAACAATAACAAAACCTTAAATAATTCACTTCATACATCTTTAGCTTTTGGTCAGGAAAGAAAGATGGACAAAAAAACATCTATAAAGCAGACGATTTAAAAAAGTTTGTGTGGTGCGCTGATTATCACATGATTATCGCTTTACCTGACTACTTCTACTTATCGCCACCAGTCTGTTGAAAGTACATCAATAATAGGTCTGTCCAAAGAAAACTACATCAGTTTTTTGTAAAGCCTCGATTACATTGAGCGAGTTTACAAGCTACTAGCCGGCGAATCAACTATCTGCTAGTGAACTCCCTCAGTGTATTAAGCCTCGATTACATCGAGCGAGTTTACAAGCTACTAGCCGGTAAGTTTAAAAGCAGGTGAATCGGCAAGTGAGATTGTCATGATGACACAAGAAACTGTCTACTCGCTCAGTAGCGACAGTAGCAGCTAAAATAACGACTTCCGCGCGAATCAATTCGGTCGACGTTTTGAAAAAAACTTGAGCTCGCAGCTAGCGCCACACGCTAGCCAGTAGCGAGAATTACGGCTCCAGCGCAATCTAATTCTGACAGTTACGAAATCAGCTGTTGGTAGGCCGCCATCTTGAGCGAGTAGCGATTAAAGTTGAACACCTTTCAATTTTTTTCGTAGATTGTCCACAACCTGCTAGTTAGCAAGTAATACGATGACACTGAGCGAGTTTACTAATAAATAGTGAATTTCCCAGGCTTGTAAACTCGCTCAGTGTAATCGAGGCTCCTTCTTCTAAACATCACCTTATTACGCAATGTTTGGAGTGTATATTATTTAATGATAGGTAAGAAATAGATACACCATTCGGGCAAAAATTAAAAGTTTCCCAATAAAAAAAAAACATTTTCCACAATAATGTTTTTCCCTTTTAATTTATGCAACACTGGAAACAATGCATTACGAGAAGAAATAATTGTTAGGAAATGACAATGACATGTCTTTGATTTGTAATAATATCAAAAAATAAATTTCTCGTGAGAACTACTAACGGATTTTGACGTTTACCAATACATTTCCACTTAATTGAGAAATAATTTTACCTTATTAGCATTATATCGGATACAAGGTTAAATTTTAAACAAGTTTTTGATATAAATAGCAATAAAGCAAGGAATCCACTTTATTTTTAGGTCTAATCAAACAACAATTTATTGATGTCATAAACAATATTTTTTTATTCATCCACAAAAATACTTCCATTTTTACAATTTTTAAAACGATAATTGCCAATTTGATAAATATAAGCCATTTATCCTTTCCAGCGTCTATATTATCATCTACACAATATTTCATTGATTGCCCTGACTTGTATTTAAGTCATACATATTGATATTCATAAATCAACTTGGGTAAATTGCTTAATTTCTGTATTAACTTTGTCTTTTTTATGTAAATGCCTCTATAATACGCATGGACTCCATAAACTACGAATCGAATAAGAGCATATCTTAATATTTCTTCTGTCCGTGTGTATGTCACTGAACTCCTCCTAAACGGCTGGACCGATTTTGATGAAATTTTTTGTGTGGGTTCAAGGGGATTCCAGAATGGTTTAGATTCACAATTTGGTCCACTGGAAAATGTTCTTTTAATTATTTTTTATTTCTAAGGAGTTGTTGATTTTGGAATGTTTTACATTGGATCCGGCAGACTGCGCTACCATCGCAGTATCGAATATTCAATATTATTCTATTTTAATTTTAGTTTGTCCCGACAGTTGTGTACAGGACAACGTCTGTCGGGTCCGCTATAAATAAATAAAATAAATTGTGTGGAACATTCCAGAACACTCTCAAATGTTGTCCTGAGCGAAGCCGGGTAAACCAGCTAGTTATATTATATAATTAAATTATAACTCAAACCATCTAAAGGGTACTTTCAGTGAAACAACGAGTCATCAATATCGGCATACTTTTATGTATGTATGTATGTTCTTCTGTTCTTTTAACGTGTGTAATATTATGATGTAATTTAAATCTCTGCTGTAAATAAACAATTATGTTAATGTTATTTATTGCTACGATATATAGGTATGTTGGACGTTGGTGAGATCAACTTTTGCATGTTTAAGTCAATGACATCATGGATTCAGTATAGGCAACTTAAGTGCACAAGCAAGGCATAACTTAAAGGTGATATCAGATTAAACCAGTCAACAAATATTGCGAGTAAAATAACAAATAATTTGATTCGTGAAAACGTAAACTTCTTTACACATACAACTGAAAGAGTAATAAATTCATTGC
The DNA here is from genome assembly GCA_936435175.1 of Glyphotaelius pellucidus. Taxonomy (NCBI): domain Eukaryota; kingdom Metazoa; phylum Arthropoda; class Insecta; order Trichoptera; family Limnephilidae; genus Glyphotaelius; species Glyphotaelius pellucidus. The sequence goes on along the minus strand of OW386552.1, from coordinate 22,024,871 downwards.
CAAAATAACAGGAAACCATCAGACCAAAGTTGAAATGACCTACAAATGGTTGTGAGCTTGACTTTTTAAATACGAAACGTTGCACTATGGGCAGCTATAATTATTTGCATGAACTTTATTGTCAGCAATTTGTTCCGAGTCACCGCGAGCAAACATTGAATTCCGGTCGCCATTTGGCCATGAAAATCAAGTTTTTTATTGAAAAATCTTTCTCTTTTTAAACGCCTCCAGTCACTGTGCTGCATTTATGTAAATTATGTCTTTTTCGTGACTCTCCTACAAGAGTTAAACGCCTTGTTTATTTTGGAGATAATTACTTCAAAAACGTTTCCCCTTCCAACTTCCTACAGCATTACAAAATTCCTCAAAATTACTAGATGTGTCATAGTCTCACTGGTTAGGACTAGATTGGTCTCCTATGCGATATCATAAAAGAGAATAATATAAAACACTTTGGTTTTTACAATAACCGTATCATTATCTGACATTATTCAGCATAATTTAGAGAAGTGTATATGTGCTTGTGTATCGTGATGCGCTTTGTGAATTATTTTTCTTTGAAAAGTTATGATCGAGAATTCTCATCCACTAATTTACGGGGAGTGGCTGAGTCCCTTCTTGAGTTCAATCCCATGGCTGGCCAAGTCTTCCATTACTACACAAGCAACATTTTCCGCTTAGTGTGGTGATAGTAGGAGATTTTCAAATATTGTCAGATTATTCGTAACCCGGAAATATTTGTCTTTTTTTAAACAAAACTAAACCAATTTATCGACAGTTCGTAAAGTCGGTTTTTCAATTTTCGTTTTCTCAACACTATGTAGAAGTCACTAGGGCTAACCGTACGCGGTGGAAAAGTGTGCGCAGCAATATTTGCGACAAATTGGTGCATGATTCACCTGCAATTATTCCTCGATTCTTTGGTGCTTTAGGTCGCGGTCACCTTGAATCCGGTTGGGTGTACGGTGAGCCCTACGTAAAAAATAAAAATTGTCAGGTACTTATTACTCTTCAATCGTGGTTTTCTTATTTGTTTCGCCTCTGTTACCGACGGTGCTATTGTGTAACCAATTGTGTCAGAACTGTGTTACCCATGACAATTTTTAGTAAAATAATGGTTTCACAAATACAAAGAGGCTATTCTCACACGGATAACCATTCATTTGTTTTTTAAGTTAATTTTATTTTTGAGTGATGGAAAAAGATTACAATTTTGTGGGTGCGTACACTTATCCCGTGTATACGTAAACATAAACATATCCCGTGTATACGTATACATAAAAATGCTCTTATATATAAATATATATATATATATATATATATACATTTCATTTTATGTTTGATTCTCATGGTGAAATATTCCGCGAGTAAAGAACGGATGTGTCATTTTGAACTAGGAGCAAATCGAAAAAAGAGTGCGCACACTTACACTTACAGTAAATATTCCCCGAGTAAGGAAGCATCCAGATGTGTCAGTTTGCACCAATAGCAGATTCAAAGAAGAGTGCGCACACTTACACTTACAGAAATATTCCCCGAGTAAGGAAGCATCCGGATGTGTCAGTTTGCACCAATAGCAGATTCAAAGAAGAGTGCGCACACTTACAGTTAATATTCCCCGAGTAAGGAAACATCCGGATGCGTCATTTTACACCAAGAGCAGATTGAAAAAAGAGTGCGCACACTTACACTACAATAGGTGTTAGGTAAGAAAAGTATATAAAGGGGGAAAAATATGGTTTCAGAATCGTTTTATGAAAGGCCAGTGTAATCCTGTGCAGTATTCGGAGATGTGATCGGCTTTGCGAAGGTCTTAAGTATATCGAATTTACGTATTTAGCTGTCACTCCAATTTGTTAGTAAGGTCACTTCATATAATTCAAGTCGGTTTAATACAAGATAGGAAACAGACCAGTTTATATGACTGTTTAATTCGCCTGTAGCTGCAACAATACAACGATTCTTTAGCTGCACATAAATGCACCTGCTTTTTAGTTCCTAGTTAAAATGTTAAAAAGTGGTTTAAATAATTTACGATGATTTTCTTTAATGTTTTAAAATAATTCAATACCTTACTTATAAAAACAATAAACCTCGAAAATAAAGAAAAAAAATACGATAGTGAAAGTACTTTTAATTTAATTTTTATGTTAACAAACAAATTTACTATAACGATTTAAAATGTGTCATTTTCAATTTGTCGCCAAAACGGCATGTTCGTTTTTATTCGTGGATTCGGCGGCGTTGACGTCATGCAGGGCAACGTTTGTGACAGCCGTCTTACCAACCAGCGGCGTTTTTATGTCATTATGTGGTTGTAGCCAGTTTGTGAAAATATTAAACGGCTCCCGTGGTCGAGCGGCAAGGCTCTCGACTAGCGATCAGGAGGTCGCGGGTTCAAATCCCGGCGTGCGCATCCAAACAGTATTTGATTGATTTGTGTTTTCACAATTTAATCATTTAAAAAAAATACAAGGTATGTTTGTGGCACGTTCCAAAGTGGAAGACTCTCAGAATCGTCCTCGGACTCAAATTCAGAATTGAAAAGTTGCTTGAATTGGCTTTAGCCGTGTTTGGTGACTAGATTTGAATAGCAAGGTTCTTCCCCGCCTTCTTCTTTCCTATCTCGTTCCCTTCCCTACTTATCTTCAGCCTCACAACATACCCAATTGAGAATGCCATAGTCTCACTGGCTCCAAACGAGAGCGGTTGGGGATCTTGATAATAAAAAATTATAAATTAAAATTGCATTTTTTAATGCAATGATCGGAATCAGAAAAACAATCTTTAAATCTTCCTCGCGTTTTTAACGGTTTTCATGATTTCTGAAAATGCGCTATTCATGTTTGGCACTAGAGAAAGTACATGCGAAAAGGGAGAAAGTATACATTAATATTAGAGAGATTATTGCCAAAAATGCTTCCGGAGAGAATTTAGCAAACTTTCGTGGGAACATAAATAAATTATGGCTACCTGAGATTGATTACTTACAATGGATGATTACGTATCTAATTACAACGATTACCTTTCTACGTAGTTACGGACACCTGCATTATTACGCGGATGTATTTCTTGTCGACAGATCTTTTCACAACTGTTTTTATTCTGTGAGTTTGGGCAAAATGGTTAAATTCATTTCGTTATAATGAGAATCTTTGGCATCAGACAGCTTTACACCAGTACCTATATTGTATATTGTGTTAAATGTTCATTATAAATCAATTTGCAGCAAGACATTTAGATAATTGATAGTTTGGAATTGCTTGCATTGATAAGCTTTACGATTCCACTAGGTAATAATAGAAATCAGGATTTATTTCAGTCCAGAAATTCTGGGATAACTGCCATGCGTTTACGTGATTGCCTAGAATACTAACGGAGGGAAATAATTGTACCAATTCAGTGGACATCATTTTCTTTTTGTCACTATGTTCCGAGAGAATCCTGCTGGAGATGTCAAAACATCTCCCTCAGCCAGTCTCTCCCGATCCGGCCTGCCATAAAGTTGATATGCATCCACCATCAAGATCCGGACAAAGCTCACCCCATGAACACGGGCAGCCCTGCTAAGCCACCAAACGTAGCGAACCACTTGGGCTGACCTAGGCAGAGGTGTCGGTAAACCAATAAAGGTTATCTGGGCGGCAGTACCCGTAAACGCCTCCTAAATTAACGTATTTATCGAACACAAACATTTTTGTTGCTAACTAAAACAATTCGATCTTGGCACACACTCCTTGCTTCGTATACATTCATATATCGTCTCGTACATTCTATTATTTTGACTCTTGACATGGCCTGACTCAAGTATCTGATTCACTTGGTTGTGCCTTGTCTTTCTTGGGCGTCCTCGATTTCTTCTACCGTTCACATTTGCGTCATATATTCTCCTTTCCTCGATCATGCCCAAACCATCGGAGCGTCCCTTCCATTCTTTGAGGATCTCCACGTTTCTCACACGATCGTATATGGTTTTACCAGTGACCGGACAGCTCAGAATGAAACCAACTCAGAACCACCTCAGAAAAGTCATTAAGAGTGATGAAAAAAATATATAAAAAAATTGTTTAAATAGGTTACGTTGGGTTAGGGTAAAGGGCTATTTTAAAATTATTTTTTTATAGCTTTTAATGACTTTTCAAAGAGGTGATGAGTTGACTTTATTCTCAGTTTGTATTGAACCGGTTTTACCAAACATTGGTCTTAGGCATCTCATTTCTACAGCATTCAGTCTACTTTCATCCTTCCTCTGCCAGTTCCATGCCTCACTGCCATACATCAGGATAGGTACCAGAGCTCCATTACGGACGACTAGCTTCGCCATTGCCATTTTTTGCAATGTAGTTAATTGTAAATTCCTAGCTCACCCATTACTTCTATAATTTGTTATCATTGCAATAGAAAACGTTTACAATGCTCTGCAATTAATCATAATTTCACGCTTGCAGTAATTAATCACTTGCACATATTAATCAATTACTATGACACGTTTAGTAAAGGCCAAAAACGTTTTTCGTAATGTTTTACGTCGGAAATGGAGCTTAACTTAACAAAGTGTTTTATTGCTCGGCTTACAAAACATGTATAAAGAAAACAAGAAATATAACTGATGCGTGAAATAGGAAAGATAATCATTCAGTTCTTTTTTCTATGCCAAGGAGCTAGTTAGAAGAAATTATTGGAGCAAATAAAGAAATTTCAGATTAAGTGCGAAAGTGAATAATAAAGAATCAACACATTCTTTCACCTTGCAGCAAAAAATTACCTGCATTCCGATCATTATTTTAAAAAAAGTGAATTGTTCAAATTAGTACGTGATTGTCTTGATATGCATTGAAAAAATACTACTGATTTGTTTGTAGGCCAACCAACAATCATCAGAGATAAATTAATAAGATTGAGATCGACGTTTTATAAACCTCAGTTAAAAAGAAAATGAATTTAAGTATTCTCAATTACAATAACATTAGAAGGGAAATTTAATGCAACAAGACTTGGTTTTGATGCTTGGTTTAATGCAACAAGACAAATTATATGTCCAAAACCAACGGTTTAATTTGGCTATACATCTATACATCTATCTAAATATGTTTGCTTCCGTCTATGTATTTGGGTTGCTAAACCATTCATCCGATTGCGATGAAACTTTGGGGATTAGATGTGCGCATGCCCGCAATGGTTTCTGTGTACAATAGTGAGTTCTGGAATCATGAAATTATGCATTGCTAATAGTTCATCTGATTGCGATGAAACTTTGGGGATTTGATGTGTGCATGCCCGCGATGTTTTCTATATATAATAGTGAGCTCTGGGGTTATGAATTTTTTTCTTACACCATACATCCGATTGAGATGAAACTTTAGTGAGTTGTTGTGCGCACGCCCGCGATGGTTTCTATATGTAGTGGTGAGCTCTGACGTTATGAAATTATTTCCTACATCTTCATCCGATTGCGATGAAACTTTAGTGAGTTGTTGTGCGCACGCCCGCGATGGTTTCTATATGTAATGGTAAGCTCTGACGTTATGAAATTATTTCCTACACCATACATTCGATTGCGATGAATCTTTGGTGAGTTGTTGTGAGCACGCCCGCGATGGTTTCTATATATACTGGTGAGCTCTATCATTATGAAATATGTATTTTAAAAAATTAAATAGGTAGCACGCCTTGAAAACTGAATGTACCGAGACTAAATTTATGGAACGTGGGAGGGAAGAGAGGAACGCGAGAGGTGGGTTCGCGGGACGGAGGAAGCGGGAGAGGGTAGGGGAGGCGGAAGAGGAACGGGACGAATGGGAAAGCTCACGCAGAAAGAAACAATTTCTTTATTAAGTGGCATTGCGACGCACGCCGAGAACTCGCTAGTGAACAATATTTGACTTCGTATTCTGTGCATTATAAGTTGTACACGTGAAATTCATATATGTATGGAACAACTAATTAAGCACGTGTTTTCGTGACTACATTTCAGGCCTATTCACTAAACAAATTTATTCGTACACTTGATCAAACATAGCGGTATATCTATGTAAATGCTACTTTTAGAAGTCAGTGCTGTCGATAAATCTGATAAGCTACTTTGAATAGTGGGATTAAACTTGTCACGAAATAAATACAAGTAGTAAAATACGTTTTTAATTAAGCAATTAAAAAATGATAATAAATATATAAAATTTATATCTATCGAATTATTTAAATTTCTTAACTAATAAAATAGCAATATCACAAAAGGTTGTCAGTATGAAATTAATTATAATCGATTTTGTATATATTTTAGGGACAAAATGTTTCGTTCTCTATCAAGTAGCCATCAAAAAATTGTCATCATATTTTGAATATACATTATTTTTTTATGTGTACGGAACACGACAATGTCTTGGTATTGGCTTGAGGTGTGACAATATAATTCTGGGACATTTATAAAATACATGATGGAGTAAAACGCCGCAACTAATAAGTGGCTTCAAAACTTAATTGACTGGTGTGAACGCAATTCCGCTTTGAGTTGTTTCGAACTGAAGGCTTCTCTGTCAGGGTTGTCCCGATGATGGTCTGTCTCCGATAGAAGAAGACACCAGAAGACGACAAATGTAATAAAAGTACAAGTCTCTACACACTTAAACTCATTCAAAATATTTTGAACCAAATCACACGTAGATTACACGAGATTACTTGAGATTACATGAGATTACACGAGATTACATGAGATTACATGAGATTACATGAAATTACACGAGATTACATGAGATTGCATGGGATTACATGAGATCACATGAGATTTTTTTTTACATGAGCTCCACACAGGAGGCCCTGAGGAAAATAAGGCCATCAAGACCTATGTCATCTTTGGGGATGCTGTGTGAAAGGTTTTTTTCTAATGAAAGGAAATGGAGGAGAATTCTGGGAAGGAAAAGGGTTTAAGGGGTTGGTAGGAATCTGGGGTTTAGTGTGTTCTGGTCATCCGCCTCCAAGACCTAGACAAACCTCACCCCATGAACCCGGGCACCCCTGCTAAATCACCAAACATAGCGAACCACCTGGGGTGACCTATGGCAGAGGATTACATTACTAGATTACATGAGATTACATAAGATTGCAAGAGATTACGAGAGATTATATTAATTACATGATATTACACGAGATTACAAGACATTACATGAGCTTACGTGAAAGGTATACAGCAAAATTGAAATTTTGTCTCAATATCTCAGTGGTTTAGAGCAGTCACCCAATTAGTTAAAATCCTGTAGTTTACATCCGAGTCTCGATTCTTTGTAAAATAACAATTCAAAATGAAAAAGAAATCTACAATTAATTTTTGAGAACAAAAACTGTTACATTTAACAGCGGGCAATACCGGATATTTTGCCCTTTAACTCAATGTACCTAAGAGACAGTCACATTTATTGGTTATTTTTTTCCGGTCGGGTGAGGAAGTTTCCATAAAAGGAAGTAATTTTGCAGACCCCATCATTATGTGGACAGTGTAGCTGGATATATTATGTATTCCAAAAATGGTATCAGACGCGCTGCAACAGGTTGTTTCCGTATCGGTTTTTTCAGTTCAGTGTTTAAGTCCAGTAGAATCCTGACAGTCTGGACTTCCTGTTAACCGGACTTTTATTTTATAGTGGCTTCCGCACGACGAATCGGTGTTCGATCAGAATTTATTTTTTAGACAAATTAAACCATCGAATGAAATTTATATTTGGCTACTAAAATAATTATAAATATTCTGTATGTAGAATAAAAACCCGCCATTAGCATTACTATAAAAGTATTAAAAATAAAACACTTTATTACATAATTTTTGGCGCTCGTACCACGAAACTTCAAGGGGTCATTGATATTGATAATATCCAAAAATTAATGCCTTTCGAACAGAGTAATATTTTGCATGCTTTTTTTAAATTTTGGCGACACATTGAAGTGTAAGCCTTGTTTTAATTTGTACTTAATTAAGAGAAATCCACAAGCCAAAAATTAATGTACGAGTATTCTTAATGTGCTTTATATCGCCACAAATATAATATAATAGGCATAAAAATCACTTGGCAAACGGAGTTTCGGGGTCACCATTTTAAGCGCAAAAGTGATATTTATTTATTTTGTGAAAAAAAATTTAAAAACGAAAAAAATTAATCAATGTAGACTGTCACAGATAATTTTTGCCACAAAATCATATTTTTACAAAGTTTTTTCTTATATGCGTTCATACAATTCAAATGGAAAAATATATTTTTTAGTAGTTTACGCTTATATTTTTTATAAAGTAATTAACAATTTTATTTTAATTCTACTCAACGGAAACGATAGAAAAAACTTCAATTTATCCAAAGCATATTTTTTTTGTATTTATAATGTAAACCAATTTGTAGTAAAGGTTAATCTAAAATAGTAATGAAGCTTTAAAATTTAGTTACGAGCGATTTATTATGTTAGCTCGCAGAAACCTGAAAGCTTATTGTCATTTTTGTTAATTGAACTACATGGAATAGAATAGAACCTACATCTAGGCATGACAAATCTCCCTCAGAAATTTCACAGTGTAAGCAAATACAGTATGTAAACAAAGGCGTCTTTTCTGTGCCGGTTGACCTAAACCAAGAAATCTGAGTAGTTCATAAAACATACCTTTGAATCGTTTGCGTTTACAAGTATTTATCCCATTCAACCGAGAAACGTAACAATTCAAACAACTACTCTCCATTCTTCCATTTAACACCGTGCAAAATACATTAAATTCCGATTTATGTTTCTGATTTCTACACGGTTTTTGTAAGTCAGAATTTTTATACAACTGCTCGCTTTACAAATGTACCTGTTTATGTCTGGTTATCAGAAATTTATTGCGAAATAAATATTCGTTATTCGGGTACTAAATCATTTATTGTAATTCGAAGTTTTGTGTCTGTTGTAATTGAAGCTTTAAAAAACCATTGAATTCTTAAAATGTAGCAAAGTTTTACAGATAACAGGAGGAAAAGAGAGGAGGCATCTTGGGATACTGTTACATTCTTGACGATCTTCGTGGCATAGCGGTGCAACTCGGTGTTTTTGAAGTCAGGAGTTGCTGTAAAACCCTGAATTGTGAGTGGAAGATTATCATTATCGGCCTGGTAAAAGAGCACATTTAGAATCGAAAGTAGCTGAATACGTATGTTTAGTGAGAGGTACCGGTGGCGTTTAATTGTTACAAACATATTCCCTAATTTACTCTCTGGATTTTGACACCAGTGCAAATATTTTTTAATGTAATATAGATATCAACCTCTAGCGTGTCGGTATGTTTTGCTTTTTTAGATAAGTTACTTATTATAGGAGTGAGAACCCTCTAAAAATCGTTAACATTAACTGATTTGAACGCCATCTACAGAACTTCAGTATACAAACTAGACAACGTATTTTTAAAAATAGCAAAACGTACATAGAATATTTAATTAAATGAAGACAAATTAGCAAAATTCAATCGAAAATCTGGAAACAGAAAAATTAGAATAAGATATTTGCACCTCTGGAACTCGAACCCAAGACCTTCCGCTTTCCGGGCAAATGCGCTAACCACTGCACCAAGGTGTCGATATCCGATTCGGTCATTTTTAACTGTATCATACTTCGACTAAGAATCACCCACATTATCTTAACGCATATTTTATTGGCTGCCATCTTTATGTAGATGATTGCAAGATTCAAACCTGAACTAAATGCTATCTAAATATTGTCTGGATAAATCTTTATCCATTTTATTTAATATGCAACATCTATTGACTTTTCTACAAGTCTAGGATGAATATTTAATTAAATATTACATTTTGAGGTTTTACTCATAAAGTAAAAAAAATAATAATTAAAAGCACATAGAATATTTTCTTCTAAAATAATTGGTAAAAAAAAAAATAGGTTCAGTTTTGGAGGAGGACTACGCGGAGTACAAAACTTCGATTTTGACGATTTTAGTGCAGTTGTCCCTTTCACTCATTATTCGGGGGGGGGGGGTGACAGCAACAATTTGGTAAAATATCTGCTATTAAAATTTCTCGGCGACCACGTTTCCTCTTAATAATGTTTTTTAAAGTCTGTTACATTAATTCCGCCTAGAAGCTTACGAAGGAAATCATTAAAATGCCTATATCTTAAAAGGAGAGTTGGGAGGATACCGGAAAGAGAGAGGTTTTATAAAAGGGTATGTTTTTACCTGAGAGTACTTACTTTTGTTGCAAAACACGGAAGGCACAGAAACACTATTTTTTGCTACTGGTAAGCAAACACGTATAATGATACAATTTGTCGTTAGATGTCGTAGTAGTTATTATGTATGTTCGTCACAACTGCAGCTTTCGTTATTGGCTCGCCATACTCGTCAGGTACATTGTTTTAAGCATTTTTTGTAAGCTGATCAGTTAATATAATATCAACAAATTTATTATTTTAAATAGTATTTAGTAGATATTTAGTTACAGAATTGGTATAAGTAAGTTATTTAGGATTTGTGCACGCCTAAATGAGCTATTACAGTTGAATCTATAAAATCCACATTACAAAAAGGAAGAGCTTGGTGTTGGAGTTAAAAATATTATTATAGAGTGTATCATAATATAAAATGTATTTTGAATGTATTCACATTAAAAAATATAAATGTGTTTTGAAATGAAATTACTGATTGTCGTTCATGATGTTACAAGTGTTCATTTATTTAAAAATAATAAATAAACTGGAGCGACAGCGCAATTTAAAACTTTTTTCTCCGATTGCTCGACATTTTTTGGTGATCATTTTGAATATTTTCCGCCCAAATAAAAAAATAATCGTACCTCTTACTAGATTACATATGATTATAGTTCTATACAGCCAATTAATTCACCTATCTTTTGTCGATTATCACATGTTCGTAGGATTTATAAAAAAAATATATAAAATCGTAAACTTGTACTTAATTACTTACAAATAAAGGAAAATTTGCCAAAATTGGCAGCAAAGCAATCCGAGGTATTTTAAATGGTGCTATATTGCGGCAAAAAGCGCTCCAGTGGATAATACGAATTCTGTTTTTATTACATTAATAGCGACACGGGTAACTTTACTATAACATAAATTATCATTTCTCTAACGAATGAACTGTATGAATTTAATATCACTAGGCGCTTTATACTAGTATTAGATATTATTACGAAATGTTTAAGTTAATGACCAATGACTTGTGAACACATAAATAAAATGTCGGTATTTTGTTCGTGACATCGCTGATTCTAGTTTATTGAGACGTTTTTCAAACTTAAACCCATTCATAAATTATGGGATTTTTTATTCCTAAATAATGTTTATCTTTCGTCGATAACAGATTTGACATTCTTTATTTCCGTGGGTGTGTTTAACCTGTTATTTAGTGTGGTATATTCAAGATGAAATAATGAACATTGGTAATGTTTTAGATGTCATAATAATATTCAACCGACTTCAACATCCGTTTATATATGATGAATGAATGAATGGTGTATAAAAAACAAAGCTCTGTATCAAGTTATCAAGAGTTAAGAAAAATATAAACACTAGAAATATTTTGATTCTCATGCCTTCAAAATTTAAAATCAAGCGTCTTATTTGCACGAGGCAGCGAAAAAATGTTTTTTTTTTTTTTCCATAATTTCATAAGAATGAAAAAAGTTATAACATACAAAACCTCAAAAATAGTCTTAGCCATAAAAGGGTATTTTTTAAAAATTATTTCTTATTTTCTTCATAGTTAAGTCATGCAAAAACATTTTTTAGTGGTTTACGCTTATATTTTTTGTTATGTAAATAAAAATTTTATCGTAATTCCAATACATAGAAAAGCTAATAAAATCTTCAATTTATCCGTAGCATATTTTTTGATGTTCATAATGTAAACCAATTCGTCTTAAAGATTAATCTAAATAGTTTTTAAATAGGATTTCACGTACAACTTCATCTTAAGCAGCATCTCAATACCTTAAATCTGTTGCACGCGTTAGTTTGTACGTAAAGTACGAATTTTAAAGACCGTAACCGTAAGCAGATTAAAGACTACACTATTCACAAGCCAGGCAACTATTTAATGTGGTTCTCGCTGAGAAAGCTTCTACGACTATAGCCAGCAGGGCCGACCCTATGCAGGCGCAATTGGAGCAGTCCGCTCCGAGCGCCGACTTGCCAAGGAGCCAAGGAGCCAAGCAGCCAAGGCGCTGATAATCCCTAACACTTAACACACAGCGCCCTTGAGGTTTCCATTAGCGCCAGGCTGACAGTGATTGTAAATGCTCATTTTCGTCTCATAAATCTGTAACTTCTTTGTTTTTTATCATAAAGACAATAAAAGTTTGTGTGCTGATTAAAAACTAAACAATCTTTATATTTCATATTTTTTTCTTCAAACGCAGCAAACTTATTTTGTGGCACCATTTTAATTCAAAATAAATAATAAACTTAGTTTTTACCACTTTTATTGTTTACAAAACCAACATGTTTCGTGAGCTAAGCTCACTTCTCCAGGGTTTACTAACTAATTATAAATTGACACTACTATGTTTTATATTTCATTTTGATTATCATTATTTCTATTATCACTACAAGTATTTTCCTCTAGTAACAACTTCACATTGATTACTCATGCTGTGAACATTTCCAATTGGAGTGTTAATATCTAAGTACATCCCAACGGCAATTCTATTATTGTAATATTTGTAAACACTCTGTAAATGTTTCAAACAATAAATAAGTAGACCCTGAGGAAAATTATTTTCCTCAGAAGCCTCCTGCATGGAGTTAATGAAAAAAATCTCAAAGCTGCCGAAACTTCTAGCAACAGATCTATAAAGTGATAATAATGGAATTTTTACAGTCGTAAAAATAACACTTTGTAAGTTTAAACGTTCAAATTGACCAACTCATTCACACAATTAAATATAATGCAACGATTAAATCTCCATAAGTCTTTTATATCTTTATCATGTCCTGACTAAGGATAATGGTATCTCTGTCGTAAATCTGACTTAACAGCCTCACATTACAAAAAGGAAGATGGCAATAAACGAGCACTCAGGACTCAGGATGTATTATCTCTATTTATTTTATACTAGCTTTTCCCCGCGGCTTCGCTCGCATGGTATTACGGGAAATTACTGTAGCGGTTGAACTTATCAATTATCCCCCCTCCTCCCCACCCCACCCCCTCCCGCATTCCATACATTCATTCCCTTACATTCAGTTTTCAAACATCTAGCCTGTCACCTAAATTTCACAAAGAAAAAAAGAATTATCCAATTTTGTACATTCGTTCGGAATTTATGCGCTTACAAACATTTCGGATGTTTATTTTTAATTAAATATTTGGAAGTTTGTTAATATAATACAAAATTACACTATTTATTATTCAGTCTTTATAATCGTTACGAATTATATTTTTAATGTATGAACTCTTATCTGACATTTATTCCAGCTTGTCCAATAAAAACAAAACATATTCTTATATTTGAATTTTCTGGGGCAGTAGCTGACCAGGGGGCTGAGTACCTACCAACTTAGAGCCCACAAATATATCAACATCGTTTCCATGGGAATGATTTTTTTCTGACATTTGCAATTAACTCGCTTTTGTTAGCGACAGAAAACGTATAACAAATATAATATATTGATATTTATAATTTCATAACGCCAGAGCTTACCATCATATACAACATGTAGTCTGCGCATATAATTTAGCTTTCTATTGGTGAATGAATTTTTAAAGTCTTTTTATTGGTTAATGCCTGAAAAGGTCATAAACAAACTCGAGCAGTTTCGCATTTATAATATTATAGTAATAGTAATAGTAGTAATAGAATGGATATGGATAATAATAGTATGGATCTGCATTGCTTCAAATTTTACTTTTATTTTTTCAGTTTTATCTAGGTATATATATATATATATATATATAAAGTAAAATTTTATTCATTCAACGTGTTCCGGATATAGACTGGAAATGCTAGCAGTGTCATGATTTGACTAATCATCATAAAATTATTTTAGTTTTAGTCATGAGAGAGAAATGCTATATTATTATTTTTATCTACTGAGATACTATCTGCTTGATACCTTTCGCTTCGACATTCCGTGAATTCATTACATGAACCTGTCCAAAGAATGCACCATTATTAATAATTATGTAGATTTAGATTGTATCACTGGAAAATTTATATATATTCGCCACATGCCCACGCAAACTTATACATTATTGTTACTTTGTAGCAGCTATTTTTTTAAGTGAAACTTCATTAGCCCCGTTGTGATTTGAAATTCGTATGATACGGGAATGACGCATTACAGTCATTACTCATTACGAAGCGTCAAACTGCGCTCATTGGACGCTTTGATTATGACATCACTTTTCAAGGCATTCGTTGAGATTGTTTTCGTGAAGTTTCGCTTCTACCGCGTGTGAACTGCACTCGATTTTTTTTTTAAATACATATTAGCTCCACACAGGAGGTACTTATTATTTTTGGGAATGTTGTTTCAAGGGTCTTTTTATGGAAAGGAAGAAGAGGTAGTTCTGGGAAGGAACCTGAGAGAAGGGGTATATGTATTCAGGAGTGACGGACGTATGAATCCATCCCTCCCTCTGTTGTGCAAGGTTGAGAGAGTCCGACTGGAGAGGGCAAAAGATCTCCCTTAACCAGTCTCAACCGATCCGATCCGCCACGCAGTAGATGTGCAAACGCATCCGCCGTCAAGACCTAGACAAACCTCACCAAACGTTGATAACGACTTATGGCAGGGGTGTTGGTTATCCAATAAATCGTTCCCGAGGCGCGTTGCCCATACCCGCCTTCCAAATTAGTACCCACTTACTTTAAATTTTGGATTGATTCTACAGATAACTGTTAGAAAGACTCTTGTTGTTTGAGTCTTTCCTAGTTACACGAGATTTCAAACCCATAAGCAAGTAACGAAGTACACAGCTTTACTGGCCCGGAGTAAATGATTGCAATTAATCAGGTAGCCAATAAAAGCCCTAAGATAGCCATCCTCTAAAATTACTCCAAAAAGATATTAAAAAATTCTAGTGCAAAAATAGTGTTCTTTTGATGAAAGAAGATTATTCCAGGTCCGAGACAGGGTATTTGATAATATATGATCTTGGAGCATTAGAGAAATCAGATTCTTGATCAGGTCCTATAACCACTGGAGCGACATCGCAATTTAAAACTTTTTTCTCCAATGACTGGACATTTTTTGGTGATCATTTTGAATATTTTCCGCCCACATAAAAAAAAATCATGCCTCAGAATTTTAATATGGAGATATACAAACTGATTATAGTTGTATATAGCCAATGAATTCACCTATCTTTTGTCGTTTATCACATATTCGTAGAATTATTTAAAAAAATATTATAAAATCGTAAACTTCTACTTAATTACTAACAAATAAGGGAAAATTTGCCAAAATTGGCAGCAAAGCAATCCGAGGTATTTTAAATAGTGCCATATTGTTGCAAAAAGCGCTCCAGTGGTTATTCAAAGCAATCGACTAGTCTTTATTTAAATAAATAAATTAATCCATTTATGTTTAGGAGCGGAGAAATGCAAAAGATCAAGCTACTGGTAAAAGAAATTAGATCCTTGACAGAGACTTGTAATCAACCACGTGCAAGATAATCGACTAACCTCGATTTATCATTTACGTAAGGCGGGAGAAGAATGTGCACGAAATCAAGCCACTGGTAAAAGGACTTTAAGGAGTTCTTAGTTAAGAGAATCTGAGAGAAGATTGCTGGGAGCGAAATCAACGTATCTTTGCAAGTGGATCGGCGTCATTATGGAGACTTTTGATTTATATGCAAGAGCTCCATGGTTATCGAAAGTAAGTAAGTTATCACACGAACAATAGCTTTCCCATGATGCAAGCAAACATTTATCGATTCAGCTACCAGGTCATTAAATCAATCAGCTTTGACCTGATGTCCATTTTGATGTGATGTCCACTTTGATCTGATGTCCGCTTTGATGTGATGTCCAGTTTGATGTGATGTCCGCTTTGATGTGATGTCCATTTTGATGTGATGTCCACTTTGATCTGATGTCCGCTTTGATGTGATGTCCAGTTTGATGTGATGTCCACTTTGATGTGGTGTCCACTTTGATGTAATGTCCACTTTGATGTAATGTCCACTTTGATGTAATATCCACTTTGATGTGGTGTCTACTTTGATGTGGTGTCCACTTTGATGTGATGTCCACTTTGATGTGCTGTCCACTATTATGTGATATCCACTTTGATGTGATGTCCACTTTACACGCCAAGTTTATTTTGTAGTTTTCATGCAGGATATCCGTATTAAGAATTCGTATTTTGACAACCGAAGATAAAGATTAATGTCACTTAAAACACTATTCAAATTATTATTAACAGTTATTTTTACAGAGGAAGTATTAAATAATAAGAAATTGTTATTGTCTAATCGTAAAATTCGTTTCAAAGAAATCGATTTTCTGGTTTCTGATTTCTTGGAGCAACCGAGAGTGTTGAACAATAATGATTTTATTATCCGGTTTCAGTTGCTTTTCTTGCGGCTTATAACATTTAGGTTACAAGTTTACCAGTCTATTTAGGTAACTCATAATTTATTTAATAAACTTAAAGATTTTTTCGCCGCAATGAATAAGCTGTTATAATAATCATGATATCACACGATGTTGACTAATGAAATAGTAATACTACTTTATTATCTTCGTGTGCACTTGTTTACAACAGAGCATAAAAAACATCAGATGTTTTGTTATCTATACTGAGAATGCACTTTGCAACTGCAAGCTGCATCCGTTGTCTGATTAAAGTGCATCATTATATTGTATCAGCGTACAATGAGATCATAATATTAATGTTCAGTTTTCCTCTAGAAAAAAACAATGAAAACCATTTTGTAAGTGTCATAGGTAAATGTACGGGTGGGTATTTATAACCATTTAAATATGTGTGTATCACAGATAGATAGATTCACAAGAAGTAGAAGATAATTTAAGATTAAAATAACACCATTACAATAAAAACAGACAATAGACTGTAACGTACAAAAAGTTATAATAATAAAAAATGACGGAGAACATCCTCTGAGTACCTACTCGTTAACGAAAAATGATTAAATGTGACTATATGATGATGGATCGAAATAACGTCGTTTTCCAAGACCCGTCACGCAACGTACGTTATAATCTACGCATTCATAGATGGCGCCAATAAAATTATTTTTGGTTTTAGACACTTTTGAAAGTTATGCTTTAAGATATTAATAATAATTAATTGTTCGCGCCCGTACATACGCAAAATGAATATGAATAAATAGTTTTGTCAATAAAAAAACTCAAATCTTTCAAGAGAGGTTGACAAATACAAAATTACATCGGTGATTCAATCCAATATTGTATTTGTCAGCCTCTCTTGAAAGATTTGAGTGTTTTTTATTGACAAAACTATTTATTCATATTCATTTTGCGTATGTACGGGCGCGAACAATTAATTATTCTTAATATTTTAAAGCATAACTTACAAAAGTGTTTAAAACCTAAAATAATTTTATTGGCGCCATCTGTGAATGCGTAGATTATAACGTGCGTTGCGTTTAACCTTTTAAAGAAAAATAAATAAATTTATTCAAAGAACACAAAGAGCGAAAAACAAAAAAAAATACATTTTAATGATTTATAGGTAAAATACCTACTTGGCTACATAATTAATTAAATGTGTAATGATATGTTTTACACCTATATTCAGAATCAATAATAATCCCCGGGAACCGTTTATTGAATTACCAACACCTCTGCCATGGGTAACCCCAAGTGGTTCGCAACGGTTGGTGACTTGGATCATGAGGTTTGTCCAGATCTTGATGACGGATGCGTTTGCCCACAATGTGGCAGGCCGAATCGGAAAAGTCTGGTTTAGGGAGACCCTTAAACCTCTACAGCAGAACTCTCTCTACTCAGCCCCTTGCACCCCAGTGAAAGGGATGGATCCCCACGTCACTCCTGGATACATTAAACCCCAGACCTGTTTTCTTCACAGAACTTATCTCCTTCTTTTCCTAAAAATACCCTCCACACAGCACACTCCCCACAGATGACAAGGGATGACGAGGGACATTATTTTTCTAAGTGGAACTTATGTAAAATAAATTCTACCTTTATGTAGGTATTGACTTAGCTTATTAGCGTCCCTAGTTTTATTCAAATATCGTTGAAGAACGTCATTTTTTCCTTTATTAGTTTCTGCTGTGTTTTACCGTAGGAAGCTAAAAACAAAAACATTGTTGCATTCGTCACGGTTCGTGACTACGTAAGATATAAAAAGTTCACGCTTTTTGTGTGGTTAACGTTGAAAATCAGACATTCCTAATTTCTCAGGCCGAGGTTTCTGGCCTGCTCTCTCGTTCACAGTTAAAGCTTTATTCAAATCTAAGTCAGAAATTCTAGACTTCAGGAAGCTTTCAGTTATTTATCGCGATGTTGTGTAACATGTTTGCTGAGAATGGCACATCCTGACATCCTGTTAATTAAAACATAGACAGAAGACACGGTCTCGAGTGGAGCCTCCTGGTTTTAATGTTCACGTTATAGGAGTGCGTGGTAACGAAGCGTACCTAACTTTGCATTTAAATAACTATAGACCAGCTGAGTGAGCTTATTTTATTAATATGTTGATATAGATTTATTATACTTCTTCAGGTGGAACGATGAAATCGGTTTAAGTTAAGCATCAGCTATTAAATACCTAATTTCTAACGCCAACTGGAACGTTTACTATTATTTCAATACCAAATTTGCATACTTCAATTTAACGATAATATCAAATAAAAATACTCAGTATCACAATAATGCTCATTCTTCCTCTAGATCAGTGGTTCTCAACGTGGGCGATAACGCCCCCTTTTGGGCGTTTGAGACTTTCAGGGGGCGGTAGAATACCCAGAGAAAATTGGGGGGCGTCGAGATGGCCCAGGGGGGCGTTGGCAGGTAAAAAATATGGTCTAAAAAGATTAAAAAAAACCACCCTAATCACGTACTAATAAAGCAAAGTAAACTTTAACATTGGATAATTTTTGTTATTATATGTAGGTACTGTAATCATTTTTATCGCGTATGCGAAAATTTACGTATTTTGATAGTTCGGGAAGTGGATGAAAATTGAACTGAAAGATTCTATTACATTAAATTGGATAATATGAAATTTTTAATATTTTGATTGGAGTTAAAAAGTTAAAACTTCCGATTTTATGTAAAATGTCTCGTATACAGTTGAAGTTAATAAAATAATTGTTGAAAGCTATTAAATTATAACAAGTTTTTTATTAAATAACGAGATTTTTACAATCCTATATATTTTTGCAATAATTAAATATGCGTTTTAATTGTTCTCATTGAATCCACCTTTTTCTCAGAAATAGGATAAGAGTCATATCCTATCTTACGATTATTAAGTAATATTACAGTGTAATTACACGTTTAATAGCTGTTTCAGATTCTCGACAGATAGTATGTGAAAAAAATTGAGACCCAGAGAAACCCATCCCATCCCACCCCATTCCATTACGCCCCCCCCCCCCCCCCTCTCCCCTGTTGCGGTATAATCGTGATAATAGTTGTTTTAGATTCACAACGACAGATGGTACGTAAAAGCAGTTGGGGGGCGATAGAAAAAAAAATATTTTAAAAGGGGGCGGTAGGTAAAAAAAGGTTGAGAATCTATGCTCTAGATGGTAAAACAACCATGTGTTTTTAAAACTTATTATTTTGTGAAATTTTACATCAGGACAAAGGCAATGATTTTCTCAATCGTTTCAAGTACAGTTTGTCAAATAAGAGTAGAAAACATAGGAGGGCGCCACCGTTGTTCAAATGGCAATACCTACTAAAAAATAACTCATGATGTAAATGCAAATCTGTGTAACTTACATTTTTATATAAAATTAAAAAGGCCTAAAAATGAAGAAAAAAAAATCAAAGAAAAAAAATTTAAATCGAAGAACAGGTAATCTACTTAATGACATAAATTTGATTAAAAAAATTTACAAAGTGATTTGCTTTCATTTAATTTAACATAAATTTGAATTTGACAGTAGGTAGAAAGGAAGAATCACTAATGGTGAGTTTAGTTACACTACTTTTAGATCTGATTGAGTGAAATATATTCAGATCTAAAATTAGAGAAATGATCTAAAGCCCGGGCAGCGCTAGGTACTTAAGCTAGTTTTAAATAAATGTGAGCAATTTCTAAACTGTGCTTTGTATTTTATTACAATATCGTTATTCTTCATTATGTTAACACAACATTTCAAAGGTATAATAATAATATACCTATATGCAATTCTAATTTTGAGATCAGTGGGTATTAATATTGCAATGAAAAAATATATATTTTTTCACTTTAATGCATTTTTGATTT
Organism: Glyphotaelius pellucidus; assembly: GCA_936435175.1. NCBI lineage: Eukaryota > Metazoa > Arthropoda > Insecta > Trichoptera > Limnephilidae > Glyphotaelius > Glyphotaelius pellucidus. The sequence continues at coordinate 22,004,432 of OW386552.1, read as the reverse complement.
TTTATAAAAATGTACGTTACACAGCTTTACATTAACACCATGAGTTATATGTTTATGATTGACATTCGAACAACAGTGACGCCCTCCTATGTTTTCTACGCTTATTTGACGAACTGTACCACCGTAAACCGTCACTGGATCTTTATTTTTCTCAAATCGTAATATTTAATTATTGAATATTCAACTAGGTATCGAAAAAGCTACTCTCAAACGAAAACATGAAACAGAAAAATCAGAAAAAGATTCGGTTGCATTTAGAATGCGACATGTTCAATTTTCGTTTGAGGATCTTTATTTGTTAATTGTGGTCAGTGACTATTATCGCGTCCGGGTTCCTCGGCTGATTCGTTTATCCATCACGACACAAGTAACATTTTCCGCTTACTGTGATTTTACAATCCGCAAACAGAACAGCGTTCCGGTTAAGTTAAGCCGCCGCTATCCGATTTTTTACATATCTCCCTTAAACATTTGAAGTTTTTAAGCTCTTAAAAAAATATATGTTATTTTTGAAGATAATATCTAGATACGTTCCACGCCGAAACGCAAATTATATGAAATTCCCTCGATAGAAAAAAATCGCAAAGTATGCTCCGAAAATTATTTAAAACAAGTCTATTTATATTATTTTACAAGTTATATTTGTGAAAAAAATCACAATGTTTCTTTAAATGGTACTTAAGATACCTTCCACGAGATTTTTGCTCTATTTTAAACGAGTCATGTTTTATTAAGCATTTTCCCAATTTTCGCATCAATTTTGTCATTGAAAATTTTGGCGCGCTCTGTCCAACATTCGTAATTACATATCTCTCCATCTTCTTCTTTTTGGGCCGGGAAGCGTCGCCTTAAGTTGAGTCAAATCTTGCTCTGACTTACCTACTTATGAAACTTTATAACTAATGAATGGCGAAAAACGAAAGCTTGAAAGAACTCTAAAAGGTGTTGCGTACTTATTATAATGTATTCCGATCATAGTAAGACTGCGTAGAGTTGAATAACTGGGTTTCTCTGCGTCTCTTTATCATCGTCTGCAGATCAGCGCGGTCCTACTTTAGTACATCAGTGGAGCGTTGTAGTGGGAATGACTGTCTCAAAGCAGGTTATGTTTTTTACCATGCCAGCCCGTATTTAGGTCGTGTGTATAATGGTTCGGTCACTTTATCTCCGTGGTCTGTTGTGTGAAGCTATAGCCTTACTACAGCCTGTCTCGGAGGCTGGGGTCTCGTTCGGTTCGTGGTCCAAATTCTTGAGAAGCCGATACGTCATGGCACTACAGTTACTGTAATCTGCAATGTGTGGGAAATAATTGACGATTGTTTTAACCGTTAATGGTTATATTTTGGATGCACCTATGGCCAACTTGTATAATATCAATAGATAATAATATATCATTGAAGAAGAAGATAAAAATAATAATCTAAACGAAAATATGAAAGAGAACAAGACACAGAAAAACATAAAAAGATAATGGGACTCGAACTACGAACCTCTCGTCTATCCAGGACGCGCGTTTGCCAATTTCATCATTGCCACCTACTGTCAAACCGTCATATAAGTCAATTTCATCCTTAAAATTTTAGAATTAACAATTATATCTTCAACTATTTTTTTCTTTTTCCATATTTAGAAATTGGTAAACGCACGTCCCGGATAGACGAGAAGTTCTGGGTTCGAGTCCCAGTTGCGACCATTATCTGTTTTTCTGTGATTTGTTCTCTTTCATATTTTCGTTTAGATTATTATTGTTATCTTCTCTTCGATGATATATTACATTGATGGGAATAACCTTCAAAAGTTATAAAAAGAGAGTTTTTCTCATAAAAATTAGATAATATATGGCCAACGAAATAATGGAAAGGTATTGCAATTAAATAACGTACTGAAGGCTCTGATATTTCTCTCAAAGCTTATGCTATGACTGGGGATGGTATATGAAGGTTTTCCTGGAGAAAGCTAAACTACCCTTTTTGTGGGGAGAAAGAATATCGTTAACCTAACTAAATAACTGTTAAAATACCCTTAAATTAAAAGTAATGTATATGAATGTTGATGTCTTATTTGTTCGAGTACTTATGTGAATAAACTAAGAATCAAGAATGCAAGCAGGTAAAAATCAAAGGGTTAAAATAGTGCATTCGGGAAGGTAAAATTGAGACAGGTCAACACCAAGAGCCAGTTGCTTCACAGAACTTGAACCATATTCCATTACGGGCCATTGTCTCAATGAACTTAAACAGAACTCTAAAACTACCGTAATATTAATTAACTTTGAAATTTGATCAATTTTTCAAGTTCTGGGAAACAATTGGCCATAAATAATGGTTATATCAGGTGGGGAGGAACTTTACGACAACGTTTTGTATTTTCTTATGAGTACACGAAAACGTCTGTACATTTATGTATTTTTGATGTGATAGATATATCCATAATCATTTCCCTATCCACTAAGCGCTAATTGAAAAACGCAGGGCAACTTCACCAATTTTATTTGCAGTCTCTCAGTTCAGTGCTCATCCGTGCAGAGGTAAAGTGTGAAGGTAAATAACCTTAACATACTAATATTATTATTATTCCTCTGAATCTCTGACTGACAAATTGAAAAATAAATACGAACATTCCGAGCAAACAGACAGGACCCTAATTGAAAAGCAAGCAAGACTTACCGTCAAGGCGCACCAGGGAGCATATATCCTTTCACTGCCTGACACTGCGGAAATTATATATACAACTGAACACTTGTTTTAAACAACTAAACCGAAATGTAATAATGCACTTAACTGAGCATCTCTGAGCACCACAACTATTTGTTTAAATCTTCTAATGTGAACTCAAAAATGCAACGTGAAAACTTGACACTCACTTTAGGAAAATATTATATGTTGAATTGCTGGTTTTATGAATAAAAACTCACTTGAAACTGTTTTAAAACTATGAGGAATTGAGGTTATGTGTATTTTGTAACTTTTTGCGATGTTTTTCACTTGTTTTCGTTGTTAGTTTTGTGTTTTTTTTCGTTTCGTTTTGATGTTTTAGCGCGGCCGCAGCGTCTCACTGCTAGAAGCACTAACAGACTGGCGGGTGATTGTGACTTGTGACTTGTGTGTGGTCGGTGGCTGCCTCCCGGCCCCCGCCCGCTGCAGCCGCTCCATCGCCCTCCTCACCTGTTGCCTGCTGGTCTACCTGCCCTCCGCCCCCCGCCACCACCGCCCCACAGCCCGGTGTGTTTGTAGTACTATATCACCTCTCTCAGGAGTTGAATGAAGCGGGCTGGCGCGTCGGCTGTTCAACAAAAATTTTACGTATTTAAAATAATAAGCAATATTAAAGTGATTATCAAATATTATTAATAAATTTAATCTATAAACTTCACCCGCCACAATACAGGGAAATCCATGGCGGATAAAATAATACAAAAAATGTATCAAATATACAATTTTTTTTGCATGAAATAAAAAGTACGTGCAGAGTGTTTAGGGACTTTTAGGGGAAAATTAATATGGTTAAATTTTTGTTATAAATGAGTTTACGAAAAATTCTAACACGATAGCGCTTCATGATGATATGCACAGTGTCCGGAAACTCGTAGTACCTACAAGCGGGAAACTGGTTTTACTACATTACAGGGTTAAAACAAAACTCTTACAGCTTTCAAGATTTTAAAAATTATTAAATAGCTGGTGTTAACCCCTTAGCCGCCGATTTTTTCGAAATTTGGACTTGACTTACTCTAACTAGTGATTCCTGACATTATTTTGAGAAAAAAATGTAAATGTGACTTTTTTAACGTGACTTTTTATTTGCCTTTTTTTCCAAAACCCAACAAAAAAAAATTCCATATCATCACTGGTCACTCGGTTGAGTAACCATCCAACCTCTCATCCGTACCCTATCTGTCCAATACCTAGTGTTTTTTTTATGTTTTAAATTTAAAAAAAAAAACATCAAAATGTCACCAAAGACCCAAATTTTGTTTACATTTTTTACTCCAAGTAATTTCAGGAAGTACTGGTTAAAATAAGTCAAATATGTCCCTTAACAACCTGTATATTATTGATAATATTAAAATTCCAAATATCTAATATGAATTAGAAAATCATACAGAAAAGTACAAAGCATTTAGTGCGAACAAAATATGAAATTGAAATCTAATGCTTAATGCCCTGTACATTATCCAACCTTGAGCTACCTAACTTAGTTTCAGGGGGTATTTCACCAGCCTCTTGATAACTTATCCATGGGACAAAGTATTTTTCGATTAACGATTAACAATTTATGAATTTATAAAGAACCCATGAAAAGTGGCTAAATATCGGATAAGTTAGCTGAGTTTTGAGTGGTGTATTGGTTAGTCATTTAGTTTCAACAGCATTCAAAAGATATCATTAGTATAGTTAGTTATACGAAGTTTTGTGATATCTCAACAGATGTCAGTTAAGTATTATTTTCGAAGAGTATGATCTATCGTCGTACGTTTCTAATATACGAGCGGTTATCATGAAAACCGAAGGCATCTGAAGCGCCAGAATAACTTAGAGCCTACTAGACTAAGGACGTCGGGTTCAGTTTTTTTTTTTTTTTTGTTTTCTTTATTCATTATAATGTTTGTTACATGAATTTAATGATTTTTCGACCACCATGCTAGGCACATGCCCGTGTTGTGGTGGTCGATTTTCTATACAGTACTTTAACATATATGCAATATAAAAAATGTGTGAATATTAAAAAATATAATAAGAAAGAATATTATTGAAAACAAAAGAATATACAATAATGTAAATTGCTATGTAGTAATATGAAAGCGTAAGAAAAAATAAAGTAGAATATAGAAAAAATAATGTAGTACTAAAAGTGTAGAATATAGGGAGAACATAGGAGTTCAGAGAACATAGAACACAGGAATACTAAAAGTGTTAAGTAAAGAACACTAAAAGTGTAAAGAAAAGAAAGCATAGGTATACATGAAAGAAAATAAAATGATGTTATTATAAAATATATAAGATAAAGTATAAAAGGTAAAGTAAGTGCTATATAGTAAGCACATAATAAAAGGTTTTTAATTACAGTGGAAATATATCTGTGCGTGGTTATACTGGTAGGTAAATATTTTACAAATAAATTTTAGAATTTATGTTTCAAGTCCGGCGAATTACAATGGACATTGGAATAAATTATTATTGCTACAAGTGGACACAGAGTACATGATACATGAAGGCTCCGTAGAGTCTGTTACTCTAAGATACACACACACAGTGGCAGTACTCAGTGGTACCAAACAGTTTAATAAAGTAATTAGTTTGAAAAGTATTTAAAGTTTGGTTATTAATTTTAAGTAATTACTAATTACGTATAATTCTGCACATACAAAAACTTTTATTGGTGGTGTATTAACATACGTTCTTTAACGAATTTTTTAAAAGAAATTCTTCAAAGAAATTATCTAAAGAAACTCTTTAAAGAACTTTCGACCCTTTCCGGATATCCATATTTGGACACCTGTTGTAAATTGAGTAAGTGTACTGGATCTTTTAATGTTGTAATTTAGTGTGTTGTATATTTTAGGTGCGACGAATGTGTATTGCCGTTGTGAAAAAGTGGTTTTTGTTATAGGGATTGTGCATTTTGCATGGGTTGAATAGCGTGTATGTATGTCTTTTTGTGTGGATGTTATCAAACCATTTTTCCAGATATGGATGAGAACTATCTTAATATATAGTTGGCGAATGTCTAGAACTGCTAGTTTCTTGAAAAGTGGCTCTGATGGATGAGTTAAATATTAATTATAAACTATAACGTAAAAATGGACGTCGGGTCCAGTTAAATATTAATTATAACGATAACGTAAATGAAGCAACTTGTAATCTGAACGAACCCCGATCTTATTTGGATAAAACAGATACTGCAGATATTATATTATATTATTTTATAATAAATTTTTATATTTTATTATATTATGTACAGGTATCGCGTAAGCCTCTTTTGTATTTAATTATCAAAGATCCGATCGAAATGGATGTATGGCCGGCCCCTGTCCCAGTTGATAGCCTGGTCGGGTTGGTACAGTTGGTAGTTGGCTGGTTGCTAGTTTTACCTTCCGCCTTCAGAGCTCTCAGCTCTCGGCTCTCAGATCTCAGCTCTCAGCTCTCAGGTGTCAGGTGTCAGCTCTCAGACCAGAGCAGGAGATGCCGGTTGACTCCCACAGGGTAAAGTCAGATACACCGGCTGCAACAGAGTTTCCAAAAATGGGTGACCACACAATTTAAAAAAACAATTTATTATTACAGTGGGTCTGTTTTTTTATTATTTTAATATTTATTTTATTTGCATAAAGTGTAGATACCACTTTGCTGTGAATAAAACCGAATATACCTTATACTGAATATTGTCACTAAATCGTCGAACACTTCGAGTTTTTTTACTTAATAAACGACTTCTGTTCATTTTTTTATTAGTGGTAGCGCTCTATGATGATGCACGATTTCCGGAAACTCATATTATCTAGCCAGAAACAGGTTTTATTACATTACACAGACAACAAAAAAACTTTCGGTCTGCGAATATCGTTTTTGAGTACGTTTTAATTCGTCAAATAACGGGTTAAAAAAAATTTTCGGAGCTGGGTTTCACTTTGAAGGTTTTAAAAGTCATTAAACAGCTGATGATAACCCCCTGGCAACCGATTTTTTCCAATTTCATCCTCGATTAACTCGAAAACAAAAGCTCCAATCAAAAAAGTTATGAATACCACGAAATCAACTCCAAATACGATGCAGATTCCGAACACCGTGTATAATAATGGAACAGACAAAAAAATGGGGAATTGTGTGATATGGCATGAACTCCTTCAGCTTCTGTTAACCAAGCAATTATTGAGCTATTGCACAAATCTTCAGTCTTTCCGTACTGCTTGCGGTCCAATGCACGAAAGCGTCTACTCTAATTTTAATGCATCTAACTAATTGTATGTACTTATCCTACCGAGATATTTAAAACCCATAAAAACCTCATGTAAAACTAACAAAGCTAATTATTTTAACGTAGGTAATTACATGTTTGTTAAAATAATTGATAAAGCTGCAGTTTTAAAAATCAACAAACTTAACACCATGACCCTTCTGAGTTCCATTCAGGTGTCGTGAGTTCAATCTCTAGATTAGAGCTAATCCTTCTCATGACACAAAAACATTTTCCGCTTACTGTGATGGTGGTAGGAGATTTTCAAATATTGTTTGCCATTCTTTAAAAATATACGTATATGTTACTGTAAAAGCCCGTACTATGGTAAATCTTAAGATTTAAGATTCTAAGATTTACCAACTTTTAATGGCAAAAGTCCGAACTGTTCTGTTCAACGTTCATGTTGGTAAATCTTAGGATTTACTTACTAGTAAACTTTACTTTTACTTAACCCAAGATTTAACATTTTACGGGATTCTACAGTAACATACGAGTATATATAATTTTGAAATCATAGAAGACAATGATTCTATTTTTCGTTTGAGAGACATTAATACTGTCTTCAATTATTAAATATTACATTTTGAGGTTTTACTCATTAATTTATTCCACTACAAAAGTAATTTTGTATTCTTAAACCTCAATTCATCAAGTGCTAGTGAAATAATTTGTAATGTTCGCATGTTTCGCGCGAAACACCATTTGACATTTTCCGGCAAGTAGGTACTATTTGTATCAACGTTGTATTGGGAGTTGCAAAACGAGAATGCACATTATATTACGACAGTTTAATTGGAAAATATTATTTTTTGCGTAACATTGATTGTTCAGTCAATATAATAAGTACCTACTCGGCGCAAGTGCAAACAATGTGCAATGATAATCGCGTCGTTTAGTTCGCTTAATGCACTCTTGGGGCAATTCACAGATAGATGTTTTGATAAGCATCAGTATACAGTCCCGACATTTAAAAAGATCGCTTATTTAAAGGTCTGCAAGTAAATAGGTATTTTTTTTAAATGTATGACCTATTTCTTGAATCATCTGGCAACATTTGACTTTATAATTATATAATAAAACACATATAAAACTTATTTCCACTTAATTTATATTTTGACCGTAACCGGTTTCAGCTTGTTAAAGCCAACTTCAGATTGGTACAAATTATTATGAGAGTTTATATCTCGGATCGAGTGAGTCTAGCTGGAGAAGTCAAATGGTCTACCTCAACCAAACTCTCCCGATACGGCCCATACGGTGGGCAGGCGCATCTATCATCAATACACCAACAAACCTCACCCCCCATGAATCCGAGCAACCCTGCTGTATCACCAAATGTAACGAACCACTTGCGGTGAGATATGGCAGAGGTGTTGGTTATCCAATAAATACATAGTTCCTGGAATCAATTTAACTTCATTTTAAGTTCATTAAATCTAGACTTACAATTTGTGATATCCTATACCTGTTCGTTAGGAAAACCTGTGTTGAGAGCACGCGCTAACATGAGCAGTTTATAATTAAAATAATAGCACAGTTTGGAAAATAAACTTTATAAAATATATCATGATAAAACTATACTAACAGAAGTAAAAATTGTCATAATAGACCCGATATAGCTTTGCATGACGAAATTTAAAAAAAAATACTTTTATCATTGATGTCGCTATTCCAAACTCCTGTAATATTAAAAAATCCGTTTCTGAAAAATTAAGAAAATATACAGATTTAGGAAATGAGATTAAAATAATTTAATAAAAATATTTTCATTTGTTATTTCGGCTACTGGCATTATACCTAGCTCTCTCATTAAAATTTAGGCTTATTAAATTGGTCAAAGAATTTATATATAAAAATGCAAAAATCAGTCATTTTAAATACATGTAGGAATACGAAAGATTTTTTAAATATTCATATTGAGGGATCAGTAGGATTTATCGGTCCAGTTAGGAGTTCTGCCGAGCCGAACCCTCTGATATGAAAATATCTGGAGTCGGTGAATTATTTTCCCATTTGGTCTCTGGTAGGTTGATGTTGTTCTTGTATTGTTTTATATTTATTTTACTTATAAAATACACTAGAATAGCGTGGATTGACTAGATGATCATTTGTGGAAAAGTGTGTGGAAGGGTTTAGTTTTTCCTGTTGGGAAGTTTAACCCTGGCATAAAGCCGAAAAAATTATTTTTATGTTAGGTATCTATTTTCATATACATTATCACGTAGTTCCCGGAATAGTGGTACCCAAACCAAATTGAAGATGTAGTAATGTAAAGATAGACGAATAGAGGTCCCAAAAACTTTCTCAAAATGTTCTCCATAAATTTATTAATAATTTAGATAGCCAGACAATAGATCAATTTTAAATATCAATCGGTAGATCTGATCATCTGCCGTTTTAAGCAAGGGTTCAATCCGTGATAGCATTAAGAAGCCAATTACATTAGTTAATTTTACATAAGAAGTCACTTATGTCAGAAGCGAGTCCATCTTCCTCTAGGTAGTCAAGTGTAAGAAACGTATCTAAAAAGGATGACTCGAAATATCGAAGTCATTCCCCCGATGTAGTAAATGATACCCAGTAATTGACTGACGCAGAAAAAACGAATCATTATTTTTTCCGATATTTTTCCTTTTTTGCCATGGTAGCATCAATGCGATAATTGCGAATTCGCCAGAACAGGAAAAAACATCGGAGAATCTTGTTTCTTAACAAACTTTTTTTTTATATGAATACCGCACAAGAGTCCCAACTGCTCCCGTCCGGAGCCAATGAGACTATGGCATCCCCAATTGGGGTATGTTGTGAGGCTGAAGGTAGTGGGGAGGGGAAGGAGATGGGGAAGTGGAAGGTGGGTAGTACCTGGCTATTCAGATCTGGTCACCAAACACGGCCAAAGCCATTTCAAGCAACGTTTCAATTCTGAATGGTGGTCTTACACCAGGGCGATACTGAGAGTATCTTCCACTCTGGAACATGTCGCAAATATACTATATATTATTTTTAAATTAATAAATTGTGAAATAACACAAATTAATCAAATAAAATTTATTTGCCACGCCGGGATTCGATCCCGCGACCTTCGGAATGCTAGTCAAGAGCCTTACCGCTGGACTACGCCGGCCGTCAAACTTGGTGAAATAGAAAAATAATTCCGAAATTGAGGACAAATTCGCCAAAAGCCTTAAGTGGGTTTAACCTATTATTTTTAAACATTTCAATACTCACCGTTTTAACAGTAATTAATCAAAGAAAACGTCACAAACTATGTTTCCTTATATAAAAATTTTTTTTTCTAGAATAGAATACCCCCTTAAGCTGTCAAAATTCGGAAGGATATACATGTAAGTATGCACAAATAGATCGCGGATTGATAATATTATGTAGCAGCAGTTAAACTGATTTTTAACAAGATAACATTAATTCCCAATTATGTTTTCTACTAACAACTATGTAACTATACAAAAAAATCGATAAGCTTGTTGCAAGTACGATTATGTTCGGTATAAATTGAATAATAAGTCTTCTTGAGTGACCAAAGAACCTCACCGGCCAAATTTCAAAACCGGTTTTCCTGCAAATCTACTGTCGTAAAATTGAAGCTAATTTTATGTCAAGTGCTGTATGACTTTTGAGGGCATCCGCTGTACAAACATTCCCAGTATTTAACATATTCTTCACACTCGGCGGTTGTTATGCAAACTGCCTATGTTGTTATAACCCCGTTTCTGTTGCTTCTATCTATCTATACAAATAAGAATGTGTGTGGGTGTCTGCTTTTTTTTTTAAAACAAATCTATTGTTTTATTCCGAGATTGGTGACATTTTGCACACTTGACCTTCAAAGCAAGAGGATCGTTACTGTCTATGTGAGAAATCTAAAACCATCCTCATCTCCTTTTCCCACCCCTTAAATAAGAGTTTTGATACTTGATGAAATGTTGCACAATTGACGTTCAAAATAAGATGAAAATTGCGATCTACATCAGATTCTGTAAAGCCCAGGCAACGCTGGGGATTTCAGCTGTAATATAAAAATATAAAAATATCTATACCTAATTAAACATTTTGAATTGCAAGTAAATTATTGATAAAATTGTGTAGGCCAAAGTAAAATGATTCCGAAAAAATGTAGCTCTGCTGTGTACCTTTGACACCATCTACCTGGCGGAAGGTAGAATAAGTCGGGGACATATCGGGTAGATATTGCCAAGTAGGGAATGACACTTGAGTCTTGTCCTGTCAAAAATAGAAATTGGTTTGGTACCTAGCAAGGGCGGCTGGTTGTTCAGTGTGTTCGTGTGCAGCACTGATAAATTATATCGTCTAAAATTACTTTATAATATCTTACCAAAAAATATAAAATCTATGAAATATCACTTACCAATATAATGCCTAATATGAATGTTGAATGGAGAGCGAATTCTCAAAGTTTCGCGCGAAGTTGCCCTGTGCCCGTGTGCAGACCGATAACAAGCGAAACGGATTATGTTATTGTATCCAATATCTCAAACATCGCTGGCGCGTCACGCCGGCCATTTGTATGAAAAATTAAGCTCTCCGCGTGTGTCGCACGGACGCTGCGCGGCCTTTATCATACTAAATTTAAATTTGGATTTCAGGCAAAAATACTTAACCAAACTGAATATTTCTTTTTTTAATCAAAAGGTATAGCAAATTACCTTATTTTACAAAGGTTTGCTTTTTTATTGATTCGTGTTTTAAATTATAAAACGGGAATCCAATATTTTTATCGGTATCCTTGACAATTTTGCCCACGTACTGATTATGCCCACGTACATTGTTTATAAATACGGTTTGAATACTGTTTATAATGAAATATAAAATAAAGTAAATTAAATATTGTAAAAAAAAAGAGTTTTTTGGGTTGAAATTTAATTTTTAAAACGCAACACAAATTTACGACAAATTTGTGTTGTGTTTTTATTTTCTTGGTACTGAAAAGAGATTTGTACAAAAAAAATAAAATTTTAGTTGAAAAGCGATATGTAGAAGTTTTCTCCCTCCGAAAACAGCTTAGAGTAGACCTTCTCTCCAAATAAGATTAGAAGAGAATTATTTTTAACTTAGAAATCGTTATCTCATAAGTGAGGATTATCAGTGAACCACCACATTGTACCTAGTACCTACACATGATTTTGGATGAAACAAATAGTGAATGTAAAATGTGGAGTTCAATACTTTCGAAATTAAGAATTTAGCATTTTTTTGATTTTCATAATATTGAACGCAACAGACGTGCTGTACCTACGTAATTCATAATTAATAACTTATCATCTGAACAAATTATTTAAACAGTTTTCTGCATTCAGCCAAATCATTCTACGTTTCATACGTAATAATGATCAAAATCATTAATTATTATCAAGATAAAAATCATATTGGCATACTTTTCTCTCGCCTTCCTGAACGTTATTTTTACATTTCTTATACGCCACGTCTAAAAACTGTACTGACGGGTTTTCTCTATGATTCAATAATATGATATGTTACAGAACAGATTATATAATATTTATTTTTCATAATTTAATAACTACATAATATTAATATATGTGAGATAGGGGAACTCAGTGGGTAGACTTTTAGACTAAAGCCATTTCCGTAGATCACATCAAACAGCTGAATCTAGTGTGGTCGTGTGATTTTTTGGGTGGAATCGTATATCATTCACATGTGTTCACATTGTTTGCAAGTATAACAGCGAAACTCTACGTACACGACCGGAACAGCCGTTCACAGTTGATGTCGGCTTCAGGAGAACGGGTCGTTTCTCCGACTCGTTTTTGTGTAAGTCGGCTCGCATGTGGAACGAGCTACTGGCACCTGTTTGTCCTCCTCCATTTAATCTGGGTTTCTTGGTTTTGGTTCACAGAGATTCCACAAATACAAACGCAGCAGAGATTCATTTATCATGTGCTGGAGTTTTCCTTGTTGTTTCCTTGTTTTTCCTTTCCCCGTAGAAGGTATTCGAAAGTTTACGCTTCTCGAAATTTCTTCCCCTCACTGAAAAACCTTTGTTTTCTGTCTTTTTCTTTATCTTGTTAGTTTATTATAAAATTTCATTTATTTATGTATCAAATTTTAAAAAGATCTACTTTATTATTATTTCAGACGGTTTTAACCCATTCTGTTGTATTTAGTTTCTAGTTTTGTATTTCAGGGTGTTCTTTGTTGGCACATAGTTATATTTAATTAGAATATTCAAGAAACAAGAAGAGGTAGGAAATGCCGAGAATAGCCAAGAAGAAACAAGAAGAGGCAAGAAATGCCAAGAATAGCCAAGAAGAAGCCAGAAGAGGCAAGAAGAGGCTTAAATAGTCAAGAAAGAGCCAAGATGAGCCAAGACAAAGCAAAAATGGGCAAGAAAATACCAGAAGAGGTAAGAAAGTTACAGAACCTCGAAGCAAGAAGAAGCAGAAAACAAAAACTAACGCTCAATCAATTCTTTTCCCATCATCAAAGCCCATCCCAAATTCCAATTGGCTTATTAATGTTATGACACGTGGTGAAACACCATAATATATCATTTATTTTTTTTATGGTTAGTTCGTAATTATGTTTGAGTGTTAAATAAGTACCTCAAAGGTTGTGTTTCATGCCTTCATGTATTTGTAATGTGGACAAGGTTCGTAGAAAATGCGTTTAACATTTTCTACGAGGAAAGATTCAAGATCAAGACACACAATTTTTTTTACACAGCATACTTAATTGTTGAAATGCTGCCCTTATTACATGGTTTAGGCAATTCTTGTCCATAATTTTTGAGATGAGAACGCTGCGTATACATATTTAATTATTTGTTAAAATTTCTTAGGGTATGAAGCCCGCCTTTGTTAGGGCTATTTATTCGCTCCACCAACCCGTTTTACGGTCTTAATTTTTTTTAAGTCCACCTAAAAAATTACTTACCACTACCACTTTATTGTATTTAATATTTTTTTTTAAATAAATACGAGTTACAGGAATACCTAACTTCTTACTTTATCTTCTTCAAAATCGTCACACCATTATCTTATTTCAGACTTTTTAATATAAATGTCTTGTTATTCTGCGTATAAACAGGAGTAAAATGAGGGAGCCGAACCACGATAAACTCCGCTCGTGGTTGTTTCGTTCCTTTCATATTTCGTAGTTCGGCTATTTTATACGCCTGCCTTAGAAATAATCTGTTAGAAGAGGTTTTTGTCAAAAATAAAAATGTTGGGTTGTTATAGGCAGGTACTTGGATATAGTTTTTTAAATATATATCGTGCTAGATTTCTATAAATAATGTTTTTTTTATTGCACTTAATGTAAAGCGCCTTAGATGTGATTTTTTTTAAAACAGCGATGATAAAGATATCCACATATTGTTATAATTCTGGTTGATTAGTCATACAATGATCCAGATCTATCAAAAAACCAAATATGGATATCGCAGCACTAAAATCATTGATTTGCATACCTGCGAAATACAACCGGTTGGCTACTGTTAAAATCACTCGACACAACCGTATTTATCTACAGCTGCAGACGTTGCAATAGAACTAATGCAAATATTAATTTAAGTGATGTATTGAAAGTTACATGTAGTGTTCATGTTCCTTTATTATTATATGAACCAGGATATATCAGAACCCTACTCAGATTTCACTCAGATCACTTTCTTATTTTGTAGTTTAGTGGTCTACGAAATTGACTTTTAGTCGGGTTGCGTATTTGCTGGTTTAGTTCCCGCCATGTACCTACCTGTGTGCCACCATGAATCGAATTGTTGATATTTTTGTCAAAAATCCGAAAATTGGTAAATAAACGCTGCGTCTATATGAGTTACAATGTACAACTTATACTACTTATAGACTGTAATCTCAAATAAAGAATGTAATCTAAATTTACTGGGATTCAAAGAGTGGACTGTTTTTAAATTTGTTTTGTGGACTTTGATGCTGACACAAAATATACGGGATAATAATGTGGAATTGGACAGGATCTGACTCACCTAACGTTATTCGGTTGTGATGATAAATTCTTCTTCTTGGTCGATCTCACGGTCCTGAGGGACACCTCTAGCGGTTATTACTGCACAAGCACTTGAGAAAACAAGTCGATATAATAAAGAACTGTTGGAGCAAGGTTACAGCAAAGCAATTAACAATAGACTTCATTAACAATTGATGTTGAATGCACCGACAGGTCACTGTGGACCTTTGCACAGCACATAACAGACTTCTTTAACATTTATGAATTCAGGACAGTGTTGAATGCACCAAAAGATCACTTTAGACCCAATGGTCTAAAGTTTAGACCATTGGAAGCACAAAACAGACAGTAGACTGACAAATTATTATTATATTATATTGCTACCCACATAAATTCTATCTACATGGGTAGGAATGTAAAGGTACATATATAAGGAAAGTCTCTCTATGATGAGGAAATGCTATTATTATATTCATTTTACAACTCTGTTTAACATGTAAAAAAATGTATACTTATTGTAAAAACATACAAATATTAAATAAATAAAAATAAAATAAAAATAAAAAAAGGTATGTATATTTGCGTCAACGCGTGACCAAACCTAACCCATTTACCAGTTTTTGGGCTTATATATATAATGGTTCCATGACAGTTGATCCGCCGACAATTGGTCCCCCGGCGTACTTATATACAAAGTGCAGTCGCTTTAGGGAAAATATGTTATACCTAATTACACAAAATAAAACTAAGTGACCCTGTAAGGGATGTGCAGAGATGATATACCGCCGAATAACAAAAGAATAAAACATATTTTCATTCAAATTCATCAATGAAAAATCTGCTTCTCTATTAACTGTGTTCCAGCGCACAAGTACAAAAAAATCAACACTCCTTTGATATTCATAACCAACTTATTATTAAGGGTATTTTTAGGTCGAACTGAATCCTTTACGTTTGAAATTGGTAAATAATGCACAAAAAAATATAATTTTTCAGTAAATATCATTATATCAATTATAACTCAAGATCTGAGGGTCACCATGTATAAAGATGTATTATATTACATCCCCAAGAAGGAACTATCGTATTTCCACTAGCGGTGAACGAAACAAACCAGATCCAATAATCGTGCGAAGGTAAAAACGATTATTATTATCAAAGTCCACTTTTTTATCGGACGGTTTCCGCTAGACGAAATTGGGTGATCGTAATTGGGCTACCATTTTTTGTCTCGGCAGCCACACCTCGAAAGAAATTCCCGCAAAAAAGGTCTGACGAACATCTCAGAGAATCTCAAACGAGGGCAGTGGTCGTAAATTTTATGTGAGAAGTGGCCAGGTGGGTTCGTAATTATTACAAAACCAAAACAAGACAGGTAGGTACTACTCAGTGGCGGAACTGATGGGAAGATGGGAAAGAGACAATTTAAAAATAAATGTACATATTCAAATGCAGCATTTAAACATTTTAAAAAGAATTCAAGCAACCTGTCAAAAGTATGTAGAGGAAATTTTTGAGGAAGTTTTACCAGAATATACTAAGATTTTCCATTATTTCATTTTATTAAAAAAGACTAACGCTTATTTTATGTTTTCTTCTAGATATTGCTTCATAAGTATCCTCTCGAAATATTTTGACTTATCTGTGTATGCTACTTACAAAAAAAATTGACCTACTTAATTTATAATTCATATACAAAACATTTACAATGTGACTTTAGAACGGGGTACTCCAGTAAAATCACATTCTTTTCGACTTTTGAAAAAATATTATTTATAAAATGGACTTATTAAGTAGGTAACTGCTCCTTTACCATTATTTCATTATTTGTCCTAATAATTTACTAGTTGACCACTTGTTTCTTACCTTCCGGTTCCGGTTCAAGGTGGCGTTCGAGTTGGATACTACCTTTTATCCCGCCAGAGTTCGCATGATCGTGGTTCCTTCTACAAGCTGTCAAATCGGAATATTCAATTGTAAGATACCTAGCGGCCTGGAAAGAGTTAGAAAAGTGAATTGACAATGTGATTCTCTTCTAGGAATTTGGCAAACCTCCCCTAGATGAGACTCCCTCACTCGGCGATGATAATAATCCAACTCCTTTACATATACAAAATAAAGGACGCAAACTGGATATTTTAGAGCAATTAGAAATTAACAAACATTTTAATAATCATAAATCTATTTTGATAAATGAACAAACAAATATAATTCACTCACTGCTGTTAGATATGTTCAAGCCAATTTCAAAAACTTAATTATGCTAGAAAATAAAACCATGAGTCATAATTTAGGAATAATTCACATTATGATTAGAGTACATAACGACCTTCAGTGGAATTTAAACAATGCAAGTAATTGGGGAAACTTTAAATAGGATAATAATCATTAATAAATTCAGCAATAGAAAACAGCTTAAAAAGACATAAACATAGACCTTCTCTCCAAATAAGATTAGTGGAATTATTTTTACCTAGTGTTGCTTAAAAGTCGTTATCTTATAGGTACGGATGATCAGTGAACCACCACATTTTCAGAGCAGCGGCCGCCACTGCTCGAAATACAAGTATCCGGAAATTTTGTTATATTTTTTAAAGAAGGGGGAATTGTGTATTTCTTTACAAGAGATAAATTTTCGAGTTCCGCCACTGGTACTTGACCACAAAGTTAAACAAAGTATATGTAGGTAGACAGGTACTAAACTCATAAAGTAAAACTACTCATAGATAGGTACCTCTTACACAGTAAACGAGGTAGGTACCTGTTACGGGTTACAGGTGGCCAGACATTCTGATGTGTGATTTGATTTATCCGATAATTAATACCGGAATAATTTCGCCCCGACTTGTTTATGGTACCTGATTTCGTATTTATGGCTGCCGGATAAATCCTTTGCGTTATATTTTTTCCAGAGCACTCGAAATTACGGGTTATCAATCCTAAAAAAGTGCAGCGTTTCGTAATAATTAATCTTCAGGGATAAAACTGAATATTAAAGACAATAATTTGATTGTCGTGAGACTAATATCCCATGATGGCACGACAATAATAATTCATGGTTTAGTCGCTATACTGAGCTATGGGATATGTTACGCCTCAGTACAAAAAAACGCTAATATAAATACATAAAATTGTAGGTTAGGAAAATAAAGGGTAAAATCCAATAATGAAAAAAACTTCGATTTACCCTCAGTGCCACACCCACTAAACCGTACGGGAAACAAAAAATATGACCTTGCACTGAAATCTAAAAAATATATGAGTTTTATAAATAATATCGTACTTAAGTACTAAAACAAAAGAACCTAGGTTTGCTGGTTCAGTTGTATCGATAGTCTAGTTGATTAGTCAGACATCTCCAGTTACTAAGTTTTGAGATAATTGGGAAAACAATATTTGAATGTTCGCAATAAATCAAATAAAATAATGTTATAAAATAACGCCGGGAGGCATAACGGTCCGGTATATTAGTACCTATGGCATTTTGAAATATCCTAAAAAAACATTTTGTTTTATTCACTACAAGTTTTTCTGTATTTTAATTGATTTGGTTGTGTTTATGATTAATCTGAGTATTGTACCAGATAGAGGGTATGTTTTTACATATAACTGCGTACTCAACTTTAATTTAGATTTTTCGGAGATGTTTGAATAATCAACTGGACGATCGGTATGTGGGTCACAAGATTCGGCGGTGAGGTTTTTTAAATGCATTTTCAGTTTACGTTTTCATACCTTATCTCGCCTTACACACGATCCGATATAAAGCACTGCTGCAGGACTGCGTGCAGTCTCTGCAAATCGGATCGTCAGCTAACCGCTAGCCTAATTATTGTTAATAGCTCCGTAGGTTTTTGCTGCTAGGCCCTGCGGGCGGCTTTCGTTTCGGTTTCACCCAGTTTGAGTGGTGGTGACCATTTTATAAATCCGATGGGAACTGGTTTCAAAAATAGCCGGTTCCTCGGATCCACTGTGATCCAGTGATAGCTAGTCACCTGGACACCTGTAACCTGTAACCGCGATAGGCAATGACGTCACCTGTAACCGCGATAGGCAATGACGTCATTTATAATATATAGCCGCCTGGTACTATTATTCAATACTGCCAATTACATAATAATGATATTACCGTCAATCTCTCCATATCCGGAGAGATACTCAAAATTACAAATCCGTAGTATTTATACCTGCCAGCGGCGGGTTCTCATTCGATCTGTTAACGTAAGTGGTGCCATCCTTTGGTATTATTGGCTACTTGCTTGAATTCGGTTCTATTCCAAAGGAGCATTTTAACAAACTTCCAGTACGAAGATGGTTTGCGTACGGCGCGGCATCAAAGTTACATTCTTAGCTGGATTCTTAAATTTCAACCGTACAGTCTCTGACCTATTAATACTGTTCGACTAGCAGACCATAGCAGGCGGCGGTCGACGCGGCAGTAGCTTTATACGAAACTTCATGTACGAAGTTGGTTTTGCGTAAGACGCGGCGTCAGAGATGTACTCGAAGTCGGGTTCTTAAATTTCAACCGTACAGACGCTAGCATATTAATACTATCAGATTCCAGGCTAAAGGTTCTGCAATCTACATGCAGTCCTGCAGGCAGTGCTTTATATAGGATCTTTATAAAAGGAGTTTATAGCATTTACAACGTTGGTTCCTTCCGCAGCTTTACGCCAGGAGAAAACTCTGGACAAAAACAGAACATTCGCCCACATTTGATGCCGGTAGCCTGAGAACGAGTTGTCTCTTCGACATCGTTGGTCTGCCGTTAACATCGGTCTTTACATCTATCTACCATCAGAGTTTCCATAAAAACACAATGACTAAAATTGCACAGCATCAAAACACTACATCATCTCTGCTTATGGCGTAAGGTCACTTTAGGGTTTCTGTCACGCCTCCTGCAAATTAAATAACCATCTTGAAGCTAAAAAAAAAAACAAATTCCTATCCAGCTCTGAAGTAAAAAACACCATGTGAACCAATTTTGATGGTCATAATAATAACCAAAAAAAAAAGTTTATTCGTCGATAGGTTTTTACAAATTCGTGCATATTTTTTTTTAACATTCTGTTGACAAATGGAACACTACTCAGCTATAAAATCAGGATTTTTCATTAAAAAAAAAAAAATTATTTCATTTTTTGAAAGATGATCTTGTTAAGAACGCTCTGACCAAATGTTTTACAGAAATTCAAAAAATTGACGGAGATACATCATTTTGTGTGAAACCGTTTGAAACAGTTTGTATTTTGAATTATCCCTCAGCAAAACGTTGATTGCGTTTTTCTCGAAAACGTGGTTGACAACATATCAAACAAACTATACATCCGATTTGCGAGCACCAATTCTTAAACTAAAAATCGAAATTCGATAATCCACAGTCTATGGCACCATGTAGGGGAATTTCGATATCTAAAATAAAATGGCGGACCAGAGAATTTTATTTTCGATTTTTTTTATGGAAAATTTTCATCGTTCATAAAAATGGAAAAATAGAAGGAGGCCCTTTATAAAACAATCCCTACATGGTGTCATAGTCAGGGCCGGATTAAACATGTCGGGGCCCCTAGGCAATGCACATCTCGGGCGCCCTTTACCGTAGGGGCTCCTAACTGATGCGGGGCCCCTAGGCAGTTGGCTATACTGCTTTATGGGTAATAAAGCCCTGGCCATAGTGACTGCACAGTGCATGCAAATCGGATGTAGGTATAGTTTTTCTAATTTGTTTTCAATCGGGTTGAAAAACGTAGTTTTGAGAAAACCGCGTTCAAAGTTTTGCTGAAGTATGATAATTCAGCATACAAACTGTTTAAAACGGTTTCATATAAGATGCTGTATCTCTGACAATTTTATGAATTTCCTTACAATATTTGGTGAAAGCGTTAGGTAATAAAAATGCGTCTAAGAAAATGAAATAGAAAAAATTGACAAATTATTTTTTTTTTTGTGTCCTGGTGCCTAAATATGCTTAGTACCTATCTAGGAGGCGGTTTGGAGTTGGCAGGTCTTATACAAATATCATCCTATACAGATAAAATAGGAATAAATAAAAACAGCCTGAACCGGTAATTTAAAATTAAAAAATATATATTTTTTGTATTTTGGTAGAAAGCAGTCACTTTGTAATTTGGCATATTAATTGAAAAACACAATAGGTAACTTTGTTTGTAACCACGATTTATTTAGGTTTTTTTTTTTCTACCGACCGGTTTCGCTTAACACAAGCATCTTGTACCCTGAAGATGAAGATTCAATTAAAAAAATTAAAATTAAATTACTGTACTGCTAAAACTCGTATCTCTAGTTTCTATACAGTTTTAGTTCCAGTTTCACTTATGAATTGCACTTCGTACTTTTTTACTATCCTAGACCCTTTGCTAAAGGTCATTTTATCATTACAGATAATATAGATAGTAATAAAATAGGTAAGTAATTAAAAAGATCAGTGATTGGCTAAAAATTCGTGACGTAGCTTGCAGTCCATGTTCCACGGGGAGATTTGAATTAACTGCAATATATATGGCAATGTTTTACTTAAAGCTACGTCACGTGTTCGAAATTTCGAAAGCGGCCTAATTTTTTTTTTCGAAAAGGGCCCATATGAGCTAACCTTGTTAAAAGCATTTTCTGTGAACCTTATTGGCTCTACCCCTTCGATGAGCTCACCTTGTTAAATACATTTTCAACAAACCTTGATCTATATCTACCTCACATTTATACGAAAGTCTACCTGCATACAGTATGTATAATACGGCAGTATTTGTGCTCGCATGCTTTCCGTTGGGATCTGGGGATAACGTGACTATTTTTCTAAGGAGTGATGAAGTGTCACTTTGTCGAGTTTTCCGGTCAACCTGTGGAACGAATGTAAAAAAAATCGACGTTATGTAAGTAGGTATTTTTAATTGTAAATGTATTTTTCATCTAGGTACAGTAATTGATTCGAAAAAGATTGGAACACCCGCCGGCAGTCCCCTCTTACCCCGCAGTAGTCTTACAATACAGTACACCCCTGCACAAGCAAGAATCTAAAATGATTCTACTTATACACTTGAACTTACCTTGTTTCTTGTTGCCTAATTATTGTGTACATTTACTAAGTAGGTTATTAGGGTAGACTATCTCTCATGGAACCAAAGTTATTATCGGGATTCAGACACATAATAATATAAGATAAATAAATGTTATTTTGATTATTAACTCTAAAATCTTCCATAAGAATTTAGTTAGTAGTTTTCTCAACATAGAGATGGCGCTACTTTCGTTTGTCGCTCACATATGGAAGTTTCCAGAAGTTCGACTGGCCTCTTCTGTGTATAGAGGCGTGGACTTCAGTAGACTGAAGTGCTCAAACAGATGCAAATATTACATACATCATGCTTTGTTTTAAGCTTTTATAAAAAAAAAAAAACAATTAATGGTTACAACTTTCCTTAACGTAGTTTTACACCCTGCGAGTCGATGTCTCCTCTCAGAACTCTGTGTATCTCTTTCATCGTTGGCAAAGACTTATGAGATGACTTTTCATGAAAATGGCGCTTTATAAATAAGCCAAATATTATGAACTAAGTGAAAATCATACACACATCTTCTAATAACCTCCTTATCGAAATCATCTACATCTGATTTGGTTGATCTGCATAGTTTATTCCGATGTACTGAATGATGGTCGTTGAGTTGACGATCATGACGATTGTGCTTCTGCTTCCTTTGCCACTCCAGTTACGATGCGTCGAATACTAGTCCGTGATATTCCAGTTGCCTCGGATGTCAAATTTTATAAATCTATCATACTTAAAAATTGGTTCCATGACAACTTCAACACCCCTTTGAAAAATCTTTAAAAGTTATGAAAAATAGCTCAAAACCTAACCTAATGTAACCTATTTAACCAATTAGCTGAAAAAAAATTATACAAAGAAAGGCATAATCTATACTATAATATTATAAAGAGGAAGGATTTGATTGTTTGTTTGTTTGTTTGTTTGTTTGTTTGTTTGTTTGCATCGAATAGGCTCCGAAACTACTGAACCGATTTGAAAAATTCTTTCACTGTTGGAAAGCTACACTATTCCCGAGTAACATAAGCTATATTATATTTGAAAAAAAATTAGGGATCCTTACTAAAACTCCAATAATGTAACCCAAGGTGTAAAAAAATTACCTAAAATATTGTTTACATCGCGTGCGCTGCAAAAACTATTGATGATAGAATAAAATAATGTACTACGACTTTGTAGAACACATCATTATCTACAAAAAGTGTCGCGACAACATATGTCTAACTATTATAGTTATGCCACAATCAGTGTTCTTTTATTTAAAAAATTTAATTGAAATGCCGCCGCTAGAAAAGACTCTTTATTTGTATCTTGGTATTAATTCTTATCAAAATAAATTACTACATATTCAAGACTGCTTCAATACCTTTATATAACTTTTTGAATTATTCAATTCGGACATTTCATTTGAAAGATATCACGAGTTTAAAAATTAAGTATTAGAAAAAAGTTGCGTGGTCTAGCTAGGCAGCACGCGTCACTGGGGTACGGGCCGTACGGGAGGAGAGTCAATAGTACCTTTTACACACAGAGTTCGGAACGGGACGTGCTCCGCGCCACTTCAGGCCGCCGCGCAGAAAAGTAAAGACCCAAAGTAAGATAACGGCTTACAGCGCAGTTCACTGTGAGACTTTTCTGCGCGGCGGCCTGAAGTGGCGCGGGGCACGTCCTGCTCCGAACTCTGTGTAAAGGGTATTAATGTCAAGAAATTACGCAACGGTCGTGTGCGAAATCGAATAATTTTAGCTTGGAAATATTTTGAATTCGCTTAGTAGATAATAATTAAAGTCAACAAAAAAGTTATTTTTAGAACTAAACAAAAGTTCTTTACGGAACTAAACCAATATTTTTTGGTAAGTAGGTACTGATAATAAATATATATTGTAATTTAACTATTCAAACAGCTTAGTGACTTAGTAGTTCTTACATATTTTTTATTATACACTATTGTTGTTACATTTTTTTCATTATATTATTTTTTCTTTTTTGTTTTAGTTTTAAAGTATTTAAAAGTATTGTGATACTTAATTTATAAACAAAGTATGTAAAAGCCCATTAGGGGCCTTCCATAAAATACGTCACATCTTAAGTGGGGGGAGGGGTGTAGAGAAGTGTGACATTGTGTGACAAGGCGTACGGGGGGTCATCAGCTTTGTGACTTCACAAGCAGTTAGGCTTACCATATTACTTTTACACGTAAAATTGCAAAACGTGTGATGTCACGCTAGGGGGGAGGGGGCATCACAAAGGTGACACGTGTGACACGGACGGGGGGAAGGGGGGGTAAAAAAATCATGAAATTCGTGTGACGTAATTTATGGATGGACCCTTAGGGCGTGTAATAATTAAATAAATCATTTTCAATCAATTTTTTTATAGGTGATTCCTGTTCAACAGTTAAAATGCCCAAACGATCAAGATCTCAACTTTCTAGAAATAGTTCCCAGGCGAGGGCATCAAAAATACGTCGTAATGAAGAATCTTCATCGGAAACTGAAAATCGTCTTGCAAGTCGAAGAGAATACGCGTCGCAATCGCGTGCCAGAGAGTCGAGCATCGAGCGTTCGCAGCGGCTTGCTGAACAAAATTTGAGAACTTCCCAAGTCCGCGCGCAAGAGTCGAGTATCGAGCGTTCGCAGCGGCTTGCTGAACAAAATTTGAGAACTTCCCAAGTCCGGGCGCAAGAGTCGAGTATCGAGCGTTCGCAGCGGCTTGCTGAACAAAATTTGAGAACCTCTCAAGTACGGGCGCGAGAGTCGAGTATCGAGCGTTCGCAGCGGCTTGCTGAACAAAATTTGAGAACTTCCCAAGTCCGCGCGCAAGAGTCGAGTATCGAGCGTTCGCAGCGGCTTGCTGAACAAAATTTGAGAACCTCTCAAGTACGGGCGCGAGAGTCGAGTATCGAGCGTTCGCAGCGGCTTGCTGAACAAAATTTGAGAACCTCTCAAGTACGGGCGCGAGAGTCGAGTATCGAGCGTTCGCAGCGGCTTGCTGAACAAAATTTGAGAACTTTCCAAGTCCGCACGCAAGAGTCGAGTATCGAGCGTTCGCAGCGGCTTGCTGAACAAAATTTGAGAACTTCCCAAGTCCGCGCGCAAGAGTCGAGTATCGAGCGTTTGCAGCGGCTTGAAGAGCAAAATATTAGAAATATACGAACTCGCACTAGGGAATCGGGCTCTGAGCGTTCCCAACGCCTACGAGATCAGAGAGAAAGACAACAGACGTTAACGACTAGAGTTCGTAATCGAGTTTTAGCTCACAGTAACAGATCAGCTTTCAGATACGATCCACAGATTGATTATGCTCAACAGTCTTCCGTCCAAATTGGAGCCATGAATAAGATCTGCTCTAAGTGCTCTGCCAAAAAATGGGCTGATGAACCTAATGGTATGTGCTGTGCTTCTGGAAAAGTTAGTCTCCCCAATATTGAGGAGCCGCCACAGCCAATAAAAAATCTTTTGACAAATAGTCATTCACTATCTGGACATTTTTTAACCAACATACGAAAGTACAATAGCCTCTTTCAAATGACTTCATTTGGCGCGAAAGAAATTAGGGAACAAAATTTCATGCCAACTTTTAAAATAGAGGGACAAGTATACCATCTTATAGGTAGCCTTTTACCACCATCAGGCCAAAATCCACAATACTTGCAGATATATTTTATTTCTGACGCAGATCAGCTATCGTTGCGATCAAACAAAGCTCCAACGCTAAAAATTGATTTAATTAACGAACTACAGATCGCATTGAATAGCTACAATGTATACGTACGAAGTTTTAAACAAAACTTAGAACGTAACTCTTCGGATAATTTAAAGTTAATTATTCATTCCGACCGCCCACCGCAGACAGCACACCCGGGTAGATATAATGCTCCAGCTGTAAACGAAGTAGCCGTTCTCTTGGTTGACGAAGAAAAAGGCCCCAGAGATATAGTGTTGCACGGTAGAGACGGCCAACTTAAAAGGGTCTCTGAGTTACACCGATCGTATGCGGGACCTCACAGATCCTCGGACTGCACAAAGCCCAGAGATACTCCGGCTAAGTGTGCCTTATGCGAAGGGGCGCATACAGCCAACTACGGAGGGTGCCCTGCGAGGCCCCAAAAAAACCTAAATTACAACAAAAGTAGGAATTACTACAAAAACTACAATAATAATAAATTTAACTATAATCGTAGTCAACCCAACAATAACAACGACCATCATAGTCAACCGCGAAGGCAACCTGATCATAGCTCACAAACCCCAATTAATCAGCCTGCACCCGCAGCCTCTCTAGCGGAATTTCCCCCTCTCCCCACCCCCCCCGTTCCCTCCAAAACAGCTCCACCTCCCGCCCCCCACCGCAAGTGGCCTGAGCCACACTATTACAATCCCCGTCCCTCCCAGAGGAATAAACGGGCTCCTACAAATCCGGGCCCTAGCCAACAATACAGGCTGGAGCGTCAGCCCGAACCCGCCAATGCATCTCAACGCATCCCCGATTCCAACCCTCCCATGGATCCCGTCCATAAAAAAGTTCTAGACGAGAAAGTCACAGAGCTTACACTTCTTATCCAAAACGCCACCAAAGAGCTAGAAAACATCCGGGCACAATTAAGATCTCACGATGGCTAGACAAAATGTAAAACTAAACAACCTACAGACGGCCTATTGGAACGCCAATGGCTCTGTCCTAACGCACAAGGAAGAAATAATTGAATTCCTACAAGATTACAGTATCGAAGTGTTCCTCATAAACGAGACCTGGCTTAAGCCATCTAGGAACTTCAGAATACCAAATTATATAACCTATCGTGACGACAGACTAGCCAAAAAAGGAGGCGGAACCGCCATCTTGGTTAAGAATAACATTGATCACCGTCTAGCGCATTCTTTCTCTAGTAATAACATTGAATCCACATCGGTAATAATAAATACCTCTTCCGGACCACTAAAATTCATTTCAGCCTACGTACCCCCTAACCGTCAAATAATTCCAGCCGAACTAGATAGCCTCTTGTCCGAAAATGTTCCCACTATAATAGCTGGGGACATGAACGCCAAACACGAATCGTGGCATTCCAAACAAAGTAACACAAAAGGAAACATACTTGCA
This sequence comes from Glyphotaelius pellucidus, assembly GCA_936435175.1. NCBI lineage: Eukaryota > Metazoa > Arthropoda > Insecta > Trichoptera > Limnephilidae > Glyphotaelius > Glyphotaelius pellucidus. The sequence continues at coordinate 21,977,325 of OW386552.1, read as the reverse complement.
AAGTACGCGAGTACCAACCCTATCGTAGTCGATGCCCCAGATAGACCAACGATTCATCATCATAACGGTAATCCGGACGTGATTGACATCGTTTTACTTAAAAATACTAGCCACTTACACTCCCTCAGAGTACTCAACGAACTTACTTCAGACCACGATCCAGTTCTTCTAACCCTAACAGGAGGCTCTAACCCTCTGGTCCCCGATAATCCTCCGCGCACTAAAATCAAATGGAAAAAATTAACCGAGCTGCTAAATAAAAACATAGTAATACCCACATCAATTCCTGACGAAGCTACTCTAAACGCTGCCACCTCCAACTTTATTCAGTCAATAAAATCTTGCATCAACGAGGCGTCCGATAAAATTCCTGACGTCACAACACGTCACGGAATTCCCGAAGAGATCAAAGATCTTATTAGGGAAAAAAATCTAGTTAGAAAAGAGTGGCAAAGATCTTGCAATCCGATAGTTAAACAACACCTTAATCGACTAAACAGAGAAGTGCGTGACGCCCTCAGCGAATTTCGCAACGAGCGTTGGCACGAGTTCATCTCAACCCTAGAAGACGATAGAGCAGCTTACTGGAAGCTCTCCAAAGCACTCAGACGCCCAAAAACAAAAATTTCTCCGATTCAAGGCCTCAACGGAAAAGTATACTCCGCTGCAGACAAGGCTGAAGCCTTTGCAGATAGCCTTGAAAGTCAATTCACACCAAACACCGACCACGACGACCCTGCCTTCGTAGCAAAGGTGGATTCAAAAGTAGAATCAATCTTAAGTCTAGACCCTGAAGATCCCTCAATCAGGTGCGCAACTCCTAAAGAAATAATTAACATAATTAAGAAATTAAAAAAGAAAAAAGCCGCTGGTCCTGACGGCATTTCAAACAAAATCTTAAAACATCTGTCAACCAAAGGCATCTGTGCCATGACAGCCATCTGCAACGCGTCACTTCGACTACGTTGCTTTCCTAAGGATTTTAAAGAAGCTGACGTAATTTTAATCCCCAAACCAGGCAAGGACCCATTATTAACGGAGAATCATCGGCCAATTAGCCTCCTCCCATGCCTAGGTAAAATCCTGGAAAAAATAATACTAGCACGATTAAATTCTTTCACTCAGGACAGTAAATTCTTGCCAGACTTTCAACATGGTTTTAGAGCAGGTCATTCCACCTCTCACCAACTCCTGCGTGTTGTAGAACACATCACGGAGGGATTCAACATCAAGAAAAAAACAGTTATTCTTTCACTCGACGTAAGTAAAGCTTTCGATAAAGTCTGGCATAACGGCCTCTTATATAAAATGAACTCTCTTGGTTATCCATTAAGACTTACGCAACTAATAGCCAGCTACCTAAGAGATAGATTCTTCAAAGTTAAAATAGACAACGTATTCTCCACAACCCGCCCCATATCAGCTGGGGTTCCACAAGGCAGTCAACTCTCTCCATCCTTATATAACATCTATTGTAGCGACATTCCTAAACCCGTGGATCATAATGTTAAAATCACTCAATTTGCGGATGACACTAACATCATTTCTAGCTCTAACGTCGAGAGCATCGCCACAAAGCGTGTTCAGAGACAAACCACTTTAACTGAAAAGTGGTGTAAAAAGTGGAGAATATCAATAAATCCAACTAAAAGTGCCGCGACCGTTTTCTCAAAGACACGGCCGAAACGGCCTCCATTCATCAAACTGTTTGGGGAAAATGTTCCATGGGAAAAGTCAATTAAGTACCTAGGTGTAACGCTCGACTCCAAGCTCACCTGGAAGAAACACATAACTGGAAAAATTAAAGCAGCAAATAAAAGTTTAGCATCACTTTATCCGATGATGGGAAAAAAAAGTCGTTTATCAACGGACAACAAATTATTACTGTACAAAACAACCATAAGGCCAGGTTTCACCTATGCATGCCCCATTTGGGGGCACGCTGCGCCCAGTCTCTTAAATAAAATTCAAATCTTTCAAAACAAAGCCATTAGACTTGCGTTAAATGCACCAAAATGGAGTAGAATTTGCACTCTCCATAATGACTCCAACATTCCGTTGATAAGGGACTTCATTTTCTCACAAGCAACTAAATTTTACGCCGGCCTACGGGGCCACACTAATCCTACCATAAACACTCTTGCCAAATACAGCGAAAATGATAATTTCAAATATAAAAAACCAAAGATTGTCCTCCGGAAGGAATAAAAAAAAAACCTGCATACAGCCGCAGTATAGTTGTAACTCTCACTCAATCCAACCTTAATAATAAATAAAAGTAAAGTATCTATAGATAATCAATATATAATTATGCTAGAGTCAGTAAACTCATGTTTAGGAACTCTGTAAATAAATCAATCAAAAGTCAAAAGTCACCGATCGTATGATCCACTACAATATCCCTTAATGTTCGTAATGGGAGAAGACGGTTATTATTTGACCATTCCTCAGCAAGGTACAGCGCGTAACAAAACTGTGACGTGCATGCAGTTTTATGCGTGTAGGTTGATGGTTAGAGCTAACTGTTTTAATCCATTGCATTATTACAGGGACTTATTTAGTCAATATATTGTCGATATGATGGCAAAAATGATATCCGAAAGATTGAATTACATATGTCGGAATCAACAGAGACTGAGGGCTGATGAATACATTCATCTTAGAGATGCTTTAAATCAAGACGCAAATGTTAACCCATCAAATATCGGTCAACGCGTAATCTTGCCATCTTCATTCACAGGTTCTCCGCGTTATCTGCATGAAAAAACCCAAGATGCGATGATTTATGTCCGAAACTATGGGAGACCAGACTTATTTGTCACTTTTACGTGTAACCCCGAATGGCCTGAAATTAAAGCGGAACTATTATCTGGTCAGCGGTCTTTCGATCGTCATGACATAATTTCAAGGGTTTTTCATTTAAAGATGAAGAAATTCATACAATTTTTCACCAAAGACGAAATATTCGGAAAAGTGAAATGTTACATGGCAAGTGTGGAGTGGCAGAAGCGAGGTTTACCACACTGTCATTTGCTGTTTTGGCTAGAAAGAAAAATCCAGCCAGACGAAATTGATAGTGTCATAGTTGCGGAACTGCCCAACCAACAAAACGATCCGATATTGTACGATATCGTAACAAAAAATATGGTGCACGGACCATGCGGAGAGCATAATTTAACAGCACCATGTATGAAAAACGGTATCTGTACAAAAAAGTACCCTCGATGTTTCGTCAACGATACCCAAACCGGAGAGGACGGATATCCAGTTTATCGTCGTCGTGATTCCGTAAATGGAGGACAGTGCGCTACGCTAAATATCAGAGGAAAAAGGTTTAATATAGATAATAGATGGATTGTCCCTTATTCTCCACTATTGTGTAGGACGTTTAACGCTCACATAAATGTAGAGTACTGCCACTCAGTTCAAGCCATCAAATACATTTGCAAATATATCAATAAAGGTTCTGACCAAGCTACTTTTAGCGTCAGAAACCCAAATGATGAAGCGGAAAACTACGTGAATGGCCGGTACATAAGTACATCCGAAGCTGTCTGGCGAATATTCGAATTTCCAATCCACGAGCGACATCCTACAGTCTTGCAGTTAGCTGTCCACTTAGAAAATGGCCAAAGGGTGTATTTTACCGCAGAAACGGCTGAACAAGTGGCCCAAAACCCACGCAAAACTACTTTGCTGGCTTTCTTTGAGCTCTGTAATGAAGATGAATTCGCAAAGACACTTCTATACCACGAAGTCCCGCAATACTACACATGGGCCAATAATAAATTCACAAGAAGGAGGCGTGGTGTGGACGTAGTTGGCCATCCAGGAATAAAAAAAGATGCCGTTTTAGGAAGAGTCTATGGTGTACATCCTTCTCAATCAGAGTGTTTTTATCTTAGGATATTGCTACATCACGTTCGCGGTCCAACCTCATTCGAGAACTTAAAAACCGTTGACGGAGTTCTCAAAGAGACCTATCAAGCAGCTTGCCGTGACAGAGGTTTGCTAGAAAACGATGATCATTGGGAAAATACTCTTAGAGAAGCATCGCTTTCACAATGTCCAGTACAACTGAGAGAATTGTTTGTGGTAATACTTTTATTTTGTCAGCCATCGGAACCATTAAAATTATGGGACAGTTTCAAAGACAATTTGTGTGAAGATATTAGACATAGAATCAGACAGCAAAATCAAGACTTCGCCTTACCATACAGTGAGGATATTTATAACGAATGTTTGATACAAATAGAAAATAAACTATTGCAATTAAATGATAAAAGCCTTAGTGATTTTGGATTACCTTCTCCAGTTCGTACAGAAAACAATGCTACAGATACAATGGTACATCACTATAATACAAATAATTTGACCGCTTTTATCAATGAAAATCTGCCGAAATTAGTCCCAGATCAAAGACACGCCTTTGATACTATAGTTGATAGCGTGAATAATGACAAAAGAAAAAATTTTTTTTTGGCACTGGAAAGACGTTTCTTGCAAATTTGATACTTGCTAAGATAAGACTATCAGGAAAGATAGCGATAGCAGTTGCTTCGTCAGGAATTGCTGCAACTCTCTTAACGGATGGAAAAACTGCTCATTCTACGTTTAAACTTCCGCTATCTGTAAATCTTGAGCAACAATCCATATGTTCCATCCGCAAAAACGGGCCTTTTGGTAAATTACTACAAGACGCCTCATTGATTATGTGGGATGAATGCACCATGAGCCATAGAGCACATATAGAGGCCGTGGATAGAACCTTAAAAGATATTAGAAACTCCTCTGCTCTCATGGGTGGGATTACTTTTGTATTTGCTGGAGATTTCCGACAGACTCTTCCCGTCATTAACAGAGGTACGCGAGCAGATATCATAAAAGCATGCTTGAAATCCTCTCCCTTATGGACTTCGATTGAAAATTTAAAATTACGGACAAATATGAGAGCTCATCTTCATGGAATCACAGATAATAATTTCTCACAACAACTACTGAAACTTGGGGAAGGAATTTTTCCCACTCCAAATTTAAGCAGAAATCGTGATATCCTTTTGGATGAGTCTCTAGGCCAAATAGTCCATAATTTAGAAATTTTAATAGATGCAGTATACCCTGACATTGAAAATTTGCACAAAAAGGACTTTCGTTGGTTGTGTTCTAGGGCAATAGTATCACGTAGAAATGATACGGTCAACGAAATAAACAATTTGATTATTCAAAAAGTCCCCAGCCATATAAAAAAATACAAATCGATCGATACTGTAACTAATATCGAAGACGCAGTCCATTACCCACAGGAATTTTTAAATTCTCTAAACCCTTCTGGGCTGCCACCACATGAATTGACGTTAAAAATGGGAATTCCAATCATGCTTTTGAGAAATTTAAGCCCTCCGAGCATGTGCAATGGGACGAGGCTTCTTATTAAAGAATTGAAGGATAATTTAATTGTAGCGACCATTATCACCGGCCCAGCAGCTGGTCAACTGGCTCATATACCGAGGATACCGATGATCCCAACTGATTTGCCAATCCCATTTAAACGGCTTCAATTTCCGGTAAAAACATCTTTCGCCTTAACTATTAACAAGTCCCAAGGCCAAACCTTCGAATTAGTAGGGATCGACCTACGAAAAGAATGTTTTACTCATGGCCAACTGTATGTTGGCCTATCGCGGGTCGGAGCTCCTGAAAATCAATTTATTTTGCTGCCACAAAATAAAACAACGTCAAATATCGTTTACAGGGAAGCTTTGACTCAATAAATTGAATGGCCTTTTTAATTTTTTTATTTTTAATTTATTTGTTTATCTTAAAAATGGTACATATTATAGTATTACTGAACTTCCATTAATTTTGTTTTGTATTGATTGTAACGATCTTTTTACAAAAAATCGAAATTAAAAAAAAAATCAAATACTTATAATAAAAATAAATTATCACAAAAAAATCATTAAAATAAAAATAAAAGTTCATTGTAATAATAATATTCAAACTTTCTTTAAAATTTTCTTTTTTAAGTAACCTGACGCAAATAGAAGGATTTATGTGTGTGTATTATAATTTTTAATTTTTTGTTAAATTAAATACCCGTGCGAAGCCGGGGCGGGCCGCTATTCATCTATACTAATATAATATTATAAAGAGGAAAGCTTTGTCCTTTTGTATGTATGTATGTAACGAATAAACTCAAAAACTACTGGAAAAATTCTTTTACCATTAGAATGCTACATTATTCCAGATTAAAATAGGCTATACAATATTTTGAAAAAGTTAGGGATCTGTATGAAAATTATATTACTTTTTTAAAATTCTAATGAAAATCTTTTTGAAATTTTTTTTTCGAAATTCTCACTAATGTTAAAATCATGGCTATTAGAGAGTAACCTTATGTACTAAGATTATATTTTGCTCACTCTCACCATGTACTTTTGCAAATATGTTATTAATTACTAATGTATTTCTGTTATTATGTTGCTAATGCATTTCATTCTCAATGGTCTAAAGATATTTGAAAAAAAATTTTTTCTTCCTATTCTACTGTTTTTCACAATAAACATATTGTTTCTGTATTATTTTCAACATTTGCATTCACAATGTTGGTAGGTATCTTTTATGTTGTTTCCATGTATGTTGTTGCTACGCTAATGCGTTTATGATTATTTTATTTATTGTTGTTGTAACATTCTTTCTGGTGGAACAAATCTCCTGCTGACAAGCTACTTGCAGTAGCTTAGCGGATGCAAATACCCATTGTATGCAATTTTTATACATTAAAAAAAATACCTATCTACCCGTGCGAAGCCGGGGCGGACCGCTAGTATTCCATACTTTTATCAGAGTCTCAAAATTCTTTCAGTGAGAGCAATTCTGTGGTACAAATTTATATTTCAGCACATAAATAATCCTTCATATAAAAACAGGCTGGAACACAAAACCATAATACTCGCTTTAACTTTAATGAAGGACTAATTGTACCTAAGCATACAAATAAATATGGACAAAGAACTTTAAATTACATGATTCCCAGTTGTTTAAATATGTTACCTGCTGAAATTAAAAACTGTGTCCAAAACAAACGATTGATGATTTTACTGAAAGAATTAATTTGTATTAGCTTCAATGACATATTATTCTAAAGACTTTAAAATTGTTATTTATGTTTTCATAATTTTTCTTTTTTCTATGTTTCTGTAAAATTTTTAATGTTTATTTTATAAAATTGTAAAAATGTAACTATTAACTCATTATAATAAGATTTTTAAATGTAAAGAACCCGTTAGCCAAACTGCTAAAAAGCAGCTTATCGGGACTTTTTGTCATATATTTTGTAAAGTGTTTAAAATTAATTAAAAAAAATAAAAAAATAAAAAAAAATTTCCTCACTTTTACTGATTTTTCAAAGGAGTAGTAAGAACTTAATACTAACACGTTTATGAAATAGCAAACTAGAAAAAATTCCTTATTACCCAAAAAAACATTTTTACCCCATTTGGGGTAATTTACCCCGGTTCCCGACCGCTGATTTAATGATTGGCCACGTCCCATTTTGTTACAGGACACCGCAATGTCATAATAATTATTACACTTGTGGTAAACAACACTTTATAAACATTCAAATAAATCTACTAATAAGAATTCAAATTCAAAATAACAAAAACTGGAATTATAGGAATTAAATGCTGATCTTAGATTATTTTATCTCGGATACTATAAAAATTTAATATCTCTTACAGCTAGTCACAATAAGTAGGTGTAAATGAGACAAAGGGCTGTTTCTTGACATCGCACGGCAAGGACATGTCGCTAGAAGTGGGCACTGATACACTAATACATAAATGGTAAGCTTTTTTATTGCAGCTACTCGCTGTGTTACTTATATCTACTATGATATTTATGCTACTACGTAACGAGAGGTACCGCGCGAATCCGAATACTTTCTCGCTCGTACATAATACGGCAGCCTTGTCTGCTGTCTCAGCATGCCGGAGGACTTGCATCTTGTATTGGTTGCAACAATTCAAACTAACGGCTAATCAGCGTGCAGCTCCCCGCTCCCGGCCACCTAATTACCAAAAGATGTATCTCCAGCCGCCTATTTAATCGACTGCACGGCCTTGAACGAGCAGAGATCCAGCAAACAGTCCTAAAGGCTCAATACCCAGGATCAACTGTGAGATAATGTGTGTCCACTTTGATCGGTAGAGGAACCTTTAGAGATAGTAAGCCTGAAGACCTCAGTAGGAGGTTACGCGCCGCGTGTATTACGAAGTATATTTATACCCGTGTACTTATTATTTTGGTTTTATTATTTTGTTATACTTTCTACATAAAAGCTCTCTGTTGAACTCACGAAGTGTTTTAAATATAAATTTACGTTATACTTATAGTTATTTAAGTTTAAACTTTTTATGAGACGTCAGAATAATTGATTTTTTTTAAATATGTAGCTAATTACCTATTCGAAATATTTTTCAGTTCCAATAACTGACTTTACTTCTTGATGTATGTTCGGGAGTCTTCAATATTCGTGGTTTATCGAGATTACAAGTCTTGTTCATTTACATTACCGAGCTTACAATGGAGGGGGAAGGCGGGAAAGGTGGAAGGGGAACGCGGGAGAGGATGGGGATCCGGGAAGTGAACAGGGACGCACGTGAAAAGACATGCAGGGAGAATTAATTTATTTTTTTGAATGGCATTGCAACTTGCCGGGTACCAGCTAATTAATAAAAAATTCCCAAAGTTTCATAAATTCATTTCAAATTGCGTTTTGAAACCTTGGTTTCATAAAGGTGTACATTTTACTTCTTCTGTGGTTAGTTTTTGTATTTGAATATAAAGCTTTTCTCTTTCTAACACCGTTTACATCATTTTTATCACTAAGGGTGGGTTTTTCATTTACCCTGTACTTTAGCTGTGCGGCTGTGCAGTGTACAGTTACTTTCGCAGTGCATTTGACCAATTTGACATTCACCGCAAAATGGGTTTTTTCACGACGCCAGCTGCGAAAGTAAAGGTAAACAGGGATGAAAGCACGATAAACAGTCTAATTCCCAAACTTTCGTATTGGGAACTGTTCATATATTTTTTTCATGTGGCAACACGCACAATAAATGTCAAACATTCTGTGAATTCTCTGCGCATTGTGTTGTTTATGATTGCATCGGCTAAATCGGCTTTCGTAAATTTTGTGGTTAAATTAATAAAAATGAGGGTAAAATTTGGATATTGGTGGCCACGGCTATTACGAATAATTTTTAGAAAAAAACTTTAGATTTGCCTTAATCACTATAAAAGGAAACTTATTGCATCACGGCTGGCGGAAAATAATGCATTTTAATTTTCAATATCGTTAAATAAAATTTCACTTCGCCAATCGATCTACGACAGCCCGCCGGCTGCCGGTTGCCGCCCGCCATTTTGTCATTGTTGGTATCCCTGACCTCACAACTAAATACGATTGTAGGCAACTTCGCGTGATACATGATGGGCGCGTAGGCTTGTGTATGTTATCTTTACTTTAAAAAACAGCCTACGATTTTGAATGGTTTGTTTGGCTACGCAGGGTTTGTGTAGCGGGCTTGTGTATGTTATCTTTACTTTAAAAAACAGCCTACGTTTTTGAATGGTTTGTTTGGCTACGCAAAGTTTGTGTAGCGGGCTTGTGTATGTTATCTTTACTTTAAAAAACAGCCTACGATTTTGAATGGTTTGTTTGGCTACGCAGGGTTTGTGTAGCGGGCTTGTGTATGTTATCTTTACTTTAAAAAACAGCCTACGTTTTTTAATGGTTTGTTTGGCTACGCAAAGTTTGTGTAGCGGGCTTGTGTATGTTATCTTTACTTTAAAAAACAGCCTACGTTTTTAAATGGTTTATTTGGCTACGCAGGGTTTGTGTAGCGGGCTTGTGTATATTATCTTTATTTTAAAAAACATCCCAGGATTTGAATGGTTTGTCTCCATTCCAGTACCTACGCGCTTCCAGTACCTACGCGCCTTATTATTTATCCCGCGAAGTCGACTACAATCGTTTGTGTGAAGTCAAGGATACCAACAACACAACAGTTGACAGAATGGCGAGCGGCAGCGGGCGGGCTGTCGTAGATCGATTCGCGAAGTGAAATTTTATTTAACGATATTGAAAATTAAAATGCATTATTTTCCGCCAGCCGTGATGCAATAAGTTTCCTTTTATAGTGATTAAGGCAAATCTAAAGTTTTTTTCTAAAAATTATTCGTAATAGCCGTGGCCACCAATATCCAAAAATTACCAAAATGAGTGTTGTTGTCGAAAAGTAAGTAAAAATTCAATTTAATTAATAGTTATTTTTGATGTAGGAATGAATGATCGTTTATATCGTGAACTCACCTTTATAAAGTACTTTCAATCAATACATAACCAATGTAATTCATGTTTGCAGCGAACGTGGAAACAATTTTTCGGCGAGGGAAATCGACCTGTTGAAAGATTGAATCCAGAAATATGGAGCTGTGATTTTATGTAAAAGAACTGACGCATTGGGCTCACGTGACTAGGAAAAAGCCTGGAGCACGAATGTACTCCGGACAACGAAACAATTAAAATATAAGTGGGAGTATATAAAGCGTGTTGCTAGAAAGGTATTACAATCATTACTCATTTGATGTTATATCTCATTTATTCATGATGATTTCACTTGTTTATAATTTAAAATATAAGTGGGAGTATATAAAGCGTGTTGCTAGAAAGGTATTACAATCATTACTCATTTGATGTTATATCTCATTTATTCATGATGATTTCACTTGTTTATAATTTAAAATATAAGTGGGAGTATATAAAGCGTGTTGCTAGAAAGGTATTACAATCATTACTCATTTGATGTTATATCTCATTTATTCATGATGATTTCACTTGTTTATAATTTAAAATATAAGTGGGAGTATATAAAGCGTGTTGCTAGAAAGGTATTACAATCATTACTCATTTGATGTTATATCTCATTTATTCATGATGATTTCACTTGTTTATAATTTAAAATATAAGTGGGAGTATATAAAGCGTGTTGCTAGAAAGGTATTACAATCATTACTCATTTGATGTTATATCTCATTTATTCATGATGATTTCACTTGTTTATAATTTAAAATATAAGTGGGAGTATATAAAGCGTGTTGCTAGAAAGGTATTACAATCATTACTCATTTGATGTTATATCTCATTTATTCATGATGATTTCACTTGTTTATAATTTAAAATATAAGTGGGAGTATATAAAGCGTGTTGCTAGAAAGGTATTACAATCACTACTCATTTGATGTTATCTCACATTTATTCATGATGATTTCACTTGCTTATAATTTTAAAAAATGTATGTTTTGTACATTAAAGGAAGCTGGAAAGCAAAAACAATCGCTACAAAAAACAGGTGGTGGACCTCCCCTTCCTCCAATGTCGGACACTTCGGAGAGGATTTCCAGCATCATGAAGGAATCCATTGGGGGGATTTCATTCATCCGCCATAACACAGGGACATCCCTAGCATGGCGGATGAATTAACACATTTTTTTTTGTTCATTGTATAAACTTCTTTTAATAAATAAATAAATAAAAAATTTCATCAACATACGATGGAGATTGTGAGTTCTCATAGTCACGTTGTATTCCGAAGGAAATAAACGTATTTAGTATGTGTGCGGATGCAGTAATGTCGATTATCTCTCTCTTATGTATTAAACTTTTAACAAAGGTTATGTCGAGGAAAAAAACAAGCCGGTTTGGTTTTTATATAAATTTTATTCATCTTTTCAGCCACATCAAACGTAAACAACGTTACATTAAATTCGGAAAAATTATTAATCGTACAGGAGCTCATGGGTTCAGGTAAGAAGTTCTCTAATATTATGTATCTTAACAAATATGTAGGTATTACGGATATGTTCTATGGATGCTAAGGTCCTTATGGTCAAGCAGATAAACATTTGATTTAGTTACCCACAAATTGCAATCTACAATTAGCAACTATCATGTTAAAGACTTGCAACAACTGTCATCATTTCTTTAACCAGGAAACTGTTTCTCCATCAGATCGCATAATACATATGAGTACATAGTTATTATTTGATTTCAGAAGTAAATCCTGTGACGGACGGAAGATCTCAGCGGTTATCTGAAGGATCAATGATAGACGTGGATCAGATAGACAACATAAATCAAAATGATTTTGTAGCAGAAACTCCTTTAAGGAGTAAGTGGAAACATTTTAATCAATAAAAAGTTTAATTGATTTATGAAACCAATAAATAAAATGGGAATGTTTATTCTTGCTCCAGATATTCGCAAAAGGTTTCCAAAAAATACACCCCCGAAACAGACCAGGCTGTCTGTTTGTACAGATTTAATGCAATTAAAAGCAGATAAAATAAAAATGGAAATCCAAGTTTTGAAGAGGAAAAGCGAAAACGAAGACCTCAAACATGCTGCTGAAATGGAAAATTTGGATTTGGAAAAAAGAAAAGAAAATTAGAGATTCTTCTCCTAGAAAAACAATTAAATATTTAATCTGGAGCATACTTTTTCTAATTCAAAATTCCATTTCAGCAGATCGTCTGAGAAGAACCGCTTTTCATATTTTCTATTATATTTTGTATTATTGGTTGGTTTATGTATAATAATTATGTGTAATATTAAATATGTATTAGTTATAACTATGTTCATTTGTACATAGTTATAACTAAAACATATTTAATAAAGCCCCATTTGTAAAAGCCCCTGAAAAGGGAGTTAATAAATTATGAACAAATAATAGTTACTTAGAGCTAATAATTTTCCTACGTAAATACAACTTCTTAAATAAAAATTTTGAGTCCAACATTTCCATTCCTGGCTTTCTTATTCCATATAATGTGCACACTGCACAAGAGTTACAAGTTGAAGTATAATGAGTCTTCGTATTGTGTTTCTAGCAGCCTATCTGAAAAAAAATATACATATACAAGGTGCCCGAAAACTCGTAGTACAAGCGGAAAACTGGTGAATCTACATCACATAGAGAACCCAAATAAACATAAAGATTTTCAATTTAAGCATTTTTACAATTGAAATTTTAAAAATATTAAAAATATAAATAAAATTCGGCGTTTTTGGGGCTAACGGTTTGACATTGGAGCGAAGATGCAACTCTAAAATTATTTATTTATGCTACTATTAATCTCTTTTCGTGTCCATAGTTTATTTATTTTCACCTTACTAATTTATTCTTCCACCTCTTCTAAAATTTCATTTCTTTTAAGCATTACAATATGGTTAATTAGCGTATTTACTTTGTTGCGTGGCAGTCCACCATTTTGCAACGGGCAGGGGCCAATAGGTAATTACTTGAAATTAATACGAACTCGCTCACTAATACTCACTACTTGACTTCATACTGGACCAATTTGAACAAATCTTGTGAGATAAATTGATAGCACAGAGGGTACCTACTTACATTATGTAGCAATGTTCCGTTTCCAATCCAAAAACGTTTCCAATCACAAAACACACATTTAACATATCATAATATTCTGCGTTGTATATTCCACAATAATTAATCAAGCACTATTGCTTAAATATGAAAATAACACAAAAGTAATTCACAAACACACACTTTGATATAAAGTTTACAATTAACGAAAGGATTGTTGATATAAATTATGTCAACAGCGAACCGGCGTAAACTAAACTAATTTACCGTAAAAAAAGTCCTGGAATCCAGGGATCCCCTTTTCACTACGGTGCCGAGCGATGACATTTCTTGTTCTTCTGCTCTTTCACGTGTTTATTGAACCGAGGAAAAAGAGACAGCTATTCTTTCGCAATGCAATTTGAACTACAACGTGCGTGAACATACAAACAGCTGTGAATTTAACCTCTGAGCTGCCGACTGAATTATTTTTAATGATGGGAGATTTCAAAATAATGCAAAATAATCCGGATTTTTTTGTTTATTTTCTTTTAAAAAGTTTTTATTACTTAGGTACTGTGATCGTCACTAATAATTTACAAGAATTTGACCAATAAAAAATTCAACTTCCGACTCGATTTACTCGAAAACGAAAGCTCAAATCAAAAAAAGTTATACTACAAAATCGATTCCAAATGTGATGTAGATTCTCCAGTTTCCCGCTTGTACTACGAGTTTCCGGATACCGTGTATATACATATACATTGAGTCAAATAATTTCTTTAAATATTTTTTTCACGCAGAATTTCTGATCAGCTGTTTACGTTCATTTAACAGCTGTAGAAAATCACACTGGAAATTATCCTTATTATTATTATTATTGGCATCGAGAATCATTTGCCTTTCCTGCTTCTGGAGGGTCCTTTTCGCTGGAAGCCTCCTTACTCTGATAGTAAAGATGGAGAGATATGTAATTACGAATGTTGGTGTATATATACATACACAGTACACGCCATCTCCCTTTTTATTTTTCTTACATTAACTCCACACAGGAGGCCCCGAGGAAAATAATTTCCCTCAGGGCCTATGACATCTTTGAAGATGCTGTGGGAGGGTCCCTGTTGGGGTAGGCAGAGAGGACAGCTCTACACTCATGCCCATACACAGTACACACCATCTCCCTATTGGGGTAGGCGGAGAGGACAGCTCTATACTCTACACTCATGCCCATATAAACCTTCCTGGTAAAGTTGGAAAGAACCGCCGCAATTTTTCGTCAACGACTGACATTTCTTGTTGAATTCCTTCACAAATCGAACGTTTTCCGGGGTACCAATTGTTAAATTTAAAAAAGATTGCCATGTCGCAAAAATCATTACGCCTATTTTTTTTCAAAATAAGATAACGAAAATAAATTTTTAGTTTTGTCTAACGGGTATGTGTTATTGCAAAATAAAAGACAGATGAACGAAAATAAAGAACGCATACGCGCTATTCTTTTCATTTAGTTATACATCCCAGGTTTTGAATGGTTTGTACGGCGAGCAGGGTTTGTCTAGCGGGTATGTGTAATTGCAAAATAAAAGACAGATGAACGAAAATAAAGAACGCACACGCGCTATTCTTTTCATTTAGATATACATCCCAGGTTTTGAATGGTTTGTACGGCAAGCAGGGTTTTTCTAACGGGTATGTGTAATTATTCTAATACTTTTTATTAAAAAAACAAATTTCAACTTGTCAATAATTAATTTCTGGATGTCGTCTAAGAACGCCTTTTTATATACCTAACCAAACCTAATTAATAAAACATTGATTTTAATTCGTATATCCTAAATATGCTCAGTTATTTATTTATCCAGAATATGAAAATTGCACCATACTAGAACCTTCATATGAAAATTGCTCTATACTAGTTAGTACTGTGGAAAGTAGTTTTTTGAGCGTCGGGATTACCAAGGTTGAAGGAATTGGTTCCAGAGGCTGAGGAGCTGGTGGAGGGTGTTTTACCTGTGCTCCGTCTTCTCATCAGACGAGTGTATATTAATATTTAACTATGAGGAATAGTCAGGCTCCTGGGGGTCGCGGTACTTTCAGACCGCGATCCTGTGTTCAATGATTATACTGGATGATGATTGATAACACTGTACTCTTATTTGAGTGATTTAACATTTATTTAAGATTTTAATAATTTACACAATTAGTGTTCACTTATGAAACAGGTAGAGAGGTACAAAACGCGAACGGGCGGTTGGATCGAGTGTTCGGAACGGAATGATTTGCACGGTCATTCTCGGAGCGGTGCTGAGATATTTTTTGGAGAGGTGGCAATGATACCACACGTAAAAATAAATGTAAGTGATGCCCATAGTACCTTCCCCGAATATATGTGATTTTTGCGATATGGCAATCTTTTTTTAATATTTATCGATTGATACCCTGGAAATCATTCAGTCTGCGAAAAAAGTAACATGAAATGTCAGCCGTAACGAGAAATTACATATAATTTTTTTTTTATGAAATGTAAATTTAAATGCATATTTTTCCACCTGCCGCGATTGAAACCGATGTTTTTTGGGTAAAATTTGGATATTGGTGGCCACGGCTATTACGAATAATTTTTAGAAAAAAACTTTAGATTTGCCTTAATCACTATAAAAGGAAACTTATTGCATCACGGCTGGCGGAAAATAATGCATTTTAATTTTCAATATCGTTAAATAAAATTTCACTTCGCCAATCGATCTACGACAGCCCGCCCGCTGCCGGTTGCCGCCCGCCATTTTGTCATTGTTGGTATCCCTGACCTCACAACTAAATACGATTGTAGGCAACTTCGCGTGATACATGATGGGCGCGTAATTATGAAAAATGTGTATAATAATAATTGTAATAAATATTGTGTAGCGGGCTTGCGTATGTTATCTTTACTTTAAAAAACAGCCTACGTTTTTGAATGGTTTGTTTGGCTACGCAGGGTTTGTGTTGCGGGCTTGTGTATGTTATCTTTACTTTAAAAAACAGCCTACGTTTTTGAATGGTTTGTTTGGCTACGCAGGGTTTGTGTAGCGGGCTTGTGTATGTTATCTTTACTTTAAAAAACAGCCTACGTTTTTGAATGGTTTATTTGGCTATGCAGGGTTTGTGTAGCGGGCTTGTGTATATTATCTTTATTTTAAAAAACATCCCAGGATTTGAATGGTTTGTCTCCATTCCAGTACCTACGCGCTTCCAGTACCTACTCGCCTTATTATTTATCCCGCGAAGTCGACTACAATCGTTTGTGTGAAGTCAAGGATACCAACAACACAACAGTTGACAGAATGGCGAGCGGCAGCGGGCGGGCTGTCGTAGATCGATTCGCGAAGTGAAATTTTATTTAACGATATTGAAAATTAAAATGCATTATTTTCCGCCAGCCGTGATGCAATAAGTTTCCTTTTATAGTGATTAAGGCAAATCTAAAGTTTTTTTCTAAAAATTATTCGTAATAGCCGTGGCCACCAATATCCAAAAATTACCGTTTTTTGTTGTAACTAAGTTTAAAAGTAGTGTACTTTTCAAAATCTGTACCTATTAAGAAAGCGTCGGTTCTTTCACAAATTAATAAATTATTTTACCATTGTACTTTTATGTGTATTTGCAACATCTCCAAGTACTCTTTGCATCGACCCAGTCGCATAAAACCTCAAAGCCTCATTAACAATTGCTCGGATGGTTTGACAGCATTATTCCTACCAGAGGGGAGAAACAAACTATAGAAGCTTCATTTTATTTACGTCATGTCATTTGAATAAATATTTGTAATTATTACTTTACAAACCATTAAGTACTTACATGTCACTGGGAGTACATATCATATCTGCAATTAATATGGTCAAAAGTCGAGCAGTTTCTTTATTTGCGAAATCGGCATACGAAATACAGGTCTTCCATTAGTTAGAAATTCCTGCGTATATTGTCGCTTTACACGTCGTGTCATATAATTAATTATAGGTTCATCGTCAGAACTTGGAGAACTGTCACTTGTTGCGAACATAATGATAATAATATAATAGCAAATACCGTAAAATAGACAGCAAGAATATTTCTGAACTGTCACTAAAGTGACATTTTGACAACGGCCGCCATCGTGATTACCTTTACTTTAGCATTTACAGCTCCGAATGTGGGCTGCTAGATTGTAGGTAAAAGTAAACGGTAAATGTCAAATGAAAAAACTCATTTCTATGACTTTTACAACTAGCATTGCAGTTAGCATTATCGGTAAATGAAAAAACCCACCCTAAGATAGTAAGGGATTGCTATGAAACCTATGTGAGCTGGGACAAATATAATTTCTGTACGCCTCCTACGTCATACGTATGTCCGGCAACAATAAATTATCGTGAAAACAAGCTTATGGGTCCGAGTGGTTGGGTTGATTTAGTCTTTTTTTTACATTTCGAATTGGCAAAAAATAAATATTTCTGCTTTTGTAGATTTAGTTTAAACTTATTCGTATCGAAACTGTTCAGTTTTAAAATTTTGAATGCGTGAAGATTGTAATTATTCGGCAATTTATCCTATATAAATATTTAAGTATTTCAGAGGGAGAAGACAACTCTGGGATTCAGGATCTTCGATGTGGAGGAACATTTAAAAATAAGACCACCTTTATCACAAGAATACATTTATATTTTTAAGTATGTTACATCAAATTAAATTCTTCAAATATAAGGGTGTAAATCTTCACTACAAATATATTTGTAAATATTATATTATCCTCTCGAGCGATTGGGATTTCCAGGTGTCTGGTTGTCAATTCGGCAATTCGATTTAATTAATATCGTACCCCCATATATTAATATGGAAACTAATTAGGCCAAAATACCCAACCAAACAGAATAATTACTTTTTAATCAAAAGATATCACAAACATCTAGTACGGATATGCTATTTCATTTATTTATTTGTGTTTTAAATTATGATATATATAGGCCACGCTACTTTATTTATTTGTGTTTTAAATTATGATATATACAGGCCATTAAATAACTCAATTTTGCATGATTTTAGAGGCAACTTTGGCATTTTTTTTCAGTTAATTGTAATTATTAAAAAAATAATCTTGTAATCCATATTCTTAGGTTTTATAAAAAAACTGTTTAGATTCATAATTCATAAAAATCATCTATCTAAATGTGGGCAGCTATCGCTCGAGTGGTTATGGTTAATTAAATATATTTAATATAGTTTTTATCTATCACAATAGTTTCTCATGGCACTGTTTGGCTAAGGAACAATTTGGTCAAAATCTTGGAAGAATTACATTATTGGCAAAATTTATCAAAAACCATTGTTAATAATTGTAAATATGTTTAAATATGCAATAGTTGTTATAATACATGTAAGTAATATTTTATCACGTAAAAAATAAGGCATAAGAAAACAAGGGAGTAACTCAGTAGTATCTCTGAAATATTTTTGAGTTACACTTAAAACCTTTATTTCCTGGACCACGATGTCACAACATACCTACATTATGTGATAGTGACACACATAGTTTATGCTTGAGGCACACATGGATGAAAAAATGGGTTTGTGTGTATGTAGCTCGAAAAAGCTGATTTCTGAGTTACCTAGCAATTATGCCACAAAATATATTCTTCTTTGCTAATTAATATATAACATTAATTGGAACCGTACTAGCTTATTATGTAATTTTTTGTGAACACTTATAAAATCTATGCAATAGGCATTAAATTTGTATCAAATACATTTCTTAAACGAGGAATAGGGCTTTTTATACAATAAAGCCAAAAAGCAATGTAAATTTCTTATAATATTATTGTAAATCCATGGGAATGGTAATAAAATTCGATTTTCAGACTATTTATTGGTAAGGCACGCTGCACTGCAGAAAGGCAACTCGTTTTTTACCACAAACTTACCTCCTAACAAACTCTTCCCACACATCTTGGAGGAACAGTTAAAGCAAGAGCCGTGCCAGTGGAATTTGGTCCAAGACACTCCTTGCTGCTCGGGACCAATGATATTCTTACAAGAATTACATTTAACCGCGTGGAATTTAAAGTCACAATCGAGACACATCGGTTGTCCCGTCTTGTTGTCGGGAATGTACTGCTTACCCCCGAGGGGAACGTCGCAGTGGTAGCAGCAGAAATGCTTGACGTGGAAGAAGTGATCCTCCGCAGCCGTGTAGGACATGGAGAAGATCAACTCGTCGCAAGCGGCACAGCGCGGAATCTTCAGAGCTTCCGCGAAATCTCTGGCGCAGTAAACTTCTCCCTGATAGTAGAAGTACACCATATCGGCCAGCAGTTGTTCGCACTTGTGGCAAGTGAAGCACTGCGGATGCCAGGAGGCGTTCTTGCCTGCCCTCTCCGCATTCACCACCACCTGCCCCTGCTGGAAAGGCAACTTGCAACGCTGACAAGGAATATGACTCATGGCGTCAAAGTTATTGTCGTTAGGATTGATTCCCAACTCTCCCACTCGTTCTACCATATCGTCCGGAATGTAGGAAATCTCCGAGTCGTGTATTTGCGAATAATCGGAATTCCTGTTGTTTCCAGGATGGGTGCCCCGATAGTTTTTGAGTGGTGACAATGTATCGGATTGCTCAGAATCATCCACATTTCCGTAAATTGGGTTGGCATCCAACATAGATTGGCCATCTTTCTTTGACATTGGTCGGGTTAGCTCCCCAGGATAGGTGTCATAGTTTGGAAGTGGCGGAACATCTGAATCATCATAGTTATTATCCTGCCAGTTCCCCTTGCGCGGGGGAGACAGAGGGTTGGAATGTTGCTTGTGGACCCCCACACTGTCGGAAGTAGAGTAGTAATTAGGATTTGCATTAATAGCGTGCACGGAATTAATGGGATTATTGGGATCTTCAGTGTGTGTAGCCCAGCTCCAGATTTCTCCATTGGGCCCAAAGATGGTTCCACTCTTCTGACTCCTCAGGCTGCTGTCGTTATTATTGAGAGAAGACGGAGTGACGATCTTGGCTCCCTGCGATTCAACAAAGGCCGTAGTTTCGTCCTTGAATTTGGGATTCATATTATATTCCGAACGGAAGATTTGAATGGGATTGAGGTACACGTCGCTCTCCACTGGAACATTGAGTTGTTTAAGATCAATGAACATTCTGTCGTAAATGGGTCCATGTTCCACTGCACTCTTAATCCTGTCAGACTCAATAAACATTAAGTTCAGCTTGTCTCTTACGATGCGGCTAATGATGGGGCTGGTCTTGTAGTCTGCAATGTGGGCCGACTTAGTGATGACGTTGCCTTGACTGTCGAGAACCAGGTGCTTGTCCGTGGTATTCTTGGGCACGTTGGCGAACTTGATTCCCTTGCCGAGGCTGGAAACTCGCAGCGGCAGGCTGTAAGACTTGGTGCCGGGGACGGGCTGGCTGCCTTCAGTATTGATGGACAAAATATCTCCTTTCTGAATGGTACCGATTCTGACGAGGTTACCCATCCCTACGACTTGGTTTTTGATGCGAGATATATATTCCTGAAAGCAAATAAAAAAAATTGCACATATGAGTAATAATTTCTTTATCCCTTTACAATCTGCTTCATACGGGCGTGAATTTGCCTTTGAAAAAATCAGCAGATGCAGTGTCCATCAAATATAATGGAGCTGCATGTGTAGGATAACTTCACATACGTTTTTCAACCTACAAGTCGCCCAGCCCTGTGGGATCATAGTGTGGTTTAACTTGGTAGTTTAACATAGTGTGGTTTAATTTCCAAATCGTGGCCCGTCACAATTTGAAAATTTTTTCCCATTGCAAAGGGTTATGAGAAAGTCGGAAATAAAGGGTCTTTATTAAGGGCTTCCTATCTTTAAATTTAAATAAAACAAAGTCTGAGTGACATATCATCAAAAAATTTTATTCATTTGAAAGGCCTATCGATGCCATTATGTACGGAATATAACATCGTTCAAAGGTCCGCCACGGCTTCTACGAGTGGCGCACATCCGAAAGTCCAAGTTTCCATGACTCTACTGGCGCATAAATCAGGCTGAATTTTACCAGTGGCATGGGTTTTGAGGGCTGTGGTTTGTGGCTTTTTCGCACAGATATGCGACTTAAGAAAACCCTAGAAGAAAAGGCCTAACAGGGTTAAATCACCCGATCTCGGTGGCGAGTTCACATCACCTCCAAGTGAGATTTTATCATTAAACAATTTTAAGCAATTAAACAATTAATTAAATTTTAAACAATTTTATCATTTGCACGTATTGTTGAACGCTTTATCCGTCCATGGTAAATTGGCAAAACAGAATAAATGACAGCCAATTTGACAGATGTCACTTCAACAATATGGCCGCTATTAACTGTCAAAGTTCGGAAGTCCCTATCGGAAGACCCTTTAGAATAGTTTAATAAGTCAGGTAGGCCTCATCCCTCATTACACATGTCTGGCAATGTTGTAGGTAGCTTGTAAACAAGCTAATGGGTCCGAGTGGTTAATAAAGCACAATACAACAGTCGAAATTATTGTAACCAAAACTGTGAAAATTGTGAGATCATCTCCTTCGTACATAGTTTGTGTTTTTGTAGTCTGATACCCGATAGTAAATATTTGCATACCTTGTGGTCCACCTGCTCCTGCTGCGTGAGCTTGTGGCAGCAGAGGTCGCTGTTGATGTCGTGGGGCGGGATCTGCCTGCGGAGCTGCTCCCTCCTGCGTGCTGCACCCCCCGAGCCCGCCACCGGAGCCAGCCCCTCGCCCAGGCTGGACATGTAGTCTGATACCTGTCAGGATACACAAACACAAATGTCAATACATCCACGGTTAACCCTTAAAACGCCAAGCTTTGGCAACTTACTCAGTCGGCCCATCTCTTAATAAAAGATGGACTGACTGTGCAAGAACTAAAATAAAAAGAAGTATGTATGTATTCATAAAAATCTTAAACTTGTTATTTCCAAGATCATTATAATCTAGTTTGACTGAAATTAATTGATTCCTTGAAAGATCTCACTTTACTTAACACCTCAGAAGAGCGATTCTTTATCTTTTGTGAGATCAAGATAGATGTTGGGCGAGATCTCAGATAAATAATCACGCATACTTGCAGGAATACGTGTTTAAAACGACCTAAAATAAAATACGTGCCAGCTCACGTCTTAATTTCTGACATCGCCCCATAGAAAAAGCAAATAACAGACATAATAAATCACACAAATCTGACAGGAGATCTCGCCTGATATCTATCTCGATCTCACAAAAGATATACAATCGCTCTTCAGGTTAATTTGTTCACTTTTGGGAAGAGCTCATATTTACGGTCGTATATAAATATAGCAATCCTTGTCTCCCTAACACTTCACAGTGAGAAATATGATCTAAACGGTGTTAGAGAGAGAAAACACATTTTAATTTATATTAAAATCTAGAGGTTAACCCTAGAATAATTAAAATGAACATCTCTATGAATCTAAAGGTTCCAACAGCAATTTGATTTTAAAAAAATACAAGTGTGCGGTTCACACATGGTGGAAGTGAAAGAAACCTTCAGAAAACTAAAGTAGACAAGAGTGGGGAGGCTACGAAGCACCGCACAAAGAGGAGACCTATTAGTCTATCTCATTCTCTCGCAGGCTAGATCCTAATGATGCATGTGTTTGCCCCTTTTTAGTGTCACCATTTTTAATTTCATCAAGTTTCAAATCACAACGATGCTAAAGAAGTTTTCACTTCAAAAATTAAGGAACTGAATTTCTGAATTTTTAATTAATTATTTTTATATGAGGTGACAATAATGTTTTTACATTAAAAATACATAAATAATACATTTTTCTAATAAAATGTGTGTGTGGTTTATTTCATTATCAGTACTTAATTAATTAAATTAATGTAAGTAATTATTTATTAATCAAATTGAAGTTCAGCGTTTTTTAAATACATCTGTTTAAATTTCGATTTTGTGTATGATGTTTTCTTGTATGAATGAATGCAAATCTCGGAAGTGGAAATTAACCCACTTTCCAATGTCCGATCGAGCTGAAACTCTGCAGATAGACTCGTTGTTGACGGCAATGCATTCTATCAACTTTTAGTGGCACACATGCACACACACACACGCGCATTTCCCTGAAATTGGCTTTTAGCCAGCCCAACAGATGGCACTACTAGATTGTGCCGTTCGATGCGTAGGACCGTGGTGGAAAGATGAGACTGTTTCAAAACACAGTTTTACTGTGTTCCTCAAACACAGTAAAAAATAGATGTGGGTATTATAGCAAGAAAAACATTTGTTTTTACGGGTTCGATTTTTTAAAACCTTTTTATGTTTGCATTGAAAATTATATATTTATTTTTAATAATAAAATTTGGAAGCGTTTTTCATAAACAGTTTTTAGTTTTCAGATACATTCAGAAATATTCCATTTATTCTGATATTATTTATTGCAAAGTAGAAATACACATTAATTCTGACAGAATATGCTAGAAGCCTGAGGGGTTAACTTACCATGTCTGGAGATGTATTTGGAGGGACCCATTCAAGCTTTACTGGTTCATCAGATATTCCCCTGATCTTCATTACGGTATCTGAAATACAAATAAAACTGTAAATATAACTAACAAACAAAAAACAATTATGTAATTTTATAGAATGATGTAAATTAACATTAGGATATGATATGATTTATTAATTAGAAACCTTTAAGGGTCTTTCATTAAGCACTTCCTATCTTTAAATTTAAATAAAACAAAGTGTGTGTGTGAGACATCATCGAAATTTTTTATTAGTTTGAAAGGCCTATCGATGCCATTATGTATGGAATATAACATCGTTCAAATGTCCGCCGCGGCTTCTCTGGGTGACGTGCATCGTAAATGTCCAATTTTCCATTACTGTAATAAATCAGGCTGAATTTGACTGATGGCATGGGTTATGTTGGCTTTGAGGGCCGCTGTGGTTTGTGGCTTATTCACATAGACTTGCGACTTAAGAAAACCCCACAAGAAAAAGTTTAACAGGGTCAAATCGCATGATCTCGGTGGCCAGTTCACATCACCTCCAAGTGAGATTTTATCATTAAACAATTTTAAACAATTAAACGATTAATTAAATTTTAAACAATTTTATCATTTGCACATGTTGTTGTTTTATCATTTGTCCATGGTGATTTGGCATAACAGACTGAATAAATGACAGCCAATTAGACAGATGTCGCTTCAACAATATGGCCGCTATTAACTGTCAAAGATTGGAAGATATTTCTAAACGGTGCGGAAACGTGGACACTTAGAATCAACGAAAGAAAGCGGATTGACACCCTCGAAATGTGATGCTGGACAAAAATGCTCAGGATTCCATGGACAGCCAGACAAGCAAATGTATCCATTCTGGAAGAGCTAGGCATCAACAATAGGCTCTCAACTATCTGCCTAGAATGTATTTTAAGATACTTTGGACACTTTGTTTGCAAAACTGAGAACTCCAACTTGGAGAAAATCATAGTCACTGGCAAAACGGAAGGCAGAAGAAGCAAAGAAAGGTCAGCAATGCGCTGGAGTGACCAGGTAACACTGGCATCCAGTGTGTCGGTATCTGCTGCTCTCCAGCGGTGCGGAACCGCGAGGAGTGGAGGAGCCATGTCCACCATGGAAATTGGAAGAGGGGTCTTGAAAAGACCCATGTTGTAGGAGGGAGGAAACACAGAGGCCGGCAAATCGTTCCACAGCCGAGCTGTGAACTCAAAAACGAGTCGTAGAAACGACCCATTCTCATGTGACTAATGTCAACCATGTACAAATGTAGGGCGCATTTTGGCGTGTTTCCCGACTATGCACCGGAACCGAGCTAATGACGCTAGTTCCTCGTTCCGTAGTAGAATATTAAACTATCGTAAAAATTACGACGGCAAAAGGACGATTCCTGGAAAAAACAATGTCGGTGTCGTTCCCTCACCTCCTGCTTCACAGTACCTTCCTAATTTGTTCTGTCAGTCCGTCAGTGTGCCACGCGCTGTCATTGTGGTCGGGACTCATTTGTGTGATGACTTGTATCAAGAGTGTCATAAAATTTACCAAAGTTTAGTGTTTATGTGACTATTGAGCAAAGGTGTGATAATCTGTTCCTGAATGGCAACAATTCAAGAACCAAATTCAAGAAAAATATTTGTCCAAGTGCCATATGTAGGGCGCATAACATGAACATGTGTCCCAACTGGGTGGAATAAAAACAAACAAAAAAATTTCATTATTACGTGATCTCTTAAGTCCAAAGAATGTTACTATTACTTCTAAAAGAAATTATTAATTAATTAAAATTACTTCTATTAGAAGTAGGCTGGAGAGTGGTTCGGTGGTTTGGAGCCCACACCAAGTGAAGTATTCCCTCATGTTGGAGAAGGTTCAGAAGAAATTTCTGAGATTTCTTTACCTGAGGGAGTACGGCTACTACCCGTGGCTCTACCCTACCGACTTTCTCTTGGGCATGCTCAGTATGAACCGTCTACGAGTCAGAAGGGACGTGCTCATTATAACACATTTCTTCAGACTGATTCGTGGACGGTTCGAAAACTCGGCTATTATGGAGAGCATTAGTTTCTATGTTCCCGATGGTTACCTCGGTCACCGACAGCATAGACTGTTTTATCTCTCGGCTTGCAGAACTAACTTGCCAATGGTTATGCCAGTCGGGAGAGCAGTCTTGTTGTTAAATAGAATCACTTTGAATATCGACATGTTTAGCATCAATGAAGCACAATTTAGACAGCAAGCTTTATTGCTGTTAGTCTGATTGTTCTTCATTGATTTTTAAATTATTCATTGATGGTTATATTGTATAATTTGTTTGAATTGTTTATATTATTTAAATTGCTTAAATATGCTTTAATATTAATATTTTCTCTATTTTAAAAACGATTTGAAATTTTAATTTTGTAATGTTTTTAAAGTGAATAAATTGAATTGAATTGAATAAAATAATATTTTTACGAATGTTTAGTTACAACAACAACAAGTTACTCGTAGGAAAGTTTAGTAATCTAGATTACTAAAAATTAAGCACTGATTGTAGTTAGTATAAGCCTAGATAATGGGGATTATGATTAGATATTTTATAAGTAGACTTCTAGAATGCTGTTTTAATAATAATTTATAGCAGGTAACATAAAAATATTATTTTATTTTCATAATAAATTTTTACTATACCGGTTTTTCGCAATTTCAAATTCTATACCATCATCGCTAGTTCAACAATATTTAAATTTATTTATGTAATAATATTACTAAGTATTAAATTTAGTACTCAGCTTCGTCAGAGATTTGTACGATTACATATTAAATATGTATTAAAACAAATACCCTATAAAATTAATAATATGTTAAACTCCAGTAAAATATTGGCAGTATCGACAACTCTGGCCGCTAGAGGTGCTAGAGTAGCATATTGATGTTGACATTACTTTCAATGGCGGCAAATTAAATTTATTACAATTTGGGAGGCGGGTATGGGCACCGCCGCCCCGGGAACCAATTATTGGATAACCAACACCTCTAGGTCAGGAGTCGGAATTTGCGGCTCTTTGCATAGGCGTCTGCGGCTCTTCAGCTCTTCAGACATCAATTGCAATTTCACCTCTACTCAACCAGCCTTATGAGATGGAGCCGCAGAACAATTATTTTTTTGCATTCCGAACACAAAACTGGTTTTAATTTAATAAGGAATCTATGCGCGAGTCTGTTTATAGAAACATTTAAACGGGCAAAAGTGTGATGTTACAGTAAGAATGTAGATAACACAAAGCAAATCGTAATTATTGTTCCACCACATTTTTCTCTCTGATATATTTGTTATCCTGTTACTTTGACAAATTGGCTCTTCTCACTTGACAAACTGCCGACCTCTGCTTTAGTGGTTCGCCATGTTTGGTGACTTAGCAGGGGTGTCCGGGTTCATAGGAAGAGGTTTGTCTAAGTTTTGGCGGCAGATGTGTCTGCCCACTTACTGCGTGGCGGGCCGGAACAGGAGAGACTGGTTGATGGAGATCATTTGGCCTCTCCAGCAGGAATCTCTCGACCTATCATACGACCGTCAATCTCGGACCCACTGACCCCCAGATTCTTACTCCTTAAACCTTTTTTTCTTCTCAGAACTTCCTTTCTTTCAAAAGGCCCTCCACACAGCATTCCCAAAGACGAAATTCCAGTGTAGAGCTAATGTAAAAAAAAAAAATGATTTTGCTAACGCTAACGGAGAAGTATTATTTATTAAATTACTTTACAAAATTAAAGTAAATTAGTGGAATTAATGAATTGCAAGTACCCCCATTAATTAATTTGCTACACCTATATTACACACTACGTACATTTTAACAGTTTTTAGTTTTCGGATCCGTTCACAAATATTCCATTCATTCGGATTTTATTGCAGAGAAATATTTTTACCTTCTGACAAAAAATGCCCGAATTTCGAAGGGTTAAAAGAGAAACGCACCGCTGACAATTTCAGTCACAAGCTGCCTCTGCTACTGCATAGCATAATACTTAATGTAGGTATGTTCACAAGTATTATAAATTGACTTAAAATTACTGCCTCAACACAGGCTAGCCTAGTGAGGCAGGTTATGAGAAAGCTAAATTTATAACTATTTTCTACTCTTTTTCTGCTGTTCATATCTTAATATATATATTTCTTCTGTCCATGTGTATGTCACTGAACTCCTCCTTAACGGCTGGACCGATTTTGATGAAATTTTTTGTGTGGGTTCAAGGGGATTCGAGAATGGTTTAGATTCACAATTTGGTCCACTGGAAAATGTTCTTTTAATTAATTTTTTATTTCTAAGGAGTTGTTGATTTTGGAATGTTTTACATTGGATCCGGCAGACTGCGCTACCATCGCAGTATCGAATATTCAATATTATTCTTTTTTAATTTTAGTTTGTCCCGACAGTTGTGTACAGGACAACGTCTGTCGGGTCCGCTATAAATAAATAAAATAAATTGTGGAACATTCCAGAACACTCTCGAATGTTGTCCTGAGCGAAGCCGGGTAACCCAGCTAGTTATGTATATTATTTTCTGTTGTTAACCTTTTGTAATGTAACTCATAAACCACTGTAAACAAACACTGAATATGTACTTCTTTAGTTATAAATCATGCAAATTTCGTTCAATAAAGATATATTATTATTATTAATAAAGAAGATATTGTTTACAACTTTACGACAATGTCATAAAATTATCGCAAAGTCATGCAAATTCTCAATGTTATGCAAGATAGGATGACGACATTCAAAGAGGTTAACCAGTTCTCAACAGCAAAGGGAAAAGGTTTAAATAATGACTTACGGTTGGCCTTTTTGGGTCTGGCTGTCCCCAGGAGTTCGAACTGCGCCCAGCCGGAAGTGTCGTCATCCTGAACATCGTGGACGTCCTTGGGACAGTGGCAATTGCGGCAAACCTTTCGCCAGAAGTGCAGGTCCAGTCCGGGGCACTTGGACCCTGCAAAGAAACAAGTTACAAACAACATTCATCAAAAGATTTTCAACTGATGACCAATTTGATGACCCAGATGCAATGATAGCCATGTTGTATGATCATGATAGCTGGAGTATGGTAGTGGTGTGTGGACTCCGCACCAAACTAAATATGTTAATATGCTGAAACAAATCCAGAAAAAAATCCTCAGGTATGTCTGTATGCGGATGCATGGAATTTATCCGAGGTTCACGCATCATATAGAATTACTTGAGGCAACAAATATATTTAGCTTAGAAACTAGACGTTATGCAAATCTTGCTTTAATAGTTTTAATAATTAATTCTTAGTTTAAACATAATTCATAACTGTATTGACAGCCCGTTCCTCTTGGAATGCTATGCCTTATTAAAACTTCAGCCGTAGTCGTTGACACGACTTTTTCAAAATACCATACGGCAGAACAGATGTTCTAGCACAGCATAGCATGACAAGAGTAATGGTGCTGTTGAATGAAATATTGGAAACACTACATCGTCGCAAGAAAGCAATACTGCTGTAACAGCCCAAAACCAAATTGTTCAATTGTTGATTTTGAGATGTGTACATCAGTTAAAAAAACGTATTATTGACAAAGCGGCTAGTTTTTCCAACATCATACAGTTCTTATTTAACGTTGTAAAGTCGCGGGACCCAGATAGATCCAGGCAGAAAAAAAAACTCTGCAAAAGGGTGTATAAAAAGCATTTTCATAGGTAGTGGCGGTTACAGCAGTATTGCTTTCCTGCGACGATATATATAATTCTTCTTTAGAAAGCCTTAAGATTTTTTATAATAATTATCTTCCTAGGTGTTGAGACTGTCAATGGATGATTGGATAACTGTTGACTGGCAATAAGGAACTCCAGTGAAAAATATTATGGCTTTAAAAAAATATGTTCGTATAGACCAATATACGCTGATTCTGAATATATAAGTTTTATTACATAATATTTAACGTAGAGTTTTAAAAAAATATTAAAAAGTCCATTTTAAAACGTGTCATTAAAACACCCTATTGCTGGATTTTGGCGGCGTGACGTCACCGCGCCGCGTCACCTGGGTCAAAGTTGTATAGAAATCAATAGAAATGTAAGACGCAAGCCGTTCGACATTCCGTGTTATTGGTTTATAGAGATTTGGACATATAATAGATTTTGTTTTTATTGAAACATTATTTAGGCCTAAATAATTCAGTATCAAAAATAAAGTATCTCTATTAGTTTATCTATATTATTTAAAATATTCAAAAACTCTTAACTGTACAAAAAACGACCGTATTGCCCAGTAATGTCTATCAAAACGCTCCAATGCTGAAATTCAAAATGGCGGGAGTCGAACAGCTGATTCCAGTTCCCTACAAAATTCATACTTCGGTTGGTCATGATGACGTCACACTAGATTCGGTGGTTTTCGGGGATCTTGAAAAATTAAAACTTTGACATTTATTTTAACTATTAAAACTAACTATAAAAATAAATATGCAGTTATTTAAGTTAGAAGGTCATTATTCATAAAAAAAAATAAAAAAATTGGACTGGAGTTCTCTATTGGATAATCAATCTGTTGTACAATAATAAAAAATAAACTACATTAAAAAAACTTCTGTATTGACTAGCCTGACTCAATTTAGTCACTCCACACCTAGCCAGTCGATCTACTACTACTACATATGTGCTTTGAAATTACTTACACAAAAGCCTACACTATCCACGAATATTGAATTCCGCCTATTATGCTATCTCATAGGTAACTTGTTTCGGATGTGGTATTCCTAAATAGTTCCCAAATGTTCTAAAGTTGACAATTATAACAGAATATATGCAACACATGTACATTCAAACACATATACATTCATATACCTGTACAAACATTCACCTACATAAATTTTACAAAATAATGTTTTTATATAATCACAAAACACTTAGCAGGGGTGCCCGGGTTCATGGGGTGAGGTTTGTCTGGGTTTTGACGGCAAATGCGTTTGCCTACCTACTGCGCGGCGAGCCGAATCGGGAGATATTGGTTGAGAGAGACCTAACCTAGACCTCTCTAGCTGGACTCTCAACCCATCGCCTTGCAGCGCAGTGGGAGGGATGGATTCATACATCCTTCATTCCTGGACACATTGACCCTCACATTCCTACCCACCCCTCATACCGTTTTCCTTCCCAGAATTTCCTCTCCTTCCTTTCTCTTAACCTATTTGAAACGAGTGTCATATATACGTCAACCGATCGCATGCCTAAAAGACAAGCGTCATCTATACACGACGCAATACATCTTTGTTTGAATATTTTTGAGTGACACTATATTCAGTTAAAATGAGATTTAAAAATCGCGAAAAATCTGCCCGTCCACGGGTATTGCAAATTCTTTAATGGCATCGTCGTAAAAAGGTTAAAAGATCCTCCACACAGCATCACCAAAGATGACAGAGGCCTTGAGGGATTTTTTTTCCTCAGGGCTTCCATTGTGGAGCTAATGTAAAAAAAAAAAAAAAACACAAAATTGTGTTTTATCAATAGAAATTAGTAGTTGATCAATAAGTGAGATATACGTATAACACATAATAATATTAATCACAATAACATACGCAGAGATTATCTACATACTTACTACCTAGAGAATAAAAAATACAATAAATAAATATGCAATAACGCTAAAAGTTGAAGTTCAAAAGAAAAGATAACAAAAAATTGATTCACTCGGTAATATAGATTCTCGGTAGATAACTGTGAAATTTTTGTATTCTTCATCAGTTCTTAGACGGTGAGTCAAAACAAATTCATATTAATTACACGCAAACATAATAGCGAGTTTAGTGACATTTAGTGCCAACCCTGCATTATTCGTTGCCCTCTACAATCATACGATAGGTTAATGACCTGAAGAGGACTGCTGACTTCAGATAGGATTCAATCAAATTACATAAAATATTTTATAGTAGAATAATTTATCGTAAAGTAGACAATATTTACCATTCGACTCTTAAACGAAAAAAGTGAAACAGAAAAGATTTGGTCGCTTCTGGGAATTGAACTGATGACCTCTGCTTTGCCAGGGTATTGTTCTGACCATTGAGCTAATTCGACCATATCCTATCATTTTTAACTATATCCATACTTCGACTAAGACCTGTCAACATTATCTTCATTTTCTTAATCCCTCTAAGGCTAATTTATTTGCTTTTCGGAACAACTCATACAGGTCTCATAGAATTGTGCCTCTCTTACTATCATAGTGAGAAATATGAAATAAACTATGTTAGAAAGAAAAAACACCACACTATATTAAAATCTAAAAGAAGTAAAATGTACACCTTTATGAAACCAAAATTTCAGACAGCAAATCGGTAATTTTTTATAAATTATTAGTAACGTTTATAATACATTTGTTTAATAAAATATGTGTGTATTTTTTTTTCATTATTAGTAATTTTATTTAGAAAAAATGTAAAGTAAGCCATTTTTAAAACTTTTTTACATTTGCATTCAATATTTATATACTTCAAAAATTATAAGTTTATTTATATTTATAAAATTTGAAAGGGTTTTTCATCACCTTTCAAAAACAGTTTTTAGTTTTCAGACGCGTTCAGAAATATTCCTTCATTTGGATTTTTGCAAAGCGGAAATATTTTTACCTTCCGTCAAAAGGGGCCATCGATAAATTACGTCACACGAATTTCATGATTTTTTTACCCCCCCCCTTCCCCCCGTCCCTGTCACACATTGTCACATTTGTGAGACCCCCCCTCCCCCCTAGGGTGACGTCACATATATGCAATTTTATATCTAAAATTTTTTTGCATTTTATTAATTTAGATTTTCACATGTGACGTCACAAAGCTGATGACCTCCCCCATACCCCTTGTCACACAATGTTGCTTATTCAAATGAACATGTACAACCGTGTTCAACAACCATGCTCTTTTGAAGTTAGGGATAGATATTAAATTAAATTTGCGCATAATGTCACACTTCTCTACTCCCCTCCCCTCCCTTAAGGTGTGACGTAATTTATGGATGGCCCCAAATAAGCGTGAGGCCTGAGGGGTTAACGCGTATTACTTTGGCTGCTATCTTTATGTACGATTGCAAGATTCTTCCCGAACTAAATGCAATCTAGATGGTGTCTTGGATAAATATATTTGTTTAATTTTAATGTGCGACATCTATTAACTTTTCTACAAGTCATTCATTATTATTACTTATTTTCAGTAACTCTTTGTTTTAGCACCAACTAAATAGAACTATTGTCAATAAATCATCATTTACAATAAGGATTAAAAATGTGTTTGCGTACGAAATTCCCCAGTGTGCTAAATTTAATATATAGTCAAATTATTATCATTTCAAATAATGCCGCCTGTCCACAGCGGAAAATTGGGAGAGGCTTTACTGGGATTGAAATAACTGATTAATAGGAAATGATATAATGATTTTAAGTGATTATAATAAGTGATTATGTCATGCAACCTGAAGAGGCCTTCAAATAAATATTCAACCACTTAGCAATTACGCACTCAAAAAGTTTTCTTACAAACTTTATTCCTGATCATATTTCAATTGTTTCTGTACATTCAATTTAAAATGCATTGTCATCGACAAAGAGTCTATCTGCCGAGTTTCAGCTCGATCGGATGTGGGTTAATTTCCACTTCCAAGGTTTGCATTCATTCAAGAAAACAAAATCGAAATTCAAACATAGATGTATTTAAAAATCAGAGTGTGCAGTTCACACACGGTAGAAGAGAAACCTTCAGAAAACTAAAGTAGACAAGAGTGGGAAGGCTACGAAGCACTGCACAAAGCCCTCATCACCCTCATTCTCTCGCAGGCTAAATCCTATAGATGTACTTATGTGTACTTTTTAGTGTCGGTATTTTTCGTTTCATCAAGTTTTGTTTCAAAACGGTGCTAAAGAAGTTTTCACTACAAAAAAAATATTTTTAATAATTTATAGTGATACTAGCTGGTACCCAGCATGAGTTGCAATGCCATTCAAAGAAATAAATTGATTCTCCCTGCATGTCCTTTCCCGTGTGTCCCCCTTCCCCTCCCATGTTCCCCTTGCACCTTCCCCTTCTCGCATCACCCCTCCTGCGAACCCCGCCTCCCCGTTCCCCTTCCCCTCTTGCCTTTCCTCCCTGCCGCTAGAATATATGAAATACACACATTTTCATTCATACAAATTTCATAATGCCAGAGCTTATCATTATATATAGCCAATAACCTTCGCAGGCATGTGCACAACAAATCACCAAAGTTTCATCGCAATTGGATGAACGGTATGGCAATGCATAAAATACAAACAAACAAATAAATATTGATTTTTATATATAAGAAGATAAGCTTGGATATAAGAGTAAAAATAAAGCAAAAAGAAAAATAATAAATTAGACAATAAAAAAAAAACGGTCAATCATAGTTGTAAAGACAGTAAAAATGATTTAAAAATAACTCGGGAATAAAAACAAAATAAAAATAAGTTTCTTTTATAAATTAATGTGAATGATATCATCTGTCTTTCCTTTGCGTTTGCCCTTCTGTTTACTCAAGAGATGTTGTTCACAACATTTGCAATGAATAAGCCTTTGAAAAGTCTATAAATAACATTGCAGCAATGAACCGATGCTAATAGGATATTAAAGTGCATATTACTGATAAGTGACTGAACAGAGGAAAGGAACAATAAACCTGTTGCTTATTCAAATGAACATGTACAACCGCTGCTCTTTTGAAGTTAGGGATAGATATTAAATTAAATTTGCGCGTAATGTACATTTCTGTAAAAAATAATGGTAAACTTTCGGTCGAACTGGCCACGCTCAACAGGAATATTTTTTAGGAAAAAACCTTTAGATTTACCTTAATCCATTGTCCTCCGCATCTGAATTAATTTTGTACTGAAATTTTAAATCTTCAGTAGTGAATTTTTTATATCCAATATAACTTTTTAAGTGCATGTTTAAACGTAATATATTTTTTTAATTTACTTTTGTAGTATGTAAAAAAAATATCTTGTGTTTTAAAAAATATATATAATATGATTAAATGTGGATGTAAAAATTCATTTTAAAAAAAAAATATTTTAATTAAAAAAAATTGTACATTCGTCACTTTCATTGGCAAAATTTTTTTTTTTACATCTTTATATGTATAGTATATAAAAATCTTGCGTCACAATGTTTGTTCGAGATAAAACTACTTAACCGATTTTGATGAAATTTGGCTTACTGTGTGTAATTTGGTTCAACTTAAAAAAAAGTATAGTTTTTATCTCGATTATTGATTTCAATATTTCTTATTGCAAATTAAATGTTTGTTATAGGACAGTACTTTGTAATTATTTGTAAGTTCCATAAGTTTCTAACAGATGGCGGCGTGAGTTAATTTATCGACACAACACTTGGTTATCTAGGTTGGGTAACAGTAGATGGCTTTGTGAACCGCGGACGCGCACTCATGTGAATTTCAAATACCGTGGGGACAAACCAATGGATCCCCAATGAACCATTTGTTTGCGTAGTTTCGGGCGGGAATCGCTCGCATTCAAATTAAGTTTGATAATAATCTTGCAAGATAAAACATTATTTTTATTATACTATGTTTAATTTGGTATATATCTATGGACATTTTATTTTATTTTGTGTTTAGATATCCGATTAGCATGATTAGACCATAAATTTTTTTTTTTTAAATTTTTATATTATATTCTACGGGTGGTGAGATTATGGATTGAGATTATTATGGTGATGAGATTATTATGCAAAAACCGTCAATCCCCTTTTTATATTATATTCTATGGGTGGTGGGATTACAGTACAGTATGTAAAAAAATGTCAATCCCCACCATCAAAGTGCCCGAGCCGCCACTGTACGCGAAGTAAATTTTCATTTTACACAATTGAAATTTTAAATGCGTTATTTTCCATCACCTCAAATGCAAAAAGTTGTAATTTATAGTAATGGTGAATCGGTTTTTTCTAAAAAATATTCGTAAAGCGCGGCCAGTTCAATCGAAAGATTACTAAAATAATTATTACAGGTAAATTAAGATAATAATTGAGAAAACAATGATAAATTAAGATAAGTAAAATAATAGTAATAATGGTTTGAACAATGAATCATTAAATTTGAAAACTTTACTTACCACAAGTATTGCAAGCTGCTCCGGCCCCACTGTCATGTCCAAGTTTTCCTTTACTTAGTTTTTCCCTCTGTCTTTCCAGTTTGGAAAGCCATGCAGGTGCCTCTGCCGTCTCAATACATGATCCAGACATCTTAAACGATGACTAATAAACAAAAACAACAACGATAAACACAGTTCTATCACGAAAAATAGTGATCATCGAAAACAAGGGAAAACACTGATAATTTAATTATCTTATCTAGGAATCTACTAATCGTCCGGTACTCACCGTGTTCAATTCGAAATTTTATTCAACTGCCGGCTTTTGAATCAGAAACGTTAATAAAGGTGTCGGACTTGCGCAAACACACCTAGTCTTGAAATATTCAAATGAGTCACGAAAAGAGATAACAAAAAATGACAAGAATGTTTGACACGTCAGAGTAGGAAACTTAAAACTCCTACAGTAGTTGGCCAACCCACCCAACGCAAGGTAATGACCAAGGTACCTACTCGTCGCCGAGCTAAAGCTTAATTTATGTTTATAAATTATTTTAAAATTTATAAAGATATTCACATAAAAAAATGACATAGCTGCAAAAATTTAAAAATATGCTTTTAATATTCCCATGCTTACGGAACGGTGACGGTACAAAAAACCAATAAATATTTTTTTTACATTACACAGGAAGCCCTGAGAAAAATAATGTCCCTCAGGGCCTTTGTCATCTTTGGGGATGCTGTGTGGGATGTCTTTTAAGGAAAGGAAGAAGAGGAAGTTCTGGGAAGGAAAAAAGTAAAAAGGATGGGTAGGATTCTAGGGTTCTGCGCGGCGGCCTAAAGTGGCGCGGGACACGGTCGCTCCGAAGTATCCGTGTGGGGGGTGCTTTTGTGGGCTTTGGATACGATCAAGCGGCTTAACGGCAAGCACGTAATTTTGATGTCTAGGCTCAAGCCATTGCCCCGTGCATCAAACAGCTTAAACATGGACAACAAGAGGCATTAGTACCCTTTACACGTAGAGTTCGGAGCGGGACGTGCCCCGCGCCACTTCAGGCCGCCGCGCAGAAAAGTCTCACAATGAACTGCGCTATAAACCGTTATCTTACTTTCGGTCTTTACTTTTCTGCGCGGCGGCCTGAAGTGGCGCGGGGCACGTCCCGCTCCGAACTCCACGTGTAAAGGGTACTATTTAGTACGATCAAAAATAAAAAACATTCTTTTCCGTTTTTTTTATATGTTTATGAAAATTATATGTAAAATATAATATCGATCACGGAAAATTGAAATGCTGTAACGAACAAAATCTTGATTGTTCAGGAAAGTGAAAAGAAAGTTTTTATTTTTTTCGAATAATCATATCTCCTGTTTTTGTAGACCTGATTTGAAGACATGATTTTTTTTAATTATGTAAGCCCATAATGCTTGGCACAAGCCGCAAGCAAGCGTTGTTATCGATCAAAATGTTTGGTAAAGCATAAAACATCGTGCTTGGTTCAAGCCGCTTGATCGTTTCCAAAGTAGAGGTGGGTAAGTGGGTGGGTAAGCCTCCGATAAGTGCTTCCTTTTAAAAGTATTCAAGTTCTAGGAGCAGGTAGCACGGGTTTGGCCGGAGCCGGAACCCGTAAAAGAACTCGAACCCGGGACCTGCTCCCGACTCGCGAGTGGCTCGCACCGCGAACACGAGGACGCCGGTGGAAGCATCCGGCTCCGAGTCCGGCTCTGAGTTCCGGGTTTAGGTCCGAGTTCAAGAGTCCACTCCAGCTGAACCTACACCTTGAAAGTCCGAAGCCCTTTAGCCTTTAATTAAGTCGAGGAGCGCTTGCGAAAGTAAGTCTAAGGGGCCCTATACTTTCTCCAAATGTTGCTTGAAAAGAATTAATCAGTGCTTAGCTATCAGGTCTAAAAACCCAGATTTCTCCCTTCAGCATACTGAAATTCTCTTTTAATGGATAATGTTTTTTTTTAGTGCAAAGTAAAACAGTGTTTTACTTGCAGCCCACCGTTATGTAAGCCTTCAGCCAAAAAGTTTGCCAAGACCTCGATTATAATACATAATAGAGTTTTGTGAGAAAATCATTTGTTTAAAAAATCTTTTCTAAATCTCACATTAGTAAATACTAAATCTCACATTAGTAAATAATTTATATTTAGTCGATAGTAAACCTTACGCAAAAATCTCTGCGCAAGTACCTCGTTCTCATGGTTCCTCTTTGAATATTTCCATAGACAAATCAAGCTTCACTTCGCAACTTCGCATAAATATTTTTGGCCATTTTCAGCCATATTGGATGCTCGGGATTTCAGGTTTGTTGTCGGAATTTTCTTTCGCTGTTTTCTATTTTCCCGTGGCGGTTGCCGATTGGCCTCTAGGTGGTCTAATTAAGTTTCTTGTACCTGAAAAACATTACCTTAATTTGAACAAATATTTACTGGTTTCTTTGAAGAAGAGTTTTGTTTTACAGATTCTTGCAAAAATGGACGGTGATACGGAACATCGAGAAGACACCGAGGGTAGCGAAGCTGGAGTTCATATTGTGAAGTTGCGCGGCTTGCCCTTTTCGACAAAGAAGCAAGATGTCGTGGATTTCCTGAGCGGAGTAAATATACGTAATGGACTGGAGGGTAAGTTGATGGCTTTTTTTACAATCGCGTTATCTGAAATTTAAATTCCACGAGTAGTAAGGTACCTACATTACTGCGTCGCTAGGCAAGTAATGAGTTTTACCGCCTATATAATATTATACGCGTATATAACAAATGCGGAATATAAATAATAAAGTTACTCCTGTAAAATTGTGATACGGCATTTTCGACCTGATTGCGTATTGTACCCTCAAATCACAAAGATGCAATAATTGGGAAGCACATGCATAGGTGTGTAGTACACGCCAAACATTGCGACCGACCTGACGTTGGTCAGAAATCGTCACAATAAACGAGTTTCAGGACAGAAAAGTGGCATGCCCCACCTGCGCCTTTCTCTGTCGCACATACATTCTTTTTTTTACATCTTTCTCTTTCGCTAAAGTCAGTACCTGCAAGAGAATGGAATGTACCATGTTCAGGACTAAAATATTTGGGGTTTACTATTAAACTCGCCGTCAAATACTATGTCAACGATTCAATCAACTATTTAGTGTGATTATTGCGGTATATAGGGTTATTAATTTTTGGGTTTTGCGCATCCTTTTTCTTTAGCCAACGTTTCGGACTGCGTTACAATATCCATCATCATGGCACAGGTTATGTTAACTATTTACTGTTGTTATTCAGGAGTACACCTGACGGAGATCCGGCCCGGCAGACCAACGGGAGTCTGCTTCGTGGAGGTAGAGTCCACAGACGACTTGGAGCTGGCACGCACCAAGGACAAGCAGAACATGGGCTCGCGCTACGTGGAGGTGTTTGTATCGGGGCAGCGTGAGATGCAGTGGGCCATCTCGCAGGCCAGCATGGGCGGCTCTCCCGTGCCCCCCAGCGTGCCAGCCGGGGGCGGCGTGGTGAAGCTACGTGGCCTACCCTTTGGCTGCTCTAAGGAAGAGATCATTGAGTTCTTCAGCGGTAAGAATTCACACATTACCTCCTGGTTGAACAGAGAGAAACTAAATATGTCACTTCCACCAACAGTTACGAAGCTTCTAAATGTCCATTCAACTGTCCTAAACTAAGATGAGACGCTGTTTTGTTTGTTCAATAAGATACAATATTTTAAAGGAAAAAAAAAACAGTTGGGGCAAAGCATGACAATAGCTGTTACTAGTTTTGATAAATATTACTGGAAAACTTGACTAAATATTGTTTTTCAGTGAAAAGTACATAATAATTCTTAAATTCTTTTAATACTTGATTTTTTCCCTTTAATAATTGACACTTAAATTTGTCTGTGTCAATTAAAATCTCGCTATGATGACTATATGTGTAATGTTCTGTCGATGAACTAATTTGCTGCCAGGGCAGGATAAAACAATTTACCTATAAATTTTGGATTTAGTTTAATTTGGTGTTGTTGTAATAATTATTATAGATTAATTTTAAAAAAAACTAATACTTTAAAGATGTAATAAAAAAAAAAATTGTCAAGTAGGAATAGGAATACTTAGAAGCTTCTTTAGGTACTAGCTTTCTATTGAAATGTAACCCTAGTTAAACATGGTCTTCCCAACTACAAATATTATATACACAATCAATTACAAATATTGTACGGTTGTTTTAATTTATCTATTTAAATAATACTTGTGGGTACCATGATACATATTAGATCAACAGTTAGAAAACATTATTTAAAAAAAAAACATTAAAAAGTTACAGATTATATAAAATAATTTTTAATAACGATATACATCGGCATTAACAATATTATGAAGAGAGGTAATCTAAATATAATAAAAGAGTAAGGAGAAGTAGTTCATAAAACAAAAGTTACTAATATATGGTTGTATGATAGTATTTAATGAAAGATGACCATTTGAAATGTACAATATTATAGCTTTTTTATATTTAGATTCAGAGGACTAAACAGATAATATATCTTCCACCTCTGTGTGCATTGGCAACGTTGTAGTGCCCCAGCTTTGATATATTGTTAGATAATATTTTAGAAAATGATGAGTTTTAAAATAAATCAGGGCAGTTTATTAGTGGTTGAGAGCGAAGGGGGAGATATGGATATGGGGGTGGGTTATATACTATACTATGATTGTGTGGGGCGCTCACGCTAAGGCGGAAGTGCTTACTTGCTAAGATGGATATTGTTGGTTATGTTTCCGGGTGGGTTGGGTGGTTGGGGACGGGACGGGAGACAGGGCTGACGGTGAGCGCGGATGGGGTGACCATCCTG
The DNA here is from genome assembly GCA_936435175.1 of Glyphotaelius pellucidus. Lineage (NCBI taxonomy): Eukaryota > Metazoa > Arthropoda > Insecta > Trichoptera > Limnephilidae > Glyphotaelius > Glyphotaelius pellucidus. The sequence goes on along the minus strand of OW386552.1, from coordinate 21,936,412 downwards.
ACGGACCACACGGGGCGCAGCTCGGGGGAGGCCTTCGTTAGCTTCGCCGACCGCGCGGGGGCTGACTCTGCGCTGGAGAGGGATCGCCAGGAGATAGGACACAGGTTGGGGGAAACAGACACACCTTTATACAAACAACAATTAAACTACTCAAGTATCTAACACCATACACGTGCAAAGGGACATGGGACAAGGGACTTCGAGACTTCGAGGGAGCAAGCCAGCCACAGCCGGGCGGGGGGAGGTGGGTAGATACCAATGTTATTCACGTCTGTATTCACGTGTATCGTTTTATCTGGGTGTGCTTGTCTAGGTTAGGTACGGCTGAATTACATTGGGACGGGATGGGTGGGTTCAACTCATTCTTATATCCTCTGGGCGCCATTGGAGATCGAGCAAGAAGGTGGGGACGGGTAAATTCTATTATTTATCATATCCAATAAACCTACAGACAAATCTCCAGAGTGTGTAAGCATCACCTCAGGATGGGTCTCTGACCGCAGTTGGGTGAATGCCAGAACATTGTGCACTTTTGCCAAGTTCTGCCCATCAATTAATGAAATCTTTGTTCTTTCCTGAATGAATGCTATTGTTTTAAAATATCATGATCCAAATCAATACAATGTGAATATCTGTGGTCTTACATCAAAATCTGAGAAGTAAGTGCAAAAATAACTTTTCCTAGAAATTGTGCCTAAAAGTACATAAAAAATCGATTTGTTTCTTCGGTTTTATTTGTCAAGTGAACCATTTGTGTATAAGAATAAGTTTACACAATTTATTGTTTCAATTTAAAATAAAACAATAATTTTGTTAACACCGCATTTATTTTTTATATCGATTTACAAAGTTATTGTTTTATTTTAAATTATAATGTCACAATACGAAGGATCTGCAGAAGAAAATTATTCTTTTTTCATTATCAAGGGGGCACAATTATAACCATAATGGGACCATTCAAGTATTACGTAAGCACTACAGGGGGGGGGGGGTGTCTTTGCTTGTTTTTGATGACATGGGGGGTGGGGGAGTCTGATATGAGATTTTCTACAAAAATTTAGTTGATTTTGGTTTGAACACATACCAATGTTTACGTAAGCATGGGGGGGGGGTAAGAGCTTTGCTTACTTTTGCTGATGAGCGGGAGGGGGGCTAATAATTGCAAAAATTCTGCTTACGTAATATTTGAACAGCCCCTAAGACCTCATACCACAGAATTACCATTTTTTAACTTATAATAAATAATATGTAGGTATTTTATTATTGACCACAATAGTACAAGGAGTTATTATGAAGTAAGGAAATATAATAATCTCCATTATCTTCAAATATCATTCATAATTTTGATAATGCATAAATTTTATAGTGACAAAATTTGAAATTAGTTTTGCAAATAGTTAATTCGTTTGGAAGAATCATTTAAAAGATGATTAAATCAAGACTCAAACTAAATAAGAAACATTGGTAAAGATGTAGGATTGAAAATGCACTGTGTTGAAAATTGAAGGGTCTCGGTTGTTTAGGTACATCGAGGTGTTCCCGAGCTCTCCTCAGGAGGTGCGCACAGCCCTGGGCATGATGGGCGGTGGCGGGCCGGGCCGGGGAGGGCCCATGGGGCGGCCCGGACCCTACGACAGGTTCGGGGACCGCTTTGGAGACCGTTTTGGCGACCGTTATGGAGGGCGCTTCCAGGACAAGATGAGACCTCCCATGAGAGGGGGCTTTCGTGGAGGTGACTAACATTATTTTACTTTACTTTTCAATTATACCAATAACATCCCAAGTGTTCCATTCATTCCAATAACATCCACTTGGGATGTTATTGGAATGTTGTCATTGAGTACACACCTGCATTGTTTTCTTGCACGATGTGATCATTGTTTTTTTTTTTCACAACACAGCTTTCATGCATACTGTAACCTCTAAAGGTGGATTTAGACGAAACGAGCCTAGAGCTAGAACAAGAGCTTTTTTCCTGATCTTTAATGTAAATGGTAATTCGTTTTCACCATTTACACCAAAAGAATATCAACAAACAAGAATGACAACTAGAATTCTTGCAGATACTTCAGAGATGTTTTAATTTAATTATTGTATGCAAAAAATAAAGTAATTTGGATTGGTCTGCCCAAGGGAGTTATCGGCACTGAACGAGTTAAGATGTGACGTCATTCAATTGAGTCGACTCTTTGAGTTGTATGAAAATATTGCGCTAGTGCTGTGACTTCCACTCTTAACAAAAAGAGTCAGGAATCATTGCTAATCCGACAAACATGAAGAATACTTGCACTAATAATTAAGTGAAATGTTGTGTATTTTTTTAGGTGACAATGTCAGCAATGGCAATAATGGCGGTGGCGGGGTGTGGGCGCGGGGAGGCGGAGGTCCCTGGAAGGGGGCTGGCGGCGGGGGCATGCACAGTATACACATGCGCGGCCTGCCTTTCAAGGCCTCCCTACACGATGTGGCCTACGTAAGTATATACAATCTTCTTTATCAAGAGTCTCCTCGTAGACTAGCTAGATCATTCATTGTTCAGAATTGAAGCAAAAACAATCTTAACTACCATTAGTATCAGTGAGCTGTAGCCGTAACCATTGCAGACATAGTAGCCTGACTCTAGTGTACACAATGTTGTATACGCAGGCCTTGTTCTGAGCTTCGGCATGTCGGACGAGGTCTCTTAGTTGTGCAGCGTGCATTTTCATAGACACTCGAAAACGATGAACAGCCGCAACGGTGATGAAATCACAGAATGTATCGGGAAAGAAATGATTTACTTCTTATTTTAAGAAATCAACAATTAGTGGTCACTATAAAAATTTCATGGGAATGAACCTTTTGATTGGAATCTCCGAATGGAATTGAGAAGAATCATCGATAATTTATTTGAAAGCCGTCCAGAGAAGCTGCATACATCAAATAAAAAGGTCTCTTCTGAAGCAATATTTAATGATTCTGACCTTATTCTTCATTTAGTTTATTACCTTGGGATTAAGTGGCAACGATGTACATTATTGAAATGCTGATTATTATTAGCAATGTGGACTCAGCATGGCTAATACCAAGATTAGGTTCTAAAAAAAAAGAATCTATTCGAAATACAAAAGTATATTGCGAATAAAAAGACATCCTGATTCTAAGACTGTCTGGCAGGGCTTGGTTAGGTAAACAGGTTGATGGTGATACTGTGATATGTTGTGTAGTAGTGTGGCTGAAGAGTAGCTTGTCAAAAAACTCCTTGTTTTGGAGGAAGATGGCAGAGCTGCAGATCATTGGCTACCAGCCAAGAGGGCCTTCCAGAATCAGGAGAGCCAAAATTTCCAGTCAGCCCTTAATATGGCGAGAATCACTTCCAAGATCCATTATCACAATCATAGCGATTTTTTGTTGATTCGTCATATTTCAGTCCAGAGGATCGCCCAATGCTCTGGGTTGCCGCACAAAGAATCGAAAATGAGCTTCCTTTTCAATTCTGCTCATTTGAATGCTGCTTGCAGGATTGACAACAGTTCAACTCCAAAATATTCCAGGGCTGGCAATCTGACCAATGCCCAATTGTCAATGAGCAAGTACTGGAGGTGCCACACACAATGCTTTTATGTAACAAGTTCCTTTGCGCATAAGGGTTAGAATCACTTTTAAAAATTCTTTGATTTTAGTATGTAGGTGTTCTGTGACTGGAACACCGGTATTATCACTAATGCATAAATACAACATGGAAAACAGAGGTGGAAGAATTTTTGCTAATGAAAATTTGTAAATCTGAATGGAAAATAAATAAGTAAATGGATGATGATGTTTCAGTTCTTCAAGCCCATCCGTCCGCTGAACATCAATATCTTATTTGATAATGACAGACCCTCCGGCAAGGCTGATGTAGAATTCGAATGTCACGAGGATGCTGTCAGAGTAAGTTTTTAAATATTTTACAAAATTTCTTTTAAGTTTTTACACAATCTTGTAATAAATAGTTATCGAGGAGTAAGGCTCTTGACTCGCAATCCGAAGGTCGCGGGATTGAATCCTGGCGCGGTAAATAAATTTTATTTAATTTGTGTTATTTCGCAATTAATTCATTTAAAATATTATTTAGTATATTTGCGGCACGTTCCAGAATGGAAGTTACTCTCAGTATTGCCCTGGTGGAAGACCACCTGATTAGTACTTAACTTCATTTATTTTCTAATGTACGAACCTTCCCATGATTCGTGGTTCGACTCACAAGTATATAGTGCCATTTTAAAGCCTTTTTTTGTTATCTTTATTTTCAATTTTTGACTCTTTCAATGTTACGAACATTTAACGCCTCCAGTTTTGTTATGGACTCATATTTTTTTAATTTATGTGGAGCTATCCTCTTGAAAAATTTCTCCCTTTCGCTTCTGTTTTGAAACATTGTGGACACAGTTTTGTGTAATCTTGTAAAGATCCCAACTTGCTGTCCGATTATAATGAACATGTATTAGGCTTTATCCAGTTTAATTTTGGCTCGACATTGCTCGCATATGGATGACAATCTAATAATAAATTAATCTGCCAGGCGATGCGCAAGGACCGTAACACCATGGACAACCGCTACATCGAGCTATTCCTCAACTCGTCCCCGGCCGGCGGGGGAGGAGGCGGCGGCGGGCGGCCCTACCCGGGTAACTTCGGGGGAAACAACTTCTCAAACAACAACAGCTTCGGCAACAGCAACTTCGGCAACGGCAACTTCGGCAGGAACAACAACTACCGCTAAACACTCCCTTCTCTCTTTCCTCATGTCTTCCTAACTACACTGACACTTCTAGTTAATACACAACAACCGAGGTCTGCCCCTCCGTTGGCTCAAACTTTATGTTTTCATACATTGCAAGTTTTTACACATTTTAGAGCACATAATACCATTATGTACTGACAGTTGACCAGACAAAAGTGTTTTAAAATTAAAAACTGTGTTTAGACAAATTCTATGATGGATCTAGGGACTTACAATTAATTTAAGTTGTCCGCAGAAAATTATATGAATGAGATTCTGTGGTATTAGCTTTATATATATATCTTAGAGAAGGGAGACAACATCCGATCGCAACAGGAGAAAATAATAACATCAATTTGTATCTTGTCATTTACATGCTCGCAGCATTTGAGCCTATTTCTAAACCTGTACCGTACAAAGTAAACAAATGGGATTTTTACGCATTATCTGGAATCATTTGAAACATTCATGTGCAACTCTCTTGATTTTAAAGGGTATATGTATAAAATACCTAAACCATTGAGCCTTAACTATTTTTTAATCTTCTCAGGATAAAACACTTACTGAATGAAGTGTTAGATCATTTGTATCATAATATGCAGGTTTCGTTATTCATGGACAAATTATTTTCATAAATATCTCTTAATTTGTGTGGGATCTGCTTTTCTGAAAAGTGATCTCTTTAACCGGTCCCTTGCCGATTACGCGCCAGATGCGAGCCAATTTAAACTTTAAAAAATATTTTTTGAAATGCAATTTTAAACCTTAATTATAAAGAAAACGTATGAAGGATAAGGTCAGAATCGCTTGGGGCATTCTCGTTCATAAGATATAAGATACTGTGTACCCATCTAGCACAGCGGAATAATTTTTGTGGAATTGTTTATGATCTCCGGCCAAGAATTTTCCCGCCTTTGAACTGTCGGATTGGCTTGCGTAACTCTCGCGCCGTTGTCGTGAAAAAGATCGTAAAACGTATAAATTCATCGAATAAACGCAAGTAATGTTGTTTTTAGACATATTTTGTTGTTCAAGGAATGTGTTTTGGTAAATATTACATAAAATAAACCCACAAAATATTACATAAAAGTCAAAACATCGCGAAATTTACCCGTTTGCTCAATGGCACGTCACGAGTTAACCTTTTTACGGCGATGCCGTTAAAGAATTTGCAACACCCGTGGACGGGCAGATTTTTCGCGATTTATAAATCTCATTTTAATCGAATATAAATGTCACTTAAAAATATTTAAAGACGTATTGCGTCGTAAATAGATGACGCTCGTCTCTTAGGCATGCAATCGGTTAACATTTCGTTATCTAAACAATTATAATAACATAATTGCGTCATGTATAGATGATGCCCATCTTTTAGGCACTCGATCGGTTGGCATGTATACATGACACTCGTCTCAAATAGGTTAACCATCAGGGTCCATCCATCACAGAATTTACTCTGAATAATGAAATTGCTTCAGATTCAAATCACTTGATTATAATATAAGTTTTATCTTTTATCGAGGACTTGAGTTGATTTAGTTGAGTACAGTAGCCGTCTGCTGACGCTGCTCATCACAAGGATCGAATCACCAAAGTGTATTGGCTAATTAACACATTCTAGAACCAACAATAGAAGGAAATACTTATCTCCTGCAAGCCAATACAATGCTACTGAAATACTGGGCCAGTTCAGAAGCAGTGCGTGACGTGTGCCAACTGTAGATAGATTGATTGAAGTGGGAACATTGTGTGTTATTAAATTTATGTTAGAATGTGTCATTACTGTCCATTCCATTTGAAATGTTTTATCTCTGGTTGTGCCTGTATTTTTCAATTAGAATTATGTTGAAAATTGGATGTTAGTGAAATAAGACAATTTATTATTTCTTTTCTTGCCGTCAAAATATTGAACTTGTAAAAGCTACCACACACTAGCTACATACATATATCTAAGTTTTAAACTGAGGAAAAGAAACTTTGAAATTCAGCTGAACCCGCAAACCTCTGATAATATTCTCATGTGAACTTTCAATAAATCATGAACTAATGTAACATTAATTCTTAAATAAATTTAGACATGTCATGTGTGTGTTTTTTTTATTTTTATTTATTTCTTCACCACTGCCTAAACATCTTCACACAATGGACACCATTAGTCTGCGGTGTTTTCGAAAAGGAAGACGAGTCAATAAAATTACAATATGGAGTTAAGTACGCCGGAGCCGGAAGAAGCCTATTTTTTTTTCTACGTGGAAAAGAGAGGTGAGTCCGTTAGTTTCGGTTAGTTACAGAGAAAAACAGCAAATTTAGGCACATTTAGCGGTATGTCATTTTACCTGTGGTTAATATATTTTATATTTCTCGGAAATTTTTTGACATACAAAGGTTATCTTGCGCTCAAATTATTACAAATTTAATGAATATTTGTGAGCACCCCATAGTTTTAAGAGATAGTTCAGAAGTTTCGATATTTTATTTAAATCGCCGTTTTTCTTAAAAGTTGTGCTTCGGCAATTATTATAACTACAGCTGGATTAATGCTTAAACTGTAGAAAATTTACTCTACTTTAAAAGAGGATTGAACATTTTTTTGAGAGAAGTTTAGTTTTTGAAATATACGGCAAAAACAAGTGCCTAAACTTTGCTGTTTTTACCTGATAACGCTGGGCCCCGAGGATTTTCTGAGGTAGAACTTGGTTTTTACAATGCTATGGCAATCCAATTGAGATTTTGCAACGAATTTTGTTATATTGACTGGTAAGTCATATTACTAAAAAATAAAACTGCTTATATATTCCACCATGTACGCAAGGTAATGGTTTATTTATGGTAATGGTGTATGCGTTTAACCCGTGCAACGCCGGGTATTAATGGTGGTATATTATTGTTTATAATTACCGCAAATTAATCAAAACATTTAATAAAAAAATATAGTCAACTCTGAACCATAAAGGTGTAAGAAATGTTAATGGATATTCAAATATCAATAACTTTAATTTTTTCTCATAAGATTTCTTCCAGAAATGTTTTTGATGTTGTAACTTGTATTTTTTAATGAAACTTTTCTCCCGGAGTGTTTTTTTTGTTTGTTTCCTCTGCTAAAAAGCGGAATCTTACTGAACAGATCGGCCAGGTCAGACGTCCTCTCGCTGCTGTATTGCGGCAGATGACGAATTTTGTCTCAAGGCGCTCGTGGAAAGTCAAATACAAAATGCACAAACGCTAATCGTAAATTCATAAAGTTTTTAGGTCATAATTAATTATAAGCAAAATTTGTGTGTAAGAAATTCCGAAATATATCAATTTGTAAGTAAGGGTCTTCCAGACAGGTGTTCAGATGCCAATCATCCTCCCAGGATGATTTCCAGTCAGTTTCAAAGATGGTGAGAGTCACTTCCAAGATGTATGATCACAATCAGTGATTTTTAGTCGATTCGTCATATTTCAGTCCAGAGGATCGCCCAATGCTCTGGGCTGCTGCGTAAAGAATGAAGGAGCTTCTTTTTCAATTCTGCTCATTTGAATGTCGCCTGCAGGATTGACTACAGTTCAACTCCAAAATATTCCAGGCCTGGCCACCTGACCAATGCCCAACTGTCGATGCGCAAGTACTGGAGGTGCCACCGAGACCATAAATATAGTGTATATAAAAGGGTGCACACACCTTGTTACAAATGCTTTTATGTAACACTCATAAATATTTGAAGAAAGTTGAATAGAATATTATATATTTCTTGCGTAAGAACCAAGGGCATCACTTATTTCTCAGCCTTTTTTGTGTTTTACATCTCTTATTTCTCAGCCTTTTTTGTCATTTAAAATACCTAACCATATGTTTTTAATGAAAAAAAATTACTTCTTCAAATAACTGATCCCTAAATATTAGTTGACCCTTTTTTTCAAAGATGTGCTATTTTTATTTAATAAACCAAATGATTTATTCTCCTGAAAACCTGTGTAAAATGGGACATTATGCTATTGGGTCGACTGTATGAACATATTTACACTTTGGGAGACGGGAATGGGTACCGCCGCCCTGGGAACTTTCATTGGATAACCAACACCTCTGCCTTAGATCACTCCAAGTGGTTCGCTACATTTGGTGATTTAGCAGGGGTGCCAGGGTTCATGGGGCAAGGTTTATCTAGGTCTTGGAGGCGGATGACCAAGACACACTTAACCCCAGATTCCTACCCACCCCTTAAACCGTTTTCCATCCCAGAATTCTCCTCTCCTCCTTTTCCTTAAAAAAAATCCTCCATACAGCATCCCCAAAGATAACACAGGCCCCGAGGGAAATTATTTTCGTTTGTTTAGTCTTCAGGTGAGCACATAAGACTGTCAAAAGGCTTGCGGCTCATTCCATTGACTTGGTCATCCCAAACCGAGGCATTTTTCAATAAAAACGAAAATTTTAATTCACAAGCTTTATTCTCTTTTTATGTTAGTCCTTAGATTAAATAATATAGATTTTGCACATACACATACATCTTGGTTATATATACATAGTTTTACTTTTATCACACGGCATTACTGTCCTTACAACCTTCCTCTAACTTAAATTAAATGTTTTAAAGGTAATAAATTGATTAAATATTAAAAACAACACTTTTAATATTCAATAAACATAAGCAGTTCCTTTAGAGCAATTATTATTAATGTAATAAATCTTCAAACCCCATTCATAAACTTTATAACCTAAAAGATCTCATTTGTCTCACCAACTTGTATTAAAAAAATAGCAGCAGCATTCAACAAACTAACATTACTTACAACAAAAGCGGCTATTCAAGAGTTTAGTTTAGTTGGGATCATCATCCACATCCGCCCTGTTGATGGCACAGTACAATAATTTAGTATTAGAGTAATCAATTTTATCTCTACATATATATTATATTATTATGTACATAGTGCAGAGTTAATTTTCTGCAATAGAAGTTGAGGGCAAGTTAAATTTGAAAAAGACAGCATCCATTGCTTGAATTTCATCTTGAAATATTCTGGGGTGATGGGAGCGGGAGATTCCGTAGTCAGGCTCGGTGGAGGGTGAGAGGGGGAAGGGGTGGTGACGGGGGGCATGTGGTCTCAAGGGGGTGGAGCAAGGGGGTGCTCGGGACAGAAAAGAGGAGTCAAGGAAGGAGCGCGACAGGACGGAAGAGTTGAGGGGGGCGGTGCCCACGTGAGAGGTGCGCTTGCGGCTATCCATGCGCCGCTTGCGCTCCAGGGAACATCTGATCTTGGAAAGGATCTTGTAAGGTTCTCCATTTCGTAGAATCAAACACATTTCCTGAAATAAATATAACATTTAATTTCTTACTTCAACTTAAGACAGTCAGAGCCTTTGCTCATGGAGAAACTGAAAAAAAAACAGTTGTCGACGCAATCGCAATCCTTGACAAAATCGATAATTTTGACATGTCAAAACTTGACAGTTCGTGAGCTGCTACCATGGCAACCTGTCAACAATGCAACTGAAAAACCAGCACTGGTGGTTGCCGCAAATGGTTTTTTTTTTAAAGATTATACTATATTTATACAGCGTTTGCTCAGGCTTTAGATCATGTCTCTAATTTTAGATCCGAGTATTTTTAACTCATTCAGATCTAAAAATAGTGTAACTAAACTCACCATTAGTGATTCTTCCTTTCTACCTACTATTAAATTCAAATTTATGTTAAATTAAATAAAAGCAAATCATTTTGTAAAACACCATTTAATCAAATTTATGTCATTAAGTAGGTACCTTAACAACAGTGCTTCTTCGATTTTAATTTTTTATTTTAAGAACAAAGAAATGTTTTTTTAAAATGTGATTTACAGTGTTCTATGTAATCAGTGTCATTGCGCTTTAAAAAATATTTGATAGTTAAATGGTGTTGCCAGCCTATAAATTTTGTAGTTCAATTTTTAATATTTTCTACTCTTAATTGACAGATTACTGTATGTATTTTAAATAATAAAAAACAAATGTCCAAGCTCCAATCGTAATTATCACAATTAAAGTCTACAGTGTTTTGTTTATCCCGGAGTTACAAATGAGAGAGCCATCAGATTTCAGAAGTTATAACAATTTTGAATGGTGGTCCTTCAGCAGGACGATACTGACTTTGAGTTAAATGTAATGTTACCTTTCTGATATCCTCGTACTTGCCAAACATCCAGAGAAGAGTGCAGAACAGGCGGCAGAGCTGGCTATCCTTGTCACACCAGCGAAGCATCAGAGTGAGCATGGTGTGCAAGTGTTCCACCTGAAATAGACAATATTGTAGGAGAACAGGCCGTCATTCATCGCAACACTTTTAATATAATAATGATTGTGGTGTACCTTGTATACGTAATGCGCCGTGGGGCTGAACTTGGTCAGGTTGAGCAGTATGGCTACGCCCAGCTGCAAGGTCTCTAGAGTAGACACAGAGCGGTTGGTAGAGCCCATGTACGCCACCAGACGAGTGACCAGTGGCAAGGCTGTCTCCCGGGATCCGTACATCATGGGATATACGTTAGTCACATAGTCTGCAACAAGACAAACAACTAAGCATAAAACATACCATATTAAAAACAAATACATCACAATATGCCACAAGAATGATCACAGACTCAGCAGAATTTAGAGTTAAACTTAAAACTCACCTTTTCAGACAGATGTATCCATAAAGTCGAAAACATTTCACCTCCATCTTCACAGCCCGTGAAATTGTAAATAACCAATTGGGTAAAAATGTAAGTAAAAAAGAGTTTTAAGGTCATTTTATAAAAATTCTCCAGTCCTAAATTCTCCAGTCTTTCAATATAGATATCTATTTTTGCCGCTAATCTTCTCATAAATATAATATTAACAGTAATATGGGGGGTAACGAATGTAAAATCATGCAATGTCTAGTGTTTTAAATATGGTGTCCTCAGCGTGCAACATTGTATGTTCTCCAAGCATTAACTTTCTAATAAAAGTGTGTTTACGGGAAGTGACCAGCCAGGTAAGTATGTTTTCTATATCTGTTTGTAAATAATAAAACTATTTAGAGTCTAAGAAATCATAACAAATTGTAGTGTCCTTGAGGTGAAACGAGGAAAAAGCTATTAAAATTAGACCACCAAGACAAGAATCGACGTTGTCGTCTCTTGGATCGTGTCATCTATCACATATTTATGTAAATATGCTCTGGATGAGGATGGCAACATAATAAGAGTTTTAATGGTAGGTAAAACTCCATCATTATTATTATCACAAGGATGAGCGCCGAGTGCCAAGTTAGTGATATATAGTTAGTTGGCGACCTAGCGTCTTGAAGGCCCGGATGACGGAGGCGACGTCCTGGAAGTGGCAGAGCACGTCCATGGCATCCTCACTCCGCTGCGCCAGGGTCTGCTGGTCTGACTGTAGCGCACCTTCTCGCCAGCGACGTCGCAGGGCCGCCACCGCGCAGTGCTCGGCCGCCTGCCGCCGCACCCGATGTCCTCGCCAGTGTTTCTGAACAGATACAAGCGTTAAATTTTTATTTCATTGTCAAATCGTGTGTGTGCTGTTGTGATTGATTGATTTTTTTTATAAATATGAATAAAAAAATAAATAGGAATAAAATAAGAACACAAATCAACTGCTTTTAGCAGAATGCCATTGCTCATTATTACATAAGCCCTCACGCACACAAGCAACTTTAGTTGACAGCCGCCGTGGGCGAGGGGTAGGGCTCTGACTCCCAATCCGAAGGACGCAGGATCGAATCTCGGCATGGGCAAATAAATTTTATTGGATTAGTTTGTGTTATTTCACAATTAATTTATTTAAAAATAATATATAGTATATTTGTGGCACGTTCCAGAGTGGAATATACTCTCAGTATCACCCTGGTGTAAGACCACCATTCAGCATTGAAACGTTGCTTGAAATGGCTTTAGCCGTGTTTGGTGACCAGACCTGAACAGCCAGGTACTTCCCCACCTTCTTCTTCCCCATCCCCTTCCCTTCCCCACTTTTCAGCCCCACAAAAACATTTATTTTTAATTTAAAACTTGTTAAACAATTACCTGTATGACGGTGGCTGCCTTGCGGTTGATCAGCTGTTGCTTCCTCTCCTCACGCTGCTCCGCCAGGTGGCTGATAGACCTGCGAACCAACCACCCGCGTGCCGCCGCCTGCATCCTCACCACACAACATCTCACATGGCTGTAACGGTCTCGCTCTTGCCTCATGGCGATAGTGGCCCTTCTGCGCCTCTGGCAACTAACAACCGCTTCTTTCATCTTGCTATATCTGCACCGCTCAATATATCCTCGCCAGTAACATTGTATAATTCTGGCACCTTCGTTTTTGACAGTCAATTCTCGTCTCTCGGCTTCTAATCTCACTTTTGTTCTGAAACAAGTCTGAATAAAGAGGACAGAACGGCAGATTGAGAGATATCTCTTCTGTGCAATCCTTCGTCTTATAAATGACTGAATCCTGATAATGCCGACTCTCGTCTTCAAGTATTGCCTTTTGATTTCTCTTGCAAGGATATAGCTTCTGAAACGCTTCTGGATTAAGATTGTACAACTCTTCAGATGATTGAATTCTCGGCGAGCCGCAAACATTCTGTAGAATGCTTGTATTTTAATTGCGGCAGTTCTTTGAATTAGATAATTTTTCTGGCACAGTTTCATTTTGAAAAGACTTTGAATCATAATAACATGTTTTCTCAATTGTGTGTAGTAATGTTGCTGGGTTTTCATAATCGTGTATGACCTGTAGAATCTCTGAATTATTTCAGCGCTGGATTTCTGCTTACGATATTCCTTCAAACATTTCACCATGGCCAATTTGGCTCTGTACTTCCTTTGGATGAATTGAACAGTCATCTTAGTATTCAAATACTCAGTTCTTGTTATTTTTGTCAATATGAAACTTCTGTACATCCTCTGTATTGAAATTGTAGACCTGATCATTCTTAGGTATAATTCTCTCTGTGACTTCATAAGGTAATATGCTCTCAACCGTTTTTGAATGGTTATGACTGCTTGCCGTTTATCACTGTACTCATTCACACATTGTTTCATGGAGATCCGGGCACGATATCTTGACTGAATAATAGTGCAAGCCTTTCTCAATTCCAAATATGAATGACGACACGATTTGGCAAGAACTAATTCTCGATACCTCTGTTGTACTAAAACTGTAGAGGCTCGTAGTGTTTCATAATACGAACGAGCTAGCCTCATGGACACAACAGACCTGTACCATTGTTGAATTCTGATTACTGCAATACGTTGTGAAATATATTCATTTTGGCAATGTTGCATGGAGATCTTGGCACGATATCTTGTCTGAATAACAGTGCAAGCCTTTCTCAATTCCAAATATGAATGACGGCATGATCTGGCACAAACCAATGCTCGATACCTCTGTTGCACTAAAACTGTAGAGGCTCGTAGTGTTTCATAATATGAACGAGCTAGCCTCATGGAGATAATAGACCTGTACCACTGCTGAATTCTTATTATGGCAATACGTTGTGAAACATAATCTTTTTGGCAATGTTGCATGGAGATCTTGGCACGATATCTTGTCTGAATAACCGTGCAAGCCTTTCTCAATTCCAAATATGAATAACGGCACGATCTGGCACAAACTAATTCTCGATACCTTTGTTGTAATAAAATTGTTGAGGCTCGTAGTGTTTCATAAGACAAACGAGCTAGCCTCATGGATACAATAGACCTGTACCATTTTTGAATTCTGATTACTGCAATACGTTGTGAAATATAGTCTTTTTGGCATTGTTGCATGGAGATCTTGGCACGATATCTTGTCTGAATAATAGTGCAAGCCCTTCTCAATTCCAAATATGAATGACGGCATGATCTGGCACAAACTAATTCTCGATACCTCTGTTGTAATAAAATTGTTGAGGCTCGTAGTGTTTCATAAGACAAACGAGCTAGCTTCATGGACACAATAGACCTGTACCATTGTTGAATTCTGATTACTGCAATACGTTGTGAAATATAGTCTTTTTGACATTGTTGCATGGAGATCTTGGCACGATATCTTGTCTGAATAACTGTGCAAGACTTTCTCAATTCCAAATATGAAAGACGGCATGATCTGGCACAAACTAATGCTCGATACCTCTGTTGTAATAAAACTGTAGAGGCTCGCAATGTTTCATAATACGAACGAGCTAGCCTCATGGAGACAATAGACCTGTACCACCGCTGAATTCTGATTATGGCAATTCGTTTTGAATTATACTCTTTTCGGTAACGTTGCATCAAAATATTGGCACGATGTCTTGCCTGAATAAGAGTGCAAGCCTTTCTCAATTCCAAATATGAATGACGGCATGATCTGGTCAGAAGTATCTGTCTATACCTTTGCTGTATTTTAATAGTGGAGGTGCGAAGTGTGACATAGTCAGAACGAGTGGAACTCATGGAAAGGATAGACCTATACCACTGCTGAATTCTGATTGTCGAAGAACGTTGAGTATTATATTCTTTTTGACAATATTCCATATCTTTATTGGCTTTGTAATATCTTTGAATGACTAAGATTGCATTGCATTTCCTTACATATTCAGCTTTTATTTTCCTCATTATTAAAAGAGCTCTATATCTTTGTTGGAAGACAATAGCTGCCTGGCGCAGAAGATTATAGCTTGTTTTCTCTCTTGTCATCTGTGTGTTTGCTCTATAGTATCTTTGGATAACTAATATTGCTTTATTTTTCCTTAAATATTCTGTTCTGACTATCCTCATGACGACGAGTGCTCGGTATCTCTGTTGGAAAACAATTGCTGCTCGACGAGTTCTATCGAAGTTTTTCCTTTGTTCAATCATTTCCTTATTTGCTCTAAAGCGCCTCTGAATGTTAACACTTGCAGATTTTAACTGCAAAAATTTCTGTTTTTCTTTTTTAGTACAAAGATGTCCCTTGTAATATTTCTGAATTGTTACAATAGCATTAATTTGCATCAAATATGCTTTCCGAGCCGCCTTCATTTGAAGATACGCCCTGAAGCGACTTTGTATAATATCAGTAGCACTTTTCAAAGCCAAGAATTCTCCACGACATTCTTTAGACAACATGTTACTCCTGTATCTCCGCTGCATCTTCAAGGCACTGAACTTGAGGGATACATATTCTAGTCTTATTTGTCTTGTGCAGATCACAGATCTGTACCAATGCTGTATTCTTGTGGCCATTTCTCTTTTAGCACCGAACTCCTTCTGGCATCTGATGGTTTCCAATCTACCTCGGAACATTCTTTGAATACACACAATGGCATTGTATTTCTTCAAATATTCAGACCTGTAAGCCCTCGTGAGCATGAGCGACCTGAATCTTGTCTGAATTACAAGCGCGGCCTTTAGAAGTTTGCAGTAGTCTTGTTTGGCTTGTAGCATACTCAGTCTGGCCCTGTAGTGAGACTGGAGCACGCGGCAGGCTTGCTTCTGTTGTAAATACTTGCACCTCTCTGCCTTCATGGAGTAGTGAGCTCTGTAGTGTTGTTGAATGATGGTACAAGCTAGCCGAGTAACCTGATACCTGTCCCGCTCCCTCTTCATTTCCAGATAAGCTCTGATGTAAGTTTGAATAACAAGGGCGCTTTGTTTTTGTCGCAAGAACTTCACTCTCGCTTCTCTCATGGCTAATAATGCTCTAAACTTTTGCTGCACAAGAACAACGGCAGCTCTGAGATGCAAATAATTGTTGCGTACTTGTTTTGCGAGAATCCAATTGCGATAAGATTGTTGAATTGTTACAACAGCATTCTTAGTGTCTGAATATTGCTTCTGGCAAGTATGCATCAGCAAGTTGGCGCGGAATCTTCGTTGAATAATCAGCGTGCTCGATTTTAGTTCTAAGAATTGTTTCCGAATAGACCTTCTCACCACAACAGCCCTGTAGAATTTCTGAATTTTAACAGTACTTTCTTTCAAAGTAATGTACACACGCCTCGTTTCTTTCATAGACTTGTACGCCCTGAATGCGGTTTGCAGTCGAGTAGCAGATTCACGTAATTGCAAGAATTTTCTGCGATCATCATTTGCAGCTCTCAATTGCTGGAGTAACTTCATTTTACGATATCGGCGTTGTATTACCACAGCAGCTGAGCACTTTCTGTTTTCAAAAAGTATCTTTCTGGCATTTCTAGTTGCGATTGTTCTTCGGAACCAATTCTGAATAATAACTGAGGACTTTTTACAATTTTTGTAATAATTTCTGCAAGTCCACATTCTCCAATACTTTTGTAGCACAATAGAAGCGTGGGTTTTTTGCCGCAGCGTAACTAAATACTGTTTGCGAGTAACAATAGCTTTCCACCAACTTTGTATTTTAGTGGCTGCGTTAAAGAGTCGGAGCTTTTTCTTGTGTTCAATCCGCTTGTTAATCCAAACTGCAATATACTTCTTGCGCCACCATTTTTGGATGACGAGGGCGGAGGTGCAGAAGAGAGGTGCACGGAACTGGTTGATAAGTTGCCAAAGCAAGGACAAGGTCTTCTCCCGGTGTCCGTCTACTATGTCTTTAGGAGTGATGTCCCCCACGATCTGAAAGCCGGTTGCCTCTAGCGCCGAGAGAGCGAGCTTCACATTGTGGAGCTTTTGCAGCAGAGAAATGGGCGGAGTCCTCAAGCCCTCTGTGAGCTTTTCCTTCATCAAGATGATTTCCATCAATCGAGTCAGTCTAACTCCATCTTTCAGATCTACAGCCAAATTGTGGACTGCATATTTAAATTCGTGAAGATAAGTTTGCTTGTGGGATACTAAATATCCTGTTGGCCTTAAATGTTTATTTATATCTCCGACTCCTGACAAAACTTCTTTAGTAAACTGGATAAGTATTTGTCGGCTCTCCTTGAATGGAGCGTTTCTACAGAACAGGCAGGGATCGTGCGGGATCATCTTATTTAATTTGGCTTGGTCCAAAAAATATACCAAAAACAGGAATTTCTTCAGTGTAAACTTCTTCACATTCTCAGTGTACTGCTGAGAGTGAACATTGGGTAAGGAGTTTTTGGTGCTGGTGGTAGAATACGGGTCCCGAAAGAGGCGCTCAATTATAAATGCAGATAACCCCATGAAGTCGTTGTTGGAAGAAAGGGGTATTTTAGCTCCGTACAGAGTTTCCAGTCCGATTCGTAACCAGAGAGGGTTATAGCACATTAGTAGATTTAGGATAATCTTTTGCAATCCTATATCCAGATGGATATTTTTATCCGTCCTAATAGAGAGAAACTTCTTTTCAACCTGATTTGCAACTTTGAGAAAAACCTGGCTCATGTCGGCGCTATCGATGAAGATCTTGGCAGATTTCCTCAGGCTCTCCAGTCTGTGGGACGTGTGATACTTGGCAGATACCTGTTCCTTGGTGGGGGCGGGTGCCGCTTTGTTGCGGCTCTCTATCCAGGCCTTGCCAATATCAATCTTTGTGCTGTCCAGGTTTGTCTCCAGGTCTGCCGGCGGAGTCAACAAGTAATTCAGCCACATTTTAAATTCCTCTTCCAACTCATTGTAAGCTCTTTCATCGTAGAGAAACGTAGCCGCCAAGAAAGGATCCACAGTTGTAGCGATACTCTTAATACTGACATAATTGTATGTCTCATCCGACACTTCAGTCGTTTGGCCTAAAGTGGTACTTCTCTCCACTGTTTCTTCCTTAGTAAAATTCCTCACCACACTGGCGGTACATCTGATTTCTCCCTTCATCAGAGTCTTCATCCACCTGCCGTTGTCGTGGGGAATGGGCTTATGGGTACTCGCGCACTTCGTCGGTTTACTAACCTCAAAAGTTTTATCGACTATAAATGTCTCACATTGCTGGTGCCCGCGAATGTCGGCCGCACTGACTTCTGAAAAGAAAGTGCATTCTTCCGGGATGGGAGCGAGGGGGGAGGGGCTGGACGGTTTAGGGGGGGTTTTCTGCCACAAGTTAGCCTCCAAGATATCTCTTACCCCGGATATATTATTCTTCTCCTTAATGGCATTTCTCATCTCAACCCTCTCGTTGAAACTCTTCAAGTTTTCGTTGAAAGGTAGTTGACGGGGGGCGACCCGAATAAAAGCGAGGAGTTGTGGTTCGGGATAGGTGACTGGGGGAGAGCCGGCTACGGAATATGGAGAGCTTTGGTTGTTGGGTACTGTGGGCACAATGGGAGAGTCGCCTTTAACAAATGTATCAGAACTCAATTTCCCAAAGGTAATGTTCATGCCGTCGCCGGGAGAGTAGCCCACAAACAGATCCTTGCAGACCCGACTGTTGCCTCGGCAAGAGGAGTGGTCAAAATCTTTTGTCTCAGTGGAACATCTGTTGGGGTTGAAGTTTTGCAAAGAGTCGTTGATGTCGCTCAAGTTTTTATTGGGTGTAAAATGAGAGTAATCGAGTGCGTTGGGTGTGAGCGCATTCACATTGCAGTAATGCGCGGACACCGGGAGACCTTCCTCCACTCCGCTAATAAGTATATCAGGTTTAGTTGAGTATGTGGCATCTTTAGGATCATCCATTTTAGAAAAGTTACTCATGTCACAAAGATCAATAATTGGATGAGTCAAGTTGGCGGACACGGTATTTGGATGAGCAACCTGTTGCTGATGGTACTGCAGGTGTCTCATGTCATACTGGGTATACGTGTGCGTGTCAATTGTCTCTTTCATTGTATGATTGTTTCTGATTACCAAATCATCTGTCTTCTCTTTGTCAGGGCTGTCAAAGATCTCCAAGGTTACCACTTTTGGGCTCTTTACATTTCTACCACCTGTGGGGCGGTTGAAAACTGGTGTAAAAGCTAGATTGTCAATCAAAGAATCTATGTTATTGCCAAAAGAATTTTTGCGGTTATTTTCTTTATTGGCTTTTGATACATACCCTGGAGTCAAATGACACATATTTTCTTTGTCAATAATGATTGGTGCTTCTTTTGAATAATATTGGCGAGACACTCTGGAGGGTGTGAATTCCATATTTTCAATAGCGTTGAATATGGAATTGGGGGAAAAGCTCTCACAGTTTCCTTTCCTGTCCATTTTGAAAGTTTGAGGGTTGAGAGTGTAGGAACACTCATTTTCTTTGTCGTAATCCTGTACTAGATAAGTTTCCCTTCCTTTGAAATGGTCTGTTTTGGAAGTCCAGGGATCAGGGAGCTTATTATTAATGTAAGGAGGCATCACATTTTTAGCCGGAGACCCTTTATATTTCATGGAGCTATCTTGTACGCACAAATTGTCTACATTTAGAAAACTTCTCAAGCTATTTGTTTCACCAACTCGAGGAGTGTACATTTTGGTTTTGGGCGAATGGCGCTTAAAACTTGAAGCCTTGGGACTCTTCTTGGAAGTGACAGAAGTAAAAACACTTGTCTTGGAAGTGAAGACACTCGTCTTAGAAGTAAAGGTTGTGGTAGTCTTGATGTTGGAAGCTAACGGAAGCTTTCTCTTTGCTTTGGCTTGATTGAGCTTTTTACTTACCTAAAAATAAAAAAATAACATTTAAATATAATATTATGGGGCAAGTTAGGATTCAGATGAACAGATCGGGCAGGCGGGAATGTCGGCACTGGGAAATAATGAATTAAGTTAGAGAAACTACTTACAAAAGTTTTGCAAATAATGACAATATCGTAGCGCCCCCGCTTCTGGTCTGTGATCTGAATGCTGAACCTTTGAGCTGCGGCAGTCTGAGGGCACCAAGTCAAGTGCAGCAGGGCTACCGAATCGGGCTCTACGCATATTTCCTCCCACGACAGCTCTAGGCCTAACTCAGCCGGTGGTGTCTTGGCAAAACTCAGCTGAAACAAATAAATACTCCTTTCATTGTTTTTTATTTTATTTTATTTTATCCCTTTATACCTAAACTGTAATCATCTTTTATGTACATCCTTGTAATTTATTTTTCTGTCAATATGCATAGCATTACTTTCAATCCTAGGATTTAATCCTCAATTTCTGGATTGACAGTATAAAACAAAGTGCATGATATTTGTATGTTGTAATATATTAACAAGAAGAAAAATCACTACTATTAAAACAATTTATTTGCATCTCAGAGCTGCTGTTGTTCTTGTGCAGCAAAAGTTTAGAGCATTATTAGCCATGAGAAAAGCGAGAGTAAAGTTCTTGCGATGAAAACAAAGCGCCATTGTTCTTCAAACTTACGTCAGAGCTTATCTAATAATTACAGAACTTTAATTTTAACTTGAAATTTGTTGAATTGTTTAAATTCTGTTAAACGAACCCGTCCTGAGTCATTATGAGTCTCCCTGTATTTTCCTTCTTAAAAATAAGTTATTTCACTCTCCTGTCAACAAAAAAATTTTCACGTGGAGGTGAAGGTACCTGCCCAGTGATGATATTTCATATAATATAATATCACTTGTAACTTTTTTAACCTCTATAGGACAAGTAAAATTTATTAAATATCTCAGAAAATTATATTTGAAATAAAAGACAACTTTTACAGTATCAACATTTTTACTTTGGAATTTTCATCGGCGGTAATGAAATACATTAAAAACTCCTAAAACCTAGCTCTCAACGCTGCAAACTGCAGTGCACCAGTCATTATTTTACTGGACTGCAAATGTGGCCAGCCGCTATAGGGGTAAACCCGAAAAGACCATATAAATATAAAGAACAGTCTGACTACTCTAAAAATTTTAAAGCTGATTTTTATTCATAGGCAAAAAGGCACAAAACCTTAAAACTATAAAATTAAGTAATTTAAAAACAAACCTGAAGAGGAACGGCAGAAGGGTTGAAAACTTCCAGAATTCTCTCGGTCTTGGAGTTGATGCAAACATCTTCAAATGTGACAATGGGAGGAGCAGCAAAGGGCTTCAGAATCAGACGAGGGTTTTCTACTTCCTGAACTTCCAGCACTATCTTCTTTTTCCGTACTATCTCCGGAGTGTTGTCCACCTTTAAATTATCAAATTTAACATTTAAGTTCAACCTTCCTGAAGTCAGGCTGCGTACCTACAGAATTATGTTTGAACAAGACAGGTGGCCATCTTGTTAGACTTAACATTCAATTTACAATATCGTAACACAAAATTAAAATAAAAATGTAAATTATAAGAGTAAAGGATGGTGTATGGAATCAAAGACGAAATACAGAAATAAACTATATTATAATAAAATAGAAGAATTCTTGCAATACCAGCTTCACGAGATTGGACGTTATAAGATGCTTGGAAAAGCTCCCATGGGAACCCACACATGATAGATAAAACAAACAAAAAAAAGCAAAAATACTTTTTCATAGCTTTATATTGGAATAAAATAAAATATATTCCTGTCCTACTTCAACTAAGAGAGCCGAGATAGGGGTCTGAGTGAAATGTGCAAATTACCTAATATTAATATACCTTAGTAAAGAGTACAAGGTAAAAACCACTAAAAGCTAAAGTAATTATTCCCCTAACCGCCGCAATTTTAGGCACCGATTATGGAAATTACACTTCGTTTCAACAATTACTACTAGAAACATCTATTTACATGCACAAAATAGGTTATTATGTTCTTAGTTTGGTACAACTAAGTTATTCATGCATAGGTTGAAATGAAACTCTAGCAAATGTCTATAGATACAAAAAAATTAAAATGGCGGAAAAATAAATTTTTTTATACGGGAAATTTTGAATAAAAATGGAATTTTATTGCATATTTTAATATCTTTCCACACCCAATTAGTTGTTTCTTGCAGTAATTTTAAAAACCTCTGTCTAATAAAAGTGCGGCGGTTAGTGAAAAATTTACTAAAGCGAATCCCATTTATTATCAGCTGAGCTAGTAGCTACTTGTAAATGTTATTGTACTAATCTACAGAAATCTGATCTCATTACTAATAATAATTGGATAATTTGTAGAGCGCTGTTTTTCATCAATCACCTCAAGAGCGCTGTACAATTTATTATGAGTTCTTAGGCTCCATTTAATTTTATTGTTTATAAACCTGACCTTGTTTTTGTAACGTTTTTTGGACGAGAGGTGGGAATTTTTCAACGCATATGAGGTTATATATACGTTTTTCTCGACACAGTAAATAAGGGTTAAAATTGTGAAAAGATATTGTCTTCTAAATAAAAAAGTAAATAATCTAGAAAAATACATTTGTATAGCTAACCTAACGAATACGCCCACTAAACGTAAAACTGCACGAACAAGAAAATCAACAAACCGATAACGAACATTTTCAAGTGATGAATTAATAAAATACGGTCCATATCCAACAACCCGTGAAACAATAATGCCGAGACTACCTACATAAAATAACATGACAGAAGAATAATGTAGTTGCTGAAAATAAATAGGTTTAAAACTTAATATAACTGCACTCTTCACCAGTGTTTACTGAAAATGACAAGCCCTTCTCGACAATTACATTTTGCATAACCGTTTGACATTTTGTACAATCGGCCAAAAGACCGAAAAACTTACCTGAAAATACATTTCCAGCTTTTATTAAATAACTATACTATATTAGAAGGAGATTGTCTCCTGTTTTAGAGATTTTTCACACTTTTTACTCAATTATCTTCAAGAAAAATAAAATTCATGTAACGAACATTGCAAACGGATATTTTGAATATTTTCAACTGATTTTCGAACAAAACAACGAACGACAACTTTTGAGGAATGATCCAATCAGAGACGAGCACGATAGTGTTGCCAGTTGCCACTTTATTTCAGTTGGGATACCAACATTAAATAAATAATAATAACCGACAAAAACCTCAAACCGTCAGAGATTTCTAAAAACTTATTTGTGCAGTAGTAGTTTGCAATTTGGGAGGCAGGAATGGGTACCGCCGCCCCGGGAACCTTTATTGGATAACCACCACCTCTGCCATAGGTCACTTCAAGTGGTTCGCTACGTTTGGTGATTTAGCAGGGGTGCCCGGGTTCATGGGGTGAGGTTTGTCTAGGTCTTAGAGGTGGATGACCAGGACACACTGAATCCCAGATTCCTACCCACCCCTTAAACCCTTTTCCTTCCCAGAACTCTCCTCCCCTTCCTTTCCTTTAAAAAAACCCTCCACACAGCATTCCCGAAGATAACATAGGCACTGAGGGAAATTATTTTCCTCAGGGCCTCGTATGTGGAGCTCATGTAAAAAAAAAAAAGTAGCATCGCTACAAACTTGCGTTGTAGGTACGAAAAAATATAATTGCACTAAATAAATATATTGTCTGTCAAATAAGAGCAGAAAAGTTTAAAAATGGAACTACAAAATTTGTAGGCTAACAACACCAAATAAACTGTCAAATATTATTTTAAAGTGCTGAATGTATAGAACACAGTACGTCACATTAAAAAAAAACATTTTTTGTTCTTAAAGAAAAAAAAATAAAATCGGAGAAGCAATGTTGTTAAGGTACCTACTTAATAATATAAATTTGATGAAACGGTGTTTTACAAAGTGATTTGCTTTCGTTTAAAATAACATAAATTTGAATTTAACAGTACTTAGATAAAAAGGAAAAATCACTAATGGTGAGTTTAGTTACACTACTTTTAGATCTGAATGAGTTAAATATATTCAGATCTAAAATTAGGGACATGATCTAAAGCCCGGGCAACGCTAGGTACTTAAGCTAGTATTAAATAATTGTGAGCAATTTCTAAACTGTGCTTTATATTTTATTACAATATCGTTATTCTAATAATCGTTATTCTTCATTGACCTAGATATACTTGGTCGAAGTTATTCTTCATTATATTAACACAAATTTTCAAAGGTATAATAATAATATATCTATATGCAATTCTAATTTTAAGATCAGTGGATATCTATATTACAATGATATCTATAAAAAATATTTTTTTCACTTTTATGAATTTTTAATTTTTTATAAAAATGTAGGTTACACAGCTTTACATTAACACAATAGTGCCCTTTACACACAGAGTTCGGAGCGGGACGTGCCTCGCGCCACTTTAGGCCGCCGCGCAGAAAAGTCTCACAGTGGACTGCGCTGTAAACCGTTATCTTACTTTCGTTCTTTAATTTTCTGCGCGGCGGCCTGAAGTTGCGCGGGGCACGTCCCGCTCCGAACTCTGTGTGTAAAGGGTACTCATGAGTTAAATTTTTAGTATTGCCATTTGATCAACAGTGGCGCCCTTCTATGTTTTTTAATCTTATTTGACAAACCGCACGTCAAGGATGTCCAAAACATGGGACGTGCCCCGCGCCACTTCAGGCCGCCGCGCAGAAAAGTAAAGACCGAAAGTAAGATAACGGTTTACAGCGCAGTTCACTGTGAGACTTTTCTGCGCTGCGGCCTGAAGTGGCGCGGGGCACGTCCCGCTCCGAACTCTGCGTGTAAAGGGTACTATTGCCTCAAAGAAAGTAGTGGGGGCACAACATGGAAATTTCCGAATAGTCGAACTATAAATTTGTTTCTCGTCCTTATGTAATCCGGGCCTCTTTCCACCCGTCTTTAGACTGTACATACAGGGTCGCTCTTGCGCGGTGTCACGTCATTGGTTTAACCTAGGATTCCACTCTATTCCATGATCCATTCCGTGGATCAAACCAACAACCAACCTAAAATGGAAAGGAATAATGATCGTTCACACTTGCTCTATTCTGTTTCGTTCAAGCTTGCTTTGTTCTATGATCCATTCTATTTGGAATAGAAGCCATAGAAGGAACCAAAATTGTAGTTGAATCAACAATGGGTTTCTATTTCTATCGGGCGTGCGTTTCTATGGCGTAGAATTCTGTTCTACGGCAGCGGAAAAGTCTTTTGGACAGCGCCGGCGCTGTAAACCGTCACTTCGGACTTAACTTTTCTGCGCGGGCGGCGGCCGAGCTTAGCAACTAACAACACTATCCCCGAGCTTTGCTCGGCGTGAGAGATATTTATGCTCGTCAATGTGCTTTCTGATAGAAGCACAGTAGAAGTCAGCCGCCGTAAATAAACCAATCCCTATACCACTTATATAAGAGAAGATTGGCGATGCCATTAATA
Organism: Glyphotaelius pellucidus; assembly: GCA_936435175.1. Taxonomy (NCBI): domain Eukaryota; kingdom Metazoa; phylum Arthropoda; class Insecta; order Trichoptera; family Limnephilidae; genus Glyphotaelius; species Glyphotaelius pellucidus. The sequence goes on along the minus strand of OW386552.1, from coordinate 21,910,716 downwards.
AAATTTACTGAGATATTTTTTTACTAAATTTAAATTTTATACGCTAACACCACTCATCATCCGTAAAATTTCAAATACCTGTGTCGGACCACGCTATAACATAGGAGGGGGGTCGCATAACATTTCAAATATAGCCTGGCTAGAAGATACGGCACAATATCGTCGCTACGCCCGCACTTATAACACATCATCTGTTATGGGATTGTATAAGCTCAACTACACTACTCGCTTCGACGCTTCGACGAAGTCCTCGAGGAAGTTAAGACGAAGTTCGAAGTGCGTGTCTACACATTCGTGCAACTTCGCGAGGAACTGGAGGAACCGAGGAACCCAGTTTCTCGGAGTCCGCGCGCTAGGCAACATGGACGTTCAAGTGGCAGCTGCCGTTGCAATGTTCACTCTCGCGTATTATAACTACGTGCGAATTCATCACACAAAAACAATTTTAAAAAAACGGAGAAAAAGAAGATGATGGGTGATTTCAATGCACAAAAATAGAACTAGGTTAGTGAAATAATTGTTTATTTACTTTCCTTGTGGAAAGTATAATGAATTTTAAAATGACTTATTTATTTTAATCATTCAATTATATTTTTGCAGATACTATGGCGCAACAATTTCTTGAACGCACTCAAGAATGATCTGGGGAATGTCATTGACTGATTTTAATATTTTACTTTCTAAAGTAGAACCCATAATCTCCAAACAAGATACACATTTAAGAGAAGCTGTACCTGCTAGCAATTACTTAAGATATTTAGCAACTGGTGACAGTTATAGAAGCCTATACTTTTTATTTAAAATTTCAAGCCAGTTAATTTAAAAAAATGATGTCTGCAAAGCTCTTAACGAGGTTCTCGAGGAGGAAATAAAGGTCAGTTTAAATTTTAATACACACATTTATTGAAAAATAAAACAATATTGCGATTCCCATGTAGATGTATCAGCCAGCAATCAGCACAATATGTATTTTAACAAAAATTGTTTCATTAAAAATGAAAATAGACTTAAAAAGAAATTAATGAAAAAAAAACTAAAATATTTATAGCTGTGTCTTGCAGCCGGGCAAATCCCTGTGAAGGGTTATTAAGCCTCCATAGTATGCTTGACTTATTATATCACTCACAGCAGCTGCTGTGTTCTGGTCTGAGACTAATGGAGTTTGGGTTACATTAGAATTAGAGGCACGAGTATTTACTATTTACTTATTTATTGTCCCCTATTGGGGACACAAAACATACAAATTTCTTTTAAAACAATAGTATAACATAAATAAAGGAGATTACAAGATATATAAATGAAGCACAAACTGAACATAATAAATAAGAATATAACTAATGCTAAATCCACATGGATAACTTTAGAGAATTCGTAGGTACAATTCATGTACCTACGAGCAGCAAAAACATTAAAAAAATCAAATTTTGACTAAATTAATCATTGTTAGCATTTATAATAAAAACAAACAACAAAAAAAATCGAAATAAAATATAATGATTTCTCATTCGTTATTTACATCTAAAAAGCGATGGACTAATTTGGCTTTAAATGTGTCGAAGTTTAAATTAAATATGTCAGCGACATCACTTAGTTCATTGCCCAACCTATGTATTCATACTGAATACATAGGTTGAAATAATATAATAAATCATACAATTTACTGAAGAAATATTGTGGGCTGGTCGATATACTTCAACACTTGAAATTCTTATCATTGGAGAGTTTTGATGAACGTTTTCATTTGGTTGTTGGACAAAAGCATATTGTCCTTCATTAGACTGATCCAGATATATGGGCGGTTCTGAAAACTATGAGTGTGGCCTGGGAGATGCCATTGTAGCACTGGAATAAATTGTTGTGTTTTCAGATCTAGGTCGCTTTAAGGTACAATATGTTGGATTAGCTGTATCTGGTGTAGAGGAACGTAGGGTTTCAATCGCGTCTTTCAAAATGTGCTTTTTGAAATAAGGCATGAATGTCAAACATTAAATTTTCTCTTTTATCATCAGACAACTTTCTCAGTTTTTTGGCTACCAGTTTACCAAATACATCACATTCATCTTCAGCATCATCAGCTAGCCTATTAATAACTTTATTTAAGTTATTACATGCTTCAGTCATTTGCTTGGTGGCAATTTGTAGCTCCGGTGGGTTGATACGACGCCTTGTGGTTCTAATCCGAGCTGGTATTGAATCGGATGTCTCCGTTGAATTTCGTGTTTTCATTGGGGGCGGTGAAGTTGTTGGTACTGATGAACATGAAGCATCATCTTCTCGTTCGTCTGGGCCAGTTTCATTATTTCGATCCTGCAATATAAATCGTATATAAATGTGAATATTTTTTTGTTTACAGATGCCGGGCAATGAACAGCAGTGGTTAGAAGTTGAAGACGGATTCAAGAATAATTTTCCACATGCTCTTGGTGCGATGGACGGAAAGCACATTGTTATAAAATGTCCAGATAACTCTGGCTCTGAGTTCTTCAATTATAAGAAGACATTCAGTGTAGCTTTAGTCGACAGTAACTATAATTTTATGTATGACATTGGTAGTCAAGGGAGGATAAGCGATGGTGGTGTATTCAAAAATTCTTCATTATGGCAAAAAATTACCCTTCCTAAACCACGCCGATTATCCAGTACTGAAAATGTTAAAGTACCCTGCTTTTTTTTGGCCGATGGAGCATTTGCTTTACATAACAATATAATGAAACCGTATCCTGGTACTCATAATATCGGTTCACCGAAAAGAAATTTTAATACACGCTTGTCAAGACTGTCAAGTAGTCGTTGAAAATGTTTTTTGGTGTTTTAGCTTCCAGGTTCAGAATATTTAGAAAGCCCATTGATTTAAATCTACATAACATTCCCGATATTACGATGACATGTCTCTTATTGCATAACTTTCTCAAAAAAAGTAATCTCACATATATATGCCTCCCGGTACTGTAGACACATATGATAACCACGGAGTTTTACTTGATCAGGGAACTTGGCGGCAAAACATGGACAATGGATTGGCTTTGAGAAATTTATCACAAATTCCACGCAGATCAATATCGTCTGCCGTTCAGTTAAGAGATTATTTAGCAGATTATTTTTTTACAGAAATTAGGTTTTGTTGTTAATGCAATGTAGGTATTTACTGTTTAGATAGTACAGAAAGCACCACATCAAGCTACCCCTCCTTCTACTCTAACCTATGGTAATAAAAAATATATATATATATATGGCCTTTGTGGGATCTTTTTTTGCTACTTTTTTATATTTTTTTGTTATTATGTATGTACCTTTTCCGATGTATCAAAAATTTCGCTAATAAAAAAAAAAACGCTAATAAAAAAATAAAAAAAAAAAACAAAACAAAATGGAACGAAAAGGGTTAGCTTAATGTGTCGCCTACTGTACAAATAATAATATAGTGAGACAAATGTGAAAAATTTGATCAAAAGTGTAGGTATTTTAGTCTTATCAATAATACCCTTTACACACAAAGTTCGGAGCGGGACACGCCCCGCGCCCTTTCAGGCCGCCGCGCAGAAAAGTCTCCCAGTGAACTGCGCTGTAAACCGTTAACTTACTTTCGGTCTTTACTTTTCTGCGCGGCGGCCTGAAGTGGCGCGGGGCACGTCCCGCTCCGAACTCTTATGTATGTACAGTAGGCGCCACGGCAAGCTACCAGCTACCCCTCTATCTACTTTAATCTGTGGTAATAAGAAACATGCAACGAAAGGGCGCAGCTTGATGTATCGCTTACTGTACATGGTAGTAATAAATGTTTATAATAACTTATGTTTATTAATAAATAAAATACTTACCGTACTCATTGTTTTTTTGCATTTATACACCCGTCCCAAAAAGCTATCTATATATTCGAACGCAAACCATACAGGACGATAAACATCGTTCACGCCGGCACCAGACTTAATAGAAGCTTCTCTCTTCCTATGGTATCCCCGGTAAGTCGCAATGAGCGATTCCTTTTTTTTTTTTAATTTTTCCACCGAAATTTGCATAATATCTTGGATCCGCATCCAGGCATCATTCACTTTCTTTTTATCCTTACGACCCCTTTCATTTGGATCCCAAATAACTGCCTCGGATTGAAACGTTTCTAAGAATAAAAGAGTTTGTTGCTGTGACCACTGTTCGCCAGACATTGTTTATCACGTACAATTACTATAGTTAGCTACGCACACACTACCACCAACGACGACGTCTTGTAGGAAACTGAAGTAACCCGAGCAGTGTTGCCAACAGCGCTTGGCCCAATATCGCCGTTTCCCATACACAAAGTAGCCTAATGTAGCCGAATTTCTTTTGCAAGAGCCTAAAGTAGTCCAAATGCCAAAACATCAATATGAATAAAATAAAATGTAATTTTGATCAATTTATTTATTACATATTTATAATGTTTTGATAAATAGGCCTAAGTCTAATATAAAACACCGTAATATATCTTAAAAGAAAGTAAAGTAACCGCATTTTAAAAACAAAATTAAAAAATAAATAAACAAAGAGAAAGATTAAGATGATTCCGATTCGTCTTCTGCTAGCAATAATAAGGCATGAACAAGACTTTCGCCGTCGTCAGTAGTATTAGATATAGTTTCTGTGCTAGTACTGGCGCAAGATTCACCGGAGACGTATATTTTTCTACCAGCGTGTAAATTACCCATGTGATTGCTTGGTTGAAAGTTGTTGCAACACACACCTCTTACATTCATATGGGTTCGAATTCTAAGGCCCTCCGTTCATGGAGATACTTACAAACTACGTGATTGTGACACAACCACAAGTACCCTGCAGATGTACTACTTTTTAAAGCTGGTTTCCGTACACGGCACTACCCGAATTATACTGAACTTGATCGTTTTTCACGTGCAGCCGTGGAGTTAACACGATGTCGAACGATGTCAAATGACTTTTTTTTCCAACATTAATCTATGCCTTCTTCACTAAATCCTTTCTTGCGTATTCTGGTAATGTAAAGTTATGTAAACACGCATTTTTATTCACTTCCAGAACAAATCTAACATTACTTTCATGTTCAGACGCCATTTCTGTCAAACGTCAAACGAAAGTAGCAGACACGAATGCTACAACGCGTAGCGCGCTACCAGCACCGTCGTTAGCGCGCTACCGACTTCAACCTGACATCCGTCGCGCAGCGCCGTGTACGAACACCAGCAAAATTGTATGGCGGGTACCCACGAGCGGTGTGCGTGCTACGCGCATCAGGCTCGAATAGTTTGTAAGTAGCTCCATGTACGGAGGCGCTAAGAATGGCGATCAGCGTGAGTAGTTGCATGCGATTCCTTAATTTTTTTCTTAATTATTTGCGATTCGGCTGATTTGAATAACTTGTCTCTGAAGCAGCCTAATAGGCGTCCAGTCGCCTTTTAGAATTTTTCGTCGCCGATTCTCGTTCTGAGTAGCCTAAATCGCGAAAAATCGCATACGTTGGCAACACTGAACCCGAGCAGTGCAGCAGTGTTGCCAACTCCGAATCTCCGTTCCCGCTAGATCGTGACGGATCGTTGCACAGCGGTCCCAAAACCTAATCTAGCTAGACAAAAATATTTTTCCATGGCATATGTTGCGAAAGGGTCACAGTATAATAAAAAAAATGTGTGTAACGTGTCATTAAAACACCCTGTCAAGTTGGTATTGCTGGATTTTGGCGGCGTGACGTCACCGCGCGGCGTCACCTGGGTCAAAGTTGTATAGAAATGTAAGACGCAAGCCGTTCGACATTCCGTGTTATTGGTATAAACCTCTATAAAGAGATTTGGACATATAATAGTTTTTGTTTTTATTGAAACATTATTTAGGCCTAAATAATTCAGTATCTCTATTAGTTTATCTATATTATTTAAAATATTCAAAAACTCTAACTGTACAAAAAACGACCATAATGCGCAGTAAAACGCTCCAATGCTGAAATTCAAAATGGCGGGAGTCGAACAGCTGTTTCCAGTTCCATACAAAATTCATACTTCGGTTGATGGTGATGACGTCACACTAGATTCGGTGGTTTTCGGGGGATCTTGAAAATTTAAAACTTTGAAATTTATTTTAACTATTAAAACTAACTATAAAAATAAAAATAAATATGTAGTTATTTAAGTTAGAAGGTCATTATTCATAAAAAAAATTTAAAAAATTGGACTGGAGTTCTCTATTACCGGAGTCGGACGAAGCGAAGCGAAGTTACACGAAGCGAAGTTCGTTTCTACACTATTGTATTCGATTAACCTCGATCAACTTCACGAGATCACGAGTAGTGTATTCGTGCTTTATGGCAAGCGATATGATGATATAGGCCACGCCCAAAACCGCTTGCAATTTATAAGTCCGGGAATACTTGCCCGATTTTTCTTTCCTGTGGACTGCCTCAATATGGCGTGAAGGCCTTCCGATAGTCTGGTCAGACTTTTTGATTTTATAAAATAATTAAAATAACACAAAATAATATATTGAAAGAACATTATTGCTCCATTAATGTTTCTTACAAATAATGGGTAGGTAACAACTAAGCTGAAGGAAGCCAATAAATATGGATTCTACATGTTGATATTTGTTTAGAAATAATATATTTCATAATATGTTATTAAATAATAATTAATTTGGCTCGCCATACATTCCCACGAGCGATAAGTATATTGAAAGGAATCAAGCTCTAACACACTTGCTAGTTATAGCGAAGTCTGATAGTACCTTGACGCGGGGAAAAGCATCAGCAAAACGTCAAATTCGTTCGGCTAATTTGTTTGCTTTTGGGAACACGTCTCATAGAAATCGTTGTATCTCCCTTACTATCATGGTGAGAAAGATGATTGGAAAGAGAAAAAAACACTCTTTATATTCAAATCTAAAAGTTAATAAAAAATAATTCAAATGTACACCTTTATGAAACCAAAGTTTCCGACCGCAATTTAAAAAAAAAAATTAAACTATGTGAATTTTTATGAATTTATTTTACTTGAAAGGACAAAAAAGTGAGGTGACATTTATAATTCATTTGTCTAATAACATATGCGTGTGTTTTTTTTTCGCTGTCGTGGAATTGATCAAAAATGAACATTCAATCGAGTCATTCACCCGAGTGAAGCGTCTGATTCCAGCATTAGGACCGTTAGGTGGACTGTTCTAATTGCGCCCCCTATTGGGCCGCCCTGTCAATACCTCTGCCACAGGTCAACCCACGTGGTTTGCTATATTTGGTGAAATAGCAGGAGTGCCCGGGTTCACGGGGAAAGATTTGTTCAGGCCTTGGGGGTGGATGCGTGCTGCCACCAACTGCATGGTGGGCCGGATTGACTGTGAATATGACCCATCGCCTTGCACTGCGGTGAGAGGGATGGATTCACAAGTCTGTTACTTCTGGACACACTGACCCCATGTGTGGAGCTAAAGTAAAAAAAAAAAATATATATATTTATTGCTTTTTTGATACCTGTGTTGTTATTTTAGGCTTAAATATGTTTTTTTGAAACTTTATGTGTTTACACTTAGATTTTGAAAGGTCGCATCAAAATGTTATCAGTGCCAAGGCCGTTAGTCTCAGGGTCGGGCCTAGAGATCACCTACTTAGGCATCCACTGGTTTTGACAAGGGAAAATATTACTCGCTAGCTCGCATCGGACGCCGTTTGGCTCGGGGCCGGCTCTTGGTGCAATAATATTATTTCTCGAGGGTTTGTGGGAGGGTGGAGGGCTGGGGGAGGGGGTTCAACCCCCAAACCCGTACTTACAAGAGTACGACTAATCACCTGTACACACGAATATAATTAAAAACCACAGAGCTATAAGAACCTAGGTACCAAATAACTCTCGACCTAGTCAGTTTTTGTGTACTTATACATAATTGTCTCTTTCCAATCATATGTCTGACCGTTATTTACATCAATATAATAATATGAAGGTAAGTATCATAATGGTATTATAATATATATTATGTCAATACTCTGGATTATGTATAGATGTCGTTTATCGTTGACGACATGTCAGTTATTCGTCACAATAGTCACATAGATTTACCTGGATAGGTAGGTTTGTGAATAACAAAGAAATAATGGCCATAAAACATAACAATCGTGCCGTTCACTATCTACAATAACAATTATTGTAAAGTACCGGCGATAATTTCCATCTCACTCCAATAAAGATTACTAACACGATCACTCGCCGATCACGTGAACAGCACGCGGTGACCAGGTCGTTAGTGCATGTCAATAAAACTAAAGGCGTACCTCTCCGTACATCTCTGTTACAACATCTCCCTCTTTCTCAAAAATCTAATATGTGTCCGAAAGAGAGGTAACAGCGGAACTCATGGCGGCAGGATTAGTATGCACGTGTATGCATTGCATGTGTATGCATTGCATGTGTATGCATTGCATGTATATTATCGTACGGAACTTGGCGTATGGTTGCATCCCTTTCTCGCAGCATGGCGAGTGGAAGAGATCATGAACTGGTTTCGTGATATTATTGGTAGGTACATAATTTTATGGTGTTTATTTGCGCCGTATCTAGGTAGTAATCTACCTGCACAAAAATATTTCAGGGTCTTTATAAGCGTTACTCAAATACTACAATACAAACAATATTAAGTACTTTTTACCTGATAGAATACGTACAAAATTAACTACTTTTTACCTAGGTAAATGAACTATTATTATTTAATGTTAGATATAGGTGTATGTTTAATAAATTGAGGTAGGTAGGTACTTAAGTAGTTACCTACAAAATATTTTTTCGCAACATTGGTAAGTATCTACCATTGAAACAATTTAGTTCTTTTACTATCATCTGAAAGGCTATTCCCTAAAATTTGTGATAAGAGATCGTTCTCCCGCGAGAAGTGCTGTCAGATTTGTGAGATTTTCTAAGGCTGTTATTTGCTTTTTCTATCGACCGATGTCAAAAAGTCAACTGTGAGCTGTCACGTATTTTAGTTTGGGTCATTTTACGAATTCCTGCAAGTATGCATGATTATTTATTCATTTAACAGCTGTAGAAAATCACACAAATCTGACAGCACTTTTCGCGGGAGAACGATATCTTAGAGAATAGCTCTTCTGGTGGATTTAAACTTGTCTGACGTGTCGTGTCGCGATGCGGCGGAACGGTATCAGTCTCATACGAGGCGTATCCAGAAAGTAAGTGCACTGAGGCTCTCACGGCCGAATGAATTTTATTTTCGACATGTTGCTGACATGGCTCTTCTCCTCCACAACGAGACCGGTTCAAGGTCAGTACGTTGAGAAGTGTCGACGCGACAACACGTTTCGTGAAAAATGTCAATCCAATCTCCCGCCAAGTGCGAAATACGCGGCGTCATCCGTTATCTCTTTGGAAGGGAAAACCTCCGGTTGAGGTTTATAATGAGGTGAAAACTGCATATGGTGATAAAGCTTTGAATCGTACGAGTGTGTTTAAACTCGCGATACCACTTGTACAAGTGGTATCGCGAGTTTAAAAACGGTCGTACGTCTGTGCATGATGATCAGAGGAACGGAAGACCACAATTTCAGCCAAGAAAATCATGGCTTAATTTTGATTGAATATCTACCTCAAGGGGAGACCATCAACTCTGCAAGATACTGTGAGACCCTAAAAAAATTGCGGAAGGCGATTCAAAACAAGAGGAGAGGCATGCTGACAAAGAGAGTCAGCGTGCTGCACAACAATGCCAGACCACACACGGCCAACGCCACGAAGGAACTGCTTGCCTCGTTTAAATGGGATGTCCTGAACCACCCCGCGCATTCCCCTGACCTAGCACCTTCAGAGTATTATCTCTTTACCTCCCTGAAGCTGCACATGGTGGAAAAAGGTTTTCAACCGACGAGGAGGTAAAGGAGGAGGTGGAGAAGTGGACGAAGGGGTTGGCGGGAAACTACTTCGAGGAAGGCATCAAAAAGTTGATACCCCGCTTCACCACCTGCACTGAGAGGAATGGCGACTATGTCGAAAAATAGCTTACATATGTACTACTATAAACATGTAATTTTTTTGTTTTAATAAAATTTTTTGTAACCTACAAAAATTCAGTATACTTACTTTCTGGATATGCCTCGTACATAAATAAACCAAACCGTTTCATACATTTAGTATGGTGATGTTTATATTAGTGTGTCGCTATCTGATGGAAAATAAAATAAAATATAGTCGGAAAGCGTCAGAACACAACATATAGCTATGAACGCTAGCCATCGTGTCAGAACACATCACGAGACGACACGTCAGACAAGTTTAAATCCACCATAATGCGCGAAGAAGATATTATTAATATTCTGACGGTTTTCTATGGCCTACTTAATTCAAATGCTTCTATCAGCTGCTACCTTGTCCAAAGTTTGTTTTAGGTTATACCTACATTTCCTATTTTTTTTTAAATTATCATATGGATTTAAAAATGTATTTAACCTAAGCATTTTATTTTATGTATGCATAGAGACAGACATAAAAAAAAAGATTTTTAATCATACTTTACACAGATAAATAAATTTAAAAAATGTAAATCATCGATAAATAATCGTCCACGATCTAGCAGAAAATGTACCTACACTTCGGTTTCCGTAGAGCAGGGTGTGTATAAGCTCTAAAGGCCGTACAGACGACGTTTGTCCAGTAGATAGTTTACCATGGAGGAAGGAACCATCCCACCTCCGTGGGCTTTATCAGTGACCATAATTATCAGCGCCGGCCCTTTGCGGGCGTAATTGGGCACTCCGCTCCGGGCGCCGAATTGAAAAGACGCCAAGGCGCTGATTTTACCTAACACCTGACACATCGTCCTTCAGATTATTTTTCATGAAACGGCACTAAACAGACACACAAATCATCCAAATATCATTAATTGCATTGATAACCTTTTTGACGTGATAACGTCTTATAAATCGATGAACGCCGGCTGCACTCACGAAAAAGCATGGCTCATTGTCACGTTCCGCCTGAGCCGAGCGTGCAAGCTAGAGCACGGAACAAGCGTTCGGCCTAAGCGTTAGGCTTGTGACGCATCTACCTCTCTTCCGCTCCATCGTTATTATATGACGTTATCACGTAAAATTATCGTCCGTAAACCGACTTTACAGACAACCATTTTTTTCTTTTAATGTTAACATCGAATATCAGCCCCAACCGCCTGAAGCTAGTGGACTATCGCACCCCCAATTGGGGTATGTGGGGCAATTTTCTTGCGCACGCCAGGATTTAAACCCGCGACCTCGGGATCGCTGGACGAGAGCCTTACTCCTCGACCGCGGAGGCATCTACTGGTTTTGAAAAAGAGGCGCCAAAATTTTATTCGCAACAGGCGCCGTTTGGCTTAGGGCCGGCCCTGATTATTATGAACGTAGCAGGTAGCGCACACACGATGCCTTCATATTGAAGTACTTACTTATTGAATAATTATTGAACACAAAAACGAAAGCTTGGCAAAGCGCCGCTAGTTGCCGCTGCCAAGCACATATTTTAAAATATATAAAAAAAAAAATTAAGGCGATGCACTACGTTGTGTAACATTCGGAATAGGGCCAACAATAACACTCCTTATGTAAATGGCGATAAGGTTGAAATTCCCGATTGACACCTGCCGTTTGTTTTGATTTATGCAAAAAAACATCGTCAAAAAGTGTATTTTATTTTACCAAACGCAGCGAATCACTCGCAGTATTTAATTTTTCCAAGTCCTGCCCGCAGTATTTAATTAAAGTACCTAATCTATAATATTTCCAAGCGATCAAATTTTCAAAGCAAAAACACGTGATTTTGCGTTACCTCGGAACGCATTTCCTTTCACGTGGCTATCTTATATACAGGGTGTTAAAGGACGTATTTGACGTACTTTAACCAGTGATTCCTGACATTATTTGGAGTAAAAAATGTAAATAAAATTTTGGTCTCCGGTGACATTTTTGATGTTTTTTTTTTTTTTTTCTACAAAAACATAAAAAAATTGTAGGTGTTGGACAGTTGGAGGCGGGGTAAGGGGTGGTTCGGAGAAAAAAATTTTGAAAAAAAAAAAAAAGTCACCAAAAAAGTCACCGGAGACCAAAATTTCATTTGCATTTTTTACTCCAAATAATTTTAGGAATCACTGGTAAGTCAAGTACGTCCCCTAACACCCTGTATAAAAATCAATTTTTGTTTGTTTGCTTGTTTGTTTGTTTGTTCATATGTTATGCGCTGCCATCTGCCATACCGTTCATCCGATTGCGATGAAACTTTGGTGATTTGTTGTACGCACGCCCGCGAAGGTTATAGGCATTATATAATGGTAAGCTCTGGCGTCATGAAATTTATGACATAAAAACAAACGTCAACCTTATAATCAGTGTGCCCATATTTGAAAACGATGAAGTAGTTAAGGTTCTGTCATTGCTGTAACCTCTCTCTCTGTTACACGCGTACTTTATGAGGAAGAGGGAGAGGTTATAACGGATATAATATCGGCGGTGCTTTCTAACGTGCTAGAGCAGTAGCTTCCAAACCACGGCCCGGGAGCCAATTTTATACGGCCGGACCGGTGAAACCAAACGTCACAAATGAATAATAATATACACGTATACAGCCCAGGGGACACCTTTTCACTTAGATGAAGGGATTCAAATAATATATTAAATAATGTAAAGCCTGTAAATAATGTATTATTGCACGACACATAAAATATTATAAAACCTCTAATATGACGTTGTTATCCATGTTAATTTTGTATGCCCAGGTTCATAATTAGTCCACCCGATAAGCAGTGAATGTTTTCTGTACTAAAACGAAACTCATTTATTTTTATTGAGTGTTCTCAGAAATGGTGACCGGTCAACTCGGAACCTCATTTGAAAAGTCATTAAAAGTGATGGCGGGGAGGGCAAGGGCGAGGGGGTTGTAATCGTAATGTTATAAAAATGTGGTGGAACGATAATTACGATTTGCTTTGTGTTATCTACATTCTTACTGTAATATCACACTTCTGCCCGTTTAAAAGTTTCTATAAACATACTCGCGCATAGATTCCTGCTCCATCTCATAAAGCTGGTTGAGTAGAGAGATGTCTGAAAAGTCGAAGACGCCTATGCAAAGAGCCGCAAATTACGACTCCTGGGTTAGGGTTATTTTAATATTTTTTTCATAGCCTGACTTTTCAAAGAGGTGTTGAGTTGACTTGATTCTGAGTTGGCTTGGAAGCCCCAGAAATAGCATTCGACAGGACGTGAATAGGAAAGACGTGCTGTTTTCCTGACCCGCACACCTTCCGAAAGCAGACAGAGATTGGAGACCCCTGTTCTGGAGTATTGGTGAAATCGGTAGTTTGTGCAGTGGTGTGTGGAGCCACCTATACGAACACAAACCGTGCATATATACATTATAGAAGGTACATTAGTATAGTACCAATTGGTTCATTCGAGGCGTATTTTTGTAGCAGCTTATACCATACCTATAGTTATTGCCACAAAACTGCAAAAAGTTTACAGAAGCGTTGTGCCGTTCAAATCTAATGGAATATCGCTTCTTTGGAGGATTATCAACAGGAATCGTGGCGATCCATTCAAACATTCAAAACCAACGTGACATTTGTCGTAAACAACAAATTCTTTTACTCTTATTATGTTGTTTAAACGGGTGCTCGAGGGAAAATCGGCGTTGACCAAGAACATTAAAGGCCCTTCCGAAAAGTGCAAGGATAAATCAAAATGTGATGATTGCGAACATTCCAAGTAAGCGCCGTTTATAATATTCCGTGCTTTGATATCCTAACACTGTATACTACATTATTTTAAATACAACAGCATGCCATCGCCGCGCCGTATCCATTTTATAGTTATTGATTAAAATATGAAGTACCTTGCAAAATAGAGGATTCAATCCTGTAGACACTTGTATTTGTATACATAATGCTTTTATTTGACATAATATTTACCGTTAATGATGTTGTGACGTATTTTCGTAATGTTTTTTGACAATATAATAATAATAATTTCTATTGTTTTATTGCCAGCACTGTTAATTTTTGACAGAAGATGTTGGCGGCAAAAATTAAAAATGGTCGGAACTTGGCTTGAGACAGTTCTGCATGTTTTAGGTGTCAGGCATTATGTAATTGTTGTGCATATTTTATATCAGACATTCCAATTAACTGGTAAACAGACCCGTTACGATAAATACATCGACATTCGAATCCAATGCTTTCCTCAACCATCTGCTTTGATGGGTTCCATGACAACTCAACAAAGTGGCATTTATATTTTACTAGCTTTTCCCCGTATTACGGGAAATTACTGTAGCGCTTGCACTTATCAATTATCTCCCCCCCCCCCACCCCACCCCCATCCCCTCCCGCATTCCATATATTCATTCCCTTACATTCAGTTTTCAAACATCGCGCCTACCACCTAAATTTCATAATGGTATAGCTCAAAGAAAAAAAGAATTACTTATCCAATTTTGTTCATTCGTTCGGAATTTATGCGCTTACAAACATTTCGGATGTTTATTTTTAATTAAATATTTGAAAGTTTGTGAATATAATAAAAAATTACACTATTTATTCAGTTCTTTTATTCAGTCTTTATAATCGTTACGAATTATATTTTTAATGTAGGAACTGACATTTATTCCAAAACAGAAGCTTGTCCAAAAAAATAAAACATTCTAATATTTGAATTTTCTGAAGCAGTAGCCATCGTTTCCATAGAAACGATTTTTTTCTGACGTTAGCAAAAATTTGCTTTAGTTAGCGACAGAAAACGTATAACAAATATAATATATTAATATTTATAATTTCATTACGCCAGAGCTTACCATCATATACAAAATATAGTCTGCGCATATAATTTAGCTTTCTATTGGTGAATGAATTTGTAAAGTCTTTATATTGTGTTATGCGTGAAAAGGTCATAAACAAACTCGAGCAGTTTCGCATTTATAATATTAGTATGGATTATTTAATCACTATTATAATAAAATATAAATGCCACTTTATGATTATGTGATTATGATTATGTCAAAATAATGATAAATTCATGTTTATGATAACGCATTGAACATTGTACTGGATTGCACATGGTATAAACCAAAATATTATTATTTTCATTTTGGAACAGACGTTATTATGATTATTTGTAAACAAACGTGACCTTGAAGGCCATCCGCCTTTTATAAACAATGGATTTTTATTCAAATTTAATATTTAATTAGTGTAAATTCTTTCATGTACAATTTAAATAATGAAATAAGGTAATTATTCCACTAACTGCTGCACTTTTAGGCACAGATTATGAAAATTACACTTCATTTTAACAATTATTACTAGAAACAACTTTTTATGTGTACAAAGTAGGTTATTAGGTTCTTAGTTTGGGTAAACTAAGCAATTGATTCATATTTAGATTAAGACGAAACTCTCGCAAATGTCAAACATACAAAAAAACAATTGAAATGGCGGCAAAGGAATTGTTTTGTAATGGAAAATTTGAACTTAAGAAAAATGGAATTTGAATGCTAACTAATTAACCATAACGCCGATTCCCCA
This sequence comes from Glyphotaelius pellucidus, assembly GCA_936435175.1. Taxonomy (NCBI): domain Eukaryota; kingdom Metazoa; phylum Arthropoda; class Insecta; order Trichoptera; family Limnephilidae; genus Glyphotaelius; species Glyphotaelius pellucidus. The sequence goes on along the minus strand of OW386552.1, from coordinate 21,895,179 downwards.
CAGGGGTAGGCAGAGAGGATGGACTGCCAAACAACTCGGTCTTGGCACACACTCTTTGCCTCATTCACATTCATACATCGTCTCATAGATACTCTTTTATTATTCTGACTCTTGACATGGCCCATTTCAAGTATCTGATTGTGCCATGTCTTCCTCGGGCATCCCTGACTTCTTCTACCATTCACATTTGCGTCATATATTCTTCTTGCACTACTTTCTTTATTCATTCACTCTACATGCCCAAACCATCTAAGGTCCCTTTCTTAATCTTACTCATTACGCTTACATCAGCCTTACATTCTTTGCGGATCTCCACATTTCTCACACGATCCATGCCTCACTGTCATACATCAGGGTAGGTACAAGCACTCCATTGTGGACTGCTAGCTTCAAACGTAATTAGTTATTTCTTGTAGTAATTAAGTTGAAATGTAGTGTAATTTCCAAAATCTGTGCTTAATAAAAGTGTTGCAGTTAGTGGAATATTTACCTAAAATAATATAGGTAGGCACTTGCACATTCTTCTAGAGGGGTAGAGTATTACCAATGATGATAGTATTACACCGTTGAACTTTAAATTGTTTCTTTTATGTTGCTGTTCCAAACAGAAGTCAGTGTTGAAGGATCGTTATATCCAATGGCCTGCAGTTTATAGAGATCGAGGAGCTGTGACAGCTCTAAGAAAAATTATCAATAAATATATCATTTTTAACGTTAGCTCCACACAGGAGGCCATGGGGAAAATAATTCCCCTCCCCGTGCCTATGTCATCTTTGGGGATTCTGTATGGAGGGTATTTTTAGAAGAGGAAGTTCTGTGAAGGAAAAAGTATGAGGGGCGGGTAGGAATCTGGGGTCACTGTGTCCAGGAGTGACGGATGTGTGAATCCACATCTCCCACTGCAAGGCAATGTTCCGAGGAAAAAATTCCCCTCCCCGGGCCTGTGTCATCTTTGGGGATGCTGTGTGGAGGGTCTTTTTGGGAAAGGGAGGAGAGGAAGTTCTGTGAAGGAAAAAGTATTAGGGGCGGGTAGGAATCTGGGGGTCACTGTGACTGGGAGTGACGGATGTATGAGTCCACATCTCCCACTGCAAGGCAATGTTTCGAGGAAAATAATTCCCCTCCCCGGGCCTACGTCATCTTTGGGGATGCTGTGTGGAGGGTCTTTTTGGGAAAGGGAGGAGAGGAAGTTCTGTGAAGGAAAAAGTATTAGGGGCGGGTAGGAATCTGGGGGTCACTGTGACTGGGAGTGACGGATGTATGAGTCCACATCTCCCACTGCAAGGCAATGTTTCGAGGAAAATAATTCCCCTCCCCGGGCCTACGTCATCTTTGGGAATGCTGTATGGAGGGTCTTTTTAGGAAAGGAAGGAGAGAAAGTTCTGTGAAGGAAAAAGTATGAGGGTAGGAATCTGGGGGTCACTGTGACAGGGAGTGACGGATGTATGAATCCACATCTCCCATTGTGGTGTAAGACAATGTTCCGAGGTCAAAAGGTCTCCTTCAACCAGCCTCTCTCGATCTGGCACGCCACGCAGCAAGATCCGGACAAACCTCACCCCATGAAACTGGACACCCCTCCTAATTCACCTAACTTAGTGAACCACTTGGGGTGACCTACGGCTGAGGTGTTGGTTATCTAATAAATTGTTTCCGGGGTGGCAGTACACGCACAAATTAGCGATGTGTAGGTTCAGCTGGAGTGGGCTCTTGTGTTCGTCATTTTCAAATCGACTACTCCCAGAGAACCTGGTCCAGTACTCGCATCTAAACCTGGAACTCGGTGGTTCCGAGCCACTCGCGAGTCAGGTGCCAAATGTATTTGTGAAAGCAATTTTCAAATATTCAATGCACAATTCATATCGAACTTGCCAAACTATGCACAGCCTGTCTTTGGTCATAGAGGAATGCATGTTACTAGCCATACCATTATTTAAATTTTTTGTGTTCTGAGCTCTAAGATACTATGTACTAGGGTAAATATAATTGTATTATAGTTAGATATCGTTGTAAATTGGGAGCGAGGAAAACTGTCCAAGGCTGCCGGGTCTGGACTCTTCCAGATTAAATGAGGGGAAGTGATGCCAGTAAATCATTCCACACTTGTATGTTAATGTATTTGTACGTAGCAGAGTGTCTGACATTCTCACACAATATTTGCTAAATTAACCAACGAAATGCTCCATATTTTATTTTGTTGATGGTGAATAAATCACTGTTTTCGCTGCAGTACTTTTTATTATAAAATTATCTATAATTATTCTGATAACCAACCACAAACAACAAGGGTACGTAATATCAGACCTGCTGCACAGGAATAGGATTGATGCAGTTTACTCATGAGTCATGAATTCACCACATCCAAAGGCTCGGCCATCTGACTGTCTTTTCCTAAAGTCGAGCCCATTGTTCGGTCCTTTCTTATATTTTTTTAACCTCTACCAGTACCTGAATGTGAAAATTACATTTCACCCGAAGGGGTCTCATTGGGTCTCTTTAAAAATTCCTTTTGCTCTTTCCAGTAACACTCCACTATTAGTTACTATCTACCGCTATAACCGGATGCCGCCCATCCTGCAGTCTTAAGTCTTAATCATTAAGAATTGCAAAACAAGCAAATGCATTCAATTCAATTTATTAATTTTTAAAAACATTACGAAATTACAATTTCAAAGCGTTTTTAAAAGAGAACATATATTAGATTAGATAAACAGAATTAGACTAACAGCAACGAAGCTTGCCGTTTGAATTGTGCTTCATTGATATATCGATATTCAAAGTGATTCTATTTAACAACAAGACCGCTCTCCCGACTGGCATAACCATTGGCAAGTTGGTTCTGCAAGCCGGGAGATAAACAGTCTATGCTGTTGGTGACGGAGACAACCATCGGGAACATAGAAACTAATGCTCTCCATGATAGCCGAGTTTTCGAACCATCCACAAATCAGTCTAAAGATATGTGTTACAATGAGCACATCCCTTTTAACCCGTAGGTGGTTCATACTGAGCATGCCCAAGAGAAAGTCGGTAGGGTAGAGCCACGGGTAGTAGCCATACTCAGGTAAAGAAATCTCGGAAATTTCTTCTGAACCTTCTCCAACACGAGTGAATATGTCACTCGGTGTGGGCTCCAAACCACCGACCCACTCTCAAGCCTACTCCTAACGAAAGCATTGTATAATACTGTGAGAACCCGGGTGTCTCTAAAATTTCTCGCTGTCCGTAGGACAAAACCCTGCATTCTCAGTGAAGTACTACATATCATTACGATATGAGCATGAAAAGTTAACCTACTATCAAATACAATACCAAGATATAGTGGAGACACATTTTAAATTTCGAGCTCTCATAGTATACCGGTAAAACCAAGTATGACACGCTCTAGTGAAAGAAAGAATGAAACATTTAAATGTACATAAATATTATTATGGCCCCTTTCAGTAAAATTCAACATTTACAAGCGCATGTGTTTGCCAGGAGTTTTTAAAAAATAACGGGGATCCGGAGGGAAGGAGTGGAGAGTAATTTCGATGGAATTTGATGCATATATTTAAAATCTTATATACTAAACTCTCGTTTGGAGGAAACGTTTTACCCCTTCTGGTGCGGGGGAGTGTTCACAACGGTGGGCGAGTCGGATGTGTGCGGATGCGGCGTAAGCAGGGAGTTTTATACATTCGTAACATATAAGTTGCCATGGGCATGGTCCAACTGAATACCAGGGTCCAAAATAACATTTTATAGCAAAACAAAACTATTATAACAATAATATTAAAACAAGATGTTTGGGTTATTACTGATTTGACATAAACATATTTTCAAATTTATATTATTGAAGTGATAAGCGTTGAAATACCCGTGGTAGGGTCATTATACCGTGAAAGGGTTTTCCACTGTTTTTCTCCAGTTTCTCGGAGGCGCCTTGCCTTATTTTTTGAACACAGCAGTTTCATAGCTCCATAGCTCTTAACTGCAACTGCGAATTAATTTTACGATACCAGAGTTCACCGTCCGAGATTTAATATCGATGTTGATTATGTTTCCTAGTTGCCTAGATAAAATACATGACTATCTAAAATAAACAGTGTTTTAACTACTGAAGATAAAACTGAGACACTTGGGTCATATATGTGATGTTGGACACGCGAGAGGTTATCTCTTGTTAGTCAACATTGAGGGGCTCATCACGTCAAAGTGCCGCTTTCTTCGAATCAAAGTTCACACTGATTGCGTTGTGTAGACTCGTCAAAAGCATATAAGTCACGTATTCACTAGTTTCAGTTTGTAAGTCCATCTCAGCTGGTGTGACTGGTGTGACGCTGGACCCGACACTTGTTGCGCTCGGTGAATAGTGAAAGTAGATTTCTTTGTGAGTGAATCAGGAATCAGTAGATCTTTTAACTTTTAAACTCATGAGGTCGTTGATAAGGCGTGGTAAAAATACTTCTACTTTATGGAATGGAATAGTGAAAAGATCCAGATATTTTTGAATGTAAGTGTGTAAAGTTAATTTGCATATTATATTATGGTAACTCCGACCTTCTGGATATTACATGTTCTTTTAACCATGCATGCATTTTTATGCAACATATTCAACAAGTTCCCTGGCAGTGTCCCAGACTTATTATCTGGCTTTTTGTTCTTTGAAAGCTATTCTATAAGCTATAAGCACATTGAAATTTTTTGGAATGTACATTCTTCATCAAAACAGGCAATCCAAGTAACGGCAATCTTTTTGTCTTTGATTTTTTTTTTAAATTTATTTTAAAAAAAAATTTTAAATTTTTTTTTATATGAACACTGCACAAGAGATTTTGCACAAGAGTTTCAACTGTTCCCGTCTGGAGCCAGTGAGACTATGGCATCCCCAATTGAGGTATGTTGTGAGGCTGAAGGTAGGGAGGAGAGGAAGGAGATGGGGAAGAGGAAGGTGGGGTTCAGATCTTCCCAAATGCATAAACTCATTCATCTGCTCCAAGTATTCATCATTCACAACTTTTACTTACAGATAGAAAAATACTGTAGAATATTTAGGTGGCAATTTTGTTACCTTGTAAGTGTTATAGGGTGTCACAATCATTCACGACTCAATGTTGGGAAACTGTGTTTTTACATAATTCATTTCAATTGTCATTGAAAATCCTCTTGAAATATTTAAATATAACTGGTTTTTAATTAAACAGGAATATTGATAATAGTTATCAGCAAGTGGGTCTATTTTCCCACTATAAAGAGTGTTGTTATAGTGTTGTAAGTTTGTTCTAAATCATTACGGTGCTGTGATATACGTTTTTATATTTCCTAGAAAACATTTAACAAAAGTACCTACTTCATAAAGTGCAGTGTTATTGGGCCTTGTGATTTTAAATGCGGTTCCAATTTTGAACAGAGTCGAGGATGGCATACTTGAAAATGCGAATCTATTATAAATTTCCTCTGTGGTAAAGAGATTTCATCTATTCAAATCTTAACTTGAATTTATTTTTTCCCAATAGTTTTACAACATAAGTGCACACATTTAATTACATAGGTATTAATTATAAAACACATGTAAGTAAAGGAAAACAAAATTACTAACAGAATATAAATAAATAAATGTTATTCTCGTAAAAATACACGTCATGCTCATAATTCATAATATAATATATTATGATAATACATAATATATTATATGTATTTGAAAATGCATCAATAGGCTGCGTGATTAACACTTTCGGACCGTGTGTATATTATAGATAAACATAGATTTAAAAAAAAATTCCTTCTTATTTAGAGCAAATAAAAATTTGCCATTTTCATTTTTCAATTGTTGGCTTTGGTACTATTTTTTTAATTTCATTTTAGCTACTAGTTTAGGTGGTAGCCATTTTTATATTTTGAATTTGATTTTTGTGTTCAATCTTGGTAAAATTTTTTTTCTAGATTTAAAAAAAATGTAAGTTTTGAAGGTATTTTTTCAATGTTTTATTTTTATGTAATTTTTTTAATTTAGCAAAATTATATTTTTTTTGTACAATTTCTCTTTTTGTGTCATGTTTCTGAGACCTAGGGCCGTCTGTTTCAACAGGAAGCTAAACCGTGGACTAAATTTAAATTTTAACTATCAGAAAGCAACAAGGATGTTAAAAAGGACTTCACGCTGTTTCAAGTGTTCTTTTGCTAAAGTAATAATTGTTAGTGTGGCCAGTCTAAAAAGCAGAATATTTGTCGAAATTATGCGAAAAAACCCATCTGTGAAACCAGTGGCTACACCTCAAATTAAATTTGAAAACCAGAACAACTGTCAAAATATCTGGCTGTATTTTGTTTCATTGTAGGATCTGACAGATTTGTTCCTATAAATTTTTTGTATGAATATTTAAAAATAAATGAAAACTTAGTATAATATATACGATATTACATGGAAAAAAATTATAATTTACTTTCCAGTAGTTGCAATGTCACTTTGAATTTGATGTGTCACAAATTTTACAAGATCTTTCGACATGCAATACCGCGCCAAAAATTTGGGATCGTCCCAAATGACCGTATTGTTAACACGGGGTCGAAATGTTTTTGGTTTTCGCTGCAAGACATTGAATGAGGAATTCATCGTCACTGTCATCGTCAAAAAAAAAAAAAAAACTGTCATCATCATTTATAACATTAATCATGATTAATAATCAATGTTGAAGCGTGCAATTTCGTGCCTTACCTCCAACAGAACCGTGGCAGAACAACTCTCGAGTATCGTATCGGTTTTCAGAAAGTAAAAGCCAAAGTTAAAAGTGACCTAAAACAGGCTGTTAAACTGATTGAAAAATGCATTTTTGTGATATTTAACTGCAGCAATTTCTTCTACTCTAGCAACTGTTGAAACAAATAGCCCCTAATGTTCTTTCAAATGAAAATAGCAATAACTTCTAAACTATTAAAAAAAAAAACACCAAATTTTTTTAAATAACTACCAATTGTTATCAAGCATCAAATATGCTCTATCACTTACAGTTTTAATTCAGGCCTGAAAGGGTTATAAGAAGAGTGTTAGCATTATTCTTAGAAAGAGCTAGTTTATTTTCATTCTTAGGAATGGATGTGTTAATAGGTATTCTATTCAAATCAGTTCAGATTATTATTTTAAAAACGTCACATTAAATTACATAAATATAAAATTACATACATATAAACAGCAGAAATCAACTAAACTAGGAGAAACAGAGTTTGCCTTTTAAAGACAGCTTCATGCGAATAGAATGCCTAGACTTTGTATAGAATGCCTAGACTTTGTATAGAATGCCTAGACTTTGTATAGAATGCCTAGACTTTGAATAGAATGCCTAGACTTTGTGTAGAATGCCTAGATTTTGTATAGAATGCCTAGACTTTGTATAGAATGCCTAGACTTTGTATAGAATGCCTAGACTTTGTGTAAAATGCCTAGACTTTGTTTAGAATGCCTAGGCTTTGTATAGAATGGCTAGACTTTGAATAGAATGCCTAGACTTTGAATAGAATGCTTGCAAGTCAACAGTGTCTTCAAAGTGTTGAAACTATTATCTAATCCAACCTGATGCATTTTTTAAACATTTGAAAAACATACATTTTTGAATTTGTGGCAGTCGATACTTCAAAATTGTTATGATTCAAAAAGTTCTCCATAGCTCATGATGAAATACATTGCGAGATTCAATAATAAAAGTAGTGCCAATTTCATGATGCCAGAGCACTTCGTTCGAGATTTTTTTTCTACTTCAGGACACATAGTTAGATTAATCTGTAATGATGCAATAATATTGAACAATCTATTTGTTATCACCAGCTACGTCATTAAGTCAGTATTGCACTAAATAGGTCAGAATAAGTTTAAATAAATCATGACATTATGACTGATAGATACATATGTAATAACTTCCTATGAATGCTTCAATCTGTCCCCATGATGCGGTTTTCCCATTTTACCATAATATATAATATGGAGGTTTTTATAGTACCTTATTTCTATAATTTTATTTATTTATTTAAAATTAGCGAGTACCCGGCAAGCATCACTCAAAGAAAGAAAGTGTTTGTGTTTTATTTCTGTTCGTTGAAGTGCTTTTGAATACACAATATTTTTTATTTTTCTGTTTGGTGCATACTCGAATAAATCAGTAGGGATTTCTATGAGTGAATAAGCCATATAGAGTTTCCGTGTGAGATTCATGGATTTTTCAAATTTACCCCTTCTTTCCCCTACCGCTACTATGTCTCCTTCGCAACCCCTCCCTCTGCCCTTCTCTCGTTCCCCCGGCCGGCGCGGTCTAGCGGTAAGACTCTTGACTCGCAATCCGAAGGTCGCGGGATCAAATCCCAGTGTGGCAAATAAATTTTTATTTGATTTATTTGTGTTTTCACAATTTCACAATTAAAACATTTAAAATAACATACAGTATATTTGCATCACGTTCCAGAGTGGAAGATACTCTCAGTATCGCCCTGGTGTAAGACCACCATTCAGAATCGAAACGTTGCTTGAAATATTGCTTTAGCCGTGTTTCGTGACCAGATCTGAGTAGCCAGGTGCTTCCCCACCTTCCGCATCTCCTTCCCCTCCCCACTACCTTCAGCCTCACAACATACCCCTATTGGGGATGCCATAGTCTCACTGGGAGCAGTTGAGACTCTTGTGTGGTATTCATATAAAAAAAAAATCTGGGGAGATTGAGCGACAGTGACAGCAACAATTTGGTAAAATACCCATTGTTCAAATTTCTCGGTGAACAGGTTTCCTCTAAATTCTCTAAAAAGTTGATCGACCCCTCTCAAAAGAGAAAACCTGAAGTTACTGGTACGTTATGCTCATTCTAAACTCTTCTAACAAATAGTAATGTTATCTTTCTACTCTTTCAAAACCTGTGTTTCCACACCACTATAAGAAGATAACAACTTACTAAAATGTGGCTTTTTGTTGTTTTGAGATACATTATTTATATCTCATTTACATATCATTGGGTATTCTGCTGGCAATGTTGGTGATGCCGTATTCCACGCAGACATCTTGTTTACGCGTGTGAATACCAATGACATTATACATCTAGACTCGCCGTTTGCCAAACTCAAAATTAAAGTGGCAAGTACGGAACACTCTTCTGTTTCCAGTAAATTCTTCATTCAAACACTGTTCATGTACGACAAAGATTTGTATTCAAAATTCAAAAGTTTCGTCGAATACTGCCTCAAGGCCGACTAAAGTGGAAGGCCTGGGCACTAGTCGAATTTTGAGGTGTCAAGTTTTCAAGCTATAATGAACGACAATAGTTTGCAAATGGCGTTGATTGTTATTTTATTTGTTGTTACTGAGATTTGTAATTTTTACCGCAAGCATATAAATAAACAAGAGTCATTAGCTAATTTTAGACAGTAAAGTTTACTAACGATGGCATTGACTTCGTAATTTGGCTATTGCGCATCCAGACCTGTACTTTAGTAGGCCTTGAATTCTCTAATGATGCATAAAATCTTCGGGCGGAAAGCAATTGTATCGTTAATGATAATTGATAATAATAAATAATTTGCATGTATTTATGAATGAAATATTATTACTTCGCGTTTACTAGTATTTGCTGTGCAATGAAAACATTTTCTCATCACTCACGAGGGCATTTTGGCACATTAAAAATGCAATTTACTTACTAGTAGGACACGACCTTAAGCGACACTTGACTGTTGAGCGTTAAAACTCTGAAATCGAGGACAAATACAGTTTGTCAAATAAGAGTAGAAAACATAGGAGGGCACCACTGTTGTTCAAATGGCAATACTTCGAATATAACTCATGGTGGAAATGTAAAGCTGTAAATGTGAAATGTAACATTTTTGTAAAAAATGAAAGAGGCATAAAAGTGAAAAAATTATTTTTTCATTACAATATAGATAACCTTTGATCTCAAAATTAGAATTGCATACAGGATATTATACTTTTGCAATTTTGTGTTAACATAATGAAAAATAACAATATTGTAATAAAATACAGTTTAGAAATTGCTCACATTTATTTAATACTAGCTTAAGTACCTAGCATTGCCTGGACTTTAGATCATGTCTCTAATTTTAGATCTGAATATATTTAACTCATTCAGATCTACAAGTAGTAAATAAACTCATTATTAGTGATTCTTCCTTTCTATCTACTGTTAAATTCAAATTTATGTTAAATTAAATGAAATTTATGTCATTAAGTAGGTACCACAGTGCTTCTTCAATAATTTTTTTTTTCTTTGAACAAAAATATGTTTTTTAAAATGTGTATACAGTATTCTATGAATTCAGTGTCATTGCGCTTTAAAATAATATTTGACACTTAAATTGGTGTTGCCAGCCTACAAAATTTTGTAGTTCTATTTTTTGTAGTTAAATTGCCCTGGTTTTGGCTTACCACTTTTAAGATTTTTACCACGGGTCTATAGATTATGTATAACGTCATTGGTGAATACAGATCTACACTGAAATTAGTCAGGAGTGAGCTGATGCAGTTGACGCACAGAAGTGACCAACAATGTGCATTTGTTTTGTAAATGATCAATATTGAATTCTGGTCAGACTGCTGACTCATTTTTTATTCTTTATTTTTTAAATGACTTTATAAATATGGAGGATATGTTACTAATAATTATTTACTAATTAGTGCACAAATGCAAAGTTACATTGTGCTACATTCATCACTGAGTTACTATTGGGAAAAATCAAGTCTATAATTCAGTGCAAGAAAGTATCTTCTTGTTATTAACTGAGCTTAGCAAAGTTCTGTTTTAAGTCGACCGTTCTGCATTTGTCTGTCTGTAAATTTGTTTGTGCATTCCGTTTCAAGATCCGGTTCTGTAAAGATTTTTTCAAATGTGAAATCGTCGTGTTTATTCGGACATTCTTATTCGCATTTTTTCAATATTATGGTACCTACCTGTCTGAAGAAAGTTTGAAATAGAATTTTCATTGTAATAGTGATATGTAATGTAAAATACGTTTATAATATTTAAGAAGGGAAGTATTTAACCCGTGTAGGGTAGGGGTTAGGGTTATCTATTTACAAATGTTTTTTCAAAGGAAATGTTGGTTTTGATTTCGTTCGTCCAGTTGACTAGTCAGACATCTCCAAATACTAAGCCTCGAGATAATGAAAGCAATATTAGAATGCTCACCATAAATCAAATATTATTTACATGTGTCTATGTTTTACATATTAAATATGCTATAGAATAACACTGGGAGGCAAAACAGTCCGGTACATTTGTGTGAAATTTTGAAATACCTTCCAGAAAACGACATTTTGTGTAATTTACTACAAGCTTTTCCGCATTGTGATTGATTTGGTTGTGTTTATGAACGTTTGCGCACCCCGTATCGGCCCGTTTCATACAAATCTTAATTTTGGATTTGGCATCAAAATACCCAACCAAACGGGAAAATTATTTTTGTGAGCCAGTTTATTTATTTTAGCTTTAAATTATAAGATATAGGCCATTCAAGATTCTAATGTTTCATGATTATAGAGGCAATTCGGGCAATTATTTGTAAGTAAATGAAAAAAATTAAAAAAATAATTTTTCTCCATTTATCTTAGAAATATGATGAAAAATATAATAAAAATTAATAAAATAAATTATTTTGATGGGTGTAAATTTAAAATACAAATTACCTATTTACAGCGAAACAAAAATTTGTTGTTTATATGTTAAAATTAACACCCAAAAAAATGCATTTCTAACAATGCTTTATTTTTTATTTTATTTTTCATCATATTTTAAAAATAAATATAGTAAATTTTTTTGTGCTTTTTATTTACTCACAAATAATTGCTTAAGTTGCCTCTAAAATTGTGAAACACTACAATCTTTAACGGCCTGTATCTTATAACAAAAAGCAAAAATAAAATAAGTAGCTCACATCCGTACTAGATATTTGATACACCTTTTGATTACAAAAATAATTTTTCTGTTAGGTTGGGTATTTTGATCGCAAATCCAAAATTAAGATTTGTATGAAACAAGCTGCGCGAACCTTCCATTTAACAAAGCTATGATTTCATCTTTAATTTTGTTTTCTTCAGTTGCATAATCAAAGCTTTGTTAAAGCTCTGCCAGCGGTGGCTCTCTCGTACGTGTTGTTTGCTAGGAGTTCCTCCGGCACTAGTCAGCAGTCAACTCTCACAGCTGGCAGCCAACTGACCAACTGACCGCTCTCTGCATTACAGAATGCAATTTGTTAAATTATTCGATTTTTAACGTGTTTGTGTTGTTGTTGTTGCAGTGTTTTTGAAGAAGTCATGAAGATAATAATGACGGCGTTGGCGCTGTGGGCGATGTGGGTAGGACTCAGTTACGGCGTTTCAGTTTTACCGCACCCCCTGAACTTCGTTATCTCCGCTGGTAAGTTGTCCGCTTTTTGCATTTATTAATTTTTTTAATAATTTTTCAACAAACGTTGAAAATAATGTGACCTTTCTGGGGTACCCTCTTCTAAGGTCACATTGTTCATAAGGTGGGTCATTTAACAAAAAATGTTATTTTTAAATTCTAAGAGCGATAAAAGGGTGCCAAATGGGTTCAAAACGACGTGTTTAAAATTTTTTAAATTTCTGATACAATCTCCTTCCTCCGGATTCACTTCAAAGTTTTGAAAATTTTAATGTTTTTTTAAAAAAAAAACTTTTTTTTTTACCAAACGATATTTTTTTGAAATCATCCATAGCAAATGTAATATATTTTGACGAAATGATTTACGAAAAGTCCCAAAATTGAGTCTCACAAAATAATACCGAAATTTGAGAGTGAGAAGGATTTTGCTGGTAATTGAATACACTGCCTTGAGATAATTTGAATTGTATTCAAATGTATTTTTTAATAAATAAATCTAAATATTCCCTCTTTTTCGTGTTTTATTTTAAAATGGTTCTTTTTAATGGTTTATCTAACATTTTTCAAAGATTTAATAAGGGTGGGTTTTCTCTATTATGTGAAATTTCAAAGTCAATCCGGAGGAAGAAGATCATATCCAAGTTTATTAAAAAAATTATGTGATTTTATATTAACATTTAACACCCTTTTATCAATCACTATTAGACAAATCAAAACAAGAAAAAAAAATTCCCCATACAGTTGTGTTCATGGTTTTATGTATGAATTATTAATAAGGTCAAGTTTTTTAAATATTACAACGGGAAAATTATAAATTAATATATAGAAGAAATCATAACATAAGCGTTAATCTTTGTTAGTTTGTAAACTTTTATCTATATTCTTCCTTCCCATGTCCAGAATTCATATCTTAATATTTCTTTCGAAGTCAGTTATTTTTTAATGGTTTTTATTGCAGGAGGGAGGACATTAAATAATTTTGTAGTGAAATATATCATATTTCTTTGGCCAAAAGTCGTTTTAGTTGTAGCTTGGTGGAATGTGTGTTGTAAAGAGGATCTTATGAAGTTTGTATGTTCATAAATTTGAAAATTTGTTCACATCTGCATTTTTAATTTATTAATGTATTCCGGAAACTGGTTAATAATATTAGTGTAGGGAAGTTAAAAAGTTGTTGTTCATAGAAACAGTCTTTATTTTTTAAGTGAAAACTTCTTTAGCACCTTTGTGATTTGAAACTCGATGATATGAAAAATAGCAACACTAAAAAGAGACAAACACATACATTTACAGGATTTAGCCTGTGAGGGAATGAGTTAGTTTAATCGGTCTCCTCTTTGTGTGGTGCGACGAGCCTCCCCATTCTTGTCTACTTTAGTTTTGTGAAGGTTTCACTTCTACCATGTGTGAATTGCACTCTGATTTTTTTCAATACTCCAAATGAAAAATAAATCTTCTGTAACATGCATTATCAATACATGCAATACATCTCTATTAATTTTAATTAGATTTTTGTAGATTTCAATTGTCTCCGTAATCAGGCGTGCTCTATAAGTTTTGGGTGTTCCCAGGCCTTCAACGATGTATTGAGTCATTTATTTATAACTAGCTGGGTTACCCGGCTTCGCTCAGGACAACATTCGAGAGTGTTCTGGTATGTTCCGCATTGATGTTCCCGACTCCCTATTCCCGAACATTTCACAACATTCCAGAATGTTCCAGGATGTTCTGGAATGTTGTGGAATGCTCAAGAATACACTTGAATGTTCTGGACTGTTCTAGAAATTTCAAGGGGGCGAAACTTCCAGCCCTTATATTTTCAAAAGCATGCTTTTAAGGTAAAAACAGGTACCCTTATCCTGGAGGGGGGGGGGTGTAGATCTACCACACCATATAACTCCCTTGATCGTACCGGGACTCGTTTCTGAGTTTTTGCAGTCCGCACGTTTTTTTGGACTTTCTTTAATAATATATATTGATTATCGTGTTTAATAAATTGATAGAGCTCTATAACTCTACAGGACCTTCAAAAAATACCCTTTTTTATTACATCTATTTGAACTTCGATTTTGTTTTCTTGAATGAATGAAAGACAGAGATGGCACAACTAAGTCGTGACGTTCGATGCGTAGGACCGTGGCAGAAAGTCGAAACTGTTTCCTACATAAAAGATAGATGTAATCAACCTGTAAAAACTTTGATTTTTTTTATATATATTTTTTTTTATATTAACTCCACACAGGAGGCTCTGAGGAAAATAATTTCCCTCAGGGCCTATGTCATCTTTGAAGATGCTGTGTGGAGGGTGTTTTTGAGGAGAGGAAGGAGTGAACATGGGTCTCTTCAAGACCCATGTTGTAGGGGGGAGGAAACACAGAAGCCGGCAAATCGTTCCACAGCCGAGCTGTTGAACTCAAGAACGAGTCGTAGAAACGACCCGTTCTCATGTGACTAATGTCAACCGTGTACAAATGTTGAGCGCGCGTTTGGCGTGTTTCCCGACTACGCATCGGTGCCGAGGGGATCAATGACGCTAGTTCCTCGGAGCATCTTCCATTGTAATACCGGTAGAACAAGGACAACATTCCCACCTGGCGCCTGTGCTCTAAAGATTGCAATCCGTTTGTTAGGTTAGGAGAGTCTATCAAACGGACTGCCCGTTTCTGCACAGAGTCAAGGGTTTTTTTCAGGTATTTTGGGGCTCCAGACCAGAGGTGGCTGCCAAATTCAACCGTGGGGCGCATGTGCAACACCAACAAAACTTGAACTATGGCATAAATTTTATGAATTTATTCTATGATTTCTCATTATTTTTTCACCAATTGAAACCTTTAACAATTTGAACTTTTAACAATTTTTCAAAAATTTTAAATCTGAAATTTTTACTATCAAAATAAATTGGTAATGAGTTGGCAAAGACACAGAGCAAGATAATTCTTTTTATAGAACAATAATTGGTACAAGAGATGTATACTGGCTGCTTTAAATTTTATCTTGATGATAAATGGCTTTGTTTACTGTTTATTGTATTTGCTTGACGATTTTCAGGGACTTAAATTGAATTTTAGCATAAAGTCATATTTATTTCTAAGATTTTTTTTTAGAATATCAAAGTCTCTAAAATGAGCACCTATTTATTTTTCCTTAGACATTTTCACGGTGTAACCAAGGTCGTGTGCTACCTCTAAGTAAATTGCATCAAAAATTGCAAAAATGCCCTCATGTGTGATGAAAAATTAGGAGTGCGCTTAGACCACACGACTGAAGTAAAACTTCTGTGAGAGGAAGAGAGAAAGAAAATGTGCCTGCGCACTGCTCTCTCTTGCTCCTACAGTGTGACACAGACGATAGGCCTGCACTGTGTCTGTATCACACTGTAGATTTTTTTTTATTTTAGAAAAGAAAGACAAACATTCCCGGGTTACGAATAACCCGGCAATGTTTGAAAATCTCCTACTACCACCACAGAAAGCCGAAAATGTTGCTTGTGTTGTGATGGAGGACTTAGCCAGCCGAGGAATCGTACACGGGACGCCCGGGTGGAACCCAAACGCGATGCCCACTCAACCACTGACCAGTCAAACGAAATACGAAACGTGACTGGCTACGAGAGAAAGAGAGAAAAAAAATGTGTGCTCGCACCTCTCTCTCTTGCCCCTACAGTAATATACGAAACGTAACTCTCTTTCTATCGTCACTAACTTATATCTCCCTCTCAACTTTCGTTTGCCTCGCCGGACACTTTTCGTAACGCTCTCGTCATACATTCACCAGCTTATTCCCCAAGTCAAGCGTGTGTAAAGAAGTTTTACTTCAAAAATGTTTTCATTACTCGGCAAACACTAGTAAAAGCCAAGGAATAACATTTCATTTATAAATACGTGCAAATTACTTGTTACTATCGAAACAACGCAAATAATATAATTGTTTTCTGCCCAAAATTTTACGCATCATTAGAGAATGCCAAGGCCCTCCAGAGTTCAGGGTCTGGGCGCGCAGTTAAATTACGAAATCAGTGCTGTCACTAAGTAATCTTTACGGTGTTTAAAGTTTAAAATATTCCAATAACTTTATTTATTTATATGCTTGAGGTAAAACATACAAATTAACAGTAACAACGCGTACAACAACAATCGCCGCCATTTGTAAATCGTCGTTGCTCTATTATAGCTTTGATTTGACATCTCAAAATTCATCAGGGTTGATGTGTCAGGCCAGGCCTCAGGCCTCCTACTCTAGTTGCCTCTCAGGCCTCCTACTTTAGTTGCCTCCCAGGCCTCCTACTCTAGTTTGCCTTGAGATAGTATTCCTACCGTTTATTTTGTTCACATGCACATATTCTTTGAATTAAGGGGGGGGGGTATAAGGTTTTAAGGGCGAAAAAAACGCATATTTTCATGGTTTTTTTTGGAGATAAAGTAATGTTTGTTTATTTATTACATATACACATTATAGTGTAACATTTGAAGTACCTTTGAAAAAATATTCAATTAAAAATATCAATAAATAAGTCCATGAGAGCAAATCTCCGGAGGCGCCTCGAAAAAAAATTGTTTTGCGTTGAACTCATAACTCATTACTGGATCATTTTAATCAAAAAAGTCGAAATGCATTTAAAAGGTGACATGTTTTCCCAGGTAGTCAGAGGGAGTTTTTTTTTCGATTTTTTTTTGGGCAACATTTTGAAGTGAAAAATGCAATTTTTGCTAAAAAATTTCAGTCAATTTGTTATTATAAAATGGAAAAAAAACTCCCTCTGACTACCGGTTTGATTGATTAATTTGATTTATGTGTAGAAATAGTGTACAAAATTTCAAAAGGATCGGTCAAGTAAATTTTGAGTTTTGATGTTCACTAATTTCAAAAATGTTGTTTGTGAGAAAATCGATTAAAGTTTTTTATACTTGAAATACACTCGAATCGCGCGTGAGGGCCGGTCGCTTGAAACGCTGTATCTTCGTTAGTTCTGCTCCGATTTACTTGAAATTTTGACAAAATACTCTCAATATGTTGTACATTCAGTAAAAAAAACCGCAAAAAAGTTATAAAACCTTACCCCCTCTTAAAAATCTACTGGAAACAAGCGTATTTCTTACTTGTCACATTTTATCTTTAGTTTGTAAACCAAAAGCAAGTCTAGATGGTAGTGTAAGGTCATTGGGTGTAACTGTGTTTCCAAGCCTAAGGTCATTTCTTTTAACATTTGTTGTTGAATTAACTTTGTTTCTTTTATTATAGAAATTGATTATATTTTTCACCTTAAACTTTAATATTATGATGTGTACTTTGTACCTTTGCTTTGTACCCATTTGGATGTAAAAAAATACATAAGATTAATTTCACGTACAAAGAATAAGTTCCACTAATGCATGTTTTTTTTCATCATAAAAAGGCCAGCTATTAGTTTTAGTTATGAATATTTTTGTTTTTATATAGGGTCCTTGAGATGACGATTAAAAAGGGTGTATTAAAATTAGCCAATTATTATTAATTTATGTTTTGAGAGGCGGGTATGGGTATCGACGCCCTCCCCGGGAACCATTTATCGGATAACCAACACCCCTACCGTAGGTCCCCAAATGGTTTGCTATGTTTGGTGACTTATCAAGGGTGCCCCGGCTCATAGGGTGAGGTTTGTCTAGGTTTTGGCGGCGGATTCCTTTGCCCACCTACTGTGTGGCGTGCTGGATCGGGAAAAAATAGTTGAGGGATAGCTTTTGAGGACAGCAGGACTCTCGACCCATTGCCCTGCATCGCAGTGGGAGGAACGAATCCATACGTCCGTCACTCGTGGACACACTGACCCCCAGTTTCCTACCCACGACTCATACCTTTTCTCTTCCCAGAACTTCCTCTCTTTCCTTTCCATAAAGAGCCACTCCACACTGCATCCCCAAAGATGACATAGGCTCTGAGGGAAATCGTTTTCCTTAGGGCTTTCCTAGCGGAGCTAATGTAAAAAAAAGCACTATTATTACTAGGAAATAAATGATTAATGGGGAAAACACATATGTAGGACCTACGTACATATGGATGCATACAGGACGTGTTATTGCTTTTTCCAGAAATATGTATTATAAAATTTATTAGTGATTCGCGAATGGAAAAACAGTAGTTTCTTGGAAATCCCATAAATAATAGCAGAAGTGGTAATAATTAAGTGGTGTTACTCAGAGCAAGTGCGCTTTGTCAAAGAAATTGAAACTAAAAATGACCCTACATGACTTTAGAACTTAACCACTCCGGTCTATCGCCTTTGTGCAAGTTTTTTGTCTTAAATGAACTGTCATATTTATAAAAAATTTGTGTCATTTCCGCTTCGCAATTAAAGCTCAATACATTATATATTTCTAAACGTAGCTAAATATTAAAAACTGTTTTCGAAAGGTGATAAAATACGCTTTCAATTTGCATTATTACAAATAAATACTAAAATTTATAAATATTAAAATTTAGGATGCAAACATAAAAAATTGTAAAAATGACTTACGTGATGTTTTTATGTGAAAACAGTAAAATCACGGTTAATGTAAAAATAACACTTTTTTTTATTAGACAAATGTATAATAAACATTTTATCACCTCATCTTTTTACCATTTCATATAAACATATTTAATAAAAAAAACAACTTAAGTCTAACGGCGCTTATGCGTTTTGGCGGGTGAAAACAATTTCTACAAAATTAGTATTTCTTATCGATTTTTACGGACAATTTTGTATAAAGATGTAAATCGTGGCTTATTATAGATATTATCCTTTTTTTTACGGTTGTCACTAGAACAAAAATGCAGTTATAACCATTTTTGTGGGAACACACGCATTAGCTTGAAAATAAGCTTATTGTACCTGACTGCTATTGATATATTGTCTTGAAAACAAGCTTAAGGGTTGGAGTGGTTAAGTAATATTATAAATGATGATTTATATGCAAGGTTTACAGTGAAAAATAATATTTTTATCACAAACAAACATAATATTTTTATCATAAACCCCACACATCTTCTTCGTCTTTGTGTGCCCTATCAGGTGCCCCCGATGTTGGCGATCACTCTGGTAAATGTATCTCCATCTTGCCCGGAAAAGCTCTTCCACACCTCTAATACCGGTCCAATCTCGTGCACTTTGCGGCCAAGACATTTGTCTCCTTACCAGGCCCTCGGTGACCCTCTATCTTGCCTTTCAATATTAATTGGAGCAAGTGATATTTCTCCCCTCGAAGTATGTGACCCAGATATGAAATTTTCCTGACTTTTACTAATGTGAGCAATTCTCTATCTGCTCTAGCCCGCCTGAGAATTTCTGTGTTGGTCCTGTCGGTCCTTGGAACTTTGAGCATTCTCCGGTGAAGCCACATTTAAAAAAAAAAATTCTAACCTGTTCATGGTATTTACTTTCAACATGTCTCACATCCATATAGCAAGACCGATCACACATAACTTTTAACATTCTCTGCCTTAGTTTTAAATTGATCTTGTTATTGCAGAAGAGGGATTTCATTTTACTGAATGCAGTTTTTGCTGCTTCAATTCTGCACTTAACCTCTACATATGGGTACACATAAATCACTGTAAACCTTACACATTTTCCAAACTATCACCAACATTTTGTAGTATTTGTTGCATTAACAGACTATAAAGTGTGTTTTTTTGAGTGCTTACATTTAATATGAACATTGGATCCCTCTTCATGAAAATGAATTTGTTTGTTGAGCACGGTTTTGTTTAATACCTACAGATATAATGTACCCGCCACCGCAGTACGATTACCCGTTCCCGTCGCAAAAGATGCTGGCCAAACTGCCGCCCATCCGCGTCAAGACCCTCAACCAGTCGCTGGAGTTTGGCCTGAACTCTGTGGAGATGCTGCGCCGGCTGGAAGACAGTCTGCAGGCGGGGGGCGTGGCGGTGCTGCCCGCTAGCCCCGAGCACGGCCAACTCCTCAACCACCTCCCCTTGGAGGAGGCCATGCAGCTGCACAAGTGGGCACTTGCCATCACTACAGCCTCCAACAACCTGGCCTATAATGCTTGCGGAAAGTGAGTACTCAGCCATTCTGACTATTATGTCAAAAAACTTTTTACTAAGATTATAACATGATCATCTTTAAATATTCAACAACAACACAGTTGTACCACACAACCAATCTTTGGTCGTAGAGCAACTAATAGTTCAACAGACACACTCCAGATTAGACAGAAAGTGTTTTTTTTTTTCCTTAGCTGAGGAGACCCTGAGTAAAACCATTTCTCTCAGGGCCTATGTCGTCTTTGGGGATAGGAAAAAGATATCAGGGATGGGTAGAAATCCGGGGATCAGTGTATCCAGGAGTGACGGATGTATGAATCCATTCCTCCCAATTTGGTGCAAGGCGATAGGTCAAGAGAGTCCGGCTGGAGAGGTCAAAAGGTCTACGTCAACCAGACTCCCGATCCTGCCCGCCATGCCGTAGGTGGGCAAATCTGCCGCCAAGACCTAGACAAACCACAAAAAAATTCCGTGAAACCAGGTGCCCCTGCTAAGTCACCAAACGTAGCGAATCTCTTGGGGTGACATATGGCAGGGGTGTTGGTTTAAAAAAAGTTAATTTTTATTTATATTTAAAGTTAGTGTAGGTAAAATATATTTAAATTATTCAACTATTAACACATTGTAATCTGATCACGTATTAATACGTGTTTAGCAAATTAATGCTAGAGAGCGGAACACGTATTTATACGTTTTTGATAGATTGTTAGTGGAGCGCGGGTCACGTTAAAATGCGGGTTCCAATATACTTGAGTTTTCGCTATATAGCCTCTGTAGGGTTGTAGCCATGCAGGTAAAAACCTTTTGAGAACAATAGATGGGGTGTACGGTAGGTACCGAGGTAGTGTAAATATAAATTTTTTCATAACTTTCCTGCTTTATGTGAAATTCTGCACTAGTTTAACGATAAAGAATACATTTCTAAATATAATAAAATAAAATGAATTAAAATAAATAATTTGCAAAAAGAATTATTGAAATCAAACAAATATTTTTGAAGTTATCGCAATTTTTCTAGAGGTCTACGTTAGCGCGAAATTACGCGAAAAATCACCCGTTACCAGCACGATACGCGGCCGAAAACTGCCCGATCACAATGTGTTAACATTTGTCATTATCATAAAGAATAAAAAACACATTTCGTAGGTGAGAAATTTCACATTCGAAAAATATTGTTAAAAATATACATAATGTTGTAATTATCTTATAAATGACATAAGTGCGAACTTTGACCGTACGTTTCCTTGTTTTAACCTCTTGTCTACCTTGGTGCGGCCATTTAATTTAGTCACGTAGTAATTTCATTGCGAGTTTTGGCCATTACTAAAATCATTTATATATTATATTGTTATGTCCAGTTATTCTTCCGGCTAGTTAATGACTAATGCGTCTGTGTGTGTGGTGCAGGTACGGGGTGTCGGACCAGGAGTGTGCTGGATACGTGAGCAGCATATCGCTGCGCGGGAGTGAGGCTGCGCAACGCTGCCTGCGGCTGACGGCGCAGAGCTGTAGCGCGGCGCGCCTGGAATCCAAGTACCGCAGCCTGGACGGATCCTGCAACAACTCTCCCCGCCCCTCGCGCGGCAAGGCTCTCACGGGCTTCAAGAGGCTGCTGCACCCCAACTATGCTGATGGCATCCAACAAGTGAGAACCAATTTGTCAATTCAACCAATCAGAATCCATACCATTAACTTAGCATCCACTTTATTTTATCAATTTTGCTGAAGTCCCGCGGGCTCTACACAGCATTTTTAGAAATCAGACTTAGACAGCGACCTTCCTCTTGTTTTGAAGGTAAAGTGTGCAAAATTTTATAAATCTCAGATTAAAAATGTAGATTTGTATAAAAATCAAACAGCCCGTTGTCTGCCCACCCGTCACAGACATATGTGAAATATTAAATGTTTCTAAAAATATTTATTAAATGTTTTTAGAATGTATAACATCTTGAACAATATTGGAACTCTGTTTCCCCAAGTTCAAATCTTTTTTTTTTTTTACGTGAGCTCCATACAGGAGGCCCTGAGGAAAATAATTTCCCTCAGGCGTCATCCTTGGGGATGCTGTGTGGAGGGTTTTTTTTTAAGGAAAAAGGGAAAAGGAGAGTTCTGGAAAGGAAAATGGTTTAAGGGGTGGGTAGGAATCTGGGATTCAGTGTGTCCTGGTCATCCACCTCCAAGACCTAGACAAACCTCACCCCATGAAATTTGTACCTGTTTTCAAAAAATCCACCTATAATTTGGATTTCTTTACGAAATTTTAGATGCAATGTTTATTGATAAGTAGATGGTATTGCTTATAGGTAGGAACTAGGCCACGCCAAATCAAGCAGATTTCATTTGACTTGAATTGTTACACTTCTTTAGCATATTGCCTACTTGAAAACGAAAGCTCGATTAAAAAAAAGTTGCACCAAAAAGCTACTCCAAATGTGATTTAGATTTACCAGTTTCCCGCTTGTACTACGGGTGTCCGGACACCGTGTATATTATTAAATAAACACCAAGACACTTTGCATAAATTGATGACTTTATGCAAAGTATCTTGTCGTTGTTTACGGACGTACGCCTTGATTTTCACTTTATGATAAATAGTGTAGTTTTATTTGTGTCGATATCACACAATGGCGTCTGAATGAAATTAATGTGTTTTGATTATAATAATCTATGCTAATCATACACTTGTTTACCACGTTGCTGAGAGAAATCTTGTTCATTTAGATGTTTTTAGATGTTCGTAAAACCTGTTTTCTTCCACTCAGGCATGAAAACGGTTTCTTTGTTAGTTCAAAGATGAATGAACTGCTCGCCGCTCTTTCAGGTCATTAATAAAACAGGAAATAATAAAAAATAACATAAAATACCAAAATAATCTCAAGGACTGTTTACTAATCCCAGGGAGATATTGTTCGCATGTCATCGACGATCGTCCTAAAACCCGTTCATAAAATTCTTCCTTCTCACACATCTTTTATGAAAATGAAAAAGACAGAAGATATTAGAATGTCAAATGACTTTAATCATATTATTATAGACATTTCGCGAACTTATGTTACTTTCGAATTGTAGAAATATTGTAGTACTAACTTTTTTGCGAGCGGCTTTTTTGCAGCTGAGCAGAGTTATCCAATTTGGTTCAGTCGTTCGGATGTTACACGCGTAGGTACCAACATTTCGAAGATTCATTTTTATTTACATAGATAGATAGATATTAACTACGACGCCCGAAATAAAAAATATGTCAACATTGTTTCCACGGCAACGATTTGTTTTCTGACATTAGCAATAACTCGCTTTTGTTAGCGACAGAAAACGTATAAGAAATATATTAATGTTTATAATTTCATAACGCCAGAGCTTACCATCATATACAGCCTATAGTCTTCGCATATAATTTAGCTTTCTATTGGTGAAAGAATTTTTAAAATGAAAGAATTTTTAAAATCGTTTTATTGTTTTATGCGTGAAAGCGTCACAAACAAACTCAAGCAGTTTCACATTTATAATATTAGTATGGATTGTCAGTATTGACAGTTATAAAAACAAACAAAAAAAAATTAAATGTTGTATTTCATGAAATGCGCATTATGGTAATAAAAGTGGTACAGGATAAGATAAGACATTTAACATTAATTACACAGTGACAGTTGTCATAACAGTTTACCGCCCTTGCCACAAGTAAACACCAACGAGACCCCATGTGAGCTAAGCCTAAGAAGAGCCTATGTTGCCTTTGCTTCATAGTTTAATAGGATGTGATATGAAACTAAGAATAAATGAATAAATGTTTCAGGCGCGGAAGTCGGTTGCGTCGCGCCCCCTGCCGCCTGCGCGCGGCATCAGTGCCGCCATCATAGCAGACGAGGACGCACCCGATGAGGCCCGCACGCTGGCGCTCATGCAGTGGACTCAGTTCATCGAACACGACATGGTCCACATCCCTATCAGGAAGATGCGTAAGTTCTCTCGTCTATTACATATCGAGGACTTAAAGTCAAACGGCGTTATCTGTAAAAAACATACAAATAATTAATATTGACATACTATTTTCTAGATAGCGTTGTTTGACTTTATTTAAGCCCATGAATTATTGTTATGTTTTTTGTAGATAACAATCTCAACCCACTATTTGTATGATCTCTTCTTACTTCCATGTTTGTATAATTCAAACATATAGTTTGCACCTTTGAGAAATTGACTATTGTTATGTCAAACTTACATTAAAAGAAATAGTTCTTCTAAAAAAGTTTTTATCGAAATTGTATTGCCATATTAACTATAATTTTACACAAACTGTTGTGTACTTCTTATTATTTTTTCCCATTTCAGTTTTTGTACTTAATGTTTTCATTGCACACCTGAAAGCCACATAAACAAATATAATGATTGTGCCATGGTTATTTTCTATTTAGTGATTTTTTAAATTATTATTTTGAAACGCGTGAGTTATTACAACGCACCTTCAATAATTGAAAACTTTAATTCTTGATAATACGTATTGCGTTTTAGTTTTTATATTTATTATTTTATTTAATCAATGGTTGGATTTTAGATGTATTTTTCTCACGCCGTGCGCCATATTTGCCCTGTATGATAACCAGTGGAGCGATTATGGTCGAAACCACTTTTATTTTTCTGCGATTGATAGCGGTCCAAAATTGGACCACATTTTCCTACCATTCGTAAAACATTTATTATAATTATTTAAAAAATTTCCAGGGCCAGCCATTTATTTTAAAATAAATCTATTGAAATGCTTAATCTATTATGACCATAGGTGTCGCAAATCCGAACTTCGGAGACTATTTTAAAATGATGTTAAAAATAAATTTTTGAAATATCTTTTTCACATAGAATTTCTGATCAGCTGTTTACGGTTAAAATTAAATCCTTTTTCCATAGATATGCACCTTTCATTATCAAGTATACCACAGACAACATACAGAAATCGGAAGATAGTAAAGGAGACCCAACGATTTCCATAAGACCCTTATGAGTTGTTTTGAAAACTGAACAAAAGGGTTAATAAATTAATATTTGCCAAATTAATAAAAGATTGTTATTGGTTGATAAATAAATTGACATTGATTTGATTCCTTTTGTTTATTTCAGTCCACTCTGGCAGTAGTATCTCGTGTTGCAACAAGTATGGACAGGATCTGGCCCCGCGCTACCAGCACCCCAGCTGCATGCCCCTGGTCGTGGCGCGTTCCGACCCTTTCTACTCCAGCCACAGGGTCACCTGCCTGCCCTATGTGCGCTCCGTGACCACCTTCAGGAGCGACTGCACTGTGGGGACATCTGAACAGGTTACAGCTTTTTTCATTAGCTTTGTATTATTACAATCCCTCTTTCCGCAGGTTGCCGTTCCACTCATATTGTTATTACCCTGTATGTCTTATGTCCCTGTTATCTGAACCTGCTAAAAGCTGAACCTCCTGTAATCCGCACCACTCGATGGCGGGATGTGTGAAAAACACAAGAAAGAAGAAAAACGTGAAAGTTTAACCAAATTTTTCATAAATTACCTAATTTTATCAATATTTATTTATTTATTTAATATCAACGGTATAAATATACCACATGTCACAAAATTATAGGACACATATTAGAAACTGTAAATAAATATTATAACGGATAATTGTGGCATTTGAAAGAGAAATGACACCAGAGATGCGATAACATACAAAAGTCTATAGTACAAATAAAATTAATATTGATTGAAAAGATTTGATAGTATAGCCCTCTTGTACCTACCTTCCGTGCAGTTAAATAGATCTGCATATCTATTAGTAACTTCATGTAATCTAGGTACAAGCGAGTGTTTCGTATACTCAGTGCGGTTATTGTAGCATTTAAACAGGATTTTAGAACGAGTGGCTCTCGTGGGTAAAAAGATTTGATAGTATAACCCTCTTGTACCTACCTCCCGTGCAGTTAAATAGATCTGCCACATCTGCAAATCTATTAGTAACTTCATGTAATCCAGGTACAAGCGAGTGTTTCGTATACTCAGTCCGGTTATTGTAGCATTTAAACAGAATTTTAAAACGAGTGGCTCTCGTGGGTATATGAAATTCAATGTACTTAGTTAAATCAGGACGGTCTATTCTACCATTTACAATTTTGAACATAAATATTAATTCGGATATAATTCTTCGATCTTAGAATCTTCATAAATTAATTATGGACTTCAATTAATTCAGCGATGAGGAATGTCAATGATACTTTGGATGATGCTCAAACTATAACGGTCTGGTTAGGCATAAGAGGGATTTTAACCTTTTTACGACGATGTCGTCAAATAATTTGCAATACCCATGGACATCTCATTTTGATTGAATATAGTCTCACTTAAAAAATATTCAATGACGTAGATGTAATCTAAACGGTTCAAAGATAACAAATCAAATAAAACAATAAACAATGTCGTTATCTAAACAATTATAATAACGTTTTATATGTCGTGTATAGATAGATCGTCTTTTAGGCACGCGATCGGTTGGTACGTATACATGATGCTCGTCTCAAATAGGTTAAGAGTTCCAATGTGAGAACAGTTTGTTTATAGCGGTTACTTCATCATAAATCATGACATGAATAGTGGTACTGATTCCAGCAAAACAAATATTATTTACAATCAGTTTCCTCACATAACACTATGCTGATTGAAAAAGGGAACTTTATCAAAAACCAACTCGTAAAAATAAATTACGGTCGTTGACATTGTTAAAATCGTAGATAAAACGTGTAATATTGGTGATATCTATGCTTACGACCTATATATGGATTTGTAGCATCTACGGCTATGTAGGATCTACGTTAAGAGGATCTGGACAACATCAAACTCTCAAATGTTCCGAAAATTCAGCTATTTCCAGAAGAAGATTCTAGATTCCAGAAATCTGAAAATTCTTAAACCGAACAGGCTTGGCTTTTAATTATTCGGATTATTGAGACTACAATGCATACATGGTGTAACAGCACTTTCCCGAAGGATTTTAGCCAGTGACTCCTGAGCATATTTGGAGTAAAAAATGTACATGTCATCTTGCTGTCTGATTGTATTTTTTTTCAATTAAAAACATAAACAATATTTTTCCATCACTCGTTGCAACTGAGAAGTCCGGAGAGTAGTGTATTTTTAGCTTAGCGGGTCACTTGATAAGCACTGCGTCTCGTTCCAGCGGCACGGAAACATATGAAACAGCGCGTTTATCACATGATCCCATTGCGACGTATAGAAGTTGTATCAGTGGGCGATGTGTGATTGAAAAACATTTTTTTAATAGAAAAAAAATATCATCGAATAGCAAAATGGCATCTACTTTTTTAATCCAAAAATGCTCACGAATCACTAGTTTAAATTCTTGTTGCCACCGTATATACATTCGGTACATAACTTGACGATCAAAAGTTTTCATATTCTAAACCTACAGACCCCCCTCCCCCCATACGAAAAAGACAAGATCATCATCTAATTTGCAAGAATATTCATGACGCACATCTCTAATCATCTTTTATCCATTTACTAATGTTAATAAACACAACAAAAGAAAAAAATCATGTTAAACCCAATGTTTTTGTTTAAATCTGTCATACATTATTACGTAGATTTAAACAATCTTTCGTAATATCAACAGATCTAAACAAGTGGCGAGTAAATGTTGTGAAGTTCAAATTCCAGTTGGTAAATAAAAACAAATCATGTTGCGGACATAAAACTATCTACTTGGAACTCAAAACGTGCCCATAATAATAAATAATGCATAACTGATTTTATTTTATTATGTACATATTTGGCTTGGTTTTCTGCGTGCCATTCTTATCCATGGCTGTGACGCATGTTGCTTTTATTTGTTTTTCTTAAGTATTAACTACAAACAACAAATTTTATTTTATTTATTGTTTCTTTACTTGATAGGTATTATTGTTTACAATTCAATTTTTAACCTTACTAGAACATTTTTGTTTGGTTATGATTAGGACCTGGATGTTTGTAAAAATCAGGGCCTCATCTATATAAGGTGAATAATTAAATAAAAAAATAATTCAAATAAAAAAAAAAAATCATATATATAATTTTTCATAATAATTTTTTTTCTTCTTCTAAAGATGAAGCCCTGATTTCCGGGTCATAGTTATTATCTATTACATAACAACTTCTATGTAATTGGCTATATGATAATAGTGCTATGTTTGCAATAATATAAATATAAACAATTGTATAAAGTGTTTATCGATAGCCCGATGGGTAGGATATTCAACTAGCAGTCGGTTGGATCGAGTTGCTTACTCATAGCGGGTAACCGACTTAATCTGAATGAATTAATTATGGCTTAATGATTCAGATGTTGAAACTATTTGTAAACCTTCAAGTTTAATTTTTCACTTAATAAAACTAACATTATATACTTACTTACATTGAAACTTGCTTGATGTTCGATTTTAGTAATTTATTTTATTTAAAAACTGTCAAAAGAAGCGAAGCTAGCAGTCCACAATGGAGTGCTGGTACCTACCGTGAAGGCAGTGAGGCATGGAACTGGCAGAGAATATATGATGCAAATGTGAATGGCAGAAGAAGTCAGGGACGCCTGAGGAAGACATGGCATGATCAAGTGAATCAGATACTAGAGTCAAGCCATGTCAAAAGTCAGAATAATAGAAGAGAATATGAGATGATGTATGAATGTGAAAGAGGCAAAGAGTGTGTGCCAAGACTTGTTTGGCGGTTCGTCCTCTTTGCCTATCCCTGCGGGGAAACGGCGTGATGGTTAGTTAAAAAGTATATTTTATTTAGTAATTTTTTGTTATATTGAGTTCCAATTATTTGCATTAGTTTTATAATTTATATTAATGTAACTTTTTTTTTAAATGTATGCCTTTATAATGTAAAATTATTGAAAAAAAAGAAGAAATCCCCTTTCAAATAAGCTGTTGAAAAATTACCTCAAGGCGCTGTAATAAATATTTGTTTTGCAGATGAACCAGGCGTCTCATTTCCTGGACGGCTCGGCTATCTACGGATCCAATGCTGCGGTAGCGGCATCCCTGCGGCAGCGCGAGGGCGGGCTGCTGCAGGAGGAGCTAGGAGAACAGGGAGAGGCCTTCCTACCGCAGGCCCGCAGCCCCCGAGATCAGTGCCAGGTCGACAGTGACACTGCCACTTGCTTCAGAGCAGGTTAGAACGAGCCTCTTTATACACAATGTCCGGAAACTCGTAATACAAGCGCGCAGAAACTGGTGAATCTACATTTTTTTGTTTTTCTTCGATCTAAAGCATTTCCATTTTCTTTGGAAACTGGGTGGTCAAAAAACTTTGGGAACCATATCTAAGCTTCGACACTTTTTAACCCTTCGAATAATGAGAAAATAATATCTATGAACTTTTGCCTGTCAAGATTTGAGCACAAAATTCCTGGTTCTTCCAATGCATTTTTAATGTTACTTTTTATTGGTTATTTTTTAACCTTTTTGCAAAAACAAAAATTTTTCTAAAATCTAGATAAAATAAACTTTTCGATGTATTTATTAGAAATCAACATTTTTGTTTAAAAATATTAAAATTTTGATATTGAAAATGTAAATTAGCTTAAAAATACTAACCTGGGGATTCCTCAAAAAAGTACAAAAAATAAAATAAACCGAAAATTTTAAATACAGATTCGTTTTTTTAATAAAATTTGTGATAATACTGTCACCTCACTTTTTATGACATTCATACAATTTTATTTTTAAATTAAATGTTTGTTACGTCACAAATTGGCGCAAAATCAAATCGTCACTTATGATCGGATTTGTAAAATATCTGACCAATATAGCTCGTTTATTCCTAAGGCAATAAGAAGCATTATTTCATTCGCTTTCTAACATAAAAGAAATCACAAATGTTTGCCTGACAGTAAAAGAGATATCTAACTTTTAATAATGCACGGTCGCTCTGGGACAATCTGGGTCTCCTGATATTATAACGGCATATGATGTTTTGGGACAACTAGGGTCTCCTGTGATTAGACGGGTTAAGACATTAAACACCTGATATTAACCACCTAGTGATCGATTTAAAAAAAATTTTCTTTAAAATTTCTTTCGAAGTTGAAGAGTCCTGGATTATATGAGGAAGGAGATATGTTTGTGAGCACTTACCTAACCTACCCACTTGTTTGTCCCCAGGAGATGGGCGCGTGAACATGCACCCGCAGCTGGCTGCTCTGCACACACTGTGGCTGCGCGAACACAACCGCGTGGCGCGTGCCCTCCACGCTCTCAATCCCACCTGGTCTGACGACATTCTGTACCACGAGGCGCGCCGGATCGTTGTGGCCGAGCTGCAACACATCACCTACACGCACTGGCTGCCCGCCATCACAGGTACTTACATCATTCCATATTACATTGTTGGTGGCTCAGCAAGGCAAAATCCAGGCCAGGAATGAAGTTGTATAGCTGGGCTCAGTCCCTGTTACACGCCCATTATGATCAGCTGACAAAAATTAGAACACAACGGTTATGCTTGACAGCCACAGATCAAAGAAACAATAGATATGCCATTAAAGGTGACGGAAGAAACTAATGAGCGGGGTGGTAGGGTGGTCGCAGGCATCTATCTATAGTGATTTGAGAATTAATATCAGTCTGCAGGCAACTCAATTGTAGCATTTTAGTATTCAATACTTTTAATCAAATCTTTCATTTGTTAACCACATAACAGAAATCTTTAATAAGGGCTTAATAATGTAGGATTTATAACTAGACTAACTAGAAATTTTAACAATATAAATTGTATTAAACTATTATATTTTGCCTATGTTAGAAGTCAACTTGAGTAAGATTCTCCTATCTGGAATCCACATTAAAATATACATGTATAAGCTGTTGAAAGAATACAAAACAAATTCTTATGTTTCCTAAATTTTAAAATAGGTATTCTGGCAATTATGTTGAAGTACAACACTATTTCAAACGATATGATAACTCTCAAATTGTCAGACTGAAGAATTTTCACTGACTTGGTATTTCTATATAAAATTCTAAATGATTTAGTTGTATAACTTAAAATCCCGGGTCTCGTGAAAAAGTTTGACTTATTAATATAAACCCAGTATTTTGTAAGAGTAAATAGTTTTCCCTTTTTCAATACTCATATTTTACTCACCGCACTAAACTTTTATTTTGTATTTTGCATCCCTATACTTACACCCTCCCTCCCACTGCGGTACAAGGCGATGTTTCAAGAGAATCCTGCTGAAGAGCTCAAAAAGTCTTCGGCCTCTCCTGATCCATGCTGTTGGTGGGCAGACACATTCACTGCAAAACCCGGACAAACCTCACCGTGAACCCGGGCACCTCTACTAAATCACAAATGTAGCAAACCAACTTGGGGAGACCTACGGCTTCGGTGTTGGTTATCCAATAATGGCTCCCGGGGCGGCGATACCTGTGCCTCTTAAATTATTTATTGTAACGTGCCAACTAAGTTTTTATGTTTATTTCAGGCCAAAGCTATGACGAGACATTTGACTCGTACGACACGGGCTACAATCAGGACACGGATCCCTCGGTGAGCAATGCCTTTGCCAGTGCCGGCCTGCGCTTCGTCAGCTCCCTGATGGACGGCTCCATACAGCTGCTGAACCCCGACTCCTCGCTGAACCTGACGCTGCAGCTGGCGGAGCACTTCAACAGTCCGCACATAGTGCGTGAGCCCGGCCGCCTGGCGCAGCTGGTGCGCGGCCTCGCCACCCAGCGCAGCCAGAAGGTCGACCTGCACATTGCTGACGATCTCAATCAGAAACTCTACAGCGGCAGTGGGTTGCCGGGTCTGGACGTGCTGGCGTTTGACATCCAGCGCGGGCGGGACCACGGCTTGCCCGCGTACCACCGTTACCGCGCCCTGTGCGGCCTTCAGGAGGCCACCAGCTTCGACGACTTTGCCGACACCATCCCTCAGCATGTGAGTTGCATTAATCTGATAAATTATTGATTCCATACTCCTGCGTGCCCTCGTTCCGTGTCATTTTTGGTGACTCCGTGGACTTAATAAAAGGAAGGAGTGAACCTGGGATTTGCACAGGCCTGTAAGCAAACTTAAAGATCTGCAAGCCATTAAATCAATCTGTTCTCGTGCATTAAATTTCAACCTACGTCTCTTCTTTCACTGCCTGAAGCCTGAAACCTTCGATTTATACTAGTAGAACATTCCCAGTAGACCTGATGGTTGTTACAGAAATTACAATCTGTCCAAAATATAGTAAGAATTAATTGGGTTGTAGTACAGTAAGTTTAGCTACAGATATCCGAGTACATATTAGCCCCCATACTAATAAATGTGTTTTAAATTTTACACCACTGTCAAGGTCACTTGATAAACAACCATTTAAACAAAACTAAACAAAAAATATTTCTTCCACATTTCGTCACTGTTTTTATCACTCCGACCCTAACCGTCGTACTGATTTTTTTATGTTTTAAGTTGAAAAAAAAAAACAAAAAATGTCATTGCATCAAAATTTCTTATAAATTTTTACTCTAAAAGATGTCAGGAATCACTGGTTTAAGTAATTCACCCTTAACATCCTGTATAGTGTAAATATACCTACTAAAGAGACGTATAGGGGATAAAGAAGAAGAACAGATACTTAATTTATATAAAATATAAGTTTTAGATGTAGTGACATTTGTTTAAAAGTGAAAATTCAATTAGTATTTGTTTAACTTTGCTTGGAAGGTTGATATATACTTTAACCTCTTATTTGCCGGAAATTTTTTTTGATTTAAAAAAAAAAAAAGCGATTTTAACCCTTATGTATAAAGAAACTGTATGAAGGACAAAGTCAGAATCGCTTGCGCCAATACCATTCTTGACGTAGCCAATGGTTTCATTCATCTAGCAACATTAGAACATTTTTAAATGAATTATCTATGGCTTAGCTTGTCGAATTTTGCATCTGTCAGAAGCGAAAAAATCAATGTTTTATGTTTTCAAATGCTTATTTATTTGCAAACTCCTTTGAATTGTGTTTTTTCATGTATATTTTTTGACATATTATTACCAATTGAGGGATTTTTTAATCTTTTTTTTTTAGTTAGTTAGCTATTCTAGAAAAATCTCTTAAAATATTATCACGCAATATACATGAATAATAAGATACATTATCTGGTAAACAGAAAACAATTGCAAAAAAACGATTCCTTTGTTTCATATGGATATTTGACCAAAAATCAGAAAGGTAATTTCGGCGCACTTTTTTGAAATACGGCTGGCATTTGAGAGGTTAATAGCCGTGTAGTAAGGTCCATTTACTCCACATTAATGATTATATAAAATTTAAAACACATTTATAAGTAAGGCCCTGAGTGTTTTGCAATTAGAGAACTATTAGATGTACATCATTTGATCTAAGATGTAGTAAGAAGTTGAGTAAAATAATGAGAATGTGAATGTATGTTGTTGCAGGTGATAGAGAATCTGAAGCAGCTGTACGTGCATGTGCACGACGTGGACCTGATAGTGGGTGCCATCTCGGAGAGGGCTGCGCCGGGCTCTGTCGTGGGCCCAACCTTTGCCTGCTTGCTAGGTAAGCCGAACCAGTATGACTTTCAAAACATATCTCAGTGATGCACAAAAGTGAGCTCATTTCACATTTCCTGGCTGAGAAAATTTTGACAGAGATTTTTTTTATAGAATTTTTTTTTTTTTTTAAAGAAAGACAAACAAACATTCCCAGGTTACGAATAACCCAACAATGTTTGGAAATCTCCTACTACCCCTACAGAAAGCCGAAAATGTTGCTTGAGTCATTATGGAGGACTTAGCCAGCCAAGGAATCGAACACGCGACGCCCGGTTTGGGACCCAAACGCGATGCCCACTCAACCACTGACTGGTTTTGTTATAGTATTTTTGTTAACCCCTAGAGTCTTTTTGGCAGACTATCTCCCAGCCTGATATGGACTCCTAAAATTCATGCTATCTCATTTTATATTAGAGGGAAGAGAACAGCACGCTTTCACTTTGCATATAAAAGTTTATTTGAAATAATTCTATAAAACAACATTTAGAATGGAAATTTTGGTTTTGATTTATTAAATAAGAGAAAGTTAGATAGAATATTTTTTGGACATGAGGTCTACTGTTTGCAGAATATTAGTATACATAATAAAAGTATTTTTTCAATGCAGGTGAGCAAATGTCTCGCACTCGGTTGGCTGACCGCTACTTCTACAGTAACACGGAGCAGCCGGAGCCTTTCTCCACCCAGCAGCTCAAGCAGCTCCGCCGCTCCAGTCTCTTCCATCTCTTCTGCGACAACACCCCCGGCCTGCACGCCCTGCAGAGGGACGTCTTCTCTGTTGTTTCAGACAGGTACGTAGTACACATTCACACTCTCTAATTACTGCTTCTTGAAGAGTTACACTTGCCCGGGTGTGCATCAGTTCTCAGCTGTTAATAACTTACCTCAGCAAGAAACCATCCATCCCACCACAGGAAAAATAATATTTAACCTCTAGGGTGCCAACAAATCCGTTTCTTCATTCTGACGTTTGTACCCTACATTGTAGCTCATCGCACTTGCCTCGATTTTACGGTATTTTGAACCTTAAAAGATGCTCCTAGCGTACTAAAATATATTTTGTTCGTTTAGCAAAGAAATAGTCGATCTTAATATTATTCTAGCTTGTCGTTTCGTCACTTGCAAACATATTTATCTTATCTGTAAAAAAAACGAATATTAATTTTTACAAAAGCCCCACATGACGTTTTTTTTTATTGTGAAGAATGATTATTTAGCTGGAAAATATAATAAAAATATCCTATTCCTTTATTATATGTACTACATATATTTTATCACATTAGAAAGATTTTTTTTCTGTGATTATCTGGGGAAACTACATAAGATAGATGCTAACAATTTTTACGAGTATGTAAACACATTATCTGTTAAGACGATACAATTTATTAAGAAAATAGTGTAAGCCGGCATACGGCGGGTGATTGGCGTTTTACCCCTTGCACGCTAAGGTATTATAGGTCGCAGGCTAGAGTAGTACGAGAATGGCGATCCAAGAGTTAATAATAACATTATTTATTTGTTTCAGCAATCCCTTGGTTCCCTGCAACAGCAATGAAGTAAAACGCATGAACCTGGCGGCCTGGAGAGACCCTTCCCACAAGCTGGACATCATCACTAGAACAAAGAGGAATGTAGACCGATGGATTAAGACCATTTAAATCTAGTCACTATCGTTTAGCTGCTTGAAGACGCTATCAAACTGTGCATTTTAAACTACACAAAGTGCTGTGACTTTTAGAATAAACTTTTCAATTTTTTGGGTTCTTTTTTAGTGATAACATTCTCACTAATATTCTGTCTGGCCTTGCTAGTTGCAAAATATTTTTATTTGGCTTGTAGCTCCAATAATCTTTAAAAAAATCAGTAATGAGATATTATGATGGTGAACATTTAATTTCACCTGCATTTTCATGAAGTCATTTGAATTGTTGTAAATATTCCTTAAATTCACTTTTAGATGAATAGAGTTATTGGCGTGGTAAATTATTACTCGGTTTTTGATTTTTTGTGAACCTATCGGCATATCATTTTGTTGTTTTACTGAAAATACTAAATAGATTTGCGCTGTTTTATTCAAATGTTGCATCACCGTTTGAGAGCATCGCTTCTTTGGTCTATCTTTACTTTAGTAATTGAATGGACCCTGTGTGTTAGCCTAGTGCTGAACTAGCACTATCGAATGCACATACATTTCACTACATATTATGCATTAGTGGGTATGCCGGTGGGTTAAAATATCATGCGTTTTGGCTAAGCTTTTTACAGATTATTTAGTTTGTGCATTTGAATATTACAAACAATGATATGGTTTGACCGAAAAAGGCTGGTCATCAGCCACTCTCTGCAACGCAATAGCCACTAATCTTGTTTATTAAATACATATCTCTTTTTAGTAAAAATAATTTTGTACGCTAGTGATGCACAGTAAGTAATACGAAATATTTACTCATAGCACATGGTTGTATTGCTTTTATGTTCGTATTGTCATTAGGCGTGTAATACCTCCAATGTGAAAAAAATTGTTATTTTTCAGGAGTCAAAAAATTCATTT
This sequence comes from Glyphotaelius pellucidus, assembly GCA_936435175.1. Classification (NCBI taxonomy): domain Eukaryota; kingdom Metazoa; phylum Arthropoda; class Insecta; order Trichoptera; family Limnephilidae; genus Glyphotaelius; species Glyphotaelius pellucidus. Next base: position 21,858,656 of record OW386552.1, on the reverse strand, counting down.
TTAAGCAGGAAACGAAGGGAGACTTCGATTTATTTTTATTTATTGTGTATAATCATTATTAATATAAAAAATAAATGTTATCGTTTGGAGGTCCACCCATCAAAATTGGTTTTTTCACTCTCCTTTTATAAATTTTTTCACATTGAGGTTATTATGCGCCCGGTGACGATATATTGAATATGTGATTGAAGTTGTGATTTCATAGAATGGCTGCCTTTCAGCTTGAAGAATTCTTAGTTCTTAATTTAAGAGTTGTTTCGACATATTAGCCGATAAGATGGTAGAACATTAGATATTTTATATATTATCATTTTTTTTTGATATTATAGTCCAACCTAGATGTTTATGAGATTTACATTCGCCTGTTTTTTTTTTCAAAACTGTAAATATTATTTTTAAGTATGTATAATTTTAAATGCAAAATCATCTATTGAATAAATTCATAAAAATTGTCATGTCGACCGTGTTTATTCAGTGATCATTAGTAATTTTTAGACAAATATGCATTTATTTATTCTGTTGAAAACAAATCTTCAAATATAATGAAGCACAAATCTAAATAAATTTTTAACACTTTATTGCCAAAAATTACTTCACGATCACAAACACTTTATCCTCAAGTAGATATCCATGATGTATCAAAAATTGTTTTTGAAACATTAAAAATCAATAAAGTTTTGAAAACTACGTACCTTCTTTGGTTTTTGCTCTAAATTCTGTGTCCTGCAGTTATTAAAAGTTCTCTGCCCTAATTTATCCACTTAAATTTAAATTCGTTGCATTGTGTTTATTTTTCTAATATTAAAAAAAAGTTAAAACTAAATTGCACAGATTACATTAATCATTGCATTTTATTTAATTGTGCTAATGTCAACATTTTTCCAGTTATGCCTTATTTAAGAATATATTAATAGGAACATTAAAATTAATAAATACTCTTATAATAAAAATGTATTACGATAAATAATTATATCAAATTAAAGTCAGTTAATTATTATTGCTTGTTAAAAGTTGGCCACTTATTTTAGAGCTAATATAACCGATTAAAAAATAAATCTAAATGCATTCATATTAAATTTCTTACCAACATTCTAACCTTCATGTACAAATATGATTTATAATAATGAGAAATTAGCAAAAAAAAGCTTTTCTCGATTTTAAATTTAAAGTGTTAAAAAAATGCTTGATTTTTGGATATTATTTATTTTAAAGTCGAGCCAAATATTTGTTGGGCAGTTAATAATTAATAATAAATGTAATGATTTGTTTTCAATAACACAATTTGGGATATAAATAATATAGACCTCGATATTTAAATAATTTTAATAAAATCAATAATGTTTCTGCAAAGGGCAGCATTTTCACTATGATTATTTTCTCAAATTATTGTGAAAAGGAAACGCTTTGCCTATTTCCCCTAACATAGATCTATTACTATTTCTTTGACTTATTAATAAATAATAGTATAAACAATGGTTGATCACCAAAGGAGGAAGCAATGTACAGGCAAAAGACTGAAATATGATATTGTCTATGTTCAATAAAGCATCAAATAATATTACTTTCTATAATAATTTCGATTGATATTAAAAGATAAAATTAAAATAAAACTATTTTTTCTCAAAATAATAATGGCTGTTTTAATTTTCGTTCTTCCAGGAATTTGACAATATTGAGTTAACTAAAACAATTAATCGTCTAAGAAAACATCTATGGGCTTTGTTTATAAAAGGTTGCCAAGTTTCGCAGAAAACAGCAATCAACCAGTGAAATGAGAACATGCGTAGTTCCTACCGGGATATCATTTATCCAGTTCCTACCTCTATCAAGCCTGCTAGAAAAATATTTTTAATTTGGAACAATGACAAGAAACATATTTCAAATTTGACTGCATTTGTTTTGAAAACAGAAGAAGTTTTGGTAAATTTTTGGGATTGGTGGCCACGGCAATTATGAATAATTTTTTAGAAAAAAACTTTAGATTCGCCTTAATCACTATAAAAGGAAACTTATTGCATCACGGCTGGCGGAAAATAATGCATTTTAATTTTCAATATCGTTAAATAAAATTTCACTTCGCGAATCGATCTACGACAGCCCTCCCGTTGCCGGTTGCCGCCCGCCATTTTGTCATTGTTGGTATCCCTGACCTCACAACTAAATACGATTGTAGGCAACTTCGCGTGATACATGATGGGCGCGTAATTATGAAAAACAGAATTAATAATATAATGTAAACGAACCTCTAATCAGAATCACTTCAGAGTCTTGCTGAGGCACTGGAATCATGTTGGATTTCATCGTCATTATAATTGGAGGTGTTGGTATTCGTTTGTGTAGCGGGCTTGTGTATGTTATCTTTACTTTAAAAAACAGCCTACGTTTTTGAATGGTTTGTTTGGCTACGCAGGGTTTGTGTAGCGGGCTTGTGTATGTTATCTTTACTTTAAAAAACAGCCTACGTTTTTGAATGGTTTGTTTGGCTACGCAAAGTTTGTGTAGCGGGCTTGTGTATGTTATCTTTACTTTAAAAAACAGCCTACGTTTTTGAATGGTTTGTTTGGCTACGCAGGGTTTGTGTAGCGGGCTTGTGTATGTTATCTTTACTTTAAAAAACAGCCTACGTTTTTGAATGGTTTGTTTGGCTACGCAAAGTTTGTGTAGCGGGCTCGTGTATGTTATCTTTACTTTAAAAAACAGCCTACGTTTTTAAATGGTTTATTTGGCTACGCAGGGTTTGTGTAGCGGGCTTGTGTATATTATCTTTATTTTAAAAAACATCCCAGGATTTGAATGGTTTGTCTCCATTCCAGTACCTACGCGCTTCCAGTACCTACGCGCCTTATTATTTATCCCGCGAAGTCGACTACAATCGTTTGTGTGAAGTCAAGGATACCAACAACACAACAGTTGACAGAATGGCGAGCGGCAGCGGGCGGGCTGTCGTAGATCGATTCGCGAAGTGAAATTTTATTTAACGATATTGAAAATTAAAATGCATTATTTTCCGCCAGCCGTGATGCAATAAGTTTCCTTTTATAGTGATTAAGGCAAATCTAAAGTTTTTTTCTAAAAATTATTTGTAATAGCCGTGGCCACCAATCCCAAAAAATTACCGAAGTTTTGGAACTACCTTGGAAGCAATTTGTTGTACGGCAATGACGTTACAATATACTGTAGACGCGGGGTAGAAATCTCAAAGTGGGAAGCCAAAAGTAAGGCAATTGCACTAGTCTCTATTTCTAGTACTTTAGTACTAAACTGTCACTCGTCAAGTAAGATCGTGTCTTACCAGTAGGTAAATTTCATTTAAAAAGCGCCAAAATGCCCTCCTGTGGGATGAGAAAATGTTTCCATTACATGGCAAACAGTAGTAAAAGTGAAAAAATAACATTTATTTTTTAAGTACACGCAGGTTACTTATTATTATCGATTATTATAAACAATACAATTAATTTTCATGTTTCCTGCCAGACGATTTTATACGTCATTAGAAAAAATACACACATTCTTTGATTGTCTTATGGTACGGCCACACTGAGGCCAGCTTCCAACTATTCCAACCAAACATTCGGATGATTGTGTAGAGGGGTAGTTTGTGCGTTGGAAGTTCAAGTTGAAAGGTTGACTTCGGTGTGGAAGTAGCATATATTTTTTATGCATGAATAACTTTTGAATTAAGAAATTACTGAAAACCGATGAAAACAAAAGAGTGTTGCTTACTTGCTACTTTATATTGTGAGTATGTGAGACTATGGCGAGTCGATTTATAAAACGTCATTGTTTTTAAATAAAATAAAGAAATTTGACTATCTCGGAAGTATATTATATCGTTTTGTTGTGGCGATAACTACTACCCCTTAATCATAATCTATTACTATATAAATTATTAATTTATCTATAAATATTTTGGTCTTGTCGTGTACTTCTTCCGCAGAAATAGGCGTAGGCTACAGTCTCAAAATGTATCATGATCCATATTGATGGATTATGGTCCATGGAATGGATATGGTCCATGGAATATGGAATATGGATCGGAGTGCTACCCTAGACATTCAATATTTATCACGTCAGTATTGCTCCCCATCTCCTTCCCCTTCGGCCTCACAATATACGCCAATTGGGGATTCCACGGTCTCACTGGTTCCAGACGGTTAGGAGCAGTTGGAACTCTTGTGCGATATTCACATAAAAAAATCATGGATACTAGTGAAGCATTGATCTATGTTCTTCGAGACCATATATAGGTGAGTAAGGGGATTCGTTTATAAAGACGTCCTCCTCCATTGCTGTCGTGATGTGTAAAGAGAAATATTGACGCGAGACTAGACGCTCGCTCTAGTTCACTCAAAATAATTATAATATGCTTGTAGCGTCATTGGTAATATGGTAATTTAAAAAAAAATACTGGTTCACAATTTCATCCATATAAATAATTTGTAGCTGCCGCTAAAACTGTCGAAACATGATGGCGCATGATGGGGTGACAGGTCGACAGGTGACAAGTGACAGATTTGTGATAGTATGTTACTAAAATGATCAATAACCCGCAGACAACTGCCGTCGGCCCTACACGCTCGCGAGTACAAATAATGCAAAAAACAGAATTGTCCTAATGTATATAGACATTTAGCAAACATTTACATGACCTCAGTGGCGCAGCGTGGTGGGGGAGCAGCACAGGGGCGGCCTGCGGCACTTTTAATGGGCGGCGAAATTTCACAATAAATAATAATAATATCTTGTAAACATTTGAACCATCTCGTTTAATATTTTTGTCGCACCTACGATTCGGATCGAGAAATGAGCACGGAATTTTTCATTACTTATTCTGTGACGAAACTGGAGAATCTCATTTCTTTAAGTGAATCTATAATAATGACACCTTTGACTGGCAACACCGTCTGTACTGAATCGCAGGAATTCCCCATATTTTATTTTGTGCTTGGATTGTTTATGACTAATATTCAGCGAGAATGACTTCAGAGAAGTCTGTGAGTGATGCTTTAACAATTCTAAGAATGTTTCATTCACGGATTGTCCAATTCACATTAATTTAATCATATATAATAATAATAATAATTCCCCTGCACAGAATGTATGCATGGGAAGTGCAATGCAATACATTCCATATTTTGAAATAACAAAAGAAAGACAATAATAAGATGGGGTAAAAAGTAAATAACAACACATAAATTAAGTAAAAATAAATAAGCATGAGAAATGAAACTGAAAAAAAAACGTATAAAAATATTAATGTACATATTAAACACTAAAATGGATGCAAACAACCATTTACGGATGGTATTTCACCGTCTCCCGTCTCCAGGGGGCCATCAGGGGGGCCATCAATGCGACCATCACCATCCAGGCAGTCATGGTGATGGTCGCATTCTTTGATTGGCGCAGTCTGCGCTATAAACTTCCCATGCAGTGGCGGAGAAGTGCTTGGAAAGTGTGCACTCGACCCTCCAGGAATATTTCCGTAGCACTGCAGTATCTCGGCAGGCGGAAAAGTTGGCGATAAGCGTTATTGTAAGCAACCTTCAACTTATGCATTTGGAAATATATATTTACAAACTAGCTGGTTCCCGGCATGCGTTGCAATGCCATCCAAATAAATTAATTGTTTCTCCCTGCGTGTCCATTCCCAGCGTCCCCGTTCCATTCCATTCCTAGCTGAACCCGGCATGCGTTGCAATGCCACTTAAATAAAGATATTGTTTCTCCCTGAGTTTCCTTTCCAATTCGTATCCGTTCCCCTTCCGCTTCCTCTTCCCCTTCCGCGTTCCCTCTCCAACTTCCTCGCTTTTCTCCCTCCGCTTTTCCGCTTCCACCCGTCCCGCAAACCCCCCCCCCCCCACTCTCCACTTTCCCCAACCTCCCTCGACCCCTCCTCCCACTAAACTTTCCCCCTTCATTCCCCTCCGCCCCTCCCGGATTCCCTTCCCAACTACCCTCCCTGCCGCTAAAATTCATGAAATACACTCACTTTTTCGAACAACTAGTGCGCCAACTATTAATTTTTTTTTATACATAATACTCTTGTTCAAAAATGCAATTTTCTGTTAAAATTTTGAGTCAATCCATCGATTACTTTCCGAAATTAGCGAACGCAGACATACGGAACCTAAATTTTTATATATATGGATATATGCTTTCCAAACTGTGATTTTAGTGCTCATAAGTTACGTTGTGATTGTTAAATTATTGAACTTTGTTGAAAAATTGTATTGTTTGTATACGTATTCGACTTTTATATTCAAGTCGCTAAAAATTGTCAAGGTATAATCATAAGTTTTCTTACCGATTATAACAATGTAAGTGTTATGTAGGAATTTTTGTAATAAATGTGATTATAATATTGTAAAAATTCATTTATATTATTGTAACATATATACTTACAACACTTTTTTTTATTATTTTGTAACCTGTACAAAATACAATAATGATGATTGTTCTTTAGAATTACTATAATATATTTTAGTCTTTTAAATTGAAGTACCTAAATAATGGGGGCGGCGAAATTTTCCTCCGGGCGGCTGACACCCACCTACGTCACTGCATGACCTGTCTGTGCCTACTAAGGGTGATATAGGTGTAGAGGCTCCAAAAAAAAATTTTTTTTTTTTTTCATAAATATATTCTTAAAATTTCAAACCAAAATTCCACACCATTTAAAAGTTATAAGCGTTTGAGTGAGTGTCCCTCGGTCGAACTACTACCCTTATTTTCAAACGCGTTTTTCTCAAAACTACTTTTTTCGAATTTGTGTAACATCTAGCTCCTACAGTTTTTGATCAATCGTTAACAAACTCAGCACATAGTTTCTTTATATAAATGCGCTCTATTTGAACCACAATCCTAAACAGTAACTTTATTTTAACTATTTTTTTATTGCAAAAAAAATTACGAAAAATGGTAAAAAAACATACTTAATAAATTTTCACATTCCAACCTTAATAGAACTGAAGTACCTATTTAATAGTTTTTTAAAATATTAAATATATCAAATAATTTAAATACACCAAAGATACATAAAACATTATGTGGGTTATGTAGGGAGGTACCATATTTTAGGATCATCGCTTTGATAAGGCACCTCTAGTCACTTTTCGAGGCCTTGATCCATTGCAGGTCAATTTATTTGGTAAACATATCACGCCATAACAATTATTTCTTATTCTTGATCAGCAATTAGATTTGACAATGTCACGTTTCAAAGGCAAGCCTGCCAAAATAAAGTAAGTACCAGCTTACTCCAATTAAGAAATAAAATTGATCGTCATATTCGAGTGGGGGATCGGCGGGCAAGATGGAAATATTTTATATTCTTGAACATTGTGAGATACGGTATTGGTGGTAAATGTTCAAAATGCACAAATTCTGATGAGAAGTTCAAAGAAGCGATAGATACACCACTAATTAAAAAGTATATCCTTCCGATTTCGCTTCAGTCGAGTTTCATAGGGGTTGCACTTGTAAAGGTAACATTCTAATGCACAAAGTGTCCGAAAACTGGTGGTAAAAGTGGTAAACCGGTGAATTTATACCATATTAATTTGGTAAAAGTGGTAAACCGGTGAATCTATACCATGTTAATTTGGTAAAAGTGATAAACCGGTGAATCTATACCATGTTAATTTGGTAAAAGTGGTAAATCGGTGAATTTACACCATATTAATTTGGCTAAAGTGGTAAACCGGTGAATCTACACCACATTAATTTGGTAAAAGTGGTAAACTGGTGAATCTATACCATGTTAATTTGGTAAAAGTGGGAAACCGGTGAATCTATACCATGTTAATTTGGTAAAAATGGTAAACCGGTGAATTTACACCATATTAATTTGGCTAAAGTGGTAAGCCGGTGAATCTACACCACATTAATTTGGTAAAAGTGGTAAACTGGTGAATCTACATCATTAATTTAGTAAAATAAGTAAGTATATCTATAGATTGAGAGAGAGAAAGAGACAGAATATAAAATAGTTTAAGAAAATGGTGGGATAAAGACAGATTGCGTATTACAGAGCAAGAAAACATACTATAATAATATATTATTATTATTTAATGCCATTACTTAAACTACCTGAATTATCACAGCAAAGAAAAATAAGTGGTGTTTTATTATTATTTAAAATCATCAACGGATATTTGGATAGCCCTGAACTAGTTAATATGATAAATTACCACGAACCCAATTATTATAACACAAGACTCCATTTAATATACCTAGTTGCTTCTCACACTAATTTTATATTCAACTCTTATCTTCAGAGATTACAACGTGTGGGGAATGAAATTTGCTCTGTTGACATATATTTTTTATAAAAAAACATCGCTTCCTTTTTTTATTTTTATTTTTTACAATGGGAATTTGTACCCGCTAAGCTACTGCAAGTAGCTTGTCAGCAGGAGATTTGTTCCACGAGAAAGAATGTTACAACAACAATAAATGAAATAATCACAAACGCATTAGCGTAGCAACAACATACATGTAACAACATATAAGATACCTACCAACATTGTGCTGCAAAGGTTGAAAATAATACAGGAACAAAAAAAAGGATTTTTATGGTGAAAAACAGTAGAATAGGAATTTTTTTTTTTTTTTAAATATCTTAGACCATTGAGAATGCAGTGCATTAGCAACATAATAACAGCAATACATTAGTAATTAATAATATATTTGCAAATTAGTACACGGTGAGAGTGAGCAAAATATAATCTTAGTACACAAGGTAAAAGCCATGATTTTAACACCAGTGAGAATTTCGCTGTAGAGCAGTTTTCTTTAAATGCGTGGCAATTTGTTAAATATTAATTTAAAAAAAAACGTATGTATGCAGATATTATGCAACAATCATTGAATATCAAATTGTTGACAGTTACAAATTCACTAAACAATCTCTGTAACTACTGTAATATGTAATTGTTGTGTACCTTTTATTTTTTTTATGTATGTTGTGATGCTCCTGTATAACTTACCAATGTTATCTACATGTAAAAGCCATCAAGGCGTAAATAAATAAATAAATAAATATTATACAGTGAGTATGCGAAAGGTGAAAAAGAGATTTAAAAACAATTATTGTAAACAAAACCAATTAGCCCGCCTGTCCCCAACTCGTGAATTTCAGTTAATTTGTAATCACTATCTTTAAATTCGGCCCCTTCAGAAGATATGTAGTTAGGGTATGGTAGTTGACAGCCACAAACTTCGAGTCAAATTCTCCTAGAAAGATTTAATCAGCAACCGATATAAAGTCAATCAATAGGTACAAATAACGAGAAAGATTTTATCTTCTCCCAGAATTGCTATTGAATTAACAACTTTTACGGCCGATTTTTAATTCAACAGATTTAACGGGAAGATAAATAAAGTGAACGTGATTGTACAAAAATGCCGCGGGCAGATTAAGCACGATTCCACAGAGAGTTGTCTGGAATCTCGTTTTCGTATTCTACTAGTTCCAATGGCTAATATCCAATCCTATTCTAGTGGCTAATCGGAAAATTACAATGATGATCGATAAACTTGAATATCGATTTATTTATATAGAGTCAACTGCAGCATGGTAGCTGAAAATCGTAGAAAAGTAAAGAAAACATTCTTCTTCTTCTTCCCCTTATCCTATTCGGGTCGGGGACCCATTGCATCGACAAGGCTCCTCCATATGTCCCTGTCTTGTGCTGATTGTTCGGCCTCCGTCCATGGTAATCCCATCCTCTCCTCACACAGTTTCTGGAGTTGCCTCGCCCAACTGTGTCTGGAGCGGCCCACTGGACGTCTATCCTTTGGAATCGCACTCAGTATTTTCCTCGGAATTCGGTCATCAGACATTCTTAGTACGTGTCCCAGCCACCTCAGTTGCGATTTTTCTATGAAGAGTAGCAGTTCAGATCGTCTCGGATAGTCGAATTTCTTATATGATCCCATTTCGTAACCCCTGCCACTCCTCTCAAGTACCTCATTTTGGCAGCTTTCTAGCATCCATATCTGGTGGCCGTAAATAAGCGTCGGGCTGTGGGGCGGTATGCCGTTTATAACACTGCCATCTTTGTCTTCATGCTGGGCTCGGATTTTCTTATCACTGAGCTGTAGAGAGGACGCAACACACCGCTTGCCGCACTAATTATTCGATCAATTTCTCCGTCTTGTCGTCCATCGCTGGAGAATTCGACCCCGAGGTATTTGAATCTGTCCAATCTGTTTCAGCTGAGTCCCATTAGCGAGTATGTTGCACTGATTTTGGTCCCTTCCTAAAACCATCGAGCATTCTCCCGAACAGGCCTTCCATTGATATGCTTGGTGTAACTCTTAGTGACCAGCTCAGGTACGGGGGCTCCATCGAGGCCAGAGTTAAGTTAGCCTCTCAGAAACTGGGCATACTGTACAGGGCACGCAGATACTTTAATAGTACACAACTGCTAGCCCTGTACAAATCGCAAGTGGCCTCCTGTGTGGAGTTAATGTAAAAAAAAAAAAAAACCATCACCTCTGTTTTTGAGGTACCTATTCATCTTCATTCCCGCTGTTGTGCACTCTTCGTTGAATCGAAAACTTGAAAACATTCCAAAACACATAATCTCGTATATTCTGCGCTCATGTGTTTTAAATCTGAATCTAAAAACTTGATCTAATAAAAAATCGACTTAGATTTATGAAACTGCATATTTTTTTTAAATTCTTCGATTTTTATCCTCCCCCATTTTTTTTATTTTTTATTTATTTTTTATTTAACGACAATATAAAGCAAAGTGAAAATACAATAAAAGGTAAATTAAAAACATATAGAGTGAAGTAGTTTGTTCTCAGTCCTCCTCACTAGGTATTCCTGTACCGAGGCGGACTGAAGGTTGTTGTATGGGTGTTGGTCATAAATTCCTCCTCATCTAGTTTGTTTGTTTCCACAAAATAGAAATAGACAAGCTAAAAAGTGTTCATGTTTTTTATCTGTAAGTTGCGTTGGTGTTATTTTATAATTTTTATTTTTAATATTCTATTTTATTTTGCTAGGAGGCTAGGATTAGAACGAGGCAATTACTCATATAATGAAATCGAACAAACTCTAAACCTCGCTCCTTTAGAAGACCGTCGGGAAAAATCTGATCTCATTTGTTTCTTCAAAATCATCAACTATATTATTGACTCACCTACATTATTACAACTCATCTCATTCAATATACCTTCTCGTAGACTCAGAAATAAAGAACTGCTCTTCCTCAATCAACACTCGACTAATTATGGTTATAATTCACCACTATCCAGAATGTGTAGAATGGTGAACTCACGTTAAGACCTTGATTTTTTTGGCATAAGCCTAAATGATTTTGGTCGCTCACTAAACAATTGAAGATATTTTATATTAATCTATTTTTAGCAAAGTCTTGACTTGACTTGACACTTTTATTTTCTTATGTTTTATCTGTTTGTCTTTGCTTTCATATACCATCCTTTATTCTTGTAATGTACATTCCCAAAATTTCGTGTTACTTGATTGTAAATTGAACGTTAGTCAGTTAATAAATAAATAAATAAATATATCTCAATTGTTTCATGACAGTTGATCCGCCGACAATTGCCCCCCGGAATATATTATATACAATATGCAGTCAGTTTAGGGAAAGTACGGGATACCCACTTACACAAAATATAACTAAGTTACCAAATGGAGTGTGCGGAGGGGATGTACCGCTGAACAACAAGAGTATAAAATATATTTTCATTCAGATGTATAACGGATAAAACTGCTGGTCTATGTTCTGTACATAACAGCGCATAAGTATAAAAAATCGACCCTGTAATAAATTCGTTTGTATTCATACCAGCTTGTCATTAAGGGTATTTTTAAAGTCGATTTTACGTTTGAGATTGGTGAATAGTGCGCAAAAAAATTATAATCTTATATATAAAAATCAATATTTGTTTGTTTGTTCGTATTTTATGCGCTGCCAAACCGTTCATCCGATTATTTTTTTTTTACATGAGCTCCACACAAGAGGCCCTGAGGAAAATAATTTCCCTCAGGGCCTATGTCATCTTTGAGGATGCTGTGTGGAGGGTTTTTTAGGAAAGGAAGGGAAGGAGTGTTCTGGGAAGGAAAAGGGTTTAAGGGGTGGGTAGGAATCTGGGGTTCAGGTGTCCTGGTCATCCGCCTCCAAGACCTAGACAAACCTCACCCCATGAACCCGGCACCCCTGCTAAATCACCAAACGTAGCGAACCACTTGGGAATGAAACTTTGGTGATTTGTTGTGCGCACGTCCGCGATGGTTATAGGCTATATACAGCTCTGACGTTATGAAATCTTATATATAAAAATATATATTTGTTTGTTCGTATTTTATGCGCTGCCAAACCGTTCATCTGATTGGGATGAAACTTTGGTGATTTGTTGTGCGCACGTCCGCGATGGTTATAGGCTATATACAGCTCTGACGTTATGAAATCTTATATATAAAAATATATATTTGTTTGTTCGTATTTTATGCGCTGCCAAACCGTTCATCTGATTGGGATGAAACTTTGGTGATTTGTTGTGCGCACGTCCGCGATGGTTATAGGCTATATACAGCCTTTACGTTATGAAATCTTATATATAAAAATCAATATTTGTGTGTTCGTATTTTATGCGCTGCCAAACCGTCCATCCGATTGGGGTGAAAATTTGGTGATTTGTTGTGCGCACGTCCGCGATGGTTATAGGCTATACACAGCCACGACGTTATGACATTTGTATAAAGGAAAATGTGTGCATTTCATAAATTCATATATTTTTGTGGCAGGGAGAGTAGGCAGGAGGGGGAGGGTGACGGGAAGGATCAGATTAGATTACAAATGATGATAACAAATCCTCAGTATTATTCCGAAGTTCAAAGTCGACATAAGATTTCTAAAAATCACCCCATCAGCTTTTCCTAAAAGTTAATTAATATAAAGTAGTAATTTGGTAAAATTGATGAAATTTTGCACAATAAACGCTAAAAAAGAGGAAAATTACTGTCTATATCTGATTTTGAAAATATTTACGTAATTCTCGGGCAACGACGGGGATTTCAGATTTATATACATACAATAGCTTTTCCACGCAGCTTCGTTCACTTGGTATTAGGTTTTTCGCAATAAAAAGTTGTCTGTGTCACTTCTCAACTTCCCAGTCCTCCAACTATCCCTAAGTAAAAGATGACTTTGATGGGTAGCTGCGTTGCGACGTCAAAGAAGGACAAACAAACAAACAACACTTTCGCGTTTATAATATTACTTGAGATTGTACTCGTATCTTGATTAGGACCTCACTTCTTCGTCTTCGTGTTAATTACATATCATCTTTAATTTTTGAAGTGAAACTTCTTTAGCACCGCTGTGATTTAAAACTCTATGAAACGGAAACGATATAAAAAGAGACAAACACATACATCTATTAACCTGCGAGAGAATTAGATAGGATGAAACCTTACCGCAATGGCCGCTTTGAATATGAACTTACTTTTCAAGGCTCCTATTGGTTGAGATTGTGTGGTTGAAGTTTCCTTCTACCGCGTGTGAATTGCACTCGATTTTTTTAAATCTGTTTATATTTGTGCGGTATTAGGTGCTTTTAGTATCGCCCTTGTGAAAGATTACCACTCAGAATCGGGTTTAGTCGTGTTTGGTGACCAAATCTGAATAGCCATCTTCTTCTTTCCATTCCAACGACTTTTCATAATATTAATTTTTTATTGAAAATGTCTGCTTTTAGCTTGTCATTTTTTATTTTTATTATGTTTATAGTTTTTTTTGTTCCTACATTTGGGAGGGGGGGGGGGGGGGGGTAAAAATCATGAAATTCATGTGACGTAATTCATGGATGGCCCCTTATTATTCTTGTTATTACATTAAGTAAGTAAAATTTATATTTAACAAAAAAAAAAAACTAGTCCACGTTTTTAAAACCCTTACATGGATTATATTTATTTTAAATCAATGCCCGTAAATAATTATTTAAAATTACTAGCCTATTGAATTAATTGTATTAGATCCTTATTTTGCAAAACTGCCTAGTATATTAAGTACTATTTTTATAATAAAACGCCAAGCGGTACACGCAAGCAGACAGTTTTAAATCACGGCCACTAGATGGCAATGCTGTTCTGTTCAATTTAAACAATTCGTCAATTTCTAAAGTTAATTTTCAAGTTCTGTGAATATTCTGTTCAAGTTCTATTATAATTTCAGTTATGTGAAACAACTAGTCAATAGTGAATAATAACAGAACTTTAAGAACTAGTTAGAACCTAACCATTTTCCCACCTCCCCCCCCCCCCCCAAATATGAATTTATTTAATGATATAAGTCTATGGAATATAGAAAACATTTATACCTTTTTAAGATGTGATCGTGAAGTTGGACGGCGTCAATCAGTAAAATCCGGGTGGAACATGAATACCTTCTGAAAATTGAAACTGCAACACAGTTTAAAATAAATTTAAACAATACATTTCGAACAATACTTTAGGAACACTGAAATAACAACCAAAGGAAGATTCCCACCTGTATTTTTGTTTACTTTTGTTCCAATTACGGGTCCTGTTTTTCCATTTTTCATTCGATCGTGAATTTCCAAAATTTATATTCGTAGTTATTGCGTCGTAAATGTAAATGTCAAACAACAAAAAAATAAGAGAAATGCATATTTTTTTCCAATAGAAAATAAAAGATCCCAATGTGGATCTGGTAGCCGGGTACATAAACAAACCAAAGAGGACTTCAGGACATAGACAATAATACAGTTTTTTGAAAGCAGTTAGGAACGTACACATTAGTTTCACGTGGTTACATAAACCATTAAATTCCGATTACATTATCTAATTATGACAAACAATGTAAAGTGTACTCAAGAGTGGCAGACACTGAAAATGAAGTTTTAATTGTTGAATTGCTTTGAAAGCATTTAAAAATAACTTATTTATTAGTTCCGCTTGAATTCTGGGAAACTCAAGTCAACTAAATCCTGAATCTTTCGGCATATTTCCTGTTCATGAACTGTCTATTTTAATTAGTAGCGTAGCTCCGGGATAATGTATAATGGTTTAATGTATAATGTAGGTAGTTAGGAATCTATGTAATATATTTACAGCAAGATAATATAAATAAATTGTTTTCAATTGCGAATCGCCAAAGCGCTTAGTTTGGGCACGGAGGTTATAAGTTAGCCTAGAAGGTTAGAGTTACAGCAGGTATAGGCAGAGAATAAACTGCCTCGGCACACACTTCTTGCTTCATTCACATTCGTATATCGTCTCTTTTCTCTTCTGTTATTCTGACTAATGACCGGAGGAGTAAGTTTAAAATAAGTTAGAGTTACCTGTTGGTTGTGTGTTGTTGTGTGTGCCTGTTGAGGTGTGTGTTGTTGTGTTAGGTAGGGAGTGGCCGAGTTGAGGATGGCGTTTCTTTTTAGTAATAAATGGCAAAAATAGATATGATTTGAGATTTTCACAGGCGTCAATCGTAGATACGTAGGCACATATCATCGTGATTTATTTTTGATCTCATTTAGAAAAATATATTAATAAAATTCCTGAATTACGGGACTTACGGCAGTATTAAAAAAAAAACAGATTTTTTTTCTTCATATTTCCAATGTTTAAATATTCAAAAATATCTCCTTAAAATGATTTTTCGAAATTCACATTATTCTAAAAGTTGTTACGATACGCACTTCAGGCACTATGACGTCACAAGTCCAGCAACTCTGGCGCGGGCAGTGTACTCCGTCCCCCCTCCCTCGCAAGAAAGCACACACCGCACCCCCCGCCATTCCGGCAGTATCCAGCCGGCCACCACTCTCCCCAGAACCCTTGTTCTCGCGCGACGCCACCCGGAATGGCGGACCCTGCAAACCCAAATTGAACACTAAATTACGAGGTCGCCGAGCGTTGGGGCGACCCACGCTGACCATGGCTGTTCCCTCGGTCTCCTGCCTCAGACCACCTTCTGTGAGTAACCACCATTCCCCTCTTATTCTTAATGTGTTCCCACAGTAAATTCCCGGTTAAACGCATCGCATTCCCAGAGAGAGACTTGAGAGAGCTTCTCCCGTTAGGAGATAACTACGTAGACATTGTGTTGTTTTGTGATTTATGTATTGTTTTGCAAGATGATGTAAATGTGTATTCCTGACAATACAAATATGTTTCACCCAACTACCTCTTTCATTTGATTGGGATCACGTGGGCGGGCTTTGGCAAATACCTATGTACCTTGTAAATCTAGTTACCTACGACCCTGATGAGGTGAGACTTTCCTGCCCGCCGACGACTTGAGCTGGCCGAGAGCGAAAGGTAGGTGGGCCCCCATTTTGGGACCGCTAACAAAGTTATAACCATTTTAATGTTTAGACGGAATCTAATCAAAATCTAAATAGAGCCAAACTTTAAACGTGTGTTTCTCGAAACCACTTTTTTCGAGACGGTTGACACGATATCTCAAGTTCTATGAAACCAATTTGCTTGAAATTTGGTGTGAGCTTTCTCTTCATATTGTTCTATCGCCCCTACCAGAATTATTACAAAATTTCAATTTTTACTATTTTAAAAAAATTCCGAAAAGTCAAAAAAAGGGGTAAAAAATGTATTTTTATTTTAGACAGCCGCTATTACGCGAAAATTTTGTTCTTTTTACTTCTCCGAGGTACCTACGGGCTATAGCAGCATTTGAAGTAATTTGTTTTTTTTTTCTCTTTTGATAACTAAGAGGATTGCAATCGTGTCAACAAGGGCGCGCCATTTTTTTGAGACCCCCCACTTCAACACCCTGTAACTTTTTGAATTTCTAAATTTTTTGTTTGATTTTTTTTAATGTATTTTTTAATGTTTAATCAATATTTGGTGAAGTAATGACTGGTAAAAATATTAGTGTTTTTCTTTTTATCTCACCTGAAAAAAACACCTACTATACATGCTTCTAGACTAGAATACCCCTTTAATATTAAGTTGGGGAATATGTCCGACTGCACATCACAAGGTATGGTTGTTTTGGATGGTAAGTGTTATTTGACACTTGCCGAGCGCAACAATCGTAGTACTTAACCCTAGAAAGAAATCTACGTCTCAGCGACGTAGCAAGACGCAAGTATTGCTGTCTTTTTTATTTCGCAACGTAGCCGGGCACAGCTTGCACGGGGCGGCTGGTCACCACGGCAAGAATAATAATTACGGAGATATACAATACATACACCATACGGTCAAAAGACGTATGATCATCTTTTGTGTACCTTTCGGACTTCTTATAATATTATTATTTCATTAAATATATTATTATTTTTAAGTACAACGACTGATTAGCATTGAAAATTTCATAACATATTAAAAAAAATACGACTTAGATATGAAATAAATCATAATTTTTCTTTTAATAAAGACTTAATGGTTTATAGTTGATTTGTAAGAGGTTTACAGCATTTTGTTATTTTTTTTAATTACAATATATTTTTTATAGTTATTTTGGTTTTATTTGAAGTACAAAACCTTAATCTAATTATTCAACTGTCTTCAAACTGTTTAAGTATGATAATATGTCAAATATACGCTTTTAAACTTCTGTACGTCTTTAAGACTTATCATTATCTTTAAAATAAGTTAAAATAAGATTATCTTTCTAGGGTTAAAACCCAACTAACAAGTTCAACAGCCTAGAAGAGACCACAATCAATGCAGGTATTATGTTCAAATATTAAATAATAAGCTCGCATTAAAGGTAGGTACTATTGCTAACATTGAATAGAGAAGGTCAATACTGAAATAGTTAAGTGTGAGGTCGGATTATTGAACAGTCAGTAAAGTATCAAATGTCAAGTTTAACATTATTTTCATCAATCGCTCATTATTGTGAAATAAATCAGACTACGCTTCGTAACTTCTTTGTGTTAGGGTAAAACAAAGATATTTAAATGTAAGAGATGTGCTATAGACAGTTTTTACTGGGTGGGACTGTGCTTCCTGGTCTCGCCGATATTGTTAACCAATACTACATCACTTTTTGAAGATGTGCTCTTCAAAAAATCAACTAAATGAATGAATTATTTCCGTATTCAAACTAAATTTTTAATCAATACTACTGCACACTAAAAATTTCGCATAAACTAGGACCATTAGACCGTCTTACGCCGACAGTCAGGCGGCCTGCATAGCATATCTCTAATATTTCAATATCTTTGGGGTGAAAAATTTTCTAGTAAACATGTAGCATTTACTTGTAATGGATCTTGATTTTTCGTCGGTTTTTTTTCCCACACAGGAGGCCTCGAGGAAAATAATTTCCCTCAGGGCCTATGTCATCTTTGAGGATGCTATGTGGAGCGTCTTTTTAGGAAAGGAAGGAGGGGAAGTTCTGGGAAGGAAAAGGGCGGGTAGGAATCTGGGGATCAGTGTGTCCAGGAATGATACACGAATAAATCCATCTCTCCCAGTGCAGTGCAAGGAGATGTTCCGAGAGAGTACGGCTGCAGAAATCAAAGATTTCTCCCTCAACCACTCTCTCCCGAACCGGCCTGCCATGCAACTGATGGACAGACCCATCCGCCGCCAAGATCCGGACAAACCTCACTCCCATGAACCCGGGCACCCCTGCTAAGTCACCAAACGTAGCGAACCACTTGGGATGACCTATTGCAGCAGATGTGTTGATTATCCAATAAATGGTTTTCGGGGCGGTGGTACCCAAACCAGCCCCCCAAATTATAGTTTTTACATACGTGTTATGTTCTTACTAGCTAAATCTAATAAGTTATAAAATAACGCTAAATGAAAAAAGCGCATTACCTTGAAAAATCACAAATTCTGACTCTACTATTTACTTGTCAAGATTCCATGAGAAGTGTAAACAAAAGTAATAAGCATTTTAAATACATACCTAATTAAATAATTCTAATTTTAAAAAAGGTAGGTATTAAGTTTTTAATCATTTATTAAGTTAAAAGAAATATAACATTTCACTCGAGGCTAATGCTTCTCTTGCCACTTTCAGTCTCAGTATTTGTGTACAATTTATTATGTTGTCTATAATGTTCGTGTACTGTGTCGTTTTTATAAATGTTGTGTTTATGTCTATAAGTCCATTTTGTATTTTATAGATTAAAAGGCATATGTTATACAATTTGTACAATGATCTTATTTTCATAAGGTTCATTTCCTGGTATAGTTTTTTTGTGGGAGTGTCTTAATAAAGAGTTTCTTAATAAATTTGTTCTGTATTATTTGTCTGAATTAGTTCTGTATTATTTCTGTATTATAAGTCGTTTAAGTACTTAAATTATGTGTTTCCCCATATTTCTATTAAATAATTTAGGTGGGACTGGATTAAGCTAAAATATAAGCTTTGTTTCGATTCCACTTTATTATATCTTTATTCAACCGGTTTCAGTTCGACCCGAACCTTCATCAGGGATGAATAAAAATATATTATTATTAAATTATTATTAGCATTCTTCTGCCAAACTTAAAGCATATTATATCATATACATATATTTATTATTTACAACTTAATCGTTAAAACAAAAACAAAAAAAAACTTTTACTTTTTACTCTAAATCAGTCCTCAAAACAATGGTCACCCTACAAAAGTCTACATGTTTACATGAATGTACTACCTAGCGCCAGCAGTTTAGTAATAATCTCAACCTGTAAGAAATGCAACAATATTGTTCTTTCAATATCTGTATAATTTTGTGTTATTTTGTTAATTGTAGAATTGTTAACCTCAACACAGGCTTGTCCTAGTGAGGTTGCAAATTGTTTTGTAAACATTTTTACCTGCAATGTAAAGATACAATAAATAAATAAATATTGGCAATACAAATTACGATCGAGCCATTTTCCATCTCCTGATCTTTTTCTAGAGTTACTATTTGACCGATATTTATCAGAACGGTCCGGTGACCTATTTTTCACACTTCTATCTCTATTTATTGAAGAACCGTATCTATTATTTCCCGATTTATCTATTATTTCAACATTTCCACATTTACTTGCCATATTCGAATTCTCTTCAGAATCCATTGCTAACGCAAGTTGAAAAACCGAATTCGTTAATAATTTTTCTCCTTTAAGAAAAAGCTTTTCTTTTATACGATTTTTTTGAAGTCCAATAATAAATATATCTTTTAAACAGTCATCTAAACGATTCTCGAATTTACAGTATTTGGAAAGTGATCTCAATCTAGCCAAAAAACATTTTATTGTTTCATTTTCCAATTGAATGGCTTTAAAAAAATTATTTCTTTCATTTTTTCGATGTACCCACGTGGCTTTCTAAAATGGTTATTAATTCTACCACTGTTAATTCAGTAATTTTCCTCGGAAAACAAAGGGTCGAACTGAAACCGGTTGGATAAAGAAATAATAAAGTGGAATCGAAACAAAGTTATATTATTGTGTTTCTTATAATTATGTATTCCCACATAGTGTTTGCTACATTTGAAAATTTAAACTTTACCTCTGTTGGTAGAAGATGAGCAATTCTATCAAATACAACAATGAGTGGGATGATTTGTTCTTTTAGTTTTTCTTCATGTTGTTTAAATTTCAAATGTTTATCAATTTATAAGCTCAGATATTTTTCGCTATCTAGAATGTGTAGATCTCTTACTTTGCAACGGTTTATGTGACGGTACTATTCTTTTAGGTAAGCTTAGGTATCATGTAACGGTTTTATTAATATTTATTGTTAATTTTATCACTTTTAAAAAACAGTTTTTAGTTTTCCAATGCATTCAGAAATATTTCATTTATTTGGATTTTATTGTAAAGCGGAAATATCTGACAAAATATCGTCGAGGCGTGAGTGTCGCGGTGTGAGCGTGGAACACGGTGTATTAGGCTAGATATGTTTTGTGTTTGCTATATACGAGTGTTGGAAGTAGGTGGAACTGGTCAACACCGCACCGATACCTTTTAGAGTTTATACGTTTGTTTTTACGTATCATGGAGTTGCGCTAATCACCCACGAATTTGCGATTATAATATTTCCAAAGTTTTACCTTTTATTATTTGGCATTTACCTGCTGCACATAATAGCACTTAGTTTAATTTGTAACAACTAACTGCCAAGATAAATAACGTTAGTCCTGGCACCCACAAAGTAACCTTCTACTGTCTCGTTACATTTAAATCACTCACACGTCCTTGAGACTTCGCTAAAATGATGGTGTATGAATTACCTATTATTAATAGTCAACTAACATGCAGGTCACTTTACTCAGAATTTATTCTGAAGTACCATTAATTAAAGTTTAATTACGTATCTTACTAATCTTATAAAAAAACAGTTTTCTTTTTACAACAAAACCAATATGATAGATTGAACAGATAACAGAACAAATACCTACTTATTACATCAACAAACGAAAACTCAAAGACAATATTAAAAAGTCATATTATAGATGGGTACCACAGACGTAAGAAACCAATCTAAAATTGGTACCTATTTAGGGAAACAGAAAAATCGCTAAATCAATAAATCAGAAGGCTTCCTCTTTTAATGTGAAAACCTCGAGAAACCTCCATTAACAAATGATTACAGTTCTTGGTTACGAATCCGGTAGGTTGCAGTTTCAACGCCAGCGAGCGCAAGCGAAGTTTATTAGATTAATTAAATGAAGACAATATTAGAGAAACTCAACGGATAATCTGGAAACAAAAATCAGAAAAAGATATTTGCACCTCTGGGACTCGAACCCAGGACCTTTCGCTTTCTGGGCAAATCGTCTGTCGATATCATACTTCGACCACGAACCGCCCACATTATCTTCATTTTATTAACGCATATTTTATTGGCTGCTATCTTTATGTATGATTGCAAGATTCAAACCCAAACTAAATGCTATCTAGATAGTGTCTGGATAAATCTTTACCCATTTTATTTAATATGCGACATGTATTGACTTTTCTGCAAGTCTAGGATAAATATTTTTTTTTCGCAAAACTTAATGAGTAAAACCTGAAATTGCAATATTTAATTAAATTAAGACAATATTAGCGAAACTCAATCGGAAATCTGAAAACAGAAAAATCAGAAAAAGATATTGGCACCTCTGGGACTAGCAGTTAGCCCATTCCACAGGTTTTCGCTGCTAGGCCATGCGGGCTTGGTTCGGCTTCGCCCAGTTAGTGTTGGTAACCATTTTTTAAATCCATTAGGAACTGGTTCCAAAATTAGCCCGTTCCTAGTTCCACCCACTGCCATCCAGTGATAGCTAGTGACCGGGACAGGCAATGACGTCATATGTAATATATATATATAGCTGCTTGATACTTGATACAACTGACTACTACCACCAATCTTTCCATATCCGGAGAGATACTACAAATTCACAAATTCGTAGTACTTATACCTAGGGGAGGCATATCCCCGTGCGATCTGCTAACGGAAGCGGCGACATCTATTGACGAATTCTTGAATTCGAAACCGAATTAAAATGGTAGTTTTGTTTAAAATTTCACGTACACATATGTTACTTGTGACACGGTGCGTAGAGCGTGACGTCAGACATCCACTCGAGTTCTGAAATTCAACCACGCAGACGCTAACCTATGTTGGATGCATTTAAGAGTCAAGGCGCGCTCATCCGTGAATAGAAGAGTTATTTATTATTATGCCTCCAACGATAGAATTAATTGCATGAATGAACAGCTTAGTGGAGTTTAATCTCCAGGAAGCAATAAGCGAAAGTGATTAATTGTCTTCATTCACAGAATAATAAATAATATTAAATAATAATTTGCAAATTGCAACCAAATCGATCCTAAAAATAATTGATTGGTAGCGATACATTTGTACTTATTGGTGTGACGCAATAAATTTTATTGCATTTCTCGCAAAATGGTTCCATTTATAACTGCCTGATTATAAAATATAGATTTTGAAATATTTGGAAAACTCAATCTCTAGTTAGAAATTTCAATATTACAACGATAGTTAGTGTCTAGTTACTATCCGGATTTGCATGCTTCGTTTTCGAGCTGTGATTAAAAACGGCAATGCTTCAACTAAAAGTCGGGAAAATTTCATGTCTGGGTCACGTACTTCGAGGGGAGAAGTATTACTTGCTCTAATTAATATTGAAAGGCAAGATAGAGGGTCGCCGAAGGGCGTGGTAGGAGACAAATGTCTTGGCTGCGAAATGCACGAGAGTGGACCGGTATTAGAAGTGTGGAGGAGCTATTCCGGGTAGCGCAAGGTAGAGAGACGTTTTCCAGAGTGATCATTTCGTGTGCCCTATCTGATCGGGGAGACCAAATAGGGCACACAAAGAAGAAGAATACTTCTTCTGTCCAGAGTTCATAGTTTATCGAAGTCTTTTCCAACATTAAACTTTAAAGTATTTATTTAACTATCTATTAATGTTATAAACGCGAAAGTGAGTGTGTTTGTTTGTTACGCTTTCACGCCTAAACCACTAAACAGATCTTAAAAATTCTTTCACCATTAGAAAGTTACATTATCAGCGAGTAACATAGGCTATACATAATGGTAAGTTCTGGCGTTATGCAATTTATATAAATAAAAATGTGTGTATTTCATATATTTTAGCGGTCGGGAGGAAAGGCAGGGGGAAGGTAGGGTTCGCGGAGAGGGAAGAGACGAGGGAGAGGGAAGGCGGGGAAGGTGGAAGGGAGCAGGGACGCACGGGAAAGGACATTATGTGTATTGATAATTGCTACAGTAATTTCCCCCAAATACCATGCGAGCGAAGCCGCAGGTAAAAGCTAGTCAAATAATAAAACAAGATGC
This sequence comes from Glyphotaelius pellucidus, assembly GCA_936435175.1. Lineage (NCBI taxonomy): Eukaryota > Metazoa > Arthropoda > Insecta > Trichoptera > Limnephilidae > Glyphotaelius > Glyphotaelius pellucidus. Next base: position 21,834,885 of record OW386552.1, on the reverse strand, counting down.
CATAGGTACCATTAAAAAAGTATTGGTAACCCGGGGGTAAACTGGGTAACTAGTAACTAATAGGGTTAAAAAAACCATCTTACAATTTATAAAAATGCTAGAAAAATATTTTTATTAATTTGTAAATGCAGAAGTACAGATCGGAAATGAAAAATACTTATCGAATACACGACACAAGTAATAATTTGTAAAAATTAGAAGAGCATTAGCTATTTACAGGCCTTCATTGCTAGATTTAAAAGCAATTTTTATAGGCCTGACTCTTTATCTTTTTCTGGGCTCATAAAAAGTTATTAAAAATTATTTCAATGGCAAAAATATATTCCACTCGCAGCATTTAATTAAAGCATCTTTAAATTATCTAAGTGATCAAATTTTCAAATCAAAAACAGAAGATTTTGCATTCGTAGTGCATCGTCTTAAGAAATGTTTTTAGTGACGATTTAAATTGGGTATAAATCGTGTATTTGTTTAATTTTACCTGGAAGATTGCTATATACTTTAAAGGCCATGTCCCTTTTGAAATGTTGTTTGTTTGCTTGTGGTATTAATAAGATTTCTGCTAGACTTGCTGCGTGTTTATATGTTGAGTGTTTTAGTGAAAACTTCTAAAGAGATGACTCTAGAATAGGCGTAACTCTAGTATATACATATTTGAGATCGTCATAATTCTCTGTTTTTTAAACAGCGGTCTACGTGAAACCAGATAACCTGAATTTGTGATTTTTCTAAAGCATTTCTCTTGGATAATATAAAAAAATCAGAGCGTTCAATTCACACGCGGCAGAAATTAAATCTTCAGAAAACTAAAGTAGATAAGAGTGGGGAGACTACGAAACACTTTTTTTTATCAACGTGAAGGAAGTAAGTATTTGGGTTTCTTTTGCCTGTTCATTTAATTTGGAGTGGTTTGAAGATTGGATATTGATTTTACAAAAAATAAGATACATTTTTTTTTTGGATTTCATAGGATTCGATCCTTGGTCCGCTGAATATCTGGCCCCTGAGATTCGTCTGGCGCTTTATACCACTACACCAAAGGAGATTTGCTTGCAACTGTGAATTTATCGTTTTATATTGGAACCGAGTACCCGTGAATAAAATAAATATTTTATAGTTATCTCATTCTCTCTTCAATCCTTTAGATCTATTTGTATTTGTCTCTTTTTAGTGTATTTTGTATCTTTTTAGTGTCGCTCGTTTGCGTTTCATCGAATTTCAAATCTGGTGCTAAACAAGTTTTCACTTCAAAAACTCGCGTTGAATTTCTGAATTACTGACATTACTGAATCGGTATTCATGATTTTTCTTAAGACGCCGTATACCCGCTCAAAGAGAAGAAGATGGAGATATATTTAAATACGAATGTTAGAGAGAACGCGCTAATATTTAAAACGATAAAATTTGCGCGAAAATTGTGTAAATATTTAACAAAAAACGACTCTTTAAAATAGATCAAAAATCTCGTGAGGATCGTCTAAAATAGCATTTAAAGAAACACTCTGCATTTTTTCATTGATATAACGTCTAAAATAAGTGAATAAAACGTGTTTATAATAATTTTCGAAGCATACTTTGCGACTTTTTTCTATCGAGGGAATTTCATATACTTTGCGATTCGGCGTGGGGAACGTCTAGATATTATCTTCGAAAATAACATATATTTTTGTAAGAGCTTACAAAAATATAAAGAGCTTAAAAATATATTAAGAGCTTAAAAATTCCAAATGTTTGTGAGATATGTAAGAAATCGGTAGAAATTCGGGATGCTGCATATCCTTTAAACATTCCCCAAATTGGATAGTTCGACAGAATGCAGTTTAAATGTTGACACGTTCACCGTAAGCTTCCCATTTAAAATGAAACAGATTCACAATAGTTCTTAATCATTGTATAGTTTTACCTTTTTGCCTCCACGTCTTTTTCCAGCAAATTGAACGATTGCGCTTATTTAGAAAAAAAGAAAAAAAATACGTTTTTAGCTTGCAAAAGTAGGTACTACTGCATTTTGTCATGTAAAAAACGATCCCATTGACACACAGGTTTATTATAAAATTTCCGGACGGAACATTTCTAGAATTGGACATACTCTATTTAAAGTGGATTAGTGAATGACTTCTCGATTAATTTTATAGATTTCAATGCTTTATGTCACAATATTGTAAAATCAAGAGGTTAATGGAATACCTATCCGTAGTAGGCGATATAAGTAATATAATATAAAAATAATTCGATTTTCATACAATTCACATGATTTTACATAGTATATAATTGAGGTGTGATCGGGAGGTATAAGTGACTAAAAATTTTTGTTAAATAAATGTTTAGTTAAATACTTAGTTCGTTTTCTTCAGATTATTAAATTCTAATATCAGCTTATATTAAATAATAATACAATTTTGGTTGCATGTTAACGCGCGTAGGGCAATTTTTTCTAAATATTTAAACATTTTAATATAACAGCCAATATTTTGTTAAGCTAAATCTGATTATTTCTCCCACTAAAAGTTCTCAAAGGATAGGCATATTTTATGCCGCACTGCCATTATGAGTTACAAGGCTTTGAACTGTACCTACATATTTATATCTATTTGATTGAAAAAACCCAAATTTTTAACAAGAAAAATGTGTATTTTAACTAATTAAGAACCACCATTTATGTTCCTTTCTTGCCTGATACTATTAAAGGACATTAACCACTATGTACTTTAAAGAACAATAACCACTATGTACATTAAAGGACCTTAACCACTATCTACATTAAAAGACAATAACCACTACGTGCATTAAAAGGACATTAAAATGACATTAACTACTATGTACTTACATTAAAGGACATTAACCAATATCTACATTAAAAGACATTGACCACTACGTACATTAAAAGACATTGACCACTATGTACATTAAAGGGCATTAACCACTATATACATTAAAATAACATTAACCACTATGTTCATTAAAGGTTATTAAACTTTAAGTGTAATAAATGCTTATTACTGTGGTCTCTTCTCACCATTATCGATTCGAGAGTGGCGAAGTCCCGTTTAAACTCGAGCGTTTTGAATTACGTCTATCTGTAAATTTGTTTGAGCTTTCCATATCCTGTCAATTCTATCAAGATGATAGCCGTGTTGGATAGTAATTCTTTACTGCAACAGAGTTCGCAAGAACGTCACGAGCTGTCAAATCGGAATAATCAACATTACAGTTCAAAGAACTAGGTACTAGTTATAAGTATCGTAATCAATTACCACCGGGTTTCCCAGCACAACAAATAACGAAACTTGACACGTCAGTACAGATTTGCAGTCAGGGCCGTCGCTACTGTCGATATTGGGATTGTGCCAGTTCAGAAATAGTTTTTACTCTTTGAATTACGCCTGCGAATAAATAAGTGTACATAGGAACATAAATCACATTGAGCTTTTTTTAAAATATAAGTTGTCAGAACGTTAATTAAAACAGGTAGGTACCAAATTGAGAAATATTAAGAACTAAATCGTGAAAAATGTATCCATGGAGGTCATTAAAATATTTCATTGAACAAGCAATTTAAAAAATATATATTTTCCAGATATCTTAACATATCGATAAATTCCAAACAACACTCTTTTAATTAGTAAAAAATCGAGGTCGAGTTGCAGGTACGAGGCAGGAGGCAGTAGTCAATTGACTAGGCCACTGTTAAATTGATCTCAAGATGAATAGCGTTCATAATCAGTAAAGATATAGCCTTTTGTACGAATCCAATGAATTCACAAATGAATTAGAAGCATAAAAGATATAAAAAGTTATCCAGTTCTGTGATATAAAAGACCAAAAAAGCTTATTGAATAATAGTTCAGAAGATAATAAGAGTATAAACATTTGATTGGATAGCATCAACACTCTTTGTAGTGTAATTATTTTAAAATGTACCATACCATTTTACATTCAATAAATGTCAAGGCGAAATTGGACAGCTAGCAAACAAAAACCCCTCCAAAGCTTTATTTTATTAATTGTAAACCTTCATAATATGTGATTTGCCATAATTGTTTAGATATTTAAGGAGATTAAAAAACAAAGCAGTCGATTGGGAAAATACATGGTTCAAGTAGGTATTTGTTAAATATTTACTACCTTTGTGTTTTTAATGCAGAATTTAATTATTGCAGAATTTAATTATAAATCGGGTGTTTTTATTTGACTTCGCTCTAATTTCAACACCAGTTTTTGTCAAATTCTTTTTCATTATTAAACTTGTCATTTTTTTAAAAAGAAAATGGATATTTCAATTTGGATATTATAAGAACAATTATTTTAAAAATGCAAGTATAATAATAAAAATCCTTTTCCGATTTAACGGATCATTCGTGGTAAATTTTGAACAAAGCATTCTTTACAATAATTCACGTTCCAAATAATCATTAAATCATTTCTCATAAACCAGCGTGAGTTTTGATTTGATACATTTCATAATAAATTGGTCATGTTTTTAATAGTGATATGAAGTAATGATAAATATTGGTGCCATAGGAAAGTGTGTTTATGGTTGTCTTTGCTTTCATACAAACGGCTGTAATCACCGACCAAGTATTTATCTAGACTGGACGTGTAAACCTTAAAGGCAGGTCTCTTACGACCGTTATCTTCAACAAATGCTTTGACATTACAATAAAGATTTTTTTGTTTTCCGTCTCCTTCGTTTGTTGAAACGTGGTTGAAAGATTGGGGCGTGTTTGCGCAGTCACACACAATTTGACTAGTGGTCTGTGATAAAGATTATGTTATCTGTCCACGCGTACGCTCTGAACACTTGACGTTTGGCGTTTACATGAATGTTAAAATGCGTTTTCACGAAGAAGAGATGCTATATCAGGGAGAAAACACAGATATTTTAATAAATATTTATTTATCAGGAAAGATATCCTACTAATATCGATTATTGCACAACCTAAATTAACTATTTAAGAATTTCGAGTGCGTAATTAATTACGTAGACGTCAAAAGTTGAGTTATGGTGGAAAATTTAGCAATAAGATTGTAGACGAAGTATCAAGGAGAACACGCAGATTTCAAGTTAGATCTTACCTCTAATTTTATTAGGTTTTTATTTATCAAGAAACAAGAATAGAATACCGATTTTAATTGCTCAATTTCTTTTGTGTCTCTGTAACCAATTTATAAATTAATAGACTTTATTTAGAAGTGAGGTCACGAAAAAAATAATTATCCATTACGACAGTATTCATTTACAATTTAAAGTCATTATTAGGCTTGCGCGGTTGACATAACCCCAAATCTCATTCGATTTATTCTCCGTTACCAACCGCTCGGCGCGGTAGCTGTAATCCCACCCCCCACGTCGGGCCCCGCCTGCCTTCCCGCTTCACCCGGGAAAGGAATGTTTTCCATTGCCCACGGAAAGCTCGAAAAACAACAAGAATTGTCAATGTTTGTAGTGATGTGACAATGTCAATGGTGATGTTTAAGGGAATGTCAAAGCAAAAGTTAATGGCAGAGGTCGCAAGAGACGGGCCTTAAAATTAACACTGAAATAAAACGTATTGGTTTAAGAAAACATTTAATAAAAATAAATGCATTATCTCGCAGATTATCTAAAGATCGGAAAAAGTATCGTTTTTACCCTTTGTTTTTTTTTTTTTTTTTACGTGAACCCCACACAGGAGGCCCTGAGGAAAATAATTTCCCTCAGGGCCTATGTCATTTTTGGAGATGCTGTGTGGAGGGTTTTTTTAAGGAAAGGAAGGGGAGGAGAGTTCTGGGAAGGAAAAGGGTATAAGGAGTGGGTAGGAATCTGCGGTTCAGTGTGTCCTGGTCATCCGCCTCCAAGACCTAGACAAACCTCACCCCATGAACCCGGGCACCCCTGCTAAATCACCAAACGTAGCTTGAGGTGACTTGGGGTGACTTATGGCAGAGGTGTTGGTTATCCAATAAGGTTCCCGGGGCGGCGGTACCCATTCCCGCCTCCCAAATTGAAGTTAGTCTGCATGCAGCAAATTTGTCTTCCAGCAATTAGACTAGCTGTGAAGTTCATTTTTCAAACTCGAATTTGAGCTATTTATAAATCTTTTTGGTTGGGGCTCTCCCTGACTTAATCGTTAATAATTTGATCAGCTATATGAATAGTAACAGTTGATAAAAAATCTTACATTTCTTTCTAGCTAAACAACTACGTAACGCAACAAATTACGACAACACTTTTGCCACAAAATGAATGATCGTCCTACCTAAGTACTAACTAATTAATAACTAATAACTTAACCTAACCTAACCTAACGTAACAAAAAATGGGACAAAAATAATACGGACATCCTGTAAGGGCAATAAATTATTGTTATCTGTATTATTTTTGTTCCATTTTTTTGTTAAGTTAGGTTAGGTTAAGTTTTAGTTGATATTTTGTTGCGGGATGTTTTGTCCTTTTGGATATTTTGTGCGAGGATATTTTGTCAGAGGATATTTTGTGGGAGGATATTTTGTCGGAGGATATTTTGTCGGAGGATATTTTGTCGGAGGATATTTTGTCGGAGAATATTTTGTCGGGGATATTTTGTCGGAGGATATTTTGTCGGGGATATTTTGTTGGAGGATATTTTGTGGGAGGATATTTTGTCGCAGGATATTTTGTCGGAGGATATTTTGTCGGAGGATATTTTGTCGGAGAATATTTTGTCGGGGATATTTTGTCGGAGGATATTTTGTCGGGGATATTTTGTTGGAGGATATTTTGTGGGAGGATATTTTGTCGGAGGATATTTTGTCGGGGATATTTTGTTGGAGGATATTTTGTGGGAGGATATTTTGTCGCAGGATATTTTGTCGGAGGATATTTTGTCGGAGGATATTTTGTCGGAGGATATTTTGTCGGGGATATTTTGTAGGAGGATATTTTGTCGGGGATATTTTGTCGGAGAATATTTTGTCGGAGGATATTTTGTCGGAGGATATTTTGTCGGAGGATAATTAGTCGGAGGATATTTTGTCGGGGATATTTTGTCGGAGGATATTTTGTCGGAGGATATTTTGTCGGAGGATATTTTGTCGGAGGATATTTTGTCGGAGGATATTTTGTCGGAAGATATTTTGTCGGAGGATATTTTGTCGGAGGATATTTTGTCGGAGGATATTTTGTCGGAGGATATTTTGTCGGGGATATTTTGTAGGAGGATATTTTGTCGGGGATATTTTGTCGGAGGATATTTTGTCACAAGATATTTTGTCGGAGGATATTTTGTCGGAGAATATTTTGTCGGGGATATTTTGTCGGAGGATATTTTGTCGGGGATATTTTGTTGGAGGATATTTTGTCGCAGGATATTTTGTCGGAGGATATTTTGTCGCAGGATATTTTGTCGGGGATATTTTGTTGGAGGATATTTTGTGGGAGGATATTTTGTCGCAGGATATTTTGTCGGAGGATATTTTGTCGGAGAATATTTTGTCGGGGATATTTTGTCGGAGAATATTTTGTCGGGGATATTTTGTCGGAGGATATTTTGTCGGGGATATTTTGTTGGAGGATATTTTGTGGGAGGATATTTTGTCGGAGGATATTTTGTCGGAGGATATTTTGTCGGAGGATATTTTGTCGGAGAATATTTTGTCGGGGATATTTTGTCGGAGAATATTTTGTCGGGGATATTTTGTCGGAGGATATTTTGTCGGGGATATTTTGTTGGAGGATATTTTGTGGGAGGATATTTTGTCGCAGGATATTTTGTCGGAGGATATTTTGTCGGAGGATATTTTGTCGGAGGATATTTTGTTGGGGATATTTTGTAGGAGGATATTTTGTCGGGGATATTTTGTCGGAGAATATTTTGTCGGAGGATATTTTGTCGGAGGATATTTTGTCGGAGGATAATTAGTCGGAGGATATTTTGTCGGGGATATTTTGTCGGAGGATATTTTGTCGGAGGATATTTTGTCGGAGGATATTTTGTCGGAGGATATTTTGTCGGAGGATATTTTGTCGGAAGATATTTTGTCGGAGGATATTTTGTCGGAGGATATTTTGTCGGAGGATATTTTGTCGGAGGATATTTTGTCGGGGATATTTTGTAGGAGGATATTTTGTCGGGGATATTTTGTCGGAGGATATTTTGTCACAAGATATTTTGTCGGAGGATATTTTGTCGGAGAATATTTTGTCGGGGATATTTTGTCGGAGGATATTTTGTCGGGGATATTTTGTTGGAGGATATTTTGTCGCAGGATATTTTGTCGGAGGATATTTTGTCGCAGGATATTTTGTCGGAGGATATTTTGTCAGAGGATATTTTGTGGGAGGATATTTTGTCGCAGGATATTTTGTCGGAGGATATTTTGTCGGAGAATATTTTGTCGGAGGATATTTTGTCGGGGATATTTTGTCGGAGGATATTTTGTCACAGGATATTTTGTCGGATGATATTTTGTCGGAGAATATTTTGTCGGGGATATTTTGTCGGAGGATATTTTGTCGGGGATATTTTGTTGGAGGATATTTTGTCGCAGGATATTTTGTCGGAGGATATTTTGTCGCAGGATATTTTGTCGGAGGATATTTTGTCAGAGGATATTTTGTGGGAGGATATTTTGTCGCAGGATATTTTGTCGGAGGATATTTTGTCGGAGAATATTTTGTCGGAGGATATTTTGTCGGAGGATATTTTGTCGGAGGATAATTAGTCGGAGGATATTTTGTCGGGGATATTTTGTCGGAGGATATTTTGTGGGAGGATATTTTGTGGGAGGATATTTTGTCGGAGGATATTTTGTCGGAGGATATTTTGTCGGAGAATATTTTGTCGGGGATATTTTGTCGGAGGATATTTTGTCGGGGGATATTTTGTCAGAGGATATTTTGTGGGAGGATAATTTGTCGCAAGATATTTTGTCGGAGGATATTTTGTGGGAGGATATTTTGTCGCAGGATATTTTGTCGGAGGATATTTTGTCGGAGGATATTTTGTGGGAGGATATTTTGTCGCAGGATATTTTGTCGGAGGATATTTTGTCGGAGAATATTTTGTCGGAGGATATTTTGTCGGAGGATATTTTGTCGGAGGATATTTTGTCGGAGGATATTTTGTCGCAGGGTATTTTGTGGGAGGATATTTTGTCGGCGGATATTTTGTCGGAGGATATTTTGTCGGAGGATATTTTGTCGGAGGATATTTTGTCGGAAGATATTTTGTCGGAGGATATTTTGTCGGAGGATATTTTGTCGGAGGATATTTTGTCGGAGGATATTTTGTCGAGGATATTTTGTCGGAGGATATTTTGTCGAGGATATTTTGTCGGCGATATTTTGTTGGGGATATTTTGTCGGGGATATTTTGTCGGGGATATTTTGTCGCGGCAAGAAAACGCGCATTACCAAATTTCTGATCGTCTCTCTAATTCTAATTTATCAACAAAAGAATTAATTACTTATTTCATTATGAAGAAAAATGACAACATTTGAAAGGCATGGATTTCGAAGAAAACATTTTATAAATACTGCCAGCTTCACAAAAACTGCAACTTTAATATCTCGTGATTTTTCATGGGTCTCTGCTAGTATTCAATTTTATGATACAGTAAATATCAAAAGGTTCCGGAACTTTTGTTTCCAAAGACCCGTCAAAATATTTAAAAAAAGGCAGTTTGTAACTTGTTTTAGGCAGTTTGCCATAAATTTGAACAAAATGTGGCTTTGAATAAGTAGCATGCTAAAGGAAAAAAAATGGTTAAACTACACTGAAAATTCTTCGAAATATAAAAAGAAAAATTACTATCTACAAATCTTAAAACCAAACGTTATTAAATATCAACGATGGCCTTAAGGCCCGGCTTCCCGCATTTCTACCGATTTATTACATATTTTCCTTAAAAACTGTATGTTTTAAAAATATATTTGTTATTCTTGAAGATAATATCAATACATTACCCACGCCGAAACGGCAATTATAATAAATCGCCGCTACCCGAATTTCTACCGATTACTTACATGTCTACCTTAAACATTTGAAGTTTTCAAGCTCTTAAAAAAATATATGTTATATTTGAAGATAATACCTAAACGCGTTCCACGTCGAAACGCAAATTTTAAGAAATTCCCCAGATAGAAAAAAAATCGCAAAGTATGCTCCGAAAATTATTAAAAACACGTCTGTTTCTATTATTTTACAAGTTATAGTTGTGAAAAAGTTCACAATGTTTCTTTAAATGATACTCAAGATGACTTTCATGAAATTTTTGCTCTATTTTAAACGAGTCGTGTTTTATTAAACATTTTCACAATTTTCGGTTACATATCATCGTTTTTAATATTAGCGTGCTCTCTCTAACATATTATTCGTATTTCCATATCTCTCTATCTTCTTCTTTTTGAGCGGGTAGACAGAGGCAGAGGGACATCCTTTACTTACTTTAACCAGTCATTTTTGATATGATTTGGAGAAAAAAATGTAAATGAATTTTTGATTTCCTGTGACTTTTTTTCATGTTTTTTTTCTTCGAAACCTAATAATTTTTTTTCCACACGACATCACTGTTCACTCAAGCGAGTAACCGCCCAACTCCTCGCCTCGACCCTACCTGTCCAATTCGAAGTAATGTCAGGAAACACTAGTTAAATCAAGTAAAGTAGGTTTCTTAACACCATTTATAAAAAGCAGAACGCAGAAGTGAAGACTACTTGGCGAGTATTGCAGAAAGAAGAACAACCGGGGTTATAATAGATATGGATTTGAAATGGAGGATTTACGACTTTGAAAAATCGACAACGGCGTGATTAAGTGCCGCCATAAAAGCAGAAATATATAAAATGTAACACATTATTGTTGGTTGCCAGCGGACGTAGGATAAATCAGAGTTTCGCCATCGACAAATCTTTGGAAACGATTCATAACGACTTTGGAAATAATGGCGGGATCACGCGATCGCTCCGGGCCCTTTGACAGCAAAGCTGCTGATAATGTGTAATAAATATAATGCGTGATGTATGTTGCGTACTATGATCTAGTACAACTCAGTGTTGTACCACTGTATACTGTGTTGTACCACTGTACACTGTGATGTACCATTGTACAGTGTTGTACCACTTGTACCACTGTACACTGTGCTGCGTGAACACAGTTTCTTCCTCGAGAGTCTCTTGAGAGAGGAAGACATTGTACTTTTCCTTACCATGTCAGTATTGGTATCGCGTTCTCACAACTTTTATTATCAACACTACTGATTCAAATGGGTCTCAAACCCTCAGGCTAATTTGTAGAACTTAAGTAGATCTCATAGAAATCGTTGTTTCCCTTACTCCCCTACCACGGTGTGAAATAAGATCTAAACGGCCGGCGTTAGAAAGAAAAAACACCACGCTTTATTTTTAAATTTAAAAAATGTACTCGTTTAATAAACCAAACTTTCCGACCACAAATTGAAAAAAAAAATAAGAAATTATTTTTACATGAAACGACAAAAAGTGATAAGACGATAATGTTTATAATACTTATGTCTAATAAAATATGTGTGTGTGTATCTTTTCGTTATTACTGTTGATACCTAGAATTCATCCTTTTACCTTTTCCCCAAATTATAATTCCCACCTACAAATTACTTTTTTCTACCCACCTTTTGCCGACTAGATACAATCATGTATCATAGTATTGAATTTACATACCGTCCTGTCAACACATATTGTAAGTGTTAAATACGGAGCCTTCGTTCGACCGTGTCGAAATGTATACGTGTCCATCGTGAGCTCGCGAGTTCAATGGGGAATATGAGAACCAGCGGTGTAAGACAAACAAAGGAAGAAAACCAGGGTAAGTCGGCATTCCTGATTATCCTCAATTCCTTCTGCTTTGTGGGTACCTTTTTTGTCCCCAACAAACACTATCTATTATTTTAGTTAGATAAAACGTAATAAGCCATTTTTAAAACTTTTTTTGTTATTGTTTTTGGGGTGTTATGCCGTGTTTCGCTACCTCTTTCTTTAGCCAACGTTTCGGACAGCGTTACAGTGTCCATCATCAGGGCAGATGAGATGCATCTCATCTGCCCTGATGATGGACACTGTAACGCTGTCCGAAACGTTGGCTAAAGAAGGAGGTAGCGAAACACGGCATAACACCCCAAAAACAATAACAAAAATACTTTTTGGCCGTGAAAACCTAAAAACATACCCATTTTTAAAACGTTTTTTTATATTTGCGTTAAAAAAAGTATATTTCAAAAATTGTATATTTATTTCTAATGATAAAATTTGGAAGCATATATCAGAAATATCCAATTTATTTTGAGTTTTTGTAAAACGGAAATATTCTGACCTTCTGACAGAATGTGACCGAAGCTTGAGGGGTTAAAACATAAAAATACGTTTTTTTTATTTTTTTTAAATACTCCTATATGGCTAAGACTATTTTTAAGGTTTTGTATGTTCTAACTTTTTTCATTCTTATAAAATTATTGACAAAATAAATAAAAACCACTTTTCACAATTCTTACAAAATTATGCACAGAATAAATAAAAACACTTTTTCGCTTACTTGCCTAGTGCAGATACGACCCACGATTTTAAATTTTGTAGGCACGAGAATCGAAATATTTCTAACGTTTATATTCCTCTTAACTTTATGATGGCCAGTAACAAAATATAGCTAAGCTTAAAACACATAAAAAAACAAGTGAGCACTTTGAAAATAATTATGTACCAAAAAAAAGAAGTTAAGTTAAAAAAAGTTCTTACGACAAAGTTTTTTTTACTAAACCGCACACTGCAATGTGTATTCAGAGGAAAAATAACGATTTGGCCATCAGCTTTGATTTGGGGTCTCCGATAAGTCGTTCATATTCAACGCTAATAAACGTTTCCATGGAATAATATGTAAATCGAAAGTGAAAAATATAACAATCAACCGTCTTACCTACCTAAATATTTCATACCGCAAGGCCACGCGGTCAATCCACGCGGCCTCCGGGAGGAAATCGATCCTTGATTCGTAAATCGTAAATAACACTAATTAAAGATACAATTCGTGATGTTAAAAGGTTCTAACTTAATTGTGTAATGCGATTATTCGGTTTCGGCGGTACGTTTTTTTCCTTTGTAACATTGTGCATTAAGGAACATAATATATATTGGTACCCAACCCGGTAGACCCGCATACATCAATCATTACAACACCATAAACAACAAAATATATTCAAATGTCTCGAATGATAATTCAGGAGGTACCGATCTCTCATATGTAATGAAATATCCATAAATTTTTGAAAATAATTTGGAATCAACGGAACTATTTTCAAATCGCAATGTACATTTATTTTTAGCTCCTTAAAGCTTTGAAAGGTCAATACTTTTTTATTATCACCAAACAGTATTAATACCCTTCGATATGCGTGGTTCAATTTCAGAACCCCACTTCGATAGCATATCTGAGGACACGCCTTACTCGCCGCGCCAAAATAACATCTGTGTTGGTGAAATTTTAGGCAAAGCTACCGTTGTAATTCGGTTTTTAGTTCAAGAATCTGTCACAGGATGTCGCTACTTCCGTCAGCAGCTGGCATGTGGAAAATTCCCCCCTAGGTATATGTACTACGGATTTATAGAATTAATGCATCTTTCCGGATATGGAAAACTTGACAGTATACATAGTTGTATCGTGCAGCTGTATATTACATATGACGTCATTGCCTCTCTCGGTTACTTTGTACCGGTAACGTATCACTCGTTGACAATGGATCATCAGAAGAAGAGGCTATTTTTGAAACCAGTTTCTATTGGAAATTGGAATAAAATGGTCAAACACTGACTGGGCGAAGCCCAACCAAAAGCCGCCCACAGGGCCTAGCAGCAAAAACCTGGGAAGCGGGTTTTTAACTGATAGTTTTTTTTACTATTGTAATAACTTAATGAGAAACACCTTAAATTGTAATACTTAATTATTGAAGACAATATTAGCGACTAGCAAACGAAAATTTGAAGCAAAAAAATCTGAAAAAAATTCGTTCGCATCTAGGAATTGAACGCAGGACCTTAGCCTTGCCGGGAGTCTGCTCTAACCACCCCTAATTTGAAACTATCCTCCTTTTGTCCTATTTAACTGTACCATACTTCGACTAAGTTCGAGTGCGAGTCTTGTTGAAATTTGAAATGACAAAGCATTTTGTTTCTTTGGAAGGGATTTACACTTTTCATTATAAAAAGGTGATCTCAGTTTATTTGTTCTTTTTTTAACTGACGTACGAATAACAAAAGGCGTTCTAATATTTTTAGCCAGGGATTGGAGAACCGGGCTGTGTAATATTCTAGCATGTTTCAGTGTCTCTTTGATCACGTTTGTAAATAAATAAGTTGTAAATAAATAACTCAGTGAAAAATCTCTTGGAATGTTTTTAAATTAAGAAAAAGACCTAAACATACAATTTCCTAACAGTTACAACCTGACAGGTAATTAGAATGACAAAAGTTAATTAAAAAGTCTGAACGAAATACAACATTTTTGAGGTTTCTGTTTACCGGATGGCCGTTTGGTTTCAGAACTTGAATAACGAAAGACCACCGTGAAACAAAGAGCATTATTAGGTAGGTATTTGTTCTGCAGAATTGACCGGTAGTCGTCCCACACTTTGCCATTACATATTGGCAATAGCTTTTAAAAGCAAATTGATTTTTTTCGCAATTTAATGTCGGGCCACCAATCTTGATGCGGGCATAACTTTAATTTGTCGGATGCTGAAACTATTTAAAAACATTCAATAGATCTTTCTATAAAGAGTAATTAAAACACGTTTTTTAACATGGAAAGTGATTCATTCTAAATACTTGTGTTTTTATAAAATGATTCATCACAAAGTTACTAGACACTTTCCAAAAAATAATAATTAAGACCATTAAATTTTGGAATACTTTTCGTAACTAATAAGCAGTGGCGTGCATTGTTTTTTCACAGCAAGGGTTTGAATTTTTTATTGGCCGATACCCCGAAGTAGGTTTTTGCAAGCGGATAACGGATAGCAGATAATTAGTATATGTAAATATATATTTTATTTTTTTACAATAGTTTCAAACAGAAAAAAATTACCCTGGTCCTTGTCATTTTTGGGGATGCTGTGTGGAGGGTTCTGGGAAGGAAAAAGGGATGAGGGGTGGGCAGGATTCTGGGGGTCAATTTGTCCAGGAGTGAGAGACGTACGAATCCACCCCTTCCACTGCGAAGTACGGCGATGGTCGAGAGAGTCCGGCTGGAGAGGTTTAGATTATGTCTGCCTTAAGCAGTCTCTCCTGATCCGGACCTAAACAAACCTCACTCCAAGAATCCGGCCGCTTCTGCTAGATCGCTAAACGTAGCGAACCACTTGGGGTGACTTACGGCAAGGGTGCTGGTTATCCAATAAATGGTTTCTGGGGCGATGGTACCCATACCCACCCCCCAAATATTTCTTTTTCTAGAAAAATGATTTCAAATTTTCAAAGTGCCGCTAAAATAAAATTGCAAAATAAGACCTAATAAGTTGCACAAATAATTGGTTTGATTCCGCATATGAAGTAAAATCGTTAATTCTAACTAATATTATAGATGCGAAAGTGTTTTCGTCTGTTCGTCCTTCTCTCACGTCGCAACGGAGCAACCGAAGTTCATTTATTGTATAGTGATAGTTGGCTGCGAAGTGACATTGGGTACTTTTCATCCTGGAAAAACATTTCATTCCCGTAGGAAATTTCTTTGTACCGAAACAATTTCTCCCTAATCCCACTTAAAAGCTAGTTGCCAATACAGTGCCGCAATCCAACATCTACGAAACCTAAAATGAAATGCTTAAAATGATTCAAAATAAAAAAAACAATAATATTTTACAGTGTGATCTTATTTTTGCAAAGTATTGGTAATCCTTTCACTCATGCTAAAATTATTGGCCTTCAAAAGGGCGAAATTATCACAACTTTCGAAGAAAAATAATATCACCAACTTAATTATCAACTGTAGACAGTTGTTTATTTCATTTCTGTGTAATGTGATTGGTTTGTTGTGGACCAGCCAATGAGCTTCAAAATTTAATTGACCCGGTCATTAGCACGGAGGACAGCAGGGTCAGCTCTTGTGAAACAGAAATTTGCCGGTAAAAATAATTGAAAATGTTTGTTTATTTAATTTCGTCTGTCTGTGAATTTGAATGAACGTTCCGTTTCCGGATCAAGATGGTATCGGTTTTAATGGTTCAGTAAAAATTATTTTTTAAATGTAAAATCGTACTGTTTTTGGATTTTATATTATGGTGCCTACCTGCTCAAAAGAAACATTGAAACAATATTAAAATATTTAATTGGGATAATGACATTTTTTTGGATAAATTGCATAATTCCTTATAAATATGGGTGCAGGGAAGCAGAAAGGGAACATATCTAAGATTGTTCTGCTCGATTATGGATTTAATTGACTGAGAGTTCCTATTTTAACTCGACCGTTTGGAATTTAACCTGTCTGTAAATTTGTTTGACGTTCCGTTTCCTAACTAACTAACTAACTAACCATCACGCCGTTTCCCCGCAGGGGTAGGCAGAGAGGACGGACCGCCAAACAACTCGATCTTGGCACACACTCCTTGCTTCGTTCACATTCATACATCGTCTCATACATGCTCTTCTGTTATTCTGACTCTTGACATCGCCCGACTCAAGTATCTGATTCACTTGGTCGTGCCATGTCTTCCTCGGGCGTCCCCGACTTCGTCTACCATTCACATTTGCGTCATATATTCTCCTTACACTCCTTTCCTCATTCATTCGCTCTACATGCCCAAACCATCTGAGCGTTCCTTTCTTAATCTTATTCATTACGCTTACATCAGCCTTGCATTCTTTGCGGATCTCCACATTTCTCACACGATCATACATGGTTTTACCACACATACGTCTCAGGGATCTCATTTCTACAGCATTCAGTCTACTTTCATCCTTTCTCTGCCAGTTCCATGCCTCACTGCCATACATCAGGGTAGGTACCAGCACTCCATTATGGACGGCTAGCTTCGCTTCTTTTGACAATTTTTTGTTGCTGCCAACGGCGTTCAGACCTCCATTAATGGAGTTACCGGCATTTACCCTTCTTTCGATATCTCTATCAGTCTTCCCATCTCTCGTAAACATACTTCCCAAATACACAAACTCATCCACCTGCCCCAAGTATTCGTCGTTCACAACTATGTTGCACATTGTTTTCGTACTCTCTCTTTCAAATACCATTACTTTAGACTTACTTACATTCATCATTAACTCATTCTCCATACATACTTCGTTCATCCTAGACACGAGCGACTGTAGATCTTCCATACTGTTAGAAATCAGCACCGCATCATCAGCATACAACAGGCAACATACTTCTAGATCACTCAATTTCGCGCCCAATCCCATATCTTTCAACTCTTGCATACAATTATCCATGTACAGGTTGAATAACCACGGTGACATTACGCATCCTTGCTTAACACCTTTTGTGATGTCAAACCACCCCGTAAAATCACCGTTCACCCTAATACATGCAACGCTTCCCTCATACAGAGACGCAATTGCTTGTATGAGATTCTTATTCACTCCGTACTTGGACAACACCTTCCACAGCTTTTTCCTGTCAACTCGGTCGTATGCTTTCCGTTTCCGGTTCGGAAAATCTGCTTTCTACACTCTATCATTTAAGCAAGCCTTTTTTCTAACTTTGACTAGGTGGCTAACTTTGGCTAAGTTTTTCAATATTATGGTAGGTGCTAAAAAAAGTTGGAAAACAGATTGGCCGTTGAGGTAGGTATTATGGCAAGGTTCGTAGAAATTTCTACGAACCTTGGTATTATGGTTTATAATGTATATTATTTCATATTTTCTACGAGCCTTGTAGGCAAGTATAAGAACTTACTTCCAAATCTGATGATTTCAAAGGAAATTGTGTTTTTGATTTATTAAATAAGAGAAAATAAGAAAAATACATTTTGGACGCGAGGTCTTGTTGATAAAGCTACTAGTGCACGCCACTGGCAACTATTACCTGTTTATTAATGGTTGACATGTTAGCATAACACTAATATTATTTGCATAGCAAAGTCATTATCAAGACTAGTTTTTTCGGTGGATGAACAAGAGGTGATGGTGCAGGGTGGGGGTGAGAGGCGAGGGGCACGTTGAAATTTAAATTGAAAGTAAACCTTTCACTAAGATGGATGACGAATGACAATTATTTATTTGAACGCGCGTTGTTCCACCGCTTATGTTTTTACCCCTCAAGAATCGCAATTTTGTCAGAAGGTCAAAATATTTAAAAATTTGATTGCAGTAAACATGATCACATATTAGATTGAGAGGTATAATCTTCAAGTTAAATCAAAATTTAAAATAAAAATTTATTATATAACTAATAAAAAAATTGTTTCTCCCTGCGTGTCCTTTCCCATTCGTTCCGTTCCCCTTCCTCTCCCGCGTCCCCTTCCCCTCTCGCGTTCCCACTCCGCCTCCTCTACCTTCCCTCTCCCCAATCCACTCCCCTCCTTCCCCCGAGCCACGAACCCCCCTCCCGAGTTCCTCTCCTCTCTCCCAGGTGCACTTCTCCCCACTCCCGCGAACCCTCTACCCGAGTTCCCCTTCCCCCTCCCGCATTCCATACATTCAGTCCAGGTACATTCAGTTTTCATACAACTCGCGTGTCACCTTTGCAAATTTCATAATGCCAGGACTCACCAGTAGTTTTATACAAAATAACGAACACACAAAAAAAGAATTATCCGATTTGGTGCATCGTTCGGAAGTTATGCGCGTATATACATTTCGGCGATTATTTTTTAGAGATAGATATTAACTACGACGCCTGAAATAAAATTTCCCGCAAATATATCAACATCGTTTCCACGACAACGATTCGTTTTGCTTTTCTTCTGAAGTTAGCAATAACTCGCTTTTGTTAGGGACAGAAAACGTATAATAAAAACATAATATATTAATATTTATAATTTCATAACGGCAGAACTTACCATTATATATGGCCTTTATTACTCACACATGCTGTAGCTTTCCATTGGTGAAAGAATTTTTTAAATCGGTTTGATGGTTTATGCGTAAAAGCGTAACAAACAAACACATGCAGTTTCGCATTTATAATATTAGTATATGTATTATTTTCTCCTTTAATGATATATTACATTGATGGGTATAACCTTCAAAAGTTATTATAACAAGAGTTGTTCCAATAAAGATTTAATATATAATATACTATACTATTAATTTGAAAAAGACAAAGATGAAAAAACATTTAAACAATATGTTATGGTACCTATTAATTTAGAAAAGACGGAGATGAAAACAAATTAATGTTGGCAATGCCATGGCAAAAATAAATAATTTTAAATTCTTTTTAAAAAGTTCAGAAGGAATAAGATGACTTAATATGTTCAGGAAGGCTATTAAATACTATCGGATATTGAGCGACAGAGAAGATCACTGTGCATTAGGGCAAATATGATTTCTCGAAGATTTAACAAGTGCAGCCCAGGTGCAAAAAGGCAACTTTTTAATACGTACTGTACGAGCCTATATACCTCGGAGATGTGGACCAACTTCAAGAAAGCATCACTAAAAAGAATGGAAGTACAGTACAACAATTCATATCGAACGCTTTTTGGATTGTCCTGGTACTGCAGTGCCACCGAGATGTTTGAAGAAGGGTGCGTTCCCGGATTCCGAGCACTAATGAAAAAACGGATCACCAACTACAGAACGCGACTAGCCTCGAGCGAAAATAGTATTGTGATGGCAGCATTCCACTTCTTGCAGGGTCCCATCTACAAGCGATGGATCCACTTCCTGAGGACATAGATTAAAACAAAAAGTTTTTTTTTTAATTTTTTTATTATTATTATTATTTTCTTTTAAATTTCTTCAACCATGTAAATATTTTTTTTATGTATCCTTTTTATATCTTGTCATCATTTCTTGATTATTATATATGTATAATATGGAACTCGTGGGATTGCACCACCCTCCCCGAGATCTGGAATAAATGATTAAAAAAAAAAAAAAAAAAAAAAAAAAATACGAGTGGAGACTGAAACAAATAATTTATTTGACCTAAGGAAGATTTAGTTTGAATTGCCACAAAATTCATACCAAAGCAAATTCTAGTGGTACGATATGTTGTGTTATATTCTTTCTTAATAGTAATATTTTTAAAAAAACTGCAAAGCTTTTGTGTGATATGTAGCTGTTTTACATTCCTTAAGTAAATGAGTTAGATATCATTTTTTTCTTGAACGTGACTTTGAGAATCAATAGTTTTGACGTTTAGAGAATTCGACGATGATTGGTGGCGATTCGACTTCGACGATTGATTCGACGTGGGTTTCGCGATTTCTCTTGAGCGATAGGTTAGGTTAGGTATGATTTGGCAGGCAGGTATGGGTAACGCTGCCCGCCACAACCATTTTTTTGGATAATAAACACCTCCACAGGTCACCCCAATTGTTTGCGTTTGGTGACTTAGCAGGAGTGTCCGGATTTAAGGGGGTGAGGTTTGTCTAGGTCCTGGCGGCGGATGTATCTGCCCACATATTATTTGGCGGGCCGGATTGGGAGAGACTGGTTGTCCTCTCCAGGATTGACCTCTCCAGCCGGACTTTCTCAATTGATCGCTTTGCACCGCAGTGGGAGGATAGATCATACGTCCTCCACTCCTGAACACACCAGACTCCTACTTTCCCTTTATATATTTTTACTTCCCAGAACATACTCTCCTTCGTTTCCCTAAAAAATCCTTCAAACAGCATCCTCAAAGATGACAAGGAAATTGTTTTTCACAGGGCCTCGTATGCTAATGTAAAACAAATGTTTAATGAGTACACGACATGGGTATCAGATCAGAGCGAATCCTGCGAAAGATGGGCCTTATGCGACATGAATTCATTTGTTGTGCCCACGGAATAAGGCAACGTACATTATAATTTTATTCTTATATAGATAATGTTTAAACAGTACGTCTTTCGTTATTCACGATGCAGAGATCAGATGGCATCCTGTCTTTTTGTCGCTTAGTTTGGTAAAAATTAAATTGTCATTTTTTTTTTAATTCTACGATGTCTTCAACCACGCTTTGTGTTTTCACTGAATATGGAAAAAATATAGCCTAATTTGCGACGCTTTAGTTGCTAATTGCCAATTATTATTGTGGTAGGTAGAACTGTTTTCACGTTTAGTTTTAATTTTATGTGCTTACATTTGATTCATGTGCAAATATTATGAATTTGAAGCGAACGAATATTTACGCATCCAAGAAACCTAATTGTTACTATTTCAACACAAGCTATTCTAATCATGTAATTTAATCAAATCAAAAATTGTATACAACAAATAAGTTCGCCCCGGAAACCAGTTTTTGGATAAACAAAATCTCTGCCAAGTAGTTCGCTGCGTTTAATGACTTAAAAAGGGTGCCCGGGTTTTGAGGTGAAGTTTGTCTAGGTCTTGGCGGCGGATGCGTTTGGTCACTAACTGCGTGGTGGGTCGAATTGGAAGGGGCCGGTTTGGGGAGATTCTTTGACTTCTTCAACTGGTCTCTCTTGACCCATCGTCTTGCACCGCAGCGGAAAGGTTGGATTCGTACTTCCATCACTCATGGGCATACTGACCTCTAGATTCCTACCTACACCTCAATCAGTCCTGTCAATAGGCCGTATAGGCCGCAGCTTGGGGGCGGCGGCAAGTGATTTTTAAAAATTTTAATTTTTTAATGTTTTTAAAGTGAATAAATTGAAAATTAAATTGAAAAAAATTGAAAATTGAAAGTGGATGATTATGATAGGTGACAACTTCGAAAGAAGAAGGGGCGGCGCAAATGAAGTGGCCTATACATGAAAAGTATAAATTCGTCACTGCCCCTCAGAAATTTTTCCTTCCCAGAACTTCCCCCACTTCGTTTCCTTAAAAACACCCGTAGCATCTCCAAAGAAGACACGAAAATAATTTTTCTCATGGCCCCTTGTAAAATAATTTCTCTCATGGCCCTCTGTAAAATAATTTCTTCATGGCCCCCTGTAAAATAATTTCTCTCGTGGTGTGGTGTTAAGTAAAAATTTCTGTGTGGTGTTAAAGTAAAAATGGAAGATGTAGGAGAAAACTATTAAACCTATAACTAATTTTATTATACATATATGTACATGAAATAGTGTAAAAAATGATAAAAATAAATTTGTATGAGAAAAGGAAATATCTAAAACTATAATATTTGTATACCGGTTGGTTTTATATATTACAGTTATGTACAATAAAGTGGTGTACAAAGTAAGTTATTTAATTCTAATTATAGTAATATTTGTGATAAATTTAATGGGTAGCAATTCTGAATATACCGCGTTTCCTTACAAATTTAGTATTGGACTGTTACATTGTACCACAATCATTATCAAATCATTGCTTTCGTGAGTTTTATAGTTGCACTAAAAATAAATTTCCGCGTGTAAAATCAAATGTTCGTAACAGAACAATGTAATTAATGCTATGAGCGCTTTCATAATTACCGTGACGATTAACGGTAACGGTACCGTGACGGCAAAATAGGCAATAAACATACGTTCCTTATCGTTATAATGCTGCAGCTCTTTCCTACACGGAAATAATGGTGAGATACACAAAATTCGTGTGATTGTTTCCTCCGAAGTATTATTTTTTCTTTGCGTTTCATGTTATTTATGTGTGAGGGAGATGTATGATAATATCCGTATGTTTCATTTGGGGATGTGCAGACATAAAGGGTCTTTCATTAAGCGCTTCCTATCTTTAAATTTAAATAAAACAAAGTGTGTTTGAGATATCATCAATTTTTTTTATTTGTTTGAAAGGCCTATCGATGCCATTATGTATGGAATATAACATCGTTCAAAATTCCGCCGCGGTTACTGCGAATTGCGCGCATCCGAAATGTCCGAATATATAAATATAAAAAATTTCCATAACTCTGGTGCATAAATTAGGCTGAATTTGACCGATGGCACGGGTTATGTTGGCTTTGAGGGCCGCTGTGGTTTGTGGCTTATTCGCACACACCTGCGACTTAATAAAACACTACAAGAAAAAGTCTAACGCGGTCAAATCGCATGATCTCGGTGGCCAGTTCACTTCACCACCACGTGAGATTTTATCATTAAACAATTAAACAATAAATTAAATTTTAAACATTTTTATCATTTGCACATGTTGTTGAACGCTACATCGGTGCATGGTGATTTGGAAAAACAGATTGAATAAATGACACCCAATTTGACTGATTCCGCTTCAACAATATGGCCACTATCAACTGTCAAAGTTCGGAAGCCCCTGTTAGAAGACCCTTTACTACGTTCACCGTTTGTCTCATTTTCAACTGTTGATATTTAGTGTGTAAGAAAGAGCTGCAGCATTATATGTTAAAGAACAAAAGCGAAACCAGAATTTTGTTGTTTCTGAATTTTTGGATTTCACTCAAACTTCAATATTATCCTTGTAACTATATTCTATACTTTCAAAATTATTGTACGGCTAGTATATAGTATTCTAGTGGTCCACGGAGACGTCACGGTGCGGTTTATGAGAGAGATGCAATTAAATGATCACTTTTTCTTTTGGAGGAAACAGACTTACGTGCATTGTGTATCTCATGTTTTGAAAGAGCTGCAGCATTATAGCGATAAGGAACGTATGTTTATTGCCTTTATAATAATAAAAGCGTTCAATCGGCCCAATAAATTGTGCGAGAGAATGTTATAAAAAAATGAAAGTGTTTTTTTTGGTCTTACAAATCCGGTATTTGAACTTTCGCGACATTGTCAAAAGCAAGTACATATTATTATGATAGGCCTCGGGTCTCATATCTCAAGGCAAGATCGCCTGATGGGTGACCGCAGAACATAACACAGAAGACAAAGAGACAGGAATAAGGTAACTTCACCTCAACTACTTTCAATGAAAGTGATTTCTGGAGATAATGCGTACAGCGGAATGGAACCATTGCTTTTTAATTACACTCTTAAAAAAAACAGAGTTCTTCACGAAAAGTTAACGACGCTGAATGGATATCGTAAATTACAATGAATTATAAATACTTCTTCAGCCGTGTGGGAGAAAGGCAGTTGACATGTCGCGGTTTCATCAAATTAAAGTCACTCGATAATTTTCAAATACATCAGAATCATTAAAATAATCGTTTTTTAACTATACGCAATAAAAGCTGGTTTTTTCAAGATTTTTTCACCTTCACTTCTTTAGCATCGTTGTGATTTAAAACTCGGATGACACGGAAATGGCAGTAAAAAGAAACAAACACATACATCTAGAGCAGTGATTCTCAAAGTGGTCCAGGTGGACCCCCAGGGGTCCACGGGAGACTCCACGGGGGTCCACGAAAAAAAAATCTGGTTTCGATAGGAAAGAACAAAAATGTTGGCTTGGCTTTACCTATCATTAAAGGCACACTACTCAAAAAAAATAATGGAGCAAAAAAATTTTTAGATGATTTTTGACAGGCTGTATTTTGGTGAAAAATGTTCATATTGAGACTTTAAAAAAAACATTTTAAAGCTTTAAAATTTTAATTTTCAGATTTCTGGCAAATTTTTTAGGTGATAAGGTTCTCATGCAATCCTAACAGATTGCGCAAAAAAAAAAATTTGAAAATAAAAAAAAAATTTAAAATTTTCAGTTAGGCCGGCGTATGGATCAGATAGCTTGTTTATTTAGCATTAATTTCTGTTTTAATTCATTTTTTTAAGCCCTCCCTTAATTTTTTTAAGTAGTGTATTTTTTAAGAAGGTCAGCGACTGTTACTTGTAAAAACTTGTAGGCCCGACTATTTGTCTAAATCTACTTGTATTTTGTTGAAAAATTGTCGTATTGAGACCCATTCCGTGCCCATATCCCATCCCGCCCCCTGTCTCATATCACATTACTACCCCTCCCCCCCGTTGTGACAGATCACAACTCCAGCGTTATATTCAATATTCAGTACAACGCGTGTCGAGTTTTGGGAATATGGTAAAAATGTTGCAGCAGGGGGTCCACCGAAACCAGTAAAATTTTGAAAGTGGTCCACGAGAAAAAGTTTGGGTGCCTCTGATCTAGAGCAATGATTCCCAGTGCAGTGAAACTCGGATGAAACAGAAATGGCACTAAAAAGAAACAAACACATACATCTAGAACAGTGATTCCCAAAGTGGTCCAGGTGGACCCCTAGGGGTCCACGGGATACCCATTGTGGGTTCACGTAGGCGTGATAAAGAAATGGGGATCCACGAACTGGTTTCGATTGAGACCCATCCCGTGCCCCATATCCATATGCCACCCCCCCCCCCCCGTCTCGTATCTCATTACGCCCCCTCCATAACAGAGCGACTGGCGTACAGCATACGCTGTTGTACCGGCTATGCATGAGATTTTAAAACGCTCAGCTAGGCAAGGGGGGGGGGGGGGGGCGTAATGGGATATGGGTGTACTGTACTGGGATGAGAACATACCCATACCCCCCCTGTCCCATATCCCAGTACGCCCCCTCCGTCGTGGCAAATATTATCTCGAATACTGGTCCATTTTACCACTGTTTGAAAAAGTCGTTCACACCTCGCCATTCAATATTCAGTACAAAGCGTGACGAGTTTTGGGAATATGGTAGAAACGCACCAGCAGGGGGTCCGCCGTGACCGTAAAATTTTGAAAGTGGTCTACGAGAAATAAAAGTTTGGGAACCTCTGATTAAGAGGTTTGGGAACCTAGAGAATTTAGCCTGCAAGAGAATGAGATAGAAAGAAACCTTACTTATTTACAGTACCTACGAAGCGTCAAGCTGCGCTCAGTGGCAGCTTTGATTAAGATTTCACTTACCTAACATAGTAGGTATCTACTTAAAATATCTATAATTCTTGATTCGATTCAAAGTCTTAGGCGAGTACTTCAAATAAATAAATTAATTTAAAGATTTTGATTGAACATCATTGTTTTGCAAAATTCTTCGCATTGTGTAATTTTTGACAGTTTTGCAAGAGTTTTCGTAATGATTAAAAAACTTTTCAGATCTATTGTCATGTAGTTATAATAATCCAGAAACCTTCGCGGGGGTGGAGAGAAGGTATTTTGAAAGTTTCAAACATTTCCTATGCTTAATATAGCAAAAAGTAGACAACTCTTAACTCATATACGTACCTATATATCTCCAAGCAACATATTTTGATTTTTACATATATAGATATGTATTTATTATTGGCGTGTTCAAATACCATTTGATAAGTGACACTCCTGTAAGTGAATTTAATTCATACAATTAGGTTATAAATCAAATGGGTGAAAAAAGGCAGAACAAAAATAAATAAATATCATTTAAGGTACGCACAAACAAATAATGGGTTCAAGAAAAAATCAGATTTTCACGATTGATTAGCCGAATAAATTACTTAACTCCCAATAAAAAAAATTGTATAAAAAACACTTAATTATTTTTGACAGTGATAATATGTATTTGTAAATGTTTTCAGCTGGTCAGATCGGAATTGATAACCGTCGATTTTAGAGTAGACGCTAATTGTTATTGACTTCACCTTGACAAAAAGTAACATTAAATTACTCAAGCACGCATTTCGAAGGGTTTAAAACCCAACATATTATTATGTAAATTAGAACACCTGTGCAAATTGATTTTTATGCAACAATTGAATTAACCATTTACCTACCTGTGTCTTTTTCGACAGTTAATTAATTGCTACTTTCTTAATTAATTGCTCAAAATTAATTGACATTTTTCGTTTGAGAGTGGTTTATGTTGGCTTCAATGATTGAATACTATACTTTGAGATTTTTCTGAATAACTTATTCCACCGTAAAAAATAATTGAATATACATCCTTGACTTTTTTTTTTTTTTTTTACAGTTAATACCGCACAAGAGTCCCAACTGCTCCCGTCTGGAGCCAGTGAGACTATGGCATCCCCAATTGGGGTATGTTGTGAGGCTGAAGGTAGTGGGGAGGGGAAGGAGATAGGGAAGAGGAAGGTGGGGAAGTACCTGGCTATTCAGATCTGGTCACTAAACACGGCTAAAGCCATTGTAAAAAGGCTTGTAAAAAGTAGCGCACAATTTAAAGACAACTACCAAGTGATCATCAATTCACCTACCTGAGCTCCAGTCTGTCAGAGAACAATGAGGATCCAGCAATTGAGAGATCAGAAGAAGAATCGCAGCAGCCAACAGAACATACGTCTCTTTGCTGCCAGTGTCTAAGGGGATCCAATAGTCCGGGGAAAAATCGGAATCGGATTTCATGGCCTTTGTGGGAGGAGTTTAAAAATATTTGAGAAAAAGCTTTTGGAACGGTTGAAAAAGGTATTTGAGAATTTTTTTTGCGGGTTGATTTCGTAAAGGCCTAAAAAAAACATAAACTCCTTTTTTACACATTGTTTATTGTAACAACAAGAAAATTTAAAATTGATCTCACGGAACCGAGCGACGTGGAGCCACACGTCTATTCCCTGCTCCGACCAGGGCAGTTCTGAAAGGAAGTGGGTTGTGGCAAGCCAGTAGTCCTTCGGTGCACGACATAAGGGTCACTTTGAAAATCCACATTCGTCGGCTGCCAGCCGTATTGTGAAATAACAACGCAAAAATGCATATTTTATTTTATTTTGTGAATATCGGGCGTAAATATCAATTTTTTTTGCGATTATCATAATTTGCTAATTGTAGCAAATTTAGTTTCTTTTATGATTGTTTATTGAAACAATAAAACCATATCCGAAAAGATGTTCATAAGTAGGAGAGTTTGCACTTGAAAGTGTTTTTTTATAGACCTGTAACTTTATTTTTTTCTAGGCTTATTAAAAGACTTATAAAAAAAATGACCGATATTTTTAAGGGCCAAGATATGTTCTACACGCAGCATTTAATTGAAGCATCTATAATATTTCTAAGCGATCAAATTTTCAAAACAAAAACACATGATTTTGTGTGATTTTGCATTATTTACTATGGCTTCATCTTAAGTCACGTAGCGTCCACAGGAAAACCAAAACAACTATATATAAAGCCATTGTGCGTATGTTAGAAGTCAAGTTGAGTACAATTCGCCAGTCTGGAATCCACATTAGGTATAATATACATGTACAAGCTGTTGAAAAAATACAAAACAAATTCTTACGTTTTCTAATTTTAAAATGGGGATTCCAGCAATTATGTTGAACTACAACACTCTGTTAAATAATATGAATATGCTCAAATTCTCAGACAGAAGAATTTTCACTGACTTGGTATTTTTATATAAAATTCTACATGATTTAGTTGGTAGTCCGGTATTACTTGAATTGATAAGTTTTCGATACCACAACGTAACACAACAAGTCAGGATTTATTTCAGTGCAGAAATTCTGGGACTAACTATCATATGTATTCCTCTTTACCCAGAATACTAATGGAAGGAAACAATTACACCAAGTCAGTGGACATCTTCAGTTTATCTTTAAACAAATATAAAATATTGTTACTGAGGCAGTTCAGTTATGTACAATAAATATTTTATTTCTTACCATTCATATGTAAAAGTCCTGAAAAAAGGCGTTGATCAATAAATAAATATTTAACTGACACTATTGTTAGAACTGCATTGGCATATGGATGTGAGGCGCTGACACTGACCGCAAAGATGGCTGAAATGCTGGATACTTTTGAAAAAAAGTATTGAGAAGAATATGTGGACTCGTGAAAGAGGGGGAACAGTGGTGCATCCGGCACAACAAAGAACTGTATGATATGTATCAGGCCCCTAAAATCTCAGGCCATATGAGACTCCTCAGGTTGAGATGGGCTGGACATATACAGAGAATGCCGGATACACGCGTCCCAAAAAAATTTATGACTGGACACCCAGGAGGAAGGAGAAAAGTGGGAAGACGAGGTAAGAGGGGATGAAGCACAGCTTCTCCAGATAACAAACTGGAAGTCAGCCGCTGAGGACAGAAGGAGTTGGAGGCGAGTTTTCTGTGTCTTGTTCTCTTTCATATTTTCGTTTACATTATTATTGTTAACTTCTTCTTCACTGATATATTACATCGATGGGAATAACCTTCAAAAGTTATAAAAAGAGAGTTTTTCTTAAAAAAATTGAATATTCATTTAGATATTTATAAGAATCAATAATTCCATATGAATAAATTCGGATATATTTATCCGAGACGCTATCTAGGTTACAAACCAATTCTTAGAATGATAGTTTCCGATAAAAAGGGTAGTTGTCCATAATATGGAAAAAAGAATTAGTTGAAGTAAATATTGTTAATTCTAAAATTTGAAATATGAGATTGACAATTATGACCGTTTGACAGAAGGTGGCAATAGCGAAATTGGTTAACGCGCATGTTCCGGTCAGACGGAAGGTCTGGGTTCGAGTCCCATTGCGACCATTGTCTTTTTTTTATTTATGTGTCTTGTTCTCTTTCATAATTTCGTTTAGATTATTATTGTTATCTTCTTCTTCAATGATATAATTTATGAGTTTTTTTTATACTTGCGGTTCTATACATTGATGGGCTTGGTAGAAAAGAGTCCGGAGATCCAGAGATCGGTGTACGGTATTGGTGTATCGGTGCATCGGTGTACGGTAGTGGGGACGGATATAAGCTGTGTGATGGGAATACACAGTCTTTGTATCTGGGAAAGATTTTGATGTAAGAATTATAAATCCAACTTGCCTAATAAAATCCCCTTCGAATTAGCATGATATATATCCCGTTATATCAATTCCACCATGACGTGAACATCGTAAAACATAACCTTTGATTGAAGCTTTTATCACACGAAAGATTTATGTATCGAGCGATAAACCAATTTAATTTCACAATTCTACAAGTTGCCTAATTACTGAGAGGTGAAGACATTATGATTGGTCGTTTTTGTTAAATGTTGAGATATCCGGATTCCGTGGCTGTCAGGAAAGGAGTAATTAAATGTCCATTTATCAACAAAACTCCGGGAGTTATGATAAAGCACCTGACTCGAAGAAATAATCTCACGGGCTGCAAGGTTGATCATTGACCAGTGACGGGTGGTCAGTGATTGCAAGCCTCAACAGGTAGCAGATTAATATATACCTATCATTACACATCGACGTAACTACCATCTTTGATGGAGTTATGATACTTTTATTTGCGGATGATCTTAAAATCTACAAAACATTTACTAATCTCAATGGCTCCATTTTATAAGATTCACCAACATAAAATTGAGAGAGTGCAACATAAGTTTCTGAGATTTAACTATAAATTAGGATTTCCAATCGAAGATCTTAATTACACATTTCTAATGGACTTACTAAAATTAAATAAATTAACATCGAGACGCACAACGAGTGATTCAATTTTTCTTTTCAAAATATCAAAATCTTTTGTCAGTGTCCAAACTTAAATTCAGCCTATTAAAATATTTACAATAGAACTATAAATCTCCAGCATGGGCACCGTTTATTGTAAATCCACATAGTTATGTTATGAAAAACACCCCGTCCAAAAACCAAAAACGTCCCCTTTTAAAGCCGATTCTAGGTGCGTTTCAGCTTTCTATCAAATTGCAATAAGCTGACAAGCTTAAAAACATGATAATTGTCCTCTTCTGACGATCACATTTTATTCAGAGGCTGACGCGGACTTCGGCAATTGACGGGGACATTTGTCTCTCAAAAAAGTAAAATGGCGCTCAATAGCCATTTGATGACAATGTCACATTTAAATTTCGGTGAAACAACCCATCTTTTTTTAAATTTTGCTCTACCTACTCCTGACTTAGATATTGATTCTCTAAGACTCCTGAGCGCATTCAGAAACCAGAATACCTACCGCTAAATCCGCTACTGAAGAGCGATTCTGTTTCTTTTGTGGATACGGAATCGATTACTACGTGATCTCCTGTCCGATTTGTGTGATTGTCTACGGCTTGCAATTGCTTTTTCTACGGACTGGTATGTAAGCTGCAGGATCGTCAAAGCTTGTGTTCTAAAATCCCCGCAATAAATGTTAAAATTCCCCAAATTAGGGAGAACAAAATAACAAATTCCCCGCAATTTCCCCACAAGTTGCCCGCTATTTGGAAAATTCTTCGAAAATTGGCAACCCTGGTAAGCTGTCAGCGCTGTTGTATACAACTTTAAACGTACAGTAAATGAATAAATAATCATGTATACTTACGCATTTTGTGTTTTAACTAAGTCGGCGACAGCTGACAAATCAGCCCGTAAAAAAGCAATTGCAAATTGCAAGCCGTAGACAATCACACAAATCTGACAGGAGATTACGCACGTAATCGATTCCGTATCCACAAAAGAAACAGAATCGCATGGCTGATCAAAGAAAATCCTATAGTATCATAGTATAAATTTAAATTATAATATTTACTCGTACTTATAGCAATGAATTTCGACAATGCATCATAGAATGCATCTACCTATTATGTTGTCTATGTCTGGACTTCTATGCGCAATAATAGTATTAAGGCTTTTTGGCCATGAAACTTGGAATCCCAGATGTTGACCATGTCAATCAAATCATCATAAAGTTGTGCAGACTTACTGCATTAGGTGATGTTATGGTGACATTATGTTTATTGATTTATTGTAGCGAGGTTTCGATGAAGCCCCTCGTTCAGCCAATATACAGACTTCCCTCACACATGTGGAACATGAAAATCTCATATCTATAAATATGAAAACATCTAAGGCCTCCATCAATATTAATTTTATGACCTTCGTAATATCAACATCATTGAAAAACAGATGAGAAGGTCTGGATGATGTTGGGAGATCTGCCGATTTCACTAACTAACCTATGTGTATTAACCTAACTAAGAATTGGCAAAATATAGTTGATATGGATCAACGTCCAAAGCCAAACATCAGAAGAATTATGAAGCCTTGAAGTAGCATTCACAACGATAAACATTTTTTCATCTGTGTGGTAAAATATTTTAGACGGAATGAAACACAAATACAAAAGTGATAATTATGTATAGATATAATTATGTATACATATAATGTACAGATACAATATAATTTAAACGCATTCACCAGAGTTGGAAACCAAATTGCTGGTAAAAAAAACATATATCTTGCTTAGTATCTTATCAATCAATAATATTTATCGGAAAAAACGCAGGTAAAACCACGCAATATTTGTTATGATCTAATAAACCATTCTGTTACCGGCCGTGAACCTTGTAATGCGATTATTTATTATTACACGGCAGTTTTTTTTATTGTTATGTAGGTTTCTGTGGGCAGTTGTGGTGGCGGTAGCAATAATGCAATAGGTGCTAGTCTGGGACCGGAACTACAGGGAATGCCTCAAGGACGGTCAAGGAGGCCACACATACACGATTATTTTTACGGAACCTTTTATTACAAGTATGTATACATTATTGTACGGCATTATTTTAGGGCTGTCGATTTCGGAGATTAAAAAAGATTTCAAACATAATATCGTCTAAAAGAAGTTCCCTGTCTGACAATTTCAACATTTTCAGCGTTGATAAATATTCTGCCATAATTCAAGATGCAAGATATAATTCAAGTTTTGTTAATATTTGTTCAAGTTCTGCTATTATTTCATTATGGGCCAGGTGTTTTTCAAAACTGAAATATAAACAGAATTTGAATATAACTCACAAAACTTTAAAATTAACTTTTAAATTTGATGAATTGTTGAAATTCGTCGAAACAATCGTTCTTAGCAAGAAACATTTTTATAAAATTATATTTTAATGTATTATACACTTAAATTAAAACTCTAATGGCACTACTCCTCACCTCAAACACGAGAATAGATTTTTCAACTGAGGGTAAGACTTATTAAAAAAAAATTGCTTGTAGATCACCTAATAACATTGTATCTTTGTAAAATCAATTATGAATAAATAAAAAAAATACTTTTTTTTCAGTGAGCTTATTCTTACCTCCCAACGGAGGTAGTTTCCTTTTTTATTTTAGAATAAATTATTCGTTTTTTGTGAATAAATAAAATCATGGAGAAAATTTAGTAAATAAACCAAAAACCGTATTTTGTTTCCAACAATTGAAACAAAAAAAAGTTTTTAATAACACAAAAAAGTTACTAATATCCAAAAATTAATTTATAGAGGGAACTAAATCCATTTGTGTATGTTCTTTCCCATTCGAGGTGGGGTTCGAGTGAGGGAAGGCGGGGAAGGGAAAGTGGGAGGGGTAGAGGAGGCGGAAGAGGAATGGGGACGAATGGGAAAGGACACGCAGGGATAATAATAATTTCTGTATTTAAGTGGCATTGCAAGGCATGCCTGAATCTCGGTAGTTAAAAAAAAAAAATAATTTTATTAAGAAACATTTCGATTTGTCAAGTAGCTTTTAAATTTATTTCTTCCCCTCCTACTTTTACAACCTCTCTCTCACGTAACTACATCCAAAGGTTTAAAAACTTACCAATGTTTTTGGTTTATATACTAACTTGTCATCAATAATGAAAACGAAAGACGAGTTCAAAAAAGTGAGTGAATAATATTTAAAAATGAATTTATGGAGGGAACTACACGAATGGGCAAAAGTTATTTGCTTATGATAATAATACTATAATAAAATAAATTTGAAACTTATTTCTACTTTAATTTATTTGACCGTAACCGGTTTCAGCTTGTTAAAGCCATCTTCAGACTGTTAAACATTATTCTTAATCTACGGTTTATATACATTTCATATGGAGGAGAGGATAGAGGTGTGGTCTACAATGATTTTATTAAATTATAAGGGTTTGCTTACATGTATTAAGTCGTCTTTGACTGTCGAATTTTAATTACTTTGGTTATTCCCAGTAGGCTTAATTACCGGGGATTTGTCACTTACTTTGATATTGTTTGGGGAATACCTTACAAGTAACATGAATTATTAATGACCTAATTTTATTGTTGTAATGTCATTTCTTAAATAAAATCGTAATTATATTTATGATGATATAGAAATCTGAAGGATTGATTTTTAAACGGACACATGTTTTACATTGAAGTAGGAATATCTTATAATTATAAAATAATATATAAAAATGAATTTATGGAGGGAACTACATGGATAGGTAAAAATATTTGCTGATGTGTTCAAAAGTTAAAACTTAGCAATGTTTTTATGCTAACTTGTCACCTTAATTTGTAAACGAACAACTTATTCGAAAATGCATTAATTGCACTTCCTCTGTATATTCGAGTATATTCTGCATTATTTGAATCGAGGAAGTCATTTTTGCAAGGTCCATTTAAGGCTCGGTTACCGAGCCTAGACCTTAATACAAACACGCACACGCCATCGATATTGATCAAATTCCCCGAATTGGAGGAAAAATCCAACTCGTGACTGCCGAATCAGAGCATTACACTGGTGCCACACACAGCCATAAAATATATAGCTTGGCGTATTTCGGCATATCGCTCGCCGTACATTCTCAATGGGAATATATGGCGGATGTGCTGAAATAGACCAAGCCATATCTTTATAGCTGTGTGTGGCAACGGTGTAAAGATATTGTCAGACTACGCTATAAAGTAACAAGCGTGTTTCAGCACATCGCTCGACGTACATCTAGGCCAAGCCAAAAAAGTATAGTGCGCATATAGCGTCTGAAACAGTTTCTGTGTGAGACCACGCGATATGCGCGGCTCTCGAGGGTCTCCATGGTCGAGAGGTAGAGCTGCATATACGTACATGTAACGAAACGCGAAACGAACCACGAAAGGAACGAAGCAAAAGCAAACTGCGCGAAATGCCACATGCAGTTATTTCATTCCTTTAGCAAAATTCGTAGTTCGTTTCGCGTTTTGTTATATGCACATATACGCAGTCTAAGGCTCTCGACTAGCAGTCCAAAGGTCGCGGGTTCAAATCCAGGCGTACACCAAGAAATTTCATAAACTTAATTTGTATTATTTCACAATTAATTTATAAAAAATAATATATAGTAAATTTGCGGCACGTTACAGAGTGGAAGATACTCTCAGTGTCGCCCTGGTGTAAGACCGTCATTCAGTATTAAAAAGTTTTAGCCGAAATGCCGTGTTTGGTGATCAGATCTGAATAGCCAGGTACTTCCCCATTTTCCTCTTTCACATCTCCTTCCCATCTCCACTGCCTTCAGCCTCACAACATACTCCAACTGGGGACGTCATAGTCTCAATGGCTCCAGACGGGAGCAGTTGCATTCGGTACCGATGTTGATTTTAGATAAGAACAAGTTTGTGCCATTTTTCCCCAATTTCCTGCACGCAGTATCGGATCTCTTGCAGAATAAAATAATTCAAGTAAATAATTAAAAAGGTTTGATATGTAAAAGCAGAATATGAAGCACAATTTATTAAATGTTTAGATAACTCATATTTGTACATGGATTACTCATTTATCATCCACATTTACGTCATATTTGTACATGGATTACTCATTTTTGTCCATGGTTTACTCATTTATTATCCACATTTACGTCATATTTGTACATGGATTACTCATTTTTGTCCATGGTTTACTCATTTATTATCCACATTTACGTCATATTTGTACATGGATTACTCATTTTGTCCATGGTTTACTCACTTATTATCCACATTTACGTCTTCAGAATGCATCTGTGGTGTATCATTTAGGAATCCAATAAGGAAATCAACTACATTGTCTGAAGTTTGATTCGACTTTCGATTAAAATGATCGCCATGATGCAGATCAACGTATTTGAATGCTAATTACCAGTAAATTTACATATAATTTTTACTCTAATTAAAAAAGCTACCTAATGGTTAGAAAAAGACAAATCATTTTTTGAGATAACTATCAATCACATCAAAAACTAATAACTATCTACGTTTACAAATTTATATTAATGAATTAATATTAATATCTACGTAAAGTTCCTGTAGTGTATTTATGTAATAGAATATACTCACTATCCGATTTGCTGAATTTCGACCGATTTCTTATATATCTCCCTTAAACATTTGAAGTTTTTAAACTCTTAAAAAAATATATGTTATTTTTTAAGGTAATATCTAGATACGTTCCACGCCGAAACGCAAATTATATGAAATTCTCTCGATAGAAGAAATCGAAAAGTATGTTATGAAGCGATTGTATTTATCGTAAGTTAGGTACTATTTTTTTTAAATGCATTTTAATTGGTTAGGTTGGCAAACCTAGGGGAGTTTCGTTCAACGTGTCGGTAGGCGGCGGTTTTTTTTGGGTTTGGTTTCCGGATCCGGACTCTGGTTTTGACGGCGAGATGTGCGGTACGCCGTGAAAACAACGGTCAATTAATCTTAAGTTTTAATACGATGTGATTGAAATCCAAGTTTTGGGCATCTGCATTCGGGGGACGGAAACACGTGGTGTTTTTTTAAATATAAAAACCAAAGATTTATTCGCGTAAAATGCGAGTTTTCGCGCGGGTTCCAAAAGTGACCACGAGTTTAATGGCGATGTACGTGTGTTACGATCAATGTACCTCTTTATCCGAGACATCGGTGTATATAATAACCCGCTACGCTTATCATGGTGCGCGGTGCAACTAACCGAAGATTTATTCACGTAAAATGTGAGTTTCGCGAGGGTCCCAGTGACCACGGGTGAATTGGCAATGTCCGAGTGAAAAGACTATTGTACCCCATTATCCGAGTCATCGGATTAAACAATAACTCGCTGCGCCCGTGATTATATGCAGGCCAACTATCGAATTCCCCCCGAGGGTTTATTTATGGAACAAACCCGAGATACCGCAGTGTTGAACGATTCTTCGCCTCGAATTGCTGACGGGCCTTCCTTTACAATTTGGAGTAGAGTCTGGGTACTCCTTCCTTCTCCTGAGGGTCCAGGTCTAACATCACTTCCATGCGACTGCTGAGGAGGTCGCAGGGCCAAGCTGAGCCGCAGAGGTTGGGACCACCCTTGCCACCAGGAGGTGGGGTTGGTTCTCCCGACATCGGGAGTTCGGTGGCAGTAAATTTAATTAGGGTAGCTAGGAATAGCATAAAATTACGATATTGGTCCCGGGGGTGAGTCCATACCATTTATTTTATTATGTCTTACGAAATCAATACAGTGAACCGATTCTATACTCTACATTTTGTTTTATTATGTAGATTCCTTGTGCAGCCTTTTCAGGAATGCTATGAAAACTATGGCCCACACTCTGAGAATTGAGTACCGTGTTCTCCGCTGGTTGACATACCCAGACATTAGACTGGGTTTGGCGTCCAAGGTTTCCTGTGAGGAAATCAAAGTTGACTAGCAGATTACACCCGAGCCCGACAAAGGCTCATTATTACATCTCCCTTTAATCTTATAACACAAACACATAACGATATGTCATTACACTTTAAGGGTAACAATATGGCGCTCCATACGCTGTCTGGTCCCGATTTATAGCATTCCTGAAAATGTTTTCTTCGCCCTGTAATGTATAATGCCCAAAAATTATTTTTCATCTGTTCAGTGGAGGTCTTAATTTCGTTTGTATTTATTAAACTTGGTCGCGGTCATAACCTATGATTGCAGTGACGGTGATTGGAAATAACAACAAATGTCATTATTTCAATTCACTGGCACTATTACCGGCGGGAATTCGTAAAGGGATACTATGCGTAATTATATTGTGGGCACCTTATAAATGATTAATCTCGTATTTATTGTTTTTCCAATACCACACAGTTATGCATAGGACCTGAAATCCTTACCTTCTGTAACCTAAAATGAATTGTCATTTTCATTGTTATTGTTTGAAAGCATAGAAATCGGTCATAGACTATGGACAATGTGCTAAGTAGAGCTCTATAATTTTTTTTTTCTGTCCGGAACCAATCAATGCTAGCTGTTCTAAGAATACCTCGGATTGTCTATGACGGTTTCTCGTTACGTTTTCTCTATGACTTCGGCATACGTCAAAACACTGTTGTGTTTTCAATCAATTTATTATGTGTTTAAATAGGAATGGAGGATAATTATTAAAGATTATTCAAATATTTAAGATATTTACTGAGATTTTAATGACAATGCGGGTAATTCGTTTTTGCTTCGAGTGGAAAATTTGTATAAAGCTCTGTCAAAACCTACTATAAATTATACTTGTAAATTGTTTATTTACTAATGTCTGACTGACGTTTTAAATTTTCATTTAAATGGGCTACTTACATAGAAATTTAAGTGAAAAAAAAAAAAAAAAAAAAAAAAAAATTTTTTTTTGAGCTACTTACATATTAATTTAATTTTTTTTATTTCAATGGGCTACTTACATATTGATTTGAATAAACTAAAAAATATTCATTTAAATGGGCAACATACACATTAAAAAAAAAATATATGTATATAGCAATAACAACAACAACGTACAACTACAACGTACAATAACAATAACAGCAATAACAATAACAACAACATCAAAAACAAAGAATAAATTATATTTATTTTATTTTCTTCTCTTTCTTTTCAATTCTGCTTTCGTGTCAAGCTTATCACATTACAGTTACAATGTCTACTCCGATTCCAAATGTAAATAATGCATCCAAGGATGAACTTATAAAGGAATTAACTTCACGATCCATCGAACCGGAGGGCACCGCCCAAGCGTTGCGTTCGCAAGCGCGCGCCTTTAACAAAACTATGAAGAAATCATTAGATGTGGTTATGGAGGAAAGTGATTCGGATCTAGATTCTGACAATGAAACAGAGGAGAAGGTCACGGTTATTAAACATACCAAGGTTATTTATAAAGACTCATCATCGCGGGGGCTTACAAATTGGGATGTCAAGTACGATGGTAAAAGCTGCGTAAGAGATTTTCTGCTTTTGGTCGAAGAGCGTTGTAGGACACGCAACATTTCTCATAAAGACTTAGTTAAATCTTTCAGTGAAATTTTAGACGGGTTAGCACTTCTATGGTATAGGTCAATTTATAGTCCAGACTTAAAATGGGATGACCTATCCAGCTTATTAATAAAACAATTCGAGGGACAGGATAGGCAATTAGATCTGGAAAATGAGATTCTAAATTATAAACAGCCAAAGGGAATGTCAGTTTTGGAATTCACTTTGAGACTTAAAGCACTTAACAATAAATTGGATTGCAAAATTCCAGAGGTTAAACTTTTGCGGGTAGCCATGAAAGCATTGTTGCCTATATATGCTAATTTGATGTCATCCAGAGACTTTTGTTCGTTTGAGGAACTTACGAGGTGCGCTGCTAAACTCGAGTCGTACACTGAAGCCTCAACATCCACAGCAATTCCAAAATTAGTTGACACTCAAAATAAGCACAGTAACTTTAAAAAAATTAATTCGTTCCCCAATAGTTACAATAAGCCTTTCACTAATACAAACAATTACAGGTCATTCAATAATAATAACAATAATAATAATTTTAACCCTTCTAGGAATTCAAGACCTATGGGGAATAACACGAATAATTTTGCTAAACAGGATATATCAAATCAACAAAATAAGTCTCTTGTTTGTACTTATTGCAAGATCAAAGGTCATTCGTTAACAAATTGTTGGAAAAAAGATAGCGACAATAGGAAACCGCATGTTAGTAGTATTAACAATAAGAAACATACCAATGATCCAAAAAAACTAGAAACGAGTCAATCTTACCGCGCCCCTTCTTGTGCACAAAGAAAGAGGGAGTGGGAGCGTTGGCTCCGCCTAGTGCAACAATTCCTTTCTAGCCCGTCTCCTCAAGCGGTGGACGCACTGCCACAGGAGAAGGATAGTACAGAGGATGAGCGTCCTTATGCCGACATTTTTGTTCTAAATAATAGTTATAAAGCACTGCTAGACAGTGGTGCTTCCTTGTCTTGTTTAGGGGGGGATAGTTATAAGATTTTTTTAGAGTTAGGAGTAGAATTAGTAAAAACAGATTTTAGCGTTACGACTGCAGACGGTACCAGCCAGCCTGTTTTAGGGTATTTAACTTTGCCGGTGACGTACAATTCAACCACAAGAGAAGTTATCTTTTACGTCATTCCAACGTTGACACCTAATTTCGTATTGGGGGTGAACTGCTGGAAACAGTTTCGGATCGCGCCGGAACTGTTCTCAAAAGTTCGCGTACCTCAACAAAAAGGTCAAATCAATGAGGTGAGAGCAATTCGGCCTGCCTCTTCTCTAACAAATTCGGAAAACAAAGTCCTTTCGGACATTGTCAAAAAATTCGAATCCATTTCTTACGAAAAGAAGGGATTAGGATTGACTCATCTAGTCCAACACAAAATACATACAACAGGTCCGCCTATTAAACAACGTTATTTCCCACTGTCTCCGGCAAGACAACGTCAACTTGACGCAGAAGTAGATGAGATGTTAAAACTTGGAGTCATCCGTCCTTCGCGATCTCCATGGTCGAGTCCAGTGCTCATAGTACAAAAAAAAGACGGAACGGGTCGTTTTTGTCTGGACTCCAGGAAAATTAACAATGTTACAACACGCGATTCCTATCCATTACCATACATAACAAGGATCCTAGACAAGCTAGGCGGTGCCCGATACATCTCGTCTATAGACTTATCTAAAGCCTTTTGGCAAATTGCATTAGATAATGACTCCTGTCAGAAGACAGCGTTCGTTGTACCCGGTCGTGGATTGTTTGAATTCACCCGGATGCCCTTCGGACTTAAAAACGCACCGAGTGAGCTGCAAAGACTGGCCGACGCTTTGTTCGGTCCAGAATTTGACGACAATGCCTTCTGTTATTTAGACGATCTGATCTTGGTATCAGAAGACTTAGAATCACATCTTTGTTTATTGAACCGTGTATATGAACGACTACGAGACGCAGGTCTAACCATAAATCTAAAAAAATCGGAGTTCTGCAAAGCCGAGCTCAAATACCTCGGGTACATGGTTGACTCGCAAGGTCTTCGTACAGACCCCATAAAAATAGACAGTATAAAAAACTTCCCGGTACCCAAGAACGCAAAGCAAATCCGAGCCTTCATTGGATTATGTGGGTACTTCAGAAGATTCATAAAGGGTTTTTCGAGCATTGCCGCCCCTCTTACAAGACTCACTGGTTCGAAAAAAGGAATCAGCAACTTTGCTTGGTCTCCAGAGGCCGAGACAGCTTTTAACGTGTTGAAAGAAGCATTGACATCAGCTCCGGTTTTAAGTTGCCCGGATTTCTCAAAACCCTTCGCGATACACTGCGACGCCAGCTCCGGTGGAATAGGCGGAGTTTTAATTCAGACCATTGATGGGCTGGAGCACCCGATTGCATATTATTCAAGGTGTTTAAATACTCACGAACGCAACTACGGAATTACAGAGCGTGAACTATTAGCAGTATTGGATTCAGTAACGCACTTTAGACCTTACATTGAAGGAGCGCATTTCACAGTTGTTACTGATCATTCAAGTTTAAAGTGGTTAGGTTCGTTATCTAATCCTAGTGGCCGTCTTGCACGATGGAGCTCACGGTTATCGCAATTTTCCTTTGATGTTGTTCACCGTAAGGGAACTCAACATATTGTACCGGACGTCCTTTCGCGTATGGATGTAGCTCTTATATCGGGATCTAACCTTAGTGATACCACTGATAAATGGTATTTAAATGCTTGGAAAGGTTGTCAGGAATTCCCTCAACGATTTCAGAACTTTCAAATTAAAGACAACGAGTTGTATCGTCATACGAAAACCCGTTTGGCCTTATGTGAGGATACCGCTTGGAAAAGGGTCATTCCTCAAGAGGATAGGAAAAATATTATTTCAGACTCCCATGACTCCGCACGCGCCTGTCACCCAGGGGTCTTCAAAACCTATAAAATGCTTCAACTTAGGTATTACTGGCCAAACATGTATAAAGATGTCAAAGAATTTGTAAATCGTTGCCAAACTTGTAAAGCCCATAAGATAAGTACAGCCCCACCTAACGGAATCTCCTCAAACCCAAAAAAGGTCACAAGACCCATGCAAATGTTGTCGATAGATTTAGTAGGTCCTTTACCTAGGAGTTACTCAGGTTTTACCGTAATCTTATCATGTGTAGACGTTTTTTCTAAATTTACATGGCTATTTCCGCTGCGCAATGGCACCGCGAGAAGCATAATAAAAATCTTAGAAGAAAACATCTTCCTTGTTCACGGCGTACCACGAACTATCGTCTGTGATAATGGTCGTCAATTTGTTTCGAAAGAATTTAAAGAATTGCTTAATAGTTATAACATGCCGCCACCATTTTACAATTCATCTTATACGCCTCAAAACAACGTAGTCGAGCGTTATAATCAAACCCTGGGCACGGCGTTATCCATCTTAGTTGAATCAGACCACCGAAACTGGTCTAAATTTCTTCCGCAAGTTCAATCAGCGATGAATAACACGGTAAACTGCGCTACAGGTTATACACCTTATTTTCTGATGCATGGTCGGGAGCAGATACTAGACGGTGATCTGCACCGTAATCCAATCGCGGATGAGGAAACCAGTTCGCAAATTGGTGCTCAACCTAAAGTTTATGCACAGAAATTAGAAGAGTTGTCGTCGGTTTATGAGCAAGTCTCGAATGCTCTTCTTAAAGCTTTTCAAAAAGGAGCTGACCATTACAACCTGCGCAGAAAACACATTACCTATCAGGTTGGTGATGTGGTGTGGCGGAGGAATTTTGCGCAATCTAACGCATTGAATTATTTCGCACAAAAATTGGCACCCCGGTTTGTTCAGAACGTGGTAGTAAAGAAAAAATCAAACTTAATTTATACACTTGCAGACTTAAACGGAAAAGTTGCGGGTGATTTTCATGTGAAAGATATAGTAAAATCAAATAATATACCGGTATAGTCTTATTGTGGCAATACTTCGGAGGGTCTGGCCATCCCTACCGAGTACTGCAAATTATCATATCTGTTAGTTAATATTTGATGCTTGGGAGTTTTAACCCGGCCTGATCAACCGAGTTGAAACGACCCGACATTCTGACAGTCATTAGTCCTGTCTTTAGATTCATTTTTAAGGAATTGGGTTATTTACTTGGCGGGGGGTGTTTTGTAAGATTGATGATGAGGGTGGTTTGTTTCATTACAATAACAACCTCAACTCTAGTGGCAATGCTCGAGTTGAGAATATATTTAAAAATACATATGTGCATGTATAAGTATAAATTTATCGATAGTATTAACGCTAAAACAGACGTAAATTTGGACGTCGGCTGAACAGATGATTAAGTAGGATTATTAGTTGTAAGTCTTGTATCCTGAAATACGCGGACATAACCGCACACTATCTCTGCGTGTTTCAGACATATTTTTTTTTTTTGGGTTATGTTCATGCTTTTGATAATGTCATTATTTGTTGTTCCAGATTACATAGAAAACACAGAGACGCAGGGATTGTATCTCTTTGTTTTCTAAGTGATTTTAAATGAAGAATTAATGTTATTCACCTTCAGTGCATTGACATTATTAGACCCTATTTTGTCAGGTTACAGAAGTAATTGCTAAAAATCAAAGTATTTTTTTCTCTTTCTCTCGCTCTTCTTCTGTTTTATTGGTAAATTTATTTCGTATAATATTGTCAAAATATTGTTTTACTCTATAAACATAGGCTGCGTCAGATAAGCCTCAGCTTTTGGAAAAGCGTTTTAATTTTGTTTTTATTAGTTACAGAAAATGTTTTGTAATGTCCACCTTGTTTATAAGATTTTTTTTTTTGAGATCTTATAATGTGGCACGATATGGTATCACATATCCTTCCACATTTTAAGCCAACATAGGAAGTAGAATCATTTATATTTGTATAAGATTTTGGATGTATTCTGTTATTATTGTCCTGAGAGACTTATAATATTGTTATTATGTACTATATGGTTGAACAACGGTTTACAGTGAAAACCTTACAATTTGTTCTTTACTTACCGATTACGCCTTCTATAGAGTTGGACGTATACTTATGGCTGCACTAAATTATAGCTGCACATCTTATTAACAAATGACACCTTCTAAAACAGTTGGTTGTTTTTTTTATTTCTTTGGCACCATCCGATGCGTTGGTTGTATACTATTAAAAAAATATTTGGCACCATCCGATGCGGTGGTTGTACACTATTAAAATTACCTTTACAATGTATAATTGTTGTTGGTTAAATATTATTCACCCAAGGACCAGAATAGGAGGTTAGTTAGGAATACTCTCCCAAAAGAGGGTTAGTTTTATCCTAAAGGATATAAATTCAGTGAAGTGTAGATGGTAAACCCATCAAATATTTTCGGCCTAAGAGAGGCTATATAAATTCAGTGATAGTGTTTGGAACAGTGATGCCTAATGCATAGAATTTAACTTGACGTATTTGGAGGAGTGATTTAATCATAAAAATGTATGTTTCTTAATTTTAAGACTTATCTTTTAAGTTAGTTTATGTGTTCTGTTCCAGATGATACGTCAATGGTAGTGCTCGGTAAGAGTCAATATTACAACCACCCAGAATTTTTTTTTTCCAGTGCTGAGGGTGCTTGTTGTCCATTCACGTATCATCTTACAAGAAGTTGTTCTTAGGTTATATTGGTTTACTAGTTTTTAAGTTCGAGAATGGTTGCATCGTAAACCTACTATCCGGCCTACACGCAGGATAGGCGCGATTGGGGTTACGATGCACTCATTCGTCATAAGAGTACTATTTAAGGATTTTTTCTTTTCTTTTTCATTTCTAATAATTGTATTTTGTATTTCACATTTAGTGTTTGTTTATTTTTTTACCAGGTACTCCTTGGGACCAACGTAGATAGTTCAGGGCATGTTTAGATTTTTGGTAGTTTTGTTTGAGGGCAAACATTTTTGTGGAAAGGGGGGTAATGTTATGAAGCGATTGTATTTATCGTAAGTTAGGTACTATTTTTTTTAAATGCATTTTAATTGGTTAGGTTGGCAAACCTAGGGGAGTTTCGTTCAACGTGTCGGTAGGCGGCGGTTTTTTTTGGGTTTGGTTTCCGGATCCGGACTC
The DNA here is from genome assembly GCA_936435175.1 of Glyphotaelius pellucidus. Classification (NCBI taxonomy): domain Eukaryota; kingdom Metazoa; phylum Arthropoda; class Insecta; order Trichoptera; family Limnephilidae; genus Glyphotaelius; species Glyphotaelius pellucidus. The sequence goes on along the minus strand of OW386552.1, from coordinate 21,789,909 downwards.
TGGTTTTGACGGCGAGATGTGCGGTACGCCGTGAAAACAACGGTCAATTAATCTTAAGTTTTAATACGATGTGATTGAAATCCAAGTTTTGGGCATCTGCATTCGGGGGACGGAAACACGTGGTGTTTTTTTAAATATAAAAACCAAAGATTTATTCGCGTAAAATGCGAGTTTTCGCGCGGGTTCCAAAAGTGACCACGAGTTTAATGGCGATGTACGTGTGTTACGATCAATGTACCTCTTTATCCGAGACATCGGTGTATATAATAACCCGCCACGCTTATCATGGTGCGCGGTGCAACTAACCGAAGATTTATTCACGTAAAATGTGAGTTTCGCGAGGGTCCCAGTGACCACGGGTGAATTGGCAATGTCCGAGTGAAAAGACTATTGTACCCCATTATCCGAGTCATCGGATTAAATAATAACTCGCTGCGCCCGTGATTATATGCAGGCCAACTATCGAATTCCCCCCGAGGGTTTATTTATGGAACAAACCCGAGATACCGCAGTGTTGAACGATTCTTCGCCTCGAATTGCTGACGGGCCTTCCTTTACAATTTGGAGTAGAGTCTGGGTACTCCTTCCTTCTCCTGAGGGTCCAGGTCTAACATCACTTCCATGCGACTGCTGAGGAGGTCGCAGGGCCAAGCTGAGCCGCAGAGGTTGGGACCACCCTTGCCACCAGGAGGTGGGGTTGGTTCTCCCGACATCGGGAGTTCGGTGGCAGTAAATTTAATTAGGGTAGCTAGGAATAGCATAAAATTACGATATTGGTCCCGGGGGTGAGTCCATACCATTTATTTTATTATGTCTTACGAAATCAATACAGTGAACCGATTCTATACTCTACATTTTGTTTTATTATGTAGATTCCTTGTGCAGCCTTTTCAGGAATGCTATGAAAACTATGGCCCACACTCTGAGAATTGAGTACCGTGTTCTCCGCTGGTTGACATACCCAGACATTAGACTGGGTTTGGCGTCCAAGGTTTCCTGTGAGGAAATCAAAGTTGACTAGCAGATTACACCCGAGCCCGACAAAGGCTCATTATTACATCTCCCTTTAATCTTATAACACAAACACATAACGATATGTCATTACACTTTAAGGGTAACAAGTATGCTCCGAAAATTATTTAAAACAAGTCTATTTCTATTATTTTAGAAGTTATATTTGTGAAAAAATTCACAATGTTTCTTTAAATTAAGATACGTTCCACGAGAATTTTGCTCTATTTTAAACGAGTGATGTTTTATTAAGCTTTTTCGTAATTTTCGCTTCAATTCCATCACTTAAAATATTAGCGCGCTCTGTCCAACATTCGTAATTACATATCTCTCCATCTTCTTCTTTTTCAGCCGAGAAGCGCCGACTTAAAGGACAGCGTGCTGCACAGCCATCCGAATTACCTACCATTATTAAGACGGCCCGACAAAGGGAATAATAATAAATCGGCTGGTGGTTTTGCCCACAAATGATCCGATTTGCATGCAGTCCTGCAAGCAGTTCTGCAAATCGGATGGTGAGTAGGCCGTTTAACCTTTAACTGCGGACGCCGGGTCTCAGAGGCCCAGCCTCTTCTTCAATTTCTCGGAATAAACACCTCCCCCCCGCGCGCCACCCCACCGCGTGTCTCAGTAGCTTCAGTTTTAGTTGTGTTTGGACCAAGGAGGGAGAAAGTCGTGTCGTCCAGCACTTATCACGTGAGTATTAATCATTTAAAATTTGATCAGGGTCTGTGAGACCTGCTGACTATAATTTCCATATAAATATACTCGGGTCTATGTGACCCGCCTACTATAATTCTCTTAGATTTTAATATTATAATATTTTTAAATTTGTTCTAGATTTTGAAAAGTTGGCACTACAAATCGTAAAAGATTTAGATTTTGCCCATCAGAGCTCTCTAGAAAGACAACCCATGCCTGTATTAACTGCAAGAAGCCAGTTTGTCTTCAGTGTTCCAAGCATCTATGTTCTGAGTGCCAGTAATTTTACGTAAGTTTGATCCTTGTCAGAGTTTTTATTTTATTTCTTTCAGATGTTTTTTATGAGTTTTTGTTATTAGCTAGGAAAAATTATTAGTTTTGATTTATGCGATACCTACTATAATTAAGGAGCCTTAATATGATCTCAAGTCAATTAAGACTGAAAACTGACTAAGTTTGTTAAATTTGGAGATAATTATTAATATATGAATAAAAGTTGATTATTTTTATTACTCGAACTTTTATTTATAAATCCTTTATACATATAAACTACTTGCTAAAGTCACATTGGTCCAGGTATGAAAATTAGAAGAATTTTATGGTGGGGTCTGTGTGACCCGACGTCCATGGGGGTGTGATTTTTATTTCACGTCCGTAGTTAAGCGTTAAGACGACACAATACCCTAAAATATATTCAGAATCTTAACGACGTAAGTAAAGAAGCCGTGTATACAAATTGCGACTCGCGACCCGTGTATTGGACAGACCTATTGTTGAATTTGCCCTCTCAAAGAAAAGAAGAAAAATAATGTGGGAATCTTAACGACGTAAGTGAAGAAAGCGTGTAAAGAAATAAACGCCCGCGGCGCGGCGTATTGGTCGGACGTACGGTCGAATTCGCCCTAGCAGGCCTGAAAGGCTATTCCCTAAAATTTGTGATAAGAGATCGTTCTTCTGCGAGAAGTGCTGTCAGATTTGTGTGATTTTCTACGGCTGTTATTTGCTTTTTCTATCGGCCGATGTCGAAATTTCAGCTGTGAGCTGTCACGTATTTTAGTTTGGATCGTTTTAAACACGAATTCCTGCAAGTATGCATGATTATTTATTCATTTAACAGCTGTAGAAAATCACACAAATCTGACAGGACTTCTCGCCGGAGAACGATCTTTTAGAGAATAGCTCTTCTGGAGATTCGACCTTTCCGCCGGGTTCATTTTAATTAATTCTGAAGAACGTGTTACTAATATTTAAGATGCTTCTAAATGAATCCCTCCCAAAGATATTGATTCATCGTCTAGAAAAATAAAATCTGGTGCTCATCGCTAAATTTATAGTTTTATATGGGAAATAAAATTTTCAAACAGTTCTACGTAAAATACATTAATGGTGAGGGATTGTTTTTATTAATCTTAAATATAAATAACTTACATTCCCGGGTCGCGGTTTGAAAAAAAAGTTATTATATTTACGAATACGTCGGAATTTATTAAAATGTGAGCCTTGAGTAAAGCCAAGGGTATTTACAGCCTTAAGTTTTTATAGCGATTGGCGGTAAGTAACACGCAGTGCAAGCTTCATACTCATTAGTTCACAACGCACCTTGAGCTGCTCCGAACATTGAAATATATAATTAAGCAGACAAAAGGCAACATAAAATGTGTGAAATCAATTTATTGGGAATAATGGAGTACTGTTTCATATATTATTGTTATTTGCGTTTAACTAACTATTGATAGGAGGTACCTAATCACAGCGCCAAGCAATTGTTTTTGCATTTATGGAGGGGCATAGCAAATGTACTGTCATTCAAGGATCGCCTCTTATATTCCTTTGACCCTTTCCCGCAAAAGAGTGCAGTTTCTTTGGAAAAGCGAATACGAAAAGATTGTCCACCTTTATTAATATTCGGCGACGCGGACGTTATTTCTCAAAAAATGGCAGCACTAGCGTGTAGGGCATACTACCCCCTTTCCGAGCCGACTCGGTAACTGCTTCAGTGTAACATTGCGTACATTTGAGATTTCATAATCATTCGCTTTCTCAACCAGGAGAGAGTCCGCCCTGTTAAAATCCATCGTCGACTCACACCCTTTCATGGTAATGTGATGGACCAGCGGAATGTCGTGAATGTTGTCGGAAGAAAGTAGTGTGCCGAGTTTTCGAGTGGTAGAAAGAGTGTTCATGACGAGGGGAGAGTATGTACGTTCTTAATTGACCACGCTAAAGTTTGTAAAGTTCACCGTCTGACAGTCGGTGAAAGGCGTTATTCATGCCGATTTTTCGGGGGAGTATGTACCTAAAATGTTATAACCTTCATACTTCCTTTTTTTCGGAATGCTCGCCCCGATCCCGGAGGCCTGGATAGGTCAGAAGGGTTTCGAGGGAATGCACGATGTGATTCGTAACCGATGGTATATTAAACCCAAAATACGTAGTCGCATAACTAACAACCCGTAGACAAATAATAATCGTAAAAAGTAGAAAAATATAGTTTATGAAATTCCCTTAACTTGTGTCACAAATTTTATGTTAACAATTCATCGGTTGTGACGTATCGACTCCTCACTGCGCCTAAGATATCGTAAGGTATGTCTCTCTTGCAGTATAGCGTTAATTATGTCCAGATTCTAGATGGAGGGCGTGATATTGCTAACTAACATTAGGTCAGACGCTAGGGGAGGAAGTTGAACGAAGAGTAGATAGTTAGTATTCTCAAGGTAGCTAAATTCAGTCATTGTCATTTGAAGCCTTGCAAAGTGTAACACACCATACTTAAAAGAACTAGGGTTACCACAAACAAATTATTAATTAATTAATGATATCAAACCATTAAAAAAATAACACAACGTTATGGGATTCATTACAATTGATTAAATGCACAGCATCTCGTCGCGTATAACTAAAAAGTATTATGTAATGGGGATGAGAAGTTTCAAAAGAGAGGAAACGGAGGGCGGCGAGACGTGAAGACGCTGTCTACGGATAACACGGACTACACGGAAAACGAAGGAAACGGTGGTGAAAAATAAAATAAAAATATTAGGAAGGAAGGGAAAAAAAAAATTATTAGGGGAGGGGGGTTTTATTACAAGCTCGACGCAAAATAATCACTATTTGCTGCATTATTATTGTGATATCATTATAGGAAACTTGGTGATCCCGTCAAAAGAACGCTCGAACATTGATTTCCCCTCATGACCGATTAATTTAATTATTTATTTGCAAGTTGGGAGCAGCTCTAATCAGGACGTAACAATCTATTCGTGGTTGCTGGTTGTACCGGCAATTTATCTTTTTCCTACACATGTTATCTTACAGTCCACTGACTCTTCCGGCCATAGCTGTCTCCTTAAGATATTATCAATATCTGCCATTGAGCAGATAATGTGATCATAACTAAGTACGATCATTGCGTTCTTTGTGGAACCTCAAAAATATTTCTTTTGTTAATCAATATGTCTGATTATTTCCTGTTATTGAATTGTGCCAGACACACGCATTCATTGTTCCCTTTGTTCTTATTATCCAAACCTTTTGATATTTTTATATTCTACAATCACTTTTATACCCCTTCGTAAAGATATTTCATATTTACCGAATTTGGGCAAAATATCAGATTGTGAGCTATTGCACCTAGCATTATCACAGTTTTTATTGGGAATGTCGTCTCGTCAGCAGTCTTTGGAATCAAAAGAATTTAAACACCTATCCCAGAAAATGGATCAATATCAGAGGTGGCCCTAGGGATTCAGGTGTGGAAGGTCATTTGAAAATATTTGTGACTAATGCCGATATATTATTATCCAAATCAATTTGTAGGTAGGTACGTCATAAATCCGTGACTCAAATTACGTAACATTTTAATATGGTAAATTGGAAATCACTACATATAATCCAGGTAAATCATGTTAAAAAGGACACCACTCTTCAATGTTGTTGTGCACACCGATAGTATCAAAAATATAAATTTTGAAATACCCGTCCGCAGTCCCCTTAAACCCATAATTGCTCAAAGAGTGGGTGAGACTAGATATAAATTTAGGTTTGCGATTCAATTTGACAATGATTTTTTGTTTTTTTTTTTGTGTTGGAGTTCCTAACAAAAACAAACATTTTTGAAGTAAAAACTTTTTTAGCACCGTTGTGATTTAAAACTCGATGAAATGGAAACGAGCAACACTAAAAAGAGACAAACACATACACCTACAGGATTTAGCCTGCGAGAGAATGAGATAGACTAATTGATGTCCTCGTTGGGCGGTGCTTTGTAGCCTATCGGCCTCCTCTTTTTGCTGTGCTTCGTAGCCTTCCCACTCTTGTCTACTTTAGTTTTCTGAAGGTTTCACTTCTACCGCGTGTGAATTGCACACACTGATTTTTTGAAGTGAAAACTTCTTTAGCATCTTTGTAATTTGAAACTCGATGAAATGAAAAATAGCGACACTAAAAAGAAACAAACATATGCATCTATAGGATTGAGCCTGCGAGAGATAGTATAATCAGCAATCGGTCTCCTGTTTGTGAGGTGTTTCGTAGCCTCCCCACTCTTGTCTACTTTGGTTTTTTTCTGAAGGTTTCACTTCTACCGCATGCAAATTGCACACACTGATTTTTTTTGACAATGTTTTATTTTTTGTTTCATTGTATTCACATATGTAAGGTTGGGCAAAATATATATTTTTCAATAATTAAGTACTGAGTTCACAAAAAATGCTTAGATTTAGGTTGGGTTGTTTGCAGAATTTCAAATGTAACGTTGTCTTCAAATGGCCATTCAGCGCCATTTTTATTTTTGAAATGTCCCCGTTAAATGCCAATTCTAAATTGTAAGTCCGTTTCAGCCTTTGAACAAATTGTGATCAGCAAAAGAAGATAACTATCAAGTTGTTAAGACCGTCAGATTATTACAATTTGGTAAGCCAAAACAAAAGATATTGAAATATAAGAGATGTGCTATCCGCAGTTTTTACTGTGTTTCGAGGAGTCGCCGATATTGTTAACCAATACTTCTGCACACCTTAAAAAAATTAACTAAATGAACGAATTATTTCGGTGTTCAAACTATGCTCATTAGGTAGTTATATGGGTTGTTCTTCTTTTTAACCTACATAAAGTTCTCTCCACCAGTTAGTGGATAAAAATCAACAGAATTACCAATATTATTATTTTATAATTACTTTAAAATCTACTGTACTGAAGACATAACGACTGTGTGCGTTTTAAAAAAATATGTATTTATATTTTTGTAGTAAAATTACGTTACAGAGTTGTAAATCCTCGTGATAGAAGTGTATTTCATACAAACCACAGTTGTCTTCTGCCACCTCGACTTGCACGTATTCTATAATGTTACAAAAAAATGATATGACGACATAAAATATAAAACTATGTTTAAACTCCAAAAGAAGTTTAAAATTTTTTAAACCTATCAAGTAACGGCGATTATTATTTTTTATGGTATTTAATAAAATATTTTTAAAAATCTCAAAAACTTGTCTCCTATAACTGATGTTTCATACGCTAATTCTGTCATGTGGGTTGTCATTCAAAATAGGTATACACGCAGCTCGTGTTTGTCACCCCCAAGAGGCCTCCTCCTTTTAGACCTCCTTCCCCCCTTGCTACAATTTCCCCTCTGAGATCCAGAGAGAATTCATTTATAGTAAAAAAAAATCCTCACTTTAGGTGGAAATGTGACAGAGTGGTAAAAGTTATGTAGGTTAAAAAGAAGAACAACCCGTATATGTATCCAGAGGTGGCTCCCAAATTCAACCAAATTAATCTGCGAAATCATTTAATCAATGAATTTTAATCGTTTGATAAAACCGTAGTTTGAGTCCATCAGACCGATTTACGGGTGGCAAGAATCACTTTCGCTCTGGTTGGAATAAATAATTTTTTTATAATTTATTACGAGAGCTACTTTCTGAATTATTAAAATGGTTCTTTCGAATTGAACAAAATCAGGTTTTTAATGCAAATAAACATATTCATAGTTTTTCAGCAAATTTTAATGTGTGACGAATTTAATTTAGCGCTCCGCTGAGTTCCCGCGAATCCAGTGAATGTTTTTGAATAAATAAAAATAATTTTAATTTCATTTACTCTCTTTCTGTACAGGAATGTTCATAAAAACCTACTCGCGAAATTGTCTACTCGAATTTTCATGGTGACGAGACTTTTGAATGAAACTGTAAAAAACATTACTGAATCAAATGTTGCAAAGAAGTTGTTGTCTTTTTGTGTGAATTTTTTTGAATTACAACGAAATAAATTTGTATTAGATATTATTAAAATAAAATGCGGTTTACATGCTTACAATAAATAATTAAATGCTTTGAAATGTGAAATATATAAATGAAATTTAAAATATCAAAATAGATTGTAACAGCAATAATAAAAATAACAACTCGTAAAAAAGTAAATTAAAAAAGTTTTTTTACTATAGAACACCTATTTTCAAACGTCTTTTGAAACATAAAAAAATGGTTTGGCTGGGGTTTGAACCTTTCTACCCAGTGGTCGGAATCAAGCGTGGTACCAATTCTATTTTCAAATGTCTTTTAAAACTTAATTTTTTTTTGGTTCGACCGAGAATTAAATTTGCTTAGCCAGAACTATAGTCGAAAACTCTATCAATCGCGCTAAATCTCGAATGGATTATACCGGCATTTTTTGTATATATTAAGGGGGGGGGGGTAAGGTTTTAAAACTCACTTTTTTCTGAATATAGAACATGTCGAGAGTATTGTGTCAAAATTTCAAGTAAATCGGAGCAAAACTAACGAAGATAAAGCGTTTCAAGCGACCGGCCCTCATGCTCGATTCAAGTATATTTCGATTAGTAATCGATTCGAGTAATCGATTTTCTCGCAAACAAATTTTTGAAGTTCGTGGACATCATAACTCAAAATCTAATTGACCGATCCTTTTGAAATTTTGTACACTATTTTTACACATAAATCAACAGGTATTCATGGAGAGTTTTTTTACAATTTTTTCCGTTTTATATTATCAAATTCACCGAAATTTTTGAGCGAAAATCGCGTTTTTCACTTCAAAATGCTGCCAAAAAAAAAAATAAAAAAAATCTATCTGATAACCTAGAAAAACATATTACCTTTTAAACTCATTTATTTTTTTGATTCAGATGATTCCATAACGAGTTATAATGTTCATCGCATAACAACTGTTTTCGAGGCGCCTCCGGAGATTCGCTCTCACTGACTTTTTTCAAAGATACTTCAGATGTTAGTTATACTTTAACGTTTATATGAAATAAATAAACCAACATTACTCATATCTCTAAAAAAATCATGAAAATATGCCCTTTTTTCGCCTTTAAAACCTTACCCCCCCCTTGTGCTTTAAATTTTTCGAATTTCAGAAAAATGTGTAATATCCGCGTGTGTGTGCGTGATTGCCTCCAAAATGTGAGTGGATGACAATGTATTCACAGCGAGTCTATCTGCCGAGTTTCAGCTTGATATGATGTCGGGAAGTGAGTAAATTTCCATTTTAAAATTTCCGCGGCATTAATTCAATCAAGGAAACAAAAGTGAAATTAAAATAGTCCTACCAGGACTGCCTTCTCTTCCGATTGATCACCCCATTATATTCTGTCATACAAAATCATTGAATTATTTTCTCCTGGTAAATAAAAAAAAATGTTTCTTTGTATTTACGATATCCGGCGTAAGTCTTTGATTTGAGTTACATAATTTGGTAACAATATTTATAAAACAGTTGTTAGATAGGTTGCCTTAACTGTATAAATTTACCATTATTTGTTTAAGCATATCCCTCCTGCATAGGGTATCTAATTAAATAATATTATTAATAGGTTACCATCAGAGTAAAGCGCATACTTATAATATGAAACATCACTAAAGCGCACAACGTTTTGTAACGCGTTATTAATAAAGTCCATGTTTGTATAGAGCCAGAGGTTATTGACCCCACCCTCAGATCATATTGTGATCTAAGACCGCACCCATTGCCCTATCTTGCTGAAAGACCTACAACTATATTACATATTCAAAAGATTACAAAATGCATTGTTCAATTTCTTTAGGTATTTGAAAATCGGAAAGGCATGACTAAAACGTTGTCTCCACAGTACCCGGCTCATTTCGAGGGCTTAAGCCGCCGCTATCCGAATTTCTACCGATTTCTTACATATCTCCCTTAAAAATTTGATGTTTTTAAGCTCTTAAAAAAATATATGTTATTTTTGAAGATAATATCTAGATACGTTCCACGCCGAAACGCAAATTATATGAAATTCCCTCGATAGAAAAAAATCGCAAAGTATGCTCCGAAAATTATTTAAAACAAGTCTATTATATCTGTGAAAAAATTCACAATGTTTCTTTAAATGACACTTAAGATACCTTCCACGAGATTTTTGCTCTATTTTAAACGAGTTATGTTTTATTAAGCATTTTCATAATTTTCGCTTCAATTTTATCATTGAAAATATTAGCGCGCTCTGTCCAACATTCGTTATTACATATCTGTCCATCTTCTTCTTTTTGAGCCGGGAAGCGTCGCCTTAAAGTCAAACAACGATATCTACAAAAAAAAAAATTTTTGTTACAGTGAAACAGTTTCGACTTCGCCACGGTCCTACGCATCGAACGGCACGACTTAGTTGCGCCATCTCTTCGGCCGTAGCCAATTTCAGAAAAAACGCGTGTGTGTGTGTGCCACCAAAAATTGCTAGATTGCATTATCATCGACAACGTGTCTCTCTGCCGAGTTTCAGCGCAATCGGATGTCGGGAAGTGGGATAATTTCCAATTCCAAGATTCGGGTTCATTCAAGAAATCATAATCGAATTTCAAATAGATGTACTTCAAAAAGTTATCTACATAAAAAACATGACAACAATAATAATTGGTATGTTTTTTATAGGTAACTTGTTTGACTTAAATCCCTGGAATTAATTAAAAAGTTTGAAGTGAAACTTTTTTTTTTTTTTTTTTAAATTTATTTATTTATTTTATAAATCAACAATCCAGTCCCGCTAAGCCAATTGCAATTGGCTTGACAGCAGGTGCTTATAATTACTTACAAATATATTTAAAGTTAAAATTTACATCTTTTATCTACAGTTTAAACATTTTTTCATAAATTTTATCAAGTATCAAGTATCAAAATAAATATTCTTTTTCCAATAACCAATTTTTCACCATATATTTAACCTTATTCATAGAATTATGTTGCTTTATATTGTCAGGTAATAAATTAAATATCTTCGGTATGTTGTATTCAAACCTTCTCTGTCCGTACTTATTATTAAATTTCGGAACTATTAACCCGTCGTTACGCGTGAATCTAGTGCTATATTTATGATCTAGTTTCTCTTTATGCTGCGGGGTAAATATATGCTGAATTATAATTTTATACCATAGTATTGCCTTCACTTCTTTACCACTGTTGTTTTTTTAAACTCAAAGTAACGGAAATGACGCTAAAAAGAGACAAACACATACATCTATAGGATTCAAGCTGCGATAGAATGAGATAGAATGAAACCTTACCGAATTGACCGCTTTGATTATAATAATAATAAAGTTTTATTCCAGGATGTGGGGAGGACAGTGCAATCCCACAGTCCCATATGATTGTACTTATTTATATAATATATTTTATAACATATTTTAATATAACAAATTTTTTTTTTAGAACATAGAATAGGAAAAAAAAATATAAAAATTAAATACAACAATTCAAAAAATAAATAAGTTATCAATTCTAATCTTCAAGCTCGGGCCCAGGCTCACTCAGGAGTGGGGTTTGGTGCTGGAACGCTGCGGTCACCACTGCATTGTCAGAAGCCATTAGCCGCATCCTGGCTCCAGTGACCCGATGTCTCATTAGACCGGCGAATCCGTGCAATACTAGTTCAGTGAACATTGTCGATGCACTGCTATATCTTCTGAATCCAAATATAATTCTACATGCATCATTATATTGGATCCGGAGTCGTTCCATCGGGGTGGTTCGGTAGTTACACCATGTTTCGCATGTATATAGATTAGTGCAAAATGCATTGAACAATGTTTATGACGTCACTTTTCAAGGCTCTTATTGGTTGAGATTGTGTGGGCTTCTACCGCGTGTGAATTGCACTCGATTTTTTATTATTTATATATATATATATATTTTTTTTTTATATTAACTCCACACAGGAGGCCCTGAGGGAAATTATATGTGCGGTGCTCCGTAGCCTCCGTAGTCTACTTTAGTTTTCTGAACTTCTACCGCGAACACTTCTACCGCGTGTGAATTGCACACTTTGTTTTTATTTGTATACAATTTATTTAATTTTATGACCTAGAATTATTACCTATTGTTTTTTTAAGACTTCAAATAAAGCTACAAAATTGTAATGTATTTTGTAAGAGTTAAGTTTCCAGAAAGGATTAGTATTTGGAAAGATTTTGAAATTGTTCCCCGTGAATTATTGTCCCCAGTTTGTTATCCTTATAAACATACACATTAATGATTGCATTATATTATTGAAAGTTTTCCCGCAGGCTTCTTTTAAATAAATACAAGAGAATTTGAATAACTTAATTATTTTAATAACCTAGTCTTTTACCGGTAAATTTATATTTAGACTTAGGTATCTACTCGTACCTTTCTACTCTATCTATAATTTATTAAATTATTCCAAAAATAATTATAAAAAATATTCATTTTGGACTTGCAAAAGTCAGTAGATGTAGCACATTAAAATTAAAATTGATATATTTATCCAAGACACTATCATGATTGTATTTACTCCAACATACATAAATATAGCAGCCTTAGGGCGGCTTGCACCAACTATCGCTAATTTTAGCTTAAATTTTATTTAACTAAATGAATTTAAATCACTAAATACATTTAACTTAAATTCGTTTAACTCCATCTTGCACCACACAGTTGCAGTGACTATTTAGTTAAACGTTGTTAAGCGTCGGTAAAACAGTTACCGCCGTTTAACGCGTCGGTAAAACAGTTACGTCGTTCCTTAGCATCTCCCACACGTACTTTCTGCGCAGCGGCCTATAGTGGCGAGGGGCACGTTTGCTCCGAAGTGTGCGTGTGGGGGGTGCTTAGATTTACGAGTGTCAAAAATAAAAATATTTTGAGGTTATGTTGTGGTTGTATAATTTATTATTTTATTTTGATCTAGAAAATGAGTGCCCAAATAAATAAATCCCGAGCGAGAGCTCATAACTTTTCAAAGAGGAACATTTTTTGCTTTTGAAAGTAATCCAGTTGTTTCAGATAGGAACAAAAAGTCACTACAAATAGAAATTGAGCACAAATGAATCATCTAGAATTAGAAGAAAAAATAAAAGAAACAAACATAACTATGAAATGAGGCAAAAAGAGATTTTATTGTTAGATTTAAAAATAAAACAATTATCTGAATATTTTTTATTTTTCAAATATTTCCTTTACAAAGATTGTTTTACTACAGAGTGTATCAAATAAATTTGTTCTTGTATTTACTCTCTCACTATAAACGATCTACCTACGTATAAAATCTATAATTTCTTCGTCAACGTCAGAATACAAAACCCAAATGTCCATCGTGAATACAAATTAATAAATTAGACATATTTCAGCAATATTAGACAATCGGAAATCGAAGGAATAACCTAAAAATTTTTGACAGAACTTATTCGCTAAACATGTTTAACTCAGTTAAACGGCCCTTTTTGGGTATTTAACTTTGACAGTTCTTAAATGCATTTAACGACTTAAATTTTGTGGTGCAAGACGCCAAGTCGACTTAAATCAAATAATGTGTTTAACTTGATATTTAAACCAAATTTAACTTTTGGTGCAAGCCGCCCTTAGTCGAAGTGTGATACAGTTAAATATGACCGAATGGAATAGGATCGTATTAGCTCAGTGGTTAGAAGACCGGCAAGGCTAATGTCATGGTTTCAATTCCTAAATGCCGACCGTATCCTTTTCTGATTTTCTGAATCAAGTTTTCATTTAAGAGTCGGTAAAATTGTCTTCAATGTTTAAGTATCATTAATTTGTTTAGTTTTAAAATAAATGTTGTGCAATTTTGTCTCCTATACTTTCACATCGTAATATTTCATTCAATTCGAATACATACGTGATTCTCGAATTGAATTTCCATCTATTAAAAGTATTAATAATTCCTTGTGAGAATATTGAACGGCATTAGTAGTCAGATCGAAGCCAATGCATGTTTTTTGCACTTGTAACACTCAACTTTTTACAACAGAGAATAAACTGTCAAGTTAACAAGTCAATTTTAGAAGACAATGAGAGCATGCACTATATATATAGACATAGGTGTATAATACGTACACTGAAGAAACTTACCGAGGTAGGTACTAACTTGCAAGTTTTTTCAGGTAAAAGTTGTAGTGTAACTGCAAGTTTGGTTGACCCTCTCTCAACAAATATCCTCTCTTCTTTCAAGCCTTATCTAAATTGCCTTCCCTCCGTTCAACATACTCATCTCTTCTAACTCGAGTCCAATTTTCGATACAATTTTGAAATTTGTCCATTTAATTAAAATTAATACTTAAATTAACCTCCCCTCTCTCCTTTATCTGAAATAATGGCCTAGAACCCAAGAACTCTCTTGAAGAACGGTAGAAATTAAAAAAAAAACTTAAAAGTACTTACTAGTAATTATTTACATATTGATTGTAATATTATGCACTTAAAATTAATGCATTTAAAAAGTAAACAATTTTTTGTTTTTATTTGTTCATTATTTTCAGTCTCACGTTTTCTTTCTGTCTTGTATGGTGTGCGTGGAAAAACTTTATAACTCAAAATGTAATATTAATTTATAACTCAAAAGATAGTATTAATTTATATCTTAAAATATAACATTTATATATAAATCAAAATGTAACATTAATTTATAACTCAAAATTTAACAATAATTTTAATAAATGTGGACTGATGTATAAACGAAATAAAGTGAATGAAGTGAGTATTTCCAAAGGGATAGTTATAATGGCCGATGACCAATTTGTCGATTAGCCCCTTTTGCCATTATCAATCTGCACAAAACAGAACCAAAGTTTTGATGAAATTCCGCGTTCATTTTGGAAAAAAAGGAAATGAGATTCATGGCGATCTGGTCACTCAATATTCGCATAGGCGGAATCGATTTGGGGGCGTACCGCCTCCCCGGGAGCCAACTTTTAACCATGTTGTTAACCAACACCTCTGCCAAAGGTTACCCCAAGCGGATCGCTATGTTGGTGACTTAGCAGGGATTCATGTGGGTAAAGTTTGCCTAAGTCTTGGTGGGGGATTCGTCTGCCAAACAATTGCGTGGCGGGCCGCATCGGAAAAGGCCGATTAAGGGAGACCTTTAACATCTCAGCCACTCTCTCTCAGGCTCTCAGGACTCTCTTCGCCATCGCCGTCGACGAGGGATGGATACATATGTCCGTCACTCCTGGACATACTGACGCCAAGATGCCTTCCCATCATACTTTCTCCTTCCCAGAACTTCCCCTCCAGCCTTTTATTTAAAATATCCTCCACACTCCACACAACATCTCCAAAGATGACATAGGCCCTGAGTGAAATTATTTTCTTGGGGGCCAGCGTGGAATTAACGTTTATTCTTTTACATAGGCTTTATGGTATGATTTCTCATAAATATTCACTCACTAGGCCCAATAATACACCGGACTAAACTAGGGTTCAAATTAAACCTATCCGGTGTTTAAAATATGTATTAATAAATGGAGGTGTTTTATTATGTCAACCCAACTGAATTATTTCTTACAATTTAAAAAATATTCATACGTGGACTGGAGACTTTTCACGAAGGCGTTATTTGAAAGAAAATGTATAGGAAACTCATGTATGCATGACTTTTGTTGCGACATCTTGTTAAAAGTAACAGGCAGCATTTAAATGAAATATTATGCACAACGGTGTCAAAATTCATGTTACGTAGTAACTAGTACACAAAACAACGGGTAATGACGAAAAAGAAAGTTTTCACGAGTGCTCGGAATTTTTTTTACAAAGAAAGGGAATATGACTCAACTAATCAAATACATAGAAATTTGTCACACTCGATTAAACCCAATAATTGGAATTTAATGAACACAATTAACATTGTGTATGCGTATTGCCACATGATGCACTAAAAAACATGCAACAGATCGAAATGTCTGGATATGTGCCTTATCAATTATGTACTTAGAAATTATTAACCGGTTTAGCCATAGATTTTAAAAATGTTTTTTTTTTCTTTAAAAACCGTGGAAAAAACCAATGACATTACAATAAATCTATACACGTTATTGTCTTAAAAATTTAACAGAAAATTTGGCAAGTAACAAAATTTCTTTCCAGTAAACTCTTAATTTACAATAAATTATTAATTTAAACGTAGTTCATGTACGACCAAGATGGATATTCAATAATACGTGTGAACGAAAAAGATAGGATTTTACAGCTTTTTCATGTTTAAAGGTTGCGGTGAATTCTACATTTAACATTCTACATCACGGGTGTGACTGAGATGACAAGATATGCTTACTCCCTTACACTACGACGAATATGCGCTGTATGAGATGACCTACTGGCATTGGGTTGTTCTTTATTTATGTGTTGCTACGTTCGCTATTTCATATTCCTAAGGGCGCTAAAATCTTTGGGAAACAGTCGAAATAATTGTATTATTTATAATAATACTAGCTGTTCCGGCCACGCGTTGTTGTGGCTAACGAAACGCAACGCAATCTACTGGTTGGTTAACCAGTGCCATCTGTTAATTTTTATACAAACCAAATCTACACTGCCCGCTCCCTTTAAATTTTATATATTTCAACCAATTTAAAACCTTGACAAATTATATGCCTAAACCTTCCACATGAATCGTTCTATCTATTGGTGAAACCGGCATGAAAATCAGTTCATTAGTTTTTGAGTTTATCGCGAACAGACAGACAGACAAACGCGTCGGAGAACTTTAATTTATAATATGTAGAGATGTTTTTTGGATGTATTTATGAACGAAATGATATTTCTTGACTCTTACAATTGCATGTGTAATGAAAATACTTTTTGGCACTCATTTACACAATTTGGTTAGAGATAGATAGCACGAGGCCTCGCGCGACGCAAGGCAGTTTAGTATTAAAACCACCGAAAGTATGACAATTACCTTATCTTTTGCTTGCCACTTTCGAGATCTCTACAACATGTCTGGAGTTTGTAATGTCGTTGAAAAAACTGAAATCTTGTCTCACGATGTAAAAAGAGCTAAATATTGTTGTATTACCTAGAAATTACAATCGCAAATTTCTCAACGCCACGCTTCACAATTCTAGAGGTTTTGCAGCTATAGCACACACTTAATTTGTCACATTGTTAATATTAACGAGATTCTTACCACAAGTTTAAAAACCTAATGATATAGTCCAAAAATGCCAGTGGCATTTCCATTAGCATATTTTTGCAATGAATTTTACCGCTCTCCACTAATTGACAGAATCAACAATACAAACATTGCTGCTAACATATAATCATAACAGAGGTTACCTAACAAACAAACAAAATTCAATCAAATTAAGCCATAACGAGTTTTATAAACCAAATTTTTGCAACGGTGATAAATGCAACAAAGTGATTTTGGTCAATAGTTATTCATGCAAAACAATCTGGCAAATTGCCCATTTCAGTACCTGCCGGCAGTACATGTTATTAATGTTCGTGATAAAAAAAACATATCGTTCTTAATTTGAAACACAATCGAAATGAGATACATGATCGCCGTACAATTAAACGTTGCCGCGAATTGATTACTAGTCCGAGGTTAAGGCGCGTTTGAACCGCGTTGATTGGGTGAAAGAGATCAGTGTTGCTAGAAGCTATAATTATTACACAATAGCCTAAAAAAAGAAGTTAATCGGTTCCTAATATTTTGAGAGCATAAAACGCCCTAGTTTGGCCCAAAGTGTAACTACGTCCAATTTGGAAAAAAAAATGCTAAGCATGCATTATTTTGAAAATATTTTACATCACATCTATATAAATATATAAAAATTAAAATATGCTTGTTTTTATGAGATGTCTATGTATTGCTTATAGGAAATGTTTGAAACTTTTGAAAAACGCCTTCTTTAAACCCCCGCGAAGGTTTCTGGATTATAACAACCACATGACAATAGATTTGAAGAGTTTTTTAATCTTTACAAAAAATCTTGCGAAACTGTCAAAAATGTCAAAGTTTGAGAATAACATTTTGCAAAACAATTGTTAAATCTTTTAAAATATTTTTCCTATCGCATTGTTAAATCAAAATACAATTTTCGAAACTCTTTAAGTTAATGACTTTATTTTAAGTACTCGCCTAATCTTTGAATCGTATCAAGAATTATAGATATTTAAATAGGTGACTATTTAAAGTACCAAATTTGATTGATTGTTCTTGTAATATACAAAAATGAATATTTGTAATGTATGAAAAATGAAAATTTGAATAAAAAATTTTGAATAAAAAAACTGGATGTACTGGGGCTGAATATATGGAACGCGTGAGGGGGGTTGGCGGGACGGTGGAGCGGGAGAGGGGAGAGGGAAGATGGGGAAGGTGGAAGGGGAACGTGGGAGGGGAAGGGAACGCGAAAAGGGAACGGGGACGTACGGGAAAGGACATGCAGGGAGAAACAATTAATTTCTTTGAATAAGGCATTGCAACGCATGCCGGGAACCAGCTAGTTATTTCATAAAATAGTTTAAATAATTGTCATTTGAGTGAATGTTGATGCATTTCAATAATTTTCTACTTTTATTTGTTTTGTTTTTTAATCTTTGTTTTAATTTATATAAATGTATAATTTGTCTGATTAGATTTATGTAATTGTTTGTTCCTATTTGTGTATTTTGTATTGTTCTCACGTGAGTGACAACATCTAAATTATATTTTTCATCTTAAGTATATTTTTATTTAACGCCACCCCCCGTAAGAAGACAAATTATACATTTACAAACATTTAATTAAATATAAAAAATAAAAAAAAATTAAAAACACATTCAAGTTCACTCAAATGACAAATGATACAAAGACAGGCAAGATGCAAAAGAGATACAATTAGAGACAAAAATGATATAAAAAACAGTGTGCAATACATAGCGTTAGAAGTGAAACCTTCAGAAAACTAAAGTACACAGATAAGTATAGGGAGACCTATAGGCTACTAAGCACCGCACAAAGAGTGGTACATATACTATCTCATTCTCTCGCAGGCTGTATCCTGTAGATGTATGTGTTTGTCTCTTTTTAGAGTCGTTATTTTTTAATTATTTTTATTTAAAATTTTATTTAAATTAATTATTTTTTTTTAGACGAGAGGTCTGGGTTCGAGGTCCCTGTTGCGACCATTGTCTTTTTCTATTTTTCTGTGTCTTGTTCTCTTTCATATTTTCGATTAGATAATTATTGTTATCTTCTTTTCAAATGATATATTACATTGATGGGAATAACCTTCAAAAGTTATAAAAAGAGAAGTTTTCTTATAAAAATTAAGTATTTTATTTTTAAAAACCATTTTTTTTTATTTTGTTACCTGATACTCAAAAATTCATATTTTCATTCTGGCAGTAGAAAAAAAAATTCAGGTTATTACTCGGTACCCACGAATGGCAACCCGTCTTTCTTTCATAAAAAGAAAGGAATTTTTTTTAAATGATGTAATGTTACCCCTTGAGGGGCAAAGTACGGAAATTTTACCAAACATATCGCTCTGTGGAGTCCTAAATCACATGCCGGCAGCGGAGATTTGAAATTGAAACAAGCGTTGTGTTGCAATGATTTGTGGTGCCGGCAATGAGCATTTCCACGGTAAATGGAGTAAACTGTCGTTAACTACTGCTATAACTTATTTGGTGTTGCACACCTCAGTACAGAAATACTCTGAGAATGTATCAAGCATGTCATGAATCTTAACACTAATTGGCACTCTTAACAGATAAAGTCCATTTAATCATAGTACAGATTCACATAATCTAGTATCATGTTCAAATACTTCAAGTAAAAATTATAACTTAAAGTAGTTTTTACAAAAAACACTCACGCACATAACAATCCAAATGAGGGGTCACCAACATTAAAAAAAATTAGCGAGCAATTAATTAATTAATAGCGAGCATCAAAATTGCAATTTTTATCTAACAAATTCAAGCCATCTCATCCGTTCTAATTATTGATGATGGGGATGTCCATATAATGTCAGGTCTCCAGCGACCTCTGACATGAACATTTGCTCGAACATGGCTTTAAACATTTTTTGTTTTCCGTCTCCTCCGTTTGTTGAAACATGGTTGAAATATTTGGGCGAAGTGGACGTGGCCACACACATTTTGTCTAGTGATGTAAACGTGTCTCTGCACAGAGCACTTGGCGTTAGACGTTTACGTAAATGTCAAGATCAGTTCTGATGACAATTTTTTTTTTTTTTTACATGAGCTCCACACAGGAGGCCCTGAGAAATATAATTTCCCTTAGGGCCTATGTCATCTTTGGGGATGCTGCGTGGAGGGTTTTTTTAAGGAAAGGAAGGAGAGGAGAGTTCTGGGAAGGAAAAGGGTATAAGGGGTGGGTAGGAATCTGGGGTTCAGTGTGTCCCGGTAATCCACCTTCAAGACTTAGACAAACCTCACCCCATGAACCCGGCAAATGATACAAAGGAAGAGACGCTAAATCACGGAAAAAACACAGATTTCGTACATCAGAGATTAATAAGATTTCTGGCTAATATCGACTATTACACTACCATCTCTTTCTCACTACACTAGTTAAAAGTCGTTTCGTATATGCGTTCGTACATTTCTATTGAAAAAATACATTTTTTGAAGTAAATTTTGAATAAATAAAAAAAATCATAACTACAGTTGCAGTAGAACAAAGCTATTTCGGAAGTATAATTCTTTCGAAGAAAATACTGAGACAGGTACTTAATTTATTAAAAATTGGCCTGAGATGTTACGAAAGTATAAATACGAAGGCAATCGATGAAGAATCGGTTCGCTGTCGACTTGTTGGTCATCGCTGATATAAATAATAGTACTGCATCGTATATACGAGTATTAAAAATAATTATTGGTTATTATTTTGGTTTTAATGTGCCGTAAAAGAGAATTATGTTTTAAAAATCAATTCTCCATATATCTAACAACAGAAATAACCTTAGTTCTCTCTGTTATTTTGTAGTGCATTAAATATAGTTATTTGGTGAAATAGAAGTAATCATAGATATTTACCATTTCTCAATGCCAAAGATTAATATTTTAATCTTTAAAAAATTTACAAAAAAATGTTTATAAACATCGTATATAATCGTGATTTATTTTGGGGTACTATGCCGTTTTGCGCTACCTCCTTCTTTAGCCAACGTTTCGGACAGCATTACAGTGTCCACCATCAAGACAGATGTGTAATCGAAGATCGTGATGATGTGTGTGCTTATGTACACGCTTATGGGCATCCCGTGTTCGAATCCTCGGCTGGCTAAGTCCTTCATCACAACACAAGCAACATTTTCGGCTTTCTGTTGTGGCAGTAGGAGATTTTCAAACATTGTTGGGTTATTCGTAACCCGGGAATGTTTGTCTTTCTTTTAGAGAAAAAAAAATGTACGGCCGGCGTAGTTCAGCGGTAAGGCTCTTGACTAGCATTACGAAGGTCGCGGGATCGAATCCCGGCGTGTCAAATAAATTTTATATGATTAATTTGTGATATTTCACAATTTATTCATTTAAAATAATATATAGTATATTTGCGGCACGTTTCAGAGTGGAAGATACTCTCAGTATCGCCCTGGTGTAAGACCACCATTCAGAATTGAAAAGTTGCTTGAAATGGCTTTGGTGACCAGATCTGAATAGCCAGGTATTTCCCACCCTCCTCTTCCCATCTCCTTCCCCTCCCCACTACCTTCAGCCTCACAACATACCCCAATTGGGGATGCCACAGTCTCACTGGCTCCAGACGGGAGCGGTTGGGACTCTTGTACGGTATTCACATAAAAAATATAAAACAATGTACGTAAATGCGATACTGTGTTAACAGCTCCAATATTTACGAGCTAGTATTATTTAAAAAGGTTTTTATTGCGTTTGGTTGTGGTGTAGTCATCAATTACGACAATAATAACTATTGAACGTCATCTTTATTCAATTGCCTCTATAATTAGACGTGCTCTGTGCATTTTGGGTTTTCCAGAACTTCAGAAACAAACCCAAAGTAATGGCAGTTTTCAATTAAATGCTCGGCAATTGCCGATTTGTCAGCATTGAAAACATTCAGCCGTGAAAATCTCAAATCACCTTGTTATAATTTATATAAATCAATGTCGCCATTATGAAAATACGAATATTATTTTCTGCTTGGTCTATTGGTGGGACTGTCATCAAGAATTTGTGAACTAACTGAACGTATCTTCCTTTGTATCTCCTTCTGTTCTCAGTTTCAGTTTCAGTGCCGGCAACCCGGGCGTTTATTTTATTTTCATTTATGTTTTCTTTTACTCACTTCACTAGACGGAGTCTGTTCCGAGGCTGGTAAAAAATATATTGTATTATATTTTATTAAAAAAGATATGTATATAAAAATACATGCATGTTTGTACACACACGCACATACGAAACGTTTTTATATTGGATGTTTACATAAACATTTTGTTTTTATTATTTGATATTTATTGATTTTATTCATTTATTTTCGGGAAATCGACAATTTACATTTTTTCAGTTTGTCCATGTTTGTATGGCCAAAATAAAACCAATTATGAATTTCCTCCTTGTGACTTTACCTCTGATTAAAAAGAATAATAAAAAATTATAAAAAATAAAATTTATAATAAAGGAATATGAAACCAAAAATTATATAAAACAGAAGATTGTATGAAACTAAAATTTACATAAAACATAAAAATATCAATACATTGGTATCCATAAAAAAGCCAGTTGTACACATAAATCTTTACCTCTGATTAAAAAGCATAATAAAAAATTAGAAATAATAAAATTTATAATTAATTGATATATGTTCATAAAAGATTGCATACGTAATATAAGATAACACATGGAGATAAGAAAATGTAATTATAGTAGGTACAGCATAAATAACGTTGCAAACAAGCGGTGCCCTGCACGTTTTATTATATTTTAAAATTATAATTAACAATTTTGTGAGAAAGTATGTGAAAAGTGAATGTATATAAAACTAGCTTTTCCCCGCGGCTTCGCTCGCATGGTATTACGGGAAATTACTGTAGCGCTTGCACTTATCAATTATCTCCCCCCCCCACCCCACCCCCATCCCCTCCCGCATTCCATATATTCATTCCCTTACATTCAGTTTTCAAACATCTCGCCTACCACCTAAATTTCATAATGCTATAGCTCAAAGAAAAAAAGAATTACTTATCCAATTTTGTTCATTCGTTCGAAATTTATGCGCTTTCAAACATTTCGGATGTTTATTTTTATTTAAATATTTGGAAGTTCGTTAATATAATAAAAAAATACTCTATTTATCACTCAGTCTTTATAATCGTTACGAATTATATTTTTAATACAGGAACTCAAATCTGACATTTATTCCAAGCTTGTCCAAAAAAAAAACGAATTCTAATATTTAAATTTTCTGCAGTAGTAGCTGACCAGTAGACTGAGTACCTACCAGCACAGAGCCCAAAAATATATCAAAATTGTTTCCATGGAAAAGATTTTTTTCTGACGTTAGCAAAAACTCGCTTTTGTTAGCGACAGAAAACGTATAACAAATATAATACATTAATATTTATAATTTCATAACGCCAGAGCTTACCATCATATACAACCTGTAGTCTGCGCATATAATTTAGCTTTATATTGGTGAAAGAATTATTAAAGTCTTTATATTGTGTTATGCGTGAAAAGGTCATAAACAAACTCGAGCAGTTT
This sequence comes from Glyphotaelius pellucidus, assembly GCA_936435175.1. Lineage (NCBI taxonomy): Eukaryota > Metazoa > Arthropoda > Insecta > Trichoptera > Limnephilidae > Glyphotaelius > Glyphotaelius pellucidus. The sequence goes on along the minus strand of OW386552.1, from coordinate 21,766,221 downwards.
CGCATTTATAATATTAGTATGGATATGGATGTACTCCTGTTAGTTCTTTAGGATATTTTGAATGTCTGTTCTTTTCTTTTCAGTCAACCACATTACAAATTTTTTGAACAGCCAGTTCAGATTATTTGGAGTAACGTAAGTTTTTGTTTCTGTTAGGAAAAAACTGAAAATGTATGGAAGCAGGTACGATTCATGTTTATTTGCGAAAGTTGATTTGATTTAGGAAACTTGAGTGTTTATTTATTTTTGATCTTGTGTTTAGCCAGTGAGATATGTGTTGAGGTGATGGTGTGATACAGTTTTTATAGATGATCTTCCTTATGAATAGTTTATGTACGTTTAGCAATTTGATTTTAATCATTAGCTGTTCTGTTGGATGTTGGTAATATTTCTCAAAAAGAGATATATTTTTTTTCGAAACAGATTTGAAGTTTCGTAGCTCGAGATGCGGCTATATGCGCTTTTATTAGCAATAAGTTAAGTTCATCTTTCATTATCAAATATTGACTAAAGTTTACAACGTTTGCACTGTGCTCATCTGCATTTAAATACCTTCATCTTCGTGTTTATATTTATTGATCTCATTATCAGTTTTTTTCCTTCGTGATAGTAGCCCGAAATTGCAATAAAATGGTAGGCAGTCATCATCATCAGTTTACAATTTCGGGTGCATGGTGTAAATTCAGTTTTAACCAATCCCGCAATCTCGCAGGACCCACAAATCCGTGGGATATTGCTAACCCTGATTCTATTCATAACTAATATTGAGTCGCCGGGAATCTTCCATTGCAAGAGACAGCTGCTGAGAGAGCTTTCCTCAATAAAAAGCGCACTTACTTTTAAAATGTATTACAGTTTAGTTTAGAAACGCAGTTCAATAAATGATATTGCAATTGAAGCTTTCTAGGCCATTGTATCTGGAAATATAGGTAGGTACTTCACAAATCCAGTTTCAATGGGTATTTAAAAAAAAGTTATTTACTTACCGGTGCGAGAAAGTGGTTTATCATGACTGTAAAACAGACTCTGGAACGGTGAAAAATTGATGTTCTCTTCGGGAATTTCAAGATCAACGCAGATATATAACTGGAGCTTTGAAATTTCCATTTATCGGTCAGAATAAATCAAGGTGTTGCGTGTTTTGTCTTTTCAACACTAATAACGGGTTGTTTCATAGAATTTAAACCTTCACAATACGAAGTTAAAATTTCAATTCTGTGAAACTTACATTAAAGTTCTGTTATTTAAGAAGTACTGTGAAACAACCGTCCCGTGATGAAATAATAACAGAACTTGAAAAGAATTTTCACAGAACTTTTAATTTGAAATTTGATGAATTGCTTAAATTCTGTAAAACAGAATCTTCCAAGAAAGGTGTTAGAACTATTTGCAACAAGTGTATTGAAAGTTCATGGCCAATCTTTACGGTTTTCACTTTTTTTTTCAGATTTGGTTAATAATTGGCGTTTGAGGCACGGTATTTTAATTTAGCACGCACCAATACGCAATGATTGCAATAAGAGAGTCAGTGTTAAGATAATAGTTGGTTACGTCAGTATGGGCTGATAACTTGTAATGATCGATGTTTACTCCATGCATTTTGTGTTAGATTAAATGTTATTATCATGTTAGTTGAGCGTAATTTCACAAAACAATAATAATTGATTATTTTCAAGGTTCCAGATTATGAGTGCGTTTCAAGTAATAGCCATTTGTTTTCCAAGGGCAAATTTGGCATTAAAACTGAAGAAATAAAGCAGTTTGTAACGGCTTTACAAAAAGCAATATTTGGTAATTTACGTTCTTTTATAATGTGAACTTCGATCGTTAGCTGAGATAATTATAATTTTTTTAGTTGAGTGACTAATTATGATCCTTTGTTTTCATGTCGATAAAATACAAATAAAATTCATTCACACGTGCGCCCTAGTGTTGAGCTGATCTGAAATTATTAGTTATCTACACGAAAAACTATCCTGAATTCTAAAACAGCAATCTGTCTAAACGAGCAAAACGCAAAATAACATTGAAACACGTTCTTGGGAATATTATATTATTTTTTTCTGAATTTCAAATGAAAAAAAAATCGTACAAAATGCTACTCAGCTAAAATTGATGTCCTGTATAAAAATATAGGTAATATGAAATAAAAGAACATAGAAACAACAAGAAATGTATTTTGGCATTTGGTTTTTCATTACTATATGCACGAAAATTAATGCACACACAAAAGTGTATTTTTTATTGGAATCCAATTTAGCTCCTCTCTTGCATTTTTGCGTCTCCCCAGTATACATTTCATAGCTCTGTTCTGTGTTACTTCCTAAAAGGATTGGAGTGCGTTACACGGTATCGGTATCGGCTTCTACATAGATAAACACACACTGATAGGTACACTTTACCACATTCTAAGCGTCTTCCCTGATGATGGACACTTTAACGCTATCCGAAACTTTGGCTAAAGAAGGAGGAAGCGCAACACGGCTTAATACAACTAAAATAAATCACGATAATTATTTAAAATGTGTCTCTTTTTCCTTCCTTTCTTCCTCTTTAATTAAATACTATCTTCAAAGTATATTAAAATATGAATGACTTTGTAAGTTGATACTGTAGGAATTTTTGGTGATGGCAATATTTATTCAACCGCCACACTGGGACGCATGCAAGCCATCTTCGTTAAATTTCGAATGGCTTTCGCAGTTGCACATATTTCCTACAATACAAACAAAATAATAAACTATTAGACAATACTCGTAGTATCTCACGTATTAAAAATCTTAGCGTTACACTTCCCGGAGATTATTTCACCGTAGCATCCATAAAGATAATTAGATCTGTAATTGTATATTACAGAATGTGAAATGATTGCTGGTTTATCGATATTAAACGCATCTGATGCAACAATGGATACAAGTTATTTACTCGTACACATGCTACATATAAAAAGTCTACTTAAAAAAGTTGATAATTCTTCCTTCTTGTCCTTGTAAAAAATGTATGGGAAAGAAAATAATATTATTGCAGAACGATGTTTGATTTGGAACACCGATTGTGAAATTAATTCACAACTAAAACAATGGTGAAATACACTCATTCCCTTAGCCTTAGGGTACATATGTAATGTATTTTTATTATTTATTAAGGGTAACCATTACTTGCGGTTCGACATATTTATTTTTGTATAATTTTTTTTTTTTGGTAAATTTAACTAAAAACTAATGGTGAGCTCTGGCATTATGAAATTTGCAATAGGTGGCACGCGGGCTGTTTGAAAACTGAATGCACCGGGACTGAATGTATGGAATGCGAGAGGGGGGATGGCAACTCGGGTAGGGAGTTCGCGAGAGGGGAGGGGGAATCAGGGAGGGGGAGTCACCAAACGAAGGGAATCACTTTGGATAACTTTTAGCAGGGAGCTTGGCATTCCGTTAAATCTGTGATGAAACTTCTGTGATGTGCGTTATTCATGCGTGAAATTATCTTGTTCAATGAACTCAAATTTGCTTTGAATTTGAGTATAATTTTCAAAATTAGAATTGATTCTGTGACCAGTAATACAATATTTTAACCATAAATTATTTTAATTGTCTTCGTGATTTCGACGGGTCTGCGCTAGTAAATTATAAAAAGATAAAGGTATGAATACCATAATGCAGGTGGTGTTGTGAAAATGAAAAATGAAAGAAAAAGGGCCCTTTTTGGCCCACTCTATATGCTATAGTACTTATCAATATTAAAAGTCAAAAGATGCCGTGCAAACCTGAGGCAAATATTTTTTTCATACATACTTTCAACTTCACAAATCCCACAATTATAAAATACTGTGATTTTAGCCAGTTTCTCAATATTTTTTGATTTGTAAACGGTGCACACGCACAGTGTGCGAAATGAAGAAAAAAACGAATTAATTGTTTGCTGACTAAATATAAGTGCATTTTTTTTTGATCTTATCAATGAATTATAACTATTTTGAAGTAATTTTTTTTTTGTTGTTTGTCAAAAAGCTGTTTTTCAAACCTCACAATGTAACTGCGGCTTTTTCTCCATTTCTTCATAAACTGTAGTGAAAAATTCTTTATGGTTTTGTAAAACGTAGGGCTCAAAATGTTCGAATCTGCTATGTGGTATGTTTGCGTTATGTAATTAATTAAAAACTTCTTTGATTTCACAGAAGTGGCATTAAATATACCCCGTTCTTTTAATGCCTCGAATAATTCTCTCCGGGGAGTGCAAATGGGCCTTTCTGAAAAGAATAAAATTATTCAAGGGAGGACAAAGACGATCACAATTTATATATGATATTAAAGGCGAGACTTTAGTCTACAATACGTTTATATTCATAAATGGGTGCAAACAATATTTTCTTTCTAAATGCTAATTGAAATAAGCATTTTAACAGCCAAAAAAATACAAAAATAGTGGAACATTAGATGTTAGTTCAAATCTCACACACATGTGATATTGATATTTAGTTTAGTAAATTAAATAAAAAATATCTTGAAAAATGTTGCATATAAAAAACATTTGTATATATATCTAAACGTCACTTAATACACAACCGTCGCTGCACACACGTAGGAGCGAAGTGAAAAACGCGATGCCGAACATCAAATTTACGACACACTTTAAGGCGTTGCCAAACTTCCGCCAAGCACTTTTGAGAAATTTAAATAAACACATAAAATGCAGAAAATATTGTGCTTCACTAAAAGAAATATTTAAATTAAAAACATTAAAGTTTGCAAAAACCACTTAATTCGGGTTTTTTCTCCATTTCGTACACTGTGCGGTGTTCGGCAACTAATGCAGCTGGCTGAAAATAAAATAATTTGCCGATTCTAGCGGTCGATAAGTATTTTTGGTGTATAATTAATTTTTGCGAAATCTCAGTGGAAAGAGGAAATTTGCATAAACATTGAATGGTATTGGGACGAGCAGTTGCTTGATTTATTGGTGCCATATATCCTCGGGATGGACATTAATGCAAAAGAGATCGCATTGAGAAATAATAACAATCTAAATCTTCCACCAATCTGAACAAGGCTCCAGTTTCCAGTGCGTGGGAGATGTTAAAATATAAGATAATCAGCGTCAGTAGATTTGATCACCAGGCAGTCACACCTCCTCATACCACCAACCTTAACCCGTATACACCGATGACCAAACATCTTTATATATATAAAAATCTCGCGTCACGATGTTTGTACGAGATAAAATCCGAAACTACTTTTATTTTTTTTCATTGTATGAAACATTTACAGAGTGTTAACAATTATTATAATTATGAAATTGCCACTGGAATGTACATAGGTATTAACAATCCAATTATAAATGTTTAGTTGTTACTTCAAAATGAAATATAAAACATAGTAGTGTTAAATATAAAACAAAAACCTGCAGAGAAAGAAAAGAAAGATAATAAAAATAAAATGGTAATTGAGCAATAACAATAAATAGAAGATTGTTAATTTACTTTTTGAATATATGAGACTGTTTGCATAGATATCCACATGGTCACATTCCTTGGTATTATATAGACGACACATTGGAGTCAGTGGATTGACGTATGCAATTTTGTTATTAAATAATTCACCGATTTAACTTAACCGATTTTGATAAAATTTCTCCTCGTACTATGTGTAATCGGCTCAACTTAAAAGATAGGATACTTTTTATCTCGATTGTTGAACTCAATATTTATTATTGCGAATTAAATGTTTGTTATAAGACAATGCTTCGTAATTATTTGTAAGTTTCACAAGTTTCAGATTAAAAGATGGCGGTGTGAGTTGACTTATCAACACAGCACTTGGTTATCTAGGTTGGGTAACCATCCAGTAGATAGCGTTGTGTTTTGTTAGCCACAGCAACGCGTGGCCGGGTCAGCTAGTCTTTATATATAAAAATCTTGCGTCGCGATGTTTGTTCGAGATAAACCCGAAACTACTTAACCGATTTTGATGAAATTTGACTTACAATGTGTAATTTGGCCCAACTTAAAAGATAGGATAGTTTTTATCTCGATTGTTAATCTCAATATTTATTATTGTTATTTAAATATGCATTATGTTTTTGTAATAGGACAATGCTTTGTAATTATTTGTAAGTTTCTAACAGGTGGCGGTGTGAGTTAATTTATCGACACAACACTTGGTTATCTAGGTTGGGTAACCATCCAGTAGTCGGCGTTGTGTTTCAATTTCACGTCACAGCAACGCGTGGCCGGGTCGGCTAGTTTTATTATAAAAATAGTGTCAAATTAAAACTTTCCTCCACTGATAATAAATGATACTAGGGCAAACCTATGAAAATTCAAGGGATAGTATAATTGTAAGGTTTGTGAAGCTGAAAGCATTTACAAAAAAATACATATCTGAAATTCAAATATTTGCCTTTCCAAATAAGAAATTTACCTTGCGAATGTTAGTACCTAAACTCGAAATATTTTTACGACATCTAATCAATAACATTATAAAAATAGCAGATACAGTTTGTCAAATAAGAGTAGAAAACATAAGAGGGCGCCACTGTTGTTCAAATGGCAATACTAAAAATATAACCATGGTGGTAATCTTAAGGGGATTCAATAGTCCGGGGAAAAATCGAAATCGGATTTCATGGCCTTTGTGGGAGGAGTTTAAAAATATTTGAGAAAAAGCTTTTGGAACGGTTGAAAAAGGTATTTGGGAATTTTTTTTTGCGGGTTGATTTCGTAAAGGCCTAAAAAAACATAAACTCCTTTTTTACACATTGTTTATTGTAATAACAAGGAAATTTAAAATTGAATTCACGGAACCGAGCGACGTGGAGCCACACGTCTGTTCCCTGCTCCGACCAGGGCAGTTCTGAAAGGAAGTGGGTTGTGGCAAGCCAGCAGTCCTTCGGTGCACGACATAAGGGTCACTTTGAAAATCCATATTCGTCGGCTGCCAGCCGTATTGTGAAATAACAACGCAAAAATGCATATTTTATTTTATTTTGTGAATATCGGGCGTAAATATCAATTTTTTTGCGATTATCATAATTTGCTAATTGTAGCAAATTTAGTTTCTTTTATGATTGTTTATTGAAACAATAAAACCATATCCGAAAAGATGTTCATAAGTAGGAGAGTTTGCACTTGAAAGTGTTTTTTATAGACCTGTAACTTTATTTTTTTCTAGGCTTATTAAAAGACTTATAAAAAAAAATGACCGATATTTTTAAGGGCCAAGATATGTTCTACACGCAGCATTTAATTGAAGCATCTATAATATTTCTAAGCGATCAAATTTTCAAAACAAAAACACATGATTTTGTGTGATTTTGCATTATTTACTATGGCTTCATCTTAAGCTGTGTAATCTACATTTTTATTAAAAATCAAAAAGGCATAAAAGTGATTTTTTTTTCATTGCATTATAGATACCCACTGACTGATCTCAAAATTAGAATTGCATATAGGTATATTATTATTATACCTTTGCATTTTTGTGTTAACATAATGAAGAATAACGACATTGTAATAAAATATAAAGCACAGTTTAGAAATTGCTCACATTTATTTAATACTAGCTTAAGTAAGCGTTGCCCGGCCCTTAGATCATGTCTCTAATTTTAGATCTGAATTTATTTAACTCATTCAGAACTAAAAGTAGTGTTTAGTTACACGTGTTACAGTTAGTAGTGTAGCTAAACTCACCATTAGTGATTCTTTCTTTTTATCTACTGTCATATTCAAATTAATGTAAATATATTTATATATAAATATATTTATTTATTTTTTTATTTATTTATTATATTACATTATATACAATTAAATAGCAAAATAACATAATAACATGATAATATATTTAAAGATAACTGTAAATATTAAAAATGTGTACAAGTGTTATTATGTCTTGTAGGTCAACATAGTTCCTAGCTAGGCAGATTGCCCGTTCTAAGGAACCAATTGCTGATGAAAAAGTCAGACATGTATTTTGTAAAAAAATGTTGTTTTTATTTATTTTTTCTAATAAAATATTTACTCAGTTTATATTTAATGTGCCATTTTTAGGTAACCATGTAAAACTTTAAGTGACATTATTTAATAGTTTTTCAGACTCCATCCTACCCAAGTCAATCAACCATTTAGTTATTAATGAACCGATGCAGGACATTTTGCATGTCTTAATATTTAATTCTGGGGGGATTTTATTATACAATTTCGGTCCCAGATATGTATATGTCTTTTGATACTTTGCCGTATTGCTCTCTGGGACCACGAGATCCTTTCTAGTGTGACTTCTTGTGATATATTTATGCTCAATTTTATGAAGATTTTCTAGATTTTTGTGTACATGGATAATAACCCTTTTTATGTAGTTTTGACGAACATCAAGTACATTAAATTGTTTGTAGAGCTGATCGCTAGAAAACCTATAGGGCTTACGCAATATGACTCTAATTATTGATTTCTGGGCCTTCACAAGCGGATCTAAAATAGTTTTACCTGATGCTCCCCAACCAATACAACCATACGTTAAGATGGAGTTGCATAATCCGAAATATATTTTTCTTAGGTCTTGTTGATTAATTACATTTCGTAATACAAAGAATATGTGAATTAATTTTCTTACCCTTATTGCAAGGTTGTCAATGTGATATTTCCACTTAAGATGATTGTCTATAATAACGCCCAGATATTTGATGTTTTTCACACATTCCAAAGCTTCACAGTTGCAGTCAGAATCTGTATTATCGAAATCACAGTTAGGCTTATGTGTTTTTATTGTGTATGACATACTAGGTTGTCCTTTTATAGTTGAGCTGAATCTTATGTATTTAGTTTTTGCTATATTTAGAGTTAATAGATTTTTGTCAAGCCACTGTTTTATCGCGTTGATTCCACTTTCAGCGTGTTTGTGAGTTTGTGTCCAATCATCTCCTTCAAATAAAGCTACTGTATCGTCTGCGAATGTAATAATTTTTCCGCCTACTGTTAGTTCGCATAACTCGTTTATGTAAATTATGAATAGAAGAGGTCCCAATGTGCTTCCTTGTGGTACGCCGAAGTTAGTATTTAGTGAGTTACTCACTGTTTTGCCCATTTTGAGTTGCTGGCTTCTACCCGTTAAATAACTTTTTAACCATTCATAGGGCATACCCACAATACCAATATTTTTTAATCTTTTGAGGAGTAATTTATGAGAAATTGTATCAAAAGCCTTGGCTAAGTCTAAGAACAGTGCAATGCTTTTCTTTCCGCGATCTAAATTTCTAGAAATATGTTCTGTAAGTTGGGCTATAGCGTCGTCTGTTCCTCTCCCCGGCCGAAAGCCGAACTGATTTTTGCTCAAAAGTTTTCGGCTCTCTATATAGTTACTCAATCTATTTTTAAAGATTTTTTCTATAATTTTTGAGATAGCACTCAACAGGGATATTGGCCTATAATTGCCTACTTGGTTTTTGGGTCCACTTTTGTAGATTGGTACTACTAAAGACTTTTTAAGATGGTCGGGGAAAACCCCTGAAGAAAAACTTTTATTGAAAATGTTCGATAAAGGTGATGCAATATTATGTTTAATGATTTTTAGTATATGAGTGTTAAGACCATCAGGACCTTTTGAATGTGTATTGTTAAGATTGTCAATAATTTTTGAAACCTCTTCATTTGTCGTAGGTGAGAATTTAAAAGAAAAAGAATTATGTTTTGGTTCTATTGCAGATGCCAATGAATCTTCAGTTTCCTTGGTGATACTTAGGATGTTTTCTGCAAGGTTAGACCCAACTGTTGTAAAGTATTGGTTAGTGTGGCTTGCAATTATGCCCAAATCGGTCGTGGCAGTGTTTCCAATCAGAAGTTCGTTAATATTGGAGTCAGTTGTATGTTTAGTATTGGTAATTTGTTTAACGATATTCCATATGTTTTTACTAGATAGATCTTTGTCGAGTTGATGCTTATAGTACCGTTCTTTTGCATTACGCATAACAGTTTTGCAAATGTTACGATACCTACGGTAATTCTGTTGTTTAAGAGTGTTTTGTGGGTCTTTTGTCGCCACTTTGTGTAAATGATTTCTTTTGTGTATAGCTTTTACAATTCCACTGCTAATCCAAGGAGTAAGTTGTAATTTTTTATGTGCAATGGGTTTAACGTTTGAATTTTTTGTTATATGCATGTTAATTTTGTTAATAAATAAGTTGAGTGCGTTATTAACATCAGTCTCTCCACATACATCCTGCCATGTTTCATCATTTAGATCCTTAATTAAACCCTCATAGCAGATGGATGTTGTAAATTGGCTAGTTTTTACTAGTTTTTTAAGAGAAGTGTCTGGGATGCTTATTGCGGTTGTATAGTGATCAGTTATTGTATTGTGAATAATAAATGTATTGGAAGCCATAATATTTCTGGTATTTATGTGATCTAAACATGACATGCTATTATTTTGAACCCTGGTAGGAACTTTAAAATTTATTGCAAAGTTGTTTTCTGCCATGGCGCACATGTAATCATGACATTGTCTGTGTATATTTCCATACGTGTTAATATTTATGTCCCCCATCACTATTTGTTGTTTGAAGTCGCTACATTTTTTGAGTTCAGATATGAGATTTTCCAGAAATGGTTGAATGTCGTGGAATGATGGCGATCTGTAAATGGCTAAAATACATAGATATCTATTAATTACTAGTTTCAGACAATTTGATTGACTGATACAAATTTCTTGAACTTGAGAGTGGATGTCATCGCGAATGTAAGCTACCACTCCACTGTTTTGATTTAATTGCTGTGTTGTATGATATTCATGATATCCTGCAATTTGTTTTGAGAGATATGAGTCATTTAGTCTGCATTCTGTAAGGATTATTATATGAAATCTCACAGTCAACTTAACACTGTCCAAAAATATAAGAAAGTCATCAAGATTTTCCATTGTACGGATATTTTGATGTATAATGTTAACTTTGTTTAAACTCCAGTTAAATTCTTTGAGTTCATCAGTTTCTTCTATGATAAATTCATTGTTTGGCTCTCCAATATTATCTATTTCCATATAAGCGTTTAAAACCATTTTATTTTAGATATATTATGAAATGCTAACTTAGTATCGCTGCGTACTAGGCCTGTATTTACAATTGCAAAGAGGTAGATTTGACAATAAAAATATTTTAATTTATGAAGTTTGATGTTAGTTGATGGAGATAATGCTAGTATTTGGTTCATTTTGCACGGCATTAATAATAACTTTGAATACTTTGTACATAATATGGCAATAAATGGGATGATCTGAAAGTGAGCTTGTTGTTTAGTGCTTATTGTTGAAAACAATAATAATAAAGAATATATAAATAAAAATGATGCTACCATACAATTCATAGGTACATAAAATAAAATGCAGAAAGCGATTAATATAAAGTCAATGCCATGAGAGTACGGAGAATAAGGCTGCAGTCATGCATCTACTACGTCGGCTGAGTCATTCGAAGTTGCACTTGTTTCGCTTCCATGGTTAGTTTTTGCTAGTAAATTTTCAATTTCGAGGATGGTATTTTCTGTGCGAATAAAGATCGCTCGCGAGTCTGTCTGTTGTCGAATGTAGACTCGCCCTGCTTTAACCCATACGTAGGCAAAGTTGTACTTTTTTGCTAATTGCTTTGAGAGAAATAGCATTCTTTTTGCATGGGTGGTTAGGAGCTCATTAATAAATATTGGCATTTTCGGTCCCGAGAAGCCTATTTTACTAGTGTTGAGTCTGTCAGCACTGTTTTCTGCATTTTTGTTATATTTTTTTGCTTCATTTAGAAACTCTTCCGACCATTTGGATTTTTAAATTTAATTATTATTGATCTTGTTGCCGTGTGGTTTCTTTTTCCTGGCGCTCTGTATGCATCCTCAATGTCATTTTTGTTTAATTTTACAGCATTATTTATATTGAAAATAATGTCATTGAGTTTCTCGTCTTGAATTTCAGGAATTCCTCGAATTTCCGCACACGTCTGCGAGTTTTGACGCTCTTTTTCATCCAATTGTTCTTGTAGCTCATGTATTTTTTGTTCTAGCGACTTGTGTTTTATATCCATCATACTTAGCTCTTTAACTTTTTTGTCCGTTTGTAATACTTTTTTTTCAATGTCGTCTATTTTGTCGTAAACAAAATTAAGTGAGGTTTTGAATTCTTCGAAACGAGCTGTGATTGAAGTTTTAAATTCTATTATTTCCTTTGACAAATTCATCATAGTTTCTTCTATAGTAGTAATTTTTTTATAGTTTATTTTAATTTCAGCTAATTCAGCAAGAATAAGCATTTCTATTTTTGTCGGAGGTTTGTCTATGGTTAAATCGGCTGCATTTTCTTTAGCCATATTATTTATTCCTTGGATGTACTCAGCAGTACTCTTCTTTGCCCTTTCAGCGTTGCTACGGGTATTAGACATCGTAAGCTTTGATTTCTTGCTCGTAGATGGCGTTGTATTTAATTTAAATTAAATACTGTGAAAAGAAAAAAATAATTGGTTTGACTGAGGATTGAACTCTACTCCACAAGTTCTGCGTTCTGCCCGCAATAGTGAACCGCGCTGCACCTACGCCACGCCCGGGATGACAGACGTCGTGAAATTACCAGTTTAACTAGTGAGAACTGGATAACTGACAAATTAATGTTTGGATTATTTTACAGCAGTTTTTTTTTTAAATCACTTTTTTTCACTTTAAATATTCTTGTTCGTTTTTCGTTGAAGTTCACTTTAATGACATTAATGAGTTTATGAGTTCACAGTAATTTTAAATGTACACTGATTGATCTTTCACTGTATTTATGTAATTACAAGAATGTATGTCATTGTTTTTGACTTTGCTCGTTATAAAAACTTATATTACGACACTATAGTCACTTCTATTAAGATAAAAAAGTGCACGAAATACGCGCACTTGTTAGTTTGTTTGTGTTACGTGTTTTTTTCTCATTAATCTTAAAAATTTTGTTATGTTTTTATTTAATTTGTTTAGAAGATGAAACACGTCTATACTGTGGGTAGCAACGGGATTATTGTATGTATTATAGCAAACCACTTTGTAAAACACCGTTTAATAAAATTTTATGTCATTAAGTAGGTACCTTAAGGCGGCACTCTTGAAACGCACGGCGCTGAAAAAGAAGAAGATGGAGAGATATATAATTACGAATGTTGGACAGAGCGCGCTAATATTTTAAGTCGTAAAATAGCAGCGAAAATTGCGGAAAACCTTAATAAAACATGACTCGTTTAAAATAGAGCAAAAATCTCGTGGAACGTATCTTAAGTATCATTTAAAGAAACATTGTGAATTTTCTCACAAATATAACTTGTAAAATAAAAGAAAAAGACTTGTTTAAAATAATTTTCGGAGCATACTTCGCGATTTTTTTCTATCGAGGGAATTTCATATAATTTGCGTTTCGGCGTGGAACGTATCTAGATATTATCTTAAAAAATAATATATATTTATTAAGAGCTTAAAAACTTCAAATGTTTAAGGGAGATATGTAAGAAATCGGTCGAAATACGAAGAGCAGACCCTGGATTCCTCGGTTTTAATTTTTTTTCGTTAAGAACAATTTTTTTTATGTGGTTTACTGTGTTCTACCCATTACTTTGGTGTTGCCAGCCTACAAATTTCGTAGTTCCATTTTTAATATTTTCTGCTCTTATTTGACAAACAATACAAAGGGCGGTGGCACGGAGGATGTCATCAATATTTCTCTAATTTTGAGATCATTGACTTGATTACAAATTCTGTATGAGTGTATGCGATTGCGATAAGTGTAATAATTGTTTGGCACTAATTACTCTAATTTGACGACTGATTATTATTATAGACGCACTGGTACGTAAGTAAGTGTGTCTGGGAATTTCACTACAAATGTTGCAATCTAATTTATTGACAGAACCAATCCGAGAAAGTTACCAGATTAATGGCGATCTGGAAAAAGATATATCTATTCACCGGATGGATTTATTTAAGGCGATAACGTAATAAAACTATAAAATATGGATTGAGGCAGTCACATTTTTCATTTTGTTTTATTGTGGTTCATAATACAATGATCTAATAATATGACTCAATAAATTTATCACGTGTATTAAACCATGTATTCTAATAAACTCTGTAAATGTATAAAATGTGGACTTTATTAAGTGCTTTACCCGTGCTGAATTCAATAAAATACGAAATAATACATTTTAATAAAATGAAATGAAACAAGAATGAAAAAGAATCTTCTTATTCTTCCTTGCACTATCCCACTCATTGCACAGATAGCCTGTTGGGGGCGGCTCCTCTCGTTCTCAGGCTGTATCGTCTTCGGTTCTGGGTATCACTTTCATCCAGGCCGTTTCTCTGCAGTATTTTGGAGCATTGAGTCATCCAGTTCTTTGATCTTCCTCTAGATGAATGTTGATGAAGCTCCATAGACCTGCTTCACTGGTTGTCTCTGTCTTAAGTGTCCATGCAATCTCAAAAATTGTTGTTCACATAGCTTACAGTTTATGTCCATGACACCCAGGCTACCACGAATGCGTGAATTTTTAATTATATATCATTGAAAAAGAAAATAATATCAATAATCTAAACAAAAATATGAAAGAGAACAAGACATAGAAAAATAGAAAAAGACAATGGTAGCAACTGGGACTCGAACCCAGACCTCTCGTCAAACCGGGACGCGCGCGTTAACCAATTTCGCTATTGCCACCTTTTGTCAAACCGTCATAATTGTCAATCTCATATTTCAAATTTTAGAGTTAAGGCGACGCTTCCCGGCTCAAAAATAAAAAGATGGAGAGATAAGTAATTAGGAGTGTTGGACAGAGCGCGCTAATAGTTTCAAAGAGAAAATTGAAGCGAAAATTGTGAAAATGCTTTATAAAACATGACTCGTTTAAAATAGAGCAAAAATCTCTTGAGGGTTGTCTAAAACAACTTCGAAGAAACACTGTAATTTTTCATACATATAACTTGTTAAATAATAGAGGCAGGCTTGAAAATAAAAATTTTCGGAGCATACTTTGCGATTTTTTTCTATCGAGGGATTTTCATACAATTTGCGTTTCGGCGTGGGAAATGTGTAGATTTTATCTTAAAAAATAACATATATTTTTTTAAGAGCTTAAAAACTTCAAATGTTCAAGGGAGATACGCAAGCAATCGGTAGAAATTCGGGTAGTGGCGGCTTAACAATATTATTCAACAATTTTTTTTCCATATTATGGGCAACTACCAGTTTTAGGGCTGTAACTAGAACAAAAACGGAGTTATAACGATTTCAGTGGGAACACACGCGTTAGCTTGAAAACAAGTTTATTGTACTTGACTGCTATTGTTATATTGTCGTGTAAACAAGCTTAGGGGTCGGAATGGTTAAGAACGCAAAATACTAAATTGTAATAAAAAGAATATTTTTATTTAGGAACAAAGATACAATCGCCACCTTAGTTTAGATATCATTTTAATAATCATATTATTAAAATGATATCTAAATTATATATTAAATATATTTATTATATTATTAAATCATATTTACATTAAAAAAATCAGAGTGTGCAGGAACTAAAGTAGACAAGAGTGGGAAGACTACGGAGCACCGCACAAAGAGGAGACCGGTTATATTATCTCATTCTCTCGCAGGCTAAATCTTATTGATGTATTTGTCTCTTTTTAGTGTCGCTATTTTTCGTTTTATCGAGTTTCAAATCATAACGGTGCTAAAGAAGTTTTCACTTCAAAAATAAAATCTGTTCAATTAAATGTTTGTTATACATGTTACGAAGTACAAATTACTAGAAGTTACTTATTCAGTTTCTCGTTACTATCAGATAATATTTATCAGAAACACTTTTATTTTTATGGTTCGTTTAACTTACGTAACACGATCTCTTTATAAAACCCACTAAAAGTACTAACTACAATGTAGTGATAATTATAATTTATTATTTTGATCGGTCGATAACCGCCGAGTTGTCAAACCAGTCAATTTTAAGAGTAACGACTGCGCGGCCGATTGTATGCAAAAATTAAAACGCCCGCAGACGAGAGATTTTAGTCGCGTAGACAGGTGCGTTGCAACAGTTGCGGGCATAAAAATCCACTATGGTATATGGAGGTGTGCACACAAGCGACGCGACACTAGGAAGCATTTTTTGAATTTGCATGAATTTTGGAATAGTTTCCAACAAAAGTCTCTCGTCTGTGGGTGACCTCATTTTTGTATTAAAGCTGGTTCACACACGGCTATAAAATATAAAAGATCATATAGCACGCCAAATAACGCTCTCCATATAATCCCTTCAGACCGTTCACACCTAAGCATTTTTAAGCGCAGATCAATCATAGACAATACACATCTTAGACGTAACGGCTCCAGAGGCGATGTGTTCAGAAGATAAGTCTCCGCCTCTCCGACTAAAACAGGAGAAGGGGTCATTGTAATTACGGAGCTGCCTAGACCCGTGGATGACAAATGTCAAGTTGACAGATGTCAAGTTGACAGATGTCAAGTTGACAGATTTCAGTACAAATAATATGCATTCCGTTGCCGCTCCCTAATTCGACTGACCCCCTCTCCTACCACAGGAAGAAATATTTGATAGCCTCGTGTGAAAGCACAAAAGATAAGCGCTCGCGATTCAACAGATATCTGCTCGCAGATTTATAGCTCTGTGTGAACCAGCTTTTAAAGGCTAAAATAACCAACAAAACTGAATAATATTTTTAAAACTCGTATCCGTACAGAAATCATCCTGTATCCACCTGTAGGGATACGAACTATTTTTTAAACACATAAACTTTATAAAATATTGGCCATCAAAGAATAAGATTTTTTATGACGTTAGAGGAACGTATGGCATTTTTTTAGTTATAATTTAAATAAAAAAACCTTGACCCAACTAAATATTCTTTGCTTAAATATAATAAAATAATAAAATAAACTTCTTATAAAAAGCATTTTTTGTGAAATTTTTTTATTTATGTAACATATAGGTACCAAAAAAATTGTGTTCCAAATTAAATCAGTCAATTGTAATTAAAATTTAAGCACTTCAAAATGTTTTTTAAATGCCTTTTATTTTATTCTCAGTATATTTACAGGTAATGCGCGTTTTCATTCCGCAACAAAATATTCCCAATAAAATATCCTCCAATAAAATATCTACTAAGACCTAAACAAACCTAACCTAACTTTACAGGATGTCTGTATTATTTTTGTCTTATTTTAATACTTTTGAAAAATAATTTATTGTCATTATAGGATGTCTGTAGTATTTTTGTCCCATTTTTTGTAAGGTTAGGTTAGGTTATCACTGCATCACAGCATCTGCACCACAGCATCTGCATCACAGCACATCTGCCCTGATGATGGACGCTGTAACGCTGTCCGAAACGTTGGCTAAAGAAGGAGGTTGCACAACACCCCGAAAACAAATAACGAAAATTCTTTTGGCTGTGAAAATCTAAAAACGTATAGGTTAGGTTAGATTTTAGTAGATATTTTGTTGAGGGATGTTTTGTCGGGGATGTTTTGTCGGGGATGTTTTGTCGCGGGATGAAAACGGGATGATAGTTAAAAATTGCCTTTGAAATAATTACCTTTAATTACCAAAGTTGTCTCTGAAATCTTTATTTTACTATATTTCATAATTTAAAAAAAAACACACACATAAATAAAAGAAAAAAACACAAAGCTTGATTTCCTCGATACATTTTTATAAAAAAAAATATTCAGTTCAGTTGGGTATTTTGACCTCAGACCCAAAATTAAGCATTGTATGAAAAGTCGTGCAGTCATTCCTCTTAATCATTAAGTAAAATAAA
Organism: Glyphotaelius pellucidus; assembly: GCA_936435175.1. Taxonomy (NCBI): domain Eukaryota; kingdom Metazoa; phylum Arthropoda; class Insecta; order Trichoptera; family Limnephilidae; genus Glyphotaelius; species Glyphotaelius pellucidus. Next base: position 21,748,403 of record OW386552.1, on the reverse strand, counting down.
GCGATGAAAATGTACTTTTATTATCGAATAATATAATGATAGTAGTATTACCGCGGCGACCCGGGCGGCGGAAACCACGAATTTCTCTTCCGATTCAGTTTACCCGCGACCAAATATGATTTATATCTTTCCTGTCCCTGTGCCTATCAATTACCTTCTTGACCGTTGGAAAGTCACCTGTTCGTGGGGATTGCAGAACGGAAGTTGATGCCTTCAATCGAAATTCGATTGAATGAACAACGTAAACATAGCAACTAAAACTGAAGCGTCCACAGGTCAGAATCGCACGCATCGGACGAATAACATCAAACGGATTTTAGAATTCTTTGTATGTCTAGTCACACAAGTTCGTTCACTGATGCGCACCGGACGGACGCGGACGTCTAATAAATCCGAGATGCGATCCGTCCGATGCGTGCAATGCGTGCGATGCGGACCTACGGACGATTACCGTTAATCTTCATACACATTGTCAGTATATGGATTAAGCGATAGTACATGTGTATGAAATTGACAAAACATTCTAATTTCAAAGCACAAAAATACAACGATCCCAAAAATAATTCGAAACTGACAGCTGTGAACGCTAAAATAATTTTAAAATACGTTGGAAAAATTCCAAAATTTGTTCAGAAATTATTTATAAAACAAGCATATACAATAGATAAACAAACCTCTCTGGCTGTGTAAGCTATATAAATGATCTCCATGAACAATGTTTTATTCAGTTTTAATTAGTAATGTTTTCACATCCACGGTCGTTTATCAATTGAATAAAATTTTCACGATGTTATTTAGTAAAGCTGTGATTGTATAGTTATCTAACTTATATTTATAAAGTTTTTACATAAACTTGTGTCTATCCGTTGTGTAAAATTTAAAACACGTTCATTAGTAAGATGGCCAATGTTCAAAATTGTTAAATTTAAACAAATAGGTAGGATTTATTGGTGTGAGAGAGAAGATAATGGGAAGCCACAAGCCAAAAATGTACGCATTATTGGTGTGCTTTATATCGCCACGAATATACGTAATAGGCATAAAGATCGCTTGGCAAACGAAATCTGTAGGTCAAGATTTCAAGCAAAAAGAGGTTTTTGTTTATCTTGTGAATTTTATAAGAAAGAAAAAAGTTGATCAATGTAAACTGCCACAATTAATTTAAGCCATAAATTGTCTTTAAAAAAATTGTTTCTTGTGTTCTCAGCATGCGTTCTCACATTTCTATTGAAATAATATATTTTTTAGTAGTTTACGTTTATATTTTTTATAAAGCAATTAACAATTTTATTTTAATTCTACTCAATGGAAAGGAGTAGGAAAAAGTTGAGTTTATCCAAATCATATATTTTTTTTGTATTTAAAATTGTAGTAATGTGTATATTGATTATTTGTGTACTTTCAGCTTCCTTCAATAGATGTCGATAGCAAGGTTAGTAATAAGAAGTTCTGCTATACCCCAATAGGTGGCAGTTGAGCATGATATAAGACTACAGTTTATAATTGTAGTGTATTGATTATTGTGTAGTTTCAGCTTCTTTCAACAGATGGCAGTTGAGCATGATATAAGCGGAGTACCATCTATCGTCGATCGTGTTCTAGTTACGGTAACAATAATGTTAACCGATTCGTATTAAAGACGAATAGAAAATAGTTATTTAACATTAAACTTACCGACTCTTATTCCATTCAAATAAGCAGCCTCCAAATAAACAGTATCACAATTCCTCGCCCGAAGCACCTAGAGTGATAGTCGCTTGCAATCAGAGCTATATGTAAATTATGTATTATTAGCGAGTACCTAACGCGGGAAGTGGGAACCTTCTGTCAGATGCGACTGACTTCATTATAATATTTATTTTGATGGATTACTTCCTCAACTAAAATATGTTATTGTCAAATATGTTGAAAACAAAAAAAAATCATTCAATGTTGAATTTTGTAAAGCCAAAAAACTTAACTTATCAACATTCAATAAGATTTTACAGAATAATTCATCCATGCGAACTTGACAATTCAACTCTTATCTCTGTCAAAGAAATTAATGACTGGGCATATCTTTGGACTCTAAATTAAACGTCATACGCCATATAAACACATCAATAAAAAGGAATGAAAATGCTCGTTTTCATTCTTCAAAATTCAAGAGGTTTTAGGAATATTTCAATATTAAAAATTTTGTATACATCCTTAGTTTGTAGTCACGTCGAATATAACTCCTCGATATGGTCTCCATTTAAAATACATTCAGATTCAATCGGAAAAAATTCAACATAAATTCCTAAGACACATTAATTTTAAACAAAATAAAATTAAGTAGATGCTCACGAATCGCTGTAGCAGGCAGGCGGGCGGGCGGTATGGCTTTGTATTGAATTTTGCACATATGACTGTTTACATCAATTTAAAAAAAATACCCCATCCCATTTTCCTACCCCAAAGCAGAATACCGATACTTCTTGATGAAATTTTGCACGTTTTGACGTTCAACAAGAAGAAAATTATTGTCTACGACTCATTTTTAAATTTTTTTTCGATACAATATACCTTCCCAAGTCATCCCGTTGGACAGACTCGAGTTTAATTTTCTAACATTCTGCATTTTTTTACATTAACTTCATACAGGAGGCCCTGGCCTATGTCATCTGGGATGCTGTGTGGAGAGTCTTTTTGAGGAGAGGAAGGAATGAACATTGGTCTTGAAAAGACCCATGTTGTGGGAGGGAGGAAACACAGAGGCCGGCAAATCGTTCCATAGCCGGGCGTTGAACTCAAGAACGAGTCGAAAAAACGACCCGTTCTCATGTGACTAATGTCAACCGTGAACATATGTTGGGCGCGCGTTTGGCGTGTCTCCCGACTATGTACCGGTGCCAAAGGGATTAATGACGCAGAGCATCTTCCATCGAAATACTGGTAGAACAGGGATATCATTCACACCCGACGCCTGTTCTCTAAAGATTGCAATTTGTTCGTTAAGGTGGGAGAAACTATCAAACGGACCGCCCGTTTCTGCACAGAGTCGAGGGTATTTTTCAAGTATTTTAGAGCTCCAGACCAGAGGTGGCTGCCAAATTCAACCGTGGGGCGCACTTGCGATTTCTACAGTGTTAGCAATTGTGTACTATTAAAGCATCTGCGTGCCCTGTACAGTACACCTAGTTTTTAGGAGTCTAATTTAACTCTAATAAACATGCATCACAAATAAACATAAATGTCTTTCGTTGCCCAAAACTTGGATAACGCTTTATATAAATCTACTTTGGTTATGGGGCCAAACCTATGGGGAAACCTCCGGGAGCCCAGTAAATAAAACATGTACTATTTGCAATTCAAAGAGTATAAATATGATAATCAAAATTAGGTCATTTAGCAAAAAAAAGGCAGAGAACCAGACTACTGCATACGAAAACAAGACTCAAAATAGAAGGAATCAGAAAATACGAGTGAACCTAAACTGCAATAGTAATTTTCGTATTTTTCTACCAAATTATGTACTTTTGTTGTACAACTGTTATGTTAAAATAGGTCTTGATATTTTAACGAGGTAAAAGAATGACAGCTTCAAAGTCGTGCGCGTTCGACTTTTTGGCGGAAGTAATTTTGCGCCATGATTGACTTATTAGAAGCTTGGCATTTCGCTGTGCGTATTTCATGTAATAAGCCTGCGGTGGGTGTCCATTTAAATATTATTACATTTCAATATTATAAATACCCTTATGCCTTAGGATCGATGGTTATGATCATTTTCTTGGTTTCGTTGATTTCAAAGCGACCTTGAGTTCATTTTTCCATGAAAATAAGGCTATATGTAATTCATTAAATATTATTATTCAACTCTCATGTGAATTTTGAGACATAACGAAGAGTGTCTTATTTTTCTTTTATAAATAAGAGGAAAGAGAGACCATCATTTTAAAACGCAATAAAATGAAAATATTTTTTGCTCACTGAGCCCTTTTTGAATTTTTTATCCCTCTTAAGGCTCCGTAAAATAATGTTCCACAATACAGCCAACGATTCCTTCAAAACAGTGGTTTTCTAGACTCTCTTTGAACAAATTCTCAACATCCTCCATTTGCCGCATGCGGATAGAGCATTGCTGCCACAATGTTCACCTGACAAAAATTCATGTTAAGAATTCTGCGATGTGTGAATGTCGTCTTGGTGAAGAGGACCTCAATCATCAATATAAATAATTCATACAAAAATTTCATCCCTCACCTTATCAGTTCAGGCATTTTGCCCCCCCAAACATTGCATGTCTGTTATCTTCTGTGAACAAACGCGTTAATAAAGTCTTTGCTAATTTTTTGAATATTAACAGCATCAATTTGTAACTGTAAGTTTAGTTTCATGTATTAATTTATTTATTTAATTTTTTATCCATAATATATTATATCAAAATATTTATTAATTTATTGTTACTTCCACTTGTTAAATGTAATTAAAATCATCTCGTATTGTAAGAATTTAGCGTATTATTATTATTCGTATAGTATTATTATATAATGTTGATAGGTTCTTGTTATTAAAACTAAATTTGTAAATTTTAACCCAAAATTACACTCATAAAATCATTCACTTGACACTGGCTAGAACACTCCATTGGGGTGAAAAGCCATGAAAAAAAAGGCTCCGTAGTAAGTGTTAAAAAAGAAGAAGAAGATGGTTCGGAAGGAAGACATGTAATAGAGAGTGTGGGTCAGAGTGTAGAAAGGAGATATGTAGAGAGAGAGCGCGCTTATATTTAAAAATACGTGATGATTAACAAAAAATTTTGAAAATATTCAAAGAAACACGACTCGCTTAAAATAGAGCAAAAATCTCTGGACGAAAGCCTAAGTTGCATTTAATGAAATATTAAGATTTTTTCATACCTATAAAAAGTTGAATGGAGGGAATTAATTAAATGGCCGTTTCGGCTCTACAAATATATAGATATCATCTTAAAAAATAACGTTTATTTTTTAGGAACTTAAAAATTGAAAGTGTTCAAGAGAAATTTGTATAAATAAAAATCAAAATATGTTTGCTTTGGGATATATTTTTACGTATATAGGTACGTATTTGAATTACGAGTTGCCTATGTATTGCTATATTAAGCATAAGAAATGTTTGAAACTTTCAAAATACCTTCTTTAAACCCCCGTGAAGGATTCTGGATTATTCCAACCACATGACAATACATCTGAAGAGTTTTTTCCTCATTACAAAAACTCTTGCAAAACTGTCAAAAATGTCAAAATTTGAGAAAAACATTTTGCAAAACAACGATTGTTAAATCAAAATTTTAGTTTTGAAACCCTTTAAATTAATGACTTTATTTGAAGTACTCGCCAATGCTTTGAATCGAATCAAGAATTATAGATATTTTAAATAGGTACCTATGTTAGGTACCAAATTTGATTGATTGTTCTTATAATATACAAAAATGAATATTTGTAATATATGAAAAATGAAAATTTGAATAAAAAATTGTAATAGGTGGCACGCGAGCCGTTTGAGAAACAATTTATTTCTTTGAATATGGCATTGCAACGCATGCCGGGAACCAGCTAGTATGCAGGCTTGACTACTTGGACGCATAGGCTGGTTTTCACAATACTATAACAATTCCAGCCATTTGAATGATGTATGAGGCGTACTTGACTTATTAAGTCAAAGTTTCGGACATTCCCATTTTTTATCTGATCTAATTTTTGTTTTCAGCGTTTTAATCTTGTTTATCTATTTTTTTGTTGTCTGTCAGTGGCTTCACCAGCATTTAACAAGTGTTTATTCATGCATGCAACAGATAAAAATCAACTAAGCAAATAAGAATTTATTTCAATCTAGAATCTCCTATCCTAATTAGTAATCACTAGAAATGTTATTACCCACTTTGTATTTATGATATGTAACAATATTATAAATTACCTTAACAAATTAATGTATAACTTTCTTTGATTTTGCCTTTTCGCATCTAATTTGCAAATAATTAACATGATATTTGTTATTTTGATTTGATTAGTTCTTTAATTGGATCATTTTCATTTTACGCATACACATTATGGAAAAACGATACAATTAATTAGAGAAATTTGAATGTAATTAATGTGACCGTAGGCCGCCACAATGTAATTATAAGTTTTATATAAGTTTATTGCGAAATTTAAAAAAGTTCCATATCACCTAGTTGATTATCTATACGCTTGAAAAATTGCCATATTATGGTAATTGACTTATTAGAGAAGTTATTATTTATTATTAAATGTACGAGGAATGTGCGGAAATGTGATGATGCCTGTGCAGATAGGTAATTTTGTATATAATAATTGATTGAATCCGTGAAAAAGAAAAGAACATTCTGGAGACACCTAGGCCAAACATCAAACTTAACACACTGTACATTTAGGAATGAAATAATGAATATTATGTTGTTCAGGCCTCCTCACACGTTGCAGGTTAATCTTAGGACGACCTTTCACGACATTGCTTGTTTTGTATTACGACACGCCCCGTACCCTAGCTTTACTAGTAGTGACTAGTGACTGCTTATGTTTCTCCAGTCTCTAGTAGACCCGTGGGCGATCTCCCTTTTTGATTTACGTAGGTATAGTACACCAAACTTAAATGCCGCCCTGAACTTGGTACGATCCATTCTCGTGCAGGTTTTTGATTTTACAATGAGCGTAAGTGAAACAGAAAGATGCGTAAAACATACGTGCGATGGAGAAAGGCGTCGGCGAGGAGGCATGCCGCTTTTCCGATCTTAAACTCGCCTATTGCGACCATTTCTGTATCAACGTCGGGTTGGTATTAAAGTTTGGCGTGTACTATACCTATTCCATTATCAAAAATATGGTTTGTCTTTGATTCAACGTAAAAGGTCATTTTTAAAATTGGAACTGATAGTGTATTTTGAGAAAAACGATTAAGTACCTAGGTATAGTATAATTTTTTTACAGAAAAAATATTTTATTAATCGATGTGTCCAGATTTCAAATAAGCTATAAAGTAGATAGGTACGTCACCAAATGTAATGAACCCCTTGGGATGAACTTTTTGTATCAACTTTACACTGAAGGAAGGTTAGGTTAGGTTAATTTCTACACTACAGTAATATCAAAATGACTTATCAATAAAAAAAAAAAAAATTTATTGATTTTTTTTAATTCTGCACTTCAATTGAATTATGTTAGCATCTTGACTACAACAGACTGCGACACTAAGGGAGTACAAGAAGGCGCTGCAAAAAAGCGCAATACCTCTGCACGATGATGTCGTCTCTCACCCGGCATGCCGCTTGAATTCCCGAAAACCCTTCTGGACAGAAGGAAAAAGACTCCTCCATTCACCTCTCACCCCAGAAGACAGGTGGAAGCTTGAGTAGAAATCGGCCAAGGTGAAAAATGCCCTTCTCGTAAATACCCCACTGAGAGACAGCCTGGGTTCTCATTGCCTCGCAAACTCTGGTCCGCCATCAATAGGATAAGGTGCTCCCATAGCCGTTGTGCCCATATGATGTATGATGGGGCCTTAAAGAGTCGGAGATGTGTGAATGCGGTGAGGTGCAGACCACCGAACATGTGGTCAACGAATGCACGCTCCATTCATTCCTCGGCGGGATTGATGAGGTCCACAGGGCAACGTCTGAGGCCCTAGACTGGCTCGCAGACCTAGATGTCCCCCTCTGACCTCCCCACTATACGAAAGACAAAAAAGAGAGTATCTTGACAAGTAAAGTAAGAATTCGTATTTTTCAAGAGTCTGCGCTTTTCTCATTTTCAAGAAAGCGTGTTGTTTTCTAACTAACTAGATTTATCAAAATAATAAATAACCCGTGATATTTCATGAGTTTGCGCTAGTATTAATATTAAAATGGAAACGATTTAACTGAGACATTATTTTAACAATAAAGTTAACTTCAATACCACATTTGTATTTATTATCTCGGCGACAGTAAGGGAAGAGTCATCAATTCTGTCTTCTGAAACTGCAGTAGGATTCTCGAGAACTTTGGTAATCTGCAAATGAGAAGTTTCCTCTTGCTACAGATTTAGTTTACAAACTTAGTTGTCCGGGATGCAAAATGAGGTGTAGGCCAAACAAAAAGGACTTGCATAATGCATATTATCATCCAATCATCCGAACAAATAATAACCGGCTATGGTTGAGCATTTAGGTTTAATTCTAAAGTACTGGATTACTGGATATGTTTAAAACATATCGTGATCGCTTAAATACAGAGGCCACTGAAATCTAAAAGCAAATAATCAAAATTACTAAGAATTACAAAAGTGATCGCTGTAGCCTATATTAACGAAGACTAAATACTGTTTTACCGCATCGTTGCAACACAAATAAACATACATTGCGCTAATGATAGACACTGAAAGGTTCAACGAAATGTTGGTTAAAGAAAGGGGAAGGACAAAATACCCCGAAAATGAGATAACAAAAATTTTTAATGAATATTTTTGTTTTCTCATTTTTGTCTCAACCACTGAATGGTAAAAATAATCGGACAATTCAACACAGTGACAAATCGACACACTTTTGAAACGTTGTATAAAGTCATGAAAAGCGATGATTAAGGTTCAATAGGTTATGTTAGGTTAAGTTAAGCCTCAATTACATTGAGCGAATTTACAAGCTACTAGCCGGCGTATTCACTGTCTGCTAGTGAGCTCGCCCAGTGTAACCATATAACTAGCTAACTAGCAGATAGTGAATACGCCGGCCAGTAGCTTGTAAACTCGCTTAATGTAATCGAGCTACGTTATTTTTCAGCACTTTTAATTACTTTGAATCAGTTTTCAAAGACGTTTCGATTTGCCACCGCATTGAGATGTTATGGAATCTATATATTTTTTTACACTAGCTCCACTTAGTTGAAAATAATTCCTCTCAGGGCCTACGTCACATTTGGGGATGCTGTGTGGAGGGTCTTTTTAAGATAGAAAGTTCTGGAAAGGAAAAAAGGTATAAAGGGTGAGTCAGTGAGTCCAGAAGCGACGGACGTATGAATTTATCCCTCTCACTGCTGTGAAAGGCGATGTTCCAAGGGAATCCTGCTGGAGAACTCAAAAGGTCTCTCCCAGGTGGGCAAACACATCTGCTGCCAAGATCCGGACTAATCTCACCCCATGAATCCGTGCACCCTTGCTAAGAAACCAAAACGTAGCGAACCACTTAGAGTGACATGTGGCATAGATGTTGGTTATCGAATGAATGATTCCCAGGGCGACGGTACTGATGCAACAAAGTGAACTTGCAATTATCGAAGTAACAAAAAAGCATCAAACTTGGTTGCTTGGTGGTTCGGACTTGGTTGCAATGATCGTATTTGGATAATGGGTGCGTAGCGACCCGACGTTTCTCATAAAAAATATTTTAGTAGCAATATGATTTATTCGAGAAGTTTCTTTCATTAAAATTAGAAAGGCATTTAAAAAATGGAGTAAAAAAAAATCCCAACTAATATTTTAAATGCGAAAGTGTGTTTGTTTGTCTTTCTTTCACGTCGCGATGAAACAACCGATTGACGTGATTTTTTGCATAGAAATATTTGAAAAACTGGAAAGTGACATGGGATACTTTTTATCCCGGAAAATATTTTATTCCTGTTGGAAAATTCATTGTACAATAATTTATCCCTGGTATGGAAATAAATTATTTGATAGCATTTTGCGGGTCGTTTGAATTCACTATGTGTTGCGTTGACTACTGTAAACCTATCCTAGCGAGAGTTCGGATGGAAGTCATTGATGTACGTCGTTTCCATCTCACGCGTCTTGTTTGAAAACGAAAAAGACAGAAGATAATAGAACTACGACGTCACGTACGATTTCTTCCTGGGATAGCCGTACTGTGAATTTAAAACATCATTGGAACCAACGAGACGTATCAGATCTCGATCATTATATAGTACCTAAAAGGAAAGGATTTTGTTGAGGAGAGTGTTGGAGATTAATTTTAAAATATTTCAAGTGATAAAATGTTACCAATTATCTGGCTTGACATCCAAAAGATTTACCTTAATTTAAAGTAGGTTTAGCACAAGTTCGCACATAGTTAACGACTCTAATAATGCTTCCATGACAGCTCAGAATCAACTCAACTCAACTTAATCATTAAAAGCCATGAAAAAAAGTTTCGAAAATAGCCCATAACCTAACATAACGTAATCTTAACCAATTTTTTAAAAATATTTTTTCTTCACTTTTAATGACTTTTCAAAGGAAGTGTTGAGTTAATTTCATTCTTAGTTATCCGGTCACTTTAATATTAAATGGATATATAAATATGTAATAATATTAAGGCTTTCGACCAGCAAAACATTAGGGTTATTGCTTGTGGAAATGAACGCTACTGTCGGCACGGAAGGAACACGTGCAGTTATACAATCTGCATGATTTTATATAGACTGACATAATATCGAATACTGATTGGTTATGAGATTCCGACGTCCGGTACAGATATATTTATTTAAGTATTCAATAAATTTCAGTTTTGTGGACAGTCATTAAGACAAACGTCTGCGTGGCCTGTTTCATACAAATTTTAAATTTGGATTTAAACGACCAAACTAAATAATTGTTTTTTTAATTAAAAAGTATTTGAGACCAAAATACCCAACCAAACTGAAAAATTATTTTTGTAATCAAAAGGTTCACCGAATGCAGTCGTAAAATGTGTGCTATTTTATTTATTTTTGTTTTAAATTATAAAATAAAGGTATTTCAATTTCGCTTGATTTTGAAGGTTAGTTATGATTTTATTTGTGAGTTAATTATATTTATTAAAAAATATATCTTGACTCATGAACTGTGGTAATATAATGAAACCTAATCAAAAAAATACAAGATGGTAAAATAGGCATTTTTAAGTAGTAATTTTAATTTTTTAAAGACAAATTTGTATTCCGACGTAAATCTGTTTTTTGATCAATTAAATTTACGCCCATCGAAATGACTTTTCAATCTTTTTTTTAATAGTAAATACAGTAAAATTATTTTTTTCCTTCTAAATAGTGATATATTAATGAAAAATTGCATTATTTAATTATGTTTTATAATTTAAAACACAAATAAAAAAGTAGCATTTATCCGTACTAGATATTTAATATATCTATGGATTACAGAAAAAAAATATCAGCTTGATTGGGTATTTTGGCTTCAAATTCAAATTTAAGATTGTGTGATTATTTAAAGAAAATGATTCACCAAATTACAAAACCTCAAAAAATGATATCGTAACATCATCAAATAGGCGAATTTAATTTGTTCAAAAACTTTTTAAGAAAATAATATTATTTTCTAGTTCTGGTGGGTAGGTATGTACACTATCTTGAAGTAATTAAATTTGCGTCAGGTTTGTCAGTTTACCATGCGTTGATGTTTTCGTTGATAATAACTTCAGCAAGTTGCGATGTTGGAAGATGATTTACAATCGCTACGTATAAAATGAATCTTTCGCAAGACTCATTTTCATTATTTCACTTACTTAAAGTGAAGATCTACCAAGTAAAACAAAATCGCGTGTTTTTGGTTTGAAAATTTGATCGTTTAGAAATATCTTAGATGCTTTAATTAAATCACCTCTTGGCCTTTGAAATAATCGAGTAATTTTTTGAAAGTCTTTTTATGAGGACAGAAAATAATTAAGTACCAAGCATATAAAAACCGCTTTGAAGTTCAAAATCTCCTACTTAAAAACCTTTTGGGTTATGGTTTTATTGTAAAAGGTGAAAAATTAAGTGTTTTAGAAAATGATGGTAAAACATTGTGTTTTTTCAGGTGCAATAAAAAAAAACATAATATTTTTGCAGAAATTATTTTACCAAATATTTATTAAACATAAAAAATATATAAAAAAATCAAACGAAAAAAAAAAAGTTACAAGGTGCTGAAGTGGGGGGTCTCAAAAATATGGCGCGCCCTGGTTGGCACGATTGCAACCCTCCTAGTAATTTGAAAAAAAAAAAAGTTTTTTAACCCAAAGAAATGCTGCTATGGCATGAACTTCGGAGAAGTCATAATTTTTTTTCGCAAATTGACGGCTGTCTAAAATAAAAAGACATTTTTTTACCAGTTTTTTTGACTTTTCGGAATATTTTTAGAATAGTAAAAATTAAAATTTTGTTATAGTTCTGGTTCATGCGATAAAGTAATGTTTAGAGAAGGCTCACTCTAAATTTTAAGTAAATTGGTTTAGTAGAGATATCGTGTCGACCGTCTCGAAAAGTAGATTCGAGAAAAATGCTTCAAAATTTTGTTCTATTTAGATTCTTGTTAGATTCCGTCTGAACCGCGACATTAAAATGGTTATAACTTTTTAAATAATGCGAATTTCGAAAAATCCTTTGGGAGATATTTTTGAATACTTAAACTTTGGAAATATGAAGAATTTTTTTTTCTAGACAAGAATACTGCCTAAAATACGTAGCAAAATAAAATAAAACTCGTTGATGTTGTGTTTTGATATTTTTTCTTATTTAAATCAAAACAGGCGGCTGGTATTAAGCGGGAATTTAAGCCTTATCGCAATCTACATAAGAAGTGTTATTGTTAGTGGCCCGATTTAGAATTTCACATGACAAGCAATTGATTTATTCGTGTAGTTGAATGAAGGAAAGTTATGAGAAATATCGTGCTTTTTCCCTCGTTAATTTCTTCATAACGTACAGAATTAATTAAAAAGTGTGCATTATACAACACATACAAATATGCACGAATATAATTATCTTCTGGTTTAAACCGGCACTAGCCCTGTGTGACAAAAAAACATTTATCTTTTTTTTTAATTTCATTTTCTGAAATATGCAATTTTTAAAAATGCTCTCACCAAACGTTTTAAAGAAATTCATAAAATTGACAGAGATACAGCATTTTATGTGAAACCGTTTGAAACAGTTTGTATGTTGAATTATTCTTCAGGAAAACTCTGAACGCGTTTTTCTCGAAACGACTTTTTTCAACCTGGTTGACAACATATTAAGAAATCTGTACATTCGATTTACATACACCAAATCTTTAACTGTTAAAAAATCAGTCTTTATGGCACCGCGAAGGGAGTTTTTTATAAAATATCCCCTTCTATTTTTTTTTATGAACGATGAAAATTTTTCAAAAAAACTGGAAATAAAATTCGTTGGTCCGCCATTTTTTTTTCTTTCTAAATATCAAAATTCCCCTACGTGGTGCCATAAACCTGTACGTCTGGTTTCTAAATATATTTTTATTTTATTTTTCTGATGAACCGTATGGCTTAAACACCGGAAAGCAAGTGTCCTGTTGCAAGCGGCGTACATCGCAAACATCGTGTACATTTTTTTTATACAGTATTCTATATGTATATATTGACTATAGTTTTAATTAAAAAAATCCATTTATCGTTTGCTTAAAAATAATTACGAAAAATACACCCTCTTACCACCCACGCATGGTGGGATCCCCCTTTAAACCGTAAAGGGTGTAAATATTTAATTAGGTATGTTGTGCCTGCGAAAATTGCACAAATGCCGTAGAATTTATGCAGTATTATGTCCTCACAAAGAAAACATCAATTTTAGTTTTTTTTGCTTTTATTTCTCAAAATAATCTCCATGCAGACTAATATATTTTTCATAACGGTGCTCTAACCAAGTGATACCCAATTTAAAGTGCAAGCACTTACAGCGTCAATGACTTACTTCTTGATCTGAAATTTTTGTCCTTCGAGCTATGTTTTGATCTTAGGGAATAGATGATAATCGCTGGGTGCTAAATCTGGCGAATAAGGTGTTTGGGGAAGCAATTTGAATTTATTGATTTTAGCCATCGCGACAACAGAAGTGTGTCTGGTGACAACTGAAGTGTGTCTGGTGTGCTGGTGTCCAGTGACATTGTGAATTGTCGTGGTGATATAAGATTTTTTTTCGCTAGATGTGATCGTTTTCTTTTTACTTTGTCACTCAAACGTTCGATTAAGTTTGCATAATGCTCACCATTGAAAGTTTTACCCCTCTTGAGGTAATCAATGAAGAGAATTCCATCTGTATCCCAGAAATCAGTTGCCATAACTTTTTTGCTGACAAAATAGTTTTTGCTTCTTTTGTGGTTGGTTCACCTGGTCCTGTCCATTGTTTATTTTCAGAAGATCAGTGGTGGATCCAAGCAGAGGCGGCCCGTGACAAAATTTGCGAGCAGTGCATTTCACAAAAAAATAGTAACATTAACATGGGGAAATAAAGTGATTTAAAGGGAGTGACATACCTAGTACAAACTTTCACTTGTAGAAAAAATCCATTCTTTCATTTGGGAAAATACTTCAATTACAGTATCAAAGTCTGGCATACAATATATCAAACTTTTTTCGATGCTCATCTTTGACAAAGCATTAAGCCGATCTTGGGACAAAGTGTTCCTCAGAAATGTTTTTACACGTTTTGACGTAGAAAAACACCGTTCGCAGTCAACAGTTGCCATTGGAATAGTACAAATTATTTCAAAAAGACAAACACTTCACAAAGTTACTTTTATAAAATAATTGTAAATTTGATATTGCTCCGTCAGTATTCCCAAAATCATCTTTGAAGTAAAGCACAGGTAATTCGTTTCAAAGTTTCACTTTATCCAAAAAATAGTACACACTCGTTGTAAAAGTTATTTATGTGTGCTTGAGACAATGAATGTTTATTTACTTTTTCAATAAAAGCTTTCTTTAACAATATCATTTACACTACTTTCACTCCACGGCTTATCGACTCCGAAAATTGTACAGGGAAAACACATCCACAAATCCAAGATGCTTTCAAATATAGTTCTTTTTTAAACACTCTATTCACAGTTTTTTCCTTAACTTTACAAACTTGTTTTATATTCATCAATGGTTTTGGATGTCCATTATTTTTCAAAAACAATTTATTCTCAGATGAACTTCGGTTACTTTTGATAAAATCGACGTTAATCGCAATGTTTTCAGTTGCACTCATTTTTAAATAACTTTTTTAACAGAATAAAACTTGCGAAAACCGTTAAAATGCTGTCAACACCGAAACAATTCTGAGGTTACGCGCTGCGCCGGTGACCGATAGCGTTAAAACATAACATTGTTAATAAGTTCTAAATTCGTTAAACATAACCATTTCATTCTGAAGGTTCGGTACCATATTACGCAAGTTTAATGTTTCGTCATTTGCTCAGCTAGTGCACGCCGCACCATATGTCTTCTCTGCTCTCACGCGTCGAACTTCGTTATGGGTCTATACCTGCCTTGCTCATTTCACGGGTCCAGCATCTGGATAAGATCCCAGTAGAAAATATATCTTCACGTGACGTCACGCCTCGGCATAACAAAATGTGCACGAATCCCTCTCTCTCATGGGTAGACTAGTCAATTGGTAAGGATTTTAAAACGAATTGGCGGGAATTCTTTATGAGAAGATATACTGATGTACACTTCTGACCTAAATCGATTTTTGGCAGTGCAGTGCACATATGCACTAAGGAAGGGGCCGCCTCTGGATCCAAGTCTCATCCATGAACCCGGGTATGCTAAGTGACCAAAAGTAGGTAGTGCAAATGCTAGTGACCAACCATGGCAGAGGTGTTGGTTATCCAATGAATGGATCCCAGGACAACGGTACCCATACCGGCCTTATAAACTGAAAAGAACAATAAGATTTTTTAAATTAAGGTACCTGGACACTCCCTATAAAATAAGGTGTTTAATGCAAAATACACATTATTGTACTTGTAAGATCTATCCCTACACAAATCTATCAATTCTGAACGAAGTTCGACAAATTTGACCATCAAACCATAAATTAAATCGTTTTTTTAATTGCAAAAATCCCACTGAATAGTGCGTAGTTATTATGTAGATATTAACCGATGGTTAATCAATATTGGCCATCTCAGTGTAGCTATCTGCATTTCGTAAAAAAAGAAATGAATTAATCATCAGGTTCTCTGCATTATATAACGTTGTTTTTATGGATCATTGTTAATTACGAAATGACTGATGATGGGTGAAGTAGCTAGACTTAATGCGTGACTCGTTGAGGAAGTATCTTCACTTTCAATGTAAGGATAAAAACCACAGAGAATGCAGATTGACGATGAATTATTTTAATGTCGATACTGCTGCATATCCAAAGCAATTGAAAGGAGGGCCTGAAAATCAGTAACATTTTTCAAACGAAAAACTTGCATGGGCAACATTTTATGGAACACTTTTGCCCTGCTTTTGCCAAATTTAAAATTTTAATTTATTTTTTCTTCCTGATACCGTAAAATGCTAAGAATGTTGTTTGCTAGAAAAATGCGTTAAAAGCGATTGATAACTTACCGAAGTCCCCGTCTTTATTCTGCTTTAAGGGGTAAACTTGCATATACTTGACGATCTCCTCACTTAAGAGCCGTTCGCATTGGTCGAGTATTTTAGTCAAGTAGCGAGTGTATTAGTAACTAAACGCGTCCGAATACCACAATTTTAGTAGAATGGGTTAGTCACATCTTTAGTCAATTCAATCCATTTCGTTCCATTTTTTCGGCAAGTAGCGTCCCCCACCACGCGTCCGGCAAACTCGTCGTTTTAGCAGAGTTCATTGTAGACGCGCGGAAATGTCATAGCATTGAAGCGAAGATTCCACTCTAAAATTATTCATTTATGTCGCTATAATCTCTTATGTGTCCGTAGTTTATTTATTTTCATCTTACTAATTTATTCTTCCACCTCTTCTTAAATTTCATTTTTTCTAAGCATTGCAGCATGGTTAATTAGCGTATTTACTTTGCTTTGTGGCAGCCCGTCATCCGCCGTCATCTTGCAACGGGCGGCAGGCACAAATGTACTCTACTCGAAAGTAATGCGAACGATTTTTGGCGATTCAAGCAAATATACTCGCTACTTGACTAACTACTTGATCAATCTGTACAAACCATTAGAACTGCTTTGTAATTATTGAATCATTCACCCACTTATGCATTGGCTCTATAATATGTGTATAAACATGTGTGTGCGTGTGTGTATGTACAAATGTACATGCATGCAAATATTTGTGTTGAGTGTGCACACGCTTGGATATACATACATATATATGTATGTGTTTACTAATATTTGATTTTGATCCTCCCTGTTTTATGTACCTACTTGTAATTTGATTTATTATTATGTATAACGATTCATAGTCATACTAAGAATGCTGAGATAAATGGTGTGCTACTTTCAATTGGAATCATCACTATAACCTCATTGAACATGTAAATGAATATAATAATTATAATGTGATGTTGGCGAGCCAATAAATAAAATAAAATAAAATATATAAAAATGGTGGGTAAAGGAAATGACGGTAGTTTTTCAAAATTTCATGTAAATAAAGAATAACGACTTTCTTCTTGTCTTGAAGGTCTAGTATGCAAAATCACATAATAAAATTGTAGTTTTGAAAAAAAAAAATTCCACGCCGCTCGCAGCAGACACTCGTTTTTGTATAAATAGAGAGATAAATTCAGAAGACACATTTATTAGGCGGATTTGCCTGATAATTTGAACAGCACTCTGGGTAAGACTCCTCCACACCTCACGATTCTGCGCCGCAAGAAGAGCCAATGACAACACTACTGGACGCAAGTGATACTTGGTCACTCAAGTGCAGTAGTGATCTTCCTCTGCTTTTCCTGCCTTCCACTTTGTCATTGACTACGTGTCTCTCTAAATTAGAGTCCTCAGTGTAGTGAGCAACAACAACAAACAGCAACGCAAAAAAGCCAAGTTCCTTAAAATGCATTGTATGCAGATAGTTGAAAGCTTTTTGTGGTTGCCTATCTTTTCCAGAATGTCTGACTGCCATGTCGACGACATGACTGCCAACCCACGAAAATCTGAGCATTTTTCTACAGCACCACAGCAGCACACATCTTTCCGCTTGCCTATAGAAATATGGGAAATATCAACGCCCTGACGAGTCTTATCTTGGTGGTCTTCGTTGGGTCTTTGTCCCTCCGAATCTTTGCATTTTGCTCGTGGTGTCTTTTGTTATGCGAAACCTTCTTTTCACTTCATTTTCACAGCTTCCTTCATTACTCTGAATTTGTGAGAGTATTATTTGCTCTTACAGGGGTGTTTGCCCTATAGATGACCATTAGTTGTGTTTTGGCCTTGTTGATTATTAGGCCTAGATATTATATATCCTATATTTTTGCAAGGAAGTGATTAATATCTTCTTCAGAAGAGGTGAAGTTAGATAAGTAGAAAATGTTTAAAGAAAATATAATTATTATGAGGTTATATTAACTAGGTAGGTAAAACAATAAAGAAAAAGTTAATATTAAAGTATGGTTAAACACAATCCTCGAGATACAATGTGTTTTTTCATCATAGATTCAATGTTAAACTAATCGTGGTTACACCTTCCGGATAAGATTTCTACGGCAAAGCCGAGGTAAGGTATCCAATGATCGTTCGAAAAATCTTAATGCAGAACTAATGTCTTCATGTTGGTATAACGATTAAATTTGTTTGCTTTTTTACTGGCTTTTTTTAAAAATTGAGATCGGATGTAATTGACTCCGATTAATTAAACTCTGATGATATTGGAAGAATGCATTTCAGTATGTCATCCATGTTTTGTTTAAATGACAGTGGACTCAAAATCGAATTGGAAATATAAAGCGGAAATCTATTTATCGTCTGAAGCATTGAAAAAACTCCCCAACCTTGGGCTCTGGTCATGTAAAAGTTGCACCGCTAGCCCATAATCACTAATTTTTGTTTTTCTTTCTTAAGTATTTCAACATTGGTCTTTACATAACCTTTGTTAAAGCTTTGTTATAAACATTCATATCCATCCAACCGTGCAGGTACCAACCTACCTAACATCCTATGTTTCATGATGTTCAGCTTTATTGGAATTTCTTAGCTTCTTACTTCTTCGAATCTTGAATCAATAATTCCTAAACTTAATACACGTCTTTATGTTTCTGTATCTTTTCAGATTTCTTCTATTTATCATTTTTTCGGTATTTTTGTTATATTTTGCTATTACTGCGTTAATGATGCCACAATCCAATATTTTAGTTGTACATGTACATATCTAATATTTTTACATTCAATTCCTGTTTATTTGATAATAAAACAAGATCTATAAGTGAACTATGTTTTGTGTTATCCAAGAGTATTCTTTGATTAATTGTTACATTCCCATAATGTTGATGATGTTTCTTTAATTTTAGCACAAAAATCCGTTTCACATTTCATGTTTATATTAAAGTCTCCAATAAATAAAATAAATCTAAGCAATTTCAGCACCAATTATCAAAATGATTCATTAATTCATTTTTACTGGTATTTGAAGAGTGATAAATTACGTGATAATTTTACTCTTAGTCTTAGTTTTAGTCTATATCCTTTAAACATATAATTAAAAAATTTATTTCTAAGAGTTTTTGTGATTTTCGTTGGAAATTATTTCACAATTTATATTATCTCTCAGTAATATGATTACTCCGCCTATACATATTAAAAGCTTTTTTCAATTAATTAAACTATTCTTAAACTCCAAAAGGTACAACCTACCAAGTAACAGCGATTATTATTTTTAACGATGTTTAATAAAATATTTAAAAAAATATCAAAAACTTGTCTCCCACGATTTTTATTCATACGACAATTCTGTCACGTTGGTTGTCAAATAGGTGTACACGCAGCTCGTGTTTATCACCCCCAATAGGTATTTTTGGCCTCCTTCCCCCCTTGCTACAATTTCCCCTCTGAGATCCAGAGAGATTCATTTATAGTAAAAACAAAATGTGACGGAGTGGTAGAAATGTGACAGAGTGGTAAAAGCTATGTAGGTTAAAAAGAAGAACAACCCAGGTACATTATTAAAATGAGTTGTAAACAGTATACAAAGTTGTAGAAATGATTACAAGGATCGCTACCAATGTAGACATGTCTTTATGAAATATCAGGTGAATGGTTATATACATTTTACCGAGTGGTTTTAGTACAGGCTAAGAAATGATTTGAGGTAAAATTACAATCTGTTTGACAGATATTGACCGCGCGAATAACCGGTTACACGGATTAACGGCTCTCGTGTAACCGGCGTTTGATTGTTGATATAAAAATAAAGATATCTCATTAACAATAATAGCTTTGCCGATTCAATGGAATTACATTTACACAAGGATTAAAGTTAATTTCTCGAGATGCAACAAGACCTCTCATATTCAGGTTTGTTCACTTTTACCCGAGGCAGCGCGCCGTAACTTCACTTTAAAGTCTACGTTTTATTTATTTTTATATATGTGTGTAATATAATTTATTTTGATGTCTTTTATTCTCTCCAGAGAATAAAGTAATATACTACGTACTGGGACCTGTATTCTTCAGTAGTTATAAATGGATGTTTAATAAAAAAAACTTAGGTTCTTTATAACCCAGAGCCTGTTTATTGACGTATCGTAATTATAATAATACTTTTGAGTACAAACGTACTTCCAGTCTGAAGTCTAGTTTTGATCCTCGGAGCTTCTGAACCCTAATGACTCCTTACGTTTACCTTCGGTCACCTTCGGTAACGTGACCGTATGACCCGAAGAGCCTATAGACAACTATAGCACTAAGTCATAGACTATTATGGTAAATAACAAATAATTATCTTTATCGAGGTTTAAAAAGTAATGCCTCCTATTTTTTTGCTCCTTTAACTATGAAGAAATAAAAACTGAAATCACACGGGTTGAAAACCACACTATTAAAGATTAATTTGTTACTTTTCAATAAATATCCGTCCATTTCCACAGCTTTGGTTCATCTTTTAACAAGGGCTTGTATCACAGTGTTGTAAAAAGCACTATCACATCCAGAACACCATCGCCATAACTTTTCCGGTTATAAGAAGGCTATAATAACATACCTTAATAATAAAAATGGGTTCTATATATATATATATATTTATTGTATATATTATACAACGTTTAATAAAAATATTTTTAAAAATCTCAAAAACTTGTCTCCTACAATTTTTATGTCGTACGACAGCTTCGTCACGTGGGTTTTCATTCGAAATAGGTATACACGCAGCTCTTGTTTGTCACCCCCAATAGGCATTTTAGACCTCCTTCCCCTTGCTACAATTTTACCTTTGAGATCCAGAAAGATTCATTTATAGTAAAAACAAAATGTAACGGAGTGGTGGAAATGTGACAGAGTGGTAAATGCTATGTAGGTTAAAAAGAAGAAAAACCCAGTCCTGTTTTGCATTGCATTTAGCATTTAACATGTGTGTAATTTTTTTGCACGTTCCGGTTCCGTTTCAAGATGGCAGCCGTTTTAATAATTCACTAAAAATTATTTTTTCAATTGTGATATCGTCTATTTAATTTGACAGTTTATGCGCATTTTTTCAATATTATGGTACATACCTGCCTGAAGAAAGTTGGAAAAAATAATTGTCCTGATACCATGACGTTTCTTTGGACAAATTGTATAATTCCTTATTTGAAATTTAAAATATGTTACGTAAATACATGGTTTATAAATAAAAAGGTAGATATTTATTTAAGTACCTACTTACAAATCTCACGAATTCAGAGGAAAATTTGAAAAAGATTTAGTAAAAAGAGAAAATTACAAACACTTTTTTGGACGCGAGGTCTACTGTTCGCAGTTTTTTAAAGAGGATTTTTGAGCAAGGTTCTCTTGTTTGATCTGATTTATTGAATATTCTGAATATAAACTAATGTCAACAAAAAGCGGTAGCCTTTTGAGGCTGCATAGTAAAAAGTTCAATTTTTTAAAGACGT
The DNA here is from genome assembly GCA_936435175.1 of Glyphotaelius pellucidus. Taxonomy (NCBI): domain Eukaryota; kingdom Metazoa; phylum Arthropoda; class Insecta; order Trichoptera; family Limnephilidae; genus Glyphotaelius; species Glyphotaelius pellucidus. The sequence continues at coordinate 21,726,621 of OW386552.1, read as the reverse complement.
TTTTCTTGACACCTGTGAAAGGTCGACAAAACTGTTTTTTAGTAATTTTTTTGTTGTTATTAATGTATTGAGGCCAAATAACCGTTACATGTGTACACATTCAGTCCTCACTGCCCCTGAAGTTATGTGAATAAAGCTGGGATCCAGGAGATGCCTATTAAATCCTGCGGAGTGCAAATATGATCACATTTTGTCCAAAATAGCATTGTGCACTACTAGGACATTCTAAAGAATATACGAGGGTCTGTCAAAAAGTAATGCCTCCTATTTTTTTTCTGCTTAAATAAAGTTATTTCAGTGAAAATTTTGAATTTGGTGCTATTCCTCAAACCTTCTTTTATAATCTGCTGCAGTAGTAACTTTTTGCGTCAACAAGTGATAGCACTGCAGTCGCTTGCAAAACGGCTGGCATCGACGTTCGTATTAGACAGCGATTTGTGATTGATTCTTGACTGTAGAAGGTGAAACGCCCTTTCGCATTCATGAAAGACTGAAAAATGTGTACCATGATGCAACAGTGGATGTCAATACTGCTTGACGATGGGTTCATCGCTGTAACGAAGTTGAAGAATAAATACCCCTGGCTGAAAGCGGAGTGACAGGCCGTTGATTGCAGTGATTGCACCCAGCATTGATTGAGTTGATGACATCATTCATGGTGACCCCAGATATCTACAGATGTCGCATTGTCTCCCTCAGTATGAAATGACATCGCACAAACTCACCAAGGACAAAAAAATTCAAACTGTATTATCGGTGGGGAAAGTTATGGCGACGTATTCTGGATATGACCATGGTTTTTACAACACAGTGATACATGCCCTTGTTAAAAGATGGGCAAATGCTGTGGAAGTGGACGAGAATTATATTGAAAAGTAATAAATTAATCGTCAATTGAGCGGTTTTCAACCCATGTAATTGCATTTTTATTTCTTGAAAATTAAGGGAGAAAAAAGATAGGAGGCATTACTTTTTGACTGACCCTAGTTCAATCCAAAAATGCGTCCATTCTTAGTGTGCCGTGTATCACCACGAGTTTAGATAATAGGCATAAAAATCGCTCGGCAAACGGATTCTGGAAACGTTCAATTTTAGCAAAAAGCATTTTTTTAAATTTATTTTGTGAATAATTTTTTGAGAAAGAAAGAAAGTTAATCAAAGGTAACTCTCATGGATGATCTTTCACTACTGTATTTTTATAGCTTCTTATAGATTTTTCACTAACTTTATTCTAAAGAACTTTAAGATTTGAAATCGTTTTTGGTAATCAAAAATGTTTCTTCTGGTGTTTTTATTAGTTGGGCATGATAATTTTATGCGAGTGATTATTAATGATTATATTGATTTAGCCTGCATGATTGTAAATCAGGTTTTGTTTTGATTGTGGCTGTTTGATTTTATGTTATTTTTTTTATTATCTGAAGAAAAATGATGGAAAAAGATTAAATAAATGTGCTCACTTCTTCAGGCAACCTACCCATACTTAAAGATATGTGGTGCACGAACCATTCAGAGCTCGAAAGTGGTATGCTTGAAAAGCTATCGGCGGTTAAGTTTATTTAATCAATTAGGTTTAAAAATAATAGCACGATATGGCTAAGTAAACATGAATATCAGGAAATCATAAAAAGTGTGTAGTAACACCAACATAACCTACAGTCAATAAACATCAAGATATGAAAATCAACAAACATGAATATGAGGAAATCATGATGTAACACCGACAACCACCTACAGTCCCTATAGGAACGTGAATCCCAGTGAGGAGGAATGTGAATATAGTTTGTTCCATTTTTATTGGAATAATAATAACTTTCGAAGGTTATTTCTATCAATGTAAACTTTTTCGATGATTTATTAAGGTTTATTATATTCACTGACTAGCAGACCCGGTCACACGTTGCTGTGGCTAACGAAACACAACGCCATTACCCAATCTTTATGACCAACGCCATCTGTTAATTTGCATACCTGTCAAATCCACACCGCCCGCATGCCAGTCCGCTGCCCGCTGCCTGAATGGAATCTTTGAATTCATCGACTTTTCTCTACTAAAATATGCAAATATTATACATATAAACCTTTCTTTTGAATCACTATCTATTGGTGAAAACCGCATGAAAATCCGTTGCGTAGTTTAAAAGATCTAAGCGTACAGACAGCAAGAGCGACTTCATTTTATACTATGTAAAGATAATAGTAAATTGATCGTCCAGTTGATTAGTCAGACTTCTCCAAATCCTAAGTTTTGAGATAATGAGAAAAGCTTTTTTGAGTGCTCTCCAGAACTCAATTATTATTTACAAGTATCTGTGTTTTAAATATTAAATGTGCTAGAAAATAACACCGGGAAGCACGATGGTGCCGAACATTAGCAATTTTGAAATATCCTACTAGTACTCCAGAAAACATCAATTGTTTAATTCAATACAAGTTTTTCCGCATTATTTGGTGGTGTTTATGAGAAATCTGATGTACTAAACAGAGAGTACAATTTTACATATATATACGTATATACATATGTATACTCAACTGAAATTTCGATTTTTCGGAGATGTCTAACTGATCGAATGGACGATCGAAATATATATCATTGAAGATGTTTACATTGATGGGAATAACAATAATAATTAAGTTTAGATTTTTAGTTTTATGAACAATTGTGATCATTTAAAAAATGTTGCTGCCAAAAATATAGAAAAAAAAAATTAGTCGAAGATAATATTGTGAATTCTGAATTTGGAATGACTTAAAAAAATAATAGGTCTCGATGGCCAAGGTGGTTAAGGCGCTTCTCCGGTAATAATAATAATAATAATTGGATGATTTATATAGCGCCGTTTTTGTGAAAAATCACCTCAAGGGCGCTGTAAAAACTTACAATACATTTCTAAAATCTAGAAAAATTACAAACTAGACAAACAATTAAAACAATTAATGGCTAAAAATTGCATCCACTGGTTCATAAGAAAATATATGTACAATGTCTCGACCAATGAACGCGATGCTTCTTAAAAATGAATACAGGACCATACTTACCTGGGAGGTCGCTTGAAATTAACACTGTTTATTGTCTATTAAGAAATTTAGATATAGTTCGCACGCAGAGGACATTATTGTGTACACTTGTTATATGTGTTTAATCCTGAAATATATTTTAATATTAGTATAAAATACATTCTTTGATGAGTGTATTTTGGAAATCAAAAGCAATATTTTATAGTGGGCCGTACAGTAGTACAAGGATTTGGTCTTCCTAAATGTGATTCGTAACGAGACAGATTGATTGGTACCACGAGAGATCCTGGGTTCAAGTCCCAGTTGCAACCGTTACCTATTATTTTTCAGTGACTTGTTCTTTTTTATATTTTCGTTTAGATTTATAAATATTATCTTTAATATTGTCATTAATATTTTTTTAAATGCATTTTAATATATCTGCTCGAACAGTGGAACATTAAAAAAAAAAACCTGGCAGATACTTTTACAGTACACAACTGCTAACCCTGTACAAACCGCGAGTGCGCTCCACGGTTGAATTTGGCAGCCACCTCTGGTCTGGAGCTCCAAAATACTTGAAATATACCCTCGACTCTGCGCAGAAACAGGCGGTCCGTTTGATAGATTCTCCACCTTAACGAACGGATTGCATCTTTAGAGCACAGGCGTCGGGTGGAAATACCGATATTTCAATGGAATATGCTCTGAGGAACTAGCGTCATTGATCCCTTCGGCACCGGTGCATAGATGGGAGACACGTCAAACGCGTGCCCAACATATGTACATGGTTGACATTTGTCACATGAGAACGGGTCACTTCTTCGACTCGTTCTTGTGTTCAACAGCTCGGCTGTGCAACATCTGTGTTTCCTCCGTCTTACAACATGGGTCTCTTCAAGACCAATGTTCATTCCTTCCTATCCTCAAAAAGACCCTCCACACAGCATCTCAGATGACATAGGCCCTGAGGGAAATTATTTTCGTAAGGGCCTCCTCTGTGGAGTTATGTAAAAAAAAAAACATTAGCTATCCGCATCACTACAGAGCAGATCTCAGAGTTGACGAAGTATGGAGTGTGCCTGCATCTGAGATGAACAATCCATGAATGCATTACTGTATGAATATATGGTGGATTTGTATGCTCTGCAGGAATGTGCACTTTCGATACGATATTGACACACTTCCCACCTGTCACCCAGTACCCCAGTAGGTTCAGTCACCTGTAGGTACAGTCACCAGTAGGTAGTCAATGTGTAGTCAATTGTGGCGTAATATTCCGCTCATATACAAAACTCCAACGAGCTTTTTCTCTCTTAGGCTGACATTTATTTCCAGATCCCGGGTCACACACATCAATATTTACATATTATTATACTCCCCCAATATTTTAGTCGAATTTCACGATATTTTTGGAAAAATTCGTTATTTCATTAATAATTTAGTACTATATACTATACGATATACACGGTGTACGTAGTGTTATTTTTCAACAAAGGCGGTGATATTTTGCAATAAAGGTGGTGATATTTCGCAACAAAGGCGGCGGTGATATTTTGCAACAAAGGCGGTGATATTTTACAACAAAAGCGGTGATATTTTGCAACAAGGGCGGTGATATTTTGCAATAAAGGTGGTGATATTTCGCAACAAAGGCGGTGGTGATATTTATCAACAAAGGCGGTGATATTTTACAACAAAAGCGATGATATTTTGCAACAAAGGCGGTGATATTTTGCAACAAAGGCGGTGGTGATATTTTGCAACAAATGAAATATTATGTCAACTTTTTGGTATTTTACAAAACTAATACAACTATTAATGTATCGTTTCGGGAGGCGGATACGGGTACCGCTGCCCCAGGAACCAATTATTGGACAACCAAAACCTCTTCCATAGGTCACCCTAAGTGGTTCGCTACGTTTGGTGACTTAGCGGGGGTGCCTGGGTTCAAGGGGTGAAATTTAACCAGGTCTTGGTGGCCGATACGTCTGCCCACCTGCTGACGGGCCGGATCGAGAGAGACTGGTTTAGGGAGGACTTGTGACCTTTCCAGCCAGAATCTCTCGACTCACTCACTCCTGAACACACTGAGCCCCACATTCCTACCCACCCTTCATACATATTTCCTTCCCAGAACTTTCTCTCCTTCCTTTTTTAAAAAAAAAAACCCCGCAAAGCTTTCCCTGAGATGACATAGGCCCTAAGGGAAATTATTTCCTAATGTAAAAAAAAAATCCTAAGTTGTTGTTTATCAGTTGTGTACAACACGTTTATTAGTTAGCCCCTTGGAGATTAAAGCCCGGTAGTAAGCGTTCAAAACAAAGAAGAAGAAGAGATATGTAAATACTAATGTTAGAGGGAGCGCGATAATATTAAAAACGATAATATTTAAGCGAAATTGAGAAAATGTTTAATAATTCTCTAACTCGTTTAAAATGGTGACCGGACAACTCGGATTGAAAACAACTCAGAACCATCTCAGATAGGTCATTTGGAGTGATAAAAAATATAATTAAAAAATTGGTTAAATAGGTTAAGTTAGGTTAGGGTTATCGGCTAATTTAAAATTATTTTTTCATAGCTTTTAATGACTTTTCAAGGAGGTGTTGAGTTGACTTTATTCTCAGTTGGCATGGAACCGTTTAAAATAGAGCAAAAATCTCGAGGAAAATATCTTAAACAGCATTTAAAAAATCCTTTCATACATATTAAGATATAACTTGTAAAATAACAGTTAAAAAGCATACTTTGCAATTTTTTTTCATCGAGAAAAATTTCATATAATTATCTTTTCCGTGTGGCAAATGTATAGAAATATCTAATATTTAAACTACGCAATGGATTTTCATGCGGTTTTCACCAATAGATAAAGTGATCTGTCACATCTGCATATCTATTACTAACGTCATGCACCTTAGGTACAAGCAATTGTTGGAAATACGCAGTCCCACAAGTCCTAATATTGTTGCATTCAGGATTTTGGAACGAGTGGCTCTCGTGGGTATATGAAATTAAATGAGGTTAATTAAATCAGGACCGTCTATACTACCACTTACAATTTTGAACATAAATGTTGTAGGAGGGACGAAACACTAAAGCCTGCGTACCGCTAAGCACAGGTTCTTTAAAATACATAAAACTGCATTTATTTCAACAGGTTTACTACTAAATCAGCTTAGGCCAACTTTCGAAACTATTTTCCCGTTACTTAGAGTCGTTAATTAGTCTATTTTAAAATGTCAATCATAATTCCTGAGAAACATTAAGCTTGGTATGTAACGAGATTAATTGTACAACCATATTTAGGGACACTTTTTGCGTGAATGATTTTAATTCCGAAGTTGCAATTAGAACAGATTAACCAATGTATATTGCAATGAAATGCAATGCCAGGGGCCAATACAGACTGAGAGGTAATAAGAATAATATACAGAGAGGTTATAAGTATAGTAGACAGAGAGTATAATATACAGATTTTTTAAAAATATTAGTTCCAAACAGGAGAACTTGAGGAATTTTTTTTTTCCCAGGAAACATGTCAAGTTTGGGAATGCTGTGTGCAGGTTTTTTTTTGGTGAAAGGAAAGAGAGGAAGTTCTTGGAAAAACATACAAGTGTGCAGTTCACATGCGATAGAAGTAAAACCTTCAGAACACTAAAGAGTGGGGAGGCTACAAAGCGCCGCACAAAGGGGAGACCAATTATTCTATCTCATTCTATCGCAGGCTAAATCCTATAGATTAGTGGTTCTCAAAGTGGTTCTTACGGACCCCCAGAAGTCGTCAGGATCCTTTAGGGGATCCATGGAAAATTAAAATTGAGTTGGGAGTCCCAGAACAACGTCAGGGGGTCCGCGCAAGGTTTAATATAAAATTTTAAAAAATGTGATGCGTGCGTGAAGTGCAAACAACAAATTTTCCTATTCTTGGATAAAAAGAAGAATTTTTTGTATTGTTATATTATTGTTATTGTTGCATGAATAATAATAAAAATGCAAAATGTTATATTTTGTCTACGTTAGAAGTCAACTTGAGTACAATTCTCCCGTCTGGAACCCATATTATAATATACGTGTATTAAAGTTTTTTTTTTTTTTTTTTTTTTTTTTTTTTTTTTTTTTTTTTTTTTTTTTTTTTTTTCTGAAGGTGAAACTGTGGATAGGTATTGTTGTATGTTTCGTGAACACCTCACTAGGAAAACCACATACATACATATCCATAAAAATACATGTACCTGCACACATGCATATAAATATATATATACATACGTATACATACGTAAACATACGCATACACATTCACATACACATACATATATGTACACACATATATAAATTGTAAGTGTATGTATAGTTGTTGGATACTTGAAAAACTACTTAATTTTTAGGTTTATTTAATTTTATACTTTTTATAGTTTTGTTACGTTTGGTTGGGAATAATAATGTTTTGTATAAAGTTAATATCTTGATTTTTAATCCAGTCAGTGATATATTTTTTATGAATGTTTGTAGATGTATTTGCAGATAATATTTGTTTCAAAGTAATGGGCATGCAATTAAAAAGTTTGGTTGCATAATACTGAAAGTGTCTTTGTCCATGTGTGGTGTGGGTTATCGGTATGTTCAGTGTTTTATTTGTTGAGGACCTGGTTTTTGTTATGGTTTTTGGTTGAATTGGAATGTGTTGTTTGTTTTGGACAAGGTATATTATAGCAGATTTGGCATAAAGTTGTCTTATTGACATGACTTCTAATGCTTTGTAGATTTCGCTAGAATCTGTGTGAAATGGTACTTGCAGGATGAGTTTAATTATTGCTTTTTGTATTTTTTGAATTGTGTCAATTGCTATGTTTGTAGCACTTCCCCAAGCTAGTATTCCATATGTGGCAATGGATTGACAAAGTGCAAAATAGATTGATCTTAGTATTATTAGTGGGAAGATGTTTTTAACGTACTTTATTAGGTGCATGACTCGTTTCAGTTTATTTGTGATGAAATTAATGTGGTCAGTCCAGCGTAAGTGTGAATCAATAATAACCCCCAGGTATTTTGTATGTTTTACCCTTTCTATATGTTCGCACTGGCAGTTGGATAAAGTACAGTCATGTATAATCAAGCCTATGTTTGATGGAGGTTGACCTCTTTGTGTAATACTATGAGTTATATATTTTGTTTTGATTGTATTAACTGTAAGAGTATTACTGTTTAGCCATTTTTTGACGATTGATAAACTTTTTTCGGCTATTATAAATACATCTTTCCATGTGGCTGCTTGACAGAGAAGAACTGTATCGTCAGCGAAGGTTACGATTTTACCTTCAATTTTAATGTCGCACAGTTCATTTATATAAATGAGGAATAATAAAGGGCCAAGTACACTCCCCTGTGGGACTCCGTACGTAATTGAAAATGGTTCACTTGTCTTGTTGTCAATTTTTACTTGTTGCGTTCTGTCAGACATGAAGCTTTTAATTAAATTGAATTCTACTCCATTAATGCCAATGTTTTTTAACTTCTTGAAAAGTTTTTTATGTGAAATTGTGTCGAAAGCTTTACATAGATCTAAATAAATAGAGATAACTTTTTTTTTAGCGTCTAGATTATGTGTAATGAAGTCCGTTACGGTAGCTATTGCATGTTCTGTGCTCCTGTTTTTCCTGAAGCCATGTTGGTTTACCGAGAGTATTTGTTTTGCTTCTAAATAGTGTTGGAGCTGTTTTTTAATAGTTTTTTCCAGGATTTTCGAAATGGTATTTAGTAGCGTAATGGGTCTGTAATAATATAATAGTATAATTTAAAGTGTAATATCTACCTTTGTTGCAAAACTTTTCCCTTTCAAACAAAACTTGAAAAGAGGAGAATGTTTATCAGTTTCCAAATCTTTCAAAATTGCAAAATAGAGATAAAGATTTTTTTGGATGGGGAGGGGGGCCAAAAGAGTTTGGGAACCACTGCTATAGATGTATGTGTTTGTCTCTTTTTCATTTCATTGAGTTTCAATTTACAGCGGTGCTAAAGAAGTTTTCACTTCAAAAGATATGAGGGTTGGTTAGGAATCTGGGGGTCAATGTTTCCAGGAGTGACGAACGTATGAATGCATCCCTCCAACTGCAAGCCGATGGGTCGAGAGGGTCCAGCATAATTACTTATATCACAATGGTTTACAATTAGATAAGGGGCCATCCATAAATTACGTCAGACGAATTTCATGATTTTTTGACCTCCCTCCCATCCCTGTCACACATCGTCACATTTGTGAGACCCCCTCCCCCCTAGTGTGACGTCACATATTTTGCAATTTTACATCAAAAATTTTTTTGTGTTTTAATAATTTAGATTTTTATACGTGATGTCACAGAACTGCTGACCCCCCCATACCCCTAGTCACACTTCTCTACTCCCCCCCCCTTAATGTGTGACGTAATTTATGGATGGCCCCTAAAAGAAAATAAAATTAGCGGAAACAATATTTGATTATGTGCGTTTTAAACATCGAATTAGTTATATGCCGAAAAATGCCGACACTGTATGTTCGTTCATTACGAGTTATATTTCTAGCCTAGTTACATGATTTTCGCCCTGTTTTCATATTCATTCTGCATCTAGTAGATCCGGCTCTGCCTTCTAGACTTTCGTCTTTACGTCTACTTTTAGAAATCACTATTCAATTGTATCTGTAACGGATTAATCATCTCGTGAGATCGAAGTTCTTTTCTCAAATTGAAAAACATTTACTTGTCCATTAGGTGTTTGTTATCTTTCGACTGGCTGCAGCATTAGTTCTGCACCGAGCTATGGTTGGATTAAGATGTTATACTTAAATCTCCGTGATCTAAGGCAGCGGCCCCCAACCCCCGGTCCGCACACCGGTACCGGTTTGTGAAACAAGTGGTACAAGCCGCTCAAGGCTCTGCTTAAAAATCAAAATTACCTAAAAGATCGAACATACCCAATAATTTTTTTAATAATTATCGACAAAAAATAATTATTCTGTTGAGATTAAATAATTATTCACGCTAAGTTACCGCCGACATAATACCTTCGAAGTAAAAATACGACTGGGCTTCCATCTTGCGCACTTGCATATATAACGTAAATTGAAGTGAGACGCAACAATGTGAGTCATCGCTCTTATATTCTGCTTGCCCAAATGGAAGTGAATTCATTTTATTGAGAAAGCGTGACATACGCGTTTCATTGTATTGGTGAATTTATTCCCGTTTTCAACAACATAAAACAAAAAATAAAAACCCTCCACACAGCATCCTCAAAGATGACATAGGCCCTGAGGGAAATTATTTTCCTCAGGGCCTCCTGTGTGGAGTTCATGTAAAAAAAAAATTCTATTGCGACCAAGAGCTTTATTATGTTCATAGCTATAAGCTCTCCCCCCCCCCTCAGCGGGGGACCGCGGTAAAATTATCAAATAAAGATAAAAAGGTTGGGGACCACTGATCTAAAGGATGCATTGAATATTAATGATGAAAGACGTTTGACGGACGGAAGACGGAAGAAGCGGGATTGAATAATCTTTCGTTTTAATTTCTTCGCAAAATTACATTAATAAAGCTGTCTGAAGATTGGTCTGTGATGTCATTTTTCATTTTAAAATTATTAATTACCTTATTTGACAGCCCTGCGTTATTGCAATTGGTTTCAATTCACTTTCCTAATACAGACGACCTTTCAGGCCTTGACCGTATTATTTCAGAAGTTCAAAATATTTCCGCTTTACGATAAAATTCAAATAAATAGAATTTTTCTTAGCGTATCTGAAAATTAAAAACTATAAGAAAGGTGATAAAATATGTTTTCAAATTTTATATATCAAAATAAATGTATAATTTTGGAAATATAAAAATTTTGCATGCGAACATATAAAGTTTTAAACATTGCTCACCATACGATTTTTCTAACTTAAATTACTGATAACGAAAAAAAAACATATACATATTTTATTAGACAAAGGTATAATAATCGTTACCACACTTTTTTGTCGTTCCATGTAAAAATAATTATTAAAAAATTCTCAAAATTTCATAAATTTATTTCAAAATCAATTCGAAACTTTAGTTTCATAAAGGTGTACATTTTACTTCTTTTAAGGTTAGTTTTTGTATTTGAATATAAAGCATAGTCTTTTTTCTTTCTAAAACCATTTATATCATATTTCTGAAGTTATTAAGGGAGATACGACCATTTCTATGAGACCTACAGGAGTTGTCCCTTAAAAGGGACAATTTTTTTTTACATGAGTTCCACACAAGAGGCACCGAGTACAATAATTTCCCTCAGGGCCTGTGTCATCTTTGGGGAAGCTGTGTGAGGGATTTTTTTAAGGATAGGGAGAGGAGGAGAGTTCTGGGAAGGAAAAGGGTTTAAGGGGTGGGTAGGAATCTGGGGTTCAGTGTGTCCTGGTCATCCGCCTCCACGACCTACACAAACCATTTACTCACAAATAATTGCCCAATTTGCCTCTAAAATCATGAAACACTAAAATCTTTAATGACCTATGTCTTATAAGTTAAATCAAAAATAAATAAAGTAGCTCACATCCGTGTTAAATATTTGATATACCTTTTGATTACAAAAATAATTTTTCAGTTTGGTTGGGTATTTTGATTTCAAATCCAAATTTAAGATTTGTATGAAACGGGCCGAAATAGGCCACGCATACGTTCCTCGTAACACTCTGAACAAATATTTAACTACTCTATTGTTGATTGATCTGTTGGTGGTTGCAATTTGTTAGTTATACTCATAAACGCTAGTCTAAGTCGCTAGTTATAACTTGTTGTATCGGTTTTAAATGTTTGGTAAATAAGATAAATAAATTTGATATAAGATTGTGTTCGTGATTATCGATAAAGGTTGGTCTCTTGTGAGGTTCAAGGCTTCTATCGCCGATTAATTGGACAGCGTCCTTGATGCGATTGTTTATGAAAACGAAATGATTAAATTTGGTGCTATTCCTCAAACCTTCTTCTACAATCTACTGCAATAGTAACTTTTTGCGTCAACAGGTGCAGCCGCTTGTAAAATGGCCGACATCGATGTGCGTAATAGACAGCGTTCTGTGATTGATTCTTGACTGTAGAAGGTGAAACGCCCATTCGCATTCATGAAAGACTAAAAAATGTGTACCATGACGCAACAGTGGATGTCAGCACTGCTAAATGATGGGTTCGTCGCTGTAACGAAGCTGAAAGACAAACACAGCTAGCTGACAAAAAGCGGAACGGCGCAGACTGTTGATTGCAGTGACTGCACGTGAGTTGATGACATCATTCGTGGTGATCCCAGATAATTACAGATGTCGCATCCTCTCCCTCAGTAAAGTTAGTGTAATGACGATTATTCGACATCTGATTATTCAGCAAAAGTTTGTGCAAGGTGGGTACCAAGAAAGTTAACCGGCCAGAATAAAGAAACAAATAAGCAATAGCGTCACAAAACTTGCAGCGCTTATTTTCTGGAAAAAATTGTGACCGGAGACGAAATACGGATTCATTATTTTTACTGAATTAAATAGGCAGTCAATGGAATGACATCACACAAACTCACCAAGGACAAAAAAATCAAAACTGTGTGATCGGCGGGGAAAGTTATGGCGATGGTGTTCTGGATGTGATCGTGCTTTTTACAACACCGATATATGCCCTTGTCAAAAGATGGACCAAAGCTGTGGAAATAACGGACGTTATATTGAAAAGTAACAAATTAATCCTCAGTAGTGCGGTTTTCAACCCATGTATTTGCATTTTTTATTTCTTGACAATTAAAGAAGAAAAAAATAGGATGCATTACTTTTTGACTGACCCTTGTATTTATATATTTTATTATGTCAAAAGACAACAAAACTTTCAAAATATAATAAATTGATGGTTATCAGTTACCCAGTGATCAAGTTTATACAGAGTATACGTGAGTCACATGCATTATAATGTAGGCACTGTGTACCTTCTACAGCCTTTGATGCCCTGTCAAGAGCCTTCACAATCCGCGAGGATGCGCGATGTACGAGTGTGAATAAGTGGAGAAAGCTGGAATTGTAAGGTTTGAGGAGTTGAATAATTAGCATCAGAAACTATAGAAAGTTTGCTCTTATATCCTCTCTGCCCACACTTGAGGGGACACATGATACGTATTGGTTTTACATAAAAGGATTGGTTTGATTCAATTTGCACACATAAAAAATGCTTTTAGGGAGATGAATAATATTAAAACTAAAATAGAATATACAAAAAAACGTTCAACTTTCATTTTTCCATTCTTGAAATTTAATGCATCGAATTCGTGATTGAATTTCATTCTAATATTATTACGACTAAAATATGTTTTGAATTTAACAATTTTTTAAACCTTTTAAACCGTTTTGGATTTTAGTAGGTATATATTTCGTAAAAGTTTTTCACGACAAATCGCATTGCAGGTACATAATTGCTTTCACCTAAAAGAGATTTTTTATTATTTTTTTATGTTAGTCAATGCTTAGGTAGGTATGCAAAAATGTGTATGAATACAATAAACATTACATTAACAAATTGTCCACCTTTTCATGTTTATTTTGCATCTAATAGCTGAAATACCCGGCTTTACAGATGCAAACAGCAATTTTTCTCTTAATTTGAACATCAAGTGTGCAAAATTTCAATAGGAAGTATCAAAATTCTGCGTTAAAAGCTTGGAAAGGGGGTGATTTTTCGAAATCTCATGTTAATTTCAAAATTTCATCGATCTCAAAATAAAACTCTTCCTTACATAATATATTTTATGTATTAGTATAAAGAAATGTGTCTGTGGCCGTAGCGAGCGGGCAGACGGCATGGATTTGATTTTTAAAAAAATCAACAGTTATTTTTCCAAGATTGGTGAAATTTTGCAGACTTGATTTTCAGAACAAGAAAAAGGATACTGTCTACACATGATATCTAAAAAAACTCTGTGCAAAGCCCGCGCAACGCCGGGGATTTCAGTTAATAATAATATACAGAAGGCCGATAGATTCGTTTTAATGTTTTAATGACATTATTGATTTCGTTATACAAGTAAATTTTTTTTAAGCAAATGCCTTACAAGTGTCCCAGCTGCACCCGTCTGGAGCCTGTGAGACTATGGCATCCCCAGTTGGGGTATGTTGTGAGGCCGAAGGTAGTGGAGAGGGGAAGGAGATGGAGAAGAGGAAGGTAGGGAAGTAACTGGCTATTCAGATCTGGTCACCAAAGCCTAAAGCCATTTCAAGCAACGTTTCAATTTTTAATGGTGGTCTTACACCAGGGCAATACTGAGAGTATCTTCCACTCTGGAACGTGCCGCAAATATACTTTATATTATTTTTAATTAATTAATTGTGAAATAACACAAATTAATCAAATAAGTTTTTGATTGGGAGTCAAGAGCCTTACCACTAAACCACGCAGGCTGTCGTATACGTAAATACGAATGCATCCGAATTGCTTACTTGAATACAAATACTAGTATATTTAAACAATTCCTAACTGCACTGCAAGCCACGTTAATTACGTTAAATGCACCTTTATTAACATTCATCAAACTTCTCCACTTTCTTGAATCCTTTCCGTATCCTACAACAATAGGTACCGTAGAATGGGGTTACGTTTGAATTGGGAGGGCGACTTTGATCATCGCAGATACGTGCATAATTCTCGCTATCGCTTAGAAATCACTGGCTTTTTCAATGATTTTTTTCCGGTCAACGTGAAAACATGACGCTTTGAAACCAAGTGCCAAATCAGCAGGTTCTAGTTAAATTAACACTTATTGATGGTTGAATAATTTTTTTAACTTGTTTTTTTTTTTATATTTTCAGGCAGAAAATTTTTTTAATACATTTTAAAATTTCTCAACGACTAAAATAATTAAGTATCATATCATATCATATATATTGTAAAGTATATCAGTAATTCTGTATTCTTTATTCTATGAATTTAATTATTAGTACTTGAATATTCAAACTGATATTTTTCCTAGTTTTACAAAATTTTGAGATTTTCACGATCAAAAGTATTTTCCATGATCAGGGCAAATGTGTAATCAAAGATTGTGGTGAAGGTTGTGCTAATGTTTGTAAATGCGGTACTGTGTTGCCAGCTCCGTAAGTATAATTTAAAATGGTTTTCTGCGTTTAGTTTTGGTGTAGCCGTCAATTACCGGATACCCAGAATCATTGAGCTTAACCCGGTCATCTGTATTAATTTTAACTGGATTTTTGTGAATTACTATTGCCCCCGTAATTAGGCAGGCTCTACGCGTTTTGGATCTTCCCAAACCTTCAGGAACGAACCTAAAGTAATAGCCGGTTTCAATAAAATGCTCGGCAATTGCCGATTTGTCAGGATGGCCGAGTTTGCATGTCGTTATAATAAGCTTATAAAAAAATTGAATATCAAAGTAGCCCCACTCCGAAAGGTGACTTTAATAAACATTTAAAAAAATAATTTATAAACTTGTCTTTCTCCGTTTCACGGTTAACACGGAGTATTTCTTATTTAAATGGTTACATTTAGCTTTATTATTACAAAAAGAGAATGTATTTGTGTCGTGGGAGACTAAATGTTTTTATATTTTAATTTAGTTAACAACACCTCTGCCATAGGTCACCCCAAGTGGTTCGCTACGTTTGGAGATTTGTTTAGCAGGGGTGCCCGGGTTCATGGGGTGAGGTTTGTCTAGGTCTTGGAGGCGGATGACCAGGACACACTGAACCCCAGATTCCTACCCACCCTTTAAACTTCCTCTCCAGTACTCTCTTTCCCTTCCTTTCCTTAAAAAAACCTCCACACAGCATCCCCAAAGATGACATTGGCCCTGAGGGAAATTATTTTCCTCAGGGCCTCCTGTGTGGAGCTAAAAAAAAAGTGAATATTAATTCACTTACCCGAAGTGTTAGACGACATGATTTGCAAGTAAAGTGGAGTAAAACAACTTTACCTTTTATTTTAACTCCCCAAACACAAACCATTTGAAAAAAATATATCTTCGAAAAAAACTCGATAGTTTAAACATGTGCAATAAATGTGTTAGATTTCCGACACAAATGATTTCACAAAAATAAAAAATAAATCTGTTTAAAATTATTGATAATTGAAAAAGTCACCCTATTTTGCGGTGCATACAAATGCATAACACCTCAATAGCGCGACACCTTCAGTGTGCAGCCTGCAATCCTCGCTTCCTTATCAACGGCATGCTCTACATAACAAGTAATGATAAATGCAAAAGTTCTAAGGTACAACAAACGAGGCTTGGATGCATAATATATTTAAGAACACCGGCAACTTGAAGCCCAGAGCCAAGAGCCCAGATTGGTGCGAATGTTTGGTATCGCGATTCTCGCGGAAAAGTGGGGACAATTCCACTCTGACCACCTCTCGATCTCCGCGGTGCTTTGTAGTATAAAGACTTTGCACAAGAGTTGCACGTTTAGTTGCCTTCTTAACTTTAGGCCGATTGCTGTCGCGGTTAGCTTAACTGACAAGTTGAACCGCCGGTTAAGTTGACTTAATATCATAATCACAAAGTTCTGCTCACTGGAGTCACAATTAGCAGTGTTAAACATTTTTGTGTTTTACTAAAAGGTGTTTTTGATTTTTTTTGTGTTTTGGATTTTGTGTTTTGGATCTGAGTGATTTTTAAAGGTGCCCTATTAAAAGGTACGTTATATAAATATGATATTTTAGCGAATTTTTTAAAACAGATAATAATTTTTTTTTAACAAATAAATGTACATTATATAATATACTTTTTAATTATTCGAAATTTTAACGCAATAAATATAAGGGTAGGTGTTGTGTTTATTAAATAAAAGCGTTCATTTCTAAAATGTTGATTATGAAAAATGTATTTTGAGTGGTGACCGGACAACTCGGAATGATACCAACTCAGAACAATCACAGATAAGTCATTTAGAGTGATAAAAAAAAATATTTAAAAATTTAGTTAAATAGGTTACGTTAGGTTAGGGTTAGGGGCTAATTTAAATTTTTTTTTTTAATAGCTTTTAATGACTTTTCAAGGAGATGGTGAGTTGAATTTATTCTCAATTGGCATGGAACCATTTGGAGTGGACGCATTTCGTTGCTTAAAAAAAATCATCCCTTATTTTTTTTAAATGCAAAAATTTGTTTTTATACTTTTTGGAGAAGTCGCCGTAAAAATGTAATTAATTTATTGATTTGTATTGAATTTCGTGCCCAAATGGGTTTTTAAATTATATTATTTTTTTACACAACATAACGTCTAAATGAGCATAGTACTCCAACATGCAAGATAAAAAATTAGTAGATTGGGAATAGAACAATACATAAATTAAATAAGTCGAAGTAGAGTTAGGCAGTTTGTTTAATTAGATTTGTTGTTCTGCTTTCTGATATAAATTATATTTTAAAGCCTTATTTACTGATTGACAAGTTAAATAATATATATAAACAACAACCTTAATACAAACAAATTCTGTGTACGGCGATCGGAAATGTGCATTGACGATAAAACGGTAGATTTTGTCTCGAATAAATGAAAATTTACCATTAAGAGGAATATAAACGCTAGAAATATTTCGATTCTCATGCCTACAAAATTTAAAATTGCGCGTCGCATTTGCACGAGGCAAGTAAGCGAAAAAGTGGCTTTTATTTATTTTGTGCATAAGTTTATAAGAATGAAAAAAAGTTAGAACATACAAAACCTCAAAAATAGTCTTAGTCATAAAGGAGTATTTAAAAAAAAAAGTTTCTTATTTTACTTCATAGTTAAGCCATGAAAAAACATTTTTTTAGTGGTTAACGCTTATATTTTTTGTTATGTAAATAATAATTTAATTGTAATTCCAATACATAGAAAAGCTAGTGAAAGCTTCAATTTATCCGTAGCATATTTTTTCATGTTCATACTGTAAACCGATTCGTCGTAAAAATTAATCTAAATAGGATTTCAAGTATAACTTCATCTTAAATGCTGCTTGTATTAAATATTTATTTATTTTCATCTCAAGGTCATTAAAATGTTTAATGACGATTCTAAATAAAATTTCTGCGATTTAAAATTCTACGATGAACTGAAGAAATATAAAAGTGAAAATGATAACAGTAATTAAAAGCATATATCTTTACTTGGGTGGGTTGGTGCTAGTGGGTCATACAGAAACGTGTAGGTAATTGGGTTTAATGTTCTGTTAAATCAGTTTCCATCTCTGTAACCTTTAAAGTTTAACGGAAGACTTGACTAATTCCAAAGCCAGTAACTTCCCTGGGATATCCATTAAAATGAGGTAATCGATAATAATTCTATTACTTTGTCTGTAAACTAAGTATTTAATGGGCGTCTCTATTACCTGCCTGACATTTACGTTACTAACTAGATCTGAGTTTTGATTTCGGGTTTGTTAGTTTTTAGTATGGTTGTTTCATTTTTGTTTAAGCTCTTGGTTTTCTTTGTTTTATCTTATCAATTAACTGCTGCGTAATGTTTATCAGAAGGTTTTAAATTTAATTTTACGATATTTAACACTACGTGCTGTGTACGTATTTATATCTTTATATACACAGAAATTCGCCATTCACGGATTGCCATTTTCCTTAGTTAATGTAGTGTAGTTACAATTAATTATAACATTTTGTAATCACGCTAGACGAACGCTTGATTCTCGATTTTTGCAAGCGATTTAAATAACCAAACTTTATCTATTGTCAAACATTCGATACTAAATTTGTATTTCAAGCATTCGATACTAAATTTGTATTTCAAGCATTCGATACTAAATTTGTATTTCAAGCATTCGATACTAAATTTGTATTTCAAGCATTCGATACTAAATTTGTATTTCAAGCATTCGATACTAAATTTGTATTTCAAGCATTCGATACTAAATTTGTATTTCAAGCATTCGATACTAAATTTGTATTTCAAGCATTCGATACTAAATTTGTATTTTAAGATTTTATTTTTTCTTTTCGCTTATTCTTTTTTTTATAAGTACAAAATTATATATTTAACCAAAGCTTCTATGAGGAATCCAATCGTAACACTTTTTTCCTTCTGTAAATAATATTTTATATAATTAAACAATGTAATATAAAATTATGATGTGAACTAAAATTTTCAATTTGACTGGCTTAAAACAGGATCCATTCCTAGTTGTCTAGGGAAAGTTTCCGCATATGTTTTATTGTATAATTTAATTAAATAAATTATTATTTAGTTACTTTAAGAAATCATTGATAGTTTTTCTCTAATTTCATTAAATAAAACATCCAATACGACTAAGTATTATTAAAGATATTTTTTAAGTTTGCAGAAATCAAGATATTGCATAATAGGGTTGTTTTCAAAATCCCATCTTTGTTACAATAATATTAACCAAATAATAATTTGTAAAGCGCAGTTTTGTGTTATTTCACTTCAAGTGCTCAATTTATACGATTTTCAAAATGATTTAAATTAATTATTGAAGAATAAGATAAAACTAATATATCTAAATTAAACATGAAGCAGAACAAGACACACAAAAATAAAAAGATTACTGTCGCAACTGCGACTCGAACCCAGGATTTCTTGTCTTACCAATGAGACTGTTAGTAGGTCCCAATGCCCAAGTTGGTTAAGACTCTCTTTCCCAGTAAGACAAAAGATCCTGGGTTGGAGTCCCAATTGCGACCATTACCGTTTTATTTTTCTGAAACTTGTTCTATTTCATGTTTCGTTTTAATTTATTAGTATTATCTACTTGACTTGACGGCCGGCGTGGTCTGGCGGTAAGGCTCTTGACTCGCAATCTGAATGTCGCGAGATCGAACCCCGGCGTGGCAAAAAAAAATATTTGATCAATTTGTGTTGTTTCACAATTAATTCATTTATAAAAATCTATGGTATATTTGCGGCACGTTCCAGAATGGAAGATACTTTCAGTATCGTCCTGGTATAAGACCACCATTCATAATTGAAACGGCTTTAGCCATGTTTGGTGACTAGATCTGAATAGCCAGGTACTTCATCACCTTTCTCTCCCCCATCTCCTTCCCCTCTACACTACCTTCATTGGGATGCCTTATTCTCACGGGCTCCAGACGGGAGCAGTTAGGACCCTTTTGCGGTATTCATATAAAAAAAAAATCAAAAAAATTCACTGATATATTACATTGAAGGATATAACCTTCAAAAGTTATTAAAAAAACTAAATTTCTAAGATCTAAGATAAATGTAGGTAGTGATTCGTATTTAGGCAAAGCGGTAGGTAGGTACCCATCAAAGCGATTTTTTGTTTTGCATGTTTCAAATGTTCTAATTATCTTGCTTACAATTCTATGGTTTGGAGAAGTTGGGAGTTTGTGCGGTATCACATAATTTTTTTTAAAAGTGATTTAATGTTAAGTATGTATTTTCTTTGAAAATTTGCGTCTGTTGTTAATTTGTTGCTTGAACTCACGACCTTGGCACCCGAGGCGAGAGCTTCGCCAACTAGACTTATTGCCTATCTCTCTACGCTGTGTGCATCTCCACGCCTATTAGTCAGCCACCCGCATTACTTTAGCCTCTGACAAAAGGATGCCATTATTAATTTCTCCCATTTATCACATTATAGAATAGCAAACATGCATCTATCATTTCTAGGCGTCATTTAATCAATCTTCGTGGATAAAATTTATTATTTGTGGTCACTTTGTGATGGAAATTTTCAAATTTTTTGCTAAAAAAATGTTTTACCTATTTTTTTTTGACACAATCATAATATCATGTTCTTCAGGATAGCATTCGAAATTATACAAAATACAAGCAATAATCGTTTTATTTCTTTAAGCCTCGATTACATTGTGCGAGTTTACAAGCTACTTGCCGGCTTATTCACTATCTGCTACACAGGGCCTATGTCATCTTTGAAGATGCTATGTGGAGGGTGTTTTTGAGGAGAGGAAGGAGTGAACATGGGTCTTGAAGAGCCCCATGTTGTAGGGGAGAGGAAACACAGAGGCTGGCAAATCGGCAAACGAGTCGTAGAAACGACTCGTTCTCATGTGACTAATGTCAACCGTGTACAAATGTTGGGCGCGTGTTTGGCGTGTTTCCCGACTTTGCGCCAATGCCTAAGGGATCAATGACGCTAGTTCCTCGGAGCATCTTCCATCGTTATACCGGTAGAACAAGGACAACATTCCCACCCGACGCCTTTAAAGATTGCAATCCGTTTGTTAAGTTAGGAGATTCTATCAAACGGACCGCCCGTTTCTGCACAGAGTCGAGGGTTTTTTTTCTCGCTCAGTGTAATCATATTACTAGCAGATTTTACACTGAAGGAGTCTACTAGCAGATAGTGAGTACGCCGGCTAGTAGCTTGTAAACTCGCTTAATGTAATCGAGGCTTAAACATTGCTTTGTAATTCACATTTATCTTTACCTAATACCTACATGTGTAAAAAAATACAAGTATGAAGTTCACAAAAATACAAGTATGCGCTAGAAGTAAAACCTTCAGTAAACTAAAGAAGACAAGAGTGAGGAGACTACGAAGCACTGCACAATGAGGAGACCGATTATTCTTTCTCATTTCTCGCAGGCCAAATCCTATATTCATTACCTCACGTTACGTATATGTATAAGGTACTTTAGTAGACAAGAAAATAATATATTAAATGCACATCAATATGGTTTTAGAGAAAATTTGAGTACTCAAGATGCTATCGTTGACTTAACATCTGAAATATATAAAACTTTAGTTACTAAAAATAAATGCATTGGAATATTTGTCGACTTAAGAAAAGCTTTTGACAGTATATCACATTCTAATCTTATCTCTAAACTAACGAAAATTGGTATAACTAATAATGCCTTAACGTGGATCGAAAATTATCTACTTCATAGAGAGCAATTTGTCAAGTTAAATGGTTTTCTGAGTGATTCCCAGATCAGTAAATTTGGAATCCCGCAGGGAACGGTACTGGGTCCAATACTTTTTATCATTTATGTGAATGATATTTTTAAACTCACCATAAAGTCCAAACTAATATCATATGCTGATGACACAGCAATATTAACTGAGGGATTAACCTGGACTGAAACTCAAAGAACAGCGGAATTAGATATAAATATAATAAAAAAATGGTTTGATCAAAATTTACTATCCCTAAATACTGATAAAACTTTTGTTATGCCATTCACTTTGAATAAAAATGCTATCCCTGAGAATGTAAACATATGTATCCACTCATATGATTGTAATTCAAATTCATATCCATGTAAACCTGATTGTTCTACACTTAGGATGGGTTGTTTCAAAAAATTTGATGGATTCATCAAATATTTGAAGTTGATTTTCACGTTCTGTGTAAGTTCTATTCAAGTTCTGTTATTACATCATTATGGGACAGTTGAGGTTATGTGCCGGTGTTTTTGTAGCTTTAGTTAAAAATTCATCATTCTCTCATTGCATTTAGGAGTGAGAGAATGACGGTTGTATGAGTATATACATATACATTATATACAAATATTTATGTATGTATTATATACAAACATATGGAAGACCAATACTCCTAAATAAATCTCTCATAGCTACATTTTAGATTTTTTTTAAAAAATTTAATTGTATCAGAAATTTTGAAATTTGATGAGAAATACCCATACGTAAATGTTTTTAGTGTCGCTTTTTTGTTTCATCGAATTTCAAATCACAACGATGCTAAAGAAGTTTTCACTTAAAAAAAGAAAAGTTTACAAATATTTTCATGGAAAAAGAATTACGCGATTTTTATAGAAATTCAATAGTTAGATTGTCGACAGCTGGCCATTCGAAGCCATTTTTTTGAAAGTTGAGAGGTTCCCATTTATTGCCTAAGTCTGTATCAGCTTTTGAACAAATTGTGATCAGCAGAATAGGACAACAAACTATCATGTCGTAAAGCTTGTTGGCTTATTACAAATTGAAAGTTAGCGTAAAATGTGATCTTTCAAATGTCATTTAAAAAATGGCGCAGAATGGCCATTTAATGATAATGTCACATTTGAATTTTTGTGAAACAACTGGCACTAGATATTTCTGAATTTTTTACTGGGCAAAGTTTGGTAATCAAACTAATAAAAAAATATGAATCAGTTGTGAAGAAATTTTATCAGATTATTGATCCGTAGAGATTTCTTAATCTGAATTTCATCTTGTATCCTTATTGCAGTAATTGTACTACATTCCTCCCGGGTTTTAAGACCAGTTTAAAGCAGACCGATTTGGCTCCGACCCACTGACGCGTTCTTCAGTTGTAAATCACCACGCCATCGCCTTGACACGAACTTTTTTCTTAAAAGACTTAAAGGGTTTTTCCAAGCTGTCTTAAATCTTTAAAATATTTTGTGCCTTTTGCTTTCTTTATGAGGACATAGTATGACGGTATAAAAAACCCAATGGCATTGAAGCCAGAGAAAAAGTTTACGTCACCTTGCAAGTTTTTGACAATTACAAAAATTGCATTGAAAATCATTGCCAAAGACAATATTTCGAGAGAATAATAAGTAACGCTGTTTAATTATTAGGCGGCTTTTTCGATAGTCATTAAGTATCAAGGTGGTAGCAGTTTCCCAAAGCGAATTGAAGGCTATATTTAACTGCTATCAACACCTGGGAGACAAAGATACATAAGTATTTTCATGACTCTAGTATTTATTTTGTTAACGTCGGTTTGTGGTTTGATTTCAACATCTATTATTTACCCCATTTTAGTTGACTAGGGTTAGTTTTCCTGGTTGGCTCAACCGGCTTCGAAATTTTTTTCAACTTGGCACATCAATAGCTTTGGTTGGGTTTGAGTATAACCCCATTTTAGTTGACTAGGGTTAGTTATTCTGGTTGGCCCAACCTGTTTTGAATTTTTTTTCAAATTTATCGCTTTGTTTGGGTTTGAGTGCATAAACTTCTCTTTGTTCATCGTACTTTTACCAGAATCGCAAAATTCTCTCAGTGAGAGCAATTCTGTGGTATAAAATTATATTTCAGCGTATGAATAGCCCTATATACATAAACAAACTGGACCACACTTACAATACTCGTTTTACGTTAAATGAAGGACTAATTGTACCTAAGCATTTAAACAAATATGAACAAAAAACGCTGGACTGCATGATACCTAATTGCTTAAATATGTTACCTGCCAAAATTAAAAAAATGTTCAAATGGTAAAACAAATATTATGTTGAAGAATTGGCTCGCCGAAAGAAATAATTAGACTAACACAAAAATTCTAACTGCATATTACAGTAAAATAAGTTTATTTATATCTTCAAAGTAAAAGTACCCATCGACAAACTACTTAAAAGTAGTTTATTGGGACTTTCCTTTTTCTGTACAATACTTTTATTTTTTTGTCATATTGTATTACTTTGAATTTATAATAAATAAATAAAATAAAAATATTATTCATTTTTATTCCGTTCAGCAAATTAATCACCTCGAGAGTGCTTTGTTGTAGAATAACATGTTATAATAACATGAATATTGAAATGGGAGGAGGCATCAGATATGAGGAAGAATATGCGTGTATTGTAGTCCTTTCTGAAAATATATTTGAACGCGATCAATAACTGTTGCAGACCACGAAACCCTTAAGTTATATTAGTGCAGCTCATTCCAGTTAAATCCAACAAGTTCATTGTAATGTCCCCGAAATCAGCAACATTCGTACGAGAAAGCTCAACCAGTCTGTAAAACTCGAATGACCTGTTTTTTTAACTGTCTCCAAGCAAAATACTCTGAAAAAGTACATTGAAATGTCGGAATACCTTCCTCAGAATAATTTTCTGTGTGTTTTATTTTACTGTGAAAAATTGTAAAAGTTTTAAATTCTTAACCAGAAGAGCTATTCTCTTTCTTTTGTGAGAACGAGATCGTTCCCTCGCGAGATGTACTGTCAAATTTGTGTGATTTTCTATAGCTGTTAAATGAATAAATAATCATGCATACTTGCAGGAATTCGTGTTCAAAACGACCCAAATTAAAATACGTGACAGCTCTCACAGCTCACGAAATTTTGACATTGGCCGATAGAAAAAGCAAATATTAGCCGTAGAAAATCACACAAATCGGACAGGACATCTCGCGGGAGAACGATCTCGTTCTCACAAAAGATAGAGAATAGCTCTTCAGAGCTGCATAACTAAATAAATTCTTTTTGATAAAGCCTTTTTTTATTTGAATACCGCATAAGAGTCCCAACTGCTCCCAACTAGTGAGTGCTAGTGAGACTATGACATCCTCAATAGGGGTATGTTGTCAGGCTGAATGTAGTTGGCAGGAGAATAAAATGGGGGTGAAGAATGTGGGGAAGCACCTGGCTATTCAGATCTGGTCACCAAACACGGCCAAAGCCGTCTAATTTAATTCTGAATGTTAATCTTACACTCATGCTGTGAGTAGTTTTCATTCTGGAACGTGCCGCAAATACATGGTGTCCGGGGGCGAAAATGTACCCTAAAAAAGAAAAAAAAATCGTAATTCCAACAGTGCAAAAAAGTTTAATTGTTTGCGTGAAAAAATAATATTCTTCTTTTGGAAAATATTTTACATGAAAAAAAACATTGGAATTTAAAAAAAAGTTATTTTTTATTTTTTACGTCTACCATTATGCAGAATGACCTCTCGAAGTTTATGCACTTTACCGCCGGTCACCCTGTATTCAAATAACATTTACTTGCGCACACCGGGATTTGAACTTCTTTGATTTGCAACCTTATTGCGATCAGATCAGCGGTATTTAAAAACCTCAAACATCAAGCTTATTCAGAACAAGTATCGCCAAAGTTTCCCAAAAAATTATTACGATTATTTTTTTTTTCTGAAAATATGATTTTTCTCGATAATTTGGATTTCAAAATCTGGTTTTTCCATTATATATAAAAAAAATATACACATAAATTTATCCTGCACGAGGATGCCTAAAAGTATTGCCTATGCTTTCCCCGAATAATTTCTGTAATGTGATTTTACTCGGAATTTTAAAGGCCCACACCTAATTGCAACAGCCAAAACGCAACGTTGCTCAAACCAACGCTTCCAAAATAATCAGATTATTAAATCAAATTGATAAATTAACGTTGATTGGTGTTACTTGTGATAGGGTTTCTGGCTTTGTGGAACACGTCATTATTAAAACAATGTGCAGAAAGAATCGTCGTACTAATTAATTAGATAGTTCTTGTTTTTTCATTCCGGTTTACTTGGGTAACATTCATCATGCAACAACTCGGATATTTCAAATACATTTCGTACATTCTCGTCGGCATTATTTATAATTTTTTTGGCAAGTTATTATTTTAGATGTTCATAAAAAGCAGTTGCTTTGTGGGCTGCCATAATTAGATTAATTATAATGCTGTAGAATTCTCATATTTTTTGTTGACTCGATTTTTCAAATATTTTAACTAGTTTCTTTTAATTTATTCACATAATTACAGACACAATTCAAATCATTATACGAGTACTTTAATGCTCCCAATGAATTAAACTTTTGCCGGTGTGTGTATGTAATATTCTTAATTTCAAATGGAAATGGCACTAATGCATTGCTAGTAATTATTTGACAATAAAACAATAATAAAACTTATGAATCTTCGACGACCTCTGTGGTCGAGGTGTAAGGCTCTCGGCAATCCGGAGGTTGAATGTTGCATGCCCTGGTGAAAGGCCACCATTAAGAATCGAAATGGCTTTAGACGTGTTTGGTGACCAGATCTAAATGGCCAAATGCTTCCCCACCTTCCTCTTCTCCATCTCCTTTCCCTCCCCGCTCTTCCTTCAGCCTCACAACACACCGTAGCCTATACACTTAGCATACGGCCGGCGTAATCCCGACGTGGCAAATAAATTTTATTTGGTTAATTTGTGTTATATCACAATTTATTCATTTGAAATAATATATAGTATATTTGTGGCACGTCCAGAGTGGAAGATACTCTCAGTATCGCCCTGGTGTAAAACCACCATTCAGAATCGAAACGTTGCTCGAAATGGCTTTAGCCGTGTTTGGTGACCAGATCTGAAAAGCCAGGTACTTCCCACCTTCTTCTTCCCCTTCTCCTTCCCCTCCCCAATACCTTCAGCCTCACAACATACCCCAATTGGGGATGCCATAGTCTCACTGGCTCCAGACGGGAGCAGTGGGGACTCTTGTGCGGTATACATATAAAAATAAAAAAAAGCCTCCCAACATCCCCAATTGAGGATTCCATAATTTCACTGGCTCCAGACAGTTGGGAGGGGGCTCTCGTGCGGTATTCACATAAGAAAATGAAAAAGTTTTACTAATGAAAACTGAAATTAAAATAATTCTATTCTCGTCAGAAGTTCGTAGTCGAAATTTAAATGGGTTAAACTCACCTCAATAGGTCCCTATATTAAATGTTAATATGGAGAAAACAATGACAATACATTTGTAGGTATCATTAAAGCTGTTTGTTTTGTTTTACTTCTTATTTTTAACGGTATTTAAATAATAATTCCTCTCACAGAGTGTCCCGTTACGCATCTCGACAATGGCTCTGACGGATGTGTTTGGTTTCGATGATTGACAGATCCCGGGTTGGGAATTGGTATTCAACGGCCTCGCAACTTTTGCACCGGAAAGAGCTCTTCGATAACCTACATTATTAAATTTCAAGTGCAGACGGATTTTAGCACGCTTTGGCACGTGCTGGTCGTGACTCTTTCTGTTGTTATCAATGAGGGAATCAATACAGCACTACTTTCTTTAACCCTTTCATATCTGAATTAAAACTGGCAGTAACAAACCATATTTAATTTCATAATAAAAAGTATAAAAATAAATAAAATTTGTCTTCAAATTTAATAAAATTTGTGTGTTTCTATTTTTTTTGGTTACCTTAAAAAAGGTGAGCCATTTTAAAACTTTTTTATGTTCGCGTTAAAAAATGTTTGTTTCAAAAATGATACCTACATTTATTTTGAAATGTAAAATTTGTGAGCGTATATTTTATATCCTTTCAAAAACAATTTTTAACAGTCGGATAAGTTCAGAAAAAATATTCCATTAATCACTCGCCCCCCCCCCCCCCCCGCCTTCTCCCCCTGCCGCTAAACTATATTAAATACACACATTTTTAAAACAACTCAGGAGTCAACTAAACTCAAGTCAACTCAACAACTAAGGAGGGGAAAGTGGAATCACCCACCCCTCCCGCCTTCGCCCCTGCCGCTAAACTATATTAAATACACACATTTTTAAAACAACTCGCCGCCACCTATTGTAATTTATTTTTACAAATTATATATTGAATTAAAGAGCTCAACATTATATATTGAAACCTTTGCTGGAATGTGTACAATAAATCACCAAAGTTTCATCGCAATCGGTTGAATGGTTAGGGAACGTATAAGGGACAAACAGAGCCAAATTCATTTTTATTTATTAAGATTAAGGCCGCACTCTTGAAACACACGGCGCTGAAAAAGAAGAAGATGGAGAGATATGTAATTACGAGTGTTGGACAGAGCGCGCTAATATGTTGAGTCGTAGAATAGCAGCGAAAATTGAGAAAAAGCTTAATAAAACATGACTCGTTTAAAATAGAGTGAAATCTCGTGGAACGTATCTTAAGTATCGTTTAAGGAAACATTGTAAATTTTTTCACAAATATAACTTTTAAAATAAAAGAAATAGACTTGTTTAAAATAATTTTCGGAGCATACTTTGCGATTTTTTTCTATCGAGGGAATTTCATATAATTTCCGTTTCGGCGTGGAACGTATCTAGATATTATCTTCAAAAATAACATATATTTTTTTAAGAGCTTAAAAACTTCAAATGTTTAAGGGAGATATGTAAGAAATCAGTCGAAATACGAATAGTAGACCCTTAAGACTAGTAACTTACAAGACTTTGCGACTAAGGCTTATAACTACAGAATTAATTAGTGATTTACTGCATGCATATTTGCAACTGTGTTTTAAAATTAGAGATTTATAACTAACATAGTTACTTAAATTTAAAAAAAAACTTGTTTTGGGTGTTTCCAGGGTTGTCAGTGATAATATTAAAAACCAAACAACAAACAAAACACGTGATATACATAATAATTTTGTGGAACAGTAAACACGATGATAGGCAATGAAAAATATACAGAACCAATGTAGAAGAAAAGTATTATGCTAACATTGACGATTATTATTGAGATATGTTATTACAGCCTTCTAATAACTGTGATGAACATATCTACATTACTTCCGAAAAGATATTGCGAACTGCTGCCAATCATCAAATATATAAAACCTAAACCTAGCTTAAGTCTGTAGCTTAGTTATATTTATATATGCAACGCATATATTAGTGGCCTCATTTCGCATTACACACAAGTAACTGAATAAATTAGAATAAATATATTTTTTAAATCTTTGGGAAAATTTTTCGGCCTCATAAAATACAATTTTTTGCATACCTAACCAACGCGTTAAATTTATAGCGGCACTTAAAAATGATGCGTATAAGGAAAGGCATAAAATATTTTGCTTTCTCAAAACTGCAATTCAAAATACAAGGAAAACACTTAATTAATTTTGCTAAAGAAGTACATAATGATTCAGATATGTTATTTGCAATTTTGATATGAAAATGATTGAGACAATATTTTTTTCTTTTGCAATCAAATTTTATAATATACTTCAAATCTTCTCAAATATTAGAAACGTTGGAAAAAACTCTTACAGAATTATAAATGATTAATAAATACGTAAATTATATTTGATTAATGTATGTTTGAAGTTTTCCAAAAAACTGCATAAAACAGACGACAATTTATTGCCGCATAATGAAATACAACATAAGCTAATGACCAAAATTGTTTCAATTAATAATGGTAATAAACGCATATTTTCAACGAGTTTCGTTAAAGTGGATTACTTGAATTAATTACGAATACAAAATAACTTTCGTTTTAATTAAAAATTATGAAGGTACGCTGTTTTCACGTCGCATCAGATTTTATTTGTAGGTGTGTCAATACGACGCGCAATGTTATATATAAATATTTGAACGAGTTCAAATTCGAAACTGAAAGTGCGTGCGTAATTAATTTACGTAACGGAGTAATTAGTAATGTTTTAATTTAATTCCATAGCTCGGTTATTGGGACACTTTCGGCGGACATCATACGTGGGCAGCAGGTAGCGGACACCAGTATTAATTAATCAACAAATATAGCGCTGCCCATTGCCCATAATACTGGCAATTGCGAGCACGTGATGATTGGTGACCATAGAGACACTTCGCAATATTACCGTGTCACTTTAGTTCGAAACCTGCTCAATAGAATGAGAAGATTTGGTAAAATATACGCGACATTGTAGCAACAGTCAGTTTTTGGGGTGAAAACTTCTTTAGCACCGTTGTGATTTGCAAATCGATGAAACGAAAAAGCGACGCTAAAAAGAGACAAACACATACAAATATAGGATTTAGTCTGTGAGAGAATGAGATAGAATAAACGGTCTCCTCTTTGTGCGATGCTTCGTAGACTCCCCACTCTTGTCTGCTTAAGTTTCTGAAGGTTTTACTTTTACCGCATGAATTGCACACTTGTATTTTTGAAGTGAAACTTCTTTAGCATCGTTGTGATTTGAAACACAATGAACCCAAGTGAGACTAAAAAGAGACAAACACATACATCCATAGGATTTAGCCTGCGAGAGAATGAGATAGAATGAAAACTAACCGCAATGGCCACTTTGATTATGAGCTCACTTTTTAAGGCTCCTATTGATTGAGATTGTGTGGGTGAAGGTTTTACTTCTAAACTGTGAACTGAACTCGTTTTTTTATATATGAAGGGGTTTTTACTAGAAAACGTACCGGCTGAGACTATAGCGTTAGTACCTCCTGGTAACCAATTGACTAAGTGTAGCAATAAAATAAAAAATTTCACATAAAATATTTGAGGTACTTAACATTCCTAATAAATCCAAGGGAGCCTGCTATGCCTCAATATAAAGGATCTTCCTATCAAAACTGTGGTTTCAAAAATTCCCCCATTTTTCCTCCATCACAACACAAGCAACATTTTCGGCTTTCTGTGGTGGTAGTAGGAGATTTTCAAACATTGTTGGGTTATATGTAACCCGGGAATGCTTGTCTTTCTTTTTTAATTTAACAAAAAAATAACTATCAAGCGTTGTCTAAAATTGCCTCTCCTCCATTCAACATCTCATCTCTTCCAAGTCTGAACTCGACACCAATCTTCCATATAATTCTAAAATCTGCACATTTAAATAAAATTAGTATATAAATTCACCTTTCCTTTCTGTGTAATTTTAAATGGTGGCCTAAAACACCCCTGAAGGGCGAAAGCCAGAAATAATTGAAAAAAGTACTTACTTACAAATCTAATAATTTCAGAGGAAATTTTAGTTTTGATTTATTAATTAAGAGATAATTAGAAGGATACTTTTTGATCGTAAAGTCTATGTACTGTTCATCCAACTACTGGATAACCGATGGAACATGTACTGTATTATTGTAATGTGTTGTTTCGACTATTATTGACATGTAATGAATTGTTTGGACTATTATCAACACGTAATGTATTGTTCGGACTGTTATTAACGTGTAATATATTGTTTGGAATATTATTAACATACACTGTATTGTTTGCACTATCTATATATTCTGCTGCGCTAAAAATATGTTTAAAATAATTTGGCTCTTAAATAAGTATAATAACATAACGTAGAAAAGAGATAGTTGAAAAGAAATTACACGAAAAAGAAAGTCGTCACAAACATAAATTAACGTAATTAAAACCATAGATAAAATGAAACCAGGTGTGCATAATTCAATTACAATAATCAACAGTGGGTACCTACGTGTTCAATGTTTAGTTTATTTAACGTGGATGACTTAATTGAAACACTGTTTACTGATTTACAATCAAGACTTTGACACTTGACCAAGGTTCGTAGAAAATGCGCTTAATAAGGTTAGCTTACGGGTCTTTTTCGAAAAAAACTCATCAGGCCGCTTTCGAAATTTCGAACGCGTGACGCAGCTTGAAGTAAAACACCGCACTTGTATTATAGTTAATTCAAATCTTCCAGTGGAACATGGACTTCAAGCTACGTCACAAATTTTTAGCCTATCACCGCTCAACCCCCCGATTCTTACAACATTAGACATATTTAGATAGAGACCATAGATAATAGCTAGTGATGTGCAAGATATCATAATGTAATTTAATTTAACTGATGTCGCTGATGTATTTAATTTAAACTTTGAAACATTTAAAGCCAAATTAGTCCATTACTTTTTAGATGTAAATAATGAATGAGAAATCATTTTATTTTATTTCAATTTTGTTTTGTTTTTTAATTTTTTATTGTTCAAATTCTAGATGCAAACAACGAGTACTATTGAGTTCTCTAAAGTCATCCAAGTAAAATTGCATTAGATATATTCTTATTTATTCTATTGAGCTATATGCTTTATTTATATATTTTGTAACATCTTTTATGGTTATACTGTTGTTATAAATGAAACTTGTATTGTACATGTAAAAGCCAAATAAATAATAGTGATGTGACATTAAAACCAATGTCGATCTATTAATATCAGAAAAGGAGATTTTATTTTGATTCATGAGGTGTCCTATTGTTTCTTCTGATGATAAATTCTTCGCGGATATTCGGGATTTTCAATGATACGTTCGTTTATTATCGTTTTATTTACAATGAAAATTTAAAAGGACTGAACGTTGTAATGGATACTCTGTGTTTATCTCAATAGGGGAACTGGTAACTGAAGGTGCCCAGCTATATCATTGTCTTTTTCCGTTACCAATCGGGCCCAATACCCGAACGGGTGATGTTTAGCTCTCTCATATAATTCAACTTTACTGTACTCTGTTCGGACACCTCAAAACTACATATTACTACCTCCATTAACGACATGTATTGAAAGACATTGAAACTACATAATATTCAAATACACTACAATTCACAAATAAATTATTGGTAGGTATCAAACGTTTCTCCCAGATCAGACAATTTTGCATTTTATTCAGGTTTGTGAATTTTCAAATGTTAGGATGGGTTGTTTCAAAAAATTTGACGAATTCGTCAAATATTTGACGTTGATTTTCACGTTCTGTGTAAGTTCTATTCAAGTTCTGTGATGATTTCAGTTTTGTGAAGCAGCTAGCCTACGATCATAAAAAAACAGAACTCGAAAAGAACTTACGCAGAACCTGAAAATTGACTTCAAATATTTGATGAACTCATCAAATTTTTTGAAACAACCCATCCTAACATTTGAAAATTCACAAACCTGAATAAAATGCAAAATTGTCTGATCTGGGAGAAACGTTTGATACCTACCAATAATTTATTTGTGAATTGTAGTGTATTTGAATATTATGTAGTTTCAATGTCTTTCAATACATGTCGTTAATGTAGGTAGTAATATGTAGTTTTGAGGTGTCCGAACAGAGTACAGTAAAGTTGAATTATATGAGAGAGCTAAACATCACCCGTTCGGGTATTGGGCCCGATTGGTTACGGAAAAAGACAATGATATAGCTGGGCACCTTCAGTTACCAGTTCCCCTATTCCCCGTCCTTAGTGTCCTGAATGTGAAAGCTTCCATATGATGTATATTCGGCAATACCATAATTTATTCGAATTATTTATAAATTGGGTTTTCTCAAGCACCTTGTGCAAATTGCATAAAAAATTCGTCGACTTTCAACGCAATTAAATTTTCGGTAATTATATCTGCTCTACAATACCCTTCACCACCAGGCTTGACATAGACCCCTGGCTGTCGCCTCTCACGTGTTGCGTTGCATAAAACACAAACCTGTTTCAAAAAGATAATAAGAGTGTCCACAGACCAATTCCGTATAATTTGACAGACCGAAGTCGGCGATAGTAATCCGAACCAGTTCAGGGTTTTGCCATAAAATCTTCGACAAACTGATTTATGCATGTCGTTACTTTCACTTAACTCGTGTAACCTAAAATAGTTATTACTTTGAATCGATCATTCCTGATACAATGCTTGTTATTTAATAGATATTACATACTATTACTATAGAAGAAAGTAAAATTCCAATCAAAATAATTGCCTACGCGTAGCTATCATTCTTGCCCACACAGAAAAACAATTTTTCACTTGTGTTGTAACAACCGTTGTTAATGTAACTTTTGCGGTTACTCTTTTACAAATATAATAAAAAGTGAAGTGCATATTAGCTCACGATTACAGTTATGATTTCACATTTAGTGCTATATGTATCATTATTTTAAAGTTTAAACAAATAGCGATTTTTCAATAAAAACTTACTAAGTACGGTAGTTATTAAACCAAATTATGTAGAAGTGCTTGGATCTTAGATGAACGGTCGTGAGTAATAAATCTTTGGAAGCATACCACCACTTTGGATCAGAACTGGTATATTTTAGTAAGAATGGGTTGAAATATTGAGCTTAGAGGCGGTAGTGAGATGTTCATTACTACTTAATGATTGTAAACGGCTGTCTGTGATTTACTACTTCAATTGGTAATTTGTGGCATCCATTATAAAGTCATTTATTAATCTCCTTAAAGTATTTACACTCAAACGGATGCCCCTTGCATGCAGCACGGTAGATGTTCCTGAAAAGCACGGTATTGCCTGTTAGAGAATAATTATAATGTTAAGTCAATTAATTAACATTATTTGATTATTTTTTCGCAAGCTATTAATAGTTTCGACCTTTAAAAGCAGAACTCGATTCTCGTGTAAAATTTTATATATAAAAATCAATAATTGTTTGTTTGTTCATATTTTATGCGGTGACATAACTACCGTTCATACGACTGCAATGAAACTATGGTGATTTGTTGTGCGCATGCCCGCAAATGTTTCTATATATAATGGTTAGTCTGGCGTTATGAAATTTTTATAAAAAAATAGGAGTCGGCTGGTGCAGGCATGTACGGCAATGTACGGCAATGTACGGCGATGTACGGCGAGCGATATGCTGACATAGGCCAAAACCAAATGATCTTTTATCTTTTAAAGTTAAATCTGTTGGTCCCATAAAACAAATTAGACCGGTCAAATAACGATAGTTTAATTGTATTACCTTTAATAATTAGCGGCTCTGGAATTTCGTTTTGCCTCCGCATTCCGCCTCCTATTAATTACATTTGGTGCGCAAGTGGTTTGAAAATGTGTGTATTTCACATATTTTAGCGGCAGGTAGGGAAGACAGGAGGGGGAGGGTAACGAAGGAGGTAGGGTTCGCAGGAGGGGTATCGAGGGAGGGGGAAAACGGGGAAGGTGGAAGGGGAACGCGGGAGGGAAGAACATACAGGGAGAAACAATTTATTTCTTTGAATTACATTTCAAATTATGCGCAGTTCTACAATTTTAATAAATTTACTTTACGATGTAATTGGTAATATTCCATCATTTAAATTTAATTTTATTAAAATACTTTAATTTCCTGAAGTCGATTATACATATATACTATAGTTTAGATAATATTCAACAAAATATATCTCATTCCTCAAGATATATGGAATAGGATGTAAGGATATATGGAATATCCCCAAGGATAATTGAACTGTGTATGGAAAAGCTGAAAAAGGTACATTTTAAGTGACAAATTACTAATATCATATAAAGTAATATTTAAGGTACGTGTATAGGTTACAAAATAGTGACCCAGAGAAAATTCTAGGAATATTCGTCCCATAATTAGAACTTACGCAATTAACTGACATACTCACATAAACAGTTTGATTACAGTAGACCATATTTGTCCCGGCTCACAAAGATCTCATATAAATCGCTGTAACTAACTTACTATCAATTGAGAAATATGTTGTAAACGGTGTTGGAAAGGCAAAAAACTGTGCTTTATGCTCAAATCTAAAAAACAACCACCAAAAAAGTAAAATATTTATCTTTATGAAACCAAAGTTTTGAATTGCAATTTGAAAAAAAGATTTGAAACTTTGTGAACGACAAAAAAGTAAAGTAAAAAAAAAACCTTATAATTTATTTGTCTAATAAAATCTTCCACTTCCTCTTATCCTATTCGGGTCGGGGACCCATTGCAACGACAAGGCTCCTCCATACGTCCCTGTCTTATGCTGATTGTTCGGCCTCCGTCCGTGGCAGTCCCATCCTCTCCTCACACAGTTTCTGGAGTTGCCTCGCCTAACTGTGTCTGGGGCGGCCCACTGGGCGTTTACCCTCTGGAATCGCACTCAGTATTTTCCTCGGAATTCAGTCATCAGACTTTCTCAGTACGTGTCCAAGCCAGCTCAGTTGTGATTTTTCTATGAAGAGTAGCAGTGGTTCAATATTCAGATCGTCTCGGATCGTCATGTTTCTTATGTGATCCCATTTCGTAACCCCTGCCACTCCTCTCAAGTACCTCATTTCGGCAACTTGTACTCTAGAGCGTGTTCGTTCGTTTAGCATATCTGGTGGCCGTAAGTGAGCGTCGGGCGGTATACCGTTTTGAACACTGCCATCTTTGTCTATATATAATAAAATAAGTTTATTTTTTTTTCGTTTTCAGTAATTTTAGTTAGAAAAAACGTAAGGTGAGCCATTTAAAAACTTTTTTATATTTGCATGCAAAAATTTTATATTTAAAAAATTAAACGTTTATTTCGATGTATAAAATTAGAAATCGTATTTTATCACATTTCAAAATCAGTTTTTAGTTTTCGGATATGTTAATAAATATTAAATTTATTTGCATTTTATTGTAAAGTGGAAATATTTTGACCATCTGAAAAATACGCCAAATATCTGAAGGGAAAAGCATTATTAAGGTTTTTGTACCCACTATACGTATTGTGTACTGGTGTCTACATTTAAATTGTATAATCCGTGTTCCGATTCAAGCAGAGCAAACCGGAAGTATCGTTTCGTGAAATCAATCGACCCTACCGATCTTGTTCCGGAAATATTAAAAATAAACGCCCCGGAACGCTCTCTCTAGCCGTGTCTAAAAATAATTAAAACTAAAAAAAAACAGTGGCGGTACTTTTTTCCTGTAAATTTTTAATAAGACGATAATGTTTTTCAATATTTTTTACTGTTAGAATAAGTTATTGATCTCACCACTGCATTTCATCAACATTAATAACTAGCGCAACCCGTGAAAAATCACGGGATATTATCATAATTGTAGGATTTATGAAGCTGAAAGTATTTTAATTTATCGTTGAAGAAAAAGATAACACTAATAATCTTAACAAAAAATGAAAGAGAACAAGACACAGAAAAATAAAAAGATAACGGTCGCAACTGGGACACGAACCCAGATTTGTCAATCACATAAGTAAAATTTTTTATTCATAATTATTTTTCAAATATGACTGTCAAATAAGAGGTGGCAGTAGCCACATTCGGTAAGGCGTTTGTCCTGGTAAGACGAGAGGTTCTGGTTTCATGTCCCAGTTGCGACTGTTATCTTTTTATTTTTCTGTGTCTTGTATTTCATATTTTGGTTTAGATTATTTGTGTTATCTTCTTATCCAATGATATATTAATTGATGGGAATGATCTTAAAAAAATATAAAAACAGAGTTGTTCTAATAAAAATTGTATTTTAATTTCTTTTTAAAGTAATTATTCCAGAAAAAAGAAAATAACATTTTCGTTTATTTAATTAAAATAAATAAATATAAATTACATTACTCATAAGTAAATTAGAATACAAAATTATTCACATCATTATTTTGTCGAATGAACATAAAAATAAATATTCTTTCTTGATGTCGTCTGGACGGCAATTATATAAATTGCCCTCCTCGTAGCCAATGGATTGCTGGCCATAGTGAGAATATCGATCGTCCAGTTGATTACTCAGACATCTCCAAAACAAAATTTTGAGAAAATTAGGAACGCAATATTCGAATGATCACAATAAATCAAATATTATTTACATGTGTCTGTTTTATGCATTCAATATGCTATAAAATAACACCGGGAGGCATAACATACATTTGTATGAACATTTTGTTTTACACTACAAGTTTTTCTGCATTATAATTGATTTGGTGATGTTTGTGAATAATTTGAATACCAGATGTAAGTTATCTGAGTATTGTACCAGATAGACGATTAACTT
This sequence comes from Glyphotaelius pellucidus, assembly GCA_936435175.1. Taxonomy (NCBI): domain Eukaryota; kingdom Metazoa; phylum Arthropoda; class Insecta; order Trichoptera; family Limnephilidae; genus Glyphotaelius; species Glyphotaelius pellucidus. The sequence goes on along the minus strand of OW386552.1, from coordinate 21,688,496 downwards.
TTACATAAAATAAAATCTTATATTTTCCTATTGTTGTTGTAAGTATAATTTCGTTCTAATATTCTCCTGACGAAAGAAGGGTTCTTCCAAAACCGGTAGAGTGTGAATAAAATAAAATGAAAGTGGTCTGTAACAAATTATTATGTTTTTATTGTAAATTATGGCGAACCACAAAGTCGATGCTTTTTACAAATTTGTACGATTTTAAAACATAACGTTACATTGAATATATACATTAAAACGAGCATCGATGCGTGAAAAATAACATTCGTAGTGCGTAAAATGAACAAAATTTATATGAACAAAAAAAGCATAAATTGGAATTGCTTTAGCAGCTGGGGTATATGAATAAATCAATCATATCACTTGGTAAATATACCAAATGCTCGTTGAAACATCGATTTCGTTAAGGTGTTTGTTTCCCATAACATGTAACTAATTTCTCACGTGAGCCAATCGACTAATAATAAAAAAAACTAATATCATAATTTTCACTGTTTCCTAATGTTAAATTTATGTTCTGCCTCGCGACAACTCAATGAATCACACGCGCTTGTGTAAAGGAAAAGTTAATTCAGCGTTCTACCATTCGATTTAACCGACTGCGCCAATGTAGTGTATGAAAAAATCGCGTAAGTATCTTGGTACAGGTATTTATTAGGGAGCTGCTAATTAGCCAGAGAGGACGAATCACACATTCATTCCTTAAGGCGGCCCTTCCCCGCTCAAAAAGAAGAACATGGAGAGGTATGTAATTACGAATGTTGGACAGAGCGCGCCAATATTTTGAATGATAAAATCGAAGCGAAAATTGTAAAAATGTTTAATAAAACATGTCTCGTTTAAAATAGAGCAAAAATCTCGTGGAAGGCGTCTTAAGTATCATTTAAAGAAACATTATGAATTTTTTCACAACTATAACTTGTAAAATAATAGAAACAGACGTGTTTCTAATAATTTTCGGAGCATACTTTTCAATTTTTTTCTATCGAGGGAATTTCATATAATTTGCGTTTCGGCATAAAACGCGTCTAGGTATTATCTTCAAAAATAACTTATGTTTTTTTAAGAGCTTAAAAACTTCAAATGTTTAAGGGAGATATGTAAGAAATCGGTAAAAATTCGAGTAGCGGCGGCCTAATGCTACTGACACGCATGCTCTTTATTCGCATGCTCTCTTGCTACTAATGAGCAAATAATACCTAATAGCATGTGTGTCACGCACAAATGAGCATGTTCATTGATTCGCGGGTGGAAGGGTTAATGATCATGCTAATTTATGAGCATGTGTGTTAGTACCATTAAATAAGCACTTGCAAGCACTCTGTCTCGATTGCGCTCGTACCCTTTCATGCATACATTACACACTCGGAACTGCTCATCGCTTACTAATCACTTTTTAAAGCGAGAAAAAAAAATGAAAACACGAATGTTCAATTTACATAAAAACGAAAAAAAAATCAAAAAAACCATTTGATCGATTTCCTTTTTTAACGGACGGATTGCAATCTTTAAAAATTCTTTGTATTTTCTACCGATATTTTAATGAAAGGTGTTCCGTGCAATTTTACACTGCGGAGCCGGAGACACGTCGTAGGCGTGCCCAACATTTATACACGGTTGACATTTGCCGCGTGAGAACGGGCAAAGGCCAATCGTTCTTGTACTAAACAATTCAGCTGTCGAATGATTTGCTGAGTTTTGTGTTTCCTCCCCTCAACATCATGGAAAATCGTAAAAATAAAATATTAGTATCTAACTGTATACTTCAATAATGACAATACAAAGTAAGATATAGTAATATGGCATTTATAATAGATACAATAAAAAATAAAAATTAGAAACCACAAAACATCTAAAAATTCTAACGCTTCACTGGAATAATAGTAAATCTCATAATGTATTATTAATTACCTTACGTCATTAATTAAAAAAAAAAATAGAATTAAAGTAGTAAAAAACTTACATTGTTTTTAATGCACTCTATTAAGGCAAAGTTTAATTTGAAATCACAATTTTCAATTAATCTTTACAACGATTTGGTTTATATTATGAAAACCAAAAAACATGCGTTGAATAAATTTAAGCCTTTTCTATCGTTTTGCTTGATTAGAATTAAAATAAAATTGTTAAATACTTTATAAAAAATATAAACATAAACTACTATAAAAAATATTTTTTCCTTAGAAATGTTTAAAAACTAATTAGATAGAGCCTATGAATGCATAATAAATTGAACAGCGCCCTTTGCATAAACGGCGCTCTACAAATTATCCAATAATAATTATTATTATGAACGCACATAAGAAACAACCCTTAAAATGTACAATTTTATGGCTAAGACTATCTGTGAAAATTTCCTTTGATTAACTATTTTATTTCTTTGAAAATTACACAACTTTTGCGCATAAAACCATTTCTAGAATAGTTTGCCAAGCGATTTTTGTGCTTATTACCTACATTCGTGATGATATAAGGCACGTTAAAAATGTACATATTTTCCTAAAAAGGTAATCTCATAAATTTACTTTCTCCGCCGTTGATATATTAATAAATTTGTTGCAAAACCTCCAGCATTCTTTTTTATTTTCTGACTCAACCAATCTTGAGATAAGTAAGTCAGGTAGCGCTGCATGAACGCGTAGGATGTAACGGATGCGTGCTTGCTCTGATTGAGCCATCTCACGACATTACAAGAACGGCTTATCAAATAACAACGTAACCTTAATTAAATCGTGTACCATAAACGTATTAGGTACAGAAGACCCAAAACGTATCGAGCTCGCGTCAAACGCTCGAGGCAATTGAAATCCACAAAAACCCCATTAGCCCCCCAAAAATCAGGCGTATTTTGTAAGAAGGTTAAAATAAATCCAAATAAATGGAATATTTTTGAATACATGGGGTCGTCCATTAATTACTTGAGGCTCGAAAAGGGGGGAGGGGTTCGGAAATATATCACACAATATCACAAGGAGGAGGGGGGATATAATGAGATATCACGGGTATTTATTCAACATTAAACGCACGATTTCTTAACCAAATAGCGGTGCGACCTTAATGTCTGTCTGCACATTTTTATCACGATGCTTAATTTTCCAAAATTTAATCAGATTATACCTGCATTTAAAGATAATATTCTGAAAATTTCAAAATACTTTGTACTAAAAAAATACACGTGATTTTGGATATGGGGGGGGGGGGGGGATAATCTAAAACATCACCACATTTCACCAGGGAGGGGGGGGTTAAAAAGTTGCTAAAAACATCACGTGATTAATGGACGACCCCTATCCGAAAACTAAAAATTGTTTTTGAAAGGTGATGAAATACGTTCACAAGTGCTATTATTAGAAATAAAAATATAAATTTTGAAATATTGAAATTTTTAATAGAAATTTAAAAATGGTTCACTAAATTAACGAAAAAAAAATTATAGGCAAATGCATTATAGGCGTTATTATCACCTCACGCTATTGTCGTTTCATAAAAAAATAATGAATAAAAATTCTCTTAATTTAATACACTCTTCTCAAATTGCTAAAGGAACTTTGGTTTCATGAAGGCGCACAATAAATTTTTTCTATGGTTAGAGCGTGGAGTTTTTTTTCCTTCTAACACAGTTTAGATCATATTTCTCACCATGACAGTAAGGAGATACAACGATTTACATAAGACTTGTGAGCTGGGACAAATTTGGTCTCCTGTGATTAAATAGATAATGAAATGAAAAAATGAAATCACCGAAATGTCTTTTGACCAAATGTCAAATAAAACCTTTCCGGTGACAATTTTTAATCAAAGCCTGCAGGTACCATAATATTGATTATTCCAATTAGAAAACTCGTAGTAGGAACTATGATCACGTGAAATCTGCCATGATAAAAAGGTAGTATCCAACACGGCCACCATCTTGAACCGGAACCGGAACTTCACAAACAAATTTACAGACAGATGAAAAGTAAGCAAGAACCTGTAATGAAAAACTGAACTTATAAAACAATTCTACCGTTTTATCAGCGCAAGGCTTAATTGTTTTAGGTTTCCAGTACTTGACCGCTACACCAAAACTAAACGCAGAAAACCACAGTAATTTTAATAATTATTATGCTGAAATACAGGCCTTAAATGAGGATACAATACTAAGAGGATACTGCATAGGTTGTACAATGTAAATGCATGGGTTGTTAATATCATTTAACTTAATTAAAAACTACACTGGCGTTTACCGAAACAAAATTCTTACAGAATTAGTGGGTAAATTATTGAGTAAAATTTAACAGTTAACATTAGATAGCTCTGTTAAACCTTGTAAAAAACGTAATCAAATTTTACTTTGTTTGTGTAATTAACATTAACATTTGTTTGTATAATTAACACATACACTTATAATTAATCAAATTGATACTTGGCGGAAACCCTTTCACCGAAACACAGATAAACATTTCTCGTATAATAATTAAGTTGCAGTTATTTAACAACAATCTTGCGCCTTATAATTTATACAACAGGTGTTAATTAAAAAAATGAACAAGATAGTTTGAGAGGTATATACATAATACACACATTTAAGTACTGGCGTTATTGTGCGTGTAATAATAGAAAGGGTTTTTAGCTTATGCACGACTCAATTTGCTTCCATTTCCCTCGCCATGGGCCTATCATTTGTCGATTAGTTTTGATGTGTTATTAATACAATATTTACTTATTTTTTCTTTGTGAGTCAGTGAGACTATGGCATCCCCAATTGGGGTATGTTGTGAGATGGAAGGCAGTGGGGAGGGGAAGAATATGGGGAAGAGGAAGGTGAGGAAGTATCTGGCTGATACGTTTTTCGATTTTCACGCCAAAAGTATTTTCGTTATTTCGCTGTTCGAAACGTTGGCTAAAGAAGGAGGTAGCGAAACTCTGCGTAACACCCCTAAAACAAATAACGAAGTACCTGGCTATTCAAATCTGGTTACCAAACACTGCTAAAGCAATTTCAAGCAACGTTTCAATTTTGAATGGTGGTCTTACAATAAGGTGATACTGAGAGCATCTGAAACGTACCGCAAATATACTTTTTTTACATTATCTCCATACTGAAAATCATTCCTTTCATGTCATCTTTGGGGATGCTGTGTGGGTGATATTTTTAGAAAAGGAAAGAAGGAAGTTCTGGGAGAGAAGGAATATGGGTTCAGAGTGTCCAGGAGTGATGGACGTATGAATCCATCCCTCCCACTGCGGTGCAAGGCGATGTTCCGAAAGAGTACGGCTGAAGAAGTCAAAGGGACTCCCTCAACTATTCTCTCCCTACCCTGCCATGCAGCTGTGCACCTTGGGGTGACCTCTAGCAGATGTGTTGGTTATCCAAAAAATACCCAAACCCACCTCCCAAACTGCCTTTATATTTTTAAATGAATTAATAGAGAAATAACACAAATTTATCAAATAAAATTTATTCGCGCACACCGGCATTTGAACCCGCTACCTTCGGATTGCTAGTCCAGAGCCTTAAAAAAATACTATTATATTTTACACGATTTACTGTACGATAGAGAAAACCAGAGTTTTTCATAATTTGTTAACAAAATATTATTAAAAAAACTTTATAAAAAATGAACATAACATGGTGAAAATAAAGATGCATTTAAATGTATAAAAGTATTAAAAAAAAACAGAGAAATTTGAAAAAGTATTGAGAAACCAGTATTTAAATTGACGGAGTCATAAAAATAGCAAAAAATAATGGTTTTTCATAATATATTAATTAAAAGTAAACAAAATGAAGAATTAAAAATATATTCAATCACTCCTACGCGATATTTTGCTGTGTTATTATAAATTTATGTCACGTATGCAAATTGCTTTTCTCTGTCGTTGGCCGCGTAACACAAGTTTCTGGAAATAAGCTTTTGTGAAAGCTTTACTGTTGTGGATTTGCTCAAGACTCGATGAATGCAACAACAAGCTCATAAAGGCTGCAATTCATTCCAAGTGGTCATCGCCGCTTTGGAGATATTAAGCACAAGACTCAATCTCCCACGACTTTCTCACTATAAATTATGTATTCTTTCTCTCGATTTCAATTTCTTTGCACGTGTAAAAAAAATCTTTAGAAGCAGGATATCTGTTTTTTTTTTACAATAGCTCCACACAGAAGGCCCTGAAGGAAAAATTCTCTCAGGGCCTACGAGTATGTCACCTTTGGGGGCGCTGTGAGGATGATTTTTTAGGGAAAGAAATGAGCGTTTTGGTAAGGAAAAAATTGGTTGTCTGCAAAGTCGGTTTACGGACGATAATTTTACGTGATAACGTCATATAATAACGATGGAGTGGAAGAGAAATAGATGCGTCATAAGCCGAACGCTTAGGCCGAACGATTGTTCCGCGCTCTCGCTTGCACGCTCGGCTCAGGCGGAACGTGACAATGAGTCATGCTTTTTCGTGAGTGCAGCCGGCGTTCATCGATTTATAAGATGTTATCACGTCAAAATGTATGAGGTGTCTAGGAGTGACGGACATAATATGAATCCATCCCTCCCACTGTGGTGCAAGGCGATGGGTTGAGAGTGTCCGGCTGGACAGGTCTAGGTTAGGTCTCCCTCAATCAGTCTCTCCAGATTCGGCCCGCCACACAGAAGATGGGCAAATGCATTCGCCAACAAAAACTTGGCAAACCTCACCCCGCGAACCCTTGCTAAGTCATCGAACGTAGCGAACCACTGAGGTAACCTATGGCAGGGGTACAGGTAATCAAATAGATGGTTTAGATGAGTGGCGAAAAAGCGGCGGAACTCACAACCACCTCCCAAATTAATAGAATGAATATACGTTGATGACGGCCACCGTGCTCGAGGCTCTTGACTTGCAATCCGAAGGTCGCGGGATGCAATTCCGGCGTATGCAAATAATTTTTATTGGATTAAATGGTGTTATTTCACAATTAATTAATTAAAAATAATATGAAGTATATAGCACGTTCCAGAATGGAAGATACTTTCAATATCGTCCTGGTGTAAGACCACCATTCAGAATTAAAACGTTGTTTGAAACGGCTTTAAACGTGTTTTGTGACAATATCTGAAAAGCTAGGAACTTCCCCACCTTCCTCCTCAACATCTCCTTCCCCGCCTCACAAAATACGATTGAGGATTCCATAGTCTCACTGGCTCCAGACGGGAGCAGATGGAACTCTTATGTGGATATAAATAATAAATCTACTGAGACAACGTAGTTTTACTGAACTAGGTCCAGTGAACATACTCTAGCGAGTCGTTCATATATATACATATTAGTTGAATGAGTTTCCTTTTAATAAACGATTTTACATTTTTTCAAACTTAGCAAATTCACTTTGTGGCTTCATTTTTAATTAAATGAAAACAAATTACTTTATATTACACCACCATATAATCAATATTATCGACATGTATCAAAAACAAAGTTTTCTTCGTCAGGATAAGAGATTAATATTTACATACATAGAACTGTCAAAAACTAAGATAAAAGCCTTATTACACTTTAAATAGAATAATCGAAAAACTTGCGTGGTCACTTTTTTTTTATCTGTGAACACTTTGTGAAATACGGACTTGTTCTTATTATATTATATGACGTATTTACTGCTAGTTACTGTCGCTACAGAACTTCACTGTATAACATTTTAGGTGCGAATAACACATGAATTAATTGTATCTAATATTTTTATATTACTTGGCAACTATCCCTTATCCCTCTCCTCCCCTTACCCTTCCCAACCCAAATCCCTATTTTGCAGTCTATTTCAGTTATAATCACACTTATTTTAATGTTGTGTATTAGTTTACCATTTGTTGAATTCACATTTGTACTCTTATTATTTTTTTTAAATATTCTAGTTTATATTCAGTTAGTCTTGTTTCTAAATACCTATCTGTGAACATTAATAATTGGTCTGTTTTTTTATCATCCTCTTATGTTTATTGTATTACTAAGACTGTTAATGTTCCTTAAATAAATAAATAAATAAATAAATTACTCGCTCATTTGGTTTGTTAGTCTAAAATCTGGATCCTGATGAATAAATTATTGATTGGCTGATTTACGTATGTAAATTATGTTGCGAGTAACTGACACATGACAGCGTATTAATTTGGTGTTAGTTTTCACCACATAACTACAATCGTGATTCTTTATTAACATGATGACGTTATCCATGTTTTAACGCAATAAACTTGAAATTACTCTGATGACTGATGACTATTACCTGGTATGTGGGGCAACACATTTTCTGTATTTAATAATATGAACCTTGAAGCAACATATAATATTATAATAACATGGCGGGATTCAGAACGGGTGTGGTTCGGTGTAGAAATAATATACTTATAAGTACTGTAGAGATTAAAGCAGATTTCGTAAATAGATCGCTGACCACTGCAGAGTGTAGAGTAAATAGCGTGTCGTCAGCACAACACTTCATTATCACTTTGTTCTGATGTAATGCCATTTATTTCTATTAAATTTAATTCGTCTTGCAAAACGCCTTTTTTCTTGGCTTTCAGATTTTATATACTTCTTCTACGAAAGAGCGACGGATTTGATAGTATTGTGATAAAATAATGTTGAAAAAACTCATAAAGCCTATCGGATACAATAAATAAAGTGCCTGCCTTAGCACGAGAGCGAAAAGAGCGGAAATTGAGGTAACTTAAAAATATTTTGAACTCTTTCAATTCTATTTTTGTGTACTGCAAAACCTGGGTTCCACACTGAGATGCGTATTCAAGAATACTACGAATGTATGAGAAATACAGTATTTTGAAAGTAATAATATCTTTTAATTGTTTACATGAAAAGGGTAATGAAACCATGCATAGAAGATGCGTTCGATGGAATTGACTTAGAAATTTTGGGATTAGAAAAATTATCTAAATAATATTGGCGCAGCCGGTAAGAATAGAAAAACACCTAAATAATAGTGAAAAGGTTTCAGGGAGCATTCAGTAAAAATTACACTCCGTTTAGACAAGTATTCTGGGTTTATTTTACAATAAACACGTTTAAATTCTGATTTTGCACTTTATTTCTACACAGTTCAACAAAAGCTCGGCTTCCTGTTTTTCTGAAGCAACTGCTTGTCCTGTTTCTGGAAATGACAGTAGGTTTTAGTCAAGCTTCGAACCTGTTGGCTTTGAGTTTTTACTCTACAGAGAGCAATGGCAGTTATTTTGTAAGCATATTGCTTTTTAAACAAATAGAAACAGACGAATAAGAGGTGGACTAACTGAATGGAAGAAGATTCGAATTGAATGGAAAGATCTAAGGACAGATAGCGATGGCTAGAGAGTCTAGGGACGGAAGCGGTGAACATTTTGTAGAAGAAGCCAAATCTCACCGTGCGAAATGACGTAGTAATGATAAAAATGATGCCATTAGCAGAAAGAAGTCAACAAAGTTTGCGGATGGAGAACTTCGCCTGGGATAAAGATCATTTGACCAAATACCACAATCATTATATCAATTGACTTAGATTTCTAAAATGAATAGAGCTTTTGGTTGTAGATATTATGTAAACAGATCAGAACTGAGGCCATCTAGTTCACATCTTTTATTTTTGTAATCGCGCAAAATCTCGATCAAAAAAGTTGTCAAAATGGAGTATTTTGGTAATCCTTAACATAGCTTTCTCTCAGTTTATTATTGGTGAAGGCGGCATCTGGTTCAATTTGAAGCAGTGAAGATGATATACAATCTATATGATATTACACAATACAAATAATAATAACCTCTGTGCACAAAAAAACGCTGAATTGTATTTTGTTTATTGCATCACTCCTGAATATAGTATTGGCCTCAATGAATGTTTATAGTAAAAAAAAGTCGGTAGTCCAAAATAAGACGTGCATTGCAGTGCACCATTATTTAACTCATGACTCATGACTTACTTTCGCGTTCGGAATAAAATGGAAAGATTTTCAACACAATTTGTTACTTTGTCACTTTTTATGAACCACTATTTTATAGATCATCGTTAAATTCAAACTAAATTAATCTACATAAAATATTAAAAAAATAAGTTCCTTATTTTTTTTATAACAGCTTATAAACATACAATAGACATAAAAATATACATGTTAACTGCAGTGAAGTCAAAAGAGTTTCTTATGCTAATATATTTTCTAGATGGAGTTTTAATTTATCTTAAGCTAAATTTTAGACTTAGGAAGGGGAGAGGAAGGGGAGAGGAGGGGGAGGGGAGGGAGAATATAGGATAAGGATATGAGATGCTCTCGATACCTTCCACACTCCATATCAATCCAATATCGCACGCGTTACTTCTATTATATTTCAGTCTTATGTTTCAGTCCGCAAATTTCGGAAAGTAATCGATGAATTGACTCACTTATTTTACAGAATATTGCATTTTAGCAGAAGAGTGTTTCTGTATATAATAGTAAGCTCTGACGTTATTAAATTTGTATAAAAAAGTTACTGCAGGTGGTGCGCGAGTGGTTTGAATGTGCGTGTATTTCATGTATTTTAGCGGCAGGGTGGGAAGGCAAGAGGAGGAGGGTAACGTAGGGGGTGAGGTTCGCGGGAAGGGTGACGAGGGAGGGGGAAGGCGTGGAAGGTGAATGGTTTCCAAACTGTACCGATCTGATCAAACAATTTTTCATTTATTAGTTGAAAATCCAATCAGTGACTTAATTGTTTGGTCCGAGGGCTATTATTTTTGTCTATTATTGGGTAATGTGCTTGGTCGGAGCCGGTATCGATTATAATCGATTAGCCAAAGTCGCCACCCGGCAGAGGTGTTCCGTTGTTTGTTGTTATTTTTCGATTCCGCGTGGCAACAACTGATTCCTAGAATAATTAACACCAGACATAGTAAAAATTTCGGTTATCTGTGATTTTGTTAACTTTAATTACACACAGGAGGCCCCGAGGAAAACAATTTCCCTCAGGGCCTACGTCATCATGTTGTGGGAAGGTGGAAACAGAGAGGCCGATAAATCACTCCATAGCCGAGCTGTTGAACTCAAGAACAAGTCGTAGTAGCTACCCGTTCTCACGTGGCAAGAGTCTACCGTGTACATATGTCGGGCGCGCGTTTATCGGGTTTCCCAACTATGCACCGTTATAAGATCCTATCCCGACTAAGAGCGTGTTTGAATTATTATTTTTCAGTTCAATGAAATCACATCTTACCTACCTACCATCAGAAAATTATTGAATTCTAATAAAATAATTAATATTTCTTTATTCGAATTGTATATTTCGTTTGTTTAAATTTTGGACAGATTTCGTGATTTTTCAAGTTTACTACTAAGCATTCATTTGAAAGGTTAATTTCTGATCGTCTCTCTAATTTGTCAACAGCAAAAAATTGACTACATTTACAAACCCGGGCACCCCTGCTAAGTCATCAAACGCAGCAAGCCACTTGGGGTGACCTATGGCAGAGGTGTTGGTTATAATGGTTATCCAATAAATGGTCTCTACCCGAATTAAATGCTATCTAGATAGTGTCTGGATACATTTTTATCCATTTTATTTAATATGCGACACCTATTGACTTTTATGGAAGTCTAGGATGAATATTTAATATTTAATTTTTTATGAGAAAAACTCCCTTTTTTATAACTTTTGAAGGTTATTCCCATCAACGTAATATATCATTGAAGAAGAAGATAACACTTATAATCTAAATGAAAATATGAAAGAAAACAAGACACAGAAAAACAGAAAAAACAATGGTCGCAACTGGGACCATTGTTTTTTCTGTTTTTCTGTGTCTTGTTTTCTTTCATATTTTCATTTAGATTATAAGTGTTATCTTCTTCTTAAATGATTTAATTTTTATTTTAACTTTATGAGTAAAACCTCAAATTGTAGGGTTTGAATCTTGCAATCATACATAAAGATAGCAGCCAATAAAATATGCGTTAAGAAAAATGAAGATAGTATGGGTGGTTCTTAGTCGAAGTATGGTACAGTTAAAAATGACCGAACTGGATATCGACACCTTGGCGCAGTGGTTAGGGCATTCGCCCGGAAAGCGAGAGGTCCTCGATTCGAGTCCTAGAGGTGCCAATATCTTTTTCTGATTTTTATGTTTCCATATTTTCGCTTATATTGTCTTCATTTAATTTAATATTACATTTTGAGGTTTTACTCATAAAGTTAAAATAAAAATTAAATATCTACTTGTATTTAGAAAAAATTTATTCTACCTTCAAAAAATCTGAAATAATTTTTAAAATGTATTTATTGCCAGTGACCTTTGTCACATTTCAGAAAGGCATCGTCTTTGATACAAGCTCATAAAAATTAGTTCTATGAATAAGCACATAACAAAATTAACCCAAATATTGCCTCTACCGGTAATTTCGGAATTTATGCAGTTTTCGCGTGAAACCGGATGCGTGCATGAGAAAGATTTAATCTTGCGGAATTAAGTAGTACCTACTAACTCTTCTTCTTTGCATTTCACTGCCATCCTCTTCATCACCCGACATCGGGCATCAGTCATCAGACAGCAGACATCATACATCAGACACCACGTGTTTACCTTCGTGTAGTGAGGTTTATGACGGCAGCCTCGCCGGGCATCGGTGCTGGCGGAATACTAACCGCGTGACTTAAAAGAAACCGCTGGGTTTCAATTTACAACCTGATTCTGTACTACCTTGCTAAATTATCAAGAGTGATTTCCAATGGCAGACCAATGCGGCGGAAGAACTGTAGAGGATGTGCGATTTATTGTTATCGAGAAGTGAAATTACAAAACTGATTACCAATTATAGCTTCAGATGCTCTTGTGACTGTAAATACATACTAAAAATGAAACTAGAAGAAATGGTGTTGGTTGGAATTGGGCGATAATATGTGTAGGAAAAACAAGGCATGCAAGGAAACGGTATAGCCAATAACTTACCAATTTACCTCTGTGAAGGAGCAGACCACACAATCACAATATAGATCCATCGCGGTACCTCAACGTAATTATCGCCACAACAAAACGAATGAGTCAAAAACATCGATGTGATATACTTGGTATTAGGTACAAAAAGATATTCCAAAACTGATTACGAATTATAGCTTCAGACGCACTTGTGACTGTAAATACTAAAAATGAAACTAGATGAAATGGTGTTTGCTGGAATTGGGCGATAATATGTGTAGGAAAAACAAGGTATGCAAGGAAAAGGGATAACCAATTAGTTACCACTTTATCTCTGCGGAGCAGACCATACAACACAATATTACACCACGGCGATACCACAAGGTAATTATCGCCACTACAAAACAATATTACGTACTTCCAAGATGCCAAATTCCTAATATTTTTTAGGAAACTACTTATGGACGAAATTGTGTACAAGAAAAACACCGACAATTTGCTTGCAAGGTAGTTCCAAATTTTCTGTTTCAAAACAAATTTATTCGAATTTGCCCTATGTTTGTGCCATTGTTCCAAATTTCAAATACTTTCCAGCAAGGTGAGGGTTAGCGAGAGGTAGGAATTGGTTACATGAAATCTCGGTAGGAACTAAGCGTATTTTCATTTCAAAACCAAACAATTGAACATTTAAAAAATGTGAAACAAACGTAACTGCATCTTGTCTTGTTTTTTTTTGTAAAATTGGTATTTCATAACCACACAATTGTAGATTTTAAAAATGTTGCGTTGAGCTACAAATTCGAGACATAAAAACCATTGTACACCATGACGCTGAAGCTAATCAGGATACGACTTTTTCGCTTAATTTTGAAAAATATCTTAAAGAATTGATGTAACTTAGATAATATACTAGTAAGAATACGACAATTTGATCATATTAGTTTTTAAATTAATTTAATTTGTTTGAAAATGTAATTAGGTACGTAAAACTAATATATTGTGTTTTATTGTTTCAGGTATGTTCCAAAGCATTTAATACACCTATATTACAATATACTTCTCACACAAGTCAACCTGAGTTCATTTATAATACAGGTAAGTACCTAAATATTATTGTTGTGGTATTTGATTTGTTCAACACCTTTTGAAACTAGATTTTACGGGCAATTTCTTTACGGATATTATATTTTTGAATAACCTCGTCGAATTTAATGTTTCAAAGACCGAATCATGTCTGATTACGTCTAAAAGGGATCGAAATGAAAATCTAGTCTCCTTCAACGGAAGTAATCTTCCGAACAAACCCTCCATTGATATGCTTGGTGTGACTATAAGTGACCAACTCGGGTATGGGGGCTCCATCGAAGCCAGAGTAAAGTTAGCCTCTCATAAACTGGGCGTACTGTACAGGGCCCGCAGATACTTATAATAGTACACAACTGCTAACCCTGTACAAATCGCAAGTGCGCCCCATGGTTGAATTTGGCAGCCACCTTCGGTCTGGAGCTCCAAATTACTAGAAAAATACCATCGACTCTGTGCAGAAACGGGCGGTTCGTTTGATAGATTCTCCCACCTTAACAAACGGTTTGCAATCTTTAGAGCGCAGGCGTCGGGTGGGAATGCTATCCCTGTTCTACCGGTATTTCAATGGAAGATGCTCTGAGGAACTAGCGTCATTGATCCCTTCGGCACCGGTGCATAGTCGGGAGACACACCAAACGCGTGCCCAACATATGTTCATGGTTGACATTTGTCACATGAGAACGGGTCGCTTCTTCGACTCGTTCTTGTGTTCAACAACTCGACTGTGGAACGATTTGCCGGCCTCTGTGTTTCCTCCTTCCTTCAACATGGATCTCTTCAAAACCAATGTTCATTCCTTCCTATCATCAAAAAAACCCTTCACATAGCATCTCAGATAACATAGTCAACGGATTCAATGTAAATTAAAATATATATTTTGATTACCGTGCGTCATATCGTCTGCAGTTGTATTATCGAAGGTCCAGTGTGGGAAATGTGTACTTGGGAAGAATTCACTTGTAAGAAAATAACGCTTTCACTTTTTACCGCTTTCAACTAACACCACCACTGCGAAATGCGGTTCATTCATGGCACCGGCATTCTTAGATCTATCATAAATCTAATAATAGCGGTATGAAGGTGTTATACCTCCCCCGTGAGATACCCAAACAAACGGGTGTTTGCAATCAATTAATTTAGCAAAATACACCAGACTGCAGGTGTTGACCAATTAACTGTTGTTAATGGGAAATCATCCGAACACTATATCTCACGCGTTATTCAGTGTCTAATTAGTAAAAAAAACATAGACACTTAGTGCTTAGAATATATGCTTTCACGTTATCCTAAAGTCTAAGCGTTTTGAACCGTATAATTTAATAAATTACATGTATGTGTACCTAGAAACGCCCACTGGAAATGTACAATGAAATATTGCATATTAAAAACAGAACAAAAAACAAGCGATAAGTACGAATATAGTAAGATATATAAGAAATTGTGGTATTTGTAAGCTGAAATCCAAAAAGCGTGATATTTACTTATGAATTTTATTTTTAATGCTCCACAAGAACACCCTGAAAAAAATAATTTACACCAGAAAGGCTATTCCCTAAAATTTGTGATAAGAGATCGTTCTCCCGCGAGAAGTTCTGTCAGATTTGTGTGATTTTCTACGGCTGTTATTTGCTTTTTCTATCGGCCGATGTCAAAATTTCAGTTGTGAGCTGTCACGAATTTTAGTTTGGGTCGTTTTAAACACGAATTCCTGCAAGTATGCATGATTATTTATTCATTTAACAGCTGTAGAAAATCATACAAATCTGACAGCACTTCTCGCGGGAGAACGATCTCTCATCACAAATTTTAGGGAATAGCCTTTCAGGGCCTATGTCATCTTGAGGGATGCTGGGAGATGGTATTTTTAAGGAAAGGAAGGAAACGATGATCTGAGAAAGGAAAAAAGTATGAGAGATAGGTATGAATCCGGGATGTGTCCAGGAGTGACGGACGTATGAGTCCATCCCTCCAACTGCGGTGCAAGGCGTTAGGTCGAGAGAATCCGGCTGGAGAGGTCAAAGGGCCTCCCTCAATCAATCTCTCATCGACCACGCAGAAGATGGTCAGACGCATCTGCCGCCAAGAACCGACCAAACATATGTCATCAAAAGTAGCAAACCACTTGGAGTGACCTATGGCAGAGGTCTTAATTATCCAATAAATGTTTCCCATACGTGCGGCGGTACACATACGTGTCTCCCAAATTGAAAAAAATTAAAACAGTAAAGAAAATTTAAATATAATTATACAAAAGAAACATCAAAAACATAGAATAAAATATATAGGTAAAAATATGAACAGAAATTAAGAATAAAAAATAAAACCTAAGAGATTATGCCTACATACATAGATAGATATTTTATATAAGAAAATTAGTTATATACAAATATCTATTTGTATCCAAATAAATACAAGTAATGGAAAAACTTCATTTATATTGATATGTTTTAAGATTAAATATATCTCCCAGATCAGAATGAAATTAGTAATAAATATTAAAGAAAGCAGTAATGTGTTCGACTATAGCAGCAAAACATCTCGAACAAGAGTACTGGCGTTATGTAATGTGCATATCTTGGAGCTATGAAGAATTTCGATCATGCGCTAAGGAGTATAATAATAATAATAACACGAATAGTAAATATCATGAATTTAAATCCTGGGAAGTAGCGTTTGGTTTCTTCTCTACACTTAAGTCGTAATCGTTTGCAATCAGATTTTAATTAAATTAATTTTATTAACCCACAGAACTGTTTGGTAACAAGATGCCATTTTTAACATCCCACCACCAACTAGCCAAAGCCGTTAAAATAAATGCAACTTATGTAATCGTAATTTATTATTGGTCACTGCAATCAATTTAATAACCTGCTGCGCTGTTAACAACGTCTTGTGTCAACAGCTTTTCAGTTCAGTATTGCAGTATTTCTGTTAAAGGTGTAATGTAATCCAATTACGAGTATGGGTACCGCCACCCTGGGAACCGTTCATTGGATAACCAACACCTCTGCCACAGGTCAACTCAAGTGATTCGATACGTTTTGTAACTTATGAGTGCCGCGGTCATGGCGTGAGGTTCATCTTTCGGGTCTATCTCATGGGGTGAGGTTCATCTTCAGGGTATTGGCGGCAGATGCTTCTGCCAATTAACTACGTGGCGAGAGACTAGATGAAGGGGATCTTTTACCTCTCCAGCAGAACTCTCTAGGAACATCAGTAAGAGTGATGGATTCATACGTCCGTCACTCCTGTACACACTGACCCTCAGATTCCTACTCACCCCTCTTTTTTATATGAATACGCACAAGAGTCCCAACTGCTCCCGTCTGGAGCCAGTGAAACTATGGCATCCCCAATTGGGGTATGTTGTGAGGCTGAAGGTAGTGGGGAGGCGAATGAGATGGGGAAGAGGAAGGTGGGAAGTATCTGGCTTTTAGATCTGGTCACCAAACACGACTAAATCCATTTCAAGCAACGTTTCAATTATGAATGGTGGTCTTACACCAGGGCGGTACTGAGAATATCTTCCACTCTGGAACGTGCCGCAAATATACTATATATTATTTTAAATGGAAAAACTGTGAAATAACACAAATTAATCAAATAAAATTTATTTGCCACGCCGGGATTCGATCCCGTGACCTTCGGAACGCGAGTCAAGAGCCTTACCGCTGGAGTACGCCGGCTGTCAATGTAATCTAAAAAAAAAAGGTTTTGTGAAGCTGCAAGTAGGTAACAAAAATATATTAGCCTTAGGATCGTTTCCTTTCAAAAAACGATCAGAAATTTACCTTTAGAATGAGAACCGTTAAACTTGAAAAATTTCGACATCTGTTAAAAATTTTATCAAAATAAATGCACATTTCTGACCTAGAATTCAATAGTTGATCCAATTTTGAAAATCAAAGAAAATCCCACTTCTAGAACCGCGTTGGGGGTGGGGGGTAGTACCTCCCCAAATATTATTGTTGTGATTATCGTAAGCACTTTGATGAGCAAACACTTCTTCGGTGTTCATTTAAGATCAATAGCTAATGGTAGGTTAGGTTGAACCCGTCTGCCTAAGAAAGTGTCTATAGTAAGATCCAATCGAAGAATCGATATTAAGCCATCACTTGCCAGACAATCTGACCCTAAACGAGTATGAATATCAAATCAATATGAACTATAAGCTATAACTTATAAAGCAGAGAAGTTTCACGATGCCTTTTGAAGAACACTTCCTTAGTTGGTAGTTTGGCAACACAATGAGAGTTGATGGAATAACAATCATAACAGTTTCGTTCCACAATTCAGAACATCTCAGATAAAGCATACAGGTGGTAATATGTAGGTACTGTACACTGTGTACAGCCTTATCTAAATTTTATTGAACAAGGAATGAATTGAACTTTTTAGAAAAAGTGTCCTGTTTTGCATTGCCATACAACAGCAGTTGTAAAGGTGATGGATCTATGGCTGTCACAACTATAGCAAATTAACGAAGACGAAATTAGCGCCACTCAATCAAAAATCTGAAACAGAAAAATGAGCTAAGTGGTAAAGCTCCACCCCAGCAAGGCCAAGGTCCTGGATTCGGTTCCTAGTTGTGACCGTATCTTCGATTGAGTGTCGCTAATATTGTCTTCATTTATTAAATATTACAATTTGATGTTTTACTCATTAAGTTAAATATAAAAATAAATATTCGTCGTAGACTTGCAGAAAAGTCAGTAGATGTCGCATATTAAATAAAAATGGTTCAATTTGTCCAAGACAATATCTAGATATCATTTAGTTCGAGTTTAATGTTGCATTCATGCATAAATATGAAAAACGAAGATAATAGTTGGTAGTTCTTGGTCGAAGTATGATATTGTTAAATATTCCCGAATCTGATAGAGTCACATTAGCTCAGTATTAGAGTTCCATCCCGGCAAGCCTAAAGTCATAGGTTCGATTCCTAGACGTGACCTTATCTTTTTCTGATTTTTATGTTTCAGATTTTCGAGTGTCGTTAAAATTGTCTCAATTAATTAAATTTTACAATTTGACTAACTAATTTGATTTTATTATTAAGTTTAAATTAAATAAATTATAACCCTTCAAAACATCTTTAAAATAATGATGTAGGTTCTTCACCTGGATGTCACTTGATATTATCTTTCACTCTGGAGCAGGCTCAAATATTCCAAAATTCTATCGATTTTATGTCCAGAATATCTCTCTGCCAAGTGTTTCGAATCCCACAACTTTGCTGAGGGGTTCTCTCTGTTTGACTTACCATACTACAATTATTTATCTTTTTGAATGTTCGATTAAGCCATAAGTCATTCCATGAAGCAAAATAATAAATATAGTCCAAATTTTTGTAATTTCATCTACGTGAGTTTAATTTTAAACGTGACTGTCCCTACAGCCTACAGCCCGCAGGCTACGGTCCACGTTTTGGCGCACAATATGCAAATTAGATACAAAGCCTCATTTAATAATAATTTTGTATTTAGAAAGTGATTTATTGAAAAATTTCTCCGCGTACCTAATCTAAAATTAAGTCGTATCATCCAATATCGAAATATTCGAGCATTGGGAGATTTGGGAGAGCCGCATGACTTGGCAATTATGTGAACAGTTCAAAATATAATATCATGTCATTTTTCTGAGGGCTTACGATTTATTAGATATTTGGACTTAACAAAGATTTAGTTTGTATTCTGAATAAATTTCACTAAGGATCATCATACGAATTCGTTGAAATTTGATCGGATTTAAGTGTTTTTGCTTTCTTTTTAGAATATTTCACTTGGGATTATTTTAATTCAAGTGATTAAATTCGGAATAATTATACGACCAATAAATTGAATGTTATTTTCATATATACCTTATATGATATTTTTTACAAATTCTAATCGGAAGAGAAGATTTATTTTCTTGATTTTGTACCCGTATGAATATCAGTGTTAATGAGATATATTCAGTAAAATGCATCTTACACTTATGTAAGTACGTAAGTAAGTTGACAGAATTATCGTAAGAATGTGTTGTCACAGAATAGAAGAAATCGGCCGACGACAAAAAGAACTTTTTTATTATTTCTATATGAATACCGCACAAGAGTCAGAACTGCTCCCGTCTGGAGTCAGTGAGAATATGGCATCCCCAAATGGGGTATGCTGTGAGGCCGAAGGTAGTGGAGAGGGGAAGGAGATGGGGAAGAGGAAGGTTGGAAGTACCTGGCTATTCAGATTCTGTCACCAAACACAGCTAAAGCCATTTTAAGCAACGTTTCAATTCTGAATGGTGGTCTTACACCAGGGCGATACTGAGAGTATCTTCCACTCTGGAACGTGTCGCAAATACACTATATATTATTTTAAATGATTTAATTGTGAAATAGCACAAATTAATCAAATAAAATTTATTTTTCACGCCGGGATTCGATCCCGCGACCTTCGGATAGCGAGTCAAGAGCCTTACCGCTAGACCACCCCGGCCGGCTGCCGGCTACCTCTAGACACTGTCAGCTTCGGATGGGTATGATCCAATCTGAATTTCTATGTCTTAATTTGAACGCTAGAAGGCTTTTGAAGAACATGTACATAGTTTTAACACCACTTGGCACCTATAAATATTGTATATGCATGTAGCCTGGAGTCATTTTATTAGTTTATATTAAACAGACTTGTCTAGCTGTGTATAAAATATTAACAAGGTAGTAGTTTTGTGAACAGTTGTAGACTTCACGTGATGTTGATTGCTCCGACTTGGTATTTCGAAATAGCAATGCTCATGCGCTCTAGTGGAATAAAAAGGTACTATCAAACACTGTTACCATTTTGACAGGATGACCCAAACAAAATGACCGAAAGATTAAATGCAAAGTAATAGAGTCGAAAAGGGCTTCGCTACGTTCAGAAAATCAACAATAGTACTAAATTGTTATGTTAATAGGTTAGATAGAGTTCAGGAGCGATTTCTCAAATTCCTCAATTTTAAATCATTCAACATATACAACTCTTACGATGAAATCGAGAAACATTTTCGAATCACAAAACTACTCAACAGGAGGCTTGTCGCTGATCAGATGCTCCTGTACAAAATTATTAACTCAAAAGTTGACTGCCCGGATTTGCTAAACAAAATAAATTTCCACACGTCGATTCGATATAGTAGACAAATTACCCCTTTCTATATTGATAGATGGAACACCAATTCCAATCAAAATGAATTTATGCAAAGGACATGTAACTACTATAACAACAAATTTGCAAATATTGACACATGTGCTGACGTATTTACTGCTAGTTACTGTCGCTACAGAACTTCACTGAATAACATTCTAGGTGCAAATAACACATATTCATGACTATTGAACTAATTGTATCTAATATTTTTATATTACTTGCGTGGCAACTTTCCCTTAACTTTCCCTTATCCCTCTCTTCCCCTTACCCTTCTCAAACCAAATACCTATTTTGCAGTCTATTTCAGTTATAATCACACTTATTTTATTGTTGTGTATTGATTTATCATTTGTTGAATTCAGATATGTACTGTTATTATTTTTTTTAATTGCTGCTAGTTCTGTTTTTTTTTCTTCATTTTTCTTAAATATTCTAGTTTACATTTAGTTAGTTTTGTTTCTAAATACCTATCTGTGAACATTAATAATTGGTCTGTTTTTTTATCATCCTCTCGTGCTTATTATAAGACTGTTTATATTCATTGAATAAATAAATAAAATAAATAAATCAAAAACATCAGGATTTTCATAATCCATTGCGCTAAACCAAGTGTTTTATCTTTTATGTAAACATTAAATAAAAATTAAGGTAGGTACTGACCAGAAATCTACAAAAAATAAGTTTCCCAGCACGTATTTCTGCAATAATTGACACCGTCAATCATTCAAACTATTCGTTAACATCTTTCACAATCCACTCCACTTGGTCGAGGCAGCCGGTCCCCGCCCTGAACTTAGACACTCAATACTTGCATTAATAAACTGTTTCCACAGTTCCTATAAGTTTCTATCCCCCACTAAGCACTATGTCCATAATAGTAAGGCTGAACTCTGCCAAGTGTCAATCAAACTCTCTTTCAAAAGTTGATTAATAGAGTGTACCGGAGTTACCTAGACCGGAACAGTCGGATTATAGAACATACTACACTTCGATTACATCCAAGAAGAATGAACATTTTCTGCATCCATATTGAGGTTCTCGATTTTCAAGTTCTAATTTTAAAGTGGGTTTCAACTTATTCCATATTTAATAAGTTAAGTGTAGTGAAAATATCAAGGTTTAAAACCATTTTTTTCTAGAGTAATGATTTCTGGCGTCATAAAATTTGGACATTTATTTTTGTCTGAAATTATGGATGAAGGCAACGATTTTCACCCCGTAACTACATTTTCATCGTGAACAATTGAGCTTTTAACCCTTTTAATCACAGGAGATCATATTTATCCCAGCTCATGGAGGTCTCATAGAAATCGTTGTGTTTCCCTTACTGTCGTAGTGAGAGAGCGGTACCTATTGGAAAGAGAAAACAACACGCTTTTCAAATCTAAAAATTAACCACATAATGATTAAAATGTATACCTTTATGAAACCAAAGTTACCGACCGCAATTTGAAAGAAAAGTGATTTTTTTAACACTTATTTTTAAGTGAAACGTCAAAAAAGCTAGGTGAGAATAAAGATTATTATTCAATTGTCTAATAAAATGTGTGTTTTTATTTTTTTTCGTTGTCAACAGTTTTAGTTAAAAAACGAAAGGAGAGCCACTTTTAAAACTTTTTAAAATTTAAAATTACTTGGTTATTTCTAACAATATAATTTTAAAGAGCATTTCATCACCTTTCTAAAACAGTTTTTATTTATTTAGATTCCATTTATTTGTAATTTATTGCAAAGCGGAAATATTTTTATCATCTGACAAAATGCTCTCAATTTTTGAAGGGTTAAGCAGATACTTTATTCACTTTTAAATTACATAAAAACGCGTTATGTATCATATTGACAATTTTTTTTAAAAACGTTTATTGTATTATGTAAGACTTCTCGAATGCACTTTTGGTGTAAACTTTTTATATTTATTTTTTAAATTAATAGATATCAATGAATGAAAATGATTCTTATTTTGACGGCCTTCATGGTTGAGAGATTAGGCTCTCGACTAGTAATACGAAGATAGCCGGTTCAAATCCCAGTGTGCGCAAGCAATTTTTATTTGATTAAATGTATTATTACATAATTCATTCATTTAAAATACTATAAGGTATATTTGCGGTACGTTTCAGATTGGAAGACACTCTCAGTATCGCCCTGGTGTTAGACCACCATTCAGAATTGAAATAGCTTTAGCCATGTTTTCACTCCCCTACCTCGTTCTCCTTCCCACTACCTTCAGCCTCACAACATACCCCAATTGGGGATAGTCTCAATGCCTCCAGGCAGTTGTTCTTATGCGGTTTTCACATTAAAAATATATTTTCCCGATTATCGGTCAGGTTTTCTACTGTAGAAATCAATCATAAAATTTATCATGTAACATATAATATTCAATTAACGTCCATTAACCACATTCTCTTAATTTATTCCATCATTATATAAGTAGGTACACTTCCCACATTAAGTCACGCACGACTGTTTCGCTCAACTTTAGCCTAGAAGTTTTCTGACCGAAATGAAAAGAGCAAAAAAGTTTTAATTCTCGCGGGGCTTTGATTTTGTTGAGTGCTTAACATAGGTAGGCGACTGTTTTATACAAACACAGCATTGTTGAGATTTCGCAAATCATGTCGAGTTGAGATAGTACTGCTAACGAGTAATTACCGCCCACCATAGTGCTGTTGTGACTGCACACATAGTTTTGAAATCTTCCGCAAATATATCCTTTTTAAATCAAATTCTAGGCGTATCGACTATTTTCTACAAAAAAGTGATTTCGAAAGATTTTTATTTTATCCAAGTAAAGCTGTATTTAAATTTTTTTAAATATTTTTATTTTTATTAAAATTAGATTTGTTTTTACCATTGGTCATTGGCAGATTTGATATATATTTTTAAATGAAATGTTGCATTATACAACACGCATTTCAAATCATGTAATCATATAATAAAATAAATCAATCAATTATCTGGGAAAGCTATTTTACAGAATTTTACATTTATTTCTAATAAAATCATTAAAAATATCCGAGGACGTGTTTTGTGACGAAAATACTTCAGTTTGTCTATTTATTTACGGTTTTACAAGCTTACTTTGCTTAAGTTTTAACGGAAAATTATAAATTCTTATGATCAAAAAATAATTACAAAAAGTATATAATTTTTTAAAATTTATCATCACGCGTTTGAGCGTTTTTAGGTATATATTAATGTTTAAATTTTGTAAACTTTAATTGAAATAAAATCGATATTGAGTTGTTAGTTAAAAATGCTGCTACGTAGAATAATCAATCTTTCTCATCGGAACCGCCCTGTACAGTTGCAAGGGTATTATCACAATATCATATTTCGACGAAATTTGAATTTGCTCGGCCGCAAATAATGGTCCTTAACATCAAGAAAAAATCATCTCATTTGTGAACCTGTCGTGTAATTAGTCATTGCTATAGATTCGTATTTCGCATAATTGGACAAATATTTAAATTGAGAAATTAATCATGACACCTGATATTTATCTTATCGTTGGATTATAAATGTCTTCTGATATTTTATTTATTTAATTGCAAATTTTTAATTTTACAAGACTGTGTATAATGTCCTCCACAGTAGTAGTTCACCTGTGTTGCGGAGGACATTTTACGTGAGAAGTAAAAGTTTGGGAAAAGGTAAAAAAAAGATGGATAATCACGAGGAAGACGTTAATAATAAAAAAATGTATTAAAATGTGTTTATATACATGTTGTATATTATATAACATGGATGCATTATTATACATAAAAAACTCCGACGGTAAACACACGCTATGGACAAAGACATTAATTCCAGGTAATAAAAACATTCAACAATCTGTCACTCGATAAAAAAAGAGGGAAACAAAAAACACGTCGCATACAAGATTAAAAGATGTATAATATAACTGAAAGGCAAAATGTATTACGAAAAAGTATAACTTAAAATAATTACATATACATAAATAATACCCATTACCATAATAATACACACTTCATTTTGTACAACCGTTCTAGCTGATAATTTTTGCCTATTTTTTCATTATTATTGTATGTTTTACATTTTGTTTGTTGATTTTCTAGTTTCATTGGAGTTTATTAAGTGTAGAATAGGGGCCTCAGCGCGGGCAAAGCACCCAGTGAGGCAAACGTTGTCAAAATAATGTTTGAAAATACGTAATGTTTTCGGGTTAATAGTAAAAATTAGAAAAAATATTTGCGTGGTTGGTAGGTGCCTACATAAAGCTTACAAATCTACCGGTATAATGCCTGAATCATTTGACCTCATTAATAAGGCATTGTTATAAGCAATTCAAGAAAAAAGCCATCTCAAAACATCACAGCATCCAACGCAGAGAGAGAGAGAGAGAGAGGATAACGCAGGTATATTAAGCATTCCCCATAATGTATTATTATAAATGTGAATAGATAAATAATGAGATATAGATATCATGCCCGGATACACAATGCAACCCAACCCACGTAATTCACAACATTCGCTGATTTGACCCAGAAAATGGCAAAGTTTTGCATGTATCACTTTTGTTTATTTATGTATACATTGGACTAATGAGGAAAGACAGAGGCGAGGCCAGACAGATCTCTGACAAGGCCAGAAAGATTATTTTTTTGTCTCTTTATATTTTGTGCAAGCCTTCATGTGTGGACCGATATAAATAACTCACTGGACCTTGTCGGGGACAACATTGCAGTGGGCAATTTAATGGCAAGTGCTGTTCTTTTTAATGCGCTTTTTTGCCCTGCAATTTATTTATAAATTCCATTATATTAATTGTTGACCTGTTTTAGGTCGGTTTATTTATAAATAAGTTGTTTGTTTTCGACTTGCTTAAAACAAAGGATTGAATCGATTTTCAAGCAATGACTATCAAAATATTTCAACATTAAAAATCTTATATTCTTCTCTTGATCGAAGTGAAGACGAATATAACACTCCGATTTGGTCCCCACTTTAAAATCCATTCCGATTCCAATGAAAGAAATTCAGCATAATTTTCTAATTTATATTAACTATAAAATCGGGCTACCTAAATACACCAAAAGAGTAATTAAAATTATTAAAACTCAGATAAAAGACTTATTTCCGAATCGACTTTTATTTTTAAAATTGTTAATGGAATATAGACAGCCCTGCTATATTAAGCTTGATTACCTTTCATCAATAACATCAATCTAAAATATTTTTTTATTGCAACAACATTGTCAGGACTGAGACATTTAGATACTCGCTTATACCTAGATTGCATGCAGTTGAAGGCAGTAGTGTTTAGCTGCACGGAATATAGTTACAAACCGGCTATAATAACGTACTTCAATAAATCAATGTTATCATAATATATTCTTCTGCGTGGGTTCTATAAAATCTAATTAGCACAATTTATCTAATGATCTGCTCTACAAAATTATTACGTGTCACATGTTTTGTAAATGCCCGTATAGGCGTATATTAATGTAAATAAATAGATATTTCATAATATAAGAACGCCTCCAGAGACATCAAGACATCTTCGTAAGATCACGTCATAAGTTGTGTGAAACATTGTTTAATAATATTATGAGTTGAGATCCTCACGGTCAATAGTATTTTGGTGTTTGATATATGGAAACGTTGATAATACACATTGAACACAGAAACATTTTCTATTTAAGAGAGAATAACCAGACAAAACTGGAAATATGTCATTTTTAAATCAAACTTTAGACGTATTGACTCTTTTCCACAAAAAAATATAAATTCATTTCGAAAGACTGTTTATTTATCAAGTTAAGCTATTTTTCAAAATTTTGAGAAAATATGTTTATTTTTAGTACTATAAGGTTTTACCGTAGATCGTTGGCAGATTTGTTAAATTTTCAGAAAAAAAATTGTATTATACAACATACATTTCAAATCATATAATCATGCAGTAAAATAAATCAATAAATTATTTGGGAAACCAGCTTTTCGGAATTTTAATTTTAGTTCTAATAAAATCATTGAAAAAAAAGATCCGCGCCCGTGTTTTATGACGAAAAATACTTCAGTTTGTACGGTCTTAAAAACTAATATATTTTTAAAAATATACATTCTTAATTACTTAGGACGGGTTGTTTCAAAAAAATTAATGGATTCATCAAATATTTGAAGTTGATTTTCACGTTCTGTGTAAGTTCTATTCAAGTTCTGTTATTACATCATTACAGGACAGTTGCTTCACAAAACTTGAATAGAAATCACAGAACTTGAATAGAACTTACACAAAACGTAAAAATTAACTTCAAATATTTGATGAATCCATCAAATTTTTTGAAACAACCCGTCCTTAGATATTATGAAAAATTATAAATACTTATGATCAATAAATAATTACGAAAAGTACATAATTTTAATTGTTTTATCCATCGAGTTTGAGCATTTTTGAATGTGGGTATTTATCAAAGCAAATTTGGAATGAAATAAAATCGATATTGAGTTATTATGTTAAAATGGTATGTAGAATAATTCATCTTTCTCATCGGAACCGCCCTGTACCGATCGCAAGATCATCGTACGACGAAATTTAAATTCTCGGCCGCTGGTTAATGTCTCTTTACGACTTTAACCGACAGAGAACATTTTTCTCATTTATATATTTTTTAAGTTCATGTAGTTGATATATAAATCGATATGTGCCCCACCCAAATTATGGCCGACGGTCCCCCACTGGATAATAAAAATGTGGGTAACGTCATTTCTCTCTTCCTTTCATCCAAATCCGTGATATTTATTCCCCACGCCCATCACTTTATTGCATTATTATTTGGCGCACAACTTTGGGTATGGCTGTCTCAAGCCAAAATCCGGCTCAGACGGCTGCAACAAAAATTAAATTTGGTATAAGTTTGCACCGCACAACAGGAAGCGTTGTGTATTGTTATTGACCACCTTCATTTGTGTTAATGTCTTTGTATTAAAAAAGTAATTAGTGCCATGGAACTTTCCATCTCTTTGCGAACATGTTACGTTTTTCGACTCGCTTGGAATAATTTGCCGATCTAAATACGCAACTATTGTAGAACCATTTTTATGGCCCATAAATTAATACATACACAATTAAATTCTCATTAGAATAAGTCGAATAAGTTATGTTTTGTCATAATGTATAGATTTTTTTTTTTTTTTAAGAAAGACAAACATTCCCGGGTTACGAATAACCCAACAATGTTTGAAAATCTCCTACTACCACCACAGAAAGCCGAAAATTTTGCTTGTGTTGTGATGGAGGACTTGGCCAACCGAGGAATCGAACATGGGACGCCCGGGTGGGACCCAAACGCGATGCCCACTCAACCACTGACCAGTCCTCAGATACATATAGTCTGTCAATTAAGAGTAGAAAATATTTAAAAAAACTACAAAATTTTTAGGCCGGCAACACCGGCCTCCGTGGTCCCGAGATAAGACTCTCGACTCGCAATCCGAAGGTCGTGGGATCGAATCCCGGGATGGCAAATAAATTTTATTTGATTAATTTGTGTTATTTCACAATTAAATCATTTAAAAATAATATAAAATATATTTGCGACTATCATTATCGCCCTGGTGTAAGACCACCATTCAGAATTGAAACGTTGCTTGAAGTGGCTTTAGCCGTGTTTAGTGACCAGATCTGAATAGCCAGGTACTTCCCCACCTTCCTCTTCCCTACCTCCTTCCCCTCCCCACTACCTCCATCCCCACAACATACCCCAATTGGGGATGCCATAGTCTCACTGGCTCCAGACGGGAGCAGTTGGGACTCTTGTGTGGTATTTTATATAAAAAAACACCAATTTAACTGTCAAATATTATTTTGAAGCGCAATGACACTGAATGTATAGACTACTGTAAATCACATTTAAAAAACATGATTAAATGGTGTTTTACTAAGTGATTTGGTTTAATTTATTTTAACACAAATTTGAATTTAACAGTAGGTAGATACGAAGACTCACTAATGATGAGTTTAGTTACACTACTTTTAGATCGGAATGAGTTAAATATATTCAGATCTAGTTAAATATATAGACATGATCTAATCCGGGCAACGCTTAAGCTATTATAAAAATAAATGTGAACAATTTCTAAATTGTGCTTTATATTTTATTACAATATCGTTATTCTTCATTATGTTAACACAAAATTGCAAAGATATAATAATAATATACCTATATGCAATTCTAATTTTGAGATCAGTGGGTATATTGCAATGAAAAAATATTTTTTTCACTTTTATGACTTTTTAATTTTTTATAAAAATGTAGGTTACACAGCTTTACATTTCAAGCATGAGTATATTTTGAGTATTGCCATTTGGACAACAGTGGCGCCCTCCTATGTTTTCTTATTTGACAAACTATACATGTGTTCGAAAAAGTAGTTACTCCATTTTGAATAGTAGCTTCCGCGAAAGTTTAATTGAGAATTGTTCAGTTAACCAAGTAAATTAAAGCAGAAAAAGCAATGCAAATTTAAGAGTTTTCACTGCTAAGAATTTATATTTATTGTAAATATAAACTACTTTCCCACACTATCAAGGCAATAAATAAATAAAAAAGTCGATGAAACTCGATTCATTAAGAAAAATTACAGTAGGCATGTGTAGTGTTAGAAAGCTGCAATATTGTTTATTGAACAGCAGTTTGTAAACCGCATTTATCTTACAAACACTAATGGTAATGAACCTTTTATATTCAAACCTCGCGTAAAGTGTGCATTTCATGGAGAAAAGCTCTATCAGTTGACTCATCGCCGGTCAAACCTCATTGACCCGTGGCATAGATTCTGCAAGGTAAACTACTAAAGTAGATTCTGCAAGTGTACCTACTCGTTTATAGGTTATTTCCATGAAACTTGTCAAATCGTGTAGTTTTGGTTTGAAAATTAGATGCCGTGTATTTTCGAATATTTTTTTAAAAGTCTTTTTATAAGCCCAGAAAAAATAAAGTCTCAGACCTATCTCCTACATACAAACCCGTTTTCGGTTGTGGTTTTATTGTCTAACGTGGAAAATTAAATTCTTTAGAAAATTATCGCAAAACATTCAAATATTTGTACCTGAACTTCTCAAAATAAATTAGATCGGGAGATTAAACCCTATCGCCATCCACGTAAGGAGTGTTATTGCTAGCGGCCTGATGCCGTATTTTACATCTCGTGGTGCGTCGCTTTAAGGCGTGGTATATCCGCTCAAAAAGAAGAAGATGGAATGATATGTAAATAAGAATGTTAGAGTTAAAATCTATAATATTTAAGCGAAAATTTTAATAAAACACGACTCGTTTAAAATAGAGCAAAAATCTCTTCAGGATTGTCAAAAACAGCATTAATTAACACAGAAATTTTTCATACATATAACTTGTAAAATAACGAAACAAACGTGCTTATAATAATTTTCAGAGCATATTTTGCATTTTTTTTCTATCGAGGGGATTTCATAAAATTTGCATTTGGGCGCGGGGAATGTGTATATATTATCTTCAAGAACAACATATATTATTTTAACAGCTTTAAAACTTGTAGTGCTTAAGGTACACATATGTAATAAATCTGTAGAAATGGAGTAAGCCGCAATGTAATGCAAGTTCTATACCTCCCCTCGATTGTGTACCGGTACAACAGACGCTAGTTCATGATCATCTTGCATTGAAATACCAGTAGAACGAAAGAAAGAAAGTTATTAATGACTCCTTTCCCTTAAAAAGATCTTAATAATGTCAGATTTTATCTGATTCTTACAAAAATTAGTACGCGGTGCCTGCTTATGAGTTAAATTCCTCCAAAAACTTACTTTTCGACATCATTTCTGACAATATTTACACTTTTGATTCGCTGCCATAACTAATGGTAACTGTTCCACTTGACTCGTAAGATTATATTTTAGATTTAAGTGGCACTTATCACGTATCAAAATTCTGCGATAGTACAGATAGTACTATATCTGTACACACGTACAAGAACAGTATGAAACCATGAATCACAATACAGACGAGATCTCGGGCGTGTTGTAAACCAGGCTAAGTGTTCCGTGACGTGTCAAGGTATAACAATGGCGGTAATACCGGTAATACTGGTAACATTGGTAAGTACAGAAAGTAACATTCGTAAGTACAGAAAGTAGCTTTGGTGAGTACAGAAAGTACATGCTTGTGCGTGGTGCGTTTCAGTAACAAGCCGCTCTCACTTTATATACACAAATAATAAATAATAACGCAGAAATTGCTGCATTTCGTATAACTTATTACAATGACATGATTCGTTAAAATCAGCAATTGATACCGCAAAAATATGTCCCAAATGCGTGGTAAAATAATTTAAAAGGGTGGTAAATTGTTAGTACATTATAATTTTTTAGTTTAAAAATCAATCATTTTGCGCTCTTAGTGATATATTTTTTTTCAAGTTCTCCATAAAACCGTTGTACACTAAAATATTGTGGAGAAGATTTCAAAATTTAAAAAAAAACTGTATGGTGTCAGTTTTACCGTGTTGTGACGTAGTTACTGAACTCTATGTAGGTGACATTGAAGATGTCGATGCTCAATGTAGAATCGTTAAGCAGTTGATTTGCTCTGTTTAATGGCGCATTCTGATATGGTGAAGTTCTCGCTTTCATTTTTAATTCATTTGACCGGTCAGTGGTTGAGTGAGCATCGCGTTTGGGTCCCACCCGGGCGTTCCGTGTTCGATTCCTCGACTGGCTAAGTCCTCCATCACAATACAAGCAACATTTTCGGCTTTCTGTGAAGGTAGTAGGAGATTTTCAAACATTTTTGGGTTATTCATAACCCGGGAATGTTTGTCTTTCTTTAAAAAAAAAAATATTATATCAATACTAATTGTGTGTCGGTCTCAATGAAATCTAGATCTCGGATTTGCTTTGAATTTAATTGATATTTTCAAAATTGGAGTTTGTTGTAATAAAGCGATAAATCGATACAGTACCAACAACATTTTTTTACCAGAAAAATACAATTTAAACATTTTAGATTTCTTAGGGTTAATCTTGAAAAAGTTTAACAAGTGTCGGATTTCACGATTTTTCAAATGCAACTGGGCTTTTTAGCATACATGCAATTGTCAATCTTCATTTGTTTGCATGAGAATAAATTGTTTCTATCTGCATGACATGCAGGGAGAAACAATTTATTTCTTTGGATATGGCATTGCAACACACGCCGGGAACCAGCTAGTATAATTTTATTTAAAAAAATATTTAAAAAAAAATTTAATAAAGTAAATCAAAATTCAATAATAATTGATTTACAGACAGCATTACAGTATCCGAAATGTTGGCTAAAGAAGGAGGTAGCGTAACACGGTATAATACCCCAAAAATAAATTACGATAATACTTTTTGCCATGAAAATCTCAAAACATAATTCTATTCTTCATGTTCGTTAAAAAAACGGTTGCTTAACATATTGTACAAATCCTTTAAGCAAAATAAGAAAAAAAAAACATAATTATACATAATTAATTTAGAAGGAATGATCAAAAATAATTTACAGCGATATTAATGTTTTTTTTACCTGCAAAAAGTGTGAAACACTTTGGATCTTTGCATATTAAGATCGTATTTCTAAAAGATTGATTGATCGAACTCGTTTTCACAATTATTTCACAACTGATATTCATTTATCTTCCTAGTTTTTTTTACTTAAATCAAATCCGTATAAGGTATAAATGTTAATGTGGAAGAGGAACATTCAACCTAATTAGGTAATATTATAAAACGATATGCACAATCGAGATCCAATCTCGTGAACCGATATCACTGGAGGCTTAGATGCAGGTTGATCCTTGAACTCAAATACATATTATCTCAGCGCGGCATCTTCGCTTCCTTTCTAAATGCATTCTTTAACCTTAAGACGAAACTATTTTATAAATTATTGGATTTTATTTCAAGAGAATAATTGCTGATATAATAAAAGATTATGTAAAACAAAAGATTTAAGATAAAAATTGCATGTTTAGAAGATTATTTTTTTTAATCTTTTTTTTGTTTTTAATAACATTATTATTTAATTTATAAAAACAGTTTATTTATAAACAAGTTCTGCTATGTAATTTATTACTACGCGTGTTAGCTGTTTCGCCTTCTGAAGACATTATCAGTGTACAGGGTTGCCATCTCTAAAATTTGGCAACCAGGACAAGACGCGTGAAAACCCCGGATTTTAGAGCCCAGAACCCGGACATGTCAACAGGATTTTTTAAAAATAGTCAGTGTAATATTTATAATTTCAGACCTTTAAGTTAAATTTAGTCATCTTTTAACATCATTTTAAATGTACCCTACAAAACAGAATATTATTACAGTTTGTTACAAATTGTTTTAATAATCAGTTTTAAATTTTTAAACCCGGACTACAAATGAAGTCCCGCCCGGACGCTCCCCGGACGCCCTCTAAACTAGGACAAATCCGGGGAAACCCGGACGGATGGCAACCCTATCAGTGTAAGTCATCGTGTAGGAAATATCTTGCAAACACATTAAGTCAAATTTTAACAATGCAGTAATTGGGGAAACATTAAATAGATAATAACTTTTAATAATTTCCGACATTAAATTCGGAAATCAATAAGGGTAGTAATAAAAATAAAAACAAAAAGTTTTTCATCAAGTACCTATCCAGAAATAATAAAAGTGGCCTAACCATAGTTTGATAGTGCCTTTAGACGGCGAAAGAGCTGTCACGCATGATAATAAATTACATAGTAGACCTTATTTATAAAAAAAAATGTTTCAATAAATCAAGTTGTTATATTGTTCGTGCACATGCTCCTCGGTGGGGCAAGTTGTTACACGGCGGGGGCACATTGTTACAAACAAACAAAAATATATGTCATTGATACCGTGTTAAATTGGTTCATTAATTCAGAAGAACATTTTTCTTACCTCAGTCGCTACTTAAATGTTCGTTAGAGTTACAATTTTGACAAACAAATAAACTTTGTCACCGGTAACACAAGAAATATGAGCCCAATGCAAGCACTTAGTCCATCGGATCCATTCCTCTCCAGGTTTGAAGCAGGTGTTACTCTCAAAACACACCAGACATAGGCACTTTGCATTTTTTGAGTTCAAAGAAGAACGGTTTGCCTTATTTTTATTAAGCATCTATATGGGGTACATTGTTGTATGTAACAACTTGCCCCCTAATCATTGTAACAACTTGCCCCCTTGACAAATTTGACATCATTTACACGAAATTTACAACGGTTAAGATAAATGTCCAGAAACTAAGCAGAAGGGTGTAAAATTTCAAAAATATAATATAAATTAATTTACCTATTATGGTAAGGTGACAATAAGACTTCAAATTCTTTCAACGAAAGTTACTTTGCACACGCGAAATTCTATTTTGTTTATTAGATTTTTTTGGTACATCCGTTTTCGTTGACGTTATGTGGGACGCTGTGGTCGGCTAATTAACACACGTCCACCATAGACATGCACGCAAAAATTCACTCTGGTATGTGATTTATCGATGATGTAACAACGTGCCCCCGTAACAACGTGCCCCGCCTCTTCCTACCTATTTACATTTATTATTTGAATTTTAATGTTTTCAATTTGTAATGTTTATCGGTGCTTCCGACTGTTCCAATAGCTGATGGTTTCTTTTTTATTGTTTCAGGTATGTTCCAAAGATGTTAAGAAGTATACAAGAATCTACTTAAGTTTATTAAGACACGACACAGGTAATGCATCTATAATAATATGTAATACAATTTTATCCTAAACGTTCAAGAATCCCAAGGGTCCTGGGCCATCTGGACTACGGCACCCCCTATTTTGGAATGTTGTTAGGATAAAGGAAATGGGGAAATAGGAATGTATGATTCTAGGTTACCTAGCTTTTCAAATCCTGTCACTAAATACGGCAAACGCTAAATCAATCAACATACAGAGGTATACATTTTACAAAAAACATTTTATATTAGTTTTAAGTATCCCTAAATGATTCCGTAATGAGTAACGAGGCTTGCAAATCGCAAGAAACGCAACTTGCTTTCAGTCGTCGAGATAATAAATATTTATGTAGTAATTAGTGGAGTAATGTTGCTACACGACAACACAACACGCAAATCGGGGCCCGAGTCTCGATTTGCGACAGACCCTGAATGTTGATTTCATTAATGCGGGACTTGGCGGCCCGGTGGTTATGAAGGGCATGGGACCGTATCCCGGTGGACGAGGACGAAGGATATTTTATATATTAATTAACATAAAATAAAACCGGACTTGTTCCGTGTTTCACAGGCGATATCGGGCCCTACCCTGTCAACAATCAAGACCTTAAAACGACACATTCTACACATCAAGGTTGAATTGTTGTTTGACCGCACCTTTTGACCGCACCTTTTGACCGCACCAATCGATCTTTTGGCATTTCATTTGTCTCCAAATTTGTTTTGTTTGTTCCGGTTCAATATGGTAGCCGTGTTGGATACTTAATTTTTATCCCGCCAGAGTTCGTATTAGTGTGGATCATAATACGAGCTGTCAATTCGGAATAATCAATATTATCGTGCATATCTGCCTAAAAATGTAATTAATTATCATGGAGAAAGTAATAACTTTTTGAATTAAAATCGATAACTTTACATTATCGAATCGATATGCGCAACTTCCGATTTTATATCGATATACCGATCACGGTTTTACAGCCTGCTGACGATTTTGAACCGACGCTGGCAACACAGGCGGACTTTTCTACGAATCGCATCCCGAAACGTCAAACGCCAATCAATTACTTAAAAATCAGTATATTAATACTTGAAGCAAAAACTTTGTACCCCTTTTTACGAAAATTGCGGGAACGGAGGAGTATGAAATTTTGCACACTTATAGTTTATATAGAATGCTAATATATTTTTTTAATTATGCATAAAAAATGCATTACATAAAAAATACATTAAATTTAAATTAATTATGGTCGAATTTCGACCATTGGGCGACCACTAGTATTAATAAATTGGCAATTTTGAATTGAAATACAAACCTAAATTTGCATTGGCAGTTCGCATTTACTTTTTGACACTAAACAGGAGTTAATTAGATAATGAGGTCTTTATTCATATTTCTACCATTTTCGTATCTCAAAGATCGAACGGAATAAATTGATTGCGTCTTAGATGCATTATTTAAATCCATGGATCGCCAACACGACTTATTTCATTTCTTAGAGCTTTTAGTTCAATCCATTCATTAGATAAGCCAGTAGTTTTGCATAACGAACGACATAATTAAAAAATATATGTGTATTGACAGTCAATCGAAAGTAATCTGCTACTATAGAGGCCGCGCTAAAATTTATCAATCGTCGGTCGGAATATTTGTTAACAATCATTGACGTGCTCGCAAACATTGATAACTGACCATAGATAACGGATTTAATCAATATCGTATTGATATAAGGTTTTATCGATCGTGCAAGCTAAACCTCCTGAAATTGGTTAAACGGAAAGAGTTATTGATAAATTGGTCAAAGTAGTCGTAAATCATGTTACCGTTGCAATTTTGTTGTAGCACATGACTATTGTTTCTACATTTCCGACATGAAATGGCTGACATAACTGTTCGTAAATTAGGAACAAGAAGGCAATTCTTTTGACAATTATTATTATTATGACATAATATTCGTTTTGTACTCGAAAATGTTAATAATTAAGCAAGTTGCCTGACATACTTCCCGATGAACGGTACGTTAAGGAAAAACACTAACTGCTATTGTCTTCTGTTGCTTCTGATTCTATACATTATAATGCCTGCTCTACGAAACTAATGCCTGTTGTCTCCAATCAAACTTTACTCAATTTCCAAACAAAACCACGCACAAGTGTCCAATCTCGCTATTTCCCACCTAATAGTGGCACCTTACAAGGCTACGTATTGACGTATTTGGCATAGTTACATAGAAAACATATTGTCTACACTATGCAACTATGCCAAATACGAACAGTCATGTAAGGTGTCACTATAACAAAGGCCACCCACGATAAAACTATAACACCGTTCGATCGATTCAGCGATTAAGAGGAATATAAACGCTAGAAATATTCGATTCCCATGCCTACAAAATTAAAAATCGCACGTCATATTTACACGAAGCAAGTAAGCGAAAAAGTGGTTTTTATTTATTTTGTGCATAATTTTATAAGAATGAAAAAAAGTTAGAACTTACAAAAGCTCAAAAATAGTCTTAGTCATAAAGGAGTATTTAAAAAAAAAAGTTTCTTATTTTACTTTTTTTTTAAATACCCCTTTATGGCTAAGACTATTTTTGAGCTTTTGTAAGTTCTAACTTTTTTTCATTCTTATAAAATTATGCACAAAATAAATAAAAACCACTTTTTCGCTTACTTGCTTCGTGCAAATACGACGCGCGATTTTAAATTTTGTGTGGCACGAGAATGGAAATATTTCTAGCGTTTATATTCCTCTTAAACGCCGAAACAGCTGTCACAATAATGAAATCTCAAAGTTACCGAATTCCGTTGCACGCTTTAATACGAAAATGCAATTAAAAATGGTTTCAATTTAATATTAAATTGAAACCATTTAGGTCGGCCGGGAGAACCTAATAAT
The DNA here is from genome assembly GCA_936435175.1 of Glyphotaelius pellucidus. Taxonomy (NCBI): domain Eukaryota; kingdom Metazoa; phylum Arthropoda; class Insecta; order Trichoptera; family Limnephilidae; genus Glyphotaelius; species Glyphotaelius pellucidus. Next base: position 21,650,755 of record OW386552.1, on the reverse strand, counting down.
AATAGGTTATTATTAGGTTCTTAGCTTGGGTTATTTTAATAAATTGTACAAATGTTTTAACCTTCACACTTAAAACATCAACATATATAACAAAAAACTTGTTGATTGAGCAAAAAATTGTTTTTTTTTTTCAACTTTTATCACCTCCTTAAGCATTAATAGTTGTTTCTTGTAGTAATTACATTAAAACCAAATGATTTTTAAAAATATTTTTGTGTATTAATCAACCAAATGATTAAAAAAATATTAAATATAAAAAATTATTAAAAATTAACCAACCAAATGATTTTTTTAAATATTTTTGTTTGTTAATTGATCAACCAAATGATTTTTTTAAAATATTTTTATGTATTAATTAATCAAGATAATGATTTTTTAAACATATTTTTGTGTATTAATTAATCAACCAAATGATTTTTTTTTAATATTTGTGTGTATTAATTACTCAACCAAATGATTTTTTTTAAATGTTTTTGTTTATTAATTAATCAAACACATGATTTTTTTGAATATTTTTGTATATTAAGCGTCCTGCAAAATTCGGCCACTTTACCAACACCAAAATACTTACAGAACATTATTAGGTATATTTGATTTACTTTAAATTCATTATCCACGCTTTATTGCGATATGGTGGATAGCAGCTGTCAACCAACAAGCCTGAATTATTGAACTATTTTATCGAGGATTATTATGACTTCGTAAATTACCATTGGATTTCAAAAGCTGTACCGGAAGCCGACTTAACCTGTCATCTAGATGTGAGATTAGCGAATGAAATCGAAAATTGGTAATTAATTCAAATTAGAAATAGCTAAAGCGATAAATATTGGGTAACCTGTCAAACCAATTGATTATTTGTGATAAAATAGATATGCTCTCCGTAAGTAAGAAATAGATAAAGATAGCTGTAAGTTTTAAAGAATCCGAGGTGCTTAATTACAGCAATATGTCAATTTATAACAAATGAAAATATAAAGCTGTACAATGAAAATGCATAAATTTGTTGTAGACCACTTTTATTTTTTTAACACTCTACTGGTTTCGGAAGCACCCTTCCTTCGTCTGGAGAATATTTTAACTAACCTACGATATAGAATAATATTGACAGACATACAAATTTTAGGTGTTTTAGTGGGAGGTGAGCAGAGGGGTAGGGGTAATTGCTGGATTTCCAGGAAGAACAGAGCGGTTACTGGAAATATGATTAGAATGGGGCTAAAAGATAAATTAATTTGGTTATTCAAAATACTAGAATTATTATTTAGGAATATTTATTTAGGAATTTTCCCAGTTGTCATACCAGCCAGTAACGTTCTCTACGTCATGATGACGTTGTAGGTTTAGGTATATGCGGTTTAAGATAGTTTTGAGAATGCTTATAGTTAGTATGTCTTGTAGGCTTAAAATCTTTATATATATAAAAATCTCACGTCACGATGTTTGTTTGAGATAAACTCCAAAACTACTTTACGATTTTGATGAAATTTGGCTTATTGCTGTAATTTGGTCCAACTTCAAAGGTAAGATAGATTATTAACCTCAATATTGTGTTTGTTGTTGTAAATAAATGTTTGTTATAGGACAATGCTTTGTAATTATTTGTGAGTTCCATGAGTTTCTAAAAGATGGCGGTGTGAGCTAATTTATCCACAGAAAACATGGTTATCTAGGTTGGGTAACCATCCAAAAGATGGCGTTGTGTTTCGTTAGCCACAGCAACGCGTGGCCGGGTTAGCTAGCATATATATAAAATCTTCCATACGTTTTTAAGCCGCCGCTACCCGGATTTCTACCGATTTCTTGCATATCTCACTTGAGCAGTAGAAGTTTTTAAGCTCTAAAAAAAAATATTTTATTTTTGAAGATAATATCTATACATTCCGCACGCCGAAACGCAAATTATATGAACTTCTCTCGACAGAAAAAAATCGCAAAGTATGCTCCGAAATTTTTTATTTCCACGTTTGTCTCTATTATTTAATAAGTTATGAAAAAAATCACAATGTTTCTTTGAATGTTGTTTAAGACAACCCCCACGAGGTTTTTGCTCTATTCTTAACGAGTCCTGTTTTATTAAACATTTTCTCAATTTTCGCTTCAATTTTATCGTTTTAAATATTAGCGCGCTCTCTCCAACATTCGTAATTACATATTTCTCCATCTTCTTCTTTTCGAGCGAGGATACGGCGCCTTAACGATATCCGTCGTTTGTGAAAATATCCCAATATTTAATGTAAGGTTATTGATTTTTCATCAACCCAAAAACCGTATTCTTTTTACGGTCATAAAATATAGGCCGAGAGCGATTCGTGATCTTGTCTCGTGATCCGCGAGACTCTCCAAAGTTATTAATATTAATGGCACTCCACAGCGTCGATTAAGCGATTTCTTTTAAAGTACGGAACCCACGCAGAGTTCAATCACTTCCAAGGCGCCCTCGTAAAAAACTGCAGAACGCGCATGGCCAAGTGAAATGACAATAATGCACATGTCTGAAACCGCTTTTACCAGGAAGTGCACGAATGCAATTTATTGCAAGATTAAATGACATTTTTCAAGGCACTTCCCCAAGAGCGAAATCTCTCGTTCATGCCTGAAAATTGTCAAAAAAATTAATCTCGTACTTGCGCGACGGTAGACGAGTTTTTCGTGCAAGATCAACAAAGTACGAGAGGTATATATATATATATTCATGCTAACGTTCGCAATTGATGTCGTATACTAGAGATATGGAGTTCTAGCATGAATGATCGATAAACTCCTATATCAAAACGATATTGACCAAATCTATGGCCAGTTATCAATATAAGCGATCACGGTCAATAAATTGGTAAGAGCTATTCCGACCGACGATTGATAAATTTTAGCAGTGAATCCATGGTATCAGATAACCTTCGATTAACTGTCAATATACGCATTTATTTGGATTATGTCTGTTATGCCAAATTACTGGCTTATTAATGAACGGAGTTCAACTAACGAAGCTCTTAGAACTGAAAAACGCAACGAATTTATTCCGTCCGATCTTTAATAAATAAAGGTGATTAAATAATTAATTATTAAGACTTGATTAAATAATTATCTCCCGTTTAATGTCGTAAAATAAATGCGGACTACAAACGCCTATTTAGGTTAGTACTTCAATTAACATTGCCAATTTATTAATATTTTTATGTAATTGCTTGGCGTTTGATATTTCATATTGTCAAATCATAGAAAATACCTTCAGTGTAGCCAGCGTATGTCGATTTCTTATTTATTCCCTGTCAATATCGGTTCAGCAGTGAAAGCGTGCTCAGGACATCGATATAAAATTATTGGAAGTTACGCCTATCACTCCGATATTGTAAATTTATCGATTTCACTGTGCTAGAGCTTCTTGTCGTTTTTATGACTCATGTTATTATTATGTGAAACAGGACACATTTGTAGCGAACTACCGGCTTTGTAGTAGGTAGGTAATTGGCTATTTATATCCGGTAAACATCTATAGCCTCTACCATCAACGTTTCGATTGAGAGGTGGTAGCTCACAAGGACGACACTGAGAATTATCTTTATTACACAAAACCCTTTGAACCCGTGAGTTCTGGATTTAATCCGCGAATGATTTCACCACCACTGTGCCAAACGTCGCAAATAAATGTTAGGTCAACTGCTCATTCAATGGTTGCCTTATTACAAAACTTGCAGTAGAAATGTTGCAAAAACTCAAATTCCTAATAAAATTAGGAAACGTATCTAAAAAACAAATCTCTTGAAATATGATTACGATAGTGTTATGATAAGGACAATAAAAACACTCAAATGTCCATGCCTGTAAAAAGTGAGTAAAATATAGATCATAAAATCATTGCAACTGCTAAACACGTCGCTCTGATACCTACTGCAGAAATTTGTTGCACAATGGTTTTGTCAAATGATATGATTTATTAAATGCATTGTGGTTCTTGCAGGAAAATAATAGATTGCTTACTTTTTGCTTCGATTACAGAACTAGGTATTAAACTTTCAAACGCATTGAAAGTTTAATAAACGTATTCCTTAAAAGCAATTTGGTATTCACAATTGCTCATTATTGAAAGCAATTGCTCGATTTGGCTTCTATGAAGTGTGTTATTCATTCAATAATTGTTGTAATTATATATGATATTGATATTTTTTTCATCTAGTAATAACTTGTAGCATATGACCTTCGGTTTAAATAAACCAAGCATTCAAAATGTACCAACTCAAAAAATGCTCTCTAATTTACGAACGTAAGTGATACTAATTTGTAACTGCAAGATATTATCGTTTCGAACTGCATTATATTGTTGTCGATTAGAATGAAGGACATGTCAAAACTCTAAATATTGATTTAACTTTCGGACAGCCTAGTCAAAGTGCATATATTTAATCATAATAATTTTATTACTTTTATTAACCCCTTAGGCAATTTTGGGAGATATACTTCACAGACGACAAACTTCCGTGGAGATATATCTCCAGTTTGACATGGTCTCATTAAAGTTATGTTATCTTATGTTATATTTATACTCTTCTGTTAATTTAACCAATTGATTTAATTGTTAATTTATCATCATCATTATTACACGTGTACACCGTTTGAAAACGAGCCATATTATTAAATAATAAGTTGTCAATAGTACCTCATTACAAACTACATATAAAGTTTAGTAGGTTCGAATATTATTAATTAAAAAAAAAAATTGAAAATCTCGTTTTGCATTATGGTGAGAAGTACGGTCGAAATAGTGTAGAGAAAGAGAGAATATCACGCTGTCAGTTTGCTATAAAATTAAATTGAAAATTTAAAAATGATTCTCTGAAAAACATTTACATTACATTACAGGTACATTGCAAAATATCAGAAGCTTTAGAGGTTAACATTATTATTGGATGAAATATATTTTATACTTATATATTATGTAATTGTGCGCAAGAGCCTTATGGTTGCGTGCATCTTCATGTTGTGTTTTTCATATAGAAGACTGCGAATATCAGTTTGGATCCCTTCACTTCAAAGTAGAGAATAGATACAGATTCATTATGAGATAAAATAAACCGTAATATCGCATAATGTCAATGATTCGACATTCTAGTTGTAGTAATCTCCTACTCTCGACATTAGAGCTAATAGTCAATGTAATAACAACACAGGTTAATCGACGTGCACCTATAGCACGCTGCGAATCACATAACAAGGCTGTAGGAAAAAATATAGTAGCTCAGATATGATTTTAGATTTTCACGGCTTAAAGTATTATCGTGATTAATTTTTGGGTTATTATGCCTTGTTGCGCTTGTTTCTTCTTTAGACAACGTTTCGGAAAGCGTTGCAGTGTCCATCATCAGGTCAGATGATGCTGATGAAGATGTAACGGCGTACAAAATGTTTAATAATTATATAGATACCCGGGGCCTCCTAGAATGCTACAAATTATTTGTGCCGAACAACTACAAACAGGGACGGTACCACGATCTTCTAGGTATCCCACATACCAGAACGGACGTACTGGCTCGGCATAGCATGACACGAGGGATGGCGCTGTCGAATAACGCTTCCAAAACTGTTGACATCTTTAACAGGCATACAGGAATTCAATGGGCATATAAGTGCCACACATTACCTGCTATAATATGTGTGTATCTCATGTTACTATTTACCCTTATCTTTAATTTATCCATAAATGTGTAGTTTGTGTCACATGTGTATTGTAAATGGACGCACAGCCTGTAATACATAATTAAAAAATATATATGTATATATGAGGTGATGGACACTGTAAAGCTGTCCAAAATATTCACTGACGAGGAAAGAAGCGCGACACGGCATAATAACCCAAAAATTAATCACGATAGTAATAGGAGCTACGGTAGCACGATCAGGTTAATCAAATATTTGAGTCAAGAGTGAATTAGTAATACAAATACATGAGTCAGAACAACAGGAGAGTGTGTATGGACGATGTACGAATGTAAATGAAGCTAGGAAAGTGCGTTAAAACAGAGTTTTGAGTGGCGCTGGCTTTCCTATCTGCCTGACCCTGCGAGCAACGACGAGATGGTTAGTTAGTTAAATACTTGCTAAAGCAGAGAGTTTTTTTTACATTAGCTCCACACAGGAGGCCTTGAGGAAAATAATTTCCCTCAGGGCCTATATCATCTTAGTCAGCTGTGTGGAGGGTCTTTTTAAGAAAGGGGCGGATGTGAAGTTCTGGGAAGGAAAAAGGCATGAGGGGTGGGTAGGAATCTGGAAGTCAGTGGGTCCAGGAATGACGGAAGTATGAATCCATCCCTCCAACTGCGTTGCAAGGCGATGAGTCGAGAGAGTCCGGCTGGAAAAACTCAATCAGTCTCCCTCGATCCGGCCCGCCACGCAGCAGGTGGGCAGACGCACCCGTTGCCAAGACCTGGCAAAACCAGATTATACAATGGTACCCATACCCGCCTCCCAAATTGTAAGCGATCTAGAAAAATATACGAGTATTTTTCCAAAATTGATAATTCTCTCAGTATACTTGTCATCAGTAGGTACCTATATTATTATAGGTCTTATTATAACCTTGTAGATAAAGCAATTTTAAAGCTTACTTTGTCGTGTCGCTGCTGCTTAGTTGTCGATAGGGCCGTACTAGAGACCACTGTGACTAAAAAAAAATTGATTAGCACAGGTTTTTTTTGGCTGTGATTTCTAGGCAAACACAACTATTTTTAGCTTTTAAGGTCATATCCATCGCAAGCTATATTGCCTTGGAATGTCCTTTTATTTGATAAAAAGACAAAACGCCATGTTTCTTGCTCTATATTTATCATAGTTTGATAAGAAATTATAAAAATAAAGAAGACAGTTAAATGAAATAAACTATTTGCTCGAAGCGTATGGGATAGTGATTGACTTACGCATGGATTGTGTATCTAGTATCTATACATAAAAAAATGACATAGTTGTGGCGTGTAATTATATTTTAATTAATCTTCTGATGCGTGAAACAGTGATGGTTATAAATCTCGATCAACAGAGGTCTGGTTCTGACTTGTGATGTATGGATATAATTCTTCAACAAACATGGATTGCGACTTGCGACGGATCAAATTGCTTTTCACTTATTCGAACAAGCATTACAAATGAGTTTTCTAATCGGTTATGTACGGTTATCTGATTGCATACATTTAATTCTGGTGGCGCAACTAAAACAAATACTACAGAGCTATGATCACGAAACAACTGTAGAAGATAACGGCAGATATGTGAGGAATTGGGTTAAACTGAAATGTAACAGTTCTGGTAATTCTTACTATCTGGATTTTGTTATACCTAAAAGATGTAAATACTGGCAATTGACTGGATCTTGAAGATACCTCTAACTATAATAGAGAGGCAAGGAAGAAAAAAAAACCTTTTAATAAATTTTCCAGTCAAGCTGGAACAAAGTTTAATGCGTCATCGTGAGTAAAACGTTAAGGCAGTATTCTAGCTAATCTAGGAAAAAAAACTTTTTTTTCTTCATATTTCCAAAGATTAAATATTAAAAAATATCTACTCAAAACGATTTTAAGAAATTCGCAATATTTTAAAAATTATAATAATTTTTAATGTCGCGGTTTAGACGGAATCTAACCAAAATCTAAATAGAACAAAATTTTAAACGCATGTTTTTAAAAACTACTTTTTTCGAGACGGTTGACACGATATCTCAAGTTCTACTAAACCAATATACTTGAAATTTGGTGTGAGCCTTCTCTACACATTACTTTATCGCATGAACCAGAACTAAAACAAAATTTTAATTTTTACCGTTCTAAAAAAATTCAGAAAAGAAAAAAAAAATTTTGCGAAAAAAAAATTATGGCCATTGCCATAGCAGCATTTGCTTGGATTAATTTTTTTTTGGATAACTAGGAGGGTTGCAATCGTATCAACCAGGGCGCGCCATATTTTTGAGACCCCCCACTTCAACACCCTGTAACTTTTTAATTTTTTCGTTTGATTTTTTTTATGAATTCTTTAACGTTGAATGCATTTTTGGTAAAATAATGGCTACAAAAATATAATTATTTTTTTTTATTGTACCTGAAAAAACACCTACAATTCATTATTCTAGACTAGAATACCCCCTTAACAATGCGTCGCCTTAGTTCTTAATTGTCCAAACTTAACTAAGAATTATTTAAACTAATGAGACCTTTACCTTTACGGAAATAGCTTTATCTTAAACACCTATCATAATGTTTCATTTAAATAAAGAAAGAAAACCTTCTCCACCTGTAAAATTTTCTAATGGTCGTTTGGACAATTCAGAACTGAGGCGACGATGTACAATCGACGACACCCACCACTTTTTTCACTTTCCCGAATTGTTTTAAGGACAAAATGGGTCCCTCTATCGGTTCTCACGTCAAGGCTCTACTTGTGTTTATAAAACAAAGCTACTATTAAATGATTCTTAAAGCCCCCGACTGTCCTACATGGCACAACATACATTTATATACACCAAAAACTATTAACCATTTACAAATAATGGGTACGCGTTTAGCGTGTTTTCCGATGGTGAAGTTTCTTCGAAGCACCTTCCATTGAAATACACAAAAAAAATCACAGCTTTCCCGCCACATTTCTGTGCTCTAAAGATTTATTATCTATTTTATCTATTTCTTCTATTTATCTATGCCGTACCCATAATAACAAACAGTCTCTTTAGTTATTTTACGATCGCACACAACGTGCCAAGTATCAAGTAGTTGATTGGCTGTCAACGTGTCAACAAGGTCGTTCAAACCACTTTCCTCTGGCAAAGGTTGATGCACCACATAATGGCATATATAACACACATATTATAAAGCATAATACATCTTGACTTGACGTGGATGGAATGTTCCAGCGATGCAGCTCTGTTTGCTTTCTATAGAAACTGCAAAACTTTATAGCATCCGGCGCAAAACTTTATAGTTACAGTTGTTTTTATATAGGTAGGAAATTAATGAAATAGTGAAATTGAATATATACATACCTAACACTAATATTGCACTATTGACTCTCCAAGAACGTTGTCACATAAATCCACATCATGAAAGAGCCATGGAAGGTATTTTCTAAAGAAATATTAAAGATGAGTAGATTAGACAAGACGAAGGAAGTTATTATTATTACCGTAATACTTGGTGATGTCGGTATCAAAGTACAACTAACATATGACGTACAGAACTCAAATACATATTAGCAATAAATTGTAACTGATGACTAAAAAAGAATAAATCTGCCGGCTTCGGATGGACTTCAGAAGCCTACATCCAAATCAACACGCCAGAAAGCTGACCAAGAAGAAATTAAATACGGGTGAAAACACACGAAATCAATATATTTAGTTTACTTCTGTTGTAATGATCCAAGCGATCTAGCACATTCTTGAAGGTGTCCACGCTGTTCACTCCATTCCTCGTAGGCAAGCTGCTTTAAAATCGCATTTCATTTCTTTAATCAGACTTTTGGCACATTGCTAGTCAATCAAAGATAGCCTGCTGTACTTTGGGGCTATAAAGGGCTATCCCATCAACCTCACTAATTAGATTGAGAATTGGACATAGTTACGTTTCTTCTCACATTAAAAAAAAAATTGATTGACTCTCCAGATTGCACTTTCTGTGGTCTGGAAGTGAGAACTTTAGATTACATATTTTTTGGTTTGTATCTCTATAAAAATCTATCTTTTCTTTTTAGACTTTATCTAAAATTGCTCTCCATTCAACATCTTTTCTCTTCTTAGTCCGAACTCGACTCCAATCTTTAATATAATTATGAAATCTGTTCATTTAAATTAAGCTAATATATAAATTCACCTCTCCATAATTTGATATGATTGCTTAGAACACCCTTGAAGGGTGAAAGCCAGAAATATTTGCAAAAAAAAATGTTAGAGAGTGAATAATGCCTAGTGAGAAGCATGTAGTTGCATTAACGTAACGTAACCGCAAGTATTATGCTTGATTTGTGAGGAATGTTTAACGTTGTGTATTTTTTTTGTACCTGCTTTTCATGGTGTGGTTTCGTATAATTTTACTGCTGTTCTCTGTTCCGGCTTTCCTTAAAATGATTATTTCTTGTTGATTTGCCCAGTAGTTATGTAAGTACGTAAACATAGAATAGAAATGATTTTAATTCCCTATTATCTCTTATGTGATATTCTTGGGCCGCCTCTGATCATTCCTCAAGAGGTCGACCTATCAAGAACCCACTTTAATTATTATATTTAATTTGTAACGATCTTGTTGGAGCTTATTTACCTCGCGTATATTTAATGAAGAATATTAACACCAAAGACATAACGCAGTGGTTTCATTAAGAGGTCTTAAGAGTATCTTCTTCAATGATTAAATTATATTTAGTATTTATTATCTTAATAACCATCGATTGCCTCACATTAATTTAATATAAGTATGCCAATATCTTCGTATATTTAGAGATTACTGAGCAGGTATGCCTTCCTTTCAATAATCAAACTAAACCAGTGGTTTAAGTCACCGATGGTACGGAGGATGTCATTAAAAATATGTTGTAAGGTTTCAATATTTACCTCGTTAAAAGTGAAACGTGTACGCTTCAAGGATGTATCGGTCTTTCTTATGTGGTACAAGCGACGACAAATTAAATTATGACTGCACAGGGGAATTGTATGCATTCAAAATATTAGACAAAAGCCATATTGATGTCGATAAACTCTAACAGAATTACAGTGCATGGAGCAACCACCTTGGACGCTTCCCCCACATTTATTAGATCATAAACGGTTATTTTGCCTATTTGCGATATTCAATAAACATTTGAATTTCGAACAGTGGAATTTCGTCGATTGTCTGAATTCTTAAATGCATTTTCTCATAAATTTGGTTCTAATACTGGTGTCATTTTTTTCTTGACCTGACCAGACCCGACCCGATTTGACAGGATATAACCCAACACAAATAAACCTCAAATAGGGCTGTATAAATGTGAGGACTACAGAAATGCGGTTCACGCCATATATACCCTAGTTGACAAATGAGTCATTGACAAATGTTGGTACGTTCCTTTACCATAATTCTTAAGGAAATACAGCCTTAGGGAACGCGAGTCGTAATCGAACGATTTGAATTACAAATATTTAAATATGTATAAATTACGATTTAGAGTACACGCTGCCGAAATGAGGTACTTGAGAGGAGTGGCAGAAGTTACGAAATGGGATCAAATGAAAAAACTCCGAGACCATCTAAACATTGAACCACTGTTACTCTTCATAGAAGAATCTCAACCAAGGTGGCTTGGGCATGTTCTAAGAATGTCTGATGACCGAATTCCTTGGAAAATACTGAATGCGATTCCAGTAGGTAGACGTCCAATGGTCCACCTCAGACACAGTTGGGTGAGACAGCTCCAGTTTCTGGAGCTGGGGGAGAGGACGGAACGAAAAAGAAGACAGGAACAAATGGAGGCGCCTTGTCGATGCAGTTGGTCCCCGACCCGAATAGGACAACGGGAAGAAGATGATGTATAAATTACATAATATGTAAAATGTTAGAAATTGCAACGTGAAATGTGACATTTGTGACACAACACGAAGATATACAAATAATAATTATGTTTGCTCTGTATTCCGTATGGCAGAACAGACGTTCTGGCCCAGCATAGCATTACAAGAGGTATGGTGCTGCTAAATGATATATTTAGGTCTCTTGACATTTTCAACATAGACCTTAAGGTTTTAAGAGTCATTTAAAGCAAGAACTTTTGTGAAAAAAGAAAATACTGCAATAGGATTATATTAATCTGTAATGCATAAAAAAAATAATAACAAATAAATAAAAAAATAAAAATAACATTTTTCCAGGTGAAACAGCAAACACGAGAGACTCGCGACCTTTAAATAGTTGCAATGAAATACTTCGCCATATACAATATATTTTTTAGATACATTAGATAATTCCGTTCCTACTTGTTAACGTATAGTGAGAAGATTGCAATACAATTTGCCAGTCACAAGATAGATAGCCTTTAGATTACTGATGATTTATCAGAGGTCAGGGATCCGATGTTGCGAATTTCATTCACTAGATTTTTTGCAATGAATTTCTCAAATGAACTTATTAATGCCGTCCGATTTCTTTGTACGGTGTAATAAATTTTAACACGTTTATAGTAGGCAGGTACAATACATTTTTCTATCTATCGTTGGGCAAAAAAGCTTGGTACGCAAGTCAGGTTGTTACAGCAGTACCTACGTATTGAGTATGCATTCATGACAGTACCGTATTGTGCGTATATCCGACTCAAATTAATTTTAAACACCTCTTGAGATAATACTTTTAAGCATCTGAAGCCAGTGAGACTACGGCGTCCCCAATTGGGTATGACGTGAGGCTGAAGAAGGGATGTGCTCATTTTAACACATTTCTTCAGACTGATTCGTGGACGGTTCGAAAACTCGGCTATCATGGAGAGCATTAGTTTCTAGGTTCCCGATGGTTATCTCCGTCACCGACAGCATAGACTATTTTATCTCTCGGCTTGCAGAATTAACTTGCCAATGGTTATGCCAGTCAGGAGAGCAGTCTTGTTGTTAAATAGAATCACTTTGAATATCGATATGTTTAATATCAATGAAGCACAATTTAGGCAGCAAGCTTTATTGCTGTTAGTCTGATTGTGCTTCATTGATGTTTAAATATGCTTGATCTTAATATTTTCTCTACTTTAAAAACGATTTGAAATTTTAATTTTGTTACGTTTTTCAAGTGAAGAAATTGAATTGAATTGAAGGTAGTGGGGAGGGGAAGAAGGTAGGGAAGCGAAAGGTGGGGGGTGTCTAGCTATTAAGATCTAGTCACAAAACACAACTAAAGCAATTTCAAGTAACGTTTCAATTCTGAATGGTGGTCTTACGCCAGGGTGATACTAAGAGTATCTTCCGATCTGGAACGTGCCACATAGTGGAAATGTGGTATGGACAACGAACTTGAATATAAGATGTTTAATGCAAAAATATAAGTTTTATTTGACAGAACAACTTCGAGTACATACACGGATAAAAGTAGCCCAAGCGCCCAAACATAGTGGCTTTCAACTTGAATTGAAAGTTTGTATCAGAAGCAGTTTCTCTTGCATTAAACATAAAACATCAACTACAGTTCTTTCTTTATCGGGTGGGCACTTAATAAACAAAGCATATATGCAATATACGAGAAGCCTTTAGCCTTTCATAATATCCATGCCACAAGATAAACAATACACAACTTTAGTAACAATAATAATTCAGGTCGCAATAATATAGCGAAAAGTTTATTGCGTGACATTTGTCGCTAATTAAAATAATCACAACTCGTTTTAATTTCCCGAACCATCATGCGATCCGGGAGCTACTTAAATAGCTAATTATATGAAATTATTTAATGATAATTTTTTTTAAATTTACACAATTTTTATATTTTTTTTTTTCTTCCAAAAGACGAGATTTTTTATTTTTTTTATTATTATTCTACTACTCCATAAGTTGAGCTCTAGGAACTCGTGTTTATGGGAGGCAAAAAGTAATGTTCTAATGAAGTATGTTAAAAATTATCAAAGACTTATGAAATAAATACAAACATTTTTTGATATAGGTATACAATTTAAAAAAAAATAATTATTGAAAAACAATAACGATAATTTTTATTTTTTAATATTAAATATTACAGATTAAGTAAGGGTAAATTAAGGGTACAATATATCATTATCCAATTTCAGGGACTTAATTTGCTTTTTGAATTGTTCATATTTCAATGTATCGGTTATGCTAGTTTTGTTTTCGGACAATAATATATTGTACCATCTCACACCTAAATACAAATAGTGATGCTGAGCCGTGGTCGTTCTAAGCATAGGAATGGCTATTAAGCCATTAGTTTTAAATCTTTTGCTTATGCTATCTGAGGGGTGAATTTTTTGGATAAAATATTCTTTATAAATTTGATATAAGGCGTTTCTCTTATACAATTCTGCGATAGATGGCACATTATATTCCCGAAATATCTCTAAAGTAGAGAAGTCGTATGGTTTTCTAAGGATGACTTTTACAATTATTCTTTGAATTGTCACTATGGGCTGTAATGAATCCTTATAGGCCCCTCCCCAGCCAATAATGCCGTACTGTAATAAGGACTAAAATAGACAATCTTTACCATTATAATATCTTTGTAGAGTGTGCGATATTTCAAGTCCAAATGTTTCTAGGAAATCCAGCAAAATATGAAAAGGATTTTGTGACTTGCGTCAAAACATAGTTGCTAAACTGTCTGTATGGGACGTTGAAAATTGTAATGGTCAATGCAGCCGCTCTATTGATTGACGCGTTTTGATAGGCAGAAGTTCTCGCTTTTGGAGCATGGGAAAGTGCATGGGAACAAGTGCATAAGTTAACCTCTTTTAACACGACAAACCGATTTCTTTCATTTGTCCACATGATAAAATAAATCCAATATTAGAAAAAAAATCCCTGTAATGTGTGCGCAATTTGACACAAAATTTCACAATGTAGACTTTCTTAGCAATAACCTTCAGAAATGTCGAATAGAAGTAAAGCGTGCGATCATAAATTAATACTGGATGAAGAATGCATCGGGAGCATCTCTTATCCTTATCCTATATTCCTTTTTCTCTCCCCCTTACCGTAATTATTTTTTTTTTACCAAAACTAACTATTCTCCCGAATACTGAGCGAAAGAGTCTATATGGTAATCCCCATTTTTCTCCTCCAAAACTGGACTGATTTTTTTTCCAATTGTACTAGACAAAAATATTCTGTCAGGTTTTTTTCCTGTTTTTAAAAATACACCGTTTAGTTTGTACACTGAACGTCTATTGTTGGCGTTCAAACCGGGCCATTTTAACAATTTTTGGAAGTCCTAACTCTTATTATGAGTATCTTGTATAATATATACGAATATATTTTTTTATATAATGTATCATATTACATTGAAAAGATATTTACGCTAGTGTAAATCTAGGGAAAATCTACAGATAAAATTGGGGAATACGTTTCCTCTTAAGAAACGGTTAAACTCCCATCTTTAAGAAACTTTATCATGAGAGACTTTTGCTTAATTTTAATTTACTTAATGTATATATTCTATCTTTCCATTGTTAAAGCGGTTTGTTTTTTACAAATACAAATAAATAACATGAGATGTTTTGAGACAGGAGATCTGCTAAATGCCTTAAATCCTCAATGATCTTATTAAATGTTTCCTTATATTCTTATTTATATATCGTCGCCTTAGTTCGCATTTTTCCAATAGACCATGAGGAAATTTTACAGGAGAAGGTTATCTCAATTCATTATTTCAATGAAAAATTATGATGGTTTTTTTTATTTAATTATGATGGTGTTTAAGATAAAGCTATTTCTGTAAAGGTAAAGGTCTCATTAATTAAAATAATTCTTAATTAAGTGAGAAACTATCACTTTTATACTTTATTTTTAATTTTAAAGTGGAGATTGAACAAAAACTAAAATGATCTGTTGGACAAATAAGAACCGAGGCGATACAAAAAGTTTAGTTTTCCATTCGATGTTCGCAATCTCCTTTTTTCTGCATTCCTAATTATGTTTCACCAAGTACCAAGAAACAGTTATTATAAATTTGTTCAGCTCTTTGTTTTATCGAAGCGAGTAATGTGTCTTTGTCAGTTGCAGAAACGCGAAGGACGCGGTTAATGGTGTGTTCCTTTAGTCGCCTACCTCTATACCTGATCCCACTTATATTGTTCATAATGCAAATTCTCATTGGATTACACGATTCTATTGAGGTACGTTTGATTCACCAGGATACCTTTTGCAAGTACACCTAACCGATTAAATGCACCTCACCGTAATAAGACTTTAAATATCGCGAATATCTGCAAAAATTTCACTTGCGTTTTTTTCGGGCAACGCGAAAACAATGACGCATAGAAAATAAGTTTCAAATTGGTTGGTTTACAGTTAGATTAATTTTTTTTCATCTTTATTAAATTTAGACTACAATTAGTGATGTGCTATGCCTGTCTCGCTAGGAAATCCTGTGTTGAGATCAGACGCAGTTTAAAACATGAGCAGTTTACAAATAACAACACACACATTATTACATTACATAATATTACATTTAAAATAATAGACAATCATCATCGTACCATTGAAAATGCATACTTTTAAGTGGTACAGTTTATAATTGTCATCAGTAGTAACAAATATACAATGTTACATTTAGAATAATACAAAATCAGCATCGTATCATTGGAAATGCATACTTTTAAA
The DNA here is from genome assembly GCA_936435175.1 of Glyphotaelius pellucidus. NCBI lineage: Eukaryota > Metazoa > Arthropoda > Insecta > Trichoptera > Limnephilidae > Glyphotaelius > Glyphotaelius pellucidus. Next base: position 21,634,446 of record OW386552.1, on the reverse strand, counting down.
TTGGTTTTGATAAAATCTTTGGTGTTAGATCTGTCTTGTTATTGTTAGATAATCTTGCCTGATTAATATCTAAAATATTGTTTTGTCTGATGGTTTAGTGTTGAATTGGTTTTGATTAAATCTTTGGTGTTAGATCTATCTTGTTATTGTTAGATAATCTTGCCTGATTAATATTTAAATATTGTTTTGTCTGATGGTTTGGTATTGAATTGGTTTTGATAAAATCTTTGGTGTTAGATCTGTCTTGTTATTGTTAGATAATCTTGCCTGATTAATATTTGTCTGATGTTCAGTGGAACTGCTTTGTAAAGCTTTGTTGCAAAGTATCTAAAATTTGTTTGGCCAAAAGTTGTTCTGGAACGTGCCGCAAATATAACTTATATTATTTTAGATCTAGGATTTGTACCCGCGATCTTCGGATGGCTTGTCGAGAGCCTTGTCTCTCGACCACGTATTCCGTCATATTAGTTGTAAACAAAATCTTTCATCAGGGTATATCACCCTTTATTGCACAATATAATAACATAGTTATAATATATGAATTCAATAATGTTGTTTTATGATCCAATAACGTAGATTACCTACCATTGGTCGTGCCGGACGTTTCACAACGCGTTCCACTGTCCATCATCAGGGCTGAGCCCCTTTGTGCTTGCCAAGTACTATGCAAAGTGCGCAATGCCCGGAAACATTCAGCAAGTCACCATTATTATTTTATATTATAATATCACTCATTATTATTATACTACTTGGATGAAATAAAACAAATGAACTTGGTCGGGTGTTGTGCTATTTTGATGATCAAGTAAAATACTGAATGTTAAGGGACTTACTTTAAACAATAATTCCTGACATTATTTATGGAGTAAAACATGTAAATTAAATTTTGGTCTCCGCTGACTTTTTTTAAATTTTTCTTTTCAAAATCAAACAAAAATATTTTCTTCAGCATTTCGTCGCTGGTCACAGCCGAGTAACCGTCCAATCTCTTACGCCACTCCCAACTGTCCAACACCTATGTAGCTACCGATTATTTTTTTCAATGTTTTTTGTAGAAAAAAAAAACTTCAAAAATGTCAACGGAAATCAATATTTCATTTAAGATTTTTACTCCAAATAATGTCAGAGATCACTGGTTAACCCGTCTAATCACAGGAGACCCAAGTTGTCCCAAAACATCATTTGCCGTTATAATAACAGGAGACCCAGATTGTCCCAGAGCGACCGTGCATTATTAAAAGTTAGATATCTCTCTTCCTGTCATATAAACATTTTAGATTTCTTTTATGTTAGAAAGCGAAAGAAATGATGCTTCTTATTGCCTTAGGAATAAACGAGCTATATTGGTCAGATATTTTACGAACCCGATCATAAGTGACGATTTTATTTTGCGTCAATTTGTGACGTAACAAACACTAAATTTAAAAATAAAATTGTATGAAAGTTGTAAAAAGTGAGGTGACAGTTTCATTACAAATTTTCCTATAAAAATGAATATGTATTTAAAATTTTAAGTTTATTTAATTTAACGTATTTTTTTGAGGAATCCCCAGGTACGTATTTTTAAGCCAATTTACATTTTCAATATAAAAATTTTAATGTTTAAAAACAAAAAAATTGATTTCTAATAAACACATCGGAAAGATTATTTTATCTTGATTTTAGAACAATTTTTGATTTTGCAAAAAAGTTACAAAATAACTAACAAAACAGAACATTTAAAATGCATGGCAAGAATCGGGAATTTCGCACGGAAATCTTGACAGGCAAAAGTTCAAAGATATTATTTTCTCATTATTCGAAGGGACAAAATAAGTCAAAACGTTCCTTAACACCCTACAACAGTTTTATATACCATAAAATCAACTCGAAATTTGATGTAGATTTACCAGTTTCCCGTTTGTACTACGAGTTTCCGGATACCATGTACAAAAATTAGATAAGCCCTTGGAGAAAAAGTTAAGCCACACAACTTAATTTTCGTAACTCATTTTTGGGGTGTTATATCGAGTTAGCTACTACTACTTGTCTTTAATGTCACGGGGCATTGTGTTTCACGTGTGAAATGACAGTTCCAATGTTTTGGAGAGCGTTAAAGTGTCCATCATCAGGGCAGATGTGTCACACATTTGTCCTGATGATGGACACTGTAACGCTGTCCGAAACGTTGGCTAAAGAAGGAGGTAGCCCAACACGGCATGACACCCCAAAAATAAATAACGAAAATACTTTAAGCGATGAAAATCTAAAATCATATTTGTAAAGATTTGTTTATTTTAAAAAACCTCCATACATAAAGTTTTTAGGTTGTACGTGGTGAATACTCCGAGAGGGTGATTTTCCTTTTCTATTAGCAAATAATAATTATAATTTACGATTAATACCGCACGTAAATACTTCAATGAAACACGTACGTAAAAAAATTGTTAAATAAATTACAATTGCGTGGTTCTGACATTGAAACTTTAGAAAATATTGTACTCGCAATGATCTCATTACAGCCACAATGCCTTTCGTTAGCGGACCCACTCAGTCAATTCCGGATTTTCTACTTTTATTGAATTATTAATATGCAATTAAAGGACGTTGATATTGAATAGGAATCGAACAAATCAAACAATGATTTATTGTTCTTTACAGCATTTTCTGGGTAACTTATTAAATCAATTCAAACAAGCGAATTTATTGTTCTCGAATAAATTAGATAGATAATTTATTAACAAAAGATATCAAGAGAACACTCAAATCACATAACTAACTATTTATTAGATTAGATTACTTAGGACGGGTTGTTTCAAAAAGTTTCACGTTCTGTATAAGTTCCATTCAAATTCTGTGATTTTTTTCAGTTTTAGCAAACAACTGGCCTTTAATGATATAATAAGAGAACTTGAATAGAACTTACACACAACATAAAAATTAAATTATTATTATATTTGATTAGATCTATTCATTAGCTGTATACAGGAGACCTGAGGATAACAATTTCCCTCGGGGCTTATGACATCTTTGGGGTGCTGTGTGGAGGGTCTTTTTAGGGAAAGGAAGGAGAAGAGTATGTGAGGGGTGGGTAGGAATCTGTGGGTCTGTGTGCCCAGGAGTAGACGTTTGAATCTATTCCTCCCACTGCGGTACAAGGCAATTGGTCGAAAGAGTCCGGCTGGGGAAGTCAAAAGGTCTTCCTCAACCAGTCTCTCTCGATCCGGCCTGCCACGCTGGGTGGGCAAACACATCCGTCATCAAAACCTAGACAAACATCACCACACGAACCCGGGCACCCCTGCTAAGTCACCAAACGTAGCGAACTACTTTAAAAAAACGTAGTCCCTAACGGATGTTTTTCCTCTAGGTATTTCATATTAAAAGTAGTTTTAAAAATACAAAAGTTTTTGACATTGATACTTCATATACATAATTTGAAATGCCCAGAGGAATACAATCCGCCAGACCCTTTGTTTTTTTGGGAATGCTGTGCGAAGAGTACTTTTAAGAAAAAGAAGGAGAGGAAGCTCCGGACAATAAAAAGGTACGAGGAGTGGGTAGGAATCGGGGTTCCATATGTGCAGAAGTGATGGACGTACGAATCCATCCTCCCACTGCGGTACAAGGCGATGGGTCGAGTAGCCCGGCTGGAGGGGTAAAAGTCTCTTCCGATCCGGCCCGCCATTCAGTAAATGAGCAAACGCATCCGCCGCCAAGACCTAGACAAACCTCACCCCATGAACCCTGGCACCCCTGCTAAGTGTACTCACACAAGATATCACTGAACCTAATCCATTTGGCGCCGTTCCCATTGAAAAAATCTAATACATTTTTAACCATAGACTTACAGCTTAGTTTTGCATTTATATATTTTTAACTAACATAAAACCTTATAATGAATGCAGTCTCCACGCTTACCAATTCTCATCGGGTGTAAGAGAAAAACAGTATTATAACAAGTTTTTACTCTCGGTACTTACTTAGTGAGTGGATAATCGTGTTGGCGTCTATTCCAATGGTTGCTTTATCCATTGTTGTAAAAACAATCGAACAAAAACTGTTCAGCTGTGAGAATGTAGTTACCAACGTGATGCATATTGGCTAATAGAGTACCTAACTAAAAATAACATTCTGAAAATATTGACTATCAAGCAGAAAAAACTCTACATGTGTCTCGATAAAAATAACTCTCTAACATAAAACTAGCACTAGTCTTGATTTTTTTCGATCAATGCAACCACTTTTATCGCATTTATATCAAATTGCGGCATTAGCTAAAAATAGTTTGTTTAATCTTTGTTTTATTTGTTTCTTAATTTCACTCAAGTGAGTTGTTATATGCCATAATTTCAAAGCATGGCGAGAGGAAAGGTCAATTTATACATTAATTATTTTATTTTATAATTATGTGGATTATTGGAGTCGATTTCAGACCAAGAAGAGATGTTGAACGAAAGGGAGACAATTTTAGATAACACTTGATGGAAGAAAGCATTGTTTAGAGAGGAACAACCAAAAAAATATGTGATCTAATGTTTGCAATTCTAGGCCACAGAAAGTACAATCTGGGGAGTCAAGCACATGAATTTTAAAGGTGAGAGGGAACGGAGCAATGTCCCCAATCTCATTCGAATGGGAAGAAACGTTTATTTTTAAATGAGGGAATTTTCAACGCCACATTTTTACATTTTTGTTCGTTAACATCGAGGTTTTTCCTCGAAAACAATTGGTCATATATTCACTATAGTAAGCAGTATCTATAATAGAGTATATCTAGGAGATAACACGAGGAAATGAAGAGAAATAGCAGTAGAACATACATGGGCATACTGTACAGAGCACGCAGATACTTTAATAGTACACAACTGCTAGCCCTGTACAAATCGCAAGTGCGCCCCACGGTTGAATTTGGCAGCCACCTCTGGTCTGGAGCCCCAAAATACCTGAAAAGACCCTTGACTCTGTCCAGAAACGGGTGGTCCGTTTGATAGATTCTCCTAATTTAACAAACGGATTGCAGTCTTTAGAGCACAGGCGCCAGGTGGGAATGCTGTCTTTGTTATACCGTTATTACAATGGAAGATGCTCCGAGGAACTAGCGTCATTGATCCCCTCGGCACCGGTGCATAGTCGGAAAACACGCCAAACGCGCGTTCAACATTTGTACACGGTTGACATTAGTCACATGAGAACGGGTCGTTTCTACGACTCGTTCTTGAGTTCAGCAGCTCGGCTGTGGAACGATTTGCCGGCCTCTGTGTTTCCTCCCTCCTACAATATGGGTCTCTTCAAGACCCATGTTCACTCCTTCCTCTCCTCAAAAACACCCTCCACACAGCATCCTCAAAGATGACATAGGCCCTGAGGGAAATTATTTTTTCCTCAGGGCCTCCTGTGTGGAGTTAATGTAAAAAAAAAAGAACAGCAGAAATGGAAGAATTATTTGGAAGCAGCCCGTATTCTGTAAGGGTTGTAAGTTTTAATGTCCATGGAAACAGCTAGGACTCTGTTAGAGTTGTAAGTTGTAGTGTTAATGGAGACCGCCAGGACTCGGTTAAGGTTGTAAGTTTTAGTATTGATGGAGACCGCCAGGACTCTAACAGAGTTGCAAGTTAAAGTACTGATGGAGAAAGCTAGGAATCTGTTAGGGTTGTAAGTTGTAGTGTCGATGGAGACCACTAGGACTCTGTTAGGGTTGTAAGTTGTATTGTCGATGGAGACAGCCAGGACTCTAACAGAGTTGCAAGTTAAAGTACTGATGGAGAAAGCTAGGAATCTGTTAGGGTTGTAAGTTGTAGTGTCGATGGAGATCACTAGGACTCTGTTAGGGTTGTAAGTTGTATTGTCGATGGAGACCACTAGGACTCTGTTAGGGTTGTAAGTTGTATTGTCGATGGAGACAGCCAGGACTCTAACAGAGTTGCAAGTTAAAGTACTGATGGAGAAAGCTAGGAATCTGTTAGGGTTGTAAGTTGTAGTGTCGATGGAGATCACTAGGACTCTGTTAGGGTTGTAAGTTGTAGTGTCGATGGAGATCACTAGGACTCTGTTAGGGTTGTAAGTTGTAGTGTCGATGGAGATCACTAGGACTCTGTTAGGGTTGTAAGTTGTATTGTCGATGGAGACAGCCAGGACTCTGTTAGGGGTGTAAGTTATAGTGTCGATGGATAGAAGCCAGAAATAAATTAAAAGATATCGCAGACCAAAGATTGCAAACGCATACTCTAGAATCTAGATTATGTAGAATGAGAGTTATCTAATCTGAGGAACTCTCAGATAATTGGCTCAGACAAACGGAAGCCAGAACCTGCAACAATATTGGAGTTTCGCTCAACTTATTATGTGTGTGATTTGCATAAACATGCACTACCTGATAATATATGTAAAGCATACACAATTCACACCGTCAGCAATATGCAGCGACTGCCGCTAGTTGAATTGGGTAACGCGATAAAGAGAGCAGATAAAGCGGACAATGACATGCACTGTCAATAATTACCACCTTCCTGATGGATTGACGAGGAAATAGAACTACTAACTAAAACAACGGTAGCGTTTTACATACAAGTAGGCACTGGACGAATAAATCTACTTTGACAGAATGTGATGCATTACATGTTTTAAAGTCTTGTTGTTTGATATAGGAAGTGTAAAAACAATGAAAATGCGATAAAAAAATCTAGGTAGACCGAGTAAAGTAAAATCTGAATAAAAAAAAACACTTTTTATCAGACTGGTTTAATGTTCTCTAAATAAGCATATAATTATTAAACTAAGTTTAAAATTGAGCATGGTTACAGTGACAATTCCAATTAAAGGTGAGCACACCATTCATCTCAACATTACTTGTGCATAAAACAGGAAGGATCAAATATTAGAAAATACATACATACGCACTTACGTGTACATGTACACACATGTATATGCATACGTGTGAACACTATACAGACATCATATATATACACACACATGCATACATTTACATACACACATGCACATAAATATACATTTGTATATATATTTTAGCTCTAAGTGAGGAGGTCATTAGGGATATGTAAGTAAAAGTTCCTTTTGAAGGTAATAATTGAATTTGAAAATACATCCAATTCTTCATGTTGAAAATACGTATTGAAAATCCATCCAAGTTTTCATATATGTACGCCGTATTTTCCAGTGCTTTGAATTCCATATTATTTCTATTACAACTCTCTGCTCCAAATACGTCAACATCATTACAAATTATCATCAAGCATTCACGCATTCACAAGTAACGTCTCATAAATCTCCCAGTCTAGGTACTTGACCTGCCACCTTATTGGTCACTGGCACATTACATTATAATGTACGTAGATATTAATTATTCCATTTCCCAGGTATCCTGGTCCAAACACCGTAGAGTCCGCATCCTATACAAGCCAGGGTATACGAATTTATCGGTCTGCATTATCTCAGCACCTGTGTCTTTACCTGTTGCATGTTAGTTAAGTTACCTGGGTCCGGTAAGAGCAATCAGTGCATTGAAGTGCATTAGTGAGACCCTCGACCTACACTCGGGTCTTTATTTAGCTTCATGCACGACTGACTTATTTATTGAACGAATCGTTACTTTCAATTCACTTAAATACCCATTCCACATTACACATTCAACCGCTATCATTACAATATTATTGTAAAGGTGTGCAAAGTCGAGTGGTATTATATCTGGCTAAGCTGCACACAATTAGTTTTGAATTACCTACCACAAAAGTTCATAAAATTACTTAATTGCCTATCTATCTTTAAATTAGAATAAACGAAACAAAAAGTTTCAATACAGCAAAAATTCAACCGACGCCTTTACATACCTACCCAGTTTGTTATTTTTATTTTTTCTTTGCAAAAAATGTAGCTTTGTATTGATTTTAGACTTTGCCAGCCGAAGAATTGAAATCACAACGCCTGGGTGGGTGTACATTTGCAAACTCAGTCACTCAAAAATCGTTGTCTTGAACATTTTATTTTTTAAAGTACATTTTGAATGTGAATTTATAGTTTCACTACTTTCAATACCATTTTTTTCACATTTTATCACTCTAAAATATAAAAAAAAACACACACAATAGTGCGTCTTGTCCTAAGTGCCTCTCATCTGTGAGAGAAAAATGTTTGTTCTTATTTTCCTTGTTATTATTTTTTAATGCGATTTTAACCCTTATGCCGAAAGAAACCGTATAAAAGACTAGGTCAGAATCGCTTGTGCCAATATCAGTTTGGAAGTTACTTTTTATTTGATCATTGTAGCTTCTCTGAATGCTTTCAAATGAATGTTCTATGACGATTGTGCGTCACTTTTTGAAGCTGTGAGTAACAGAAATAATAATATTTTATTTCAAATGAGTGGCAAGGTCAATATTTCTTTGAATTCTTATTTGAATTGTTTTTTTTCATGTAGGGTATGTATTCAGGTTTATGTAGAAATAATAAAATCAGTTAACACTTGTACGAATATATTTTTTTGACAATTGTTTCCAAAATGGGAGATTTTTAAAAAGTTTTTAGTTAGCTATTCTGGAAAAATGTCTTTAAACGATATTATCATGTAATTAATAATCACGAATAATAAGATAAATTATCTGGTAGTCAGAAAACAATCACAAAAAAAAACAATTGTTTTTATACCTTTGACTAGAATTCATCAAGAAAATTGTCGTGCCGTTTCCGAAATTTCATTCCACTTTCAACAAGTTAAATAATATGTATACATATATATTGAACTTGACAGCTCAAGCTTATTGACAACACAACAAAGTGACATTTCAATACCCCTTTAAAAAGTCATTAATGGTGATAAAAAAAAAACAAAAATAGTCGATAATCTAACCTAACCTATTTAACCTTGTTAAATTTTCATGGCTTTTAACGACTTTTCAAAAGTGCGATGAAGTGCCACTTCACTGTTTCGAAGACACGTAACCGGTCACTGTTTCGAAGCTCGTGATTTAAATGAGGATTTTAGCTGAAAATGGTAGCGTTGACTGATAAAATTCCAGTTAAGTAAACTTTGCAATTTTCCTGAAACCAGAGCGCACTGTTTGAGAGTATTTACGACTTTAGCAAACACATTTTTACCACTTTTGATAGTTAATATTGTAGGCATAGCTTAAAGGTTGGTCCTGAGCCAAACAGCGCAGCGCCTGGCGCTAGTAAAAATCTCTGTGTTGGGTTATTAGTAATTCCTTGGCGCCTTGGCAAGTCGGCGCAGGAACGGATTGCTCCAATTGCAACAACTGCATAGGGTCGGCCCTGTTGCTAGTCGATCTTTCGTGCACTGCGACTGTTGAGGATGATTGTGAAATCGCCCCATTAAAGGGCAAATAGAGACATTTCGCCCCAGCTGGCTGGTGACTTACGAACGTGTTATTATTTTAATGATGGTACATTAAATGGTAAGCAAATCGCTAATGTAGGTATGCACATATGTGATAGGTAAGGAGGTGAGTAATTCCAAACAGATGCAATTGCTTTTTTCCACTAAACCACCAACATTTCAGCATTAAATTTAGCACCTAATTTCCGTTTAAAATGTTTGGTTAACACTCGCACTAAAACTTTATGAGCGTTATACGACTTGCGCAAACCCCTGAAAAATCACGGGGTATTACAACAGTAGAATTTGTGAAGCTGGAAGTATTTATTAAAAAAACATTTGCCCCAGGATCATTTCCTCTCAAAAACTAACATTGTGAGGAGCGATCAGAAATTTACCTTTCGAATGATCACTTTTATTAAACTTGAAAAGTTAGAATATCTCACAGAAATTTAAATAAAATAAATGCACATTAAAAATACAGGTCTAGAATTATTCTTCAATATTTCAAATAAAATAATTTGGAACTTTTTATTTTTCTTTGTCATGTTCTCTTTCATATTTTCGCTTAGTTATTATTATTATCTTCGTCTTCACTGAGGATGTGGTTATATAGGTGTATGTATGTATTTGTGTATGTGTGTGCACATATATGTATAGAGTGTGTACCTATATATGCATGTGGGCTTGCATGCACACATACAAATTTTTTTTTTTCAAAAGTTATGTACATTTTTATAATCTAATGCTAATTTACTTCTTTTTTCTACTTTTTATTATTATTTTTTCCTATTTTTAGCATCATTTATACTAAATCCATATGTTTACACTAGGATATTTCATACAAAGTAACTATACTCCATTGGTCACCATGAAACAGGCAACCTAGTAAGTTGATTTAATATATCTACTTTATGTAAATGTCTCAACTATGTAACATGTGTTGTATAAATAAATAAATAAATGACCTACTTAATCGCTTGTCTACCCCACAACCAATTTAAATTTTGAAAATCAAAGCAAATCAAGTTACTATAAGTAACTACAAGTTACTATGGTTCGTAATCTCAAAGCTTTAAGCAGTTATAAATATTTCCTTTTTATAGAGATATGCGACACGTGTAGGTGTCGATTAATTAAGGTATTTATTATTATTTGAAAATGATCGACAATCAAAATTTAGAGCTTTTATTATTGCACTTTGAGCTTTTCGACTTATCTCTAACTTAACAAGCATCGGTTTACCTATCTAGTTGCTTATTGCATTTCCCTGTTTATTGGCCTGTGTCCGCATTGGTAAGCTGCTATTGCATATTATTATGACTGCGGGTTAAATTAATCTACTGTATACTGTCTATCGGTCTATATAGCGCCTGTTACAACTAACAGCAGTCGTGCTGAAGTTTATGCATGCACAAAACGTAAAATAGGTCACTCTTAGGGTTACGTTGCGAAACTATTACCGAACAAGGCGTTAATGGCTGTCACAATTCAGGATTAAAAGCAACTACCGCATTGTTTTTCAAGATCTCGTGACAAATATGACAATATAATATAACTGAAGACATTTAATTTATTGAAATTATTACTTAATTTTGGTATAAAATACCGTACATTGTGCAACGTTTAGTAAATAAGTAGAACTATTTTACAATCTTAAGAAGAAGGCATTGATTAAAAACAATAGAAAATAAATCGATTCACGAAATTAACCAAAACGTTTTGTATGTTTTTCCAAACTTAACGTATAAATAGCAGCTTCATTTATATATACAGGGTTAAGGGTCTCGACTAGCAATCCGGCGGCAGCGTGTTCGAATCCCGGCATGTGTGCAATTGTATTTGATTAATTTGTGTTTTTTCATAATTTATTCATCAAAAATATTATATCAATATTATTTTTGATTTGAGTTAAAAACCCGCTCCGTGGGTTTTTGCTTCTAGCCCTGCGGGCGGCTTTTGGTTCGGCTTCGCCCAGTTAGTGTTGGTGACCATTTTATAAATCCAATAGGAACTGGTTTAAAAAATAACCCGTTCCTCGAATCCATTGTCATCCAGTGATAGCTAGTCACCGGGACAGGCAATGACATCACAACTGAGCATAACCGTCAATCTTTCCATTTTCGGACCGGAGAGATACTACAACTTCACTAATTCATGGTACTTATACTTGCCTTGGGCACGTCCCCACGCGACATGCTAGTGGAAGTGACGACATCTTTGGACGAATGTTTGAATTCGAAACCGAATTATAACGGAAGCTTTATTTGAAATTCCATGTACACGGATGTTATTTGTGGCGCGGCGCGTACGGCGTGGCGTCAGACACGCACTCGAAACCGAGTTCTGAAATTCAACCACGTAGACGCAAGCCTATTAATAACGTTCGATAGTAAGACCACCATTCACGACTGATCTTTAATGGATTTAGGCGTGTTTGTATCAAATCTTAATAGCCAGGTACTTCTCCATCTTCCTCTAACCCATCTTCTTCCCCTCCCCACTACCATCAGCCTCACAACATACCCCAATTATTGGGGATGTCATAGTATTTCTAACTTCAAGTGGTTGGAAGCAGTTAGGCCGTGGTCACATAAAAAAATATTCATATCCGATTATAGCAATATGATTTACGTATTATCATAATGACTTCATGCATTGATTTTAGGCAGTTTGTCGGCAGAAATGAGCGGTATAGAAGTCAATACAAGAATACTACAAAATTTTATAAATTAATTTAAAATGTTTCCCTCAGGGCCTCCTGTGTGGAGTTAATGTTAAAAAAATCAAACAAATTCAATAAAAAATCATTTTCCAAAGGCCTTGTCTTCGACATTATTTGCAGAGCTTTAGCCATCAAACAACATTGCAACAAATCATAATATTGTAGACACTCGTTAAATGTAGGTATAATTATTATTGATTATAATTATGTATTACAACAGATTTTAAGAGGCAGTCAAGCAAGACGCGTAATGCGTTATGAACTGTTGCAAAACGCATTTCTTACTTCTAATATATTAAATGATTAATGAAAACAGGACATGGTTTAGGTCTTAGGTCCACCGTCCACACTTAAATAAATTGCATAATTCGATCAAGCGCCAGGGGTTAATACATATGGACCTAGTTACTAGCGTGATACAAATTGCACATCATTTTATTGGTGTGTATTTATTTTGTATTTTAAACAGCGATTCCTGAACATATTTGGAGTACAAAAGTAAACGCCGTTCTGCTGTCAGATTATATTTGTTTTCTATTAAAAAGTGTGCAGTTCACATGCGGTAGAAGTGAAACCTTCAGAAAACTAAAGTAGACAAGAGTGGAGAGGCTACAAAGCGCCGCACAAACAGGAGACCCTCATTCTTTCCCAGGCTAAAACCTGTAGTGTGTTTGTCTCTTTTTAGTGTCGCTTTTTTATCGGATTTCAAATTACAACGGTACTAAAGAAGTTCTCACTTCAAAAAAATCAGAGTGTGCAATCCACACTCAGTATAAGTGAAACCTTCAGAAAACTAAAGTAGACAAGAGTGGGGAGGCAACGCACGAGGAGGAAACCGATGGGCTACGAAGCGTCGCACAAAGAGAAGACCGATTATACTATCTCACTCTCTCGCAGGCTAAATCTTATAGAGGTATGTGTTTCTCTTTTCAGTGTCGCTATTTTTCGTTTCATCGAGTTTCGAACCACAATGGTGCTAAATAAGTTTTCACTTTAAACAAATCACACGTCGTTCTGATCCCAATCCTACACGTTGCGACGGGATCAAGTGTTCACCGTTTCGTGTGTTACCGTGCGTTAAGGCGCTTTTAATGTTCCCATGTTTACGGAACGGCGACGATACAAAAAAGGCAATAAACACGTTTCTAGTCACAACAATACTGCAACTTTTTCTTACACATTAAATAATGGTACGACAAAAGATGAGACGCAATGTACGTGTGTCTGTTTCCTCCAAAGTACTACTTTTATCCTTTGAAGGAAGCAGACTTACGTGCATTGTGTGTTCCATCATTTGTTTCACCACTCTTTAAAGTGTAAGAAAGAGCTGCAGCATTATCGTCATAAGGAAAGTATGTTTATTGCCTTTTTGTACCGTCACCGTTTCGTACACGTAGGAATATTACACACTATTATTCGATAACCACGAACGTTGGAGGGAGCGCGCTAATATTTAAAAAAAAAATACATGTACATGTTTTTCTTTCATACCTGTGGCATGTTAAATAACAGAACCAGATGTGTTCTTATAATTTTCAGAGCACAATTTGCAATTTTCTTCTATGAAGGATATTTTATACAACTCACCATGGACACAACATTGTTTTTAAGAGCTTAAAAACTTGTTTAATAAAAGGGTGTAGTTAGGTATGTCAAATTATTTTTGTTTTGTTTTTTAATAATTATATTTTGTTGCTATTATGTGCCGATTGATATTCATGTTTGTTTCTGACTTTATTTCATAAGGCAGTTTTTAATCTATTTCATATGTTTTTACATTATAAATAACAATAAATAGTTTTCAAACAAAACATCTGCTACATTTAATCAGGAGATGTGATATTTTACTTGAATCAGCTGTTATTACTAAATCACGTCGGGAAAGAGGCTATCAATTTATACGAGACCTTATAAATTTAAAGACGTGGAAAGTTGCTACATATTACGCGAATCCAAATCTGGGTTAATCTAAAATGGTAGCCGATAATCAAGAAGCCGATACGGCACATTTATCATTGAATACACAGTGTTTAATACGACTTACATAACGTATTTTGCTTAAAATGGTACGTACACATGATAGAACAACTTTATTTACCCGTGGGCGCGTAGGCGAAAATAGTTGACTGAGCGTAGGGAAGTCCTGTTTTAACTCGAACCAAATCATATACATTTGTTTGGGTTCCGGATAAAGATGGTGGCCGTTTTAATAGTTCAGTAAATGTATATTTTTTAAATGTGATCTATCGTCTAATCGTCATGTTTATTAATTAAGCAGGTTGGTAGAAACTTCTTTATTTTCTACTAATTATTTTTCTCACTACCAAAATTATGCTAATTAGATTTTAAAAAGTGAATAAAATGTTAAAGGAACTAAATTGGCTAACAGTGAAACAGATGCCGACTTTGAACACGATGATACTTTTTAGATTTTCACGGCCAAAAGTATTTTCGTTATTTGTTTTTGGGGTGTTATGCCGTGTTGCGCTACCTCCTTCTTTAGCCAACGTTTCGGACAGCGTTACAGTGTCCATCATCAGGGCAGATGTGTAATTCAACGTTTCGGTTAGCGTTGCAGTGTCCGAAACGTTGGCTAAAGAAGGAGGTAGCGCAACACGGCATAACACCCCAAAAACAAATAACGATGATACTTATACACAACCTTCTACCAAAATACTTTTCAAATAAAATTATACAGTTGTCCGGGGGTGAAGTGCGTTAACTTCGGGAGGTGATTCTACAACATGATAGGAGCAAAAAAGATTAAATACTTCTTCCGAATTTCCAACTCTTTTTTTCCATACAAAAAGACATACCTACTAAAAATTCTTAGTGTGAGGTACAAACTTACCCTATATTGGCCCGTACCGTAAGAGTGAAAAATAATAATGCTGGTCGCACACGTCAGACTAATTTTATCTTTTTACCACAAAAATACCTCTTAAATTGGAATTTCGATTTTTTTTAAACTTATATTTTCATGAACTTAATGCACTTTACCCCCGGACAACCCGTACATAGCAAGGACATTCACAGATACAACACAAGGACGTGCAATGAAATCAGACCAAAAAAAAGGACAAGGGGAATACGCAAAATATTTTATTATAAAAAGGGATGAAGTATTATGTAAATCTTAAATTCTGCACCCATTTTGTAGGTTTAAGTTTTATTGTAGGAGCCACATTAAGCAGGAGAAAATATGGTTTATTCTTAATATATAAAAATTAATGTTTATTTGTTTGTCCCTTACGCGTTCCTAAACCATTCATCCGATTGCGATGAAACTTTGGTCATTTATTGTGCGCAATGGTTTCTATATATTATTATGGTGAATTCTGGTGTAATGAAATTATTTCCTATACCAATCGACCGATTGCGATGAAACTTTGGTGATGTGTTGTGCGCACATCATTGAAGGTTGCTATATATAATGGTGAGTTCTGGCGTAGTGCAATTGAGTTGTAATAAAAATACGTGTATTTCATATAGTTTAACGGCAGAAAGGGGAGAAGAATCCAGGAGAAGGGGAGAGGAGAACGCAGGAGGAGAATGAACGGGGATGGGAGGAAACTGAAAACTGAAAACAAAAACGGAAAACTGCATGAAACAGAACACGCAGGGAGAAACAATTTATTTCTTTGACGTGCATTGCTAGGCATGCCGGATACTCGCTTGAATATTATATTTAATTAGTAATTTGTAAACTTTGATATACAAATTACTAAAATAAAATTATTAAATGAAAAATACCCTATCCTACATTTTTGTATTGTACGGGGTGGGTCATAAACATTTGCACTTTTGAAATAACCACGAAAAAAAAAGATTGTATTTAAATAAATGATTATTGACAAGAACAAAAATGCACCAAAATCATTTTGTTAAAATTATTTCATCAAAATGGCTGCCATCTCGTTGCTGGCTCAAAACTGGCCCTTAGATTTTCGTAATCTCCTCTGCGCGAGATCAATTTGTTAGGGAAATTTTCTTAACCATGGATATGCTCTCTGTAATGAATGTGGATCGAAGTTTAAATAGGAACAAAAGAATTATGTTTGGGTTTCTTTGTTTAGACACGAATCAAAGCTATAAAAGGGAAAGGTCTTGTATGAAAGGCCTCTTCACCCGTTGACCATCACGCGATAACATTACTTAAAATATAGTCTAATATTATACAAGTTATATCTTTTATTTAACGTCCCGAATATAGTAAAGGCACGACATCTTACTCTCTAAGTCTATTATTGTAACTAACGAACTGCTGCAACTATGGTTGAAAAAATTCTATCGTCACGGCATCTGAACGCTTGCGCGTCGACATATTTGGATCGTCTCGTACAGACATGTTTACTTGCGCCATGTTCTCTTCGCCCCTCTTTCTCCATGGCCGCCCTGTTTGTTTTCGATTGAGAATCGTGCCGGCTTCTTCGAAGTTTTTAAACCATGATTTAAATAAATTAACACTTGGGCACCGATTAATACTCTGTAATTGGTGATGCGAACGAAATAGGCGGCGTGCATCATTGTTTTGTAAAACAAAATTAAAAAATTCATGTTTTTATAAAAATGTTTTACCCAGAAAGCGCGTTGCTCTCCCGTTAAGCATTGTGATTAAATTTCCAAGAAGCGAGGAGCCGCGCACAAGTGACCCCGCTCTCCTCCCCGGTTTGGAATCCCGCTAGCACGGCTACAAAAGTGCAAATGTTTATGGTACTCCCTGTATTTTGTATTCAAGGGTATTGCATGTTATTTCTTAATAAAATTGTTTACTTATTTAGCTTTCAATGCCCTTAACTGCCAACTCTATCGGGGAAGTGATTTACCGGTGCAAAACAAACAAAGCGTATCATTTAAGTCAATCTAATGCAGGTACTGTTCACAAAGGAGATACAGAAAACAATCCGTGACTTGTTTTTCAGCCAATCAGAATAACCCAGTGGACAAAATGTTTTCTTCGATTAGCCACTAAATAACAATAAAATAACGACCAGTATTGTTCTCGCCCGTAAGAATTTTCCATAGTTCCGGCACGGTCGTAACTTGTATACAATAGTGAGAAAATGTGTCACAGTTAATTGTTTTTTTTTTGATCAAATTCATTCATAGAGAATTGTATTAAAGTCTAAAATCGGATTGGCATATTCTCAAGTTCTAGAGTTTGAGAGATACGAGTATTTACCTTTTTTCAAGTGACATTCTGTCCTAGATATTGTCTTTCATTAGGATGAACGCCTTACGTAAATAGGTTTTAAATTAGTAAGTACGAAAGTATTTTCTAGCAGTTAAATATACTTACAGAATTTTCATCATAAAAGCATACGGAAATCGTTATGCGTTGTGAATCGCAAATAAAGAAAGGGGAAGTAAAGAGTAATCGATTACAAAAATCTTCTTTAACTTTAATTTTCCGTTTGCTAATCTCCTGTCCACGTGAATATTTTAATGAATCGTTATTAAAATATGAATTAATATATTAAAGAAAATCCATTTATTCTATTTATTTAAGTTACTGTAACCAACAAATTATCAAAATAAACGATTGAGTTTCGCTAATATTATGTTCATTTAATTAAATATTACAATTTGAGGTTTTACTCATTAAGTTATTTATAAAAATATATTTATATATTCATCCAAGACTTGCAGAAAAGTCAATAGATGTCGCATATTAAATAAAATAAAATATTTATCCAGACACTATCAAGATAGCATTTAGTTCGGATTTGAATCTTGGAATCATATATAAAGATAACAGAATAAAATATGCGTTAACAAAATTAAGATAATGTGGGTGATTCTTAGTCGAAGTATGATACAGTTAAAAATGACCGAATTGATATCGACACCTTGGCGCAGTAGCGCATTTGTCAGAGGTGCAAATATCTTTTTCTGATTTTTCTGTTTCATGCCTAATGCCTAATGCCTAAAATGCCTATTGGAGGTGACAAACACGAGCTGCGTGTATACCTATTTCGAATGATAATCCACGTGACAGAATTGTCGTATGACATAAAAATTGTAGGAGACAAGTTTTTGAGATTTTTAAAAATATTTTATTAAACATCATTAAAAATAATAATCGCTGTTACTTGATAGATTATACCTTTTGGAGTTTAAAAATAGTTGTATATTTTATGTCGTCGTGTCATTTTTTTGTAACATTATAGAATACACGAAAGTCGAGGTAGTAGAAGACAACTGTGATTTGTAAGAAATACACTTCTACCACGATGAGTTACAACTCTGTCACGTTATTTTTATTACAAAAATATTAGCACATATTTTTTTTAAACTCACACAGTCGTTACGTCTTTAGTACAGTAGATTTTAAAGTAATTATAAAATAATAATATTGGTAATTCTGTTGCATTTTTCTCCACTAACTGGTGGAGACAACTTTATGTAGGTTAAAAAGAAGAACGACCCACGTACAACAATCCATTTTGTATGACAATCATTTAAAAATTGTGTTTTGTGAATACAGTTATCATTCTAAAAAATTATATATTTTGAACGTAGATTCTAATAATGGTTACGTAAAAGTTTACCAAACGAAATATTATTCTAAAATATCCAGCTTTGTGTTTTCATAAAAGATCAAAAGCAATGCTTATTTTAACATATTTTACTTTGAAAAAGAAAAGTGGTTTTATACCACTCGTGATTTGGCATTATTTCAAAACCTCGAAAAGCATCGAGTAGGTACCTACCCGCTTTCAATTGAGTCAACTATTGAAAATAGTTTCACGATTCGGACGGCGTTTCACAATAATCCTGGGACCGATGAATAATAATCTAAAATTCTCACAAAACAATCATTATTAATTAAGGTGAAGTTTTTAGCCCTACCTGATTCGTCACCATCCACCTGGGAATTACTTCATTCTGGTAGTTAAAGGTAAAGGCGTGAAGCCTCATCTTACCTCGCTACTACAATAATCATTATGTTTGACATAATTATAACTAGAAAATATTCACGGGCATATAAACCACCGTGGTATTTTCATGTAGATAACTTAAAGCAAAAGTGATGTAAAGTGTTAAGTGTGACGGACCCAATACCTCCGATAATTGTAATGCTCCATATTACAATTACGTTTCACAATGCTATTTTAATTTGTAAAAAGGACCTAGTTTCGTCATCTACCCGCGAGCTACAATGATCTAAACAGTATATC